>CM057339.1:390760810-392026479 GCA_030015575.1 Agapanthus africanus
TAAATAAATAAATAAATGAATAAGAAATTTAAACAAAACCCTAACCATTTACTTAACCAAGGTTTAAACTAAACTTACACCTAAACAAGCATGTATCATCAAACATGATACAATCAAATGCACAAAAGTATATCATATATACAATGTGCAATCCAAGTGAGTAAATCCATTTAAAGTGAACCAATACTAGTTAATGCAAAGTAATATATCAAATATATAATTATGCATTAAATCATTAAATCAACACTTGATTTAACGATCCGGTTATATCGCATACAACCGACTAATATCCAATGTATCGGTTTATCGAATCAATCCTTGATTCGATAACTAGGTTATATCGCATACAACCATTCGATACATTCATCGCGAGAATGGAATACGGTATCACATACACGCATTATTCTCGGTCCCGCACATATCTCATATGCGCTCCTATTTCGTTTCGCTTGAGCCAGGAAACCTCTGTGTAGGACTCTAAAGACTCGTCAATACGCCGGCAGCAGGTGATGATCATATCAAACACCCACAAGCCGCAAGCGGTCTGCTAAACGTAACGGCCACCCGGGTATTGAGCGATCAGAAGATCGACGAGCAAGCCCGCTCACACTCTTGTGAATCCAACCAGTAACACTACCGTACAGTCCGGTCTGATCGTCTGATATGTCGCATATCTCGCCTAGGGGTGGTAAACGTCAGACCCCAATAGCTCGATAAGTCGTGTCGATATGAGGTCTATAACAATTTGAGAAACTACTGGTAACACTTACCAGTAAATCTCAGCAACCCTGTCCAGGGATTTCCTGTTATAGCCAATCGAACACAGCGCAACATCAACCCCCTATACCGGGAGAGACGAATCCCCTCCTATCGCTCATTTCCTCCATGTGATTCGGGACTGTACCCAAAAGCCACCGTTTTGCACGCCCTCTTGGACGTGGTAATATGGAAATCAAAGCACAGTGGGAACCACACAAGACTCTATGACGATCTCGGGTCAACAGACTACTCTGTACCAGTGTCACCAGAGAACTGCCATCTGACGTAAGGTATAATACCATCTGGGAGTTCTCGGCGAGTCCGTCCAGTGTACCCAGTCTCTACTGAGCACCCGTATATCTCCTCTGATGTCAAACACCGATGGATATGGGATCATCCATCGCCCATCTGTATGGGTCGAGAAGGTACACGCTAGTCTACTCTGGTATATCGATGCCCCGTCTCGATATAACCACGACAAGGGACTTTGAAGGATGTACTTATGGACTACCATGTCCCTACTAGTATGATCCGCATCATAGTCCAGGTAGTCAAGTACACATCCTAAGGGCTTTACCAACATGTAACAGAGAGACAATCAGTATACACGTTAAGGTAAAGAGTAACCAGATAGCATACTATCATGTCGAGCAAGAAAGTCCTCCCTATATATGTCCCAGCATCCACTACAATATACATCTAATGTACAGTAATGGCCTCTAGGGCATACATATAACTAACAATCTCCCACTTGCACTAGGGCCATCTGTAGCAGTGGTTGTAGTATCTCATACTCAACCATCCCATAAAGGTCTCTCTCTGGGAATAGGCCTTCGTGAGTGGATCCGCCGTGTTATCCTCTGAGTCTGCTCTCCTAACCTCGATCACCCTGGAGATCAACTATCTCCATGATCAGGTGATACTGCCTTAGAATATGTCTGGATCACTGATGGGACCTGCGTTCCTTGGCATAAGCCACACTTCCATTGTCACACAATAGTAGGAACCTAGTTCATCTCATGAACCATCATACACCCAAACAGCCTCTTTGGTAGCATCTTAAGTAGCGATGTATCCTGCCTTTATCGTCTAGTATGTCACGGTATCTAGCTTGGAACTCTTCCAATATACCGTCCCTTTACTGAGGGTAAAGACAATACCTGCGACTGACATTCAGTCGTCTTTATCACCCTGGAACACTCCCAGTGATTCTCCCCAGGATCGATTGATACCATCTCACTACAACCAGTGAGAATCCTAACTTCCAATTAAATCTATCTCATAGATCTAAAACTCAGGATTTAGGAGGTATCACTTTGATCCTATATGGAGAATCATTGTGATAAGCGGAGATTGATCGAGCGTAGCATAGGAAGCTCCTTCCCTATCAAGAGTATGTCATCCACGTACTCTACGTGAATCGCCACCATACTCCCTACTACCTTTTTGTTTATACAAGGTTCATCTACCATTTTTATGATGTCAAACTCTTTGACTAATCCATCAAAATAGATGTTCCAACTCCGTGATGCCTGCTTTATCCTATAAAGCATCTTGCACACGTTTCCGCTGCTCCCACTGTCTACGAGGCCCTCTGGCTGTGTACTTATAGACGCACTCTTCTAAAACATCATTTAGAAAAGCAGTCATGACACCCAACCGCCAGATATCGTAGTCATGGTATGTAACCGTGGCAAGTAGTATCTGGATGGACTTAAGCATAGGTACTGGAAAAGGTTTCATCATTATCCATGCCTGGTCGATGACGAAAACTTTTAACAAGTCTAGCTTTGAAAGTCTCAACTTTTCCATCTGCACCAAGTAATCTTCTCAAGATATACTTGCTCCTGATGGAGATTTTGTTAGTTATATGTATGCCCTAGAGGCCATTACTGTACATTGGATGTATATTGTAGTGGATGCTGGGACATATATAGGAAGGACTTTCTTGCTCGACATGATAGTATGCTATCTGGTTACTCTTTACCTTAACGTGTATACTGATTGTCTCTCTGTTACATGTTGGTAAAGCCCTTAGGATGTGTACTTGACTACCTGGACTATGATGCGGATCATACTAGTGGGGACATGGTAGTCCATAAGTACATCCTTCAAAGTCCCTAGTCGTGGGTGTATCGAGATGGGGCATCGATATACCAGAGTAGACTAGCGTGTACCTTCTCGACCCATACAGATGGGCGATGGATGATCCCATATCCATTGGTGTTTGACATCAGGGATGATATACGGGTGCTCAGTGGAGACTGGGTACACTGGATGGACTCGCCGAGAACTCCCAGATGGTATTATACCTCACGTCAGATGGCAGTTCTCTGGTGACACTGGTACAGAGTAGTCTGTTGACCCGAGATCATCATAGAGTCTTGTGTGGTTCCCACTGTGCTTTGATTTCCATCTTACCACGTCCAAGAGGGCGTGCAAAACGGTGGTTTTTGGGTACAGTCCCGAGTCACATGGAGGCAATGAGCGATAGGAGGGGATTCGTCTCTCCCGGTATAGGGAGTTGATGTTGCGCTGTGTTCGATTGGCTATAACAGGAAATCCCTGGCCAGGGTTGCTGAGATTTACTGGTAAGTGTTACCAGTAGTTTCTCGAATTGTTATAGACCTCATATCGACACGACTTATCGAGCTATTGGGGTTTGACGTTTACCACCCCTAGGCGAGATATGCGACATATCTGACGATCAGACCGGACTGTACGGTAGTGTTACTGGTTGGATTCACTAGAGTGTGAGCGGGCTTGCTCGTCGATCTTCTGATCGCTCAATACCCGGGTGGCCGTTACGTTTAGCAGACCGCTTGCGGCTTGTGAGTGTTTGATATGATCATCACCTGCTGCCGGCGTATTGATGAGTCTTTAGAGTCCTACACAGAGGTTTCCTTGCTCAAGCGAAACGAAATAGGAGCGCATATGAGATATGTGCGGGACCGAGAATAATGCGAGTATGTGATACCGTATTTCATTCTCGCGATATATGTATCGAATGGTTGTATGCGATATAACCTAGTTATCGAATCAAGGGTTGATTCGATAAGTCGATACATAGTATACTAGTCGGTTGTGTGCGACATGACCGGATCATTGAATCAAGTATTGATTTAATGATTTAATGCATAATTATATATTTGATATATTACTTTGCATTAACTAGTATTGGTTCACTTTAAATGGTTTTTCTCGCTCGGATGTGCGCATTATATATGTGATATGATTTTGTGCACTTGCTTGTATCATATTTGATGATACATGCTTTTTGGTTAAGTGTAAAGTATTAAACCTTGGTTAATGAAATGGTTAGGGTTTATTATTTGTTATTCATTTATCTTATTTAGTTATCCATTTATTTTTGATAAATGAATAAAAGAAAATGAAATGAAATGGTGGCTTTCATTTTTGTTGTTTTCATGAAGCTTCATGAACACTTTGACTAAGTGACCATTTTGTCTCTAGCTTGACCCTAACCATTCCTTTAACCATGATTGATTCTCTACACATTACCATAGTTAGCATTATGATAAGAAATGATTATTATTCTAATTCAATTATTCTTATCATAAGACTTTCTTCTTCTTCATCATCTTCTTCCATGAAGAAAGCAAGCTCCATCAATGGTGATTGATGGAAATGAGTGAGAAATCCAATTCTAAAGTCTACCCACTTTCTATTTCTTCATCCTCTACCTCTTGCCAAGTAGTAGAGTGTGTTTCCTTCACAAGTTTTCAAGGCTCGGTGAAGGTGGAGCTTGATCTAGTGATGCTTCGACGTAGATCATCTTCGGCACGTCGTCGATGACCTAGCCCGTCCATTCTCCGATGAAGCCGACGCTAGAGCCCGAGAATTCACTTGGACAGCGAGGGGACTTCGTTGCGGAGCCGTGGAGGTGGAGCACCGGATCTACAAAGGTTGTATTTCCGTTAAACTCTTAGTTAAGTGTTAACTAGTTAGCTTTTTCGCCTAGAAATCTAGTCTAAGATCCGTAGTCTAGGGTTTCCCGGCACCGTAAATTTTGAAATTGGCATGATCGATGCCTTGTGAGACCCCTTGAGAGTGCCTTGGAACCCTACTGTGGTATCAGAGCCTAGCTAGAGCCTTAGGCGAAGTCTAGACGGAGTTTGAAGTCCGAACGAACCCGAAACCCGATCACAAACTTGCTCTCTGTACATTTTTTAAAAACTGGGTTTTTTCAAAATTAAAAACCGTACAAACCGCGGCGGAAGCGCGGCAGAAGCCTGGCTTCTGCGGTGGTTCCGCCGCACTTTGATGACGTCATCCTCAATTGATTGCACAGTAACTTCTATTATATTATGCTGGAGTTTCTGGGTATTTTTAAAATTTATTCAAGAGTTGAATTTTCTGGAGTTGTTTTGGGGATTCGGTGTTTCGATCGGGGTATCAAATTTTGTCTATTTGGCTTTCCGGATAAATTTTAGAATATGTTAAAAAGTTCGACCGGATATAAATACCCAATTTTTCCCCTGTCGGGAAATTTCCAAATGTTGGATTTTTCCGTAGTTTAACGACGTTCTAAGTAGTGCAAGTAACTCGATGGACCCTCTAGAAGACAACAAATCTTAACTCGATTATGTGACCGTCTTGAACTGCCCTTTGAACCTTAGGGTTTGGGGCAGTACGGCTTGCCACATGTGAGGCGTTGGCTTGACCCTTCTACGGCTGGACCGTTGGTACTGAGGCACGAACTGAATGTTGTTAGACTTATTTCATGTGTTGATCTGTATCGGGAAAACTTGGGTGTTTGATTGTTCGATCGGAAAGTTTAACATTTTCTGTTTATCCGGAATGTGATACAACAATTGGAATTCACAAAAGTTATGTGATAACTGAATGAATATTATAAACATAGCAGTTTAGCCTCACTTGATCGGTTGCCGCGGAATTTTGATGTGATCAAAAGTCCGTCGCAATCACGTAGCGTACGCGGATACTCGCCGGATAAACTTAATAGACAGCCTCACTCCATAGCCCCGACCAAGTGACTGTAGGAGAACCCCGTCGCCGAAAGCATCCGTTCGGGTGCTCGCGGTGACGGTGTTCCGCCTTGGTGCACTTCGTCGACGGCATCAGGGGTGCGGCCGCCTACTGAAGTTTGCGACGAGCATTCGATCAGGATGTCGGGAATCTTGTTGAATTGCCCGACTTGATATTGAAAAGTGTTTTCGATTATGAGACTAAAATGCAGGGTTTATAATTGTTAGGCATGCGATGTCTAAGTAATTCATTTGGTCAGGCATGCGATGTCTGAGGTGGTTGCGGATTCCAACTGTTGTAGTTTTACACATTCTTTTCTGTGACCGTAAGTGTAATATGTGATATCGCCGGTTTCGTTGCTATATGTCAACGACAATTGGGATGCGCATATTTACTTACGTTGATGACATGTGATGTTATGTGTTGCTGGATATGTTATATTGGATCGTCGTGTTCGAATAGCCGGGGTTTTTTATGTGAGATGAGTGTTTTTCATTTTCATTCATGTAAAAACTTGTATGTAATATTCTTTTATTGGGGCACTTCCAGGTAGCGGAAGTTGTCACCCGTTGTATATTATTTACTTTTCCGCACTAGGATAGACCCAAGGAGGAGGGCACAAGTAACCGGGTTCTGGAGTCCAGTGGGAGACCAACTCGAGGAGTCGAGTCCGGGTCTTCTAACTCCAGAATTGGTAGGGTTGCTTGCTGCTCTCGTAGGGGTCTAGGGGTGTGGGTTTGGCTATTCATCGCTACCGTGGAATCCGTGTTTTATACTGGCTCGTATTGAAAACACGGACGTCCTATTATATCCAATATTTCATATGTTTCTTCTGCTGCGATATCTGTGATGTGATCATGTGATGTTCTGTGATAGATACAGTATATAGTATATATGATATATTATATAGACGTTACTTATGTTTTACACCCGCGTTAGCCCTGCCCCGCTCTGTCGTTAGTTACCTAACCTAACGGTGCACGAGGGGACATCGAGGCGAATGCGGATGGCATAAGTGTACGTCGTATTTATCTGTGATGTTTAGGTACTTAAATGATGGGACTTCATTAATGTGATTAATGAAATAAAAGAAACCTAAGATGTTGTAGAATCGAATTTCAAAATAAAACAGGTAGCTACAGTTCTTGCTTTGCACAGTGATATATATGATATATCCTGCACCTTATTCGATGAGGAAAGGACCGAGATCCCTTCACCGGGAGTGACTCCTTTAGCAATAACTGGCATATGCTACACACTCGGTTTGTCTTTTGATTGCTTTTAAGAGTTCTGCTTTGCACAGTGATATATATGATATATCTCGCACCTCATTCGACGAGGAAAGGACCGACGATCCCTTCACCAGGAGTGACTCCTTTAGCAAAACTAGAAAAGCCTCAAAAGCACTCCATATTTAAAATCATTTGATTCTACAACGATATCGAGTTCATTACGCAATAGGTTTTCAGAAAAACCTATCGTAGCCCTCCGTCATTTCAGATAAGTGGTAGTTAGTATTCGTGCTACGTTTGTTAGCCTGCGTCAAGGCGTAGTGTGCGGTAGCTAACTAGTATTTATCTGCTTATGCATATGATGCAGATTGGATTAGGGTAGTCGTGCGACTTTGTTGGCCTGCGTCAAGGGTCGTGCGGGTGGGTTTAATTCAATCAGCAAATGACGGGTTGAACTTGACTAGCGCACTATGGTTTGTTGGCCTGCGTCAAGGTCATAGGACGCTAGGGGCAAAATATTATCGGGAATTTCAAGTGTTGAAATTTGCAATGAGTTTGCATACCTTCTATGAGATAGTTGGATCCCGATACCCGCTGCGAGTAAGAGTTACTCCTGGGAGAGTTTTATACATTACAATTAGCCGATCAAGTAGGTGTCTAGAAAAGTGTCAACGGGGTTACTGTTAGTGTATATGCCCTAGAGGCCATTACTGTATCATACTAGTTTGTATATTACTTAATGGAAGCTTGGGATATTCACAGTTGTATATACAATCTTGCTCGAAATGGTAGTATGCTACTTGGTTTGTCTCTGCTTTAATATGTGCATGTGTTTCTTTTAGCATATTGCAGGTATACATATTAGTAGAGCCCTTAGGATCTGTACTTGATTACCAGCGTTGCGATGGCGCTCGCACTCGTGGGAGCTGGGTAATCTATAAGCACATCCTTATACAGGTCCCTGGTCGTTGGACTATCGAGACAGGGCATCGATGCTCCGGAGTAGACCAGCGTATGCGCTTCTCATCCCAGTGTGGGAGACGGTCTGTCCCACAGCCGTTAGTACGTCGTACTTGGGATAGTATGCGGGTGCTCGTTAGGTTACGAGTACACTGGACAGGACTCGTCGGGAACTGTTGGTTGGTAATATACCTATCGTCAGTTATCAGTTCCCAGGTGACATGAGTACAGCTTAGTCCGCTGACTTGACACTGTCACTTCGCCTCGAGTGTGTTCCCACTGCACTTTGATTACTACCCTACCACGGCTCAGAGGAGTCATGCAAACAGGTAGTTTTTGGGTGCAGTCCCGAAGCACTTGGAGGCAGTGACGGTTAGACAGGATTCGTCTCTCCCGGTATTGGGGGTTGACATCGCGCTGTGTCCAGGAGAGCCATTACACGAGTAGTCCCTGGCCAGGGCAAGCGAGATATACTGGTAGGCTTCCAGTGTTATCTCAGGGTGTTCTGGGCTTCACTCCGACACGACTTGTACCGCTATTAGGGGACTGACGTTCACCGCCCCCCTAGGCCCGCCATGCGATGTATCAGACGAACAGACCGGACTGTACGGAGATTGTCACATACAGGCTCAGTAGGAGTGCAGATGGGGTTCACCTCGTCAGTCTTCTTATCGACATCTACCTGGGGACCGTTATGTACAGCTAGTGCCGCTTGCGGTCTGTGGTTAAACCCACTGCCAGCGTAGTGTCGAGTCTTTAGAGTCCCACACAGAGAGCTATTCGCCTTTAGGCAAAACGAGTAGAGGTCGCATGGTTTTGCGACAGGGTTCGTTCGCATCCGCGCACTTGTGCACGTTTGCTGTCCGGACAGTTTATACTAGCCGGTTTTGGTTTAAGCCGGATCCTAGTATATGATTTGAGATTGGTTTTTCTCATTGTGTTCGTGCTCCTCGGATCACGAATGCGGGTGCGTATGCACGGTTGCTTGAGATTGAGGGAGAGGACCTTGTTTAGGGTTAATGACTATTGTCATTTTATTAACCCTATTGTTTTTGTGTGTATTATTGTTAATTAATAATTAGCTTAATTATTGTGCATGGTTGTTATTGTTGACACTTTGACTTTGTTGACTTGTTGACCAAGTTGACAATTTGACCATGATCATTTCATTTGGAAGATGCTCTTTGATTCTTGCAATTTGCATTAATGATGAAATGATAATGGTCACCTCTTGATAAAACCATGACAATTTTCTTGCTAATTAATTAATTAAAATAACTCACACATATTAGTGAGAATGGCTCACTATTATTTCATTCTATCATATCTTTTCTCTCTCTTGCTCATCCTCTCCCTCAAGCTCTCTCCCTCTCATGTGTTGAGAAACAAAAAGCTTGAGAAAAACCTTCACTTGATCTTCTCTACTCACTTCTAGGGTTCAAGTCTTAGCATTTCTTGCGCTCTAGTTACTCCTAGCTTGGAGTTGAAGCTAAAGGTCGAGGCTTTCGGGTGCATCGTTCTTTGACGGAAGGAGACAAGCAAGGTGAGGCCTTTCTACCATTCCGACGAGCAAGGAGAGAAGGAGTTCGAGCTCAAGGTATAACCTTTCTACAACTTAACTAGTTGTTAGTTTGTTTTAGCTAGTTCTAGTTTAGTAAAGATCCTCACAAGCAAGGTCCATGTTGCCTAAGTCATTAAAAATCCAATTTTTACTATGTTTTCCGCCTCCCCGTAAGCACCGGGGTGGGCAACGTGGACTTACAGTGGTATCAGAGCCTAACTAAACTCAAACTAGCTAGGTAGTGAAGCGTAACGAAGTTTCGAAACCGAAAAAATCCAAAAACCGAACTTTGAAAAACCCTATTTTCTGTTGAAATTTTTTCTGCTCAAAATAGAAAACTTTATATTTGTAAATTCATCTCAGGGTTTTTTAAAAACACCCATGAAAAACGACACAGAGATTCATCCAAACCGCCGCCCTTCCGCCGCACGAGGTAGGCTCGTGCCGCGGAAGCGCCGCGGTTTGATGTCCTCTCTGCATCGTTTTTCGTGCAGTGTCTTTCTGTGTTGATTTTGGGATTTTAAGGATATATAATATATGCCCAGATTTTCCAGAACTAAAATTTACTTTTGGGGGCCTATAAATCCGTATTTTTCGGAACTTCACTACACTTTAACTACATCGGTTATATCTGTAATGCTTGCATGTATTGAACGTCGGCTAATCGCTATAAGACGATTAGTCGGGGTTATACATGATCTGTGATTGCTATTGGTTTGTGGATATGAATGGTGTGGATTGTCGCGGGTGAATGGCCGGGGTGGATGTGAGATGAGCGTTGTTTTTCTTTCATTCATTTGTAACATGTAAATTGATGTAATAATATTCTTTGTATGGCCGCACAACCGGGTCGGGGTTGTAGCCGTCATTGTATAATTTTTTTTACTGTTTTTGCTCCTAGGATAGACCCATGGAGGGGTGCACAAACTACCGGGTATCTCGAAGTGCCGAGTGGCCTACTCACGATGGTGAGGGAGGTTGCTTCGCTTCGGGTGCTTGGCGGGTAGTTTGCCGCACCCGTAGGGGTCTTGGGTGGGGTATTGGCTATTCACCGCGACCGTGTAATCCGCTTTGCGTTGCAGGCTTGAACGCATTGCGGATTCCTAGTATATCCAATGTATTCATCTGTGATCTGTAATGTCTATCATTGCTATATATTTATATATAATAACTATTTAGGCGTTGCTTATGTTTTACAGCCGCGCTAGCCCAGCCCCCGCTCTGTCGTTAGTTAAGTAACCTAACGGGTGATGACGGGGCCCCGTGGCGAATGCGAATGGCATAAGCGTACGTCATATTTTGGTTGTTTTCTGCAATGGTAGGATTAAATGATGGGACGCATTAAAAGAACTAATGCAAGAAATAAACCAAGTAAAAGTCGATTGGAACACTTTGAAAACCACTCGGTTCTTTTCAAAACTAAACTTTTAAACGCAGAGCTTGAACCACTCCTTTTAAAAGCTATCTCGTTCCATCGATTATATCAAGTTCACTACGTTCACGGTTTCGCCAAAACCATCCGTAGCCCTCCATCATTTCGGTTAAATATTCGGTAGTATTCAAGCTATGTATTTTGACCTCACGCCAAGGCATAGTGATTGGTAGCTGCCGGATATTTATCCGTTGCATAGATAGAATGCGTTGATTTGAGACAGTCGTACTGCCATTTTGGCCTATGTCAAGGGTAGGTACGGGTGGGTTCAAATTAACCAGGATAATGATGGGAAGAACTTGACATGTGACTTATGACATTTTGACCTCACGCCAAGGTCATAAGAGCATGGGGTAAAAATCCACATCGGGAGTTTCATAAGCACTGAAACTTGCTAGCGTTGCATACCATTTGGAGTGTGATGATTCTGGTAGGATTCCTTCGGTTTTATCACGCGATGACATTTGGATCCCGATCCTACTGTGAGTATATGCTACTCCTCGAGAAAACTCTCACTTAACGATCAATGCTATAAACCTAGTAGGTGCCTAGAAAGGTGTTAGCGGGGCTACGCCCATAGGGAAAAGAGGTTATTTAATTAAGGAACTTCGCGAAAGCGTTGGAAAACCTCCCTCGAAGTACCGACACTGGCCTGGCTGAACGGTTAAGCAAGTATTGTACGGTGAGAATGATCCCGGCTAATCCTTTTCTTTATGGTTTGAGAAGGGATTCGAGAAACAGTGGGAGCCATCCAGTTTAGACAAATTAAAAACCACTCTAAACTTGCAAGAGCATCATGCTAAAGTGTTTCTTTTCTCTCTCCTAATTGCAGCGACCATTCAACATGACCGGACTTAAGTTACTGTTAGATAAAAATATAGGGCCAAACTACAAAGATTGGCTCAGGAATGTCAAGATGGCGATCACTTATGACAAGCTGGGGTATATACTTACCACCAAAGCTCCCCCTGTCCCAGGTCCCACCTCCAGCGTCGCGGATGTAGAAATCCGTAAGACATGGGAGATAGATTGCGCGAGGGCCAGATGCCTCGTACTAGCCTCGATGGACAATGAACATCAGAGGAGGCACGAGAATATGGACCTAGAGTCCATATTTCTCCATACAAAAGAACTGTATGGAGAGCAGTCTCGTATCGCAAGATACGAAGTGTCGAAGAAGCTTTTTTCGGCAAGGTTGGCCGTCGGATCATCGGTAGCGGACCACGTGCTTAAGATGATCGGCTACATAGAGGAGCTCGCGGACCTTGGGACCACGTTGGAGAATGAACTCTATACCGATTTGATTCTCCAGTCCCTTCCTTCCACTTACGCCCAGTTCGTTCTTAACTTCAACATGCAAGGAAAGGAGGTTGAACTTGCCGAGCTTCTGAACATGTTGAGGACTGCTGAGGGCACCCTACAGAAGGGTAGGGAGACATCCACTTTGTTTGTAGGAGGATCTTCCTCTTCTAGGTCCAGGGCGAAAGCCAAGGGCAAGAAGAAGAAAGCCCCCGCCAAACCAAGAGGCGGTGTCGGTAAAGTGGATACGAAGGGAAAGGGTAAAGCAACAAAAGTAGCGGGGAAGATGGTGGGGAAGGAAGAATGCTTCTATTGTCACAAAAGTGGTCACTGGAAACAGGATTGCAAGGCTTGGAAAGCCAGAACACAGGATTTGAAGCGAGTTGCAGCTTCAGCTTCAGGTGTGTATGTTATTGAAAACTGTCTATCAATAAACTCTACATCCTGGGTATTGGATACCGGATCAGGATCTCATATCTGTAATTCTTTGCAGGCGTTGAGAAAGCGTAGAGTTTTGAAGGCAGGTGACATGACCCTCAGAGTTGCGAACGGTGCTAGCATGGATGCAGAGGCCGTGGGGGACTATCACCTGGGATTATCTGATGGACACTTTTTGGTTTTGCGTAGTTGTTATTATGTACCAAATGCAACCTGTAACATCATTTCTGTATCTTTATTATCTAAAGAAGGTTATGAATTTGCATTTGTAAGTAATGTAGTGAACATTCACCTTAATCAAGTTTTGATTGGGTCAGGTACATTGAACAACGGTATTTACGTTTTAAACCAACCGCAGGTTTTCAATATCCAGAATACACACAAAAGAAAGTCTCCAGATATTAATCAGGCTTTCTTATGGCATTGTAGACTGGGTCACATCAATGAGACACGGTTGACTAAGTTACATAAAGAAGGATACTTGGATCCGTTCGAGTATCAGTCTTATGCCACTTGTGAATCTTGTCTCATGGGAAAGATGACAAAGGCTCCGTTCACTGGACACGGAGAAAGAGTGAGCGAGCTCTTGGGACTCGTGCACAGCGACGTGTGCGGTCCAATGTCTACACATGCGCGAAGCGGTTTTTCTTACTTCATTACTTTTACGGATGATTTCTCAAGATTCGGACACATCTTCTTAATGAAGCATAAATCCGAAGCTTTTGATAAGTTCCAGGAATATAAGAATGAAGTAGAAAAACAGATCGACAAAAGTATCAAGATCCTAAGATCGGATCGAGGAGGAGAATACTTAAGTGCCGAATTCCTGAATTACTTAAAAGAGAATGGAATTCTCTCTCAGCTTACTCCTCCATACACTCCGCAACATAACGGTGTATCGGAGAGACGGAACCGGACCCTATTGGATATGGTACGGTCCATGATGAGTAACGCTGAGTTACCGCGATCGTTCTGGGGACATGCACTAGAAACAGCTGCATATCTTTTGAACCGTGTTCCCACTAAGACTGTGCCTACCACACCATATGAGTTATGGAGTGGGAAGAAACCCTATCTTCAATACTTGAAGATTTGGGGATGTCCAGCTTATGTCAAAAAGCAGCATACGGACAAGCTCGAGGCACGCTCAGTACTGTGCAAGTTTATGGGATACCCAAAGAACTCCAGGGGGTATCTTTTCTATTACGCAGAGGAACAAAAAGTCCTTGTTTCTCGTAATGCCCATTTTCTGGAACATCAGTTTTTAGAAAAAGAAATAAGTGGGAGCGCAATAGAACTGGAAGAAATTCCAGAACCACAAACTATTACTGAAGCTTAGAGGAACCAGAAGGTTCAAAAGAACAGGACATTCCTATGCCACTCCGCAGGAGCAGTAGGCAGTCTCATCCGCCCGAGAGATACTACGGTTTTCTCATTGACGGGGATAGAGAGGACTGCATCCTAGATTGTGATGAGCCTACTAGCTTCCAGCAAGCCATCCAGAGCGTCGACTCGGTAAAATGGCTGGATGCAATGCGGACCGAGATGGAGTCCATGTACACCAACAAAGTATGGACGTTGGACATTGCTCCAGACGGGGTAAAACCCGTAGGATGCAAGTGGATCTTCAAAAGGAAGATTGGTGTAGATGGACAGGTTGAGACCTATAAAGCTAGACTGGTAGCAAAGGGTTTTCGTCAGCGACCTGGTTTGGACTATGACGAAACCTTTTCTCCAGTAGCTATGCTGAAATCCATTCGGATCCTTCTTGCCATCGCTGCTTTCCACGATTATGAGATTTGGCAGATGGACGTAAAGACAGCTTTTCTAAATGGTCATTTAGAGGAGTGTGTCTATATGGACCAGCCAGAGGGTTTCATTCAGGGTGGGAGCAGCGGAAAGGTGTGCAAGTTGCTCAAGTCCATTTATGGACTCAAGCAGGCATCGCGGAGTTGGAACATCTGTTTTGATGAGACGGTCAAAGAATTTGGCTTTATCAAAAATCCAGATGAACCATGTATCTATTGTAGATTTGTAGCGAGAACTGTAGTATTCCTCGTTTTATACGTGGATGACATTCTCTTAATAGGAAATGACATTCCTATGCTACAATCTGTCAAAGGGTTCTTGTCACACAGGTTCTCCATGAAAGATCTGGGTGATGCCTCATACATTCTGGGTATCCGGATCTACCGTGACAGATCCAAGAGGATATTAGGACTCTCACAGTCCAGGTACATCGACACCATACTGAAGAGATTCAGTATGGAAGATTCCAAGCGCGGTAATCTACCGGCTTGTCACGGGATCACCCTCTCCAAAGAGATGTCTCCTAAGACTGATTTGGAGAGGGATCGCATGTCTATTATACCCTACGCTTCTGCGGTAGGCTCTATAATGTATGCGATGTTGTGTACCAGACCGGATGTAGCTTATGCACTGAGTGTGGTAAGCAGGTATCAGTCAAACCCTGGGGAGAAACATTGGATAGCAGTAAAGAACATTCTCAAGTACCTGAGAAGGACTAAGGAGATGTTCTTGGTGTATGGCGGAAAAGACCTGCAGATTGAGGCCTTTGCTGACTCCAGCTTCCAGAGTGACAAGGATGATTCCAAGTCCATGTCGGGTTTTGTCTTTACCCTCAATGGAGGGGCGGTGTGTTGGAAGAGCTCCAAATAGGAAACCGTTGCTGACTCGACTATGGAAGCGGAATACATCGCTGCATCTGATGCCGCAAAAGAAGCTGTCTGGATGAGGAAGTTCTTGAAAGAACTTCAGGTGGTTCCGTCCATTGTTGACCCAATACCTCTGTATTGCGACAACAACGGGGCTATAGCTTTAGCGAAGGAACCCAGGTCCCATCAGAAATCCAGACACATCTTAAGGCGGTATCACCTGATCAGGGAGATTGTGGATCGCCAGGAGATCGAGGTCCGGAGAGTTGCATCAGAGGATAACACAGCAGATCCATTCACCAAGGCCTTGCCCCAGACTCAGTTCGAGCGGCTGATCGAGATGATAGGTCTTCGATACGCCAGTACATGGCCTTAGTGCAAGTGGGAGATTGTTAGTGTATATGCCCTAGAGGCCATTACTGTATCATACTAGTTTGTATATTACTTAATGGAAGCTTGGGATATTCACAGTTGTATATACAATCTTGCTCGAAATGGTAGTATGCTACTTGGTTTGTCTCTGCTTTAATATGTGCATGTGTTTCTTTTAGCATATTGCAGGTATACATATTAGTAGAGCCCTTAGGATCTGTGCTTGATTACCAGCGTTGCGATGGCGCTCGCACTCGTGGGAGCTGGGTAATCTATAAGCACATCCTTATACAGGTCCCTGGTCGTTGGACTATCGAGACAGGGCATCGATGCTCCGGAGTAGACCAGCGTATGCGCTTCTCATCCCAGTGTGGGAGACGGTCTGTCCCACAGCCGTTAGTACGTCGTACTTGGGATAGTATGCGGGTGCTCGTTAGGTTACGAGTACACTGGACAGGACTCGTCGGGAACTGTTGGTTGGTAATATACCTATCGTCAGTTATCAGTTCCCAGGTGACATGAGTACAGCTTAGTCCGCTGACTTGACACTGTCACTTCGCCTCGAGTGTGTTCCCACTGCACTTTGATTACTACCCTACCACGGCTCAGAGGAGTCGTGCAAACAGGTAGTTTTTGGGTGCAGTCCCGAAGCACTTGGAGGCAGTGACGGTTAGACAGGATTCGTCTCTCCCGGTATTGGGGGTTGACATCGCGCTGTGTCCAGGAGAGCCATTACACGAGTAGTCCCTGGCCAGGGCAAGCGAGATATACTGGTAGGCTTCCAGTGTTATCTCAGGGTGTTCTGGGCTTCACTCCGACACGACTTGTACCGCTATTAGGGGACTGACGTTCACCGCCCCCCTAGGCCCGCCATGCGATGTATCAGACGAACAGACCGGACTGTACGGAGATTGTCACATACAGGCTCAGTAGGAGTGCAGATGGGGTTCACCTCGTCAGTCTTCTTATCGACATCTACCTGGGGACCGTTATGTACAGCTAGTGCCGCTTGCGGTCTGTGGTTAAACCCACTGCCAGCGTAGTGTCGAGTCTTTAGAGTCCCACACAGAGAGCTATTCGCCTTTAGGCAAAACGAGTAGAGGTCGCATGGTTTTGCGACAGGGTTCGTTCGCATCCGCGCACTTGTGCACGTTTGCTGTCCGGACAGTTTATACTAGCCGGTTTTGGTTTAAGCCGGATCCTAGTATATGATTTGAGATTGGTTTTTCTCATTGTGTTCGTGCTCCTCGGATCACGAATGCGGGTGCGTATGCACGGTTGCTTGAGATTGAGGGAGAGGACCTTGTTTAGGGTTAATGACTATTGTCATTTTATTAACCCTATTGTTTTTGTGTGTATTATTGTTAATTAATAATTAGCTTAATTATTGTGCATGGTTGTTATTGTTGACACTTTGACTTTGTTGACTTGTTGACCAAGTTGACAATTTGACCATGATCATTTCATTTGGAAGATGCTCTTTGATTCTTGCAATTTGCATTAATGATGAAATGATAATGGTCACCTCTTGATAAAACCATGACAATTTTCTTGCTAATTAATTAATTAAAATAACTCACACATATTAGTGAGAATGGCTCACTATTATTTCATTCTATCATATCTTTTCTCTCTCTTGCTCATCCTCTCCCTCAAGCTCTCTCCCTCTCATGTGTTGAGAAACAAAAAGCTTGAGAAAAACCTTCACTTAATCTTCTCTACTCACTTCTAGGGTTCAAGTCTTAGCATTTCTTGCGCTCTAGTTACTCCTAGCTTGGAGTTGAAGCTAAAGGTCGAGGCTTTCGGGTGGATCGTTCTTTGACGGAAGGAGACAAGCAAGGTGAGGCCTTTCTACCATTCCGACGAGCAAGGAGAGAAGGAGTTCGAGCTCAAGGTATAACCTTTCTACAACTTAACTAGTTGTTAGTTTGTTTTAGCTAGTTCTAGTTTAGTAAAGATCCTCACAAGCAAGGTCCATGTTGCCTAAGTCATTAAAAATCCAATTTTTACTATGTTTTCCGCCTCCCCGTAAGCACCGGGGTGGGCAACGTGGACTTACAGTTACGCCTCTGGGAAAACGAGGTTTACAATAATTAGGTTCGTGCGAAAGCACGGGGGACCTCCCTCAAAGTACCGACACTGGCCTGGCTGAAAGATTGGCGAACTTGTAGTGTGTAATTAATCCCGGCTAGTCTTTCCTTTTAGGGTTTGAAGGAAGATTTGATAAAAAGCAGTGGGAGCCATCCTGATTAGATAAAATAATAACCAATCTATTCTTGCAAGAGCGCACGCTGAGTATTTTCTTCTCTCTCTCTCCTGGTAGCGACCATATCATGCCTTAATCAAGATAATAATACGGATTATTGACCGAACCCGCTTGTTATACTGAGCTGGGGAACGTTGGTCCCGCTCCAACTTATAATTGTTATAAGACAGGGCAGGTAATTGGGGAATACCAGATTTCCCGTGCCGCCCAAACGAAGAAAGTGCATATGATGCATCATCTTCGGGTGTGTTCATTACAAAGAACTGTTTCTCAGTATCCTCCGTATCCTGAGTATATGATACCGGATAAGGATCCCAGATATGTAATCTGTTACATAGAGCTACAAAAGGGTAGAAAAACTGAGAAAGGGTGATAAGTTTCATGAGGCAGAAAACGGGGCAAATGTTGCAGCCAAGTCTGTCGGTCACTGTTACCCTGTATTGTAATACATTGATTCTGAACGAATATTATTAGATACCGAACCTGATATACAAAATCATATCAGTCTCTTTATTAAAGAAATGATAAAATTTTGTATTGTTGGATAATGTTTTGAACATTTCCTATATCAAAAGTTGATCGGTTCAGGCACGTTATCTAAAAGCATTAATGTTCTAAATCAAACTACAGTTCTTAGTATATGGAACACACACAAGAGGAAGAGTTCAGAAATGAACGAATTCTTCTTGAGGTATTGTAGACTAGGTCAGATCAATATGACCCGACTAGCTAGAGTTACATAAAGATGCATATTTAAATTAGTTTGAATTTACATCTTGTGAAACTCGCCAGTCATGTCACAAAGATAAGATGACCATAGCTCCGTTTACTTGAAACAGAGAAAGAGTTAGTGAACTCTTGGGATGATACATGTTGATGTATGTAAGTCCCCTGTCTACACATACCAAGATCGGTTCTTTTTGCTTCATTACATTCTCTGATAATCTTTCGAGATTCAGACCTATGTTCCTATTGAAACACATGTCCGAACCTTTTAAGATATTCACAGAATATAAGTTAGAAGTAGAGAACCAAAATACGGGTATAAGTATTATGTCCTTTGATGTGATCGAGGAGGAGAATACTTGAGCACGGAAATCCTGGACTATTCTAAAGGAGAATGAGATTCTCTCTCAGCATTACTCCTCTATATACACCATAGCACGATGGTATATCGGGGCGGAGCAATCACACCCTATATGATAAGGTGTGCTCTATGATGAGTACTACTGAGTTACCAATTTCCTTTTGGGAGTTATGCACTTATGAAGTTGCATACCTATTGAATAGGGTTTCGATCAAATCAGTTGCCTACCAATTCATATGTGATATGGAAAGGTAAGAGCCCATATCTTAAGTTAGTTAAGATTTGGGGTTGTCCGGCCTATGTCTAAAAAGCAAAATCCGGACAAGCTCGAGGCAAGGTCTGTCATGTAGAACTGGAAAGGTTCCAGCTATACAAATTGCAGCTGATGATTTGATAGAACCAAAGGATTCAGTAGATTCTAACGAACCTCAGCCTCTCCGCCGATCTAGTAGGGTTCCTCACCCACCTGAGAGATACTTCGGTTTCTCTATGACAGTGGGAGCGCGGATTGCATCATGAGATGATGACCCAACTAACTTCGAGCTGGCCATCAGGAGTAAGACTCTGTAAGAATGGTTGGATGCTTAGCGATCTGAGATGGAATCCTTATACACCAACAAAGTATGGACTTTAGTTGCTATATCTGAAGGGTTAAATCCCCATCAGGAGCAAGTATATCTTGAGAAGATTACTTGGTGTAAATGGAAAAGTTGAGACTTTCAAAGCTAGACTTATTAAAGGTTTTCGTCATTGACCAGGCGTGGATAATGATGAAACCTTTTCCAGTACCTATGCTTAAGTCCATCCAGATCCTACCTGTCACGGCTACATACCATGACTACGATATCTGGCGGTTGGGTGCCATGACTGCTTTTCTAAATAATGTTTTAGAAAGTGCGTCTATAAGTACACAACCAGAGGGCTTCGGAAACAGTGGGAGCAGCGGAAACGTGTGCAAGATGCTTTATAGGATAAAGCAGGCATCGCGGAGTTGGAACATCTATTTTGATGAAGTAGTCAAAGAAGTTGACATCATCAAAATGGTAGATGAACCTTTTATAAACAAAAAGGCAGTAGGGAGTATGGTGACGATCCTCGTAGAGTACGTCGATGACATACTCTTGATAGGGAAGGAGTTTCCTATGCTACGCTCGATCGATCTCCGCTTATCACAAGGATTCTCCATATAGGATCAAAGTGATACCTACTAAATCCTGGATTTTGGATCTATGAGATAGATCTAATTGGATGTTAGAATACTCACTAGTAGAAGTGAGATGGTATCAATCGATCCTGGAGAGAATCACTGGAAAGGTTCCAGAGTGATAAAGACGACTGAATGTCAGTCGCAGGCATTGTCTTTACCCTCAGTAAAGAGACGGTATGTTGGAAGAGTTCCAAGCTAGATACCGTGACATACTAGACGATAAAGGCTGGATACATCGCTACTCATGATGCTACCAAAGAGGATGTTTGGATGTATATTAGTTCATGAGATGAACTACGTTCCTACCATAGTGAGACAATGGAGTTATGGCTTATGCCAAGGAACGCCGGTCCCATCAGTGATCCAGACTTATTCTAAGGCAGTATCACCAGATCATGGAGATGGTTGATCTCCAAAGTGATCGAGGCAAGGAGAGTAGACTCAGAGGATAACATGGCGGATCCACTCACGAAGGCATATTCCCAGAGAGAGACTTTTATGGGATGGTTGAGTATGAGATACTACAACCACTGCTACAGATGGCCCTAGTGCAAGTGGGAGATTGTTAGTTATATGTATGCCCTAGAGGCCATTACTGTACATTGGATGTATATTGTAGTGGATGCTGGGACATATATAGGGAGGACTTTCTTGCTCGACATGATAGTATGCTATCTGGTTACTCTTTACCTTAACGTGTACACTGATTGTCTCTCTGTTACATGTTGGTAAAGCCCTTAGGATGTGTACTTGACTACCTGGACTATGATGCGGATCATACTAGTGGGGACATGGTAGTCCATAAGTACATCCTTCAAAGTCCCTAGTCGTGGGTGTATCGAGATGGGGCATCGATATACCAGAGTAGACTAGCGTGTACCTTCTCGACCCATACAGATGGGCGATGGATGATCCCATATCCATTGGTGTTTGACATCAGGGATGATATACGGGTGCTCAGTGGAGACTGGGTACACTGGATGGACTCGCCGAGAACTCCCAGATGGTATTATACCTCACGTCAGATGGCAGTTCTCTGGTGACACTGGTACAGAGTAGTCTGTTGACCCGAGATCGTCATAGAGTCTTGTGTGGTTCCCACAGTGCTTTGATTTCCATCTTACCACGTCAAAGAGGGCGTGCAAAACGGTGGTTTTTGGGTACAGTCCCGAGTCACATGGAGGCAATGAGCGATAGGAGGGGATTCGTCTCTCCCGGTATAGGGAGTTGATGTTGCGCTGTGTTCGATTGGCTATAACAGGAAATCCCTGGCCAGGGTTGCTGAGATTTACTGGTAAGTGTTACCAGTAGTTTCTCGAATTGTTATAGACCTCATATCGACACGACTTATCGAGCTATTGGGGTCTGACGTTTACCACCCCTAGGCGAGATATGCGACATATCAGACGATCAGACCGGACTGTACGGTAGTGTTACTGGTTGGATTCACTGGAGTGTGAGAGGGCTTGCTCGTCGATCTTCTGATCGCTCAATACCCGGGTGGTCGTTACGTTTAGCAGACTGCTTGCGGCTTGTGGGTGTTTGATAGGATCATCACCTGCTGCCGGCGTATTGACGAGTCTTTAGAGTCCTACACAGAGGTTTCCTGGCTCAAGCGAAACGAAATTGGAGCGCATATGAGATATGTGCGGGACCGAGAATAATGCGAGTATGTGATACCGTATTTAATTCTCGCGATATATGTATCGAATGGTTGTATGCGATATAACCTAGTTATCGAATCAAGGGTAGATTCGATAAGTCGATACATAGTATACTAGTCGGTTGTGTGCGACATGACCGGATCATTGAATCAAGTATTGATTTAATGATTTAATGCATAATTATATATTTGATATATTACTTTGCATTAACTAGTATTGGTTCACTTTAAATGGTTTTTCTCGCTCGGATGTGCGCATTATATATGTGATATGATTTTGTGCACTTGCTTGTATCATGTTTGATGATACATGCTTTTTGGTTAAGTGTAAAGTATTAAACCTTGGTTAATGAAATGGTTAGGGTTTATTATTTGTTATTCATTTATCTTATTTAGTTATCCATTTATTTTTGATAAATGAATAAAAGAAAATGAAATGAAATGGTGGCTTTCATTTTTGTTGTTTTCATGAAGCTTCATGAACACTTTGACTAAATGACCATTTTGTCTCTAGCTTGACCCTAACCATTCCTTTAACCATGATTGATTCTCTACACATTACCATAGTTAGCATTATGATAAGAAATGATTATTATTCTAATTCAATTATTCTTATCATAAGACTTTCTTCTTCTTCATCATCTTCTTCCATGAAGAAAGCAAGCTCCATCAATGGTGATTGATGGAAATGAGTGAGAAATCCAATTCTAAAGTCTACCCACTTTCTATTTCTTCATCCTCTACCTCTTGCCAAGTAGTAGAGTGTGTTTCCTTCACAAGTTTTCAAGGCTCGGTGAAGGTGGAGCTTGATCTAGTGATGCTTCGACGTAGATCATCTTCGGCACGTCGTCGATGACCTAGCCCGTCCATTCTCCGATGAAGCCGACGCTAGAGCCCGGGAATTCACTTGGACAGCGAGGGGACTTCGTTGCGGAGCCGTGGAGGTGGAGCACCGGATCTACAAAGGTTGTATTTCCGTTAAACTCTTAGTTAAGTGTTAACTAGTTAGCTTTTTCGCCTAGAAATCTAGTCTAAGATCCGTAGTCTAGGGTTTCCCGGCACCGTAAATTTTGAAATTGGCATGATCGATGCCTTGTGAGACCCCTTGAGAGTGCCTAGGAACCCTACAGATTTAACCCTTCAGATATAGCAACCAAAGTCCATACTTTGTTGGTGTATAAGGATTCCATCTCAGATCGCTAAGCATCCAGCCATTCTTACAGAGTCTTACTTCTGATGGCCAGCTCGAAACCAGTTGGGTCATCATCTCATGATGCAATCCTCGCTCCCACTGTCATAGAGAAACCAAAGTATCTCTCAGGTGGGTGAGGAACCCTACTAGATCGGCGGAGAGGCTGAGGTTCGTTGGTATCTATTGAATCCTTTGGTTCTACCAAATCATCTGCTGTAGTTTGTATAGCTGGAACGTTTCCAGTTCTACATAACAGACGTTGCCTCGAGCTTGTCCGGATTTTTCTTTTCAGACATAAGCCGGACAACCCTAAATCTTAACTAGCTTAAGACATGGGCTCTTCCCATTCCATATCACATATGAAGCGGTAGGCAACTGATTTGATTGGAACCCTATTCAATAGGTATGCAGCTTCTCAAGTGTACAACTCCCAAAAGGAAACAGGTAACTCAGTAGTACTCATCATAGAGCACACCATATCAAATAGGGTGTATCTGCTCCGCCCCGACATACCATCGTGCTATGGTGTATTCGGAGGAGTAATGCCGAGAGAGAATCTCATTCTCTTTTAGAATAGTCCAGGAATTCCGTGCTCAAGTATTCTCCTCCCAGATCTCATCATAGGACATAATACTTATACCCGTATTTTGGTTCTCTACTTCTAACTTATATTCTGTGAATATCTTAAAAGGTTCGGACTTGTGTTTCAACAGGAAGATAGGTCTGAATCTCGAAAGATTATCAGAGAATGTAATGAAGTAAAAAGAACCGGTCTTGGTATGTGTAGACAGGGGACTTACATACATCAATATGTATCATCCCAAGAGTTCACTAACTCTTTTTCTGTTTCCAATAAACAGAGCTATGGTCATCTTATCTTTATGACATGACTGGCGAGTTTCACAAGATGTAAATTCAAACTGATTTAAATATGCATCTATATGTAACTTCAGCTAGTCGGGTCGCATTGATATGACCTAGTCTACAATACCTCAAGAAGGATTCGTTCTTTTCTGAACTCTTCCTCTTGTGTGTGTTCTGTATACGAAGAACTGTAGTTTGATTTAGAACATTAATGCTTTTAGATAACGTGCCTGAACCGATCAACTTTTGATATAGGAAATGTTCAAAACATTATCCAACAATACAAAATTTTATCGTTTCTTTACTAATAAAGATACAGATATGATTTTGTATATCAGGTTCGGTATCTATTAACATTCGTTCAGAATCAATGTATTATAATACAGGGTGACAGTGACCAACAGACTTGGTTGCAACACTTGCCCCGTTTTCTGCCTCATGAAACTTATCACCCGTTCTCAGTTTTTCTACCCTTTTGTAGCCCTATGTAACAGATTACATATCTGGGATCCTGATCCGGTATCATATACCAAGGATGCAGAGGATACTGAGAAACAGTTCTGTGTAACGAACACACCCGAAGATGATGCATCATCATGCACTCTCTTCGTTTGGGCGGCACAGGAAATCTGGTATTCCCCAATTTCCTGCTCTGTCTTATAACAATTATAAGTTGGAGCGGGACCAACGTTCCCCAGCTCAGTACAACAAGCGGGTTCGGTCAATTATCCGTATTATTATCTTGATTAAGGCATGATATGGTCGTTACCAGGAGAGAGAGAGAAGAAAACACTCAGTGTGCGCTCTTGCAAGAATAGATTGGTTATTATTTTATCTAATCAGGATGGCTCCCACTGCTTTTTATCAAATCTTCCTTCAAACCCTAAAAGGAAAGACTAGTCGGGATTAATTACACACTACAAGTTCGCCAATCTTTCAGCCAGGCCAGTGTCGGTACTTTGAGGGAGGTCCCCCGTGCTTTCGTACGAACCTAATTAATGTAAACCTCGTTTTCCCAGAGGCGTAACCCCGTTGACACCTTTCTAGACACCTACTTGATCGGCAAATTGTAATATGTAAAACTCTCCCAGGAGTAACTCTTACTCGCAGCGGGTATCGGGATCCAACTATCTTATAGAAGGTATGCAATCTCATTGCAAATTTCAACACTTGAAATTCCCGGTAATATTTTTCCCCTAGCGTGCTATGACCTTGACGAAAGCCAACAAACCATAGCCCGCTAGTCAAGTTCAACCCGTACATTTCTTGATCGAATTAAACCCACCCGCACGACCCTTGACGAAAGCCAACAAAGCCGCACGACTACCCTAATCCAATCGCATCGTATGCTGGCAGATAAGCAGCATATAGCTACCGCACACTGCACCTTGACGAAAGCCAACAAATGCAGCACAAATACTATATACAACTTATCTGAAATGACGGAGGGCTACGACAGGTTTTTCTGAAAACCTATTGCGTAATGAACTTGATATCGTTGTAGAATCAAATGATTTTAAAAATGGAGTGCTTTTGAGGCTTTTCTAGTTTTGCTAAAGGAGTCACTCCCGGTGAAGGGATCGTCGGTCCTTTCCTCGTCGAATGAGGTGCGGGATATATCATATATATATCACTGTGCAAAGCAAAAACACTTAAAAGCTATCAAATGACAAACCGAGTGTGTAGCATCTGCCAGTTATTGCTAAAGGAATCACTCCCGGTGAAGGGATCTCGGTCCTTTCCTTATCGAATAAGGTGCAGGATATATCATATATACCGCTGTGCAAAGCAAGAACTGTAGCTACCTGTTTTATTTTGAAATTCGATTCTACAACATCTTAGGTTTCTTTTATTTCATTAATCATATTAATGAAGTCCCATCATTTAATGTACCTAAACATCACAGATAAATACGACGTACACTTATGCCATCCGCATTCGCCTCGATGTCCCCTCGTGCACCGTTAGGTTAGGTAACTAACGGCAGTGCGGGGCAGGGCTAGCGCGGGTGTAAAACATAAGTAACGTCTATATAATATATCATATATAATATATACAGTATCTATCACAGAACATCACATGATCACATCACAGATATCGCAGCAGAAGAATCATATGAAATATTGGATATACTAGGACGTCCGTGTTTTTAATACGAGCCAGTATAAAACACGGATTCCACGGTCACGATGAATAGCCAAACCCACACCCCTAGACCCCTACGAGAGCGGCAAGCAACCCTACCAATTCTAGAGTTAGGAGACCCGGACTCGACTCCTCGAGTTGGTCTCCCACTGAACTCCAGAACCCGGTTACTTGTGCCCTCCTCCTTGGGTCTATCCTAGTGCGGAAAAGTAAATAATATACAAAAGGTGACAACTTCCGCAACCTGGAAGTGCCCCAATAAAAGAATATTACATACAAGTTTTTACATGAATGAAAATGAAAAACACTCATCTCACATAAAACCCCCGGCTATTCAAACGCGACGATCCAATATAACATATCCAGCAACGCATAACATCACATGTCATCAACGTAAGTAAATATGCGCATCCCAATTGTCGTTGACATATAGCAACAAAACCGGCGATATCACATATTACACTTACGGTCACAGAAAAGAAAGTGTAAAACTACAACAGTTGGAATCCGCAATCTCTATAGACATCGCATGCCTAATCAAATGAATTCCTTAGACATCGCATGCCTAACAATTATAAACCCCGCATTTTAGTCTCAAAATCGAAAACACTTTTCAATATCAAGTCGGGCAATTCAACAGGATTCCCGAAAAACTGATCGAATGCTCGTCGCAAACTTCAGTAGACAGTCGCACCCCCGATACCGTCGATGAAGTGCACCAAGGTGGAACACCGTTGCCGCGAGCACCCGAACGGATGCTTTCGCGCGACGGGGTTCTCCTACAGTCACTTGGTCGGGGCTATGGGGCGTAGCTGTCTATTAAGTCTATGGGGCGTAGCTGTCTATTAAGTTTACCCGGGGAGTATCCGCGTACGCTACATGATTGCGACGGATTTTTGATCATATCAAAATTCCGTGGCAACCGATCAAGTGAGACTAAACTGCTATGTTTATAATATTCATTCAGTTATCACATAACTTCTGTGAATTCCAATTGTTGTATCACATTCCGGATAAACAGAAAATGTTAAACTTTCCGATCGAACAATCGAACACCCAAGTTTTCCCGATACAGATCAACACATGAAACAAGTCTAAAAACATTCAGTTCGTGCCTCAGTACCAACGGTCCAGCCGTAGAAGGCTCAAGCCAACGCCTCACATGTGGCACGCCGTACTGCCCCAAACCCGAAGGTTCAAAGGGCAGTTCAAGACGGTCACATAATCGAGTTAAGGTTTGTTGTCTTCTAGATGGTCCATTGAGTTACTTGCACTACTTAGAACGTCTTTAAACCACGGAAAAATCCAACACTTGGAAATTTCCCGATAGGGTATTTATATCCGGTCGAACTTTTTAACATATTCTAAAATTTATTCGGAAAGCCAAATAGACAAAATCTGATACTCCGATCGAAACACCGAATCCCCAAAACAACTCTAGAAAATTCAACTCTTGAATAAAATTTAAAAATTCCCATAAAATCCAGCATCATAAAAGAGGAGTTACTGTGCAAATCTTACTGTGAGACAGGGCCGTACAGCCGCGGAACCGCTGCATGAGCCATGCTCATGCCACGGAACCGCGGTGGTATAGATGAATTAGGATGTCGTTTTGCACCATAACTCTTATATCTTCCTGCTGAATTTTTTAGCAATTTTTAATTTGGAAAAATCCACGTTTTCAGAAAAAGTACAGAGAGCAATTTGTATTAGGGTTTCGGGTTCGTTCGGAATTCAAACGTCGTCTAGACTCCGCCTAAGGCTCTAGCTAGTCTCTGATACCACTGTAGGGTTCCTAGGCACTCTCAAGAGATCTCACAAGGCATCAACCATGCCAATTTCAAAAATTGCGGTGCCGAGAAACCCTAGACTACGGATCATTAACTAGAATTCTAGGCGAAACAAGCAACTAGCTAACACTTAACTACAAGAACGGAAATACAACCTTTGTAGATCCGGTGCTCCACCTCCATAGCTCCGTGATGATGTCTCCTTGCTATCCAAAACGGATCCCGGGCTCTAGCGTCGGCTTCATCGGAGAATGGACGGGCTAGGTCATCGACGACGATGCCGAAGATGATCTACGTCGAGGCATCACTAGATCAAGCTCTCACTTCACCAAGTCAAGAAACTTGTGAAGAAAACACACTCTACTACTTGGCAAGAGGTAGAGGATGAAGAAATAGGAAGTGGGTAGACTTTAGAATTGGATTTCTCACTTGTTTTCATCAATCACCATTGATGAAGCAAGCTTCTTCATGGAAGAAGAAGATGAAGAAGAAGAAGAATATTATGATAAGTCTATTTTAAAATAAGAAATAAAATGATACTTATCATAATAGTAACCAAAGTTAGGTGTAGAGAATAAACCATGGTTAGGGTTAATAGTTAGGTTTAGGAAAAGAACAAGAATGGTCAAGCTTTCAACACTTCAAGAAGTTTCTACAAAACAACAAAATAAGCCACCATGCTTTTTATTTTCCATAATGAATAAATAAATAAATAAATGAATAAGAAATTTAAACAAAACCCTAACCATTTACTTAACCAAGGTTTAAACTAAACTTACGCCTAAACAAGCATGTATCATCAAACATGATACAATCAAATGCACAAAAGTATATCATATATACAATGTGCAATCCAAGAGAGTAAATCCATTTAAATTGAACCAATACTAGTTAATGCAAAGTAATATATCAAATATATAATTATGCATTAAATCATTAAATCAACACTTGATTTAACGATCCGGTCATATCGCATACAACCGACTAATATCGAATGTATCGGTTTATCGAATCAATCCTTGATTCGATAACTAGGTTATATCGCATACAACCATTCGATACATTCATCGCGAGAATGGAATACGGTATCACATACACGCATTATTCTCGGTCCCGCACATATCTCATATGCGCTCCTATTTCGTTTCGCTTGAGACAGGAAACCTCTGTGTAGGACTCTAAAGACTCGTCAATACGCCGGCAGCAGGTGATGATCATATCAAACACCCACAAGCCGCAAGCAGTCTGCGAAACGTAACGGCCACCCGGGTATTGAGCGATCAGAAGATCGACGAGCAAGCCCGCTCACACTCCTGTGAATCCAACCAGTAACACTACCGTACAGTCCGGTCTGATCGTCTGATATGTCGCATATCTCGCCTAGGGGTGGTAAACGTCAGACCCCAATAGCTCGATAAGTCATGTCGATATGAGGTCTATAACAATTCGAGAAACTACTGGTAACACTTACCAGTAAATCTCAGCAACCCTGGCCAGGGATTTCCTGTTATAGCCAATCGAACACAGCGCAACATCAACCCACTATACCGGGAGAGACGAATCCCCTCCTATCGCTCATTGCCTCCATGTGATTCGGGACTGTACCCAAAAGCCACCGTTTTGCACGCCCTCTTAGACGTGGTAAGATGGAAATCAAAGCACAGTGGGAACCACACAAGACTCTATGACGATCTCGGGTCAACAGACTACTCTGTACCAGTGTCACCAGAGAACTGCAATCTGACATAAGGTATAATACCATCTGGGAGTTCTCGGCGAGTCCGTCCAGTGTACCCAGTCTCTACTGAGCACCCGTATATCTCCTCTGATGTCAAACACCGATGGATATGGGATCATCCATCGCCCATCTGTATGGGTCGAGAAGGTACACGATAGTCTACTCTGGTATATCGATGCCCCGTCTCGATATACCCACGACTAGGGACTTTGAAGGATGTACTTATTGTTGGAGATAGTGCCCTCATAGTCAATTATTGGATCGCAGGTACGTGATTGCAATGATTGCGGAGGACCTATACCGGTAGGGACAGTCTTACTCGAGATGATAGTATGCTATCTGGTTTGCCTTTATCAGTCGTGTACATGTTCAGGTGACTGATTACATGTTGCGCTTTGATAGAGCCCTTAGGATCTTGCTTTACTACCAACAGTATGATGGCGATCATATACGTGAGAGTTGGGTGGTTTATATGCATATCCTTAATTGTGGTCCCTAGTCGTGGGAGTTTCGAGACAGGGCATCGATACTCCGGAGTAGACTAGTGTGTACAGTCGAGACCCCGACGAGGGGCGGTGGCCGGTCTCACAAGCCACTGGTGTCAGTTGGATCACCTAAGATGTATACAGGTGCTCATTGGGTTATGAGTACACCGGACAGGACTTGCCGGGAACCTGCTAGTTGGCATTATACATATCGTCAGATAGCAGTTCCCTGGTGACATGTGTACAGGTTAGTTCATCGACCTGAGGTCGTCATTTGTCTCGTGTGAGTTCCCACTGTGCTTTGATTTCTACCCTACCACGGCTCAAAAGAGTCGTGCAAACAGGTAGTTTTTGGGTACAGTCCCGAGCCATATGGAGGCACGTGAGCGGATCGGCAGGGGATTCGTCTCTCCCGGTGTTGGGGGCGAGGTCGTGCTGTGTCTAGGAGAGCCATTACACAAAGTCTATGGCCATGGCAGGAGATTTACTGGTAGGTACTCCAGTAGTATCTCAGGGTGTTATTGGGCTACACTCCGACAACGACTTATACTGCTATTGGGGGTCTGACGTTACTAGCCCCCTAGGCAGATATACGATACTCATAGACGAACGGACCGGACTGTATATACATTTGTTAGTTATATGTATGCCTAGAGGCCATTACTGTACATAGGATGTATATTGTAGTGGATGCTGGGACATAATAGGGAGGACTTTCTTGCTCGACATGATAGTATGCTATCTGGTTGCTTTTTACCTTAACGTGTATACTGATTGTCTCTCTGTTACATGTTGGTAAAGCCCTTAGGATGTGTACTTGACTATCTGGACTATGATGCGGATCATACTAGTGGGGACATGGTAGTCCATAAGTACATCCTTGAAAGTCCCTAGTCGTGGGTGTATCGAGATGGGGCATCGATATACCAGAGTAGACTAGCGTATACCTTCTCGACCCATACAGATGGGCGATGGATGATCCCATATCCATCGGTGTTTGACATCAGAGATGATATACGGGTGCTCAGTAGAGACTGGGTACACTGGACGGACTCGCCGAGAACTCCCAGATGGTATTATACCTCACGTCAGATGGCAGTTCTCAGGTGACACTGGTACAGAGTAGTCTGTTGACCCAAGATCGTCATAGAGTCTTGTGTGGTTCCCACTGTGCTTTGATTTCCATCTTACCACGTCCAAGAGGGCATGCAAAACGGTGGTTTTTGGGTACAGTCCCGAGTCACATGGAGGCAATGAGCGATAGGAGGGGATTCGTCTCTCCCGGTATAGGGAGTTGATGTTGCGCTTTGTTCGATTGGCTATAACAGGAAATCCCTGGCCAGGGTTGCTGAGCCAGGGTTGCTGAGATTTACTGGTAAGTGTTACCAGTAGTTTCTAGAAATGTTATAGACCTCATATCGACACGACTTATCGAGCTATTGGGGTCTGACGTTTACCACCCCTAGGCAAGATATGCGACATATCAGACGACGAGACCGGACTGTACGGTAGTGTTACTGGTTGGATTCACTGGAGTGTGAGCGGGCTTGCTCGTCGATCTTCTGATCGCTCAATACCCGGGTGGCCGTTACGTTTAGCAGACCGCTTGCGGCTTGTGGGTGTTTGATATGATCATCATCTGCTGCCGGCGTATTGACGAGTCTTTAGAGTCCTACACAGAGGTTTCCTGGCTCAAGCGAAACGAAATAGGAGTGCATATGAGATATGTGCGGGACCGAGAATGATACCAGTATGTGATACTGTATTCGATTCTCGCGATATGTGACATTGATCGGTTATATGCGATATAGCCGGCATATCGGATCAAGTGTTGATTCGATAAGTTGTTACTGTTGATATTAGTCGGTTATATGCGATATGATCGGATCATTAAATCAAGTGTTGATTTAATGATTTAATGCATAATTATATATTTGATATATTACTTTGCATTAACTAGTATCGGTTTACTTAAGATGGATTTTCTCACTCGGATGTACACATTGTATATGTGATATACTTTTGTACACTAGTTTGTATCATGTTTGATGATACTTACTCACTTGGGTTTGTGTAAAGATTAATCCATGGTTATATGAATGGTTAGGGTTTTGATTATTTACTTAGTTATTTATTTATATATTCATTTTGGAAATTATTTAAGGATGGTGGCTTATTTTGTTTTATGTTGAAGCTTCTTGAAGCTTTGATCAAGTCAACCATTCTTATCTCATCCTTAACCTTAACCATTCCAACTAACCTTGGTTTAATCTCTACACTTGACCATGGTTTACATTATGATAAGTTTTCTTTTTCTTTTCATTTTTTAATAACTTATCATAACAATATTCATCTTCTTCTTCTTCTTGACCACTTGAAGAAAGCTTACTTCATCAATGGTGATTGATGAAGAAGAGTGAGAAATCCAAATCTAAAGTCTACCCACTTCCTATTTCTTCATCCTCTACCTCTTGCCAAGTAGTAGAGTGTGTTTCCTTCACAAATTTTCATGGCTTGGTGAAGGTGGAACTTGATCTAGCGATGCCTCGACGTAGATCATCTTCGGCATGGACATCGACGACCTAGCTCGCCATTTCTCCGATGAAGCCGACGCTAGAGCCCGGGAATTCATTTGGACAGTGAGGGGACTTCGTTGCGGAGCTATGGAGGTGGAGCACCGGATCTACAAAGGTTGTATTTCCGTTTAAACTTTAGTTAAGTTGTTACCTAGTTTCATTTTCGCATAGAAATCTAGCCAACGATCCGTATTAGGGTTTCTCGGCACCCCGTATTTTGAAATTGGCATGGTTGATGCTTGTGAGATCTCACTAGATTGCCTAGGAACCCTACAGTGGTATCAGAGCCTAGCTAGAGCCTTAGGCGAAGTCTAGACGGAATTTGAAGTCCGATCGAACCCGAAACCCCATTTTTCCCATGCTCTCTGTCCTTTTTTCAAAACTATGCATTTTTCCATATTAAAAATATGCAGAAAATCAAACAGGGTTTTTTATGAGTTACTGTGAAAAACGGAGACCTAACTCCGTCATAACGCCACGGAACCGCGGCCTAGACCCACGTGGCGCGGCGGTTCAGCGTCTGTAATGTTGACTCATTGACTCCGTTTTGCACAGTAATGTTTATAATTAATTCCTGTGTTTTCTGGGTAATTTTAATATTTACTACACAGTTGAGCATTCTGGGTTTGTTTTGGGGATTCGAATATCGATCGGATTATCTAATTTTGTCTATGTGGCTTTCCGGATAATTTTTGAATATGTTAAAAAGTTCGACCGCATATAAATACCCAATTTTTCCCCTGTCGGGAAATTTCCAAGTGTTGGATTTTTCCGTAGTTTAACGACGTTCTAAGTAGTGCAAGTAACGCGATGGACCCTCTAGAAGACAACAAACCTTAACTCGATTATGTGACCGTCTTGAACTGCCCTTTGAACCTTCGGGTTTGGGGCAGTACGGCGTGCCACATGTGAGGCGTTGGCTTGACCCTTCTACGGCTAGACCGTTGGTACTGAGGCACGAACTAAATGTTTTTAGACTTGTTTCATGTGTTGATCTGTATCGGGAAAACTTGGGTGTTCGATTGTTCGATCGAAAAGTTTAGCATTTTCTATTTATCCGGAATGTGATACAATAATTGGAATTCACAATAAGTTATGAGATAACTGAATGAATGTTATAAACATAGCATTTTAGTCTCACTTGATCGGTTGCCACAGAATTTTGATGTGATCAAAAGTCCGTCGCAATCACGTAGCGTACGCGGATACTCGCCGGATAAACTTAATAGACAGCTAGACCCCATAGCCACGACCAAGTGACTGTAGGAGAACCCCGTGGCCGAAAGCATCCGTTCGGGTGCTCGCGGTGGCGGCGTTCCGCCTTGGTGCACTTCGTCGACGGTATCGGGGGTGCGGCCGTCTACTGAAGTTTGCGACGAGCATTCGATCAGATTATCAGGAATCTTGTTGAATTGCCCGACTTGATATTGAAAAGTGTTTTCGATAATGAGACTAAAATGCGGGGTTTATAATTGTTAGGCATGCGATGTCTAAGTAATTCATTTGGTCAGGCATGCGATGTCTGAGGTGGTTGCGGATTCCAACTGTTGTAGTTTTACACTTTCTTTTCTGTGACCGTAAGTTTAATATGTGATATCGCCGGTTTCGTTGCTATATGTCAACGACAATTGGGATGCGCATATTTACTTACGTTGATGACATGTGATGTTATGTGTTGCTGGATATGTTATATTGGATCGTCGTGTTCGAATAGCCGGGGGGTTTTTATGTGAGATGAGTGTTTTTCATTTTCATTCATGTAAAAACTTGTATGTAATATTCTTTTTATTGGGGCACTTCCAGGTTGCGGAAGTTGTCACCCGTTGTATATTATTTACTTTTCCGGACTAGGATAGACCCAAGGAGGAGGGCACAAGTAACCGGGTTCTGGGGTCCAGTGGGAGACCAACTCGAGGAGTCGAGTCCGGGTCTCCTAACCCTAGAATTGGTAGGGTTGCTTGCCGCTCTCGTAGGGGTCTAAGGGTGTGGGTTTGGCTATTCATCGCGACCGTCGAATCCGTGTTTTATACTGGCTCGTATTGAAAACACGGACGTCCTAGTATATCCAATATTTCATATGATTCTTCTGCTGCGATATCTGTGATGTGATCATGTGATGTTCTGTGATAGATATAGTATATAGTATATATGATATATTATATAGGCGTTACTTATATTTTACACCCGCGCTAGCCCTGCCCCGCTCTGTTGTTAGTTACCTAACCTAACGGTGCACGAGGGGACATCGAGGAGAATGCGGATGGCATAAGTGTACGTCGTATTTATCTGTGATGTTTAGGTACTTAAATGATGGGACTTCATTAATATGATTAATGAAATAAAAGAAACCTAATATGTTGTAGAATCGAATTTCAAAATAAAACAGGTAGCTACAGTTCTTGCTTTGCACAACGGTATATACGATATATCCTGCACCTTATTCGATGAGGAAAGGACCGAGATCCCTTCACCGGGAGTGACTCCTTTAGCAATAACTGGCAGATGCTACACACTCGGTTTGTCTTTTGATTGCTTTTAAGTGTTTTTGCTTTGCACAGTGATATATATGATATATCCCGCACCTCATTCGATGAGGAAAGGACCGACGATCCCTTCACCGGGAGTGACTCCTTTAGCAAAAACTAGAAAAGCCTCAGAAACACTCCATTTTAAAATCATTCGATCCTACAACGATTTCAAGTTCATTACGCAATAGGTTTTCAGAAAAACCTGTCGTAGCCCTCCGTCATTTCAGATAAGTATTAGTTAGTATTCGTGCTGCGGTTGTTTGGCATGCGTCAAGGCGTAGTGTACGGTAGCTAACTAGTGCTTATCTGCTAGCATACGATGCGATTGGATTAGGGTATTCGTACGGCGTTGTTTGGCATGCGTCAAGGGTCGTGCGGGTGGGTCTAATTCAATCAAGAAATGTACGGGTTGAACTTGACTAGCGGACTATAGGTTGTTTGGCATGCGTCAAGGTCATAGCACGCTAGGGGCAAAATATTATCGGGAATTTCAAGTGTTGAAATTTGCAATGAGATTGCATACCTTCTATGAGATAGTTGGATCCCGATACCCGCTGCGAGTAATTGTTACTCCTGGGAGAGTTTTATACATTACAATTAGCTGATCAAGTAGGTGTCTAGAAAGGTGTCAACGAGGTTACGCCTCTGGGAAAACGAGGTTTACATTAATTAGGTTCGTGCGATAGCACGGGGGACCTCCCTCAAAGTACCGACATTGGCCTGGCTGAAAGATTGGCGAACTTGTAGTGTGTAATTAATCCCGGCTAGTCTTTCCTCTTATTGTTTGAAGGAAGATTTGATAAAAAGCAGTGGGAGCCATCCTGATTAGATAAAATAATAACCAATCTATTCTTGCAAGAGCGCACGCTGAGTGTTTTCTTCTCTCTCTCTCCTGGTAGCGACCATGTCACGCCTTAATCAAGATAATAATACGGATTATTGACCGAACCCGCTTGTTATACTGAGCTGGGGAACGTTGGTCCCGCTCCAACTTATAATTGTTATAAGACAGAGCAGGAAATTGGGGAATACCAGATTTCCCGTGCCGCCCAAACGAAGAGAGTGCATGTTGATACATCATCTTCGGGTGTGTTCATTATACAGAACTGTTTCTCAGTATCCTCCGCATCCTTGGTATATGATACCGGATCAGGATCCCAGATATGTAATCTGTTACATAGGGCTGCAAAAAGGTAGAAAAACTGAGAACGGGTGATAAGTTTCATGAGGCAGAAAACGGGGCAAGTGTTGCAGCCAAGTCTGTTGGTCACTGTCACCATGTATTGTAATACATTGATTCTGAACGAATGCTATTAGATACCGAACCTGATATACAAAATCATATCTGTCTCTTTATTAGTAAAGAAACGATAAAATTTTGTATTGTTGGATAATGTTTTGAACATTTCCTATATCAAAAGTTGATCGGTTCAGGCACGTTATCTAAAAGCGTTGATGTTCTAAATCAAACTACAGTTCTTTAGTATACGGAACACACACAAGAGGAAGAGTTCAGAAATGAACGAATCCTTCTTGAGGTATTGTAGACTAGGTCATATCAATGCGACCCGACTAGCTAAGTTGCACGAAGATGCACATTTAAATCTGTTTGAATTTACATCTTGTGAAAACTTGCCAGTCATGTCACAGAGATAATATGACCATAGCTCTGTTTATTGGAAACAGAGAAAGAGTTAGTGAACTCTTGGGATAATACATGTTGATGTATGTAGTTCCCCTGTCTACACATGCCAAGACCGGTTCTTTATACTTCATTAAATTCTCTGATGATCTCTCAAGATTCAGATATATGTTCCTGTTGAAACACAAGTCAGAACCTTTTGAGATATTCACAGAATATAAGTGAGAAGTAGAGAACCAAAATACGGGTATAAGTATTATGTCCTATGATGAGATCAGGGAGGAGAATATATGTGCATGGAATTCCTGGACTATTCTAAAGGAGAATGAGATTCTCTCTCAGCATTACTCCTCCGTATACACCATAGCACGATGGTATATCGGGGCGGAGCAGATACACTCTATTTGATATGGTGTGCTCTATGATGAGTACTACTGAGTTACCTGTTTCCTTTTGGGAGTTATGCACTTATGAAGTTGCATACCTATTGAATAGGATTCGAATCAAATCAGTGCCTACCACTTCATATGTGATATGGAAGGGGAAGAGCCCATATCTTAAATTGGTTAAGATTTGGGGTTGTCCGGCCTAAGTCTAAAAAGCAAAATCCGGACAAGCTCGAGGAAATGTCAGTTATGTACAACTGGAAATATTCCAGCTATACAAACTGCAGCTGATGATTTGACAGAACCAAAGGATTCAATAGATTCCAACGAACCTCAGCCTCTCCGCCGATCTAGTAGGGTTCCTCACCCACCTGGGAGTTACTTAAGTTTCTCTATGACAGTAGGAGCGAGGATTGCATCGTGAGATGATGACCCAACTAGTTTCGAGCTGGCCATCAGGAGTGAGACTCTGTAAGAATGGCTGGATGCTTAGCCATCTGAGATGGAATCCTTATACACCAACAAAGTATGGACTTTGGTTGCTATATCTGAAGGGTTAAATCCCCATCAGGAGCAAGTATATCTTGAGAAGATTACTTGGTGTACATGGAAAAGTTGAGACTTTCAAAGCTAGTCTTGTTAAAGGTTTTCGTCATTGACCAGGCGTGGATAATGATGAAACCTTTTCCAGTACCTATGCTTAAGTCCATCCAGATCCTACTTGCCACGGCTACATACCATGACTACGATATCTGGTGGTTGGGTGTCATGACAGCTTTTCTAAATGATGTTTTAGAAGAGTGCGTCTATAAGTACACAGCCAGAGGGCTTCGTAAACAGTGGGAGCAGCGGAAACGTGTGCAAGATGCTTTATAGGATAAAGCAGGTATCACGGAGTTGGAACATCTGTTTTGATGGATTAGTCAAAGAAGTTGACATCATCAAAATGGTAGATGAACCTTGTATAAACAAAAAGGTAGTAGGGAGTATGGTGGTGATCCTCGTAGTGTACGTGGATGACATACTCTTGATAGGGAAGGAGTTTCCTATGCTACGCTCGATCAATCTCCGATTATCACAATGATTCTCCATATAGGATCAATGTGATACCTCCTATATCCTGGTTTTTGGATCTATGAGATAGATCTAATTGGATGTTAGGATACTCACTACTAGTAGTGAGATGGTATCAATCGATCCTGGGGAGAATCACTGGAAGTGTTCCAGAGTGATAAAGACGACTGAATGCCAGTCGCAGGCATTGTCTTTACCCTCAGTAAAGGGACGGTATGTTGGAAGAGTTCCAAGCTAGATACCGTGACATACTAGACGATAAAGGCAGGATACATCGCTACTTAAGATGCTACCAAAGAGGCAGTCTGGATGTATATTTGTTCATGAGATGAACTTAGTTCCTCCCATTGTGTGACAATGGAGTTGTGGCTTATGCCAGGAACCCCCGTCTCATCAGTGATCCAGACATATTCTAAGGCAGTATCACCTGATCATGGAGATGGTTGATCTCCAGGCTGATCGAGGTTAGGAGAGCAGACTCAGAGGACAACACGGCGGATCCACTCACAAAGGCCTGTTCCCAGAGAGAGACTTATATGGGATGGTTGAGTATGAGATATTACAACCACTGCTACAGATGGCCCTAGTGCAAGTGGGAGATTGTTAGTTATATGTATGCCCTAGAGGCCATTACTGTACATAGGATGTATATTTTAGTGGATGCTGGGACATATATAGGGAGGACTTTCTTGCTCAACATGATATTATGCTATCTGGTTGCTCTTTACCTTAACATGTATACTGATTGTCTCCCTGTTATATGTTGGTAAAGCCCTTAGGATGTGTACTTGACTACCTGGACTATGATGCGGATCATACTAGTAGGGACATGGTAGTCCATAAGTACATCCTTGAAAGTCCCTAGTCGTGGGTGTATCGAGATGGGGCATCGATATACCAGAGTAGACTAGCGTATACCTTCTCGACCCATACAGATGGGCGATGGATGATCCCATATCCATCGGTGTTTGACATCAGAGATGATATACGGGTGCTCAGTAGAGACTGGGTACACTGGACGGACTCGCCGAGAACTCCCAGATGGTATTATACCTCACGTCAGATGGCAGTTCTCAGGTGACACTGGTACAGAGTAGTCTGTTGACCCAAGATCGTCATAGAGTCTTGTGTGGTTCCCACAGTGCTTTGATTTCCATCTTACCACGTCCAAGAGGGCGTGCAAAACGGTGGTTTTTGGGTACAATCCCGAGTCACATGGAGGCAATGAGCGATAGGAGGGGATTCGTCTCTCCCGGTATATGGAGTTGATGTTGCGCTGTGTTCGATTGGCTATAACAGGAAATCCCTGGCCAGGGTTGCTGGGATTTACTGGTAAGTGTTACCAGTAGTTTCTCGAAATGTTATAGACCTCATATCGACACGACTTATCGAGCTATTGGGGTCTGACGTTTACCACCCCTAGGCAAGATATGCGACATATCAGACGACGAGACCGGACTGTACGGTAGTGTTACTGGTTGGATTCACTGGAGTGTGAGCGGGCTTGCCCGTCGATCTTCTGATCGCTCAATACCCGGGTGGCCGTTACGTTTAGCAGACCGCTTGCGGCTTGTGGGTGTTTGATATGATCATCATCTGCTGCCGGCGTATTGACGAGTCTTTAGAGTCCTACACAGAGGTTTCCTGGCTCAAGCGAAACGAAATAGGAGTGCATATGAGATATGTGCGGGACCGAGAATGATACCAGTATGTGATACTGTATTCGATTCTCACGATATGTGACATTGATCGGTTATATGCGATATAGCCGGCATATCGGATCAAGTGTTGATTCGATAAGTTGTTACTGTTGATATTAGTCGGTTATATGCGATATGACCGGATCATTAAATCAAGTGTTGATTTAATGATTTAATGCATAATTATATATTTGATATATTACTTTGCATTAACTAGTATCGGTTTACTTAAGATGGATTTCTCACTCGGATGTACACATTGTATATGTGATATACTTTTGTACACTAGTTTGTATCATGTTTGATGATACTTGCTCACTTGGGTTTGTGTAAAGATTAATCCATGGTTATATGAATGGTTAGGGTTTTGATTATTTACTTAGTTATTTATTTATATATTCATTTTGGAAATTATTTAAGGATGGTGGCTTATTTTGTTTTATGTTGAAGCTTCTTGAAGCTTTGATCAAGTCAACCATTCTTATCTCATCCTTAACCTTAACCATTCCAACTAACCTTGGTTTAATCTCTACACTTGACCATGGTTTACATTATGATAAGTTTTCTTTTTCTTTTCATTTTTTAATAACTTATCATAATAATATTCATCTTCTTCTTCTTCTTGACCACTTGAAGAAAGCTTACTTCATCAATGGTGATTGATGAAGAAGAGTGAGAAATCCAAATCTAAAGTCTACCCACTTCCTATTTCTTCATCCTCTACCTCTTTCCAATTAGTAGAGTGTGTTTCCTTCACAAATTTTCATGGCTTGGTGAAGGTGAAGCTTGATCTAGCGATGCCTCGACGTAGATCATCTTCAGCATGGACATCGACGACCTAGCTCGCCATTTCTCCGACGAAGCCGACGCTAGAGCCCGGGAATTCATTTGGACAGCGAGGGGACTTCGTTTCTGAGCTATGGAGGTGGAGCACCGGATCTACAAAGGTTGTATTTCCGTTTAAACTTTAGTTAAGTTGTTAACTAGTTTCATTTTCGCCTAGAAATCTAGCCAACGATCCGTATTAGGGTTTCTCGGCACCCCGTATTTTTGAAATTGGCATGGTTGATGCCTTGTGAGATCTCACTAGAGTGCCTAGGAACCCTACAACATTGTCACTGTTAGGCTCAGTAGGGTTTCCGGATGAGTTCGCTCATCGGCCTCCCTTGAGGTCAGTCCATGGGCAGCCGTTACGCATTGCTAGTGCCGCTGACGGTTTGTGGTTAAACCCACTGCCAGGGTACTGACGAGTCATTAGAGTTCCCCACAGACAGTTTCCCAAATTCGGGCGAAACGTTGTAGAGGCCGTATGGTTTTATGGCAGGGTTCGGAAAATGCACGTGCGTTTACGCATGTGTTATTTTTCGGGCAGATGATACTGGTCGGCTTTGGTTTAAGCCGGATCCAAGTATTATATTGAGTAGGTATAATATCTTTGTCTCAGTTGCATTTGTATTCGGTCGTAATACAAATGCGGGTATATTTATACAGTTTTGGGGTTATCCTGAAAGTCGTTTCAAGATCACTTTAGGAAGTTGCCAGTTTCCAGTTTTCTATCAGCCGTCTTTTAACATTCGGTTAAAGACGGATTTATCTTTTCTTGGATGAGGGTGAGTCATGCTTCTAGAGGTTCTAGAAGTTTCTAGAAAGCGGTGACAAGGATTGTGACTCATTCTTTGATTTCAATGTATTCTTGTTTTCCTTAAGATATTTGTGCTTGATATTTTCATGTGTTCACACATGATATTTTCCTTGTGGTCACCCTCTTTGCTCCTACGATCACCTCCTCCTCCATATAAGAGGCCGGCCCCCTCTCTCTCCTCACACACTCACTCACTTGTAAAAGATGGTTGAAAAAGATATGATAGTTTTTGGGGTGTATGGAATTTCACAGCTCATTTCATTCCATCACCCGATTCCCTCGGTAACTTCATTAACCGATCGTCCACGGATTTGGACGAAGTGAGACAAAATCATCTACTCATTCTCTACATCATTCTTGATCGTCTCTTTTAGCAAACTTGACGACCGAGTTGCCTCGAGTCAGAGGCGGGAGCCCGTTTAAAGAATCGATGATGTGGTGCCACATGGACGAGCAGATCGGAGATCGACGAGATCGGAGAAACCGCAACGGAGCGTGGGATGATGGTTAAAGAACGAAGGACTCGGATCATTCGGTATAACCTTTCTACACTCTTTACAGTTTGTTAGTTTAGCAATAATGGCAGATCCGGGTTAAAGTATACGATAGTGCCAGTTAAAAGTTATTTGTTCCGCATTTAGCGTCTGTAGACTGCCGGGGCGCTACCGTAGACTTACAGTGGTATCAGAGCCTCACCATTTTGCTATACTAACTTGTGCTAACGCGTTTAAAATATCGATCGAACCGGAAATCGAAAATCGCAATTTTTCAGTTTAACAGTTTCTGTTAATTTTCAAACTTGTCCAAATGTCATTTTGACCATACCAGAAAATCAAGCAGGGTTTTTTAGGAATACTGCAGAAATTCGACCAAGTGATTCGACTGTTCCGCCGCGGATCCGCTGCCCAAGCATGGGTTTGGCCGCGGATCCGCCGCAGGAAAGTGACATCACTCTGCCAATTTTCTACAGTTCATTCTATGTTGTAAATTGGGGTTTTTGGTATATATCTTTTAGGCCCAGATTTTATTACCGTTCAACAGATTTGCGTGGGGCCCACTTTGTGATATTTAGTCGATCGAAATTTAAACACGTTAGTTTACAGTGCTTACATTATATCTCCGACCGGGAATGTCATTTGATCTGTAAACCGCGTCTGATTGCTATAGTTCTTTTAGACGGGTTTGCGAACGTAACATTCGCGTTGATGTTCTGTGTTATGCTGTGATGTTGCGGATTTGTCGTGGTGGATAGCAGTTTGCAATGATAGTACAGTTTGAGTTTATTTGTACATTTGATATTGCGGGGCGAGCGTCCAGCATGTGGACTGCCGTCACTGCCTGTTGTATAATATTCTTTTGGAGCACGACCAGGTTGCGGTCGATGTACCTGTTGTACTATTTTTCATTTCTGTACTAGGTTCTGCCCCGCGACGGAGTGCACGGATAGCCGGGTTCGGGAGGGCAACGGGTCCGCATCTCATGGCTTTGAGAGGCAGAGGGGCCCCACTCTAGAATTGGCAGACTATTCGCCGCACTCGTAGGGGGTACAGGTTGACCCAAGGAGGGGTGCTCAAGATTACCGGATTCTGTGAAGTGCTGGGTGGTCCATTCACTATGCTGTAGGGGGGCTGCCTCGCTTCAGGATTTTGGCAGGTAACTTGCCGCACCCGTAGGGGTCTAGGTTTTATTGCACAGGCTATCCACACGACAGGGGAACGTCGAGTTTCAGCAGCGGCTCTGTGAAACTCGGGGATCCCAGATTATCTGTATCGTTCTGTGATTCTTATTACTTTTCTGTAATGTTGCATATTATCACGCCTGGAGCGATTATTGTATATTGGTTTATATACTATTAGATGTTGTATATGTTTTACACCCGCGCTAGTCCAGTCCCCGCTCTGTCGTTAGTTAAGTAACCTAACGGGTGATGACGGGACCCAGTGACGAATGCGGATGGCATATACATACATTTTATTTTCGTTCTTTTCTGGTGTGATCGATTGATGGGACTGCGTTGATTCTGATCAATGCAAAGTAAAGCAAACCTGTTTGCTGTTGTTGGAAAAAATTTAAAAAGTGTTATTGCAAAGACGTTTCCTTTTGTTATGCATAGCGGTATTCAGTGGAATATCCTGCACCTCATTCGACGGGGCAAGGGCCGATATCCCTTCACCGGGACCGACCCCTTGGACAGAAGTTTGCGTCAGGGTAATAACTTCACTATAGTCGATTACAAGTTGCTTTGCATAGCGGTATTCAGTGGAATATCCTGCACCTCATTCCACGAGGAAAGAGCCGAGATCCCTTTACCGGGAGTGACCTCTTTAGCAAAAGGTTTTCGCCACTATATTTTAAAAAGCTATCAGGTTCCTTCAGCGATATCAAGTTCACTACGTTAAAGGTTTTTCGCCAAAAACCAGCCGTAGCCCTCCGTCGTTTCTTATGGATGGTCAGTAGTATTCAAGCTATGTTTGTTGGCTTACGTCAAGGCATAGTGTTTGGTAGCTGCTGGGTATTCATTTGTTGCATAGATAGATGAGTTGGTTTGGGACAGTCGTATTACCTTGTTGGCATACGTCAAGGGTATGTACGGGTGGGTTCAAATTAACAAGATAATGACGGGCAGAACTTGACATGTGACTTATGATTTGTTGACATACGCCAAGGTCATAAGAGCATGGGGCATAAATCATATCGGGAGTTTCTAAAGAAACTGAAACTTGCCAAGTATGCGCATACCTTCTGGAGTATGAGAAACGTGGATGCATTCCATCATGTTATCATGCGATGAGAGTTGGATCCCGATTCCCACTGATGAGTTGGTTTACTCTTCGGGTGATCCCAATTGATTCTTCTTTCTGGTTTGGAGGAGAATTTGACAGGACAGTGGGAGGTTTCCGGATTAGATAAAGTGATAACCATTCTGATCTAGGTTAGAGTGCACGCAGAGTGTTTCTTTTCTCTCTCTCTTTGGCAGCGACCTTTGACCGACCCTAGACTATGACTCAGTGACCAGGTTGACCGAACCTTCTTAAAATACTGGCTTTTGGATTGTCTGAGTTGCATAAGTCATTGCCACTCCTTCTTTTACCCTTTGAATTTCTCAGAACACCCGTATTACTACGGATATCCACTTCCATTGGATAGATCCATCGCATGGTTATATACGAACTCGAAGGGACTTCTTCGAGGATGGATCCAGGTTCAGGAGAAATAGAATTGGTTTATTCAGTTGTCTTTTATTATCACCTTCTCTCAGGTTGCGATAGCTCCTTGGTTTAGGAGAGTACACCTATTACACTTATTGGATAGTCTTATTCCAAACCATAGGCTGGTGTCGAAAGGTAGGGAATGAAGAAAACCAATTTGCCAAAGTAGGGTGTGCAGAAGGTAATATGTAAAGACAAAATAAAGGGATTAGAAAGAGGGCAAAGTAAATTACGACTGATATCATTCACGACCAAAACCGCGTACTTCATCGCCACTCCTATTTCACCTTTAAAAGAATAAGGTATTGTTCAGTTGTCTTTTATCATCACCTTCTCTCGAGATGCGAGTACTCCTTGGTTTAGGAGGGTACACCTATTATGCTTACTGGATAGTCTTCTTCCAAACCATAGGCTGGTGCCGAACGGTAGGGAAGGAAGAAAACCATTTAGCCTAACGATGGTGTACAGAAGGTAACGACTAAAGACAAATAAAGGGATTTGGAGAGATGGCAATAAAATATACGGTTGAAGTCATGAATTGGATTATGGAAGAGACATTGCTATGAATACCAGGATACCCTTTCGAAACATTTTCATGTTTCAGTGCATTGTTAAAGGAAAAATGTTTTCCCGATTAGATACTTACTCCAAGGGTATGTATTTACCAGGTTTCATTCTCATATCTGTATGGTTTTATAGATGATGAGTGGGAGTAAGTTATTGGGAATTAGGTGATCATCCTCGTTATATCGGAATTCGTTGTAATTGGTGATATTTGAGGAAATCGCCAGGGTACAGTTTTCAACCTACAACGCACAGGTTTTGAGTTGTTAAACTCAGCGGACTTATACAGAGTATTGTATGTTGTCCAGTGTCCATCAGGACAAAGGGGTAGGTCCTCGTACTATGTTCTGTTTACTTATAACTTCTCTAGTATTTAGACAAGTGTTTCGTAGAAATACAAGGTCTAAGTTTTGAGAAGTTGTGGGTATAAGAATAGAGTAGAGAACCAGGTATCACAAGTATCGGGATCCTTCAAAGAGATCAAAGATGTAGATTCTTGTGATTGGTATTCAGATGATAGTGATGGTTTTGAGAAACGTGTTTCTCTTTCAGCTTACTCATAATTGGATGGATTCCTAAGTTGAGTAATGCTGATTAGCCTCTTTCCATTAAGTTGATATGCACTGGAGACAGCTTCATGGTTTGAATATGGTTCCAATTAAATAAGTGCTAAAGTTTCTATATTGGATATATAATAGTTCGTACCTTAAAAGATATTAAAGTACGGGGAGTTGTCCAGCTTATGCTTAAAACCAGACTCTGGATAACTCAGGGCACGTTTCTGTAATGGCTGTTTGTGGGTTGACCCTGGCTATGACGAGGGTTCATATTCTACCATTTGGAAGATCAATAGTGATATTGTTCTTGACTCGCCACAGTTTTAGTAAAAATGGATTTTTTCAAAAATCAGTAGTGGGAGTATGGTAGAACTGGAAGTGATTCCAGAACCGCGAACGATTACGGAAAATTTAATAGGACCTATATATTCAATCAGGTTTGACATTCAAATAGCCACTCCGCAGATTTGGTGGGTAACCTCAGACACCCGAGAGGTACTCCGGTAGCCTCAAGGACGGTGACAGGGAGGTTCTTATCTACCCAGACTTGACACTACTGTTGTTCCAGGCTATGAGACCCGGTAGGAGGGTTGTCGTAGTCAGTGGGAGCATCGGAAGCATAGTGGGCAAGTAGCTTATGTCTATTTTATAGACCTGAGCAGTTATAGCGGAGATAGATCATCTAATTTTGATATGACAGTCATGGGTTTGACTTCAATCAGGATAGGGGATGGATCTGTTAAGAAGGTAGTAGGGTGCGATGTCATGGTATCTGGATGACATACATAGAGTGGGAAGTAAAATTCCTATACTACGATCGGTTGTACTGTGGTCGTCACACAGTTGTTTCTCCAGACAGGATATGGATATAATATTTGACATTCTGGTTTCTGGATCTATGGTTTTAGATCTGGATTTGGGTAGTTTCCCAATGTGGGTAATTTGACAGATATTCTAATGGTTTTTATAATTGTTGACTCCTAGCATGGTAGTGTACCTGCAGGTGATGGAGTCACCCTCTCTAAAGGTGTCTTACAGACTGAAGGGGAGAGGGATGTGCATGATTGGCAGATCACTTGCTTAGGCAATTGAGTCAATCATGAGATGTCAAGTACCACACCAGATGTTGTTTTTGCACTAGATGCAATAAGTTTGTATTAATCCAATCCTGGAGAAACATAAGGAAGCAGTTTTAGAACATAAGTACATGTTCTACGGATTTGATGACGGCAGCCTCCTTCGGGAGACGGTTATCATTCCAGGCTTCAAAGGTGACATGGTTGACAGAGTGATTGTCAGAGTTATAGTTTTTTCCTCTGACAAAGAGGGACAGTATTATGGACAGGTGGTCCAAGAGGATACTGTGGGTGGCATGGTGCCGGATACTGATTAGGTTCAGTGATCGATACAGTCTAAGAAGTTTGGATTTGGAGTTCATTTATGAACTAGGTCCCATCAGATATCCAGACATATTCTAAGACAGATATTACTCGATTCGGGAGATGGCTTTCTCCGCGAACTTGAGATTTAGAGAGACATAGAAAGAAACATCTAGGCGGATCCACTCACTGAGGCTATTTCTCGAACACAATAGTTTTACAAACGGGCTTTGTGAAACTGATTAGTAGAGGAGTTGGATGTTCGGTTTCACACGGGCTGTGAGTAGTCGACATTGCAATAATTAGCCTTGAGTGCAAGTGGGAGATTGTTGGAGTTAGTGCCCTCATAGTCAATTATTGGATCGCAGGTACGTGATTGCAATGATTGCGGAGGACCTATACCGGTAGGACAGTCTTACTCGAGATGATAGTATGCTATCTGGTTTGCCTTTATCAGTCGTGTACAGGTTCAGGTGACTGATTACATGTTGCACTTTGATAGAGCCCTTAGGATCTAGCTTTACTACCAACAGTATGATGGCGATCATATACGTGAGAGTTGGGTGGTTTATATGCATATCCTTAATTGTGGTCCCTAGTCGTGGGAGTTTCGAGACAGGGCATCGATACTCCGGAGTAGACTAGTGTGTACAGTCGAGACCCCGACGAGGGGCGGTGGCCGGTCTCACAAGCCACTGGTGTCAGTTGGATCACCTAAGATATATACAGGTGCTCATTGGATTATGAGTACACCGGACAGGACTCGCCGGGAACCTGCTAGTTGGTATTATACATATCGTCAGATAGCAGTTCCCTGGTGACATGTGTACAAGTTAGTTCATCGACCTGAGGTCGTCATTTGTCTCGTGTGAGTTCCCACTGTGCTTTGATTTCTACCCTACCACGGCTCAAAAGAGTCGTGCAAACAGGTAGTTTTTGGGTACAGTCCCGAGCCATATGGAGGCACGTGAGCGGATCGGCAGGGGATTCGTCTCTCCCGGTATTGGGGGCGAGGTCGTGCTGTGTCTAGGAGAGCCATTACACAAAGTCCATGGCCATGGCAGGAGATTTACTGGTAGGTACTCCAGTAGTATCTCAGGGTGTTATTGGGCTACACTCCGACATGACTTATACTGCTATTGGGGGTCTGACGTTACTAGCCCCCTAGGCAGATATGCGATACTCATAGACGAACGGACCGGACTGTATATACATTGTCACTGTTAGGCTCAGTAGGTTTCCGGATGAGTTCGCTCATCGGCCTCCCTTGAGGTCAGTCCATGGGCAGCCGTTACGCATTGCTAGTGCCGCTGACGGTTTGTGGTTAAACCTACTGCCAGGGTACCGACGAGTCATTAGAGTTCCCCACATACAGTTTCCCAAGTTTGGGCGAAACGTTGTAGAGGCCGTATGGTTTTATGGCAGGGTTCGGAAAATGCACGTGCGTTTACGCACCTGTTATTTTTCGGGCAGATGATACTGGTCGGCTTTGGTTTAAGCCGGATCCGAGTATTATATTGAGTATGTATAATATCTTTGTCTCAGTTGCATTTGTATTCGGTCGTAATACAAATGCGGGTATATTTATACAGTTTCGAGGTTATCCTAAAAGTCGTTTCAGGATCACTTTTGGAAGTTGCCAGTTTCCAGTTTTCTATCAGCCGTCTTTTAACATTCGGTTAAAAACGGATTTATCTTTTCTTGGATGAGGGTGAGTCATGCTTCTAGAAGGTTCTAGAAGTTTCTAGAAAGCGGTGACAAGGATTGTGACTCATGCTTTGATTTCAATGTATTCTTGTTTTCCTTAAGATATTTGTGCTTGATATTTTCATGTGTTCACACATGATATTTTCCTTGTGGTCACCCTCTTTGCTCCTACGATCACCTCCTCCTCCATATAAGAGGCCGGCCCCCTCTCTCTCCTCACACACTCACTCACTTGTAAAAGACGGTTGAAAAAGATATGATAGTTTTTGGGGTGTATGGAATTTCACAGCTCATTTCATTCCATCACCCAATTCCCTCGGCAACTTCATTAACCGATCGTCCACGGATTTGGACGAAGTTAGACAAACTCATCTACTCATTCTCTACATCATTCTTGGTCGTCTCTTTTAGCAAACTTGACGACCGAGTTGCCTCGAGTCAGAGGCGGGAGCCCGTTTAAAGAATCGATGATGTGGTGCCACATGGACGAGCAGATCGGAGATCGACGAGATCGGAGAAGCCGCAACGGAGCGTGGGATGATGGTTAAAGAACGAAGGACTCGGATCATTCGGAATAACCTTTCTACACTCTTTACAGTTTGTTAGTTTAGCAATAATGGCAGATCCGGGTTAAAGTATACGATAGCGCCAGTTAAAAGTTATTTGTTCCGCATTTGGCGTCTGTAGACTGCCGGGGCGCTACCATAGACTTACACTTATGGACTACCATGTCCCCACTAGTATGATCCGCATCATAGTCGGGGTAGTCAAGTACACATCCTAAAGGCTTTTCCAACATGTAACAGAGAGACAATCAGTATACACGTTAAGGTAAAGAGTAACCAGATAGCATACTATCATGTCGAGCAAAAAAGTCTTCCCTATATATGTCCCAGCATCCACTACAATATACATCCAATGTACAGTAATGGCCTCTAGGGCATACATATAACTAACAATAGGACGCTAGGGGAAAAATATTATTGGGAATTTCAAGAGTTGAAATTTACAATGAGATTGCATACCTTCTATGAGATAGCTGGATCCCAATACCCGCTGCGAGTAAGAGTTACTCCTGGGAGAGTTTTACACATTACAATTAGCCGATCAAGTAGGTGTCTAGAAAGGTGTTAACGGGGTTACACCCCTGGGAAAACGAGGTTTATATTAATTAGGTCCGTGCGAAAGCACGGGGAACCTCCCTCAAAGTACCGGCACTGGCCTGGCTGAAAGATTGGCGAACTTGTAGGGTGTAATTAATCCCGGCTAGTCTTTCCTTTTAGGGTTTGAAGGAAGATTTGACTAAAATAGTGGGAGACATCCTGATTAGATATATTAATAACCAATCTAATCTTGCAAGAGCATACGCTGAGTGTTTTCTTTTATCTCTCTCCAGGTAGCGACCATGTCACGCCTTAATCAAGATAATAATACGGATGAATTGACCGAACCCGCTTGTTATACTGCGCTAAGGAACGTTGGTCCCGCTCCAACTTATAATTGTTATAAGACCGAGCAGAAAATAGGGGATTACCAGAATTCCCGTGCCGCCCAAACGAAGAAAGTGCATGCTGATGCATCATCTTCGAGTATGTTCATTACTGAGAACTGTTTCTCAGTATCCTTTACGTCCTGGGTATGAGATACCGGATCAGGATCCCGCAAATGTAATTTGTTACATGGGCTACAGAAAGCTGGAGAACTGAGAACGGGTGATAAGTTTCAAGAGTTGGAAATGATGCTTGTGTTGCAGCCAAGTCTGTTGGCAGTTATCATCCTGTATTACTAGAATACATTGATTCTGAACGAATGTTATTAGATACCAAACCTGATATACAACATCATATCAGTCTCTTTATTAGTAAAGAAGGATATAATTTTGTATTGTTGGATAATGTTTTGAACATTTCCTATATCAAGAGTTGATCGGTTCAGGCAAGTTATCTAAAAGCATAGACGTTCTAAATCAACCACAGTTCTTAACGTACAGAACATACACAAGAGGAAGAGTTCAGAAATGAACGAATCCTTCTTGAGGCATTGTAGACTAGGTCATATCAATGCGACCCGACTAGCTGAAGTTACATAAAGATGCATATTAAAATTAGTTTGGATTTACATCTTGTAAAACTTGCCCGTCATGTCACAAAGATAAGATGACCACAGCTACATTTATTGGAAACAGAGAAAGAGTTAGTGAACTCTTAGGGATTGATACATGATGACGTATGATAATCCCATGTCTACATATGTCAGGACAGGTTCTTTGTACTTCATTACATTCACTGATGATCTCTCAAGATTCAAACATATGTTCCTGTTGAAACACAAGTCTGAAACTTTTGAGATAATCACAGAATATAAGTTAGAAGTAGAGAACCAAAAACGGGTATAAGTATTATGTCCTTTGATGTGATCAAGGAGGAGAATACTTGAGCACGGAATTCCTGGACTATTCTAAAGGAGAATGAGATTCTCTCTCAGCATTACTCCTCCGAATACACCATAGCACGTCGGTGTATCGAGGCGGAGCAATTGCACCCTATGTGATATGGTGTGCTCTATGATGAGTTCTACTGAGTTGCCTATTTTCTTTTGGGGTTATGCACTTGAGAAGTTGCATACCTATTGATTAGGGTTCCAACCAAATCAGATGCCTACCACTCCATATGTGATATGGTATGGGAAGAGCCTATCTCTTAAGGAAGTTAAGATTTGGGGTTGTCCGGCCTATGTCAAAAGAAATATCCGGACAAGCTCGAGACAAGGTCAGTTCTGTAGAAGTTTGTCGGATGTCCCAAGCATTCGTAAGAGAATATCTTCTACCACACCGAGGAACAAAAGATCTTTTATTTCTCGGCATACCACTTTTTGAGAAAAAAGGAATTTCTTATGAAGAAATTAGTGGTCATGAGGTAGAACTGGAAGGAGTTCCAGCTATACAAACTGCAGCTGATGATTTGGTAAACCCGGAGGATTCAATAGTTTCCAGCGAACCTCAGCCTCTCCGCCGATCTGGTTGGGTTCCTCATCCACCTGAGAGATACTTCGGTTTCTCTATGACAGTGGGAGTGAGGATTGCATCATGAGATAATGACCCAACTAGTTTCGAGCAGGCCATCAGGAGTGGGGACTCCGTAAGAATGGCTGGATGCTTAGCGATCTGAGATGGAATCCTTATACACCAACAAAGTATGGACTTTGGTTGCTTTATCTGAAGGGTTAAATCCCCATCAGCAGCAAGTACATCTTGAGAAGATTACTTGGTGTACATGGAAAAGTTGAGACTTTCAAAGCTATGCTTAAGTCCATCCAGATCCTACTTGCCACTGCTGTATACCATGACTACGATATCTGGCGGTTGGGTGTCATTACTGCTTTTCTAAATGATAATTTAGAAGAAAGTGTCTATATGTACATAGCCAGAGGGCTTCGTAAACAGTGGGAGCAGCGGAAACGTGTGCAATATGTTTTATGTGATAAATCAGGCATCGCGGAGTTGGAACGTATGTTTTGATGTAGTAGTCAAAGAGTTTGACTTCAACAAAATGGTAGATGAACCAAGTATATAAAAAAAGGTAGTAGGGAGTATGGTGGTGATCCTCGTATAGTACGTGGATGACATACTCTTAATAGGGAAGGAGTTTCATATGCTACGTTCGGTCAATCTCCTCTTATCACAAAGATTCTCCATATAGGATCAAGGTGATACCTCCTAAATCCTGGGTTTTGGATCTATGAGATAGATCTAATTGGATGTTAGGATACTCACTAGTTGTAGTGAGATGGTATCAATCGATCCTTGGGTGAATCACTGGAAAGGATCCAGTGTGATAAGGACGGCTGAATGTCAGTCACAGGCATTGTCTTTACCCTCAGTGGAGGGACGGTATGTTGGAAGAGTTCCAAGCTAGATACCGTGACATACTAGACGATTAAAGGCAAGATACATTGTTACTAAGGATACTACCAAAGAGGCAGTCTGGATATATTTAAGTTCATGGGATGAACTTCGTTCCTACCATTGTGTGACAATGGAGTTGTGCCTTAGGCCTAGGAACCCCCGTCCCATCAGAAATTCAGACATATTCTTAGGCAGTATCGCCTGATCATGGAAATGGTTAATCTCCAGGGAGATCGAGGTTAGGAGAGTAGACACAGAGGACAACAGCGCGGATCCACTCACAAAGGCCTATTTCCCAGTAGATACTTTTATGGGATGGTTGAGTATGAGATACTTCAACCGCGGCTTATTGTTGGGTATGAGATACTACAACAAATGGCCCTAGTGCAAGTGGGAGATTGTTAGTTATATGTATGCCCTAGAGGCCATTACTGTACATACGATGTATATCAGTAGTGGATGCTTGGACATATATAGGGAGGACTTTCTTGCTCGACATGATAGTATGCCACCTGGTTACTCTATATCTTAACATGTACTCTGATTGTCTCTATGTCACATGTTGATAAAGCCCTTAGGATGAGTACTTGACTACCAGGACTATGATGCAGATCATACTAGTGGGGATAGTGTAGTCGCCAAGTACATCCTTCAAATGTTCCTAGTCGTGGGAGTACCGAGATAGGGCATCGATACTCTAGAGTAGACTAGCGTATATGCTTCTTGACCCATATGATGGGCGATGGATGATCCCATATCCATTGGTGTTTGACATCAGAGAAGGTATACGGGTGCTCAGTGAAGACAGGATACACTGGACGGACTCGCCGAGAACTCCCAGATGGTATTATACCTCACGTCAGATGGAAGTTCTCTGGTGACACTGGTACAGGTTAGTCTGTAGACGCGAGATCGTCATAGAGTCTTTTGTGATTCCCACTGTGCTTTGATTTCCATCATACCACGTCCAAGAGGGCGTGCAAAACGGTGGCTTTTATGTACAGTCCCGAATCACATGGAGGCAATGAGCGATAGGAGGGGTTTCGTCTCTCCCGGTATAGGGAGTTGATGTTGTGCCGTGTTCGATTGGCTATAACTGGAAATCCCTGGCCAGGGTTGCTGAGATTTACTGGTAAGTGTTATCAGTAGTTTCTCGAACTGTTATGGACCTCATATAGACACGACTCATCAAGCTACTGGGGTCTGACGTTTACCACCCCTAGGCGAGATATGCGACATATCAGACGAAGAGACCGGACTATATAAGAGTGTTACTAATTGGATTCGCAGGAGAATGTACAGGCTTGCTTGTTGATCTTCTGATCGCTCAATACCTGGGTGGATGTTACGTTTAGCTCACCGCTTGCAGTTTGTGGGTGTTTGATATGATCATCATCTACTGCCGGCGTATTGACGATTCTTTAGAGTCCTACACAGAGGTTTCCTGGCTCAGGCAAAACGGAGTAGAAGTACATATGTGATATGTGCGGGACCGAGAATAATATGAGTATGCGATACCGTATTATTTTCTCGCGATATGAGATATCGGCCGGGTATATGTGATATAGCCGGTTCATCGGATCAAGTGTTGATTCGATGAACTGATACAGATTATATTAGTCGGTTGTATGCGATATAGCCGGATTATCGGATCAAGTGTTGATTCGATAATTTAATGTATAATTATATATGTGATATATTAAGTTACATTAACTAATATAAGCTCACTTAAAGATTATTTTTCTCACTCGGGTAATACATTGATATATATGTGATATATGTTAAATGTATTATTTTATTTTGTTACAATAAATATTGTATATGTGATATATAATATTGTAACAAGTTAGGTTATAAATGCAACATGTTTTGTGGAGTTTAAATATGGTTAGGGTTTGGATTAGGGTTAAGCTTGCATGAAGCTTTCAAGAAGCTTCTTGAAGCTTTGATTTTGACCTTGATATTTTGTGAAAATATTTCCTTAACCCAACCCAAACCCTTTACCATAGTTATTTCTCTACAAGAGTTAAGTTTATATTCTTAACCCATGGTTGCAATTCTAACCTCGCACTTGATTTCATTATTCATCACAAATTGATTTGCGTCTTCTTTTTCTTCCTTTTTGATGAAAAGCTTTCTAGCTTTTTCATATGTGATGAAAATGAGTGAGAAATTGAAAACAAATGAGAGCTAAATTCCTACTTCATCATCCTCATCTATTCTTGCCACTTAGATTAGGGTGTTTGCTTTGATAATACTTGATTAGCAAAGCAAGAGCTTGGGTTTGAGTTTCTTCAAGGTAGATCATCTTTGTTATTGAAGATCGGAAGCAAGCTTGCATCTTTATCTTCATGGAGCCTCTCTAGAGTCCGGGTACTTGATGATCGCAGCGAAGGGACCTCAACACGGAGCTTATGAAGTGAAGGAACGGACTACAAAGGTTGTAATCCCAAACTCTTAGAAGTAAAGTTGTTTACTTGCTCTTTGTTTTTGCCTAATCTCTAGTCTAAGATCTTGGTTAGGGTTGTTCGGCACATGAAAAATTTAATTTTGGCATGGTTGATGCCTTGTAGAACCTTGTTCTAGTGCCTAGTAACCCTACACAGTGTGCATCTGCGTGGACTTCTGGGACCTTAACAAAGCTTGTCCGAAGGATGACTTTCTAGTACCTGTTACCGAGCTGATGATCGATAACACGTCTACCCATGAAGTCTTCTCCTTCATGGATGGATCTTCAGGCTACAATCAAATAAAAATGCATCCTGAAGACCAAAAGCACACCGCCTTTCGAACTCCGCTAGGCATATTCTGCTATAAGGTGATGCCCTTCGGTCTGAAGAACGCAGGCGCTACCTATCAGAGGGCTATAACGAGGATCTTCGATGACCTCATACATGAGATTGTCAAATGTTATATCGACGACCTTGTGGTGAAAATCAAATCGTATGAGGAGCACTGGGAGCATTTGAACATAGTGTTCCAGTGTCTTCGGAAGTACAATCTAAAGATGAATCCTCTGAAATACGCGTTTGGAGTCTCCTCAGGTAAATTCCTAGGATTCATCATACGACACCGAGGCATCGAAATAGACCCATCAAAGATGAAGATGATTATGGAAATGCCCACGCCAAGAACTCTCAAACAATTGCGGTCTCTCCAAGGAAATCTCGTATATATTCAACGGTTCATAGCTAACCTCTCCGGAAAATGCCGCTCTTATAGCCATATAATGAAGAAGGGGACCCCGTTCATTTGGGATCATAAATGCCAAAGTGCACTGGACAAAATCAAGCAATATCTGCAGAACCCGCTGGTACTGACCGCTCCGGTCAAGGGAAAGCCCCTCATCCTGTACACAATAGCCCTTGAAGGTTCTTTAGGCGTGCTATGGGCACAAGGGAATGACCAGGGGAAGGAGAGAGCTCTCTGCTATTTGAGTCAAGTTCTCATGGGGGCAGAAAACAACTACTCCCCTATCGAAAAGCATTGTCTATTACTGATCTTCATGATAACGAAGCTCAGGCACTACGCCTTGGCATATGAGGTCCATCTCATATCAAAGATGAATAGTCTCAAATATTTGATGTCAAGAGCCATACTAACAGGAAGGCTTGCCAAATGGGCCCTCCACATGATGGAGTTCTCGATAACATATCGACCCCTCAAGACAGCGAAAGGCCAGGCCATCGCCGACTTTCTCGCAGAGCATCCGATACGACGACTCTCCCTTAAATTGCAAATTACAAGACGAACATGCGTTCGACGCAATTGAAGGGGAGAAGGAAGGAAATAATGCTCGATGGGAAGTATACTTCGACGGAGCATCTTCCTTAAAGAAGCAAAAGCAAAGCATCCCCATAATCAAAGCTGGGGGGGGCCTTATCTTCGTGAATCCGCAAGGAGGGATAATGTGTTTCGCCCTTTCCTTAACAGAGCCAAGGGCAAACAATGAGGCTGAGTACGAAGGTTTGATAGCGGGTCTTGAGATCGCTGTCGACATGGGAATCAAAAACCTTCTCATATATGGAGACTCCTAGCTAGTCGTTAGCCAAGTAAATGGCAACTATCAGACATGTAAACTGGAGTTGGTAAAATATGGCAAAAGTGTGCAGCAACCGCTGACTCAAATTCCCTCCTACATCCTGGAAAGTATACTGCGTTCGGAAAATAGCAAGGTGGATGCATTACCCAAGCTCGCTAAAGAACCGGCCGACCAAAATCTCGATGACGTAACGATCATTGTACAAAGCCGCCGGATTCTCGCGCCAGAAAAAATATCTCTGGAGTCATCTGAAAGAAAGAAAGCGACAAAACATGCAGCCTTCCAATTACAGGATGAAGAAAAGGCTTAGGATTGGAGAGAAGTCTTCATAGATTACTTCAAATCCCATCGAACACTCGAAAACGCATCGGCAAGACATCAGCTCATGAAACAAGCTCTATCTTTTGCCTTCGTCAATGATACTCTATACAAGAGATCATTCGACAGTTTGTGGCTAAGGTGCCTGGGACCAAAAGAAGCAAGGAGAGTCGTCCAAGAAACCCACGACGGACTCTGCAGTTCTCATCAAGTCGGGCCAAAGTTGAAGCTGAAGATCAAGAGAATGGGTTACTATTGGCCCACAATGATTCAGGACTGCCTCGAATATGCGAAGCAGTGTCACTCGTGCCAGGTTCACGGGGACTTCATCCACCAGCATTCAAATCCGCTACACCCAATACTGGCTAGTTGGACGTTCGAAATGTGGGGAACCGATATAATCGGCCCCATAGAACCAGCATCATCCAAAGGACATCGGTTCATACTGGAAACGGCCGATTACTTCTCTAAGTGGGCAGATGCAGTACCGCTAAAGGAAGTGAAGACGGAGAACATTCTCCATTTCTTTAAGACACATGTCATCTATCGGTTCGGCACTCTGCGACGGATCATCTCGAATAATGGGCCGGCCTACAGAAGTGATTGATCTGTTTTAAAGAAGTGTTTGTAGAAATAACCGTAATCAATAACGGTGTCGCATGTAGCTAGACCGAGATGAGTACGGGTCGTCCTCAGGGATATGTGGAATCTTTTAATCTTTCTTTAGACGTGTTGATTAGGAAGAGGAAGAAGAATAGATAATAGTGAAGAATAGTTATAGAATCTAGATCTACGTTAAACACGCATATAGAATATAGATCTAGTTTAAAGACGGATGCAGATTTTATATCAGAAGAGGGCTTGTAGGGTTTGTTGGGATTTAGTAATCCTGGATGACTAATAAAGATGACTCCTTTATCTTTTGATAGAGCTAAAACTAGATTGATAGTGATAGATGAGGATTAGGGTTCTTAGAAGAAACTAGGGTTTCCACGCTATTGACCCTTGTCCTTTCATTGATCTCTATTCATGTCTAGCCCTTAACAAAACAATTGTTAATCTGATCTTAAATCGCAGTCGAGACTAGCAATAAATTGGTATCGTGCCCGATAAGGATGTTAACGATTCTTTTGCTAAAGTTTATAAACTTCATAATACATAAACGAAGTTAAAATATTTTCTCATCTATTGATCTACCCTAATCCTACGAACCCTATCAAGCGGAGAATTACTCGCGCATGATGGAGATAGAAGAACGGATAGAGATGGAATTCATAATGTAACTAAATAATTAAACTACTAATTAATTAAACTAAAGATCTACCTGTATTAATCAACTTCACAAGTACAAACTTCAAGTTTAGATTACAAGAGGAAGAAGAAGTTACTCTCGATCTCTGCCTTGTGGGATGTAGATGTTCCGTCGAATCTCACGTCGCTTTATCACGTCGAATCTTAGACCTATTTTGGATCACTTGTTCTTTGACGGTGATTAGCTTGGGTAAAAGATTGATGATTTCTAAGTTTAGCCCTCGGTCCTTTATATAGCCCTAAATCCAGAAACCAAAGATCTCCAGAATTAAGGTTTGTTGTTGCAAATCACAACTAAAAATCCCAAATCCTGACTCAGTGAATCGGCCACGGATCCGCTGCATATTGCATGGTTTGGCCACGGATCCGCCGCATATTGCATGGTTTGGCCACGGATCCGCGGTTTGTTGGTGTGATCTTGGCTTCAGAATTTCGGAGCTGTTTTGTTATGACACATGGAGATTTATTTGATGTCTGGACTCTTCATATATTTTTTGAGACTCTGTCAGTATTGATTCTTTGATTTTATTTAACTTTATCGGCAAATTTTTGATTCCCGACATCTCAACATCTCGATCTCCTGACCTGAACTAAACCTTGCACAATATCTAAATGAATAATGTTAGTAATATTTGGTATTTTTGAGATATTATCCTAACCAATTTGATATGATATTATATTTTAAGAATATTGATTAAGGATATTTGATATGATATGCATATTTAAATTATCAAAATATTATATAAATACTATATGCATACATTTTCCTTCATAATGTTAATTATAATATATAAACATATGATAAATAGTATTTTTACAGATAAACTCAAATATGTGTCATATTTATAATAAACACCTTTGGATATTTAAGAAAATTAAGGAAAATGTTATATCAAAAGTGCGATATTTTCGACTGAACAAGAAGACATAAGATCAGCCGCTTCGCACAGCAGCATAATATAGATTGGAGATACTCTTCAATTTATAATCCCTGAGCTAATGGCCTGACTGAGGCTTTCAACTGTAGGGTTTCCTTAGCACCATGCCTAGGGTTAGCAAGCATCAAACATGCCACAACAAAAAATTTAGAGGGGTGCAAAGCAAACATCCTTGGAATCGAACTAGAAAGTTAGGGTAACAAAACTTTGTAATCAAACGTTACAATGAGAAGTGAACAAGAATACAACCTTTGTAGACCCAGTCCTTCACTTCTAAAGCTCCGTGTAGTCGTCCCTTCCCTCCAAGCATCGATCTCCCGGACTCAAGATAGGCTCCACTAAGCGATACGAACAAGCATGCTAGAAGTCTTCGGGCCGAAGATGATCTACGTCGAGGGAATTCAAGCATGAGCCACCTCTTCTCTAATGGTAGATTAAGGAAGAGAACACCCTAAACTAAATGGCTAGTAGTAGAGGATGATGAAGTAGGAATTTTGCTCACTTTGGATTTGATTTTCTCACTTGGATTCTTCATCTCCCAAAACCCTAGAGACATAAAGAGATGAGGAAGAAGATGAACAAAAGAATAGAATGAGGTTAGAATTGCAACCATAGGTGAGTTAGTGTCATACACTAACCCTTGTAGAGACTTAACCATGGCAACGATAATGGTTAGGTTTATAAATATCTCTTAATAAAACAAATTGGGTGGACTAAGTCAATACCAAGCAAAACTTCTCCAAGCTTCCAAGCATGACATAATCCTACTCAATTTTGAATTACTAAATATAATTAAAACCTAATTATATCATGGTTATGGTGTAAGTCCTACACACACAAGTTGCATATATAACTTTGCATGATACATTAATATATATCATATATATATCATGTATACAAAATGAGAAAAAGAAATGGTCAAGTAAGCAATATTAATTAATGTAAATTCATATATCAAATATATAATTATACATTAAATCATTAAATCAACACTTGATTCAATGATCCGGCTATATCACATATAACCGACTAATATCAATAATATCAACTTACCAAATCAACACTTGATCCGATAACCCGGCTATATCACATATACCCGGCCGATATCACATATCATGAGAATACAATACGGTATCACATACTCGTATCAATCTTGATCCCGCACATATCACATATGTGCTCCTACTTCATTTCGCTTGAGCCAGGAAACCTCTGTGTAGGACTCTAAAGACTCGTCAATATGCCGGCAGTAGGTGGTGATCATATCAGTCACCCATAAGCCGTCAGAGGTCTGTTAAACGTAACGGCCACCAGGGTATTGAGCGATAAGAAGATCAAAAAGCAGGCTTGCTCATACTCCCATGAATCCAATAAGTAACACTACTGTACAGTTCGGTCTGTTCGTCTGATATGTCGCATATCCAGCCTGGGGGTGGTGAAACGTCAGACCCCAATAGCTTGATAAGTCGTGCCGATGTAAGGTCCATAACGGCTCGAGAAACTACTGATAAACTTACCAGTAAATCTTTGCAACCCTGGCCAGGGATTTCCTATTATGGCCAATCGAGCACAACACAACATCAACCCCCAATACCGGGAAAGACGAATCCCCTCGCATTGCTCATCGCCTCCATGTGACTCGGGGCTATACCCCAAAACCACCTGTTTGCACGACTCAGTAGAGCCGTGGTAGGGTGGAAATCAAAGCACAGTGGGAGAAACACAAGACTCTATGACGATCTCGGGTCTACAGACTAACCTGAACCAGTGTCACCAGAGAACTGCTATCTGACGTGAGGTATAATACCATCTAGGGGTTCTCGGCGAGTCCTATTCAGTATACCCAGTCTCCACTGAGCACCCGTATACTATTTTTGATGCCAAACACCAATGGATGTGGGATCATCCATCGCCCATCATATAGATCAAGATACGTATACGCTAGTCTACTCTGGAATATCGATGCCCTGTCTCGATACGCCCATGACTAGGAACAATTGAAGGATGTACTTACCGACTACCCAGACCCCACTAGTATCATCCCTATCATAATTCTGGAAGTCAAGCACAAATCCTAAGGGCTTTACCAACATGTCATAGAGCGACGATATAAGTGTACATGTTAAGATAAAGAGCAACCAGATAACATACTATCATGTCGAGCGAGAAAGTCCTCCCAATATATGTCCAAGTCTCCACTATAATATACATCATATGTACAATAATGGCCTCTAGGGCATACATACAACTAACAATCTCCCAATTGCACTAGGGCCATCTGTTGTTGCAACATTTCAGAAAAATAAAATATTATTTTTTGGAATTTTTATAATTTAATAGCATTATATTGAATATTTTAATAAAGCGGTATAATTAAATACCGATAAATTGAGAAAATTTGGAAAATTATGGAAATTACTGAAATGAGGGTGCTTTATGTGATTTAAGAAAATTAAGAAATTTTATGATTTATTATACACTATTTAATGCTAATCGCGATTAAATATTGCTAATCGCATATTAAGCCTGTTTTGTGCAAAACATGCACCGTATCATTTTTACACTTGTGTTACATTTTCCTACATGGCTTTTCTTTATTCCTACATGCATGCTTTGGGTTTATTAAGAGAGAAGAGAAGAAAACAAAACAAAAAAAAAGAAAAAGAAAAGAAAGGATATTATAATGAGGGATGGGCATGAGAGAGAGAGAGGGTGAGGGGTCTCCATTGACCATGGCTTGTCTCCACACTTTATCATTCTCATCTCTTTCCTCTCTCCCTCTCACTTGGGCTGCTGCCCCATCTCCCTCCCCCTCTTCAAGCCACAAAGCACCATCAAAAACAACCCTAAACCCCATCTTCCTTTCATTAATAATGTTCACAAGCTCATGGCAAACACTTGGGACCTAGAAAGCAAGGATTTTGAAGACTTGAGGAAACTCACGAAAATTCTTGAGTTGCCAAATGAGGTATTTCCTTCACCCTTAGCATAGTTTTCCATTCACTTTAGCACATATGTTTGTTTTGAACCGATATTGTGTAGTTTAGTGAGTTTGGAAATTTCCAAGATGAGAGTGTGAGGGATTCTTGAGTTGTGAAGTGTAATTAAGGTTAGTAGAAGCCGTACAACCCCTGCAGTGATGATGTATTGGACAAAAACATGAGACTTAACCCTGGAATACGAACTTTGAAAATCTGCCGATATTGAAATTGTGGGAATTGTGATAGGAAAATGAAATCTGCTAACACCTGGGTGACCGGAAAAACATTTAGCAAGTACAGTAATACATGCAGGCAACCTAGATGCTAACCCCAAAACCTGAGCCACCCCTCCATGTTCTGGCCGCAATTTTAATCAATCTGGCCGCAAATTGCGGCCACGGTGGGACCTTTGGTGTTCGTTTTTTTCCTGTGGCTTTATCTCCAGTAAATTAGACCCTCCATATATGCAAAATTGGCTAATTTCACCTAGGGTAAAATCTGGAACTATTTTCAAGAGTTGCTGTTTTGATTCGGGGTTTCATTTTACGTATTGTGAATTCTGGATTTTTGTAATTGGTGTTGTATTCGATCACTTGACGTTTGTACGTCGAAATCGGGTGTTATTTGGTGGTTTTGAAAGGCGTAGTCCATAGGTTCTAACCTATAGGCTTGTAGCTTGTCGTTTTGGTATTGACTTGGGTTTTAATGCGACACGATACGTTATGATGTGTAGGTACCCCACGAGTACTTCGAGACGACAAGCAAGCGCGTGGCGATGTCGGCAACGGAAAGCGAAGAGCAAGATAAGTAGATTTATATCTACTGGGGAAGTCGGGTGGATAGCGTATAGCACCCCCGCAAAGTTGTGAGAATGGATATGATGTAATATAGATATGCATTTATATGTTGTTGAGAGATATGAACACTTAGCAAGAGGAGCTTTAGGAGATCATGGTTCTGGTGTTAGCGAGAATTGAAGAAAGAACTTTAGTGGATTTCTTAATCACGAAACCCTAGAATAAAGATTTGCATACACGCACATACACATACTCGCATACACTTACTTCCTTGTGCGTTTTTGGGGACATATATATATATATATATTGGTATTCATATGCTTGGATGATGAGAATGTTATATGATACTTGGGAATGAGTCGATATGATCGGGCATGATGCCATGAGGTATTTAATATGTGACCGAGATATGTCATGATGTTATAGGGGGTCGTTGGACGACGATACCATGTGGATGAGGATATATATATGATAGTTGTCATATGATCGAGATATGAGATAAGATAGGTTATGATATTTATAATGGATCGCTTGGGCGATGTATACTTCTATATGATAATATGTGTGGATGACATCGGATTGTAGGAGACTTTAGATCAGTAGCCAGATCATGATATTGTTGATGATATTAGTAGTGTACTAGACTTAGATCAGTACCCCTACTCATGATATGTGATGATGTGGATACCAGATGAATAATGAGATAAATGTGATATTTGACACGTACCCAGATTTGGGATGCCGTACGATAGATTTACCGTACGAAATATAGTTATGAGGATAGATCCGCACTCTTGACTCGAAGATGTCATATTATATATTATATCGTACGTGATACTATTGAGGTGAGATCATCGACTACTATATATATATATATATATGTCGACTCAAACCAAGGTGGATTTCCTTACCCTTTTGACTGGGCTCGAGTCATACTTGTTTCCAAATGCAGTGAATTGTGAGTACTTTAAAATACCCAACTGTATGACTCGTATATTGGGTAGGTTTATGTTAGTTATATGTATGCCCTAGAGGCCATTACTATACATTGGATGCATATTGTAGTGGATGCTGGGACATATATAGTGAGGACTTTCTTGCTCGACATGATAGTATGCTATCTGGTTGCTCTTTACCTTAACGTGTATACTGATTGTCTCTCTGTTACATGTTGGTAAAGCCCTTAGGATGTGTACTTGACTACCTGGACTATGATGCGGATCATACTAGTGGGGACATGGTAGTCCATAAGTACATCCTTCAAAGTCCCTAGTCGTGGGTATATCGAGACGGGGCATCGATATACCAGAATAGACTAGGGTGTACCTTCTCGACCCATACAGATGGGCGATGGATGATCCCATATCCATTGGTGTTTGACATCAGAGGAGATATACGGGTGCTCAGTAGAGACTGGGTACACTGGACGGACTCGCCGAGAACTCCCAGATGGTATTATACCTTACGTCAGATGGCAGTTCTCAGGTGACTCTGGTACAGAGTAGTCTGTTGACCCGAGATCGTCATAGAGTCTTGTGTGGTTCCCACTGTGCTTTGATTTCCATCTTACCACGTCCAAGAGGGCGTGCAAAACGGTGGTTTTTGGGTACAGTCCCGAGTCACATGGAGGCAATGAGCGATAGGAGGGGATTCGTCTCTCCCGGTATAGGGAGTTGATGTTGCGCTGTGTTCGATTGGCTATAACAGGAAATCCCTGGCCAGGGTTGCTGAGATTTACTGGTAAGTGTTACCAGTAGTTTCTCGAATTGTTATAGACCTCATATCGACACGACTTATCGAGCTATTGGGGTCTGACGTTTACCACCCCTAGGCGAGATATGCGACATATTCGACGAACAGACCGGACTGTACGGTAGTGTTACTGGTTGGATTCACTGGAGTGTGAGCGGACTTGCTCATCGATCTTCTGATCGCTCAATACCCGGGTGGCCGTTACGTTTAGCAGACCGCTTGCGGCTTGTGGGTGTTTGATATGATCATCATCTGCTGCCGGCGTATTGACGAGTCTTTAGAGTCCTACACAGAGGTTTCCTGGCTCAAGCGAAACGAAATAGGAGCGCATATGAGATATGTGCGGGACCGAGAATAATGCGTGTATGTGATGCCGTATTCTATTCTCGCGATGAATGTATCGAATGGTTGTATGCGATATAACCTAGTTATCGAATCAAGGATTGATTCGATAAGCCGATACATTGGATACTAGTCGGTTATATGAGATATGACCGAATCGTTAAATCGAGTGTTGATTTAATGATTTAATGTATAATTATATATTTGATATATTACTTTGCATTAACTAGTATTGGTTCACTTTAAATGGATTTTCTCACTTGGATTGTGCACATTGTATATGTGATATACATTTGTACATTTGATTGTATCATGTTTGATGATACATGCTTTTTAGTTAAGTGTAAAGATTAAACCATGGTTATTTAAATGGTTAAGGGTTTTGTTTTTCATATCCATTATTTATTTATTCATTTATTTATTTTTTTATTTATTTTGGAAAAATTTTAAGCATAAAGAAATGAAATGGTTGCAAGTTTTGTTTCTTTCTTTGAAGCTTCATGAAGCTTTGACTTTGTGACCATTTTGTCTCATGCTTAACCCTAACCACTTCACTTAACCTTAGTTTAGTCTCTACACTTGACCATGGTTATTATCATTATAAGTATTCCTTTTCTTTTCCTTTTAATTAACTTATCATAATATATACTTCATCTTCTTCTTCTTCTTCTTGAAGAAAAAGTAAGACTCCATCAATGGTGATTGATGAATTAGAGTGAGAAATCCAATTCTAAAGTCTACCCACTTCCTATTTTTTCATCCTCTACCTCTTGCCAAGTAGTAGAGTGTGTTTTCTTCACAAGTTTCTTGACTTGGTGAAGTGAGAGCTTGATCTAATGTTGCCTCGACGTAGATCATCTTCGGCATCGTCGTCGACGACCTAGCCCGTCCATTTTCCGATGAAGCCGACGCTAGAGCCCGGGGTTCGACTTGGACAGCGAGGAGATTTCATTGCGGAGCTATGGAGGTGGAGGACCGGATCTACAAAGGTTGTATTTTCGTTCCCTTAGTTAATATGTTAACTACTTTCATTTGTCGCCTAGACTTCTAGCCAACGGTCCGTGTTAGGGTTTCTCGGCACCGTATTTTTTTTAAATCGGCATGGTTGATGCCTTGTGAGACCTCCTTGGTTTGCCTAGGAACCCTACAGTGGTATCAGAGCCTAGCTAGAGCCTTAGGCGAAGTCTAGACGAAGTTTGAAACCCGAACGAACCGAAACCCTAACACAATCCATGCTCTCTGGACTTTTTCTAAAAACAGGGATTTTTGTGAATTAAAAATTGCCAAAAACTTCAGCAGGGAATCCTATGAGTTACTGTGAAGCATGTGGCTCTAAATCTACCACAGAGCCGCGGAACCGCGGCCCCACCCTGGGTTTAGCGGCGGTTCCGCGACCATGTTGGTGATTTATACCACGTGTCTTGCACAGTAATTCTTGTATCAAAGTGCTGAGTCTTCTGGAAATTTTTATTTTTTTTATTCAAGAGTTGAATTTTCTGGGGTTGTTTTAGGGATTCGGTGTTTCGATCGGAGTATCAAATTTTGTCTGTTTGGGTTTCCGGATAATTTTAGAATATGTTAAAAAGTTCGACCGGATATAAATACCCAATTTTTCCCCTGTCGGGAAATTTCTAAGTGTTGGATTTTTCCGTAGTTTAAAGACGTTCTAAGTAGTGCAAGTAACTCAATGGACCCTCTAGAAGACAACAAACCTTAACTCGATTATGTGACCATCTTGAACTGCCCTTTGAACCTTCGGGTTTGGGGCAGTACGGCGTGCCACATGTGAGGCGTTGGCTTGACCCTTCTACGGCTGGACCGTTGGTACTGAGGCACGAACTGAATGTTTTTAGACTTGTTTCATGTGTTGATCTGTATCGGGAAAACTTGGGTGTTCGAATGTTCAATCGGAAAGTTTTACATTTTCTGTTTATCCGGAATGGGATACAATAATTGGAATTCACAAGAAATTATGAGATAACTGAATGAATGTTATAAACATAGCAGTTTAGTCTCACTTGATCGGTTGCCACGGAATTTTGATGTGATCAAAAGTCCGTCGCAATCACGTAGCGTACGCGGATACTCGCCGGATAAACTTAATAGACAGCCTCACCCCATAGCCCCGACCAAGTGACTGTAGGAGAACCCCGTGGCCGAAAGCATCCGTCCGGGTGCTCGCGGTAGCGGTGTTCCGCCTTGGTGCACTTCGTCGACGGTATCGGGGGTACGGCCGTCTACTAAAGTTTTCGACGAGCATTCGATCAGGATGTCGGGAATCTTGTTGAATTGCCCGACTTGATATTGAAAAGTGTTTTCGATAATGAGACTAAAATGCGGGGTTTATAATTGTTAGGCATGCGATGTCTAAAGAATTCATTTGGTCAGGCATGCGATGTCTGAGGAGGTTACGGATTCCAACTGTTGTAGTTTTACACTTTATTTTCTGTGACCATAAGTGTAATATGTAATATCGCCGGTTTCGTTGCTATATGTCAACGACAATTGGGATGCGCATATTTACTTACGTTGATGACATATGATGTTATGTGTTGCTCGATATGTTATATTGGATCGTCGTGTTTGAATAGCCGGGGTTTTTTATGTGAGATGAGTGTTTTTCATTTTCATTCATGTAATAACTTGTATGTAATATTCTTTTATTGGGGCACTTCCAGGTTGCGGAAGTAGTCACCTTTTGTATATTATTTACTTTTCCGCACTAGGATAGACCCAAGGAGGAGGGCATAAGTAACCGGGTTCTGGAGTCCAGTGGGAGACCAACTCGAGAAGTCGAGGCCGGGTCTCCTAACTCCAGAATTGGTAGGGTTGCTTGCCGCTCTCATAGGGGTCTAGGGGTGTGGGTTTGGCTATTCATCGCGACCGTGGAATCCGTGTTTTATACTGGCTCGTATTGAAAACACGGACGTCCTAGTATATCCAATATTTCATATGATTCTTCTGCTGCGATATCTGTGATGTGATCATGTGATGTTCTGTGATAGATACAGTATATAGTATATATTATTATATAGATGTTACTTATGTTTTACACCCGCGCTAGCCCTGCCCCGCTCTGTCGTTAGTTACCTAACCTAACGGTGCACGAGGGGACATCGAGGCGAATGCGAATGACATAAGTGTACGTCGTATTTATCTGTGATGTTTAGGTACTTAAATGATGGGACTTCATTAATGTGATTAATGAAAGAAAAAGAAACCTAAGATGTTGTAGAATCGAATTTCAAATATAAAATAGGTAGCTACAGTTCTTGCTTTGCACAGCGGTATATATGATATATCCTGCACCTTATTCGATAAGGAAAGGACCGAGATCCCTTCACCGGGAGTGACTCCTTTAGCAATAACTGGCAGATGCTACACACTCGGTTTGTATTTTGATTGCTTTTAAGTGTTTTTGCTTTGCACAGCGATATATATGATATATCCCGCACCTCATTCGACGAGGAAAGGACCGACGATCTCTTCACCGGGAGTGACTCCTTTAGCAAAACTAGAAAAGCCTCAAAGACACTCCATTTCAAAATTCATTCGATCATACAACGATATCAAGTTCATTACGCAATAGGTTTTCAGAAAAACCTGTCGTAGCCCTCCGTCATTTCAGATAAGTAGTAGTTAGTATTCGTGCTGCGTTTGTTGGCCTTTGTCAAGGCGCAGTGTGCGGTAGCTAACTGGTGCTTATCTGCTTATGCATATGATGCAGATTGGTTTAGGGTAGTCGTGCGACCTAGTTGGCCTTTGTCAAGGGCCGTGCGGGTGGGTTTAATTCAATCAGGAAATGACGGGTTGAACTTGACTAGCATCCTATGGTTTGTTGGCCTTTGTCAAGGTCATAGGAGGTTAGGGGCAAAATATTATCGGGAATTTCAAGTGTTGAAATTTGCAATGAGATTGCATACCTTCTATGAGATAGTTGGATCCCGATACCCGCTGCGAGTAAGAGTTACTCCTGGGAGAGTTTTATACATTACAATTAACCGATCAAGTAGGTGTCTAGAAAGGTGTTAACGAGGTTACGCCTCTGGGAAAACGAGGTTTACATTAATTAGGTCCGTGCGAAAGCACGGGGCACCTCCCTCAAAGTACCGACACTGGCCTGGCTGAAAGATTGGCGAACTTGTAGTGTGTAATTAATCCCGGCTCGTCTTTCCTTTTAGGGTTTGAAGGAAGATTTGATAAAAAGCAGTGGGAGCCATCCTGATTAGATAAAATAAAACCAATCTATTCTTGCAAGAGCGCACGCTGAGTGTTTTCTTCTCTCTCTCTCCAGGTAGCGACCATATCACGCCTTAATCAAGATAATAATACGGATATTGACCGAACCCGCTTGTTATACTGAGCTGGGGAACGTTGGTCCCGCTCCAACTTATAATTGTTATAAGACAGAGCAGGAAATTAGGGAATACCAGATTTCCCGTGCCGCCCAAACGAAGAGAGTGCATGTTGATGCATCATCTTCGGGTGTGTTCATTATAAAGAACTGTTTCTCAGTATCCTCCGCATCCTGGGTATATGATACCGGATCAGGATCCCAGATATGTAATCTGTTACATAGGGCTACAAAAGGGTAGAAAAACTGAGAACGGGTGATAAGTTTCATGAGGCAGAAAACGGGGCAAGTGTTGCAGCCAAGTCTGTTGGTCACTGTCACCCTGTATTGTAATACATTGATTCTGAATGAATGTTATTAGATACCGAACCTGATATACAAAATCATATCTGTCTCTTTAATAGTAAAGAAACGATAAAATTTTGTATTGTTGGATAATGTTTTGAACATTTCCTATATCAAAAGTTGATCGGTTCAGGCACATTATCTAAAAGCATTAATGTTCTAAATCAAACTACAGTTCTTAGTATACAGAACACACACAAGAGGAAGAGTTCAGAAATGAACGGATCCTTCTTAAGGTATTGTAGACTAGGTCATATCAATGCGACCCGACTAGCTAAGTTGCACAAAGATGCATGTTTAAATCTGTTTGAATTTAAATCTTGTGAAAACTTGCCAGTCATGTCACAAAGATTAAATGACCATAGCCCTGTTTATTGGAAACAGAGAAAGAGTTAGTGAACTCTTGGGATGATACATGTTGATGTATGAAAGGTCCCCTGTCTACACATGCCAGGACTGGTTCTTTATACTTCATTACGTTCTCTGATGATCTTTCGAGATTCAGACCTATGTTCCTGTTGAAACACAAGTCCGAACCTTTTGAGATATTCACAGAATATAGGTTAGAAGTAGAGAACCAAAATACGGGTATAAGTATTATGTCCTTTGATGTGATCAAGGAGGAGAATACTTGAGCACGGAAATCCTGGACTATTCTAAAGGAGAATGAGATTCTCTCTCAGCATTACTCCTCCGTATACACCATTGCACGATGGTATGTCGGGGTGGAGCAGATACACCCTATTTGATATGGTGTGCTCTATGATGAGTAATACTGAGTTACCTTTTTCCTTAGGGGGTTATGCACTTGAGAAGTTGCATACCTATTGAATAGGGTTCCAATCAAATCAGTTGCCTACCGCTTCATATGTGATATGGAATGGGAAGAGCCCATATCTTAAGTTAGTTAAGATTTGGGGTTGTCCGGCCTATGTCTAAAAGAAAAATCCGGACAAGCTCGAGGCAAGGTCTGTTATGTAGAACTGGAAATGTTCCAGCCATACAAACTACAGCAGATGATTTGGTACAACCAAAGGATTCAGTAGATGCCAACAAACCTCAGCCTCTCCGCCAATCTAGTAGGGTTCCTCACCCACCTGAGAGATACTTCAATTTCTCTATGACAGTGGGAGAGAGGATTGCATCATGAGATGATGACCCAACTAGTTTCGAGCTGGCCATCAGGAGTGAGACTCTGTAAGAATGGCTGGATGTTTATTGATCTGAGATGGAATCCTTATACACCAACAAAGTATGGAATTTGGTTGCTATATCTGAAGGGTTAAATCCCCATCAGGAGCAAGTATATCTTGAGAAGATTACTTGGTGTACATGGAAAAGTTGAGACTTTCAAAGCTAGACTTGTTAAAGATTTTCGTCATCAACCAGGCGTGGATAATGATGAAACCTTTTTTCAGTGGCTATGCTTAAGTCCATCCAGATCCTACTTGCCACGGCTACATACCATGACTACGATATCTGGCGGTTGGATGCCATGACTCCTTTTCTAAATGATGTTTTAGAAGAGTGTGTCTATAAGTACACAGCCAGAGGGCCTCGTAGACAGTGGGAGCAGCGGAAACGTATGCAAGATGCTTTATAGGATAAAGCAGGCATCGCGGAGTTGGAACATTTGTTTTGATGGATTAGTCAAAGAGTTTGACATCATCAAAATGGTAGATGAACCTTTTATAAACAAAAAGGTAGTAGGGAGTATGGTGGTGATCCTCGTAGTGTACGTGGATGACATACTCTTGATAGGGAAGGAGTTTCCTATGCTACGCTCGATCAATCTCCGATTATCACAAAGATTCTCCATATAGGATCAAAGTGATACCTACTAAATCCTGGATTTTGGATCTATGAGATAGATCTAATTGGATATTAGGATACTCACTAGTTGTAGTGAGATGGTATCAATTGGTCCTGTGGAGAATCACTGGAAAGGTTCCAGGGTGATAAAGACGACTGAATGTCAGTCGCAGGCATTGTCTTTACCCTCAGTAAAGGGACGGTATGTTGGAAGAGTTCCAAGCTAGATACCGTGACATACTAGAAGATAAAGGCAGGATACATCGCTACTTAAGATGCTACCAAAGAAGCTGTTTGGGTGTATATTGGTTCATGAGATGAACTACGTTCCTACCATTGTGAGACAATGGAGTTGTGGCTTATACCAAGGAACGCCGGTCCCATCAATGATCCAGACATATTCTAAGGCAGTATCACCTGATCGAGGTAAGGAGAGTAGACTCAGAGGATAACACGGCGGATCCACTCACGAAGGCCTATTCCCAGAGAGAGACTTTTATGGGATGGTTGAGTATGAGATACTACAACCACTGCTACAGATGGCCCTAGTGCAAGAGGGAGATTGTTAGTTATATGTATGCCCTAGAGGCCATTACTGTACATTGGATGTATATTGTAGTGGATGCTGGGACATATATAGGGAGGACTTTCTTGCTCGACATGATAGTATACTATCTGGTTGCTCTTTACCTTAACGTGTATACTGATTGTCTCTCTGTTACATGTTGGTAAAGCCCTTAGGATGTGTACTTGACTACCTGGACTATGATGCGGATGATACTAGTGGGGACATGATAGTCCATAAGTACATCCTTCAAAGTCCCTAGTCGTGGGTATATCGAGACAGGGCATCGATATACCAGAGTAGACAAGCGTATACCTTCTCGACCCATACAGATGGGCGATGGATAATCCCATATCCATTGGTGTTTGACATCAGAGCAGATATACGGGTGCTCAGTAGAGACTGGGTATACTGGACGGACTCGCCGAGAACTCCCAGATGGTATTATACCTTACGTCAGATGGCAGTTCTCAGGTGACACTGGTACAGAGTAGTCTGTTGACCCGAGATCGTCATAGAGTCTTGTGTGGTTCCCACTGTGCTTTGATTTCCATCTTACCACGTCCAAGAGGGCGTGCAAAACGGTGGTTTTTGGGTACAGTCCCGAGTCACATGGAGGCAATGAGCGATAGGAGGGGATTCGTCTCTCCCGGTATAGGGAGTTGATGTTGCGCTGTGTTCGATTGGCTATACCAGGAAATCAATGGCCAGGGTTGCTGAGATTTACTGGTAAGTGTTACCAGTAGTTTCTCGAATTGTTATAGACCTCATATCGACACGACTTATCGAGCTATTGGGGGTCTGACGTTTACCACCCCTAGATGAGATATGCGACATATTCGACGAATAGACCGGACTGTACGGTAGTGTTACTGGTTGGATTCACTGGAGTGTGAGCGGGCTTGCTCGTCGATCTTCTGATCACTCAATACCCGGGTGGCCGTTACGTTTAGCAGACCGCTTGCGGCTTGTGGGTGTTTGATATGATCATCATCTGCTGTCGGCGTATTGGGGAGTCTTTAGAGTCCTACACAGAGGTTTCCTGGCTCAAGCGAAACGAAATAGGAGCGCATATGAGATATGTGCGGGACCAAGAATAATGCGTGTATGTGATGCCGTATTCTATTCTCGTGATGAATGTATCGAATGGTTGTATGCGATATAACCTAGTTATCAAATCAAGGATTGATTCGATAAGCCGATACATTGGATACTAGTCGGTTATATGCGATATGACCGGGTCGTTAAATCGAGTGTTGATTTAATGATTTAATGTATAATTATATATTTGATATATTACTTTGCATTAACTAGTATTGGTTCACTTTAAATGGATTTTCTCACTTGGATTGTGCACATTGTATATGTGATATACATTTGTACATTTGATTGTATCATGTTTGATGATACATGCTTTTTAGTTAAGTGTAAAGATTAAACCATGGTTATTTAAATGGTTAAGGGTTTTGTTTTTCATATCCATTATTTATTCATTTATTTATTTATTTGTTTATTTATTTTGGAAAAATTTTAAGCATAAAGAAATGAAATGGTTGCAAGTTTTGTTTCTTTCTTTGAAGCTTCATGAAGCTTTGACTTTGTGACCATTTTGTCTCATGCTTAACCCTAACCACTTCACTTAACCTTAGTTTAGTCTCTACACTTGACCATGGTTATTATCATGATAAGTATTCCTTTTCTTTTCCTTTTAATTAACTTATCATAATATATACTTCATCTTCTTCTTCTTCTTCTTGAAGAAAAAGCAAGACTCCATCAATGGTGATTGATGAATTAGAGTGAGAAATCCAATTCTAAAGTCTACCCACTTCCTATTTCTTCATCCTCTACCTCTTGCCAAGTAGTAGAGTATGTTTTCTTCACAAGTTTCTTGACTTGGTGAAGTGAGAGCTTGATCTAGTGTTGCCTCGACGTAGATCATCTTCGGCATCGTCGTCGACGACCTAGCCCGTCCATTCTCCGATGAAGCCGACGCTAGAGCCCGGGGTTCGACTTGGACAGCGAGGAGACTTCATTGCGGAGCTATGGAGGTGGAGGACCGGATCTACAAAGGTTGTATTTTCGTTCCCTTAGTTAATATGTTAACTACTTTCATTTGTCGCCTAGACTTCTAGCCAACGGTCCGTGTTAGGGTTTCTCGGCACCGTATTTTTTTTAAATCGGCATCGTTGATGCCTTGTGAGACCTCCTTGGTGTTCCTAGGAACCCTACAGTTTATTCTTCAGTGTTGCTGTTACTATATCACTTTCTGTATATTCATGATGTTTCATCGCATTGCATGCTTATACATATGTTATCTGTAATTATTATGAAACCCTGCTGTCAGGACACCGGCACCATTACCGATGATGCGTATGTTCCACGTACACTTGCTTGTCGGCTCACACACATCATCATCGGTAATCTCCATGTCACGTACACAGTATAAAATACTATTCATTGACATAGCTTGCTAACTGATAGTTGCTACATGTTATAGCTTTTATATGCTAGTTTAATTATTGCATGATATCAGATGCACCCGTTTATTCATTGGTTATGCAGTATTATGGAGATTTATGCCGGTTTTCATTGTTATTGACATGGTGACTTGATAATTTCGGATTCTTCTTGATATTTTTCTGGATTTGGAAACCGCATGTGAGATTTTTGTAAACTGATGAAATATTTTAAAGAGAAAAATGCGGTTTTTCTTGATATGTTGAGTATTGTCCACCATGGTGTTTTCTCGGTTCTGAGATGTTTTCGAGATCCGATTTGAAGAGTTGGATGAACCTTCTCGGGTATATGGTGGGCCCGGTAAGGTACCCCGGGCCAAGAAGCTCGAGTTGTAGACGATGAGCCTGGCAGGGGCAGACTGCCTACCGGTGATTTTACCTGGCGCGACGGATATCCGGAGGATACCGTTCGTGGTCGTGTGATTGATGATTATGGGCTGATCCGGACTGACGGAGCCCGAGGTATTGAGATATTGATATTTGAGACACTAAGATATTGAGATTTGATGATACAGGCCAGTCCGGATAGCCGAGCCTGAGATATTGAGATATTGAGATTTATGTTTTGTGTCGATACTTGACACTGATTCCTCTGTTGATTTCATTGATGATACTCGATTTATATACATATATAAATCTCATTAAAGAAAGAAAACAGTGTCTCATTCATGATGTATTCTGTTTCCATTAGTAATGCATTCATACATCGTATATCTGATATGTTGTTATTTGAGGCACTGACATGAGCACGTGGTATTGCCTTTATATGTAGATGGATCGGGATTTTTATTTGAGGATGTTACTTGATATGACCTTGGATAGCGTCATGCATGCGATTTCTACTCGTAGATGTTTTCTACTCACGAGTTAGCAACTCACCCCCCGTTGTGCCACGGTTCCTTGCAGATTTTGCCGTACAGGTTTCATTGCGGCTTTGCTGGCACAATGTTCCTTCCGGGTGATTGCTTTGGTAGGTAGGATCTTTTGCATCAGGACCACCATTGTATATTTGTTATTTCAGTTGTATATAGTAAAACTTCATAAACCAGACTTGTATTATTTGATAGACATAGAAGACCAGTGTATATTCTTTCGACCTTAGAGTCACGCGCTGTATTATTATGATTTTCCTCTGGTTTTCTTGATGATGTTGGATTTTTATCCTGAGTTTAATCCTCGCCTTTCGGCGTTGTATATTATATTGCATTGTGTGGTTGTGACCATCAATTGACGAAGAGTTAGCTCCCGCTTGGGGATGCCTTTATTTATTATAGACGCTTTATCAGGTTTGAACCCGTTTGGGGTTAGTTTTTACAAAGGAAACTCTGCCGAAATTTTCAGAAAAGACTTGACATTTTAAAAATGCATACTTCGGCTTATGTATTTAAACTTCTTGCTTTAAAATTGATTTTCCTTCACTCTACCGCTTTACTTGGTTTGGATTTCTGGGTTTTGGCTTGCTTAGATTACGTACGCCTCGAGAAGTTTCGTAGTTTAAGTGCTGGTCATGTTCCGAACTTTCGGGTCGTGACAAAGTTGGTATCAGAGCGTTAGATTTTATCTCCTGAGTGTAGGATGACTCTTGGTTGATGGAGTAGGTGATTCAAGCAGAGTGACGTATCGTGTGTATGTTCCGTGGCATACTTACGATACGATACTCCGCATAAGAAGCCTTAGGATATACATTTCTTTGCACAGTATTATATTCATTCCTATGATCTATCCTCATCAGTACCAGTTATGGTTTTGTTACCACGGTTGCACGGGCAGAGAGAGATACGGATAGAGTTGCGGTCAGCACAAGCTTGTCACGGACGAGGACTGACCAGGGCGTGATTCCAGGGACTTACGATTGCATAGAGGTGTCGTTTTATTGTGTTTTCGCGCCAGGAGCGTTTGATGGATCGCTTTTATGAGATTTTTCGGACGTGCAGATCAGCACCAGAGGATTGGGCCACTGCTAGAGGCCAGCCAAAACGTGATGACCGTACATGCACAGATTATTTGATGATTGAGGCACTGTTCAGCGTGCGGATGAATGAGCCAGTTGTTGCAGCGAAGGATGAGATATCACCCCAGATGCTTGGAGCTATTGCAGTACGAGTTGTACTTAGAGATATGATAGAAGATCGCTAGTCACCCGAGGATGAATGACTAGGATATGTGGTTCGTTCGCTTACCCCGATGCGAGGTCATCAAATTGATTGATTCCAGCTAGAGACGACTTCACACTGATACATTGAGAGTCGATATAGACGATCGAATGTGAGGAACCCATTTTCCAAGTTTAAAGTGTTCGGAAAACAATGCAAGTATTTCTACAGACCCTCTAGAAGAATGAAACCCTAACTCGACATAATGGCCATGGAACGCCGGTGAACCTTAGGGTTTGCGGCAGTTCAGCGGTGCCATTAGTGAGGCTTGGGTTTGCCATTCTATGGTTGGTCCATAAGTGTTGTGGCATGTATTCGATACTATTAAATTGTACCCAAGATGTTGAGCTCTTGGGGGATTATGGAGCCTTGACGAATCGATCGAAAAGTTCGACATCATTCGGATATCATGTGATGGGATACATTGCTTGAGAGACTCCAGATATGAGTATAGCCGTTGGAGCGCAGTCCATGCAGCCACGAGAAGACGAGTCCGAATCAGTCGACATTGGAGAAAAGTGGAGTAAGAGGTTCGTGTGAGATCGTGACGAGAGGACGTTCCACTCCGCTGACATCAGAGATATAATACGCAAGCAGAGGCGTTGACTATAGGTATATCTTCCAGGAGGAGTCGTGATGAGTATGCAGCCGTTCCGGAACAAGAAATAGATATAGTAAAGATGATGACTTCCGGACAGTTCGGCAGAAACGAGATTTGGGAGAGACCTTGACAGGACCTTTCTGGAAATACCATACGAAAAAACTTGGACCCAGGATCAGTCATATTGCACACGCCAAGCAGGCCAGAGTTCAACATCGTCGACGAGACTTGTTATGAGTGACCATAAGAGTTGGCCAGAGATCTTTAGAGGACGTGCCAGAGCGGACTACTTCCATTATCGTTTCTATATTATACCGTTGAGCCGGGGAGCTATGTACTTAGCAATTCGCGGCGAGAGACGAGAGCCTAAGGGCACCAGACGAAAGGCCATGATCAGGAGGAAAGTAGATATCTTGCTCTGCCATTGAATGCACCGGCACCTTCTCGACCTTGAAGGAAGGACATATCGACGACAGTATTTACGATTTGTGATTTTGTGAGTTGACTATCACGTACTTTGGATTTCGGTATTTTGGGTGATTTATTGCATGATTGAGTTTTGATGACCGAGTTTTATGATATTTGCTGTTGTGCACCATGGTTGCACCTACTGGGTATTCATATTTTGTGCATAGTTATTACACTTGAGATATGCTTTATACACCGTTGTGTTGATTTATGATTTATGGACAGTATCGCACTTGACATCGTTTTGTGCCTTGGCTGCATATGTTTATTATTTCATGGATTTCATACAGTTGGGTTGATTTTGTGCATATGGTACGCACACGATTTGGTTTTTGCACTCGGTATAGTTCACATATGCTTGCAGTGCATTGATACGTATTTTGTGCACCACAGTTGCACCTGACGTCGTTTTGATGTCATTTGAGATATTGATTGTGATTTCATGCCTAGGGAATGCATATGATTTGACTTATTCTTTCGGCATAGTTTTAATGTACTTTTAGTATTTTGATTTTCTTTTGTGCACGCTGATGCACATGGTTGTGAGATTATATACCACGGTATACCTGATTTGGATTTGGATTGAGATGTATTGTATACCGTCGATTTCGATTGCGATATTTGATATTTTTTTCGTGCACCTTGTGCACTGGATTTGGATTCTTGCGCATACTTGGACGCTTGATGCGATTTTGGTGCACGCCAGCTGCACTAAATCAAGATTTTCATGCATATCAGATGCACCTGGTATTGCTGTCAGGCACACACCTTTGCCCTTGACAGGTGTTCTCGTGCACACCCGTTGCACTTAGATATTGTTTCTGTGCATATATATGGCACATTTATAGATTTCTATTTCCGTGGGCACCAGACGCACGCGGCATCCTTATGCACATTTTGGGATTGATTTTTGGAGCAGTACGTTTTTATGATATTTACTATTTGGTATAGTAGCTGGGCAGGACTAGTCAGAGGACAGTATCTGAGTATATTTTTGCATGCATCGATAGTTATCGAAGGTATTTCCAAAAAAGGGAGCTATAGTCTCAGTATTTACCTACGTGTCCGAGATGACACGGAACATTTTATAAAGGAAACCCTTCTAACATTATTTTCAAAACGGCGTGACGTGTATGTTAAACAAAGGATATATGTATATATAATTATTTTCTTACAATAGACGTCCGCCACTGTGCAGTGATACGCACATTGCAAAGAGATTTGAAAGGTTTGGTATGCATTTCTTCAGATGTTTCGATGATATTTACATATATAGTTTTGAGTATATTATATTGGTTTCGTATTGGATTTGACATTTGTGTCTTCATCATGACTCCGATGATTACGAGATGCTTGACGGAGTTTTGATTTGGAGTTATCTGCTCATTGTTCATGCGCATGCATTGTGCTATGATGCGTTTTATGTATTGATAATTTCGGAGCCCCGACGACTTGGACTTTATACTGAAATGTTTTAGTATTTGAGGGGTTTAAATTTAAATTCGGGGACCGAATTTCTTTAAGGGGGGAAGACTGTAACATTTCAGAAAAATAAAATATTATTTTTGGGAATTTTTATAATTTAATAGTATTATATTGAATATTTTAATAAGGCGGTATAATTAAATACCGATAAATTGGGAAAAATTTGGAAAATTATGGAAATTACTGAAATGAGGGTGCTTTATATGATTTAAGCAAATTATGAACTTTTATGATTTATTATACACTATTTAATGCTAATCGCGATTAAATATCGCTAATCGCGCATTCAGCCTGTTTTGTGCAAAACATGCACCATATCATTTTTACACTTGTGTTACATTTTCCTACATGGCTTTTCTTTATTCCTACATGTATTTTTTGGGTTTATTAAGAGATAAGAGAAGAAAACAAAACAAAACAAAACAAAAGGAAAAGAAAAGAAAGGATATTATAATGAGGGATGGGCATGAAAAAGAGAGGGTGAGGGCTCTCCATTGACCATGGCTTGTCTTCACACTTCATCATTCTCATCTCTTTCCTCTCTCCCTCTCACTTGGGCTACTGCCCCATCTCCCTCCCCTTCTTCAAGCCACAAAGTACCATAAAAAAACAACCCAAAACCCCATCTTCCTTTCATTAAAAATGTTCACAAGCTCATGGCAAACACTTGGGACCTAGAAAGCAAGGATTTTGAAGACTTGTGGCAACTCAAGAAAATTCTTGAGTTGCCAAATGAGGTATTTCCTTCACCCTTAGCATAGTTTTCCATTCACTTTAGCACCAATGTTTGTTTTGAACCGATATTGTGTAGTTTAGTGAGTTTGGAAATTTCCAAGATGAGAGTGTGAGGGATTCTTGAGTTGTGAAGTATAATTGAGGTTAGTAGAAGCCACACAACCCCTGTAGTGATGATGTTTTGGACAAAAACCTGAGACTTAACCCCGGAATACGAACTTTGAAAATCTGCCGATATTGAAATTGTGGGAATTGTGATAGGAAAATGAAATCTGCTAACACCCGGGTGACCTGAAAAACATTTAACAAGTACAGTGATACATGCAGGCAACCTAGATGCTAACCCCAAAACCTGAGCCACCCCCTCCATGTTCTGGCCGCAATTTTAATCAATTTGGTCGCAAATTGCGGCCACGGTGGGACCTTTGGTGTTCGTTTTTGTCCTGTGGCTTTATCTCCAGTAAATTAGACCCTCCATATATGCAAAATTGGCTAATTTCACATAGGGTAAAATCTGGGACTATTTTCAAGAGTTGCTATTTTGATTCGGGGTTTTGTTTTACGTATTGTGAATTTTGGATTTTTGTAATTGGTGTTGTATTCGATCACTTGACGTGTGTACGTCGAAATCGAGTGTTATTTGGTGGTTTTGAAAGGCGTAGTCCATAGGTTCTAACCTATAGGCTTGTAGCGTGTCGTTTTGGTATTGACTTGGGTTTTAATGCGGCATGATACGTTATGATGTGTAGGTACCCCACGAGGACTTCGAGACGACAAGCAAGCTCGTGGCGATGTAGGCAACGGAAAGCGAAGAGCAAGGTGAGTAGATTTATATCTACGGGGGAAGTCGGGTGGATGGCGGATAGCACCCCCGCAAAGTTGTGAGAATGGAAGTGATGTAATATAGATATACATTTATATGTTGTTGAGAGATATGAACACTTAGCAAGAGGAGCTTTAGGAGATCATGGTTCTAGTGTTAGCGAGAATTGAAGAAAGGACATTTATGGATTTCTTAGTCACGAAACCCTAGAATAAAGATTTGCATACACGCACATACACATACTCGCATACACTTACTTCATTATGTGTTTTTGGGGACACACACACACACACACAGATATATATATATATATATATATATATATATATATATATATATATATATATATTGGTATTCATATGCTTGGATGATGAGAATGTTATATGATACTTGGGAATGAGTCGATATGATCGGGCATGATGCTGTGAGGTATTTAATATGTGACCGAGATATGTCATGGTGTTATAGCGGGTCGTTGGACGATGATACCATATGGATGAGGATATATATATGATAGTTGTCATATGATCGAGATATGAAATGAGATAGGTTATGATATTTATAATGGATCGCTTGAGCGATGTATTCTTCTATATGATAATATGTGTGGATGACATCGGATTGTAGGAGACTTCAGATCAGTAGCCAGATCAAGATATTGTTGATGATATTAGTAGTGTACTAGAATTAGATCAGTACCCCTGCTCACGATATGTGATGATGTGGATACCAGATGAATAATGAGATAAATGTGATATTTGACACGTACCCAGATTTGGGATGCCGTACGATAGATTTACCGTACGAAATATAGTTATGAGGATAGATCCGCACTCTTGACTCGAGAATGTCATATTATATATTATATCGTACGTGATACTATTGAGGTGAGATCACCGACTACTAGATATATATATATAGGTGACTCAGACCTAGGTGGATTTCCTTACCCTTTTGACTGGGCTCGAGTCATACTTGTTTCCAAATGCAGTGAATCGTGAGTACTTTAAAATACCCAACTGTATGACTCGTATATTGGGTAGGTTTATTCTTCATTGTTGCTGTTACTATATCACTTTCTGTATATTCATGATGTTTCATCGCATTGCATGCTTATACATATGTTATCTATAATTATTATGAAACTCTGCTGTCAGGACACCAGCACCATTACCGATGATGCGTATGTTCCACGTACACCTGCTTGCCGGCTCACACACATCATCATCGGTAATCGCCATGTCACGTACACATTAGAAAATACTATTCATTGACATAGCTTGCTAACTGATAGTTGCTACATGTTATAGCTTTCATATGCTAGTTTAATTATTGCATGATATCAGATGCATCCGTTTATTCATTGGTTATGCAGTATTATGGAGATTTATACCGGTTTTCATTGTTATTGACATGGTGACTTGATGATTTCGGATTCTTCTTGATATTTTTCTGGATTTGGAAACCGCATGTGAGAGTTTTGTAAACTGATGAAATATTTTAAAGAGAAAAATGCGGTTTTCCTTGATATGTTGTGTTTTTTCCACCATGGTGTTTTCTTGGTTCTGAGATGTTTTCGAGACTCGATTCGAGGAGTTGGATGAACCGTATCGGGTATATGGTGGTCCCGGTAAGGTACCCTAGGGCAATAAGCTCGAGTTATAGACGATGAGCCCAGCAAGAGCAGACTGCCTACCGGTGATTTTACCTGGGGCGGAGGATATCCGGAGGATACCGTTCGTGGTCATGTGATTGATGATTATGGGCCGATCCGGACTGACGGAGCCCGAAATATTAAGACATTGAGATTTAAGACACTGAGATATTGAGATTTGATGATACAGGCCAGTCCGGATAGCCGGAGCCTGAGATATTGAGATATTGAGATTTTTGTTTTGTGTCGATGCTTGACACTAATTTCTCTGTTGATTTCATTGATGATACTCGATTTCTATACATACATAAATCTCATTAGAGAAAGAAATCAGTGTCTCATTCATGTTGTATTCTGTTTCCATTAGTAATGCATTCATACATCGTATATCTGATATGTTGTTATCTGAGGCACTGACATGAGCACGTGGTATTGCACTTATGTGTAGGTGGATCAGGATTTTTATTTGAGGATGTTACTTGATATGACCTAGGATAGCGTCATGCATGCGATTTCTACTCGTAGATGTTTTCTACTCACGAGTTGGCAACTCACCCCCATTGTGCCACAGTTCCTTGCAGGTTTTGCCGTACAGGTTTCGTTGCGGCTTTGCTGGCATACTGTTCCTTCCGGGTGATTTCTTTGGTAGGTGGGATATTTTGCATCAGGACCACCATTGTATATTTGTTATTTCAGTTATATCTAGTAAAACTCCATCAACCAGACTTGTATTATTTGATAGACATAGAAGACCAGTGTATATTCTTTCGACCTTAGAGTCGCACGCTGTATTATTATGATTTTCCTCTGGTTTTCTTGATGATGTTGGATTTTTATCCTGAGTTTGATCCTCTCCTTTCGGCGTTGTATATTATATAGCATTGTGTGGTTGTGACCGTCAATTGACGAAGAGCTAGCTCCCGCTTGGGGATTCCTTTATTCATTATATACGCTTTATCAGGTTTGTACCCGTTTAGGGTCAGTTTTTACAAAGGAAACTCTGCCGAAATTTTCAGAAAATACTTGACATTTTAAAAATGCATATTTCGGCTTATGTTGTTAAACTTCTTACTTTAAAATTGGTTTTCCTTCACTCTACTGCTTTACTTGGTTTGGATTTCTGGGTTTTGGCTTGCTTAGATTACGTACGCCTCGAGACGTTTCGTAGTTTAAGTTTCGGTCATGTTCCATACTTTTTGGGTCGTGACAGTTGTAGTATTTCATACCCAACTTCCCATAAAAGTCTCTCATAGGAAAAGCCTTCGTGAGTGGATCCACTGTGTCTTCTTCAAATCAACTCTCCTAACCTCGATCACCTGGAGATCAACCATCTCCTGATCAGGTGATACTGCCTCAGAATATGTCTGGATCGCGATGGGACCGGTGTTCCTAGGCCAAAGCCACAACTCCATTGTTGTCATAATACGAATATCGGACGTTCAATGGTAGGAACGATGTTCATCACATGAACAAGAAATACCCAGACAACCTCTTTGGTAGGATCGTTGGTAGAGATGTATACAGCCTTTATCGTCTAGATTGCCACGGTATATAGCTTGGAACTCTTCCAACATAATGTCCTTCTACTGAGAGTAAAGACAAAGCCTGAGAGTAAATACAAAGCGATAGTAAGTGGGATCCTGATGGACTTAAGCATAGGTACATGAGAAAATGTTTCATCATAATCCATACCTGGTTATATGACGAGAACCTTTTGCTACAAGTCTAAATTCGAAAGTCTCAACTTTTCCATCTACACCAAGTAATCTTCTCAAGATATACTTGCTCCTGATGGGGATTTAACCCTTCAGATAAAGCAACCAAAGTCCATACTTTGTTGGTGTATATGGATTCCATCTCAGATCACATTGCACCTAGCCATTTCATAGAATCCCATTCGTGAAGGCCTGCTGAATCTAGTTGGGTCATCATCAACCATGATGCAATCTTCACTCCCACTGTCACTGAGAATAATCATATTATCTTTCAGTTGGGTGAGGAACCCTACTAGATTCATGGAGAGGCTAAAGTTCGTTGGAGACTATTGAACCCTCCGGTTCCACTAAATCATCAGTCTCAGTTTGTACAGCTGGAACTCCTTCCAGTTCTACCTCATGACCACTTTTTTTTCTTAAGAAATTCCTTTTTTCTAAAAGGTGGTCATGTTGAGAAACAAATCATTTTTGTTCCTCGGTTTGGTAGAAGATATTCCCTCACGAATGTTTGGGATTATCTAACAAACTTACAGAACTGACCCTGCCTCGACTTTGTCTGGATTTTGTCTTTCAACATAGGCCGGACAATCCCATATCTTAACTTGCTTAAAACACGGTCTCTTCCCATACCATATCGCATATGGAGTGGTAGGCATTGATTTGGTGGGAACCATTCAATAGGCATGCAGCTTCTTAAGTGCATAACTCCAAAAGAAAATAGACAACTCAGCAGTCCTTATCATATAGCGCACTATATCTCATAGGGTGCAATTCCTCCTCCTCGATACACCTGTTGTGTTGTTGTGTATACGGAGGAGTAATGCTGAGAGAGAATCTATTTCTCTCTTTAGATAAACCAGGAATTCCATACCCAAGTATTCTTCTCTTCGATCAAATCGAAGGACTTAATACTCTTACCCGTTTGGTTCTCAACTTTAAGTTTTATATTCTTTGAATTTCTCAAAAGTTTCAGAATTTTGTTTCAACAGGAACATATTTCCAAATCTTGAGAGATAGTCAGTGAATATACAATAAAGTATGAGGAACCAACTTGGAATGTGTAGACTTAGTTCGCATACATCAACATGTATCAATCCAAGAGTTCAGCAACTCTTCCTCCATTTCTGGTAAACGGAGTGTTGGTCATTTTAGCTTTGAGACATGACTGGCAAGTTATCATAAGATGAAAGTTTGAACGGATTCAAATATTCATCCTTATGTGCCTTAGCTAGTCGTATCGCATTGATATGACCTAGTCTACAATACCACAAGTAGGATTTGTTCATTTTTGAACTAGTCCTCTTGTGTGTGTTCTATATACTTAGAACTGTTGTTTGATTTAGAACGTATATACTATTTCATAACGTGCTTGATCCAATCAACTCTTGATTCAGGACAATGTTCACAACATTATCCTGCAATATTAGATCATATCCTTCTTTATCAAATAAAGAGACTGATATAATTTTGTATGTCAGGTTCGGTATGTAATAACATTTGTTCAGAATCAATGTATTCTGATAATACAAGATGATATTTGCCAACCGACTTGGCTGCAACAATTGCATTATCACCCGTTCCCAGTTCTCTACCTATCCAAGCCCATCTAACGAATTACATATGTGGGATCCTGATCTGGTATCATATACTCAGGACGTAGAGTATACAAAGAAATAGTTCTCGGTATTGAACACACCTGAATAAGATGCATCAATATGCTTCTTCTTCGATTGGGTGGCATGGGAATTCTGGTATTCCACTATTTGTTGTTCATTCTTATAACAATTATAAGAATGAACGGAACTAACGTTTCCCAGCTCAGTATAATAAGCAGGTTCGGTCAAAACATCGATATTATTATCTTGATTAAGGCGTGACATGGTCGCTACCAGGAGGGAGAGAGAATAAAACACTCTGTGTGCGCTCTTGCAAGATTAGATTGGTTATTTATTTATCTAATCAGGATGGCTCCTACTGTTTTTATCAAATCTTCCTTCAAACCCTAAAAGGAAATACTAGCCGGGATTAATTACACCCTACAAGTTCGCTAACCATTCAGCCAGGCCAGTATCGGTATTTTGAGGGAGGTTCCTCGTGCTTTCGCACGGACCTAATTAAAGTAAACCTCGTTTTCCCAGAGGCGTAACCTCGTTGACACCTTTCTAGACACCCAATAGGTTAGCTTATTGTAAAGTGCAAAAGTCTCCCAGGAGTAACAATTACTCGCAGTAGGTATCGGGATCCAACTTTCACATAGAAGGTATGCAATCTCATTGCATATTTCAACACTTGAAACTCCCGATAAAGGTTTTTACCCCTAGTACTTATGACCTTAACTATGGTCAACATATCATAAGTCCGAGTCAAGTTCTACCCGTCATTTCATGATTAATTAGACCCACTCACATGACCCTCAACTATAGTCAACATAATCACATGAATGTCCTAACTAATCGCATCATATGTTGTGTAGGAAGACATCACTTAGCTACCGTACACTACGCCTCAACTATGGTCGACATACGCAGCACGAATACTAAGTAATCTACTTCCTAAAACGACGGAGGGTTGCGGATGGTTTTTAAGAAAACCTTTAACACTTTGAACTTGATATCGTTGTAGAATCAAATGGTTTTAAAAAGAGTGGCTTAAGCTCCGCATTTTGAAACTTGCTTTTTCATTAAAAAAAAAAGGCCGAGTGAGTTTCAAATCTGATTCTGCAACATCATTTAGGTTTATTTTCTTTCATTAATCTCATTAATGAAGTCCCATCATTTATGCTTCCTAAGCATTACATAAGAAACAAAAACATCAATATTTAATATATATATATATATATATATATATATATAATATAAGCAATCATCTCAACATATCAAGTGATCACATCACAGAATATCAGCAGCGGAAAAGAACATATGAAATATTGGATAAACTAGGATTTCCGTGTTTTATATCAAGTCAGTAAAAAACACGGATTCCACATTCGCGATGAATATCCAAACCCACATCTCTAAACCCCTACGAGAGCGGCAAGTAACCTTCCCAATTCTAGGGTTAAGAGACCCGGTCTCGACTCCTCCAGATGGCCTTCCACTGGACCCTAGAACCCGGTTACTTGTGCTCTCCTCCTTGGGTCTATCCTAATGCGGAAAAGTAAATAATATACAATAATGGTGACATCATTCTCAACCCGGAAGTGCCCCAAATAAAAAAATATTACATACATTTAATTTTACATGAATGAAAATGAATAACTCTCATCTCACATAGAACTCCCGGCTATTCAAACACGAAGATCCAATATAACATATCCCAGCAATACATAACATCATATGTCATCAACGTAAGTAAATATGCGTATCCCAATTGTCATTGATGTATAGCAATGAAACTGGAGATACCCCACAAATTACACTTACGGTCGCAGAAAAGAAAGTGAAAAACTACAACAGTTAGAATCCGCAACCACCTTAGACATCATAAACCCAGTGTATCTCATACTTTGGATTTCATGCCTAACAATATGAATTCCTTAGACATCACATGCCTAACAATTATAAACCCCGCATTTTAGTCTCGATATTGAAAACACTTTTCAATAACCAATCGGGTAATTCAACAAGATTCTCGATAACCTGATCGAATGCTCGTAGGAAACTTTAGTAGACGGACGCAACCCCGATGCCGTCGACGAAGTGCACTTAGGCGGAACACCGCAGCCGCGAGCACCCGAACGGATGCTTTTGGCAACGGGGTTCTCCTACAGTCACTTGGTCGGAGCTATGGGGCGCGGCTATCTAGTAAGGTTACCCTGCGAGTATCTGCGTACACTACGTGATTGCGACGGACTTTTGATCCACATCAAAATTCCGTGGCAACCGATCAAATGAGACTAAATTGCTAGATTTATAAAATTCAAACTAGTTATCACATAACTAATTATCGTGGATTCCAAATATTGTATCACAATCAACAAGACGATGTTAAACGTTTCGATCAAATCAACAAACACCCTCATCTCCCTAAGAACTCAACACTTGAGCAAACTTGCAATACCCAAAATGTGCCACAGTACCTATGGACCAGCCGTAGAAGGGTCAACCAATGCCTCACCTATGGTACCGCAGAACTACGGCAAACCCTAGGGTTCGATCGCGGTTCCGTGGGCATAGAATCGAGTTAAGGCTCTTGTTCTTCTAGAGGGTTCATAGACTTACTTGCATGACCATTGAATATACTCAACTTCGAAAATTCCAACTGTTGGAAAACTTCAGAGGGGATCATAAGGCAGTGTTGGAAGCTCGTTCGAAGTGTTAAACATCATCTAGGTTACCATTACAATGTTAAAAAATACGACTACGAAACACTCCGTATTAGTCCTATAGCAAAATTTACATCACATGAAATTATGGACTAAACAAACAATACCTGAAACCCCAAAATCTACAGACCATAGTACAGAACAAAAACGAGGAAAATTGGAGTCAATATGGCCGGCCTCCTCGGGAAATTTGCTATTGTGCTCGGGTCAAATCCGAGCAATGGGTCTCAAACTTGTTCTGTGCTCTATATTATAACATATATGCTTCTGCAGTTGCTTGAATAATTTTTACAGACACTTTGTAAAACGACAGAGAGCAAAAATTGCAGGGTTTCAGGAATCGTATTTTCGGATTTGTTTCGTTTTCGTATTGTTTCTAACATCGTCTAAGTTTCTATTTTGGTTTTGATACCACTGTAGGGTTTCCTTAGCACCATGCCTAGGATTAGCAAGCATCAAACATGCCACAACAAAAAATTTAGGGGGGTGCTAAGCAAACATCCTAGGAATCGAACTAGAAAGTTATGGTAACAAAAATTTGTAATCAAACATTACAATGAGAAGTGAACAAGAATACAACCTTTGTAGACCCGGTCCTTCACTTCTAAAGCTCCGTGTAGTCGTCCCTTCGCTCCAAGCATCGATCTCCCGGACTCAAGATGGGCTCCACCAAGCGATACGAACAAGCATGCTAGAAGTTTTCGAGGCCGAAGATAATCTACGTCGAGGGAACTCAAGCACAAGCTACCTCTTCTCTAATGGTAGATTAGGGAAGAGAACACCCTAAAATAAATGTCTAGTAGTAGAGGATGATGAAGTAGGAATTTTGCTCACTTTGGATTTGATTTTCTCACTTGGATTCTTCATCTCCCAAAACCCTAGAGAGCTTGAAGAGATGAGGAAGAAGATGAACAAGAGGAATGAGGTTATTATTACAACATTAGGTGAGTTAGTGTCATAAACTAACCCTTATAGAGACTTAACCATGGCAACGATAATGGTTAGGTTTATAAATATCTCTTAATAAAACAAATTGGGTGGAATAAGTCAATAGAAAGCAAAAATTCTCCAAGCTTCCAAGCATGACATAATCCCACTCAATTTTGAATTACTAATAATAATTAAAACCTAATTATATCATGGTTATGGTGTAAGTCCTACAAACACAAGCTGCATATATAACCTTGCATGATACATTAATATATATCATATATATATCATGTATACAAAATGAGAAAAAGAAATGGTCAAGTGAGCAATATTAGTTAATGTAAATTCATATATCAAATATATAATTATACATTAAATTATTAAATCAACACTTGATTCAATGATCCGGATATATCACATATAACCGACTAATATTAATAATATCAACTTACCGAATCAACACTTGATTCGATAACCCGGCTATATCACATATACCCGGCCGATATCACATATCGCAAGAATACAATACGGTATCACATACTCGTATCAATCTTGGTCCCGCACATATCACATATATGCTCCTACTTCGTTTCGCCTGAGCCAGGAAACCTCTGTGTAGGACTCTAAAGACTCGTCAATACGCCGGCAGTAGGTGGTGATCATATTAGTTACCCACAAGCCGTCAGAAGTCTGCTAAATGTAACGGCCACCAGGGTATTGAACGATCAGAAGTTCAACAAGCAGGCTTGCTCATACTCTCATGAATCCAATAAGTAACACTACCGTACAATCCGGTCTGTTCATCTGATATGTCGCATATCCAGCCTGGGGTGGTGAAACGTCAGACCCCAATAGCTTGATAAGTCGTGCCGATGTAAGGTCCATAACGGCTCGAGAAACTACTGTTAACACTTACCAATAAATCTATGCAACACTGGCCAGGGATTTCCTATTATGGCCAATCGAGCACAACATCAACCCCCAATACCAGGAAAGACGAATCCCCTCGCATCGCTCATTGCCTCCATATGACTCAGGACTGTACCCAAAAACCACATGTTTGCACGACTCAGTAGAGCCGTGGTAGGGTGAAAATCAAAGCACGGTAGGAGAAACACAAGACTCTATAATGATCTCAGGTCTACAGACTAACTTGCACCAGTGTCACCAGAGAACTGCTATCTGACGTGAGGTATAATACCATCTAGGAGTTCTCGGCGAGTCCTGTTCAGTGTACCCAGACCCCACTAGTATGATCCCTATCATAATCCTGGAAGTCAAGTATAAATCCTAAGGGCTTTACCAACATGTCACAGAGAGATGATATAAGTGTACATGTTAAGATAAAAAGCAACCAGATAGCATACTATCATGTCGAGCGAGAAAGTCCTCCCTATATATGTCCAAGCCTCCACTATAATATACATCATATGTACAATAATGGCCTATAGGGCATACATACAACTAACATTAACAAGACCTTAATGAAGATCATAAAGAAAACGGTGGCCAAAAATAAAAAGGACTGGCACAAGAGACTGCATGAAGCTCTTTGGGCGTATCGAACTACGTTCATAATGGCCACGAATACAACACCATTCGTGTTGGTATTCGGCTGGGAAGCGGTATTTCCCTTGGAGATAGAGCTACCCTCTCTACGAGTGGCAGTTCAATACGAGCCGACGGATGAAGAAAATTCCCATCTTCGGCTTGAGGAGCTCGATGCCCTCGATGAAACTCGTCTCATGGCGCAGCAAAACCTGGAAGCTTACAAAGCAAGGATAACGCGCTATACGAAAGACTAACTAGGCCATGAACATTCCGCCAAGGCGAACTCGTGCAAGTTGTCAAAACCTATGATCCCCAATCTTGCAAAACGGGGGAAATTCTTGCCGAACTATGAAGGCCCGTACATCATAGACAAGATCTACCAAGGTGGGGCCTATTTGCTTATGGTTATGCATGGCGAAAGACCCTTCCGGCCAATAAACGGCCGATTCCTTAAGAAATACTACGCTTGACAAGTCACGACTTAGGTTAATGATAAATGACGACGCTCGTGTCCGCTCGTTATCTTCCTGAGTCAAAACTCTAAAGTAGTATCCAACAGAATATCCGCCCCAAACACGGAGACAATGGAACACTACGTCCTTAAACTGGTATCGAACCATGATGTCCTTAAACTAACCGTCGCCTCCAAAATGGCGACAACAGACCTTAATGTCTCTAAACTAGTACTCCGCCTCAAACATGGCGCATCGCCCCAAATATGGTGATTTCTTCTCTTGGGATCTATGTTGCAATCAAAGCTCCAACGGAAAAGACTGCAACCCAAGTAGTAAAAAAACAGTACGTCCACAAGCGAAATAGGTATGGATGAAAACCGGAAAGGGCGCCGTGAGTAAAAACAGCAGGGCTACCGGAGAGCTTGTGAAAACCTGAAAGAGCGCAACCTCATAGTAAAAAAACATGGTATGTCCACAAGCGAAATGGGCACGGATGAAAACCCGAAAGGGCGCCTTGAGTAAAAACAACAGGGCTACCGGTGAGCTTGTGAAAACCCGAAAAGGCGTAACCTTGTAAAAAATGGTATGTCCAAAAGAGAAATGGGCACGGATGAAAACCCAAAAGGCGAAAGGGTCCCGTGAATAAAAACAGCAGGGCTACCGGCGAGCTTGTGATAACCCGAAAGGGCGCAATCTCGTAAAATTTTCACTTACGAAATCCTCTCGATTCGTAAGGAGAACTCCCCCTATGAGACCCTCATGGCTCATAGGATTCAAAGCCTTAAGCTACAGGGATCTAAACCTGTTCTTAAGCCGTCGTATCCCCAAGTTGCCTTACAGGCGGTACAATGCTGGCCCTTGTATACAAGCCACGGGCATAAATAAACATTTCCCTCAACAAGTTCCACCAATCACGAGGAATGTTCTCATATGGTGAACGACACTTGTAAGTCCATTCGATTTATAAGGAGAAAATACTCTTATGAGATCCTTACGACTTATAAGAGAAAACACCAGTTAGAAGTCCTCACGATTTCTAAGGAGAATATACACCTACGATATCCTCACGACTCGTAGGAAGAAATACCTTTATGAGACCCCTACGGCTCATACAGTCAAAAAGCCTTAGTCGACAGGACCTTAACCCTGTTTGCTAAGCCACCTTTGTTCAAACCCATAAAGGCAAATGATGATTCGCTCCTGGCAATATATATCTCAGTTGTAGCAATGCTGATGCCTGAACAGGTGTCAATTTTCAAGTCCTTTCACGGCAAATGATGACTCGCTCCTGGCAATATTCCAGTCACAGCGATGATCATACCAGGATAGGCATCAGCTCTCAAGTTCCATACTCGCGACAAAAATCAGCGAGCAAAAAATGCATATGAAATAGCCGAAATAATGGGGCAACTCGCAATAAAAATTAGCGAGCAAAATATATGCATATGAAATAGTCGAAATGATCGGGCACCGCGATAAAAAGCCGAAATGATTAGGCAATCACGACTTTCGCGATATAAAAAGCTGAAATGATAGAGTATCGTGGAAAGAAATAAAAAAAATGAAACTTTTTCCCTACAGGTGAGTCCACATCAATCCCTGTATACAATCCATGGGCATAAACGAAAAGGGAACCATATTTTCCCACCAGGCTCCATCAAAGGGAGAGCCAAGTCTTGATGGTTCACGAACAACCTAGAGACCATCTCGACATTCGTCTCGTTACGGCAGACGCGGTGTCAACAACGGCGTTTCTTCTCACTCCGGCAGGATGCAGATGCGACATCAACAAGCGACCCCAGGGTCAAAACAAAATGGAGCCATGGTGATTGATCGTTTAAATTGTGAAGTTGTATGGAATGAAAGGTTTATCACAATCAAAGAATTTATACCACAATCAATAACGGTGTCGAAGTAGTTTCGTTAATGAGAACGGATCGTCCACTGAGACGCGAGTACTTATTCATTCATGCTTTAGTTTAGTCGAAATGAAATATAAAAGAAAATCAAGAAGATGATTCAAGATTTATGAGATTTAATTTCAAAAAACATCAAGAAAAATATCAAGAATCAAGAATTCAAGAAAGTATCCAATATCAATTTAGTTATCAAGAATTTGTAGAATAGCTTGTAGGAATCAATTGAATTAGTAGCAATGATGAATACTAATAATTACAAATCTTATCTATTGATGAATTGTAGCTAGCTCGATGACGATCAATGAAGATTAGGAATCTATTGAAGAAACTAGGGTTTCTTCTTCACTATCCCTTATTTTTTCATTGATCATCATTCAATTCTAGCCTCTAGCAAAGAAAATCATCAATTATTTGATCCTTAATTTGCAACGAAATAATCAAGAACGTGATCTCGCTCCAAATTAGGTCATTGATGATTCTTTTTCCTAAAGTTCACAATCCTCATAAGACTTAAAATTAGTTTAGGATTTCATCATCATTAGATCTACCGATTCTCTCGATTCCTTTACAAGCGGAGATTTCACTCACGCATCATGAAAATAAAAGATTCAAGAACTAGAAATTTCATAATGCAAAAATGTAAAGAAAGCGAGAATTACAATTATCACCTTTATTAAATCTCCTTCAAATTACACCTCTAAATTTGAGTTTACAATACTAGCTCTCGATCGCTCCTTTGAAAGGGAATTTGTCGTCGATCTTTACGTGGCTCGATCGCCGTGAGTCGTGGATCGGATGCGGATCTCTTGCTCTTGATGACGATCGGCGTTGCGATAAAGGCTCTTCGATTGTCGCTTGATTTTGCTCTCAGTGGATCTTGATTTTGATTAGATTTGGATTTGGATCACAAGTTGTGCCACTCAACTTGTGTATAAAAATGTGAAATTATTGAACAACCCTTGAAATGTAACCCTAGGTCTCCTTTTATAGTTCTCCCAATTTTCAACTAGAATCTAGGTTTATCTTCCACTAGAAGCTAGGTTGTTATGAGGCTTGCATGAAAAGCTTGGATGTTGTAGGAAAGCTTCTGGAGAAAGCTAGGGAGTTTGAAGCGTCTTGAAGAAGGTTGGAAGTTATGAGGAAGTCTCTGGAGAAGTTCGGACCGCCGATGAGCCAACTCGGCCGCGGATCCGCGCGGATCGGGCTGAATCGGCCGCGGTTCCGCGGCCGTTTGAAGAGATCTCTGCATGATTTCTCTGAGGTTGTTTGGTGTTGGCTTTAGGGTCTTCTTCGGATGTCTGGAATCTTATTATATTTTCGGAATCTCTGCCAGATTTTATTTCTTTGACTTGCTGCATTTTATCGGCAATTTTTGCGATTCCGGTTCTTTGACCTGAATAATTTTCTGCACAAAATCTTGATGAAAATTGTTGAGATATACAATATCATGCGTGAAGTAATAAACACACAATTTCCCTCCAGAATATTGATTATAACTATAACACGTGGTATTTGGTATTTTGCAGAGTAATCCATGTTATATTTACAATAAATACCCTTAGATGATTAGAATAATGAGGAAATTGTTATGTTACAAAATGCAATATTTTCGACCGAAAAAATTCCCGCAAACTTAATTTTGGTCGTCTCGAGCAAATCTCTTTTATTCAAGAGAAGGAGAAAATATAAGAAAAAAGAAAAAACTAACTATCACATTTTCGTAGGCAACACGATTGCACTGAGCACGTGCAACAAGCCTTTAAACCTCCAGGTGTCCCTAGTAGGAGGAGTGTTGTCTCCTGAGGGTTTTCAACGGATCGCACCCATAAAATCCTATAATAAAAGGAAGACTGTGAAAGTTGCATATAAAGATAAGAATTATAAAAGAAAGACTTTGAAAATCAGAGTTTCCAACTATACTAACTTTTCGGTTGTCATGAGCCCTATCTTAATAGTCATGAAAAAATGTTGGAAACCACATCATCCCTCAATAAAACATCGTCTTTATTTTTCATTCCAACCTTTCTTCCAAACATTGATCGTATACCCCTACGTGTGTGTAAAATACATCCCTACACTCGGAGAATTCAATTCAAGCTATCATCCTCTTGTCCATCTACCTCAGTACTTTTTAGTCGGTGATTATTTTAGATGGAATTGCTCACACATTTTTCATACCACCGTTAATACTTCTTGAGGTACTAACCGACCGATTACTAAATGTGCACACATGTTAGGCGTAATTAGCAATTTCCTCGTCTTTCAACACCTAAGGCTTAGCAGTGACTCCTAAACCAGATGGTCTAAAGCACTAGGTGATGAAGCGCCCTCGCTATATTTTTTTATGCTGCTTTGGTGATTACAAAACCAGTGTTCATTTTTCTTCACCATTTTATATTTTTATTCTCCATTTATTATTTTCTTCGTACTTTGGCTTTTAGACAAGAGTATTTCAAGGTATCCTCTACTATCCCGAGTTTCAAGACGTGTGAAAGTGCGTATAGTAGGGTATCAATATTCAAATGTTTGGCTTCCAGAATAGGAACTATTTTTCAGACTTATTTTTATTCTCAGATTAGTGACTCCTTTCATCTTACTAACCCTTGGGACAACGGGTCATAACTATTTATTACTAGTTTCGTTTAAGAAAACTTCTAATTTTCTTGGTTTTCTTAAATTTTTCCAATCTTTTAAATGTAATTTTTCACTTTCTAATCTTTTATTATCTTATTTATGTACATATTATTTTTATATGTTTTATGCTTATGCAAAGTATGATGCAAAGTGATGCGTAAATAAGCACAAACCACCCCTAAACTTGTTTACAACAGTGCCCTCACTATTGTCATATATTAAATCTCAAAAACCTATAAGCTTGGGAGGAAAAATTATTAACGGGGTCAAGAATATATGATCGTGAAAATCTCCCCCAAACTTATTTTTGGCTCACAATTTTGAAGGCATCTTTTGTTTTCAAGAGCCAAAAATATAAACACCCCTAAACTTGAGTTAAACAATATTAAGCATTTTAAGACGGGATAAAGTTATTGGTCAATGCAAAGCCTTACAAAGACCAAAATTCAACACCAACCATTCGAAGATTTTATCGATGTAACATATAGATTGGTGAAAAAACATGTTATATAGAGCCAAGAAGAAGTGGGGAAGAGATACGTGGTGGTATGGAAAGGGTTTGAGTCTTAAATTATAGAAATGAAAGAATGAGGATGAATGACAGCGAGAATGTGAATGATGAGGAATGAGTGGAGCATTTGCATTCTCGTATCTTATAAGAAGGAATGTTGACGATTCTACTTCTATAGGTGGAGGTTGATTAATCACAAAATCCGTGTTGTTTAGAAATGTAAGTTCATCAGCAAAAAGTTTTTCAAAACTTTCATCGATGGTGTGATTGAATATTTTACTGTCAATAAGTTTTGTGCCAGAATTTATCATACTTGATTTGTCAAAAATTATGGAGGTAGGAGACTCGAAAAACTCATCTACCTCATTTTCAAAAGTATCTAAATCAAATTGGCTTTCTAGAATTATCGAACTTGAATTATCGGACTGTGATTCATCAACACTCACTGAAATTATAGAAACAGAAGAAGAACCAGAGAGAGTGGAAGATGAAATGGGTAAACAAATTGGTGTATCGAGTAGTGCTGAACCAGATGTGGGAGATGAAGGCTGAATTTCGGTCTGCTGTTCGGTTATACAATTATTATCAACTTCAAGACGCATTTGGGGTTCGGGAAGAATAATTAAAGGCACGAGATGATGACCATAAGGAAGTGAAAGGACCTGATGAATTGGTGGGACAAACTCATCCAAAATTTCAGGTTCATCATTCAATATATCCCCAATGTCAATCTCCTCATTCAAGTGAAGATTAGAATTCTCAGACACCTCATCAAAAGTATGGTTTTCAATCAATTTTGGTTCAAGAGTAGAGGTGTAGAGATCACAAGGGTTGGGTATGGTTTCACTTGAAATGGACCCTTCATAGTCGGGTAAATCAAATACTGCAAAGTCACACAACTTCTCATACATTCTATTTTCAATTGATGAAATATTTGGTGTACTCGATAAATCAGTGAAACTAGAGTTGTGGATCTCACTTTGGAAAGGGGAGGTTTGATTAGGAAGGGTGTACAGTTCTCTCTCACTACCCAAATTCTCACTTTGTTCTATGGCCATATTAGACATCGAAAAAAATTTAGCTGGTTCGGAACTAGTTGCTCTTTCATATTTAGCAATGTTGTCCTTCCATTCCTCTCTGATGCGGTTCAACATCACTATACCTTCTTCTAATTTCCGCTCAAGACTAGACTTGGGTTGACAAGGGGTTTCAGGATAAGATTGAAATTCTTGTGGATAAGTAAACCTCGCAAATGATTGGTTAGAATGAATGTCTAGAGAAGTTGTAAAAGTCGGATAGGATTGATAGGAATTGAATGGTTGTGAAAATTGGGTAGGGGTAGGATCAACATTATGATAAGAAGAATATTGGTATTGGTTGGTGGGTTGGCTATTTTCAATAGACATCATGTATGCCACAAACCGATTATGAACTTCTTCTTTAGAAAGTGATGGTGATGGTTGATATTGGTCCGGATTGAAACTTTGGCCATTAGCCCTTGCTATATGCTCAGCAATGGACATGCGTCTAGGGTTATCCTCACTCGGAATATCAACTGAAACAGATGTAGAATTAGAATACGGTTAATAAGACCTGGACTGAGGGGGCCAACTATTTCTATCCGCTTGTTCTATCCGATCTCTTAAAGACATGGGAGAGTCGGATGGTATACCGAAGCGATTACGAAGACAAGAAATATCTGGTTGTGGATAGCAAACCTCGGCAAGAGTTCGTCTGTTTGGGTTACCCATTATAAGAAGAGAAGGGGGAAAAGAGTAAGAAGGAAAAAAAATTGGTTTGTTTTGAAAAAGACGGATTTAGAAAAAATCACAAAACAAAATGCACAATCAACCCTAGATTTACGATCACCTAGATCAAGTCACTAGACCGCTCCTAGACTTTCAGAAGACAAATCGCAGAATAAATCCTCTACTGTCTCTTTATCCCTCCTGTGGCCAGGTAAGTGGGAGGTTCTCCGCTACGTAAGTAGCGGGCCTAATTAAGTAACCACTTGCCTTAGACACCACAAAAGAAACGCGGATAAGCAATAGATTATCCACGACCTTCTTCTGTCCTAATCGAGCGCGACGGTCCTTAGAGTCTTGTATAGATATTTTTTTTAGTTAATGAAGGGTGATGCGGATGCTCGTTTTGTGATTTACGGGCTTAGGAAGGGTAATGAAATCCCTACCTAATCTGAATTTGGTCTTTGCCCCTTAATTTCCGTATTAAAATATGCACAAACAACCAATTTCAAGAAACGCAACAAGAATTTTTTCAGCGCTGCGAATTTTTGCAAAGAATCCTACAGGAAATTTGTTATTGGACAAGATCAGAGAGAAGAGGAGAGAACAGAGAATATACCACAGAAGTCTGAAGCAGTGAAGAACCTAAATGGCGGCAAAACAGCCGCAAAAACCAGCAAACCGCCGCGGTTCCACGGTGGTATGACAGAATTAGGTTTCGAAAATTTTCCTGTAACTTCCTGTACTCCTCTGGAATCTTTAGAAAGTCTCTGAATCTTGATTTCTTCAGTACAATGATTCCGGATTCCCTCGCAAAAATTCAAACACCAATCGTTAAGCACACGAAACAATTCTTGAATTAAAATTTGATGGAATAATAATTTCATCAAAATTGATGGAATTGTAACGAAATTATCAAAGAATTGTGATCTCGCTACAAATTTGGTCATTGACGATTCTTTTTGCTAAAGTTCATAATTCTCATAAGACTTAAGATTTAGTTTAGGATTTCATCATCATTTGAACTACCGATTTCCTTCGAATCCTAAACAAGTGGAGGTTTACTCACACATTATAAAAATAATAGAATCAAGAATTAGAAATTTCATAATGCAAGAATCTAAAGAAAGCAAGACTAAGAGTAATGATCACCTTTATTAAATCTTCTTCAAATTTACACAATTCCTCAATTCGAGGTACAAGACTAAGCTCTCGATCACTCCTTTGAAGAGGTGAATTTGTCGTCGATCTTTGCATGGCTCGATCGCCGTGAGATGTGGATCGATCGCGGATCTCTTACTCTTGATGACGATCGGCGTTGCGATAAAGGATCTTCTAATGTCGTTGCTTGATGAACACTCAATGATTCTTGATCTTGATTTGAAATTGGATTTGAATTTAGTTTTTATGCTAGAATTTTACCACCATCAACAACCTTTACCTTAGCCCTAGATCCTCTTTTATAGATCTCAAATCAAGCTTCCCTCATAAGCTAGGTTGTTACAGAGAGCCTTCTAGAATAAGGTTGTTACAAGGAGGGGTCCTCAGTAAGCTAAGAAGTTGAGAAGAAACTTCTGGAGATTTCCCGACCCACCAAGCCCTTGACTCGGTCGCGGATCCGCGGCAACTCGGCCGCGGATCCACGGCCAAGTAGTGAGATCACTGTATAGTTTTTCTAGGGTGTTTTGGAGTTGGACTTGAGGTATTCTTTTGATGTCTGGAATCTTCTAATGTTTGCTTGGTTGCTGCCGGTATTTGATTCTTTGGTTTCCTATATTATATCGGCAGTTTTATAATTCCAGTTATTTTGACCTGAATAATTTGGCACAAGATCTCAGTAAAGAATGTGAGAGATACAAAATATTATGCGTGAAATAATAAACACACAATTTCCCTCCATAATGCCGGTTATAAAGTATAACACATGTTAAATGATCTTTTCCATACAAACTGCAAATATGTGTTATATTTATACCAAACACCTTTAGATGATTAGAAAGATTAAGGAAATTGTCGTGTTGAGAATGCAATATTTTCGACTAAATACATAGCAAAGTCCCTAGTTCCAAGTATTAACGGTTCACAAAACAACCTAAAGACTAACCTCGACATTCGTCTCGTTACAGCAGACGCAGTGTCACCAACGGTGTTTCTTCTCACTCCAGCAGGATGCAGACACAATGTCAACAAAAGGCCCAAGGGTCAAAACAAAACGGAGCCATGGCAAAGTCCCTAGCTCCAAGTCTCGACGGTTCACAAACAACCTAAAGACCACCTCGACACTCATCTCGTTACAGTAGACGCAGTGTCAACAACAGCGTTTCTTCTCACTCCAGCAGGATGCAGACGTGACGTCAACAAAATAGAGCCATGGCAAAGTCCCTAGTTCCAAGTCTCTATGGTTCACAAACAACCCAGAGACCGCCTCAGCACTCGTTTCGTTACAGCAGATGCAGTGTCAACAACGGCGTTTCTTCTCACTCCAGCAAGATGCAGTCGTGTCATCAATAAAACGGAGCCATGGCAAAGTCCCTAGTTACAAGTCTCGACGGTTCACAAATAACCTAGAGACCACCTCGACATTCGTCTCGTTACAGCAGATGCAGTGTCAACAATGGCGTTTCTTCTCATTCCAACAGGATGCAGACGCGACGCCAAAATAAAACGGAGCCATAGCAAAGTCCCTAGTTCCAAGCCTCGACGGTTCACAGACAACCTAGAGACCACCTCGACATTCGTCTCGTTACAGCAGACGCAGTGCCAACAACGGCGTTTCTTTTCACTCTAGCAGGATGCAGACGCGACGTCAAAACAAAATGGTGCCATGGCAAAGTCCCTAGTTTTAAGTCTCGACGGTTCACAAATAACTTAGAGACTACCTCGACACCCATCTCGTTACAGCAGACACAATGTTAACAATGGCGTTTCTTCTCACTCCAGCAGGATGTAGACGCGATGTCAACAAGCGACCCCAGGGTCAAAACAAAACAGAGCCATGGCAAAGTCCCTAGTTCGAAGTCTCGACGGTTCACAGGCAACCTAGAGACCATCTCGATATTCATCTCGTTACAGCAGACACAGTGTCAACAAAAGAAGCGAAGGCTAAATTCATAGCTTCAGGGTCTTGACGGCAACTCAAATAAAACCCGAAAGACTATCGGAGATCATCCCACACCAGTGAGGAGTGGTTATGACTCATCGGGGCTCCCAAACTGAGCATAACCTCAAGTAAAAATCAGCATAGCAAAATTCCTACTTCTTGCTCTCTCGACGGTAATATGACCTAAGGAGATTACTTGAAGACGTCTTGTCTAACCCTCGAAGGGATTAGAGACACGACAGTTGCGGGGCTACTCAAACAGCAGCGTAAAGTCTGCATATCGGGGAATGCATCAGCCAACGCGACGGTACGACGGATAAAAACCCTAGTACCACAGACCCTAAAGGACCTCTGTCGTAAAGAGCAGTAACTGTATCGTTATGACAGCTTTGCCAACAAGCCCAAGGGAGGTAAACTAAACGAACTCTGAAATGAGTATATAAACTACTTCACACCAGATCAAGACATCGAAGAAAAGAGAAATGCTAGTATGAAGTAAAATATGTCTTTTATTCATGAATTTAAGTGAATACAAGATACATTTCATTCAGGAATCAAAATGAATACATGTTATTCATACTCTTATTTATGAATGAATACAAAAAAAGGAGGGAGAATATACAGCGACAAAAATGTTTAAGTAGGCGGACGGTTCAACAGGCCAGCAAGTTCATCGTTCTTCCGCTGGACTTCGGCTTCAAGCTCCACCAGTGCTGCAAGACGAGTCCCTGCCTGGGTCTATTGATTTTGGTATGAAGCGAACCGAATTTCAAGCTCCTTCTTGGCGACCTTATGGGCTTCGACCATCTCACGGGTAAAAATAACGACTTTGTCAAGAGCCACCACCTCGGGAATGGCTTCTTGAAGCACCCGCCAAATTTCGTACGCACGGGTGGCCTTGGTAGTAAGTTGAGCCTGAAGTTCCCCCAAAGCATTTGAAGCCAACTCCCTCTCTGAAAATTTTTGATTGAGCCTCTTCTCGCATGACTGGAGATTGGCTGCACACCATTGATCCATCCTCAAGGGCTCATTTTTACAGTTAAGATGTCAAAGGGAAGGCATATGCACTCAATCCCATGCAGGCAGGCCTCCACTTTGTGATAGTATTCGACCCAAATACGCACTAATGCCTCGTCATGATAAGTGGCCAGAACAGATAAGAAAGTGTTAGCCTCAACAGCAAATTCTTCGGTCGCGACAGAAGTACCAGCACGAAGATCTTCGATGAGTGCCGCTAAGGAATAAATGCTCTGTTTTGCCATCCTCTCAGATATGCGTCGGACATAAGGGCCTGGTGGCATAGAAATCCGAGACTCTAATGGAATCAGGGTTGGCAAAGATGTGAAGATATATGTGCGGTTATTTGCCTTTCTAAAATATAGAGTAAACAAAACGATGCCAAGGATAAAATGTCACTTACCCACAGTCATGCAAGGCGGGTTTGAGAGATCCCCATGTCCATCAAGAATCTTGACTTCATCGTCAGCCTCCAGAACTGTGGTTTAAAATGAAGGGCATATCGGCATCATTATGAAAATATAAAACCAGAAGGGCAAAGCATACCAACCTTGGCCTGAGGAAAGAACTATGCTTTGTGGGGGTATTGCTTGTGGGGCAGCTATGTCGAGCAAGCGCTGGAAGGTTTTCCTCAGATAAAGGTCCACGATGGAAGCCGCCAATTCCCGCAACTCTGAAGGAAAGAAAGGGTCAGATGACAGAAGGGTTATTAAACAAAATATATGTGTATATGAGATTACCTTGAATGCTTCGCCCGCCCTGACCTAGAGGGATGGCAGCCTCAGTGGTCTCCTCCACACCCTCAGGTGCATCACTGGAGATATTTGTAAAATCTATAGCCAGCGTAGTAGTCTCCAATAGAAGGACAAAAGCCGCTGCTAAAGGCTCCAAGGCAGGGATAACGGCTTCAGCAATCTCCTCTACATTCTCCGGTATGTTGCTAGGGATGTCCATGGGATCTATGGCTGATGAGGTCAGCGCTGCTAAAGGAGTAGACGTGGAAGGGACACCAGCCACCACCGGAAGCTCCACAACAAGGATGGCAGCTTCAGTCATCTCCTCTACACCCTTTAGAGCGTCACGGGAGATATTCGTAGAATCCGCAGCCGTGGCTCGATCCAGAATCAAATCCACTTCCGCTGCAGAAGTCCCTGCAAAGTTTTCGCAAAAATAAGAAGATATAAAAGTAATACAAGTTACTCGCTAAAAAGAATGACGCAAAAAATACGCATACCAATACTCCAGGAAGCTTGAAGTATGGATTTTTCGAGCCGTTGCTCTTTTCTCAATAAATACACTCCCCGGGCTTCAAGCGCAAATGAATGACTACCCGTCTTTAGTGCAAGCTCGTCTTCGGAAGCAACCGAGATAGGCTGTTTAAGGGCCCATTCTTTTTCTATTAATAGAGGACCTATGTGTACTCTCCGTAATGATGGGTCGACATAATAGAATACAACGAAGGGGTAAGCTTTTTTCGGGTCGCACACGTTCTCAGTCTCATCTTGTGAGCATCTTAAAGCCTCGGCCAACTGCGCAGCCTCCTCAGTAGACGAACCAGGAAAGAGAAGACCGTCGTCCGGCTCTTGCATGGATATCAGCTCGTCTTGAATAAAGGGCTCATATTCAAGCAGAGTGTCGAGAAGGCCGGCGACCGATCTCTTTCTCCTCTTGGAGCTTGTGCTAACGCTAGCGGAGAAGTGCTTTGTCACGACCCGAAAGAGCACGTGACTGGCCCTTGAACCATATGAAGCCTATAGGACTCCATCTGATCCAAGTAAGCCAAAAGCCCAGAAATCTAAAACCATTTTAAATAAAAAGTAGGGAAAACTGGTTTAAAGAAGTGAAGAAGACACGTTGAAATCAAGGTTTCAAAATAACTAAGCCGAATGTGCATTTTAAAAACGGTACAGTCTTTTCTAGAAATTTCGGCAGAGTTTCTTTTGTAAAACTGGCCCCGAATGGGGTAAAACGATAATAACAAGATATAACATGATAAAGGCATCCCCAAGCGGGAGCTAGCTCTTCGTCAATCGACGGTCACAACCACGCAATGATATAATAATATACAACGCCAAGTGGCGAGGATCAAAATCAAAGAAAGCTCAAAAGCAACAGAAAACCGCAATACTGCTAAGCGCGACTCTAAGGTCGAATAGTACAACACTGTCTCTGAGTCTGAAAGAATATACAGTTTTGGTTGATGGACAATTTCTAGATACAATGAAGTAAAATAAATACAATGGTGGCTCCTGATGCGAAAGAACCCACCTACCAAAAGCAAGTCACCCGCAAGAAGTAGTGTGCCAGAAATACCGCAAAGGAACCTGTACGGCAGAACCTGCAAGAACTGTGGCACAACGGGGGTGAGTTGCCAACTCGTGAATAGAAAATCTACAAGCAGAAACCGAATGCAAGACATAATCCTAAGTCAACGATCGGTATAAAAATCCTCAATATAAAGCATGCAGCCTATAGAAAGGCTAGGGTAAATATCTAACCCGAGTGCAATCTCAATGTGTCTGTGTCAGTGCCTCAGATAACAATATAGCAAATGAATGAGATATGAATGCGAGAAAACAGAATACATCTACATGAAGCAACAGTTTTCATACTTTAGTGAGATTTCCCTGTATTTTAAAAGATGAGGTACCATAATGAAATCAGCATAAAACTGTGCCTAGCATCGGCACAAACGAAATCCCAATATCCTGATATCTCAAAGTCTCAACCATCATATCTAGGGCGCCGTCAGTCCAGACCGGCCCCTACCATAAATCTCAGACCACGACGGTATCCTCCGGATATCCGACGCGTCGGGTAAAGTCACCGGTAGGCAATCTCCCCCTGCCAGGCTCATCGTCATCACCACGTCTTCTTGCCCCGGGGTACCTTACCGGGTCCACCATGTACCCGCAATCGGCCTCATCCGCCTCCTCGATTCGGGTTTCACATGTCGCTCTCAGCACCGAGAAAACACATGGTGGACGCACCAAATATCATATCAAGGGTAACCGGGTTTTTAAAGCAATAATGTATTCTCTTTTAAAGACATCCTCGGTTCCCAAATCCAGAAATCACATGAACATCCAACATCAAGAAATAAATCCAATGCGATGTGTTATGCAATCAATCCATGATGTATGCTACATGTAAAGAAGGTATGTACATCATCATGTCATGTAAGAATCATATAATGAATGTAATGGTACTACAGTGTAGTGACATGGCAATTATCGATGATGAGTGTGTGAGCCGGCAACAAGTGTACGTGGAACAGATGCATCATCGATAATGGTGCTGGTGTCCTAGCAGCATAATATTAATACTGGAGCATGCAACATAGTATGAAAATGCGATGCAAAGCGAACCACAGAAAGGGAGTGGGAGCTCAAACTAGACGTAACCAACGCTAATCTGCATTGATCTAACATAAGTCCTACAATTGGTGCCTTTTGAAATATCTCGAATCATGGGGTTTTGAAGATAGGGGCTACGGTGTTTTTATGAAAAGATACGTCGTTTTTGAAATATCCGTAGATTCCCTTGAGCTGTCTTTAAAAATACCCACGATTCGTTAGTTTTTGAAATAGGTAAGAAGTCTCATCTACTCTAACAACTATACTAACTATACGGCTGAACTACAGGTAAGGGAACCGTCTAACCTCTGAGTCGATATATATATATATATATATAGTCGGTGATCCCGCCTCAATGTCATATCGTAAGGTATCCTCGAGTTATGAGTGCGGATCTATCATCAATATCGGCTCGTACGGTAAATCATCGTACGGCATCCCAATAGCTGGGTAGGGTCAACATCTCACTATCTCGTCACATAATAGGTATCACTATCATCAGATCAAACAGTCTGGGGTACTACTCTATGCCTAGTACAATCGATACCATCAATGAAGTAAGCATGCGGGTTAACACATATCCCAAGCCCGCAAGAAACACAAATCATATCCCATATATGAATCAATATCAACTCGCCGATCTCGCGGCGCAAAGTCCACATCATCGACTCATCTCCAAAGTCATCCCAAATCATCAAACACTGCAAGTATGAGTAGTATGCAAGGGTGTGAATGTAGGTATGTAAGTATGTGTGTAAGTATGTGCAATCGCTACCTAGGGTTCGTACTATACCCAAACCATATATCTCATCATCAATAAAACCATTATTCATATCAATGATCCTAACAACACATAATAAATATACGTGGGTATACGTATTCGTATACCACACCACGGACTGCGGGGGTGCTATACGCCATCCACCCGACTTCCCCCTGTAGATATAATCTACTCACCTGTGTCCTGCGTGTCGGTGTCGACGTCACTGTCATCCTCCGCATCGTCTCGGATCGTCGCGGTGTACCTACACATAACACACGTATCGCATCGCATCAAAACCAAATCAAAGCTAAAACGGCATACGAAGTCCAAAACGACACGATAAGGGGCCTATAGGTGAAAACCTATGGCACGCCTTCAAAACCATCAATAAATCCTCTATATCGTCGTATAAACGCCAAATAGTCGAGGTAAAACGAAACAAACCAATGCAGAAATGAAAATACGGAATACAGAAACAAAAATCCAAAACAGCAACTCTTGAAATATGTCCCAGATTTCACCCTAGGTCACTTTATACAAAACTATATATACCAGGGGCCTAAACTAACAATGTAGAAGCTACAGAACCAATACGAGCCAAGGAGGTGGGACCCAGGCCGCAATTGGCGGCCAAAAGAGGAAAATTGGCGGCCGGGAAAGGGAGTTGGGGGCTAGGGTTTTGGGTGTTGCCTCTATGGTGCCTGCACATCTCAATTTCCACTCAATATTATTTTAGGGTCCTCGGGGTGATAGCAGATTCCATTTAACCCTCACAGATTTCACATTTTCCCCGATATCGGTTTCTAAAATCAGTATTCTGTGGTTTGGTTCTCAGGTTAGGGTCTCAATTCATGCACTAGGGTGTTGGTGTATCCTCAATTGAACTCAATTTCACAATACAACCCAAGTTCCTCTCAAACCCTAACTAGGTTTTCACCAAGTCCATAATATCACACAATATCGATATAATCTTAGCATGGGGTTATAGGAAAAGCTATAATTGGGCTAAGTGTTCAGAAATTACCTCAATTGGCAACTCAAGAATTTTCTTGAGTTGCCCCAAATGGTCACAATCCAAGCTTTCTTGGTCCATTGCAAAGATCTCGAGCTCGTGCATCTTTTTTATGAAACCGAAATGGGATTTTGGTGTAGTTTTAGAGGTGAAATGAGGGCTTGAAGGTGGAGGAAGAGAGGGGGAGCAGCAGCTGCAGGAGGAGGAAGAGAGGGAGGGAAAAATGAAGAGAGAAATGGCTAAGTGTGGAGGTCAAAGAAGCCCATACCCTCTTCTCACCAAACCCCATTCTTTAATCCTTTTCTTTTCTATTTCTTTTCTTTTAATCCCTAATTCAAACCTTCTCACCTCAAAAGTAACCCCAAATGATAAATCATAGCAAGAAAAGTGCACAAGTGTGGAAAAAGTAGTGTGTGCATGTTTTGCTCAAAATTTGCTAAAAACCCGATTAGCGATTTTTAATCGCGATTAGCACTAAATTAGTGTCAAAATGATCACAACAACTTAAAAATGTCATAATTCACTAATTTACCCTATTTTAGAATTTTTCTTAATTTTCCACAATTTTTCTCATATTTTTCCTATTTATTTGTATTTAAAAATACCTAAATATTAAAATATTCAATAAAATAATATTAAATTATAAAAATTCCCCAAAATTAATATTTTATTATTTCGAAATGTTACAATCTACCCCACTTAAAGAAATTCGGTCCCCGAATTTAAATTTAATCCCCCCCAATTTCCAAAACATTTCAGAAAACTCCAATTTTGTCGGGGCTCCGAAAATATCAATACAGAGAGAATATCATAAAATGTACTGCCATACTAGAAATCCATCCTCAAAATGCATATATAGGAATATCCTATGCGTCTGGTGCGCAAGGAATCAAAATCCAAACATGTGTCAAACAGGTGTATAGAACAACAACTATGTGCAACGGGTGTGCACGAAACATCTGCCGTAGGCAACGTGCATGCCTGACAGCAACCAAATCAGGTGCATATAACATGCACGAAGAATCCCGATTCAGTGCATCTGGTGTGCACTAGAATCGTATGTCAAAACACTAAAGGTGCATGAAAGCTACGCTGGAAGTGCAAATCAAATCACTGAATACGATAGGCATGAAATCTCAATCAATACCTCAATGTAATAACTATGCGTGAAATATATAAATATCCAGTGGGTGCATGAAACAAATATCAGGAAACTCAATCATCAAAACTAAATCATGCAAACAGAACGCCCAAAATACCGAAATCCAATAACGACGGATACGTGATAATCGAATCACAAAATCACAAATCATAAGTACCGTCGTCGGTAAATTCATCCTTCAAGGTCGAGAAGGAGTCGGTGCATCCACTGCTAGCAGCGCAGGATATCTACTTGCCTCTTGCTCACGGTCTGGCGTCCTCTGACTCTGGGTCCTTATCTTCTTTGCGGATTTCCTATCTCGCGGTCAATCGGCTCATCGGCCCTGTCAGGTGTGCTAACGGGGACGATTCCGTTCTGGTACTTCTCTGGTCACCTCTCGGTCAAACCTCACGACCACTCGTAAGGCAGCATATCACTGGCGTCGGCCTCTGACTCTCTGAATGCACGTCACACATCTGATCCTGGGTGTAAACATCATTGCAGCAATGTCCTGGAAGGAATCCAGCTCAAGGTCTCTTCCAATCATGCCTATGCCGATCTGTACAGATGCTGGCTCTCTTGTACTACCTCTTCTCGCTCAAAGGGCATCTGTGTCCTCAGCACAACATTTCTCGGAAACCGGTCAATCTGAAGTCTCTCGCACGGACTCGAAATCGCGTACTCTGTAGCTTCATCATTCTGTAGAAGCTGTCTGGTCGAACAGATCCTCGTCTCTGGAGTCTCCCAAGCAGTATCCCATCACGATATCCGAAAGATGTCGAATCATCCGATCGACTCGTCAGAACCTCATAATCCCCCAAGAGCTCACATCTCGGGTACAGTTTAATAGTATCGAGTACATGCCACAGCGTCGGTGGTCCAGCCGTAGAAGGGCAAACCCAAGCCTCACTAATGGCGCCGCGGAACCGCCGTAAACCCTAAGGTTCAAAGGCTGTTACACGGTCATTAAGTCGAGTTAGGGTTTCATTCTTCTAGAGGGTCCATAGAATCACCTGCATGTCTTTCCGTATACTTTAAACTTGGAAAATGGGTTCCTGACCTTCGATCGTCGCTATCGACTCTCAACGAACCTGCGTGAAGTCGTCTCTAGCTGGAAACAATCTATCTAGTGCCCTCGCATCGGGGTACGCAAACTCATCACACGTCCTAGTCATTCATCCTCGGTGACTAGCGACTCGCTACCATCTCTCTAAGAACATGCTCATGCTGCAGTAGCTCCAATCACCTGGGCGATATCTCATCATTCGCAGCAACAACTGGCTCATACGCCTGTACGCCGAACAGCGTCTTAATCCTCCATGAAAGGCAACACATAAGCGGTCATCTCTGCGTCGGTCTGCTCTCGATCTGAGTAAGATTCTCCATACTAGAAATCTTCAACTCAACTGGGCCCGCTCTGGCGCAAAATCGGACGGATCACCTTCGTCTCTCAAACCGGTAGACTAGCTATCATCTGTCTCATCTGCCTAACAGCTCCGGCAATCTCAGCTCGTAAGCTCCGAAAGCAACATCCTGTCAATCTCAGCAACAGCTGGTCCATCTGTCTGCACGGTAGGCGACATCACAACCTCTGAGGTACGCTGTACATCAACAGTCCTCTCTCAACTGGCAGCTCTAACAATAGCCCGATCATCCGGTGCAAAACCAAGCACTCGCCTCCACTAGAGGTCACAATCACCAACACTAACTCGAGACATTCCCATGTCACCAGAAAACACAACGGTCGGCCCCCGTACCAAACGAGCTCACACCGGCCGTAACCCTAGCAGCAGCCCAACTGCGCTCAACCATGGTGACAGGAATCTCAATCGAGTATCAAAGAGAGCACATCAGTGGCAAGAAAGGAAACAACAGATCCAGAGTGGATACATGATCATAGGGAGGAACAGCATCAATGAAGGTATGATCATGAAACTAATAGAATCGGGGATCTCAAATGGATGAATAATCCTGGATATGAAAAGAATCACTGATCTCAAGAAATATGCACATCCTAAGGTTCCTTAAGCGGAGTGGCGTGTCGTAAGTATGCCGCGGAACATACCAACGGTACGTCACTCTACTTTAGTCACCTAATCCATCAACCAAGGGTCATCCTAAAACGACGAAAGTTCGGGTTTAGTACCCCCTCGACCAAGTCTAAGTTCTGTAAGGTCAAGCCTAAGTTCCGTATATAAACAACGCCCTAGGCTCCACATAGTCAAACTTAGACTCGAACCAAGGTCAACCTAGCGCTCTGATACCAACTTTGTCACGACCCGAAAGAGCACGTGACTGGCCCTTGAACCATATGAAGCCTATAGGACTCCATCTGATCCAAGTAAGCCAAAAGCCCAGAAATCTAAAACCATTTTAAATAAAAAGTAGGGAAAACTGGTTTAAAGAAGTGAAGAAGACACGTTGAAATCAAGGTTTCAAAATAACTAAGCCGAATGTGCATTTTAAAAACGGTACAGTCTTTTCTAGAAATTTCGGCAGAGTTTCTTTTGTAAAACTGGCCCCGAATGGGGTAAAACGATAATAACAAGATATAACATGATAAAGGCATCCCCAAGCGGGAGCTAGCTCTTCGTCAATCGACGGTCACAACCACGCAATGATATAATAATATACAACGCCAAGTGGCGAGGATCAAAATCAAAGAAAGCTCAAAAGCAACAGAAAACCGCAATACTGCTAAGCGCGACTCTAAGGTCGAATAGTACAACACTGTCTCTGAGTCTGAAAGAATATACAGTTTTGGTTGATGGACAATTTCTAGATACAATGAAGTAAAATAAATACAATGGTGGCTCCTGATGCGAAAGAACCCACCTACCAAAAGCAAGTCACCCGCAAGAAGTAGTGTGCCAGAAATACCGCAAAGGAACCTGTACGGCAGAACCTGCAAGAACTGTGGCACAACGGGGGTGAGTTGCCAACTCGTGAATAGAAACATCTACAAGCAGAAACCGAATGCAAGACATAATCCTAAGTCAACGATCGGTATAAAAATCCTCAATATAAAGCATGCAGCCTATAGAAAGGCTAGGGTAAATATCTAACCCGAGTGCAATCTCAATGTGTCTGTGTCAGTGCCTCAGATAACAATATAGCAAATGAATGAGATATGAATGCGAGAAAACAGAATACATCTACATGAAGCAACAGTTTTCATACTTTAGTGAGATTTCCCTGTATTTTAAAAGATGAGGTACCATAATGAAATCAGCATAAAACTGTGCCTAGCATCGGCACAAACGAAATCCCAATATCCTGATATCTCAAAGTCTCAACCATCATATCTAGGGCGCCGTCAGTCCAGACCGGCCCCTACCATAAATCTCAGACCACGACGGTATCCTCCGGATATCCGACGCGTCGGGTAAAGTCACCGGTAGGCAATCTCCCCCTGCCAGGCTCATCGTCATCACCACGTCTTCTTGCCCCGGGGTACCTTACCGGGTCCACCATGTACCCGCAATCGGCCTCATCCGCCTCCTCGATTCGGGTTTCACATGTCGCTCTCAGCACCGAGAAAACACATGGTGGACGCACCAAATATCATATCAAGGGTAACCGGGTTTTTAAAGCAATAATGTATTCTCTTTTAAAGACATCCTCGGTTCCCAAATCCAGAAATCACATGAACATCCAACATCAAGAAATAAATCCAATGCGATGTGTTATGCAATCAATCCATGATGTATGCTACATGTAAAGAAGGTATGTACATCATCATGTCATGTAAGAATCATATAATGAATGTAATGGTACTACAGTGTAGTGACATGGCAATTATCGATGATGAGTGTGTGAGCCGGCAACAAGTGTACGTGGAACAGATGCATCATCGATAATGGTGCTGGTGTCCTAGCAGCATAATATTAATACTGGAGCATGCAACATAGTATGAAAATGCGATGCAAAGCGAACCACAGAAAGGGAGTGGGAGCTCAAACTAGACGTAACCAACGCTAATCTGCATTGATCTAACATAAGTCCTACAATTGGTGCCTTTTGAAATATCTCGAATCATGGGGTTTTGAAGATAGGGGCTACGGTGTTTTTATGAAAAGATACGTCGTTTTTGAAATATCCGTAGATTCCCTTGAGCTGTCTTTAAAAATACCCACGATTCGTTAGTTTTTGAAATAGGTAAGAAGTCTCATCTACTCTAACAACTATACTAACTATACGGCTGAACTACAGGTAAGGGAACCGTCTAACCTCTGAGTCGATATATATATATATATATATAGTCGGTGATCCCGCCTCAATGTCATATCGTAAGGTATCCTCGAGTTATGAGTGCGGATCTATCATCAATATCGGCTCGTACGGTAAATCATCGTACGGCATCCCAATAGCTGGGTAGGGTCAACATCTCACTATCTCGTCACATAATAGGTATCACTATCATCAGATCAAACAGTCTGGGGTACTACTCTATGCCTAGTACAATCGATACCATCAATGAAGTAAGCATGCGGGTTAACACATATCCCAAGCCCGCAAGAAACACAAATCATATCCCATATATGAATCAATATCAACTCGCCGATCTCGCGGCGCAAAGTCCACATCATCGACTCATCTCCAAAGTCATCCCAAATCATCAAACACTGCAAGTATGAGTAGTATGCAAGGGTGTGAATGTAGGTATGTAAGTATGTGTGTAAGTATGTGCAATCGCTACCTAGGGTTCGTACTATACCCAAACCATATATCTCATCATCAATAAAACCATTATTCATATCAATGATCCTAACAACACATAATAAATATACGTGGGTATACGTATTCGTATACCACACCACGGACTGCGGGGGTGCTATACGCCATCCACCCGACTTCCCCCTGTAGATATAATCTACTCACCTGTGTCCTGCGTGTCGGTGTCGACGTCACTGTCATCCTCCGCATCGTCTCGGATCGTCGCGGTGTACCTACACATAACACACGTATCGCATCGCATCAAAACCAAATCAAAGCTAAAACGGCATACGAAGTCCAAAACGACACGATAAGGGGCCTATAGGTGAAAACCTATGGCACGCCTTCAAAACCATCAATAAATCCTCTATATCGTCGTATAAACGCCAAATAGTCGAGGTAAAACGAAACAAACCAATGCAGAAATGAAAATACGGAATACGGAAACAAAAATCCAAAACAGCAACTCTTGAAATATGTCCCAGATTTCACCCTAGGTCACTTTATACAAAACTATATATACCAGGGGCCTAAACTAACAATGTAGAAGCTACAGAACCAATACGAGCCAAGGAGGTGGGACCCAGGCCGCAATTGGCGGCCAAAAGAGGAAAATTGGCGGCCGGGAAAGGGAGTTGGGGGCTAGGGTTTTGGGTGTTGCCTCTATGGTGCCTGCACATCTCAATTTCCACTCAATATTATTTTAGGGTCCTCGGGGTGATAGCAGATTCCATTTAACCCTCACAGATTTCACATTTTCCCCGATATCGGTTTCTAAAATCCGTATTCTGTGGTTTGGTTCTCAGGTTAGGGTCTCAATTCATGCACTAGGGTGTTGGTGTATCCTCAATTGAACTCAATTTCACAATACAACCCAAGTTCCTCTCAAACCCTAACTAGGTTTTCACCAAGTCCATAATATCACACAATATCGATATAATCTTAGCATGGGGTTATAGGAAAAGCTATAATTGGGCTAAGTGTTCAGAAATTACCTCAATTGGCAACTCAAGAATTTTCTTGAGTTGCCCCAAATGGTCACAATCCAAGCTTTCTTGGTCCATTGCAAAGATCTCGAGCTCGTGCATCTTTTTTATGAAACCGAAATGGGATTTTGGTGTAGTTTTAGAGGTGAAATGAGGGCTTGAAGGTGGAGGAAGAGAGGGGGAGCAGCAGCTGCAGGAGGAGGAAGAGAGGGAGGGAAAAATGAAGAGAGAAATGGCTAAGTGTGGAGGTCAAAGAAGCCCATACCCTCTTCTCACCAAACCCCATTCTTTAATCCTTTTCTTTTCTATTTCTTTTCTTTTAATCCCTAATTCAAACCTTCTCACCTCAAAAGTAACCCCAAATGATAAATCATGGCAAGAAAAGTGCACAAGTGTGGAAAAAGTAGTGTGTGCATGTTTTGCTCAAAATTTGCTAAAAACCCGATTAGCGATTTTTAATCGCGATTAGCACTAAATTAGTGTCAAAATGATCACAACAACTTAAAAATGTCATAATTCACTAATTTACCCTATTTTAGAATTTTTCTTAATTTTCCACAATTTTTCTCATATTTTTCCTATTTATTTGTATTTAAAAATACCTAAATATTAAAATATTCAATAAAATAATATTAAATTATAAAAATTCCCCAAAATTAATATTTTATTATTTCGAAATGTTACATGCTTCCTCCCCCTTAGTGCTTTGGCATGACGCTGTCCAACTTCACCTTCGGTATCGCCGTTGGTGACACCACCGCTGGTGACACTACCGCTGGTGCTGCATTAGAAACCTTTGCTTCGGCTCTAGTGCGCACTAACATAACAGCAGTGCGAGGGGTCGATTCTATTTCTGCGGTTTTAGGGATAAGTACCAAACCGCTATCCCTCAGTGGAGGACAAACCACTGACCGCGGCCGTAATGGGGCGTTGGTGGCCTGAGCTGGAATGGAAGCTCTACCCTTGAAGAGCACCCGTCTCTCCTCTGCAATGACGGGGGTGACCCGATGGCGATACCAACCCTTAAAGGACTCCTCAGGCCTCGGAAGATAGTCAGGCTCCGGGATCATGAAGCGGGAGCCAGTGTTTAATCGCATGGAGTGGTGAATAACATCGCGAGTAACCTCCAAGGAGAGAGCTTGCTCGAAAAAAATGCCTTGAGAGGGATGCCCTGGTCATAGCCTAACTGCTGGGCAAAGCGGTGCGGGTTTTACCGCATAAAAAGGACATCATTATTTTGGCGAAACACCAAAAGGACATCATTATTTTGGCGAAACACCAGATACCCTGGCCTGATCAAGTATAGGTGCATGACCTCTTTTGGTTTCAAAGCCGGGACCCCACCCTTCGATAAATCAAACAATCGTTGAACAGGCCCCGCAGGAGAGGAAAGGACTCGATCGCGGAACACAATTCCGCCTTCATTTGAGTATGGGTTGAGCAATATGCGGAGAGCCCCTAGCTGGGTCGGATCGGGAGCGGAAGCATCAACCATCCTCATGATCCGCAGGAAGGTATACGAATCGTAAAAATCCGGCCGCTTGTGCGCAGCGAACGCTCCTAGCACATGCATCTCGATCCACGACGTGAAGTAGTGGAGGGAGAAATTCATGGTCTACGCACCCGGGTTCGAAGTATTAGCCGCAACGCTTAACCCGTGATATAGATGCGACAACCCACGACTCCAACAGCTAATCGTGCTCCTCTAGCTATGGGATGAGCAGGATAAAAAAAATGGAGACTCTCATAAAGTGGCGAGGCATCGGCATGGTGAACCAGCTTAGCCAAAAACTGATAAAACCAACGAAGAAGGTTTCTTCGTCCATGCTAGGGGCCGCAATCGCATCGAAAGTTACGGTTGATGAGTTTGGAATGTAGAAATGCGGTAGGTCTTCCTCCTTGGCCGGCAATTTCCTTAATCCTAATCTAAAAGGGTCTTCGATTTTTGCAAATTTCGGAGCATTTTTGGATAAGACGTCCTCTCGAAGGAAGCAAGCAATGAAAGCATCAAAGGTGACTCCATGCCCTTCCGATGTCATGACAAACTTTTCAAAGATACCCAGGGCCTTGATTAAACTCGGGAATTTTTTACGAATGCCGTTCTCAGTCGATAGGTCGTCAAGCATAGCGGGCACCGTATCAAACACATACTCATCGGGAGGCAGTAACTCTTCATAGTGCTCACCCCTGATCAGCAACTCGGAGATCTCGCGAAACTCTTCCAGTGAAATGGAGACCTCTCGATACCCTAGCAGGAACGTGTTGGTGGGAAGATTCCATTGATTCAAGAAAGCCTTAACCCACCAGACGTGAGGGGCATGATAATAGAACAGCGAAGCGTACACGGCTTGATACAACCCGACCTTCTGCAAACGTGCGCGTTGGGAAGAGATAATATACCGAGCCCAGGGAAGGTAGCCTACTGGGTGGCGGGGGATAATGCCTACCTTATAAACCTGCCCCCAGGGTCGAGCTTTACCCTGACATATTCAGCGCCCCTAGAATATCAATGGCCACCATAGGTTGGTTGGGTATCCTGGTCATTGACGGCTCAAGTCGTCCTGCGGGAGTCCAGTTAGTCGCCTCCACCACATAAGAAGTCCATGGGCATTCCGTCAATGATATGGAGCGGATGGGTTCTGTCGGCTCTTCATAGGTAAAACTACGGTGACCCCTGATGATATGACCCTACCACATGCCCCACAAGAGAATACTAGTATGGTCCATGTCATGTTCCCTGATCATCGCCATAACCTCCTCGTCCGATGGCGACTGCGGAAAAGCGGCTTCTGAGCGAGTGTAAGGGATGTCGGGAAGCGAGGCCCTCGTTCCTAAAATAAAAAAAACCCATTTAAAAATAATAATAATAATAAATAATACGGTAATATAAAATAAAATAACAGAAAACCGTGATGTGACGGGACCACTGCCTGCAAAACCAATGGACCCTACAAAATTTAAATAGCGGCTCACCAATGATGAGGCAAAATAATCATTGGAAGAATCAAAAAGGATTCTCATCAAGTAAATAGTAAAGTTTAAACGACTCTTAAAGCGAGCTCTGTTCAAAAAGCACAACGGATTCAAATCTGCATTAGGGGCATAAAAACCCTAAAATACTCGAGAGCATTAGGGAATAAAATTCCCAAAAATCTCTGAGTCTCTCTCAGAGCCAAGCTCTGTGAATAAGGAATTAAATTCCTTTAATAAAGGGATTAAATCCCAGAAAACCCCCATGACCAGGAGGCAAAGAAAATGGAATTAAATTCCAAGGATCCTTAAAGATCGGTGACAAGGTAAAACCCTAAGAGGAGAATTAACAATCCCCATTGATTCAAGAATTCAAAATCTAAAAATAAATGTGTGTTTTGGATCTTTAAGAAATCAATTTAAGAAAAGAGTGACGCTCTGTTGATGGATTTAAAATCCAGGGCAAAAAGCAAGAAAGGATTCCGTTCATGATCCTTACCAAAGGAAGAGTTTTGACAGAGTTTAACTCTGATGTTTCAGCAAGCAGAGAACTAAGCTCTGAAGAAAAGAATTAAATTCTCAAGAAAAATAAGCAAGGAAGAAGATGAAAGAACAGTGGTCTTCCCAGAAGAAAAAGCCCTGCATTTATAAGGCATGATGGGGAGCGGTTCATCTTCCCATTCCCCTAGGCAATCCAACGGCTGTAAGGGCAGACAGCGTTGCACTCACGTGCAAGCCACATGAGAGAAACACTGGGGGGCATTTGTTCCATTAAAAAAAGGGATGGGGGAAAATTCCCCACTAAAACAGCCCCATGTGTTTAACACGTGAGTGTCTATATGCAACGCATATAGGCACTGCAGTTAAAATAACTGCTAGGCTAATGGAGCCTCACGGGCCCACACGTGAGCACCTATATGCAAAGCTTATAAGCACTGCATTTAAGAAATTGACAGGCTAAAATTGAGCCTCACGTGTAAGCACGTGAGCGCCTATATGCAAAGCATATAGGCACTGCGTTCATACAGATGGCAAGCACAAAAAGGCTCACGTGATAACACGTGATATACTTATATGATGTTGCATATAAGCGATCAAGCGTAATCCCATTGGGATCACGTGCTACACATGAGTGCTCTTAAAATCATCGAAGCTGATAGAATTAAATTCTAAACAACAGGATTAAAAGTATATTTGGAAAATATTTCCTTAAATCTTTCTAATATAGAAAGATCCTTCTCTAACAAAGAATCTTGGATGAACTATCTGATAGAATTAAATTCTATGTGGGAAATATTTCCCTGATATTCTGTAAACTAGAAAGATCTTCTTTGTTAAACGGAGAACCTTTGGATCAAAGAACCAATGGTGATTGTCTGATAGAATAAAATTCTATAAAAGATATTCATATAAATAAAATTCTATGATAGAATAAAATTCTAATATTGTTAAACTAACGAGATATTCATGTGATAGAATTAGATTCTATATTAGAAAAATATAACCTAATCTTGTTAAACAAACAAGAAATCTTCTCTGTTAAACAGAGAGCCTTTGGATTAAAAATCCAACAGTGAATAAAATTCACCGATTGATCTAAAAGATCATAGAATCAATAATGATCTCTCTGTTCACCGCCGAAAATGGCCGTGTAGGATTGTCTTGCCTGAATTTGGGGGCAGATTCTATTTCGATTTATTCGTCCACCTCTCCGAAGATGCCAAGTTAATTTATGGCACCTTGTATCGAAGGTTTGGACGGATGCGGACGTTGTAGTAGACTTCGTCAGATTCCCCCTCATTTACGAGGGGTTTTTGATTGTGGTGAAACTCTTCCCTGCAGGCGCAAGCCCCTGAAGTTAATTACGTTACCGCGTAGCGATAACCATTTTCTCCTGCTCCAGAGGTTCACTTCGTGTCGTGTGTGTTTGTTTTATTTTTGGTTGCCCGTGGATTGTATACGAAGACTAATTTATGTTGTCGCCCGTAGGGCGTGAATTAGTCTAAATCCGTATATTCTTAAATTTTGGTTTGGTTTGATTTAAGGATCGTTAATTTTGTTTGAGATTAAGATCAACTTAAATGTTTGTTGAGGATACGTTAGTCCAATTTTAGACTAAGATCTACTTAACAAGGTTTTAGAATCATTCAGATTCAACAAAAGAGCATTTGGACTCTATTGTTTTAGTTTAAGGACGTTACGGTCCATCGGTAGTTTAAAGACGTTTCGGTCCATAACTAGTTTAAGGACGTTGCGGTCCGTTGGAATGTGCTCATCGGTTTGGGAGTGCACTAAGAGTTGTTGGGTGTCGGGACCCTCCACCTCTTTTAAGACGTTGAAGAATTACAACGACATGTATCAGAGGTGTGGAGAGATATACCCTTGAACCAAATTCCAGATTGAGGGGAGAGATCATGGTGGACAATCTAAGAATTATTAGTCATTTTTGGAAGACTAAGATTAACTTAGGAGATGTGATGGACATCGTTCTGTTCAATTAGTTTGGGAAGTCATAAGCATAGAGGCTCAGTCTATTTGGAGATCCAAGACATTTTAATCTCAAGAAGACTTAACCAATTTGGGGATGAAGTTGGCTTCTTATAGTGTTAAATACTAAATTATGCTCAGTGCTCGCGTGCTCTCACGTGAGTCTCTAAAGCAGTATTAAACACTGAAATTTGGGACGCTCATGTGTGGCACGTGAGGCGCCTGAAAGTTGGCGCTGTACACTTAGGACCAAATCCACATCTGTATATAAGTGTTAAACACTTAATTCTTGTGGCCATTACGTGTGGGCACGTAAGGCGCCCCAGAGTTGGGCACTATTTCTTTGGGTTTATTCCCTCTTCCTTTTATAAGTGCTAAGCATTTAGCTCATATAGTGCTCACGTGTGGACATGTAAGGTGCTCAAAATGTGAGCGCTGTCTTTGGATTTTTCCCCTTTTCCATTTAAGCAACTGTTTGGGGGTCACGTGAGAACACGTTATTCGATCTCAGTCATTCCTTTTTGTTCATCGGCGGTGCTCATGTGGGAACACGTGACCAGTCTTTTCTTTTATATGCATAGAGATTTTGATCTGAGTTTTAAGAATTTTAGGCCCCTTGTTTTATAAGAATTAAATTCTTTTACAGGGTTAAACCATAGTTTTATCAGAGGAATTAAATTCCTATATACTTTTGGAAGAATTAAATTCTCTGGACTTAGTTCTTTCCCGTAAGTTTTGAATCTGCATAACAGAATCTTTCCGATGAGAATTAAATTCTCAACTTGTGGGGGATCTGCTTCTACAGACCTCGGGGTCCGAATTTTTTCTCGCTGCCCGGAAGTCGAAAACGACTTTCCGGGGCGAGAAAAAGGGTCGCTGATTTTTTGGCGTAAGAACTAAGTTCTTGTATGAAGGATTAAACTCTTAAAGAAGAGATAAGATAATCTCTGTACTCACTTCTTACCTAGGATTTTTTGTTTAAGAAGGGGATCTTCTTCCTCTAGAGAATTGAATTCTTTTTTTCTCTTTTTCTTTTGTTTCTCAAAGCTTATGGGAGGGTCTCTCTTTACAAGACTTGAAGTCTTGGGTCCTTTATATAGCAGAGACAAGTTTGTTGATTTAGTTAAAGAAATCTCTCATTGAAAGATCTTTAATTGATTTGGGGATTTTATCCACCGTTGGATCTTTGATCCAAGGACTTCTGTTTTTTCAGAATATATCTTTCTTGTTTTTAACAAGATTAGCGAAATATTTTCACATACAGAACTTATTTTGCAGATAGGTGATTTTTAATCACCATTGGATTTTTAATCTAACGGTGCTCTGTTTTACAGAGAGTAATCTTTCTTATTTAGAAAGATTTGAGGAATATTTTCTCAGCAGAATTTAATTCTGCATTTTGATGATTTATCACCTCCGTTGGATCTTTGATCCAACGGCTCTGTCTAACAGAGAGCTTTTAGTTTTGGTGTTGGCGTCCTCGTGCGAGGCACGTGAGGCGCTGCTTCAGAGTTTTTAACTCTTGGCGATGGCTCCCTTGTGTAAGGCACGTGAGGCGCCGCCTCAGAGTTTTTAACTCTTGGCGCCACCTTTCAAGTTTTGAACAAAGCTTTGCTCTTTTATTGGGGAAACACTCTTAATGAGAGATTTTCTCAACAAATTGATTTTTTCTCTTCTCCTATAAATAGAAGCAAATAGAGAGAGGGAGGAAGAAAAGTACAGAGAGAATTCTCTAAAAGAAGAAGATCAACCTCCTAAAAAAACCCTAGGTAAAAAGAAGAAAAAACACAAAGATCGTTCTTCGCTTCTCCAAGGGTTTCACCCTTCATATAAGAACTTAATTCTTCCTCTGCTCAAGATATTCAGAAGTAGATCTCCCTACAAGTTGAGAATTTAATTCTCATCGGGAAGATTCTGTCATGCAGATTCAAAACCTAGGGGAAAGAATTGAGTTCTAAGAATTTAATTCTTATAAAAACATATGGGAATTTAATTCCTCTGAAAACTAGGGTTTAACCCTATAAAAAGAATTTAATTCTTACAAAATGAGAGGCATGAGATCCTCCAAACCCTAGAATCAGTAACATGATATCGAAATCTCCAAACACCAAGAAGGATAGATTGATGATTCATTATTATTTAAACACTATAACGAAGACCGCACGCGTTTCCCATGCAAGCGCTTAAAAAGAAGAACAAGAAGTGTCTCCTACGGCAATCACGTGTTCTGCATGCGATCTATAACCAAATGCTTAGCACTTATAAAAAAAGAGGGGAATAGAACCTATAGAACAGCTCCCACTTTGGGGCGCCTCACGTGCTCGCACGTGAGCGCCACAATAACCAATTGCTTAGCACTTATAAAAGAAGAGGGGAATATAACCCAAAGAATAGCTCCCACTTTAGGGCGCCTCACGTGCTCGCACGTGAGCGCCATAATAACCAAGTGCTTAGCACTTATAAAAGAAAAGGGGAATAGAACCCAGAGAATAGCTCCCACTTTAGGGCGCCTCACGTGCTCGCACGTGAGCGCCACAATAACTAAGTGCTTAGCATTTATAAAAGAAAGGGGGAATAAAACCCAGAGAACCGCTCCCACTTTGGGGCGCCTCACGTGCCCACACGTGAGCGCCTTCAAAGTGCGGTGTTTAACACTGATTCGGAGCCTCACGTGGGAACATGTGAGTGCTGAACATAAACCAGAGTTTAGCATTATGGGAAATCAACTTCCGCCCCAAATGGGCTAAGTCTTCCTGAGGTCAAAACCTCGTTGATCTCCAAATCGACCGAGCCTATGTGCTCACTACTTGATCTTTGTCACGACCCGGAAAAGGCACGCGACAGGCACTTGAATCATGTGAAGTTTATAGGACCCCACCTAATTCAAGTAAGACAAAAGCCCAGAAATCTAAACCTTTTAGGGGAAAAATAGTGGAGGTGCAGTTTTGAAATAAGGTACACTGAAATCAAGTTTATTCTTATATAAACATAAGTTGTAATATATGGAAACACTATATTTGTATCTAGCTTGAAAACCCTTTTGTCATTTGAAATTCGGGTATCACCTCCTTTATAATTTGTAACCCACAAATGAATACAAGCAATAATATATAAGGCATCCCCAAGCAGGAGCTAGCTCTTCGCCAAATGGCGGAACAACCACGCAAGATAAAATGAATATACAACGCTGAAGGGCGGGGATCAAAACTCAAAAAGAAAGCGAGAAAATTAAGCATCATAAAGAAAACCAGAAACAATAATAAAGAATACAAGAGCGCGACTCTAAGCCCGAAAGAATATACAAACCGAGGTCATCTAAGTCTACTAAAAATACATAGTCTGGTTGATGGAGCGTTTAACTAGATTCAACTGAAATATAAAGTACAATGGTGGGCACGATGCAAGTGAACCCACCCACCAAAGCAATCACCCGGAAGGAAGTAGTATGCCAGCGAAGCCACCATGGAACCTGTACGGCTAAACCTGCAAGAAACTGTGGCACAACGGGGTGAGTTGCCAGCTCATGAGTAGAAAACATCACCGAGTAGAAACCGAATGTATAACGATCTCCTAGGTCATACCATACTGTACACATAATATATACTGAAACATCTAGTAGTGGCAAGGGTAATCATCTAAACATAAGTGTAATACAATATACTCGTGTCAGTGACTCAAGTAGCAACATGTCATATATATGATGTACGAATGCATCAAGAATGAAATCAGAATATATCTGTATGAGAAAGCTGTATTTTTATCTCAGTAAGATTTTAGGGTAAAAACTGGAGTATCATCAATGAAATCAACAGAAATCCATGTCAAACATTGACACCATATCCTCAATATCCCGGGCTCCGTCAGTCCGGATCGGCCCATATCATCAAATCTCACGACTACGGTCGGTATCCTCCGAATATCCGCCGCGCTAAATATCACCGGTAGATAGTCTGCCCCTGCCAGGCTCATCGTCTACAACTCGAGCTTCTTGCCCCGGGGTACCTTACCGGGTCCACCATGTACCCAAAACGGTTCATCCTACTCCTCGAATCGAGTCTCGAAAACCAACTCAATTAGAAAAACTCATGGTGGACGCCATATACATCATATCCCGAGAAAACCGCAACTTGCTTTTTTAAAATGATAATGAGTTTATGAAATCCTTGCGGTTTACCCCCAAATCCAGAAATCTCATGGAAAATCCGAAATTCCAAAATCAAGAGTCAATAAGCAGTGAATATCGGCATAAAGCCTACAATATTGCATAACAGAATGAATATATAAATGAATAGGGTATCTAAGTAAATAATGCAATATCTAAACTAGCATATGAGAGTAAGCATACTAGTACTAAGTTGAAACTACCAGCTAGCAGGTTATATCAATGAAATAGTGTTTTCTAAAATGTACGTGACATGGAAATTACCGATGATGTGTGTGTGAGCCGGTAAGCAAGTGTACGTGAAACATACGCATCATCGGTAATGGTGCTGGTGTCCTAACAGACGGGGTTCATAATATCTAAAGAAAACACATGTAATAAATATGCAATGCAATGAGAACAACATAAATATAACAGAAAAGCGAATAGTAAATGTAACATTATAAAATATACATATCAGTGTACGAGTCATACGGTTTTAGTGTTTTAACATAGCACGAATCGAGGTTTTTAGAAAAGTATAGGCTACGGTGTTTTTGAGAAAAGATGTCTTTTGAAAAATCCATAGCATCCCTCGGGTTGTCTTTTGAAAATACTCATGATTCGTTAGTTTTGAAAATAGGTATGACTCAAGCCAGGTCTAGAATCTACCTAAACAACTAAGAGACAAACTAAGAAATTAGTCGGATGGATAAGAAAATCTGCATATATATTCCGAGTCAATATACCTAGTAGTCGGCGATCCAGCCTTATAGCGTCAAGTACTGTATAATATATAGTACGGCATCCTCGAGTCAAGAGCGCTGATCAATCATCTTATATGTACCTCGTACGATAAAATCCATCGTATGACATCCCAAAATCGAAGGTACGGATCAAATATCATATGAATCATCAATTGTAAGTCGACATTAGACACCCCACATGATGCGGGGAGGCGGAATAGGTAAAACAATCATTTTGTTTAAGTTAATATCGACTAACTTTACGGATCTTTGCTAAACCCTAACTAACAACTAACTAGAAGTAATTAACTACTATGATAGATGATTATACCTCAAGATTCTAGTTCTTCTTGTTCTTGTTGTTCACCTCCTCGTCGGCCTCCTCGATGTGATAGAAGATCCATCCGAGAGTTCCTTCTCCAAGCTTTAACCTCTCACTTGAGGTAACTAGGTGGCTATGATTGCTAATCAAAGTAACCTAGAGGATATAGAGATGGATTAGGGATCTATTAGTCTTGCTAACCCTTGGGATCTCAACACATGAGAGGATTAAGATTAGGTTCTTGAAAAGAGAGAGCTAGAGGAGAGAGAATGTGTTTGTGAGAATGAATATAAATCTTGAGTCATTTGGATAAATAATGAAGCATGAAAATATTTAAGTAATAATATATAAAATTATCAACCATGCTTCATTAATTACTTTGAGGTGAATCACCTCATGATTTATGATATAATTAATGAAAATTTCACATCATCTCCTCCACCTCATTAAGCTTAATTCATAAATGAATTAAAACATAATGAGTCACCTTTCTTCTAGAAGCTTCTCGAGTAATTACGAGAATGCCTCTCCCATCCGTAAAACACGGAAAATCTGAGACTGTATAAATCCAATAATCCAATACTAGAATCTGGCTTAAACTAAAGCCAGCTAGTAAAAACTGTCCAAACATCGTACCTGCATAAATACACGTATGTGTCCGAACTCTGTCGTAAAACCATACGACCTCTATATCGTTTCGCCTGAAGCAGGGAAACTCTCTGTGTGGGACTCTAAAGACTCGACACTACGCTGGCAGTGGGTTTAACCACAGGCCACAAGCGGTACTAGCTGTACGTAACGGTCCCCAGGTAGATGTCAATAAGAAGGTCGATGAGGAAACCCATCCGAACTCCTACTGAGCCTGATGTGACAATCTACATACAGTCCGGCCTGTTCGTCTAAAACTATCGCATATCGCACCTAGGCGGCGGCAAGCGTCAGTCCCCTAAAAGATGTATAAGTCGTGTCGGAGTGAAGCCCATTACACCATGAGTAGCTACTGGAAATCCTACCAGTAAATTTCGTTTGCCCTGGCCAGGGACTTTGCGTAATGGCTCTCCAAACACAGCGCGATATCAACTCCCAATACCGGGAGAGACGAATCCTATCTAACCGCCACTGCCTCCAAGTGCTTCGGGACTGCACCCAACTGCTACCTGTTTGCACGACTCCTTTGAGCCTTGGTAGGGTAGCAATCTAAGAACAGAGGGAACACACTCGAGACGAAGCAGCAGTGTCAAGTCTGTGGACTATGCTGTACTCATGTCACATGGGAACTGTTAACTGACGACGGGTATAATACCAACCAACAGTTCCCTGCGAGTCCTGTCCGGTGTACCCGTAACCCAACGAGCACATGTATATTATCTCCAGTACAGCGTACTAATGGCTGTGGGACAGACCATTTCCCCTGCTGGGATGAGAAGCATTCACACTAGTCTACTCTGGAGTATCGATGCCCTGTCTCGATAATCCTACGACTAGGGACCTGAAAAAGGATGTGCTTGTAGACTACCCAGCCCCTACTAGTGTGATTGCTATCACAACACTGGTAGTCAAGCAAGATCCTAAGGGCTCTATCAATATGTATTCACAATATGCTAACATATACACATATTAAGATAGATATAAACCAAGTAGAATACTACTATATTGAGCAAGACTGTTAATATAACTGTGAATATCCCAAGCTTCCATTAAGTAATATACAAGCTAGTATGATACAATAATGGCCCCTAGGGCATATACACTAACAATCTCCCACTTGCACTAGGGCCATGTACCGGCATATCGAAGATCTATCATCTCGAATAGCCTCTCGAACTGTGTCTGGGGTAAGTCCTTTGTTAATGGATCTGCAGTGTTCTCCTCTGTAGCAACTCTCTGGACCTCGATCTCCCGGCGATCTATGATCTCCCTGATCAGGTGATACCGCCTTAAGATGTGTCTGGACTTCTGATGGGACCTGGGTTCCATCGCTAAAGCTATAGCGTCGTTGTTGTCACAATACAGCGGTATTGGATCAGCAACCACCTGAAGTTCTGTTGGGAACTTCTTCATCCAGACTACTTCTTTTGCGGCATCGCAAGCAGCGATATACTCCGCTTCCATCGTCGAGTCAGCAACGGTGTCCTGCTTGGAACTCTTCCAGCACACCGCCCCTCCATTGAGGGTAAAGACATAACCTGACATGGATTTGGAGTCATCCTTGTCACTTTGGAAGGTGGACTCAGCAAAAGCCTCGATCTGGAGGCCTTTTCCGCCGTAAACCAAGAACATATCCTTAATCCTTCTCAGGTACTTGAGAATGTTCTTTACTGCTACCCAGTGCTTCTTCCCTGGGTTTGACTGATACCGGCTTACCACGCTCAGTGCGTAAGTTACATCTGGTCTGGTGCACAACATCGCATACATTATAGAGCCTACCGTAGAAGCGTAGGGTATAACTGACATGCGATCCCTTTCCAAATCAGTCTTGGGAGACATCTCTTTGGAGAGGGTGATTCCGTGACAAGCCGGTAAATTACCACGCTTAGAATCTTCCATACTGAATCTTTTCAGTATAGTGTTGATATACCTGGACTGTGAAAGTCCCAACATTCTCTTAGATCTATCATGACAGATCTGGATCCCCAGAATGTAAGAGGCATCACCCAGGTCTTTCATTGAGAACCTGTGTGACAAGAATCCTTTGACAGATTGTAGCATAGGAATGTCATTTCCTATCAAGAGAATGTCATCCACGTATAAGACGAGGAATACGACAGTTCGTGCTACAATTTTACTATATATACATGGTTCATCTGGATTTTTGATAAAGTCATATTTCTTGACCATTTCATCAAAACAGATGTTCCAACTCCGCGATGCCTGCTTTAGTTCATAAATGGACTTAAGAAACTTGCACACTTTCCCGCTACTCCCACTCTGATTGAAACCTTCTGGCTGATCCATATAGACGCACTCTTCTAAATTACCATTTAGAAAAGCCGTCTTTACGTCCATCTGCCAGATATCATAATCATGGAAGACGGCAATGGCAAGAAGGATCCGAATGGATTTGAGCATAGCCACTGGAGAAAAAGTTTCGTCATAGTCCAAACCAGGTCATTGACGAAAATCCTTTGCAACAAGTCTATCCTTATAGGTTTCTACCTGTCCATCTACACCAATCTTTTTCTTGAAGATCCACTTGCATCATATAGGTTTTACCCCATCTGGAAGAAGTTCCAAAGTCCATACTTTGTTAGTGTACATGGACTCCATCTCGGTCCGCATTGCATCCAGCCATCTTACCGAGTCATCGCTCTGGATGGCCTGCTGGAAGCTAGTAGGTTCATCATTATCAATGACGCAATCCTCTCTATCCCCGTCTATGAGAAAACCGTAGTATCTCTCAGGCGGATGAGACGGCCTACTACTCCTGCGGAGGGGTGCGGGAATGTCATGTTCTTCTTGAACTTCTGGTTCTACCAAACTTTCAGTAGTAGTTTATGGTTCTGGAATTTCTTCCAGTTCTATTGCGCTCCTACTTGTTTCCTTTTCTAAAAACTGTTGTTCTAGAAAATGGGCATTACGAGAAACAAAAACTTTTTTTTCCTCTGCGTAATAGAAAAAATACCCCTTGGAATTCTTTGGATATACCACAAACTTACACTGTACTGAGCGTGTCTCGAGTTTGTCCGCATGCTGCTTTTTAACAAAAGCTGGACATCCCCATATCTTCAGATACTGAAGATAGGGTTTCTTCCCACTCCACATCTGATATGGTGTGGTAGGCACAGTCTTGGTAGGAACCCTGTTCAAAAGATATGCAGCTGATTCTAGCGCATAACCCCAGAAAGATCACGGTAACTCAGCATTACTCATCATGGAACGTTCCATATCCAATAGGGTTCGGTTCCGTCCTTCCGAAACACCGTTATACTGTGGAGTGTATGGAGGAGTAAGCTGAGAGAGAATTCCATTCTCTTTTAGGTAACCCAAGAACTCGGCACTTAAGTATTCACCACCTCGATCAGATCTCAGTGTCTTGATACTTTTGTCGGTTTGGTTTTCTACTTCATTCTTATATTCTTGGAATTTCTCAAAGGCCTCGTATTTATGTTTCATTAAGAAAATGAATCTATACCTAGAGTAATCATCCGTAAAAGTAATGAAATATGAAAAACCGCCTCTTGCATTTATAGACATTGGACCACATACATCGTTGTGTATGAGTCCTAAGAGCTCGCTCGCTCGCTCTTACTCCATGTCCAGTGAATGGAGTCTTTGTCATCTTTCCTTTGAGACATGATTGACAAGTGGCATAAGATTGATGTTTGAACGGATCCAAATATCCTTCACTATGTAACTTAGTTAACCTTGTCTCATTGATGTGACCTAGTCTACAATGTCATAAGAAAGCCTGATTTATATCTGGAGACTTTCTTTTTAGTGTGTTCTGGACATTGAAAATTTGTAATTGGTTTAACACGTATATACCGTTATCTAGTGTACCAGACCCAATCAAACCATGATTAAGGTGGATGTTAACAACATCGCTTAAAACGTGAAATCATAACCTTCTTTTGATAACAACGATACTGATATGATATTACAGGTTAAACTGGGTACATAAAAATAGTTGCGCAAAACCAAAATATGTCCACTCGTCAATCCAAGGTGATAATCCCCTACGGACACAGCACCCACGCTAGCTCCGTTAGCAACCAGGAGGGTCATATCACCAACCTTCAACACTCTACGATTTCTCAGTGCCTGCAATGAATTGCATATATGAGATCCTGATCCGGTATCCAATACCCAGGAAGTAGAGTTGATTGACAGACAATTTTCAATTACAAACACACCTGAAGCCGAAGCCACAACTTGCCTCGGGTCCAGGTTCTTGGCAATCCAAGCTTTGCAGTCTTTCTTCCAATGGCTTTTCCTACGAAAGTGGAAGCACTCGTCCTTTGCCACTACTGGCACCGCAACCTTTGCCTTTCCCTTGACTCCTACATTAAACACCACCTCTCGGTTTGGTAGTGGCCTTCTTCTTCCTTCCTTTGGCCCTTTCCTTGGACCTGGAAGAGGAAGCACCACGAACAAACATAGTGGGTGTTTCCCTTGCCTTCTGCAAGGTGCCCTCTGCACTCCTCAACATGTTAAAGAGTTCTGGAAGTTCTACTTCTTTACCTTGAATGTTGAAATTCAAGATAAACTGGGCGTAGGTGGAAGGCAGGGACTGGAGAATCAAGTCTGTATACAGCTCGTTCTTTAATGTTGTCCCGAGGTCTGCGAGCTCTTCAATATAGCCAATTATCTTAAGGACATGTTCCCCTACAGATGATCCGATGGCCATCCTTGACTGAAACAAGTTCTTCGAGGTCTCGTATCTAGCTATACGAGATTGCTCTCCATACAGTTCCATGGTGTGGAGAAATATGGATTCTAGATCCATATTCTCGTGCCTCCTCTGATGTTCATTATTCATAGAGGCAAGCACGATGCATTTGGCCTTCGCGCAGTTTAACTCCCAGGTCTTGCGGATTTCCTTATCCGCGACACTGGATTCAGGACCTGGGACGGAAGGGGCCTTTGTAGTAAGGACATACCCCAATTTGTCATAGGTAATAACCATCTTAACATTCCGGAACCAATCTTTATAGTTTGGCCCTGTCAAAATATTTTTATCTAATAATAACTTAAGGCCTGTCATGTTCTGGGTCGCTGTAATGAGAGAGAGAGGGAACACTTTAGCATGATGCTCTTGCAAGTTTAGAGTGGTTTTTAGTTTATCTAAACAGGATGGCTCCCACTGTTTCTCGAATCCCTCCTCAAACCAAAAAGGAAGAACTAGTCAGGACTATTCTCACCGTACAATACTTGCTTAACCGTTCAGCCAGGCCGGTGTCGGTACTTCCTGGGAGGTTTTACGACGCTTTCGCAAAGTTCCTTAATTAAATAACCTCTTTTCTCTGGGGGCGTAGCCCCGCCGACACCTTTCTCGACACCTACTTGGTTTATAGCATTGATCGTTAAGTGACAAATCTCCTGATGAGTAGCAGATACTCACAATAAGATCGGGATCCAAATATCATTGTGTGATAAAGCTGAAGGAATCCTACCAAAATTATCACACTTCAAATGGTATGCAATCTCTTAGCAAGTTTCAGTTTCTTTAGAAACTCCCGATATGGATTTTTGCCCCATGCTCTTATGACCTTGGCATTGGTCAAAATGTCGTAAGTCACATGTCAAGTTCTACCCATCATTATCTTGTTAATTTGAACCCACCCGTACATACCCCTGACGTTGGCCAAATGATAGTACGACTGTCCCAAACCAACTCATCTATCTATGCAACAAATGAATACCCAACAGCTACCAAACACTATGCCTTGGCGTTGGTCAAAATACATAGCTTGAATACTACTGAATATCCAAATGAAATGACGGAGGGCTACAAATGGTTTTGGCAAAACCGTGAACGTAGTGAACTTGATATGATCGAAGAAACCTGATAGCTTTTAAAAGGAGTGGTTAAGCTCCGTAATTAAAAAAATATCTTCTGTTTTAAAATAACCGAGTGGTTTCTTTTAAACTGTTCCAACGATTCAACTTTGGTTTATTTTCTTTGTATTAATATAATGCATTCCATCAATTAACTTATCATTACAGAAAACAACGAAAATACAACGTCCTCTTATGCCATCCGCATTCACCACTGGGCCCCTTCATTCACCCGTTAGGTTACTTAACTAACGACAGAGCGGGGGCTGGGCTAGCGCGGGTGCAAAACGTAAGTGACGCCTACTAGATATCATATATAGATATTGTACATTCGTCAGACGCAATAATAGGCATTCCAGATCACAGATGAACATATTGGATTTTCTAGGAATCCGCATTCCTTTTGAGCCTGCAAAGAAAGACGGATTACATAGTCGCGATGAATAGCCAAAACCCCACCCTAGACCCCTACGGGTACGGCAAACTACCCGTCAAGTATCCGAAGTGAAGCGGTCTCCCTCAACGACGTGAGTAGGCCACTAAACACTTCAAAGTACCCGGTAGTTTGTGCACCCCATCTTAGGTCTATCCTAGGAGCAGAAAACAGTAATTGAAATAATACAACGGTGGCTACAAGCTCAACCCGGATGTGCCCTGCAAAAGAATATTACAACAAATTATAATTTACATTTGAATGAAAGAAACACTCATCTCACATCCCCGGCTATCCATTCACGACAATCCAACAAGTTCACAATCACAAACCAGTAAAATCCATTACAGAAATGTGCAACCCCCTGCTAACCGACATACTAGCAGTTAGGGAAGGTATACGAACACTTTAAACACAACACAGATATAATCCAGTTAGCCAAACATCTTAGAATTTCGATCGAGCAATACTTATGAATCCACTCTAAACAATTCTCTGTGCACATAAAACCTGAGCAGAAACAAATCATTCTAGAAAATACAACATCAACACAGAAGAATAACTGAGCAAATTTGGGTTAACTCGGTGGCAACTCGGCCGCGGATCCGCAGCAGATCGCTTGGATCGGCGGCGGTTCCGCGGTGGTATGGCCGATTCACAGTCCTAAATTTCTTCACAATTCTTAAAAAACCCTGCTTGTATTTTTAAGGGTCCCTGAAAAAATTTTAGACCCCGTTTTAAAAACGGCAGAAACTATGTGAAAACGTCGTATTTTCGGGTTCGTTTTGCGATTGAATTTCTAAATACTTTGCTAACATGTTAATTATGGTTTAATTAGTCTCTGATACCACTGTAAGTCGACGTTAGACACCCCACACGATGCGGGGAGGCGGAATAGGTAAAACAATCATTTTGTTTAAGTTAACATCGACTAACTTTACGGATCTTTGCTAAACCCTAACTAACAACTAACTAGACGTGATTAACTACTATGATAGATGATTATTCCTCAAGATTCTAGTTCTTCTTGTTCACCTCCTCGTCGGCCTCCTCGATGTGATAGAAGATCCACCCGAGAGTTCTTTCTCCAAGCTTTAATATCTCACTTGAGGTAACTAGGTGGCTATGATTGCTAATCAAAGTAACCTAGAGAATATAGAGATGGATTAGGGATCTATGAGTCTTGCTAACCCTTCGGATCTCAACACATGAGAGGATTAGGGTTAGGTTCTTGAAGAGAGAGAGCTAGAGGAGAGAGAATGTGTTTGTGAGAATGAATATAAATCTTGAGTCATTTGGATAAATAATGAAGCATGAAAATATCTAAGTAATAATATATAAAATTATCAACCATGCTTCATTAATTACTTTGAGGTGAATCACCTCATGACTCATGATGTAATTAATGCAAATTTCACATCATCTCCTCCACCTCATTAAGCTTAATTCATAAATGAATTAAAACATAATGAGTCACCTTTCTTCTAGAAGCTTCTCGAGAAATTACGAGAATGCCCCTCCCATCCGTAAAACACGGAAAATCTGAGACTGTATAAATTCAATAATCCAATACTAGAATCTGGCTTAAACTAAAGCCCGTTAGTAAAAACTGTTCGAACATCGTACGTGTATAAATACACGTATGTGTCCGAACCCTGTCATAAAACCATACGACCTCTATATCGTTTCGCCTGAAGCAGGGAAACTCTCTATGTGGGACTCTAAAGACTCGACACTACGCTGGCAATGGGTTTAACCACAGGCCGCAAGCAGTACTAGCTGTACGTAACGGTCCCCAGGTAGATGTTGATAAGAAGGCCGATAAGGAAACCCATCCGAACTCCTACTGAGCCTGATGTGACAATCTCCGTACAGTCTGGTCTATTCGTCTAAGACTATCGCATATCGGGCCTAGGGGTGGCAAGCGTCAGTCCCCTAAAAGTTGTATAAGTCGTGTCGGAGTGAAGCCCATTACACCTTGAGAAGCTACTGGAAATCCTACCAGTAAATCTCGTTGGCCCTGGCCAGGGACTTTGCATAATGGCTCTCCAAACACAGCGCAATATCAACTCCCAATACCAGGAGAGAGGAATCCTATCTAACCGCCACTGCCTCCAAGTGCTTCAGGACTGCACCCAACTGCTACCTGTTTGCACGACTCATTTGAGCCGTGGTAGGGTAGCAATCTAAGAACAGTGGGAACACACTCGAGACGAAGCAGCAGTGTCAAGTCTGCGGACTATGCTGTATTCATGTCACCTGGGAACTGTTAACTGACGACGAGTATAATACCAACTAACAGTTCCCTGCGAGTCCTGTTCGGTGTACCCGTAACCCAACGAGCACCTGTATACTATCTCCAGTACAACGTACTAATGGCTGTGGGACAGACCATTTCCCCTGCTGGGATGAGAAGCGTACACACTAGTCTACTCTGGAGTATCGATGCCCTGTCTCGATAATCCTACGACTAGGGACCTGAAAAAGGATGTGCTTATAGACTATCCAGCCCCCACTAGTGTGACTGCTATCACAACGCTGGTAGTCAAGCAAGATCCTAAGGGCTCTATCAATATGTATTCGCGATATGCTAACATATACACATATTAAGATAGATATAAACCAAGTAGAATACTACTATATTGAGCAAGACTGTTAATATAACTGTGAATATCCCAAGCTTCCATTAAGTAATATACAAGCTAGTATGATACAATAATGGCCCCTAGGGCATATACACTAACAATCTCCCACTTGTAATAAATATGGTGCTGGGGTCCTAATATACGGGGTTCATAATAGCTAAAGAAAACACATGTAATAAATATGCAATGCGATGAGAACAACATAAATATAACAGAAAAGCGAATAGTAAATGTAACATTATAAAATATACATATTAGTGTACGAGTCATACGGTTTTAGTGTTTTAAAATAGCACGAATCGAGGTCTTTAGAAAAGTAGGGGCTACGGTGTTTTTGAGAAAAGATGTCTTTTGAAAAATTCGTAGCATCCCTCGGGTTGTCTTTTGAAAATACTCATGATTCGTTAGTTTTGAAAATAGGTATGACTCAAGCCAGGTCTAGAATCTACCTAAACAACTAAGAGACAAACTAAGAAATTAGTCGGAAGGATAAGAAAATCTGCATATATATTCCGAGTCGATATACCTAGTAGTCGGCAATCCAGCCTTAAAGCGTCACGTACTGTGTAATACATAGTACGGCATCCTCGAGTCAAGTGTGCGGATCAATCATCTTATATATACCTCGTACGATAAAATCCATCGTACGGCATCCCCAATATCAAGGGTATGGATCAAATATCATATGAATCATCAATCGTACGGTATCAATCGTCGTACAATATCAATATCATAATCGGTGGTATGGATCTATGGTCTCGTACAATCCATTATTTTATCAAATCACATGTTACATGTTTGAATACATGTCGCCCAACGATCCCTTATAATATACCATATCACGACTCAATCACATATCAAATCTCACGGCATCATGCCCGATCATATCGACTCATCTCCACATATTACATGCAGTCATCATCACCCGTGTATATGTATACACACACACACACACACACACACATACCCACATACCTATATATATATACACACACACATATATACACACAAAATCAAGTGTGTGTGTGTGCGTGCGTGTATGTGAGACTACATATAACCTACGATCCGCCACCAAGGTAATCATCCTATGGATAGGTCTCCCTAGATCAACCTAATCTAACCTAAGGTTTTCTAAGTACCATCTTTACTAAGTATCCAAATATCGCATCCAAACTTACAGATATAGTAATACCCTATTCTACGGTTGCGGGGGTGCTAAACGCCATCCACCCGACTTCCCCCGTAGATATACATCTACTTACATTGATCCTCACTTGCCGAAGTCAATGACGCCCTGCTCTCCTTTATTGTCCGAAGTCTACGTGAAGGTACCTACCTTTCAACGAATATCGTATCGTGAACGAGAAGTCAATACGAGAAAAGCCGATATGGCACACGAAACACACATAGGTTAGAACCTATGGTCTACGTGTGTAAGAACAATCAAACAACCCTCGTCGTTGATATACAAACATCAATCGACCAAGACAAACAAAATTATAAAAACTCAAGTTATTAAAACTGCAAAACGAAAACAACAACTCATGAAAACACTTCCGGATTTAGCTCAGGTGATAATTGGGACATTTAGCATATATAATAGCTTTATTTACTGGACAAAGGAGCCATGAAACAAGAACGAGACCAGGATTTCATGGTCTGGCCACAAATTGCGGCCATAAGGCTTAAATTGGCGGCCATATTTAGGTCCTGGGGTCTCGGGTCTTTGGGGTACACTCAAAATCACCTGCACATATCACTGTAATCGCTAATTAATTTTTCAAGTCTCCGAGTCACAGCAGATCTCTAAAAGTCATCAAAATTCTCACAAAAACCCGATATCGGCAAATCAAAAATTCATGTCATGGGGTTAAGTCTCTGGTTTTGGTCAAGAATTCTATCACTACAGGATTTTGTGGCCTCTACTAAACCTCAATTACACTTCACAATTCATACAATCTCCTAATCTTCATCTAGGAATGTTCTAAAATCACCAAACTACATAATTCTAACTCTAAACTACCATAGGAGGTGAGGAAAACAAATAACTTAACTAATAGTGTAGGATTTACCTCATTTGGCAACTCAAGAATTTTCTTGAGTTTCCCAAAGTGCTCAAAACCTTAGCTTGATTCCTCCATGGGGTTTGTAGTGAGGTAAGGAATGATTTTTGTAAAAGTGGCATGGTGTTTTGGTGGAATTTAGGGGTGGTTTGTGGTGGTAGAGGAGGTGATGGAGGATGAAGGAAATGAAGAAAATTGAAGGGATGAAGGAAGGCTTGAGAGTTATGTAGAAGCTTCTCATCCTTTCTCTCTCTCTCCCCCTCATGAGCCCATGTCAAATATCCCCTCACCCTCTCTCTCTCATCTTTATTCCTTTTCTTTTCATTTATCTTTTTATTTAAAATCAAAAACAAAACCAAGTTTAATAAAATGTAACATAGTTCAAAACAAACAAAAATGTAATAATTGTTTTGCAACATGATTTGTTGCATGCTATGTACATAAACATGCATAATGCATAATTAATATATATTAATCAAGTTTAGTATTAACATAGAATACAATTAATTATTTAAAAATCTATAACTGCTCAATTCACATAATTTCTTCCAAAAACAATAATTCTTATAAATTTCCTAAATTATCGGTATATGGTTATACCATATCATTAAAACTAATCTCCATACTTCAAAATATTCATAATATTTAATATTTTAATTATTTAAATTCCAAAATATAATATTTTATTTTCTGAAATGTTACAATCTTAGTCCCAAAAACGACTATCGATCTTCCAACTGATGATATCCCAAAACGATATTCATCTCGCGTTCCCCCGAGGAAATTTTAGTCTCAAAATACAACTAATGATTTCTGAGTTAACCACCAACTCCTTTCTCCCTCAAATACGGGAATTCGTTCGATGGTACATCTCTCTACACCTCTGATACATGCCGTTGTAATTCTTCAACGTCTTCAGAGAGGTGGCGAGTCTCGACAACCAACTGCTTTTTGGTATACATCCCAAACTGACCTGCGCATTCCAGATCAAACCATATCCTAAATTGGATGTATCCCATATTATCGTTTCTCATCCCAACACGTAACAAATACACGTGCACGCAAGATGATCTACGGACTGAAACGTCCTCAAACTAAATGTTGCCTCCAAAATGGCGACAATAGACCGTAGCGTCCTTAAACTAAAACCTCACCTAAAAAATGGTGATCTACAGACCGAAACATCCTAAAACTAAACGTTGCCTCCAAAATGGCTATAACGAACCGTAACGTTCTTAAACTAAAATTTCACCTCAAAAATGGTGATCTACAGACCGAAATGTCCTCAAACTACAACTTTGCCACCAAAACGGCAATAAGGGACCGAAACGTCCTTAAAACTAAAACAACAGAGCCCAAATGCTCTCTTGTTGGATTTGAAACAAAAATTATCCTGAAACCTTGTTAAGTAGATCTTAGTCTCAAACTGGACTAAAGTATCCTTAACAAAAAACCAATCGAGCCCCTAACTGCTCGTATACATTTAAGTCGATCTTAATCTTAAACCAGATTAACGATCTTTAAATAAAACAAATCCAAATCTAAGATATACGGATTTGGACTATTCCACGCCCTACGGACGACAACATAAATTAGTCTCCGTATACAATCCACGGGCAACCAAAAATAAAACAAAAACACACGACATGAAGTGAACTTTTGGAGCAGGAGAAAGTGGTTATCGTGATGCGGTAACGTAATTAACTGCAGGGGCTTGTGCCTGCAAGGAAGAGCATCCCCACAATCAAAAATCCCTCGCAAACAAAGGGGAATCTGACGAAGTCTGCTATAACGGTCGCATCCGTCCAAACTTCCGATATACAGTGCCATAAATCAAATTGGCATCTTCGGAGAGGTGGACGGATAAACCCAAATAGCATCTGCCCCAAAATTCAGGCAAGACGACCTTCTCGGTTCGTCTCTGTTTTCGGCAGTAACCAACAGAGCATCGATACACCAGAGTAGACTAGTATGTACGTTTCTTGACCCTGAATGGGGCAATGGTTGATCCCATATCCATTTGTGTTTGACATCAAAGATTATACACAGGTGCTCATTAGAGAATGGGTACACCGAACAGGACTCGCCGGGAACTCCCAGTTAGTATTATACATATTGTCAGATAGCAATTCTCTGGTGACACTGGTACAGGTTAGTCTGTAGACCCGAGATTGTCATAGAGTCTTGTGTGGCTCCCACTGTGCTTTGATTTCCTCCCTACAACGGCTCAAAGGAGTCGTGCATGTAGGGTTCCTAGGCACACTCAAGAGGTTCTACAACTGATCAACCATGCCAAAATCAAATTTTTCATGTGCCGAGAAACCCTAATGCAAGATCGTTAACTAGAGGTAAGGCGATACAAAGCAAGTTAACAGTTTAACTACAAGTGAAAGTAACTACAACCTTTGTAGATCCGGTCCTCCACCTCTTTAGCTCTGTGATGACGTCCCTCCGCTGCGATCATCGGGATCCTAGACTCTAGCGTTGGTTTCATCGGAGAAATGATCGGGCTAGGTCGTTGACTTCGATGCCGAAGATGATCTACGTCGAGGCGACTCAAACTCAAGCTCCATCTTCACTAGGTCATGAAACTTATGAAGAAAACACCCTATACAACATGGCAAGTGGTAGAGGATGAAGAAATAGGAAGTGGGTTCACTTTGGATTTGGATTTCTCACTTGGATTCATCACTTGGAATTTTTCTAACAAGGTTTTCTTCTCTTCATGAAGAAGAAGAAGAAGAAAGAAAGAATGAATATTCTCAAAATAGAAAATCAAGTGATGCTTATCATTTAGCAACCATGGGTGAGTGTAACTAATGTAGAGAATAAACTAGGGTTTAGGTAAATGGTTAGGTTAAGGATAAAACAAAATGGTAGACTTTTTCAAAGATGCATGAAGCATCATGAAGCTTCTTGCATAAAACAAAGATAACCACCATTTTATTTTTGCCAAAAGTAAATAAATAAAGAAAATAAATAAAACAAATAAAACCGAACCATTAACCTAAACATGGTTTAAAGCAAACACACACCCAAGTTTGCATGTACCATCAAACATGATACAAACTAGTGTACAAACATATATCATATATACAATGTGCACAATCAAGTGAGATAATCAATCTTAAGTGAACAATACTAGCCAATGTAAAGTAATATATCTAATATATAATTATACATTAAATCATTAAATCAACACTTGATTTAATGATCCGGTCATACTGCACATAACCGACTAATATCAAGTGTATCAATATATCGAATCAACATTTGATTCGGTAACCCGGCTATATCTTATATAACCGTCCGATGATACAAATCGCGAGAATATAATTCAGTATCACATACTGGTATTATTCTCGGTCCCGCACATATCTCATATGCGCTCCTATTTCATTTCGCTTGAGCCAGGAAACCTCTGTGTCGGACTCTAAAGACCCGTCAATACGCCGGCAGTAGGTGATGATCATATCAAATACCCACAAGCCGCAAGCGGTCTACTAAACGTAACGGCCACCGGGGTATTGAGCGATCAGAAGATCAACGAGCAAGCCCGCTCACACTCCTGTGAATCCAACCAGTAACACTTACCGTACAGTCCGGTCTGTTCGTCTGATATGTCGCATATCTCGCCTAGGGGTGGTAAACGTCAAACCCTAGTAGCTCGATAAGTCATGCCGATGTAAGGTCCATAACAAGCATGAAACTACTGATAACACTTACCAGTAAATCAATGCAACCCTGGCCAGGGATTTCCAGTTATGGCCAGTCGAGCATAGCGCAACATCAACCCCCAATACCGGGAGAGACGAATCCCCTCCTATCGCTCATTGCCTCCATGTGAATCGGGACTGTACCCAAAAACCACCTGTTTGCACGACTCAATAAAGCCGTGGTTGGGTGGAAATCAAAGCACAGTGGGAGACACACAAGACTCTATGACAATCTCGGGTCAACAGACTAAGCTATACCAGTGTCACCAGAGAACTGCCATCTGACATGAGGTATAATACCATCTGGGAGTTCTCGGCGAGTCCGTTCAGTGTACCCAGTCACCACTGAGCACCCGCATACTATCTCTAATGTCAAACACCAATGGATATGGGATGATCCATTGCCCATCACATGGATCGAGAAGATATACGCTAGTCTACTCTGGAATATCGATGCCCCGTCTCGATATTCCCACGACTAGGAACATTGAAGGATGTACTCATTGACTACCCAGGCCCCACTAGTATGATCTGCATCATATTCCTGGAAGTCGAGTACACATCCTAAGGGCTTTATCAATATGTAATAGAGAGACTGCAAATATACATGTTAAGATAAAGAGCAACCAGACAGCGTACTATCATGTCGAGCAAGAAAGTCCTACCTATATATGTCCCAGCATCCACTATAATATACATCCTATGTACAGTAATGGCCTCTAGGGCATACATATAACTAACAGTGAAAATAGGTGGATGTTGGGAATAGTCCCGAGTCACATGGAGGTAATGAGCGATAGGATGGGTTTCATCTCTCCCGGTATTAGGAGTTCATGTTGCGCTATGCTGGATTGGCTATAACAGTAAGTCGCTAGCCAGGGATGTTGATGAGATTTACTGATAAGTGTTATTAGTAGTTTCCCATACCGTTATAGGCCTTACGTCGGCATGACTTATCATTTTATTGGGGTCTGAAGCACCTGAGACAGTAGTCAAGGACCTGTGCGGTTCGATACCACCCCTAGACTCGATATGCGACATATCAGACGAAGAAACCGGACTGTATAGTAAGTGTTACCTATAGGCTTCATGGGAGTTTGGACAAGCTTGCTTGTTGATCTTCTAATCGCTCAATACCTGGGTAGCCGTTACGTCCAGCTAGTACCGCTGATGGCTTGTGAGTGACGGATGTGATCATCACCCACTGCCGGCGTATTGAGGAGTTTTTAGAGTCCCACACAGAAGTTTCCTGGTTCAAGCGAAACAAAGTAGAGCACATATGCTGATATGTGCGTGGGGCCTGATTAAATATGAGTATGTGATACCGTATTATAATCTAGTAGTTATCTGTTATCGGTCAGGTTATATGTGATATAACCGTATTATCAAATCAAGTGTTGCTTTGATAATGTGATATACAGATAAATGATATTAGTCGGTTATATATGATATAACCCGATTATTAAATCAAGTGTTGATTTAATAATATGATATATATTATATTTGATATAATTATATCTTAACTAATATTACTAGCTCACTAAATATTTACTTTATATATACATATATACATACATACATACATATATATATATATATATAATATATGTATATATATATATATAATATGTGTGTGTGTGTGTATTAAAAGGAAGCATGGTGCATTTTCTATTTTTGGAAAATAGAAAATATGAGGTGGAAAATGAGAAGCATGGTGAACCATAGCTTTGCTTGTTATTTTATTCATTTGTTCTTACTAGTGAGGCATGGTTCCAATTATTTATTGGAAATATATTGGAGCCTCAATAAGAGAGATGTTTTAGAAAAGGCCATTCATCACTACTTCATCATTTTTTTTATGCTTGCTCTCTTGAGTTGCTCTCTAGCTCCCATCATCTTCCTCCTCAAACCTCCAAGCTCAAATCCCTCACATGTGTTGTGAAATCTTGAACTTGTGAGTAGCCTAGTGAGCTAAACAAACCCCTACTTCACCATCCTACACTTGATTAGCATTCAAGTGTAGCGTGTTTCCTTCACTAAAGTGTTTAGTGAAGAGGTAGCTTGGATTGCAGAGTTTCGGGTGGATCATCTTCGGCATAGAGGTTTTCGGAGCAAGCTCGATCAAATTCGAAGTGGAGCCTAGTAGAGTCGCGTGGAAGGACACGGTCTACAAAGGTTCTAACCATCCATCTCTTAGTGTAGTTTTAGTGATAGCATGTTTAAATCCTAATATTCTAGTTAGATCTTGGTAAGTTTTCATTAACACCTCTAAAATTTGAAAATTGCATGTGTGATGCCCGTTTTAACCCCGTCACGGTGCTAGCGTACACTTTCATGGTATCAGAGCAAGGTTAGAACATTAGGAAAGGTCTTTACGATGTTAAAGTATTCGATCGAATTTTCTAAACCCGCGATTTATCATGTTTCTGTCGAATTTTCAAAGGTTGGAATTTTGGTGATTAAAAATATGCAGAAAATCATGCAGGCTTTTTAATGGAGCCTCAAGAAATTTGATGACCTAACTCCTTCAAACGTCCGAGGAACCGCGGCCAAACCCCATGTTTGGCCGCGGTTCCGCCGCATGTTAGTCGAGTTAAGGTGTCATTTCTCATGTGCTTCTCCATTTGGTGATCATGCACTCTCTGGATGTTTTTAATGATTCTCAAGTTGTTGAGATTTCTGGATTTTGTGGGTATTCGATAAATCGATCGAAATGTTTAATGTTGTATTGACTTTGATGATATGTGATACAATTGTTAGAATCCGGAATAATTAGTTTTGTGAAAACTGGTTAGTATATTGTAAATCTAGAATTTTAGTCTCGGTTAATCGGTTGCCACGGAGTTTTGATTCCGATCAAAACTCTGTCGCAATCGCGTATTGTATACGAACACCCTCTAGGTAACTCTAGTAGACAGCCACGCCCCATAGCCCTGACCAAGTGATTGTAGGAGAACCCCATTGCCAAAAGCACCCACTCGGGTTCTTGCGGCCACGGTGTTCTGCCTTAATGCACTTCGTCGACGGCATCGGAGGTGCGGCCGTCTACTAAAGTTTCCGACGAGCATTCGATGAGGTTGTCGGGAATCTTATTGAATTACCCGACTAAATGATTGAAAAGTGTTTTGAATTTGAGACTAAAGTACAAGGTTTATAGGTTAGGCATGAAATCCGAAATATGAGATATTCCGGGTTTATGATGTCGAAGGATACGTGGATTCTAATTATTGTAGTTTTTCATTTCATTTCTGCGACCGTAAGCGTAATATGTGGGGTATCCCGATCTCGTTGTTATATGTCAACGGAATTTGGGATACGCGTATTTACTTACGTTGATGACATGTGATGTTATGTGTTGCTGTGATATATTATATTAGATCGTCGTGAATGAATAGCCGGGGTTTTATGTGAGATGAGAGTTTTACAATTTTCATTCATGTAAAATTTGTACGTAATATTCTTTTATTGGGACACTTCCGGGTTGGGGATGATGTCACCATTGATGTATATTATTTACTTTTCTGTATTAGGATAGACCCAAGGCGGGGAGCACAAGTAACCGGGTTCTAGAGTCCAGTGGAAAACCATCTCGAGGAGTCGAGACCGGGTCTCTTAACTCTAGAATTGGCAGGGTTGCTTGCCACTCTCGTAGGAGTCTACGGATGTGGGTTTGGCTATTCATCACGACCGTGGAATCCATGTTTTTCATTATTGGCTTAATTTAAAACATGAACCTCTTAATATATCCAATATTTCATATGTTGACATCTGCTGCTTGGTTCTGTGATGTGATCATATAACTACATGTGACGAATTCTATATATATGATATATATAATAAACGTTGCTTATATTTTGCACCCGCGCTAGTCCAACTCCCGCTCTGTCGTTAGTTAAGTAACCTAACGGTGCATGACGGGGCCCCATGGCGAATGCGGATGGCATAAGCGTACATTCTATTTTCGTTTCATTTTCTATGATGTTTAGGAAGCATTAAATGATGGTACTTCATTAATGAGATTAATGAAAAGAAAAGAAATCTAAAGATGTTGTAGAATCAAAAGTTTTTAAAAAGGCAGCTCTAGTTCTTGATTTGCACGGTGGTATTCCTTGATGAATATCCAGCACCTCATTCGATGAGGAAAGAGCCGAGATCCCTTCACCGGGAGTGACCTCTTTAGCAAAACTAGTAAATACTACAACCCACTCGGTTTATCGGCATAGCTTCTATAGTTCTTGCTTTGCACGGTGGTATTCCTTGATGAATATCCAGCACCTAATTCGATGAGGAAAGAGCCGAGATCTCTTCACTGGGAGTGACCTCTTTAGCAAAAGCTAGTAAAAGCTATTCGGTTTGTTTTTGAAAACTTCTCGATTTTAAAAGCGGAGCTTAAACCACTCCTTTTCAAAATCACTAGATTCTATAACGATATCAAATTCATTACGTTAAAGGATTTCTTCAAAACCAGTCGTAGCCCTCCATCATTTCAGATAAGTACTATTTAGTATTCATGATGCGTTTGTTGGCCTGCGTCAAGGCGTAGTATGCGGTTGCTAATTAGTGTTTATCTGCAGCATGTGATGCGATTGGATTAGGGTAATCATACGACGTTGTTTGGCCTGTGTCAAGGGTCGTACGGGTGGGTTTAATTCAATCAAGAAATGAACGGGTTGAACTTGACTAGCGTCCTATGGGTTGTTTGGCCTGCGTCAAGGTCATAGGACGCTAGGGGTAAAAACAATTATTGGGAATTTCAAGTGTTGAAATTTACAATGAGATTGCATACTTTCTATATAATAGTTAGATCCTGATACCCACTGCGAGTAAGAGTTACTCGTGGGAGAGTTTTGCACTTTACAATTAGCCAATCCATTAGATGTCTACGAAAGGTGTTAACAGGGTGATGCCCCTGCGGAAACGAGGTTATCTAATTTGTTCCATGCGAAAGCATGAGGAGACTCCCTCGGAGTACCAATACCTACCTGGCCGAACGATTGGCAAACTTATAGGGTGTAATTAATCGCGGCTAATCTTACCTTTTAAGGTTTGAAGGAAGATTTGATGAAAACAGTGGGAGCCATCCTGATTAGATAAAATAATAACCAATCTAATCTTGCAAAGAGCACACGCAAAAGTGATTATTCTTCTCTCTCCTGGTAGCGACCAATGACACGCCTTAATTAAGATAATAATATGGATGTATTGACCGAACCCACTTATTATACTGGGTTAGGTTCCGCTCTATCATATGACTGTCATAAGTTTGAGCAAGGAAAAGGGGAATATCAGGATTCCCACGCAACCTGATCGAAGAATAAGTATGTTAATGCATCGTCTTCGGGTGTGTTCATAACTGAGAACCGTTTTTCAATTTTCTCTACGTCCTGGGTATTGGATACCGGATCAGGATCCCACATATGTAATTTGTTACATGGCATAAAGACAGGTGGAAAACTGGGAAAAGGTGATATGTCTCTAGTAGTAGGGAATGGTGTAATTGTTGCAGCCAATGCAGTTGGCGAATATCACCTTGTCAAGCGGTAACACAATGATTCTGAGCGACTGTTATTTCGTACCAAAAATATTGTGAATATTTTTATGAATCAAATGTTGATTGGGTATGATACGTTATATAATGGTAAATATGTTCTAAACCATAGCACAGTTCTAAGTATACAGAACACACACAAGAGGAACAGTTCAGAAATGAACGAAGCCTTCTTGTGACATTGTAGACTAGGTCATATCAATACGACAAGACTAGATGAGTTACATAAGGATACATATTTGAATCCGTTCGAATTTACATCTTATAAAACTTGCCAGTCATGTCTCAAAGGCAAGATGACAAAATCTCCGTTTACTGGATACAGAGAAGAGCTACTGAACTCTTAGACAAATACATAGTGATGTATGTGGTCCTATGTCTACAAATGCCAAGAATGATTCCTCGTATTTTATTACATTCACCGATGATCTCTCAAGATTCGGACATGTGTTCCTGTTAAAACACAAGTCTGAACTTTTTGAGAAATTCAAGGAAAATAACGAAGTTGAGAAGGAGACGGGTAAAAGTATTAAAATCCTTCGATCTGATCGGGGAGGAGAATACTTGAGCATGGAATTCAGAGACTATTTAAAAGAGAATGAGATTCTCTCTCAGCTTACTCCTCCGTATACACCACAACACAATGGAGTTTCGGAGCGGAGGAATTACACCCTATTAGATATGGTGCGCTCTATGATGAGTACTGCTGAGTTTCCTATTTCCTTTTGGGGTTATGCACTTGAGATAGTTATATACCTATTAAATAGAGTTTCGACCAAATCCGTTGCCTAACACTCTATATGGTATATGGAATGGGAAGAGACCATCTCTTAAACGAGTTAAGATATAGGGTTGTCCGGCCTATGTTAAAAAGCAAAATCTAGACAAGCTCGAGACAAGGTCAGTTCTGTGCAAGTTTATAGGATATCCTAAATATTCGTGAGGGTATATCTTCCACCACACTGAGGAACAAAAATTGTTTGTTTCTCGAAATGCCACCTTTTTAGAAAAGGAATTTTTTGTGAAAGAAATTAGTGGCAATAAGGTAGAACTGGAAGAAGTTCCAACTACACAAACTATAGCTGACGATTTGGTGGAACTGGAGGATTCAATAGTCCCTGACGAATCCCAGCCACTCCGCAGATCTAGTAGGGTTCCTCATCCACCTGAGAGATACTACGGTTTTCTTGTAGACGGTGGGAGAGAGGATTGCATCATGGAAGATGATGACCCAACTAGTTTCGAGCAGACCATCACAAGTGGAGACTCTATGAAATGGTTGGATGCTATGCGATCTGAGATTGAATCCATGTATACCAACAAAGTATGGACTTTAGAAGTTGCTCCTAAAGGGGTAAAACCCATCAGGAGCAAGTGGATCTTGAGAAGATAATTGGTGTAGATAGAAAAGTTGAGACTTTCAAAGATAGACTTGTAGCAAAAGGTTTTCGTCAACGACCAGGTGTCGACTATGATGAAAACTTTTCTCCAGTGGCTATGCTTAAGTCCATCAGGATCCTACTTGTCGTTGCTGCATATCATAACCACGAAATCTGGCAGATTGCACGTCAAGACCGCTTTTCTAAATGGTGATTTAGAAGAGAGCGTGTACATGACACAGCCAGAGGGCTTCATAGACAGTGGAAACATGTGCATGCTGCTTAAATCAATATGGATTAAAGCAGGAATCGCGGAGATGGAACATCTGTTTTGATGAAGCTGTCAAAGAGTTTGACTTCATCAAAAATGTAAGTGAACCATGTCTATATAAGAAGTTAGTAGAGACTAAGGTTGTCTTCCTCGTTTTGTACGTGGATGACATACTCTTGATAGGAAACGATGTTCTTATGCTACACTCGGTCAAGCTCTTCTTATCACACAAGTTCTTCATGACAGATCTAGGTGATGCCTCCTACATCTTGTGGATTAAGATCTATAAAGATAGATCTTGACGGGTGTTGGGATTGTTCCAATCCAGGTACATTGACACCATACTAAAGAGGTTTGGTATGGAAGATTCTAAGCGTGGTAATATACCCACTTGTTCAGGAATCACTCTCTCCAAAGAGATGTCTCCCAAGAATGATTTGGAGAGGGCTCGCATGCAAGGGATACCCTAGGCTTCGGCAGTCGGGTCAATCATGTATGTGATGTTGTGTACCAGACCAGATGTAGCTTACTCACTAGGTGTAGTGAGTAGGTATCAATCAGATCCAGGGGAGAAATACTGGATAGCTTTGAAAAATATTATTAAGTACTTGAGAAGGACTAAAGAGATGTTCTTGGTGTATGGCAACGGTAAACTCTAGGTTGAGTCCTTTACCGATTCGAGCTTCCAGAGTGATAATGACGACAGTAAGTCGGTATCGGGTTTTATCTTCACCCTCAGTGGAGGGACGGTATATTGGAAGAGTTCCAAGCTATATACCATAGCAGACTTATTAAAGGAGGCTGAATACATCGGTACCAACGATGCTGCCAAAGAGACTGTCTGGATGAACAAGTTCATAGCTGAACTTGGTGTGGTTCCTACCATTGAGCATCCAATACCTGTGTATTGAGATAACAATAGAGCTGTGGCTTTGGCCTAGGAACCCCGGTCCCATTAGCGGTCCAGACATATTCTTAGACGGTATCACCTGATCAGGAAGATAGTTGATCTCTGAGAGATCGAGGTCAGGAGAGTTGACACAGAGGATAACATAGCGGATATACTCACCAAAGCCCTCCCCCAGAAGCTAATCGAGAGAGTTTTTGGGATGTTGGGTATGAGATACTGCAACAACTGGTCTTAGTGCAAGTGGGAGATTGTTAGTGATATGTATGCCCTAGAGGCCATTATTGTATGATATAGTGGATGTTTGGACATATATATAGAGGACTTTCTTGCTCGACATGATAGTATACTATCTAGTTTCCTTTATCTTAATATGTTCACTAGTATTATTATATCGTCTCTCATATACATGTTGATAAAACCCTTAGGATGTTGGCTTGACTACCAGGACCATGATGCGGATCATACTACTGGGACCTGGGTAGTCCACAACCACATCCTTCAATTGTTCTTAGTCGAGAGTATATCGAGACAGGGCATCAATACACCAGAGTAGACTAGTGTGTACGTTTCTTGACCCTGTATGGGACGATGGTTGATTCCATATCCATTGGTGTTTAACATCAAAGATTGTACACAGGTGCTCATTAGAGAATGGGTACACCGAACAGGACTCGCCGAGAACTCCTGGTTGGTATTATACCTATCGTCAGATAGCAGTTCTCTGGTGACACTGGTACAGGTTAGTCTGTAGACCCGAGATCGTCATAGAGTCTTGTGTGGCTCCCACTGTGCTTTGATTTGCTCCCTACCACGACTCAAAGGAGTCATGCAAACAGGTGGATTTTGGGTACAGTCCCGAGTCACATAGAGGAAATGAGCGATAGGAGGGGTTCGTCTCTCCCGGTATTGCGAGTTGATATTGTGCTATGCTCGATTGGCTATAACAGTAAGTCCCTGGTCAGGGCTGTTGATGAGATTTACTGGTAAGTGTTATCAGTAGTTTCTCATACCGTTATAGGCCTTACATCGGCATAACTTATCAAGTTATTAGGGTCTGACGATACCACCCCTAGACTCGATATGCGATATATCAGACGAAGAGACCGGACTGTACGGTAAGTGTTACATATAGGCTTCATGGGAATTTGGAAAAGCTTGCTTGTTGATTTTCTAATCGCTCAATACCTGGGTAGCCGTTACGTCCAGCTAGTACCGCTGACGGCTTGTAGGTGACTGATGTGATCATCACCTACTGTTGGCGTATTGATAAGTCTTTAGAGTCCCACACAGAAGTTTCCTGGTTCAAGAGAAATGAAGTAGGGTACATATGTTGATATATGCGGGGGGGCTGATTAAATACGAGTATGTGATACCATATTGTGATCTGGCAGTTATCGGTTATCAGTAAGGTTATATGTGATATAACCATATTATCTAATCAAGTGTTGGTTTGATAATGTGATATACAGATAAATAATATTAGTCGGTTATATGTGATATAACCGGATTATTAAATCAAGTATTGAGTATTGATTTAATAATTTGATATAATTATATCTTAACTAATATTACTAGCTCACTAAATATTTACTTAATATATATTAATATATATATATATATTTGATATATATATATTTGATAGATGTATATATATACATATATCAAATATATATATATATATTAAAAGGAAGCATTGTGCATTTTCTATTTTTGGAAAATAGAAAATGTGAGGTGGAAAATGAGAAGCATGGTGAAGCATGACTTTGCTTGTTATTTTATTCATTTGTTCTTATTATTGAGGCATGGTTCCAATTATTTATTGGAAATATATTGGAGCCTCAATAAGAGAGATGTTTTAAAAAATGCCATTCTTCACTACTTCATCATTTTTTTTATGCTTTCTCTCTTGAGTTGCTCTCTAGCTCCCATCATCTTCCTTCTCAAACCTCCAAGCTCAAATCATTCACATGTGTTGTGAAACCTTGAGTTTGTGAGTAGCCTAGTGAGCTAAAAGAACCCCTACTTCACCATCCTACACTTGATTAGCAATCAAGTGTAGCGTGTTTCCTTCACTAAAGTGTTTAGTGAAGAGATAGCTTGGATTACGGAGCTTCGGATGAATCATCTTCGGCACGAAGGTTTTCGGAGCAAGCTCGATCAAATTCTAAGTGGAGCCTAGTGGAGTCGCGTGGACTACAACCCGGAGCACTAGAAGAGAAGGACACGGTCTACAAAGGTTGTAGTCATCCATCTCTTAGTGTAGTTTTAGTGATATCATGTTTAAACCCTAATATTCTAGTTAGATCTTGGTAAGTGTTCATTAGCACCTCTAAAATTTGAAAATTGCATGTGTGATGCCCGTTTAACCCCGTCGCGGTGCTAGCGTACATTTTCAATTACAATGCAATAAAAGAGTTTGAAATACATTTATTTTGCACAAGGGAAAAAATAACCAACGAAATACAGGGTGCTTAAAGCAAAAGCAATAGTGCTGATGATGCAGTCTAGACCTCCGCGATCTCGAATGGCAGGTCCTGCTTCTGGGCTGGATCCACTTCGTCCTCTGAGCATGCACACTCAGGTCGTCAGGATGACATATATAGCAATAAATATATATATGATGGGTACAATGCGATTAAACATGAAATGTGCAACAGAATGAAGAAAATGAGTATAATGAACATCATTACATATGAACAGTGTGATATAAGTATCATGTCAGTAAACCAGGTAATGTGTATCTCACTACTTATCAGTCACTAAGTCAATGAAATCAATTGGTGGAAAGGATGCTCGTGTTTAACAAGGGTCTCGCGCATACCCGAGATTACGGTCCACTGTTGCCCGGGACATAACCCTGCAGCCGTGCCGCTAGGCCCACGACCTAATGTGTGTGTGTGTATCACTAATAGCGAATGATCATCCTCTAAATCATTATACCTCGCTAAATACGAGTTCAATTCCACCTTAATTTCTCCATTCCCCAAGTTATAGTATGTTTTCAGGCATTAGACAGGTTGTGAACAAATACGTATCGCTTTCACTTTCAATCACGTTTTTACTTATCAATATCACTTTTGTATTTGCCACAACACAATCACTGACACTTATATATCGACAATGCAAAACAGTAGCTAGGTCTCAATGTAAATAATCACTGTGCAGCAGGTATAAAGAAGCACAAAAATAGGCAGAAATGCACTGAATAGATATTCACTATATTATGACAGCCAACACCATATAACTTGCAAAGTTTACCATAAATCACACGTATAAAATCAAAAATAATAATAAAAGAAGTACGAAGTGATCTTGATTATCTAAGAGGTAAAATTAATCTCATGTCAATATCATTTCAGGTTAGGGACTTATCATCATTTTAAATTAGCGATCGATTGCTGGAATTCCAATTTCAGAACTGGAAGTCCAACTTTACGCGCGTTTTACCAGTGATTATTTTAAGATTCAGGTGTTGCTCCAGTTGAATAAAATCTATTTCTATCTGTTTGGTTTCCAACACATCAAATGGATTATCAATATCCTTTCTGTACTAGAAGTTATGTCATGTTTAATGTGAAGGGGTAAGAAATGCCACTGCAGAACACGTCGACATTCTAAATTACAACCTAAATATCAATCGATGGTGAAACTGCACGGGAATAGATTCATGTGTTAGCTAACTAAATTACCTACGCGTCCATATGGGGCTCCGTGCATTTCCGGTTTAAAGCAGGGATGTACAGGTATTCAAAGTCAGGTAACCACAAGAAATGATGCCCCGGACTGCAGTCCAGTGCCACATTCGCAGCCAAATATCATTACAGTAATCTATAAATGTCGAGAAATAAACTATGGATGGTTTTAGATTATCAAGTTGGATTCGATCTGAGCTGTAGAACATTACATTCCAAACTGTATTGGATTTACAATGATTTTAACGAGATAACATGCGCGGTAAAATTTAGATTTGACGTAACTATATGGAGGTATCCTTCATGGCGATGAAGTTAATATTTTTCCATCGAATTCTTACAAGTTATCTACAATCATTAAAGGGATTCATGGGCCATTAGTGCCGCCATTTTATATATGGTTTTCATCCAGGGTTTCGTGTCAAATACACACAGGTTATGTATAGGCAACGAAAGAAACATTCATTCTCATTAATCGATCCAACTAAGGTTATTCATTTGAATGCTATAAAGATATTTACATGGGATGGTAACTCTCAATGCAATCAAACGAAGTGGTTTGCTACAAAATTAATTGATTATTAACCATTGATATCGCTATATACATAAACACGTATGATGTAGCATTGTTATTTCAATTACTAATATGATTATTAGCATGGGTAAGCAAGGGAAGAGGGTTCCACTTTCCTACACGGTAGTGAACGACGATGGATGGCACGGGCTCGACGCACACACGGCACAACACGGCACGACAACAGCTTGAGCTCGGCTACACATTGCAGAGCTTGGCTTGGAGACAAAGGGTCAGGGAAGTTGCTGGTGATGGGTCAAAGACGATAAGATCATGGCGACGATGGTCCTGGCGATGGGGCAGCGGCTGCGGCATCGAAGTGAGCGATGAGAGTCGCTGCAGGTGCTGTTCGCGAATGAAGGAGCTCGGTCGTCGACGAGGGGAGAACTGAGGCTCGTCGGGGTGTCGAAAGGGTAGTAGGAGGTAGGGCTCGAGGGTCGACGTGACCGACGACGACGGTGATGACCGACGCTCGTGGCGGCGAGTTGCAGGGAGCTCGGGACTTGGAGCCTGGAGATGATGTGCAGGAGAGGATCTCGAGGCTTGTCGACGAGGTGTAGCTGGTGGTGGCTGCGGCGATAGATGCAGGGCTTGGTGGGTCGATAGAGGCGGCGAGGTGGCAGTGCGTTCGTGGTGTGGAGCTTGGAGATGGTGTGTAGGGGAGGAGTGGGAGGAGCTTGGTTGTTTAGAGGAACGCGTAGGTGTCGAGGCGATGGTGGTAAGGAGGTGACTGCGGTGAGGGAGATAGGGTTGGGTCGGAGGAGGAAGCTCGTCGGGTAGGTTAGGTAATGGGTTGTGGTGGTGGTGAGATCGAGTGTTGACAGTGGGTGTAGAAAGAGAAGATAGGGTTGCAGTGGGGAAAGAAGAGGATGATAACGAGGGGGAAGGAGCAAAATGGAAAAGAAGGGATAAGGGCTCGGTCGTCGATATAGGTGAGGCGAGGACAAAATAAGGGGGAGCCGTTGGAGTCGATGGGATTTGGTAGAAGGTATCGCGGGGAGTTCGTTGGCGACGGGGAGCGGGTCTCTTGGAGGTGGGCGCGGTCGTCGTGGGCGAGCATGAGAAGAGGGGGGAACGTTGGAGGGAGGAAAAGAAGCGGGAAAAGGAGAGAAGCGAGGAAGAAGAAGAGAAGAAGTGGGGTGAGTGGGTCGGGTCGGGTTGGGGTAGGTTTAGGATTTAGAGTTTAGGTTTTAGGAATAATTAAAAATATAATATAATATATATTTAAAAATGAAAAAAATAGGAATAAAAATCTGGAAAAAATACGGAAAATATATACACGGAATTGGGAATTTACACATCTAATATTGGCATGCGAAAATATATTCATTTTTAAAGTGCATGCAAATGCGAAGTGTTCATATGCACCATAAGAATAACATGTGTGACTGTGTGCATGTATGAATCTAGAAGTGTCAACTAAAGCATAAAATGAAGCAAGTTTATGATGTACATGCTTTTTGAAATATTTTCTTGAACTAAATCTATAAAGGTATGCATGAGTATGTGCATGAGATTTAGTATGATGAGAAGCATGCTTAACAAATCTAGACGAAGAGGGTTTTGAAACTTTGAGTTTTTAAAATCAACTGCTCTTCGATTTAAAACATTTTCCATGCTAGGTAAATAATTAACACTAGAAAACTAAGTAAGGGAAACAATCAAAATATCATTTTCTTTCTTGAGAGAAGTGTTTTCAAAAACAAATGATTCTTGAGACAAAATAAACAATTTCAAAAGATCAATCTCGGTTTTAAAACTTTAAATCGTGTCAACGATTTCTTTTCTCAAAATCTCACAGGTCAAAAGCAAGTTCGCGTTTTCGTTTTTTGTAAGACGGAAAATCACAAGTCAATGCATCTTAAGAGGTAAGAGAAGATTTCAACAAATCAATTTCATTTTTAAAACTTGAAATTAAAAAATCATTTTCTATTTTCAAGCCATTGCAAGTGAAAACCAAATTTTCATTTTCTACCTTCAAAACATCAAAAGAAACACATTATAAATCAAGTTTTGAAAGTAACTCATTCTTCTCAAATTCTAATCTATCAATCAAAGCGTTTGAGAATCATGAGTACAAGTTAAAGCAATAGATTTGGCAATCAAATTTTTGTTCAAAATCTCAAAGGAATTGCAAAATGAAATCAAATCATTTTTCTTATCAATGAGAGAAGAATTTTGCGCTCATCCAATATATAAGTCGTTTTTAGAATCCATCAAATTGAAACTACAATGTATAGTATTGAAAGCAACTAGCAATTGATCATGGTAAGTATGCGATAATCGAAAAATGGATTACTTACAATCCCCAGATCAAGATGTCCCTTTTCCAACTCCATAGAGTTGAATCGTCTCTTTTGATTCGCTTTTTGTTGAGACGCATCCAATGACGCTTTTTGAGTTGTTCTCTTGGCAATCTCTTCTTTATTGCAAATGGCTTACTTTCCATAGATATTCTCCAAGGAGCACCACAAGTCATGTGCCGTCTTATAAAAAGAGACATTGTTAAGAACGTCGACATTTAAATCACAATGCAAAACTTTTAAAGTTTTAATTTTCAAAACAAAAGAGTCCTTTTCATGAGCACTCCATAATGATTTAGCAAAAGATGGAATAGAGTATCCACGATCAACAATTAACCACATACTCCTACCAAGAGATTCTAAAAAGCATTGCATCATAATTTTCCAGATAAAAAATTTAAAACCATCAAAATTTGGAGGATTGTTAATAGATGGTTCATCATGGTAAGAACAAGATGATAAATAAGATGCCATGGGATTACTCTAGGATGTAAGTCCTAACAAGAAGTACACCTAGCGGAAGGCTACACGAAAATAGTCTTAGAGGGGGGTGAATAGGATTATTCTATAAATATGCTCAAATTAAAAAATCTATCACCACTTGCTACTAAAAAAACGCAATTGTAAAGCTTTGACAATATAAAGCAAGGTGATATAATACCAAGCAAACTATAATTGTGAGACTATAGCATATAGCAATGGGCAATATCAAACAAGTATTAGCATATAGAGCAAGAGCATGCAATTTCTAATCTATGAAAACTTACAACCAATTAAGCACAAATATAATTGGTAAGTAAGAGAGAGAGAGAGAGAGAGAGAGAGAGAGAGATTGCAAACTCAAACACAAGTCGTTTTTATAGTGGGGACAAGCAGAAATAACACATGATAGACGTCTGGCGTTATAGAGTGCAGACGTCTGGCCTCTTATAAAACAAATCCCCAATAGCTATAAATGGCTATATTTTTTAAAACTTTTCTACTTCAAACGTCTGAAGTTAAAACTATTTTCAACCCGAGACATTCACATAAACATTTGGAAAACAATGGGCAAACGTCTGAAGTTATAAGAATTCATTTTTCAAAACCATCAGCAGACGTCTGTCCAAATGAACATCAGACGTCTGTCTCTCATAAAAAATGGGCCATATGAAAACACAGAGAGAATCAAGACATCTTAAGAACAATGGGCAGACGTCTGAAGTTATAAAAATTCATTTTTCAAAACCTTCCTCAGACGTCTATCATATTGAACTGCAAACGTCTGTCGATAAACAAAAAACCAACCAGAGACTTTAGCATAAACGTCTGAAATACAAATGACAACCGTCTGAAGGTATAAAATATCTATTTTCAAAACCTTCTTCAGACGTCTGTCAAATTGACCTTCAAACGTCTGTTGTCTCTCTAGATTTCTGATATTTCCAAATATCAGGTAAAAAAATAGTGCACAGACGTCTGAACATCAATGAGGCAGACGTCTGGCAAGCATTAAAACAGCAGTTTGGGTTTTCTGAAAAATGAAAACTTTGAAACCATCAAACCCAAAGTTTATGCAATGTAAAATATTTGTGCTTATATATGTGAGTGTTCAAGAGCTCTAATTGATAATAACCATATTCAATAGAGTAGTTAGATAGAGTCGTATGTCGATATCGCATTTCTTCGAAATCTTGAATCTTCAAAATCTTGAATCTTCAAAATTCCGACACAAGCTCTTGTAACTTTGGCGTTTCGCTTGAATTTTGCGTTGGTCGATTGATCTTCAATTAGTTTCAATACTTGATACTTCAAACTCGAACACGACATTCCACTCACTAGCGTATTGAAGTCAATATCTTGAACTTCAAATTTTGGTCTTGACTTCAACGCTTCAAAATCAGACTTGGATTCTAGCTTATTCGCTATCCGTAGTTTTAACTCTTCAAGTGTTGTACCTTTGCTACTTAGCTTCACGAAGCTTAATATGTAAATTGAGAAGCTCGTGTCCATATCCTCCAACCTCCATTAGATATTCCGTTTAAACTCAATTTCCTCCATCATCCTATAAATGCTTATGTCGTGAGATATCGGATATCCTAAAAAGCAATCTCAAAACAACCAGCATATCATATACAATGTTATAAATAAACATGATATTAAATATAAATATATGAACATCCATTATTTTGATTATCAAAAACTATGAAATGGATAGTATATCGATATCAAGATATGAATCAAACTCAAGTTGGCATGAGATATTGATATACTATATACTACACACACATATAAACACACATGATATGTGAAATACAAGATATAGAACACATGCATATACATATCCATATTGTGAATCATCTAAATAACGGATGAGAGTAATATATTGATTTCAAAAATATAACAAAGTATAGAATGAGATATTAATATATTACTCAGTGTACACAAGATATAGGATAAGCCAGCTAAATATCAAGTGTATATAAATTTAGTGTCTAAAGGATAAGCAGGATAAGTAAGTAACACTAAATAAACTATTCATATTTAAGCTATCATCAAAACCAAATAAAAAGATCATCAAAATGCATAAGTTATCACATATGAGAGATCCTTATATATATATAGGCAAATCTTAATCCTACACAAAATAAGAGATAAACCCGAATTATGGAAATTCTGTTCACAGCAGTTATCACGACGAAATACGTCTGACCCACACTTGGGCAGACGTCTGCCTTGACTCTGTATCTCTTCAACTCCTTTGGCAGACATCTGGACTCTTACCACCAGACGTCTGGACTCTTACCACCAGACGTCGGCCAATACTCTGGATTGGGCTTCAGCTTCTTCTGCAGACGTCTCCTTTACTGGCTTACAGACGTCTGTCGTTGCTCTGTGTTTCTGACATGCTTTCGTGTGCACATCCGGATGTCTGTCTTCTTTTTTTGCAGACTTCTGATCTGAAGTATTCTCCATAATTATTAAAAGTGTCCATCCATTTAGATATATAGCTTCTTTCTTCCCTCTCAATTCCCGAGTAAATATATCCCTAAATCTCAGCCTCCAACTCTCAGCTCTCCTTTGACACAACTACAATACCAAAGGAAACTAGTTGGGATGGTTTTGACCGGGTTAAAACCGTTCTCACTTAGTGGAGCAGAGAACTTGGGGACGGTTTTAGCCGTCCCCAAATATCTGCAAAAGAAATATATAAATTAAACACCCTGGTGATCCCCACCCGATCCCACCCGGATACCCGCGATGCCCTTTTCCCTTTCCTAAATAACCTGAACCCCCTCCCCCCCCCCCCCCCCACCTTTCATTTCTCAAAAAAAATTCATATACTCTCCCTCTTTCTCACCCCGGCGTGGCGGCAGCGATGCCGATGAGTTGGTCGGGGGTCACGACGATGAGTTGGCAACGGAGGTCGTCCTCCTTGTTTGTTGCAATCACATATAGCTCTGGTAATTTATTTATAAGGAGGTTGTCCCCGCAAATATCTATAATTTTTAAATCAATAATAGTGTACCATGCAAATTTAACACTTAAACTTGCCTTTGAGAAAGGAAAGCAAGTAGCGACAGATGAGTAAATTTGAAATGTCAAATGCTGGAATTTGAACTTATAGTGTCTCTTGAAGTTTATTAGCTTCCTTTTTAAAAGGGGGAAAAACCTTAATCATAGCTGCTATCGTACCTTAAAGTTAAAACTTAAAAGAAAAGAATTAATTGAGGAATTTGTATTTTTTTATTTAATTATTTATATTCTACAGTTAGTGCACCTGAATCCAAACATATTTTGATCCAGCCCCAGGTCCAAAATATATAGTGCAATGACAAATATTCCAACTCTTACTAAGTTAATCCAATAGGAAAGCTGTAGTAATCATGCATGTACTACAGTTTTCGGGGAAAATTCATGGATCCCCTGGGTACGTGTGTGTATTGTGTGTTTGTGTGTGATGTGCGTAGATGTATTGTGTGCGGTGGATGCTTAGGTTAGAGCTTTTGGGCCAGTGCCAAAAAAAATAAAATATTACAGCTATAGTACTCAATAGTGAAACAAGCATTTTAAAGCATCTTTATATAATTTAGTATATGTCTTTTTCTTTACGAAAATAAAAAGGACTTTAATATCTGGCCCTCATGCATGTACGTTGGAAATAATACGACCCCTAAATGATAAATATAGAAATAAAGTAATTTTGTAATAGATTAATAAAGTTTAATATTGAGGTTAATTTCTAAGAATTTAAAAGATTTGGGGCGGTTTTCGATTAAGTTATGTGTTCGGTTATATGGGACGTATCGGTGACAAGGTCAGTGTCACAGCTTAGGATTGTCACTTATTAATGCCTTATTATAGTTAAGCTTTTGCTTGTATATATATCTCATTCATAGGATACTATATATTCCTATTTCTAATTATAAGTCACTGTTAGCAAATGGAGGGTTCATGGTCTCTATTAAATAGTATATAAAAGTAGTTTTTACTTGGTAGATTAATTATTTTGGAATACTGTGTATTAGGAATTTAATTATAGCGAGTTTAGCATATTTTTTTTTTTGGCACTGATAATTGATATATAGTTAGATCCAGCCTCACTAGCTAGTGAATATAATTATAACGAGTTTAGCATTTATATGCAAATTTAACACTAGCCTAACGACTACTGTTCAAGCGATAACACAGGTGATAAGCAGGCGAGTAACTTAAAACGGTTCGTCTTAATTAATTAAATGAAATCATCAGTTTAATATTGATTTTCTAAACATTTTACTTGTAAGACTTAATTTGTAACCCTGGTAAATCAAATTAATTACTGGGTAAGAGTCTTAAAGAGTAGCCTTTCTGTTACTTGACATGCATATATAGTAATCGCTACTTAAAACTGGATAGTTTATTTATGACTCATACCATTTATGAGCAAGACATGCACATGTATGCATGTGTAATCAAATAGGTTAAATAATTGGATTAGAACAAAATTGGCATCCCAAGCCTGTAGTTACTTGTTCTCACACTGCAATAGAATATGATCTAATTATACGCGTCATACACGTCACCGAAAATATATTTCGACGGGAGCGTTTTATAATCGGAAGACCGCCGTCGTGTTTAAACGCAATGATGTAGATATAGTTCGACGGATATTACGCGTTAAATCTGTTTTCTTTATTTCGACGCATAGAATCCGTCGAAATAGATGATATTTCGACGATCTATAACCGTCACTTTAATCCTCCGAATCAGGCCGAAAAACAATAATATAATATAATTCGACGCGTACAATCCGTCGAAATAAAGTTTAATTCCACAAGGCAGACACATCGAATTAGCTCCTGAAAATCGTACTGAAATAATATTAAAAATTTTAACAAACCTTTTTGGACACGAAATTACCGTCCAATTAGCTCCAACCAAGAAAAAAAATAATCCCACAATACTGCATGATTTAATCCAATACACAATTATTGCCACAAATCCAATTCCAATCCTAACAATTCCAACCCTAATCCAATATACATTCCAATTCTAAATTCTTCTCAATCCTAATCCATCCAATTCCAAATCTATTGTATCAATCAATCCAACAACCGATACATGCACATACACGCATACATACATATCGATATATACACATGCATACATACATCTATACATACACATACACATGCACGCGTATACACACACGATTCGTACAAGTTATATAATTAAATAAACTAACATAACAAATAAAAGGATCCATAATAACCCCATATCATAACATATAAGATATTCAGATAACAAGTTTACTATAAATTTAATACATATAAGATATCCGATACAAAATATCACATGATATAAAGTTTTAAAATTAAAGAAAATAAATACATACGATCAAGCATCAGTCGACGTTCACTCGTCATCCTCATCATCGTCCTCATCTCTCTCATCGCTTTCATCGCCATGCTCGCCGTCCGTCTTCTTCACTGCCTTCGTCTTTCAAGAAGGCATTAAAGTGAAAATTTAAATAAAAAAAGATTTAGTACACATATTATATATATAATTAAATAAATTAGCATAACAAATAAAAGGATCCATAATAACCTCATATCGTAATATATAAGATATCCAGATAACACAAGTTAACTATAAATTTAATGCATATAAGAAATCCGATACAAAATATCATATAAAATAAAGCTTTAAAATTAAAGAAAATAAATACATACGATCGAGTCGATCTCTCGACGTTCACTCGTCATCCCTATCATCCTCCTCATCCTCATCGGCTTCCCCGTCATCTCTCTCACCACCATCCTCGCCATCTTTCTCGCCATCTTCGTCTTGAGGCTTAAAGTAGCCACTATAGTGAAAATTTATTATAAAAAATATATTACATGTGTTATATATTTAAATAAATTAATATAACAAATAAAACGATTATCGAACTTACTTGCTGTATTTCCGTACTATGTCTGATGTAAGATTCTAAACATAATTCAACTAACCTTTACCCTCATTCATACATATTGAAAAAGAAATGGAAAAGAAATATACCGCCCGAGAGATCAAGGGGGAGAGCTTCCACGTACTGCCGGAGATCAAGATGAGAAGAGTGATATTTTTACATTTTTTGGAGGGTTTGAAAGGGATTTGAGTGTTAAGGTTTGGAAGAAATTTAGAGTTTCCCGAATACATATTTATGGTCCTCCAAATGCAGAGCACTAAACTTCTTTTAATCATGTTTACATGCAATAAAATAGAAATAACATTTAGGACGAGGTACATCTAATCCGAACACACTACTATAATAAGGGGTTGCCCCTACGGAGATGAAAATCCATAGGGGCAACTTTATATTGCCCCTACGGATTAATCCGTAGGGCCATCAGTTTGTCCCTACGGAGCCCTACGTATTAATTAAAAAATATTAAAATGTAATATTTTATTTGCTCCTATGGAGACGCAAGAGAAAGACCTACGGATTAATCCGTAGGGATAAAGAAGGGTTATTTATAAAAATAATAAAGCCCAGAAATTTCCTCTTCGTTCCCAAAATATTTCCTCTCACCAACACTTCCCGCGTGCGCGATCGCTGATCGCCCTCACCCGTGCCTCCTCCACCTCTCACCAGCCGCCTTCGGAGCCTCTCATCACCAAAATTTCCCGTTAGCCGCCGCCTCGACCTCTGTCTCATCACCGGAATTGCTCGTCGCGAAAATTTCCAATCTCGTCGGGTTCAAGGACCGGCCTCCTCCACCTCGTTGAGCTCCAACCGCCGGCAAAACTACAAGTGAGGTGAGTTAATTCCATTTTGAACTATTAATTATTCTTAATTTTTATGTTATTGTTGATTTCTGTGTTAGGGTTAGGGTTAGTTATGTATTAATTGAGTGTTAGGGTTCGGTTTAGAGTTAGAGTTCGGTTTAGGATTAGGGTTAATAACAAATTTCAGTAATAAATCATATAGGAGGTTAGTTGTTCTTATGAGAACTAAGACTTTCGTATTATTGTGGAAAGTTAATAACAAATTTCAGCAAAAGTAAACAAAATCACATTTTCAATACAAGATTCATATTAACAAATCTTTAATATATATGGTTGCAAAGCTCACTGCTCTCCATATCAAACTTAGATTTTTAAGTGATTATTGTATGGCACTAAGTATCCATTTGGACTTTCAGCAATTATCTTTTATGTCCAAGGATACGATAAGGTTAACACAGAAAAAATCCTGTCTAAGATTCTCGTGTCATCTAATCTCAAGTCATTAACCAATTCTTTTTCTACAAGCATCATATTCCACTGCCACCCACAACCCTATCTGTAGGTAATACTTTTACCCCTATCAAAAATAGTACATTAGGATGACTGAACTTTTTTATCAAAATCCCTATGATGGTCAAGTTATAATAATACCGAACTAGAAACAACTTAATTACAATTCGTCAATTGGATACTTGTACAGGGGTTTACCAGATTGATTGTGAATTTATTGTCCACATTTTCATAAAGACTCTGAAAGTTCAAACTAGCAAGTCATTTTAACACAACAAAACAGCACAAACTACCACTCGAAAAATAGGACTAACGGAGTCCGGTATTATTTCCTATGCTCTGATGATCTTGGTCCCTCATCAAGGATTTCCCTTGAGCCTACTTGTTATACATCAATTACAGCTGTTGACTGCTAATGGCTTTCCTACCATTCTTTCATTATAGTAGAGATCCTGAATCTTATCATCGACTACGTAGGATTAGTCAATTCGAGCTAAAATTTTATGTCCAACTACATCATTCAATATCTGACTCTTGATACTATTGGTTGGAGATGAACAAACTTTCAAACCTATCACAAAGTTAACAATATTCAGCTCTCAATTGGTTTGGTGCGGATATCAAAATGGCAAAATTCTTCTTCTTTTTTTTGCAGTCATAAACATGCTAGCTTTACATATTCCACTAAAAAAAATTATTATAAACAATACATTGGGACATCAAATACTATGCAGATGCTGCTCAAAAATTATGTCCTCCAAAAATTAGGGGAAAAGAACTAAGTTAAAAAGAAATAACACTTACATATGGGAATTTGATTCCTCCAAAAATCAGGGTTAGGATGTAAGGTGCACTAGTTCCTTCATTAGGATACTCGATGATAGCGTAAACATACAACTTTACCGTAAACTTAACTTTTCATATAAAAACTTTATTCTTCCTCTGATTGAGATTTGCAGAAGCAAATCTTCCCACAAGTTGATAATTTAATTCTCATCGGGAAGATTTTGTTCTGCAGATTCAAAACTTAGCGGAAAAGAACTAAGTTAAAAATAAATAATAGGAACATATGTGAATTTAATTCCTCCAAAAAATTAGGGTTAAGGTTTAGGGTACACAAGTTCCTTCATTAGGATACTCGGTGATAACGTAAACGTACAACTTTACCGCAAACTTAACTCTTCATATAAGAACTTAGTTTTTCCTCTGGTTGAGATTGCAGAAGCAAATCTCCCCACAAGTTGAGAATTTAATTCTCATCAGGAAGATTTTGTTATGCGGATTCAAAACTTAGGGGAAAACAACTAAGTTAAAAAGAAATAACATGAACATATGGGAATTTAATTTCTCCAAAAATTAGGGTTAGGGTTTAGGGTGCACTAGTTCCTTCAGTAGGATACTCGATGATAACGCAACGTACAACTTTACCATAAACTTAACCCTTCATATAAGAACTTAGTTCTTCCTCTGGTTGAGATTTGCATAAACAAATCTCTCCACAAGTTGAGAATTTAATTCTCATCGGGGAGATTTTGTTCTGCAGATTCAAAATTTAGGGGAAAAGAACTAAGTTAAAAAGAAATAACATGAACATATGGGAATTTAATTCCTCCAAAAATTAGGGTTAGGGTTTAGGGTGCACTAGTTCCTTCATTAGGATACTCGATAATAACGTAAACGTACAATTTTACCGTAAACTTAACCCTTCATATAAGAACTTAGTTTTTCCTCTGGTTGAGATTTGCAGAAGTAAATCTTCCCACAAGTTGAGAATTTTATTCTCATCGGAGGGATTTTGTTCTGCAGATTCAAAACTTAGGGGAAAATAACTAAATTAAAAAGAAATAAAAGGAACATATGGAAATTTATTTCCTCCAAATGTTAGGGTTAAGGTTTAGGGTGCACTAGTTCCTTCAGTAGGATACTCGATGTTAACGTAAACGTACAACTTACCGTAAACTTAACCCTTCATATAAGAAATTAGTTCTTCCTCTGGTTGAGATTTGCAGAATCAAATCTCCCCACAAGTTGAGAATTTAATTCTCATCGGGAAGATTTTGTTCTGCAGATTCAAAACTTAGGAGAAAAGAACTAAGTTAAAAAGAAAAAACAGGAACATATGAGAATTTAATTCCTCCAAAAATTAGAGTTAGGATTTAGGGTGCACTAGTTTCTTCAGTAGGATACTCGATAATAACGTAATCGTACAATTTTACCGTAGACTTAACCCTTCATATAAGAACTTAGTTCTTTCCCTGGTTGAGATTTGCAGAAACAAATCTCCCCACAAGTTGAGAATTTAATTCTCATTGGGGAGATTTTGTTCTGCGGATTTAAAACTTAGGGGAAAAGAACTAAGTTAAAAAGAAATAACAGGAAATATGATAATTTAATTTCTCCAAAAATTAGGGTTATGGTTTAGGGTGCACTAGTTTCTTCAGTAGGATACTCGATGATAATGTAAACATACAATTTTACCGTAAACTTAACCCTTTATATAAGAACTTAGTTCTTCTTTTGGTTGAGATTTGCAGAAGCAAATCTCCCCACAAGTTGAGAATTTAATTCTCATCGGGGAGATTTTGTTCTGCGGATTCAAAATTTAGGGGAAAAGAACCAAGTTAAAAAGAAATAACAGGAACATATGGAAATTCAATTCCTCCAAAAATTAGGGTTAGCGTTTAGGGTGCACTAGTTCCTTCAGTTGGATACTTAATGTTAACGTAAACGTATAACTTTATCGTAAATTTAACCCTTCATATAAGAACTTAGTTCTTCCTCTGGTTGAGATTTACAGAAGTAAATCTCCCCACAAGTTGAGAATTTAATTCTCATCGGGGAGATTTTGTTCTGCAGATTCAAAACTTAGAGGAAAAGAACTAAGTTAAAAAGAAATAACAGGAACATATGGGAAGTGCTGTCGAAATTTACTCGAAACGGTTGAAAGTACAAGAGAATGGGTGTCTGCTCTATACATTCTTAATGGGATAAAAACCTTACCCCCTACAGCCGAAACACACACATACAACACGAATACACAACAAACGCACACACAGCACACACTAACAATTCTACACGTAAGCGAAATCATAAATTGAAACACACATATATAGAATATAACTCATACTTGGGCATCCTCAAATCTAACTTTGTTTATCGATAATTTATTCTTTTCAACGACAAACGCACACAAAAATCACATACACGGATTTTTTCCTTTGTCGGTAACCATCTCGTTCTTAGATTTCTCAATATAGTCATCATAACCTACAATTTATATGTTATACAGTCTAACATGGCCTATTAGTACATCAGAGTTAAGGACTGGATATATATGGATTGGTAACAACGTATGCAACCTAAGTGTGTCGTAGGAGTTGCTGCTTTCATTGAATTTGCACGCACACATAATAAGATCGTGTTAGAGAAGATTCTCTGCCCGTGCGATAGATATGGGATAAGTACTGGCAGAAGGTAGAATTCGCAGAGTTTCATATCGTTAAACATGGTTTTACTAGAATTTATACAACTTGGTTATATCACGGGGAAAGAGAAGAAGACAGTAATGCGGCAGAAGAAGAAGGAGAAGACGGTAATGCGGCAGAAGAAGAAGACGGTAATTTCTTTCCAAGAGAAGAAATGGAGGATATGGTAGAACCTGCCCTAGGTGAATCTATTCGTACCGAAGATGAAATTCCTTCCGGTCAAGGACCACGTGCGGATAAGTATGAAAAGTTCATGAATGATGCTAGAAAACCAATTTATGAGAATGCAAAGTATTCCACCCTCTCATGGTTCGTCCAACTTTTCCATATTAAGTGTCTAAATAGATAAAGCAACAAGTCATTCACAATGCTTCTTTCGTTCTTGAAAGATTCTATGCCCCCGGGAAATAACGTGCCCGACAGCTGATATGGAGCCCAGAAGATGATGTCTGATTTGGGTCTGAAGTGTGAGAAGATTCAAGCATGTCCTAAAAATTGCATGTTGTGCCGGAAAGAGAATTTAGATTTGAAAGAGTGTCCAACATGTGGAGATACCGGGTATAAACCGAAAGATTCTGATAAGAAGCCCGATATACTTGTCAAGATAGCACGATACTTTCCCATAACACAGAGGCTGCAGAGGCTATTCAGGTGCAAGAAAACAGCCGAGGCAATGATTTGGAATCACCGTGCTCCTCCAAGTGAAGATGGAAAAATGAGTCATCCAAGAGATTTACCGGCATGGAAGAATTTCAATAGGAGGCACGAAATATTCAGTAGCGATCCTCGCAATGTCATGCTCGGACTCGCTAGTGATGGCTTCTGCCCATTCAACTATATGGCTGGAAGCCACAGCACATGGCCCTTTGTAATGATAGTTTATACTCTGTCGTCTTGGTTGGTTATGGATCAATCATATTTTATGATGCCTCTTCTTATCGACGGACTAAAATCACCGGGAAACAACATTGACGTCTATCTCCGACCTCTGATCGATGAGTTAAAATCCTTATTCATTGATAGTGTAGAGACTTACGATGCAAACACAAATACAACCTTCATACTGCGTGCGGCTTTAATGTGGACAATTAATGAAGTTACGTGGGTTAGAAATAATATCGATGATGAAATCCAAGTAGATATGACTAATACGTCCACGAAACGAAAAAGGTTATCAGTAATGTTATATTATTACTTCATATTTTACGATCTATACATATATGGCATGCCTATGTAATGATTGTTTAATGCATCCATGAACCGTTTTATCAAGATTTGATGACGATGACGGGAGCAGCGAGGGGCGGCAGGAGCTCCAGATGCTTCACTGGCAGAGGCAGAGCGGATCTACCGCCCGAAGAGCTGCATAGGGAGCTTCAGAGGGTTGGTCTTGCACCCCGATCGGAGACCCCTTCGGATGCCTCCTTCCGTGTGGACTTTGCCACACCTCCAAGTATATTGCACGCATATTCATTTTGAATGTAATATTATAGATATACATGCATATTTATGTCAAAATTACTTATATAGTCAATGTTTGATTGTCTAGTTGGTGGTGGTGCGTCCACATCAGGGACAGAGGCCACTCCCGCACCTCCAGGTATGTTTATATATTCTATAGTGCATGCATATTGATTTAGAATGTTATATCATAAATATACATACATTCTTTTTGCTTTTACATACTTAGATAATCATTTTTTAATTGTCTAGCTGTAGGCGGTGCCTCCACATCTCGGGCAGAGGATACCACCGCACCTGCGGGTATGTTTATATATCTTATAGTGTATACATGTTGATTTAAAATGTTATATTATTGATATACACATTCTTTTTGCAATTAGTTATATAATCAATATTTGACTGTCTAATTATAGGTGGTGCATCCACGTCTGGTGCAGGGGTCACTCCCGTCACCTCCGCTCAGTCTGCAGGTTAGTATGAATATATTTATTGTACATATCATTTAAGAATAAACATGAACTTCATGTAATTTTATCGATGTGTATTTTCTAGTTGAAGGGGATGCGTCCACGTCCGGGTCTTCGACTGTTCCTCGCCGGAGGAACTATCGTCCCGCTCGTACTGTTGCCCGGGCCCAGGCTCGTGCTTCTATCGCCGGAGGTATATATCACTTCAATTTTTCTTAAACCTTGATTTCTTAATACCACTTTGTCTTAATATTGATTGTCTTGATATTTCTTGTAGATGCAGGGCATCCCCATCCCGAGAGGCGAGAGGGGGACTCGAGACCCGAATCAGTCCCATAGGCTGAGGCCCGACAGAGTTAGGGAGGAGACAGCATTCCCCCTCTTCTTTACCCCTGATTATCGCTATGCCGGTGATTATGCCGAGAGATTCGGCCGGTATATGGAGGATGAGAGCCGCCTCGTGAAGAAGTATCCATTTTACGTTGAGTGGGGCGAGCAGCACCGGCGCTTATTTGCCCTCTTCTGGAATCAGGCTCGGGTATTAATATATATTTTCATTTGAATTATCCAATATATTTATTTTTATTTAACACTTGCAATTTAATAACATTGTTTTTTTTGTATTTGCAGTTGGATTACGACTTTCAGCCTGTACCCGACCCTGATCACCCTAAGAAAGTGCTCGATCTTCAAGCTTTGTACCATGGCCTGATGAAGAACATGTAATCAAAGGTCCGATACAATAGGAACGAGCTGAAGATCGACTGTTATTCCCTGTGGATGGCGACTCCCGAGGCAGATAGAGCGTCTCTCCTACATACTCCGGCCTTTGCGAGAGTCGACGTAGATACATGGCCTCTCTTGTGCCAATATTTCGACTCTCAGCACAAACAGGTTTGTATTTTAAATGTAATTCATTATTTAGTATATAATTTATTTTTTTATGTTGCTTAATTAGAAAACTAAATCTGAATGTGTTGTGCAGAAACATGCCGATTAAAATAAAGAGAATAGGAAGTCGACGAAGAGGGGTCACCCAACTTATACAGGTGGCTCGAGGAATATTACTCGTGCCATGGAGGTATCGGTAAATTACAATAGATCTACTGTGATATAATGTAATATTAAGAGTTATTTTATAATACATGTAAATTTTTTGCGAATTGCAGAGAGCTCAAACTTTGGCGCAGGGTGGTACACCGAGCGTGTTGACCGCGTATCTTGCCGTCCACGGCACCTTGACAGATCCCGCCACCGGCAAGTTTCGATTCCTCGACACCGCTATCCAGGAGTATTGCGTAAGTGTTAATATTTATTCTAACAAGTTTGAAATTTTTGTTTTGAAAAGTTCAAATTTAAATGATATATTTATATTTTACTGGTTAATGTGGGTGTAGGAGCGGGTGGTGGAGCAGGCGGAGGCATCAGGGATCGATTTTACTGGACAGAACGATTCGATGTTGCCGACCTCAGTCCTAGACGCCGCACACAGAGGGCATCACAGAGGTTGGGAGAGAGGCCGGGGACTGGTTCCTAGCAGGGCCCATATGAGGTTGGACTTTACTCTGGCGGTTACTTCCCCTATCCCCCATGAGCGACGTCTAGAGCAAGATGTTGCCACCTTGAAGACCACCGTCCAGGAGTTGAAGGAGATGATGGTATGTATACTATTTAATAGTAAAATATTATATCATATTATAGATAGTCAAATATCCAATATTAGTAGCCTGGGCTTATTTGGTTGTAGACTTAGCTTTGATTAATCATACTTACATAGAACTGTCTAATTAAAATAAACTACAGTTTTCCAAACTAGATATCCAAACGAGGCCTAAGTCCCTAAGTATTCTTAGATTGAGATTTCGCAATAACCTGATAATGATACAAATTCGACTAATACACAGTTCTTACTAGTTTATTACACACAAAATTGAACAGATGCAACAGGGTACTTCGGCTGCGGCTCCACATGCATCTCCTTCGGCTGCGGCTCCGCAAGCCACTATCTCGGCTGCGGTTGCGCAGACCACTCCTGCAGCTCCACAGCCCGCTCAGACTCCCGCACAGTCCACTCCTTCATTGGTCGAGTTTTTGACGATTCAGGGCTGCACCGAGGAGCAGATACGCCAGATTACGGCGATTATCAGAGGTGGAGGAGCTGGACCGAGCTAGGGTAGCTTTTTTTATATTTTAAGCATGTATGTACTTATATGATACATATTGTATATATTTTGGAAGATATTGGTGGTGTTTGCGTGTTCACGTTGATTTAGGCTGATATCGTATTCTGTTTGTTGATTTTTTTTTATATATTATGCGTGAGATGTTGATTATGAATACTGCGGTATTTGGTTATATGTTGTATATATTATTGTGCACAGGGCGAGGAAAAAACAGGAGGCCTTTTTTTTAAAAAAAACCCAGATATTGTGCCCCTACGGATTAATCCGTAGGGCCATATTTTGCACCTACGGATTAATCCGTAGGTCCATAGTTTGCCCCTACAAATTTATCCGCAGGGACAATATCAGGATACATGATATTTTGCCCCTATGGACTCAATAACAGGCGTTACACTTGCCCCTACGAATATATCCGTAGGGTTTTTTGTCTGTCCCTACGGATTACTCTGTAAGGGCCTAAAGATGGACCTACGAAGAAATCCGTAGAGGCTTATATCTGGACCTACGAATAACTCCTTAGGGGCATGTCTTTACCCTTACGGATTTATCCGGAAGGACAACTGTTTTATTTTACAAACCAATAAATTAAATAAATATTTTGTCCCTACGGATTACACCGTAAGGACATATGCCCCTACGAAGTAAACCGTAGGGGTAATTATTACTCCGTAGGGGTATCTTCAGGGCGAATACTTACACCTACGGTGTATTTTTGTGCCTCTACAAATATATCCGTAGGGACAGTGCTTTACCCCTACGGCTTTATCCGTAGGGGAAACCCTTATTGTAATAGTGAATCCTTTAATACCCTCTTCCTTGTTAGTCTTAGTTGCTTCTCATGAGTTGTTCCAGTTCTAAGAGCTAATTCTAATCCAATAACAAGATTACATTTTTATGATTAAATGAAAAAAGACAAGTTATTACTCAATTTAAAGTTCATTACTTACTAAATATGATGCACTAGTATAAAAATCACAAAATAAGAAGAAATCAATTTTCAATTGACTAAATCACTATTACTGTATAAGAATGTCGCTAAGATTAACATCTTTTAACAGGAAATTTATGCAAAACACCAAAATTCATTAAAAAATCTAATTATTATCACCAGCAACCAAATGTAAGTCCACGTTACCCACCCCGGTGCTTACGGGGAGGCGGAATAGGTAAAAATCAAATTTTTAACACAACGTAATATGGACTAAAACTTGAGGATCTTTGCCAAACCATTGCTAACAAACAATAAGAGGTTCTATCTACTATACTTAGGAGATTATACCTCATGCAACAAGTTCTTCGGGTCTTCTTTCCGCTGTCCTCCTCGTCCATGCAAGTTCCGAGGATCGATCCGGATCTTGGTCACTTCCGCGGCCTCCTAGAGTCGAAGACGATCCACCCGAGAGTCTGTAGTCTGAGCTCCACCTCAAGCCGAGATAACTAGGGCAACAAGTTTGCTATTCTTGAAGTCCTAGGTGGTGTAGAATATTATGGTAGATTTATTTGTCTATTTAAATCCTAATTATCTCAACACATGAGAACTAAAGGATTTCTTATTGAGGAGGAAAAAGAAGAACAAAACTTGAGAGCTCAAGTGAAGAGAGAGAATGCCAAAAAAAATAATGAACCATGAAAAAAATAAAAACCAATCTTTTATGATAATTATGATAGCTTATATTGATTTGACCACTATCATGTCTTGATAAAGCAAAAGAAGAGTCTAGAGTTCAAGAGAAAAATCCAAGTCAACAATGGTCAACTAGGTCAAAATGTCAAGCATGGTCAAATGGTCAAAGCAATTAGCCATAACACAATTATCATTAAAAAGATTAGTAAATATTTTCCTCACCTCATAATGGTTCTGACCGAATCAATGGTCAAAACCCCAATGAGGCACCTCCTTCTTCATTCCTCACAACCGTGCATACACACCCGCATCCGCATTCCGTAGAATGCGAATGCACAGAAGACAAAACTAATCCATCCATACAATACTAGGATCTGGCTTAAACCAAAGCCCACTAGCATTGTCTGGCCGAACAGCACACGCGCACTAGTGCACGTAAGTGATCGTAGCCCTGCCGTAAAACCATACGGCCTCTACACTTTTCGCCCAGTGCAGCGAAACTCTCTGTGTGGGACTCTAAAAACTCGACACTACGTTGGCAGTGGGTTTAACCACAGACCGCAAGCAACACTAGCTGCACGTAACGGTTCCCAGGTAGATGTCGATAAGAAGGCCGATGAGGTAAACCCATCTGAACTCCTACTGAGCCTGAATGTGACAATCTCCGTACAGTCCGATCTGTTCATTTGAGAGTATCGCATGGCGGGCCTAGGGGGCGGTAAACGTCGGACCCCTAATAGCGGTACAAGTTGTGCCGGAGTGTAGCCCAGAACACCCTGAGAAACTACTGGAAACACTACCAGTAATTCTCGCTTTTCCTGGCCAGGGACTTTGTGTAATGGCTCTCCTAGACACAGCGGGATATCAACCCCCAATACCGGGAGAGACGAATCATATCTAACCGCCACTACCTCCAAGTGCTTCAGGACTGCTGATCAGTCGAAAATATTGCATATTTTAACCGGCAATTTCCTTAACATCTGCATACATATAGGAGAGTACGGTATTCATAATTCACATATTAGCTAATTGGTCGCAAAATATCAAATTACATGTATTCGACCTTAAAACCGGAAACTCTAGGGAAATTAACTGCATTGCATTACATAGCATATTTTCTATATCTTGCAACCCCTATTTTGAAGTCTATGCAGGAAAAGAGATGCTTGCTCGATCAATACATTGCTCGACCATTACAATTGCTCGTAAACTCATTGAAAGCAAATCTGGTATCAACACAGAAGGTCAACTGCAATTCTAAACATCAAAGAATAACCCAAATAGAAGTACAAAGCAACTGCAGAAGACACAGATCCCGAGGCCATTAAGTCGCGGCGGAAGCGCGGCCTTAAGCTACCTCACGCGGCGGAAGAGCGGCCCATTGGTGACATCAACTCCTCAAACTTCACCACAACTCCTGTTTCAGTGCCCACTACTCAAAAATGCATACAAAAGTCCAGAAGAGTCCAGACACTTCCACCAGATCATCAAGCTCCTAAACTAGCCTAAAACTTCTAGAACTTTCCTAAACCCTTGCTTAAACCCTAAGCTAAACCCCAACAAACTTGGCCAACAAACTTTGGGAGGGAAAGTCCAATTCAAACCTAAACTTAGTTCTATAAATAGGACCCTTGAGATCATAAAACCCTAGAGGGGAGATCATAAAACCCTAGAGAGAAAAAGGATTCAACATCTTAGATCTTAGCCATTCTCTCTTTCTCCATCTTCTTCTTCCTCAAGATTAGTGAGAAATCTTGTAGGAAACCCTAACCCTAAATCCAACCACAATTCAAGATCTTGAGTGCAAGCCAAGCAAGATTCCTTCAACCCTTTTATGAGCCGAGCCGATCTTCCATCGGGCAAGAGATCAAAAGTAGATCCACGATCCACGGAGTCGAGCGAAGCCGAGTCAACGATCGATTTTCTTTCTTCTTGTAGATCTTGAAAGAATGTATTGACAATTGTTGATTAAATAAAAGGTGATATTTTCTCCATTCTTGTTTTCTTTAAAATTCCGCATCATGTTATCTTTACTGTTCTTGAATATTGTCTATGTGGTGATGCGCGAGTAAAACTCCGCTCGTTAAGGAGTCGAGACGATCTTTAGTATGATGATGTAACAAATTTGTAATCAATTCTTGAATCCCATGAGTTTGTAAACCCTAGCAAGTTCAAGAATCGACAACCAAATTCGAAGCGATGCTTTCTTGATCAACATCGCTCGAGATTGGGGTGATCCGATCGATTCTTGAAATTGCTAGAGGCTAGAATATAAATGGTATCCTCGAAAGAGCAAGGGTTAAGAGATGAAACCTTAATTTCATCAAGAAAACCCTAACTCTCGTCGATAACCATTGATCTAGCATCAATTCTTCGAAGGACAAGAATACGAAATATTGTAGACTACAACACATCTAAAGATCCTATCGATTCCTACGAGCCTTTCTATCATTCTTGATTGTTTTTTGGAAAATACCATTGAAACCCGATTCTTGTTGTTTATAGTTCTTGATTCTTTAGAAAAGATTAGTGACACACGAATACAAATCAATCAATTGAATCGTGTTATCTCTTATTGTTGCTTAACATTTCATTTCAAACAAATAAAAGTACAAACGAATCTCGAGATCCCTGAGGACGATCCGCACTCATTCATTAACTTCAACTGACACCGTTGTTTGATTGCGGTCAAATATTTTTGGTTGTGATTTCTTTACTATTTGATTCGATAAACACATCCAACGAAAATCAACCAATCAACTGCACCCAACTACTACCTGTTTGCAAGACTCCTTTGAGCCGTGGTAGGGTAGTAATCAAAGTACAGTGGGAACACACTCGAGGCGAAATAGCAGTGTCAAGTCGACGGACTAAGCTGTACTCCTATCACCTAGGAACTGTTATCTGACGATAGGTATAGTACCAACCAATAGTTCTCGACGAGTCCTGTCCAGTGTACTCGTAACCTAACAAGCACCCGCATATTATCTCCAGTACGACGTACTGATGGCTGTGGGACAGACCATCTCCCCAGCTGGGATGAGAAGCGCATACGCTAGTCTACTCCGGAGTATCGATGCCCCGTCTCGATAATCCTACGACTAGGGACCTGTATAAGGATGTGCTTGTAGATTACCGGCCCCCACAAGTGTGACTGCCATCACTACGCTGGTAATCAAAGAAAGATCCTGAGGGCTCCACTAATATGTATAAGCGATATGCTAAAAGAAACACATGCACATATTAAAGTAGAAACAAACCAAGTAGCATACTACCATTTTGAGCAAGATTGTCTATACAACTGTGAATATCTCAAGCTCCATTAAGTAATATACAAACTAGTATGATATAGTAATGGCCTCTAGGGCATATACATTAACAATCTCCCACTTGCACTAGGGCCATGTACTGGCGTATCGAAGACCTATCATCTCGATCAGCAGCTCGAACTGAGTCTGGGGTATGGTCTTCATGAATGGATCTGCAGTGTTATTCTCCGAATCTACTCTCTTCACCTCGATCTCCTGGCGATCTACGATCTCCCTGATCAGGTGATACCGCCTCAAAATGTGTCTGGACTTCTGATGGGACCTGGGTTCCTTCGCTAAAGCTATAGCGCCGTTGTTGTCACAATACAGCGGTATTGGATCAACAATGGTAGGAACCACCTGAAACTCTGTGAGGAACTTTTTCATCCAGACAGCTTCCTTTGTGGCATCGCAAGCAGCTATGTACTCCGCTTCCATAGTTGAGTCAGCAACGGTTTCCTGCTTGGAGCTCTTCCAGCAAACCGCCCCTTCATTGAGGGTAAAGACATAATCCGACATGGACTTGGAGTCATCCTTGTCACTCTGGAAGTTGGAGTCAGCAAAGGCCTCGATTTGGAGGTCTTTTCCGCCATACACCAAGAACATCTCCTTAGTCCTTCTCAGGTACTTGAGAATGTTCTTTACTGCTATCCGGTGTTTCTTCCCTGGGTCCGACTGATACCGGCTTACAACGCTTAATGTGTATGCTACATCTGGTCTGGTATACAGCATCGCATACATTATAGAGCCTACCGCAGATACGTAGGGTATAGATGACATGCAAGCCCTTTCCAAATCAGTCTTGGGAGACATCTCTTTGGAGAGGGTGATTCCGTGACAAGCCGGTAGATTACCGCGCTTTGAATCTTCCATACTAAATCGTTTCAGTATGGTGTCGATGTACCTGGACTGCGAAAGTCCCAACATCCTCTTAGATCTATCACGATAGATCTGGATCCCCAGAATGTAGTTGGCATCGCCCAGGTCCTTCATGGAGAACCTCTGTGACAAGAATCCTTTGACTGACTGTAGCATAGGAATGTCATCCACATACAGGATGAGGAATACCACAGTTCTCCCTACAATCTTACTGTAAATGCATGGTTCATCCGGATTTTTGATAAAGTCGAATTCTTTGACAGTATCATCAAAGAAGATGTTCCGGATCCGCGATACCTGCTTCAGTCCATAAATGGACTTAAGCAACTTGCACACTTTACCGCTGCTCCCACTCTGAATGAAACCCTCCGGCTGATCCATATAGACGCACTCCTCCAAATTTCCATTTAGAAAAGCCATTGTTCCCATCCGAAAGGCGGCCAAGACGTGAAGACGTCTTGCCTGAGATTCGAGGCAGATGCTATTTGGTTTTATCCGTCCACCTCTCCGAAGATACCAAGTTGATTTATGGCACCTTGTATCGGAGGTTTAGACGGATGCGGCCGATGAGCAGACTTCGTCAGATTCCCCCTCGCTTGAGGGGGTTTTTGATTGTGGGGACGCTTTTCCCTGCAGGCGCAAGCCCCTGCAGTTAATTACGCTACCGCATCGCGGTAACAACTTTCTCCTTCTCCAGAATTTCACTTCGTGTCGTGGGTGTTTTTTTTGTTTGTGGATGCCCATGGATTGTATACGGAGACTAAGTTATGCCGTCGCCCGTAGGACGTGGATTAGTCCAAATCCGTATTTATTTAGATTTGGGTTTGGTGTTTTAGTTTAAGGATACGTTAGCCATATTGAGGCTAAGATCAACTTAAACGTTCGTTAAGGATACGTTAGTCTGATTTGAGGCTAAGATCAACTTAACGGGATTGTTTGGATCCGGCAAAAGAGCATTTGGGGGCTCTATTGTTCCAGTTTAGGGATATAGTAGTCCATAGGTAATTTAAGGACATTTCGGTCCATATTCCAGTTTAGGGATATGGTGGTCCATAGGTAATTTAAGGACGCATAAGTCCGCGATTTTAAGGACCCCACAGTCCGTGTTTTGGTTTAAGGACGCATAAGTCCATGAGTTTAAGGACCCCACAGTCCGTGTTGATGTGTAGTTGTCGGGACCCGTCACCTCTCTGACATCGTTGAAGGATTACAATGATAGGAGTCAGAGAAGTTCGGAGATGTACCTTCTAACCGGATGTAAATTGATTTAAGAGAGCAGTTGTGCTCAGTCAATTTAATTTGAGAACTTACGGCCATGATTGGGCTAAGTCCAGTTGGGAATATTCAACGCTTTTATTTACCTTTGGCCTATTAGGCCTGTGCTAGGGCTTTGCCCTTTTTTAAATAATGCATTGCATTTTTTATTTTGTTTGGGCTTTGCCCATTTATAAATGATGCAGAGTATCAATTTTGTTTGGACTCTGCCCTTTTATTGCATTGCAATTTATTTTGTTTGGGCTCTGCCCTTTTATAAGTGATGCAGAGCATCAATTTTGTTTGGGCTCTGCCCCTTTTATTGCATTGTAATTTATTTTGGCCTATTAGGCCTTTTTTATTTGGGCCTGGCCCTTCAGTAAACAATGCAGTACATTTGTCAGGCGCTTTGCGCCAATCACTGAGCGCGAGCGCTTGTGATGATGTCACGTGTCACGCAAGCGCAGTGCGCTGCGCCAGTGCGCTGCGCTTACGCTGCTGACACGTGGCGCGCTCTGGTGAGTTGCGCCAATTTCAGAAAGCAAGGCTCTATCTTAAAAGCGCATAACGAATGTGGTTCAGGTGCTGACACGTGGCGCTCTCTGGTGGCTTGCGTCAACCCAAGAGCGCAACAGTGCAAATTTTACAAGTGCAGGGCACTGTTTGATTTCTTGATCCAATTTAGATCAAAGAAGACAAGTTTTTCTTGTTTTTTCTTGTTTTCAGAGAACCAGTGGTTCATAAAAAGTGCAAGGCACTATTATTATTTGTTTTTTTTATTGAATATCATTGATCTTCTTCTTAGATCAGCGATCTATTAGAAGAAATTCTTCTGTTTTATAAAGGTTTTTACCTTTTTCTTGAATTTTCTTCAGAGTTCTCTCTGTTTTGAAGTTCTTGATCTCTCACAATGTTGATGATATTTTGAGTTGGGGTCTAGGGGTCTTTATATAGTGCCCATAAATTTGTTAGGTTTGTTAAAGAGATCATTCTCTGAGTGATTTGGGGAATTTTCCCCACCGTTGGATCTTTGATCCAAGGGCTTCTGTTTTACAGAAGATAATCTTCTTATTTTAACAAGAACAGAAAGATCTTACTAGAATCTTAATTCTGTTTGGCGCAAATGCCCCAGTGCGAGACATGTGTCACGCAGCGCAGAGCGCAGCGCAACTGCGCTGACACATGTCGCGCAGCGCACAGCGCAGCACAACTGTGCTTGCGCAACTGCGCTGACACGTGTCGCGCAGTGCACAACGCAGCGCAACTGCGTTTGCATTGACACGTGTCGCGCAGCGCAGCGCTTGCGCAACTGAAGTCTTGCTTCCTTTAATTTTTGTTTTAAATAGAGCTTTGCTCTTATTGGGCGCGCTGTCTTGGGCGCTGCGCTGACGTATCAGCTTTTGACACGTGGCGCGTTGCGCGCAGCGTAAGGAATTTGAAGCGTTGCTTCTAATTTTTGAATTTTTGAAATTCAAATAGAGCTTTGCTCTGATTGGGGGAAACAAATGCCCCCCACCGTTGCGCTCACGTGGCGCGCACGTGAGTGCAGCGGTGGCAAGATCCTGACCGTTAGATCAACTCAGGAGTTGAAGGGGTGCAAGCGCCTATAAATAGGACCCCTGGCCCTTAGTAGATGATTACCATCTTTTAAGAAATTTGATTTTCCAGAGCCTTGCTCTTGTTTTCAAGAACTCCAGAGCTTTGCTCTCATTTCCAAAGTTAGAAAAACTTTAGGTAAAATTAATCTTAAATTGAATTAATTTTAATTAATCTTAACCAACAGAGCCTTGCTCTTATAGATCTTCTGATCTAAAGAAAGCCCCTTTGGGGTTTCACCAACAGAGCTTTGCTTTCAAGAATCCATAGATCTACAGAGATCTTGTTCATGGGTTCTAACCCATGAACAGAGCTTTGCTCATGGATCAAAATGTAGATCTTTTTGATCTAAAAATGAAGAACTCCTAAGAGTCTTCATGGATCTTTTAGGATCCCAAAAAATTTAATCTTTTAGGAGTTTAAAGAAAACTTTTTTTTATAGATTTTTTCATCATTATCACAGAGCTAGGCTCTTTTAAGGAATCTTATTCCCCTGAGACCAGAGTTTGACAAGTGTCACTCTGTGAAAGAGCTTTGCTCTAAAAGAGAAGATTTTTTCCGTGTCTCTAGGGATTTTTATTATTAATGAGAATGTTCTCTTGAGGATTAACTGACAATCTCATCCAATGATGGGGTTGTCTTATTAACTGATGCATTGTCTTCTAGATTTTGTGTCTCCTACCCACTGCACTGCAGTGTGGTGTAATTAATTTTAATTTAATTTTAATTAATTTTTAATTTAATTAATTAATTAATTAAAAAAATTTAAACGCCAAGCGTTGGAATTACAACACTAACGGCTAATTTTGTTCCCTTGCAGTGAACATGTCTTTCGATACTTCATTCCCATTTGCTCGTTCGGAGGAAGGATTTCCCGAAGCGCCCGTGGACCGCGAAGTCCTAGCTATGATCAGGGACCATGACCCGGAACATAAGAATCTTCACCTTTGGGGGTCGTGGTACAACCAAATTATTATGGGTCGACGGAGCTTTTCGTGCGCAGTACCGTCAGAGCCTATTACGGCGATCCACTATGCCAGCCCACCCCCGGTGCAGTATGCCATGGAGATGGTCGATTGGACTTCAAAGGGCTTTCTTCATCCTGCTATAGATGCAATACCGGTTCAGCGTCCTATGGTTTTGGATATCCTGGACGCCGTATTTGTCAAGGCGAGGCGCGACCTTGGGGGCAATCATATAACATAGGTCTGATCCCCCGCCATCCGATCGGCTATCTGCCATAGGCTCGCTACATTCTGTCGGCGAAGAAGTCGCAGTTGATAAGGCTAGGGTTGTACACTGCAGTTTATGTTTCCCTCTTCCAATATCCCACGCTTCCTATCTGGTGGTTTAAGGCCTTTTTGGAGCAGTGGAACATTCCTACTCACACTTTCCTCGCAATGGACCGAGAAGTGTCGATTTCTTTGGAGGAATTCACAGAGGTCTCCGGCTTACCGGTTATAGGGGAGCACTATGAGGAGTTGCTTCCTACAGACGAGTATGTCTTCGGTGCTAAGCCGGCAGTAAGGGGCCTCACTCCGGAGAATGCTGTTCAACATCAATTTCCAAGTTTGATCAAAGTGTTGAACATTTATGAGGCCCTTTTTATCGAACGTGGGAGTAGCGGAGTTAGCTTCGAGGATTTCATCGCTCGATTCCTTCACCCAAACGTCCTCTCGGCAGAAGCTGCTAAGTTAGCCACACTTGATAACCCTTTCGGTCTAGGTTTGGATAACCTGCCGGCGAAGGAAATAGACCAAAAGGGTTTTTTCCTTCCTAACTCCCCAACTGTGTCTTTTGCGGAAGTTGCATCCTCCGGGATGGACGAGGAGGCCTTCTTCTTAGGATTTCTTGGGCTATGGCTGAGTTGGTTTGCACTCCCGATGTATTCTCGCCACATGCGGCCCTCTGTCTTTTACCCAGCTCACCGAATGACCATTGGGGTAAAAGTGGCTATTGGGATCGCTGGCTTGGCACACCTGTATCACGGCCTCAGTCAAGCGGTGGATGCTAATGATCCTGGGGTACTGCACGTGATCAACCCGATGCACTACTTCGTATCGTGGCTCGAGCTACATACATTGGGCATCTTCGGTAAGCATAAAAGGCCCTAGTTCTATGACAGGTGCAGCTTCCCTCGAATCATATGACTGATTGGTGCCTCAATTGTGACTTCATCGCCACGGAATGCCAGGGGTTTGCTTCTTCGTCCCCACACCGTTGGAGACGGGGTGTCTTTCATTGACAAAGTATTGACTATTGGAAAGGCACCTACCACCACAGTGCGGCCATTGCAAGACACTTTCAAAGATGGGACCTCAGTTTTGACGGCCCGGGAGACCCTCCATCTATATTCTATTAGACCGGGCTTCCTGGTGTTTAGGCAGAACGGTGCGGCGATTTTCATGAGATACAACCCGCATCGTTTCGCCCAACAACTGAGCTACAATCAAGGGGTACCATTGGAGGCTTTCCTATCGGAACCTGCTGCTACTGAAGAAGGGATGGAGAACGCGCTGCATCACTTCACGCGTCTGAACACGGGTTCTCATTTTTTTATCAGCGAGCCGGCTTGCTCCCCACGACTCCTCAATGTATATACAGAATGGTACAATCATTCGACGGGCGCCGTTATAAAGGAAGAAAAGCGATTGTTGGTCGACCGGAAGGGTGTGCCTCCCGGTAGCGACCGCAAAGCTCCTCTGGTGCCAAGGACCCCGGTAGTTCCTCCGCTGAAAGATGCTAGAGTCGGACCACCGCGTGTGCAGAGTCCTCCTGTTAGTGTATATGCCCTAGAGGCCATTACTGTATCATACTAGTTCGTATATTACTTAATGGAAGCTTGGGATATTCACCATTGTATACACAATCTTGCTCAAAATAGTAGTATGCTACTTGGTTTGTTTCTACTTCAATGTGTGTACATGTGTTTCTTTTAACATATCGCCTATACACATTAGTAGAGCCCTTAGGATCTTTGCTTGATTACCGGCGTTGTGATGGCGATCACACTCGTAGGAGCTGGGTAATCCACAAGCACATCCTTATGCAAGTCCATAGTCGTAGGACTATCGAGACAGGGTATCGATACTCCGGAGTAGACTACCGTATGCGCTTCTCATCCCAGCAGGGGAGACGGTCTGTCCCACAGCCGTCAGTATGTAGTACTTGAGATAGTATGCGGGTGCTCGTTAAGTTACGAGTACACTGGACAGGACTCGTCGGGAACTGTTGGTTGGTATTATACCTATCGTCAGTAAAAAGTTCCCAGGTGACATGAGTACAGCTTAGTCCGCTAACTTGACACTGTCACTCTGCCTCGAGTGTGTTCCCACTGTTCTTTGATTACTACCCTACCACGGTTCTACTAAGTCGTGCAAACAGGTAGTAGTTGGGAGAAGTCCCGAAGCACTTGGAGGCAGTCACGGTTAGACAGGATTCGTCTCTCCCGGTATTGGGGGTTGATATCGCGCTGTGTCTAGGAGAGCCATTACACATAGTCATCCTTGGCCAGGGCAAGCGAGATTTGCTGGTAGTGTTACCAGTAGTCTCTCAGGGTGTTTTGGGCTATACTCCGACACGACTTGTACCGCTATTAGGGGACTGACGTTTTCCACCCCCTAGGCCCGCCATGCGATACTCTTAGACGAACAGACCGGACTGTACGGAGATTGTCACATACTGGCTCAGTAGGAGTTCGGATGGGTTCACCTCATCAGTCTTCTCATCGGCATCTACCTGGGGACCGTTACGTACAGCTAGTGCCGTTTGCGGTCTGTGGTTAACCCCACTTCCAGTGTAGTGTCGAGTCTTTAGAGTCCCATACAGAGGGTTACTCGCCTTTGGGCAAAACTGAGTAGAGGTTGCATGGTTTTGCGACAGGGTTCGTTCACACTCGCGCACTTGTGCACGTTTGGTGACCGGGCAGTTATTACTAGTGGGCTTTGGTTTAAGCCAGATACTAGTATTTGTTTTATGATTGGTTTTGTCTCATTGTATTCGTGTTCCTCGAAACGCGGATGCGGGTGTGTATGCACAGTTGATAGAGGCAGAGGGAGAGGATTCTCATTAGGGTTGTTGACCATTTGACTTTGGTTGACTTGTTGACCGTTGACTTTTTCCAAACCTTAATGAGAATGATAAATATGATTAATAATGATAATTAAGGATTGTTGTGTGATGGTTAGGTTGACCATTTGACCATGGTAGACATTTTGACCATTGTTGACATTTTGACCATAATCATTTCATATCAAAGATGCTTCTTGATCTTTGCAAATTGCATTTATTATGAAATGATAATGGTCATTCCATACTCACCATCACATTTTCCTTTTTAATTATTATTATTAATCTATTATTCTCTCATATGAGCATGGTTGCAAAAAGAGAGCTCTCATTCTATCATATCTTCTCTCTCTCTTTACAAAAGCTCTTCTTCTTCCTCTCTCAAAGCTTAAGTGTTCCATGTGTTGGAAATCATAAGTTTTTGAGACAAAGCCACCACAACACATCTCTACTCATTCTAGGATACTAGGTTTGGCAAAACAAATACCTTAGTTACCTCTAGGTTGAGGTAGGAGCTCAAGTTCGAGGCCCTCGGGTGGATCTATCTTCGGCAAAGAGGAGACGAGAAGGAGGAGCCGTTCAAACTACCACAAGGAGAAAGCAAGGAGAAGAACAAAAAGAAAGGAAGGAGGTCAAGACTAGGTATAAAACCCTAACCGAGTAGATAAATCTCTAGTTAGGTTGCTAGTGTGTAGTTTAGCTAAGATCCGTATTGTACGGTTCATGTTATCTAGTCAAGAAAATTTTTCGTTTTACCGTTTCCGCAACCCCGAAAGTACCGGGATAGGTAACGTGGACCTAACAGTGGTATCAGAGCCTAACTAAACACACCCTAGCATGTTAGCAAAGTATCTATAATTTCGACCGGACAAAAAACCGCAAAACACCCCGAAAAATCCAAGTTTCTGCCGATTTTTAGATCTGTTCAAAAATTAATAAATCTTCCACTAAAAATCGGCTCAGGATTTTTGTAGAACACCGGAGAAAATTGGTACACTAACTCGGTTAAAGCGCCGCGGAACCGCGGCATGAGCTTGCTCCCGCCGCGGATCCGCGGCCGAGTTAACTCGGTTGTGGCTCCGTTTTCCTGCAGTGTTCTTACAGGGGTATTTTGGGATTTTTGGAATATGATTTTTCTGCCCAGATTTTCCAGAAAGCAAAATTTGTTTTTGGGGCTTAAAAATCCGTATTTTGATCGAACTTCTAAAGACTTAAGCTAACGGGTCTTATATCTGTGATGTGATGTATGTATTGAACGTCTGCTAATCGTTATACGTCGATTAGTGAGGGTTATACATATCTGTGATCTGTAATGTTGATGGTATGTGTATATGAATTCGTTGGATTGTCGCGGATGAATAGCCGGGGGTTGTGAGATGGGAGTTTTCTTTATCTTTCAATTCATGTAATATGTAAATTGATGTAATATTATTTGTATGGCCGCACATCCGGGATGAGGTTGTAGCCGCCATTGTATAATTTCTTTTTACTGCTTTTGCTCCTAGGATAGACCCAAGGTGGGGTGCAAAAACTACCGGGTATCTCGAAGTGCCGAGTGGCTTACTCACGTCGTTGAGGGAGGTTGCTTCACTTCGGGTATTTGGTGGGTAGTTTGCCGCACCCGTAGGGGTCTAGGGTGGGGTTTTTGGCTATTCATCGCGACCGTGCAATCTGTCTTTCGTTGCAGGCTCGAACGAAATGCAGATTCCTAATATATCCAAAGTATTCATCTGTGATCTGGAATGGCTATCATTGCATGTGACGAATGGATTTATATATCTATATATGATATCTATTTAGGCGTTGCTTATGTTTTACATCCACGCTAGTCCAGCCCCCGCTCTGTCGTTAGTTAAGTAACCTAACGGGTGATGACGGGACCTCGTGGCGAATGCGGATGGCATAAGCGTACGTCATATTTTCGTTGTTTTCTGCAATGGTAGGATTAATTGATTGGACGCATTAATTTAATGCAAGAAAATAAACCTAAAAGACGTTGTTGGAATAATTTTCAAAAAGCTGTTATTACAAGGACGTTCACTTTTGTTTTGCATAGAGGTATTCGGTTATGAATGCCCAGCACCTCAGTCGACGAGGCAAGGGCCGAGATCCCTTTATCGGGAGTGACCCCTTGGACAAAAAGTTTGCGTCAGGGTAATAACTTCACTATAGTCGATTATTCTTGCTTTGCATCGAGGTATTCAGTTTGGAATATCATGTACCTCATTCGACTAGGAAAGAGCCGAGATCCCTTCACAGGGAGTGACCTCTTTAGCAAAATTTTCGCCACTATATTTTCAAAAGGGTATCACGTTCCTTCAACGATATCAAGTTCGTTACGTTAACGGGTTTTCGCCAAAACCCAGCCGTAGCCCTCCGTCATTTCTTATAAGTCATACTTAGTATTCGTGCTGCGTTTGTTGACTGTATCAAGGCGCAGTGAACGGTAGCTGAGTATTGCTTATCTACTCGATACAATGTGATTGGTTAGGACAGTCGTGTAACCTTGTTGACTGTGTCAAGGGTTATGCGGGTGGGTTTAATGCAATCAAGATAATGACGGGTTGAAATTGAGTAGGACTCTTTGATTTGTTGACTGTGTCAAGGTCACTTGGGTCCTAGGGGCAAAAATCCACATCGGGAGTTTCTAAAGAAACTGAAACTTGCAGATTTAGCATACCTTCTGGAGTGTGGTGACTAGAGTGGATTCCATCTAAGTCATCGCACAATGATAGTTGGATCCCGATCCCACTGATGAGTTGGATTACTCTCGAGAGATTATTTCACTTAACAATCAATGCTATAAACCAAGTAGGTGTCTAGAACGGTGTTAGCGGGGTTACGCCTCCAGGGAAAAGAGGTTATTTAATTAAGGAACTTCGCGAAAGCGTTGGAAAACCTCCATCGAAGTACCAACACCAGCCTGGCTGAAAGGTTAAGCAAGTATTGTGACGTGCGATTAATCCTGACTAGTTCCTTTTTTAGGGTTTGAAAAAGAATTTGAGGAAACAGTGGGAGCCATCCTGGTTAGATAAATCAATAAACCAATCTAATCTTGCAAGAGCGCACGCTGAGTGTTGCCCTAGAGGCCATTGTTGTACATATGATGTACATTATAATGGATGCTTGGATATATATAGAGATGACTTTCTTGCTCGTCATGATAGTATGCTATTTAGTTTCACTTTATCTTAACATGTTGACTTTTATTGGTTTACTGTTTTACTCTCACATATTGATAAAGCCCTTAGGATCTGTACTCGACTACTGGGACTATGATGAGATCATACTAGTGGGGCCACGGTAGTCGATGAGTACATCCTATAACTGTTCCTAGTCTAGGGTATATCGAGACAGGGCATCGATACACCAGAGTAGACTAGCGTATACGCATCTTGACCCATATGATGGGCGATGGATGATCCCATATCCATCGGTGTTTGACATCAGAGATGGTGTACGGGTGCTTAGTGGAGACTGGGTACACTGGACGGACTCGCCGAGAACTCCCAGATGGTGATATACCACACGTCAGATGGCAGTTCTTCGGTGACATTGTTACAGGGTAGTCTGTAGACCCGAGATCGTCATTGAGTCTTGTGTGATTCCTACTGTGCTTTGATTTCCACCTTACCACGTCCAAGAGGGCGTGCAAAACGGTGGCTTTTGGGTACAGTCCCGAATCACATGGAGGCAAAGAGCGATAGGAGGGGATTCGTCTGTCCCGGTATAGGGAGTTGATGTTGTGCTGTGTTCGATTGGCTATAACTGGAAGTCCCTGGCCAGGGCTAATATAGAGATTTACTGGTAAGTGTTACTGGTAGTTTCTCGACCCGTTATGAGCCACACATCGACACGACTTATCGGTTACTGGGGTCTGACGTATACCACCCCTAGACTTGATATGCGACATATCAGACGAACAGACCGGACTGTACGGGAGTGTTACTGATTGGATTCACAGGAGAACGCATAGGCTAGCTTGTTGATCTTCTGATCGCTCAATACCTGGGTGGCTGTTAAGTTTAGCTGACCGCTTGCAGCTTGTGGGTGTTTGATATGATCATCACCTGCTACCGGCGTATTGACGATTCTTTAGAGTCCTACACAGAGGTTTCTTGGCTCAGGCGAAACGGAGTAGAGGCACATATGTGATATGCGCAGGACCGAGGATAATGCGATATGAGATACCGTATTATATTCTCGCGATATTTAGATATGAACCGGGTCATCGGATCAAGTGTTGATTCGATGAATCGGTACATGATATATTAGTCGGTAATATTCGATATAGCCGGATCGTCGGATCAAGTGTTGATTCGATGATTTAATGTATAATAATATATATGATATATTGTATTACATTATCTAATATTGGCTAGCTTTATTATTTCATTTTCTCACTGGATGATACATTGATATATATGCGATATATGTTAATTGTATTATTTTCTTTTGTTGCAAATATATAATATATATATGATATATATTATTGTGACATGATATGATTTATTGTTAAACATGTTTAAGGATGATTAAATGAGGTTAGGGTTTGATTTGGGTTAGTTGCTTCTTGAACCTTCTAGAAGCAATTTCTTTTGTCATGGTTAAGATATTTTTGGATGACACATTTCTAAACCTAACCAAACCCTAACTCTAGTTTATTCTCTACACATTCTTAGCCACTCATCCTTGACCATGGTTTATACATCAATCATATACTTTCTTTCTATTCATCACAAAAGGATGATTATGATTTATCATTTCCATTATCATCTTCTTCTTCTCTCTTGAAAAAGGCTTACTAGAAATTCTTTTTGTGATGAATAAATATGAGAAAATGATTTAAAAAGAAAGTAAAAATACTACTCTCTCATCCTCATCTCATCTAGCCCATGAGATTAGTGTGTTCATCTCTTTAGAGTGAGAAAGCTTGAGTCTTTGCAACTTCGACGTAGATCATCGGAGATTTGGAACACTTCAAGCTAGCATGGATCGTTCAAGTCGTGGAGCCTCTCATGAGTCCGGGAGATCGTGGATCGCGGCAAAGGGACTTCTACTCGGAGCTTGTGAAGCGAAGGAGCGGACTACAAAGGTTGTAATCCCTTACACTTAGATAAAAGTTATCATCTTGCATGTTAAACCCTAATAATCTAGCAAAGATCCCGGCTTTGGGTTGTTCGGCACGTCTAAATTTTTATCCGGGCATGTTTGATGCCTTATGAACCTTCACTAGAGTGCCTAGGAACCTTTCAGTGGTATCAGAGCCTAGCTAGAGCATTAGGCGATGTGTTTACGAAGTTAAAACTCCGATCGAATCCGAACCGACAAAATATACCCCCTCTCTGGAAATTTTTTAAAATTTGGGATTTTTCTGAATTAAAAATACCTGAAAAATACTACAGGAAAATATAAGAATTACGGTGGAAAAATTATCCTCTGATCCGTACAAAGCGCCGCGGAACCGCGGCCTTAGCTTGCTTGGGCCGCGGAACCGCGGCACTATGAAGAGATCAGGGAATAATATTTACACAGTAATTAATATTTCTGTGAGATATATTTTATGGGTATTTTTATTCTGACTCAAGTGTTGAGTATTCTGGGGTTTCTTTTGTAATCGTGGACTCCATCGGAAATTTTAAATTCGTATTTCTTTCCGGATATTTAGAAACTGTTAAACTATTTGAACGGATATCATTAACTCACTGTTTCCCGGTACGGCAAACTTTCAAGTGTTGAATTTTTTCGGGTTTAAATCTTTCGGAAAAATTGTACAAGTTAAGTGGTGGACCCTCTAGAAGACAACAAACCTTAACTCGATTATGTGACCGTCTTGAACTGCCTTTTGAACCTTCGGGTTTGGGGCAGTACGGCGTGCCACATGTGAGGCGTTGGCTTGACCCTTCTACGGCTGAATCACTGGTACTTTGACATATTCTGGGATTATTTGAACTCCGCTCAAGAGTTGAGCACTTTGGGAAATTTTGGGTACTTGATTATCTGTTCGGAAAGTTTAATACTGTCTATTTATCTAGAATGTGATACAATATGTGGAATTCATAGAGTTATGCATGAAATGCGAAGTATGTGATATTTCGGATTTACGATGTCTATAGTGATTGTGGATTCCAAATGTTGTAGTTTTACACTTTCTTTTCTGTGACCGTAAGTGTAATATGTGATATCGCCGGTTTCGTTGCTATATGTCAACGACAATTGGGATGCGCATATTTACTTACGTTGATGATATGAGATATTATGTGTTGCTGTGATATGTTATATTGGATCGTCGCGTTCTGAATAGCCGGGGGTTTTATGTGAGATGAGGGTTTTTATTTTCATTCATGTAAAATTCATTTGTAATGTAATATTCTTTTATTTGGGGCACTTCCAGGTTGAGGTTGATGTCACCCTTGTATATTATTTACTTTTCCGCATTAGGTTGACTTAAGGTGGGGAGCACAAGTAACCGGTTTCTAGGGTCCAGTGGGAGGCCATCTCGAGGAGTCGAGACCGGGTCTCCTAACCCTAGAATTGGCAGTGTTACTTGTCGCTCTCGTAGGGGTCTTGGGATGTGGGTTTGGCTATTCGTCGCGACCGTGGAATCCGTGTTTTATACAGGCTCGTATTGAAAACACGGACGTCCTAGTATATCCAATATTTCATATATGTTCTTCTGCTGCAATGTTCTGTGATGAGATCATATTACTGCCTGAGACGAATGCTTATACTATATATATATATGCTGATATATAAATATTACTGCTTTCGTTTCTTCTGTGATGCTTAGGAAGCATAAGCTGATGGGATTTTTATTAATAAGATTAATAAAAGAAAAGAAACCTATAGATGTTGTAGAATCAAAACTTTATAAAAGGGGTAGCTACAGTTTTGCTTTGCACAGTGATATATATGATATATCCTGCACCTTATTCGATGGGGAAAGAGCCGACGATCCCTTCACCGGGAGTGACCTCTTTAGCGAAACTGGCAGATGCTACAAAATGCGGTTTGTCTTTTGATTGCTTTTAGAGTTTTGCTTTGCACAGCGGTATATATAATATATCCTGCACCTTATTTGATGAGGAAAGGGCCGACGATCCCTTCACCGGGAGTGACCCCTTTAGCGAAACTAAGAAAAGCCTCAAAAACACTCCTTTTCAAAACTTCACTCGATTTTACGACGATATCAAGTTCATTACGCTCAGGGTTTTCTGAAAAACCTGCGTAGCCCTCCGGCATTTCAGATAAGTAATACTTAGTATTCGTGCTACGTTTGTTGGCTTTCGTCAAGGCGTAGTGTGCGGTAGCTAATTATTACTTATCTGTTACATATGATGAGATTGGGTTAGGGTAGTCGTGCGGCTTTGTTGGCTTTCGTCAAGGAACGTACGGCTGGGTTTAATTCAATCAAGAAATGTTCGGGTTGAACTTGACTAGCGGACTATGATTTGTTGGCTTTCGTCAAGGTCATAGAACGTTAGGGGCAAAATATTATCGGGAATTTCAGTGTTGAAATTTGCAATGAGATTGCATACCTCCTATGAGATAGTTGGATCCCGATACCCACTGCGAGTAAGAGTTACTCCTGGGAGAGTTTTACACAGGACAATTAGCCGATCAAGTAGGTGTCTAGAAAAGTGTTAACGGGGTTACGCCTCTGGGAAAACGAGGTTTACTTTAATTAGGTCCGTGCGAAAGCACGGGGAACCTCCCTCAAAGTACCGACACTGATCTGGCTGAAAGATTGACGAAATTGTAGGGTGTAATTAATCCCGGCTAATCTTACCTTTTTGGGTTTAAAGGTAGATTTGATAAAAACAGTGGGAGACATCCTGATTAGATAAGATAATAACCAATCTAATCTTGCAAGAGCATACGCTAAAGTGTTTTTCTTCTCTCTCTCTCCAGGTAGCGACCATGTCAGGCCATAATCAAGATAATAATATGGATGTATTGACTGAACCCGATTATTGTACTGAGCAAGGGAACGTTGGACCCGTTCTTTCTTATAAGAGTTATAAGACAGAACAGGAAACATGAGAATATCTGGATTCTCACGCCGCCCAAAAGAACATGCATGTTGATGCATCTTCTTCAGGTGTGTTAGTTATTGAGAACTGTTTCTCAGTTCACCCTACGTCCTGGGTATTAGATACCGGATCAGGATCCCACATATGTAAATTGTTACATGGGCTGCGAAAAGGTAGAGAACTGGGAAAAGGTGATCATTCCGTTCAAGTAGGGAACGGTGCAAGTATTGTAGCCAAAGCAGTTGGCGAATATCACCTAGTATTGCCGAGTCGTAATACACTGATTCTAAATGAGTGCTATTATATACCGAACATGATGTGCAACATTATATCAGTTTCTTTATTGAGTAAAGAGGGATATAATTTTGTAGTACAGGATAATGTTATGAACATATTCCTAGATCAAAAGTTGATTGTATCAGGCTCGTTACATAATGGCATATTCATTCTAAATCAGAATACAGTCCTGAATATACAAAACACACACAAAAGGAAAAGTTCAGATGTGAACGAATCCTACTTGTGGCATTGTAGACTTGGTCATATCAATGCGACACGACTGGCTAAGTTACATAAAGATGGTTATTTGAATCCGTTCGAATTATCATCTTATGATACTTGCCATTCATGTCTCAAAGGAAAAATGACCAAAGCTCCGTTTAGTGGACACGGAGAAAGAGTTACTGAACTCTTAGGACTGATACATAGTGATGTATGCGGTCCCATGTCTACGCATGCCAGGAACGGTTCTTCCTACTTCATTACATTCACTGACGATCTCTCTAGATACGGACATGTGTTCCTGTTGAAACACAAGTCTGAAGCTTTTGAGAAATTCAGAGAATATAAGCACGAAGTAGAGAACCAAACGGGCAAAAGTATTAAGATCCTTCGATCTGATCGAGGAAGAGAATACTTGAGCAATGAGTTCCAAGATTATCTAAAAGAGAATGGGATTCTCTCTCAGCTTACTCCACCTTATACACCACAGCACAACGGTGTATCGGAACGAAGGAATCGCACCCTATTAGATATGGTGCGCTCAATGATGAGTACAGCTGAGTTACCTATTTCCTTCTGGGGGTATGCGCTTGAGACAGCGATACACCTATTGAATATGGTTCCTACCAAATCAGTTCCTACCACTCCGTATGAGATATGGAAAGGGAAGAGACCATCTCTTAAGTATGTTAAGATATGGGGTTGTCCAGCCTATGTCAAAAGACAAAATCCGGACAAACTCGAGGCAAGATCTGTCTTATGTAAGTTTATTGGATATCCCAAGAACTCACAAGGGTATATCTTCTACCACACTGAGGAACAAAAGGTGTTTGTTTCTAAACATGCCACCTTTTTGGAAAAGGAATTTCTTGCAAAAGAAATTGATGGCAATGAGGTAGAACTGGAAGAGGTTCCAGCGACACAAACTACAACAGATGATTTAGTGGAACCAGAGGATTCAGTAGTACCCGACGAACCTCAGCCTCTCCGCCGATCTAGTAGGGTTTCTCATCCACCTGAGAGATACTATGGTTTTCTCATTGATGGTGGAAGTGAGGATTGCATCATGGATGATGATGACCCAACTAGTTTCGAGCAGGCCATCACGAGTGGTGACTCTGTGAAATGGCTGGATGCAATGCGATCTGAGATGGAATCCATGTACACCAATAAAGTATGGATTTTGGAAAATGCTCCTGAAGGGGTAAAACCCATTGGGAGCAAGTGGATTTTTAAAAGGAAATTTGGTGTAGATAGAAAAGTTGAGACTTTCAAAGCTAGACTTGTAGCAAAGGGTTTTCGTCAACGACCAGGTGTGGATTATGACGAAACCTTTTCTCCAGTGGCTATGCTTAAGTCCATCCGGATCTTACTTGCCATTGCTCCATACCATGACTACGAAATCTGGCAAATGGATGTTAAGACCGCCTTTCTAAACGGTGATTTAGAAGAGAGCGTGTACATGACTCAGCCAGAGGGCTTCGTAGATAGCGGGAGCAGCGGAAAGGTGTGCAAGATGCTTAAATCCATTTATGGGTTAAAGCAAGCATCGCGGAGTTGGAACATCTGTTTTGATGTTGTGGTCAAAGAGTTTGACTTCATCAAAAATATAGATGAACCTTGTATCTATAAGAAGGTAGCAGAGGGTAAGGTTGTCTTCCTCGTATTGTACGTGGACGACATACTCTTGATAGGAAATGATATTCCTATGCTGCAATCAGTCAAGCTCTTCTTATCACAGAGATTCTCAATGAAAGATCTAGGTGATGCCTCCTGCGTATTGGGAATCATGATCTATAGAGATAGATCTAAACGGATACTGGGATTGTCCCAATCCAGGTACATTGACACCATACTAAAGAGGTTTAGTATGGAAGAATCCAAGCGTGGGAACCAACCCACGATCTCTGGACTCACTCTCTCCAAAGAGATGTCTCCCAAGACTGATTTGGAGAGAGCTCGCATGCAAGGGATACCCTATGCTTCGGCAGTAGGCTCTATCATGTATGCGATGCTATGTACCAGACCCGATGTAGCATACTCACTAAGTGTAGTGAGTCGGTATCAAGCAGATCCTGGAGAAAGTCATTGGACAACAGTGAAGAACATTCTCAAGTACTTACGAAGGACTAAGGAGATGTTCTTGGTGTATGGTAACGGAGAACTCCAGGTGGAGTCCTTTACCGATTCCAGCTTCCAAAGTGATAAGTACGACTCTAAGTTGCATTCGGGTTTTTTCTTTACCCTCAATGGAGGGGCGGTATGTTGGAAGAGTTCCAAACAGGATACCGTTGCAGACTCAACGATGGAGGCTGAATACATCGCTGCCAACGATGCTGCCAAAGAGGCTGTCTGGATCAAGAAGTTCATTACTGAACTTGGTGTGGTTCCATCCATTGAGCATCCAATACCTCTGTATTGCGATAACAATGGAGCTGTGGCGTTAGCCAAGGAACCCAGGTCCTATCAAAAGTCCAGACATATTCTGAGGCGGTATCACCTGATCAGGGAGATAGTTGATCGCCGGGAGATCGAGGTCAGGAGAGTAGATACGAAGGACAACACTGCGGATCCATTCACGAAGGCTATTTCCCAGATACAGTTTGAGAGATTATTCGGGATGCTAGGTATGAGATACTACAGCAGCTGGGCTTAGTGCAAGTGGGAGATTGTTAGTTATGTATATGCCCTAGAGGCCATTGTTGTACATATGATGTATATTATAATGGATACTTGGATATATATAGAGATGACTTTCTTGCTCGTCATGATAGTATGCTATTTGGTTTCATTTTATCTTAACATGTTGACCTGTATTGGTTTACTGTTTTAATCTCACATGTTGATAAAGCCCTTAGGATCTGTACTCGACTACTGGGACTATGATGAGATCATACTAGTGGGGCCATGGTAGTCGATGAGTACATCCTATAACTGTTCCTAGTCGAGGGTATATCGAGACAGGGCATCGATACACCAGAGTAGACTAGCGTATACGCATCTTGGTTCATATGATGGGCGATGGATGATCCCATATCCATCGGTGTTTGACATCATAGATGGTGTACGGGTGCTCAGTGGAGACTGGGTACACTGGACGGACTCGCCGAGAACTCCCAGATGGTGATATACCACACGTCAGATGGCAGTTCTTCGGTGACACTGGTACAGGGTAGTCTGTAGACCCGAGATCGTCATAGAGTCTTGTGTGATTCCCACTGTGCTTTGATTTCCACCTTACCACGTCCAAGAGGGCGTGCAAAACGGTGGCTTTTGGGTACAGTCCCGAATCACATGGAGGCAAAGAGCGATAGGAGGGGATTCGTCTCTCCCGGTATAGGGAGTTGATGTTATGCTGTGTTCGATTGGCTATAACTGGAAGTCCCTGGCCAGGGCTGATATAGAGATTTACTGGTAAGTGTTACTAGTAGTTTCTCGACCCGTTATGAGCCACACATCGACACGACTTATCGGTTACTTGGGTCTGACGTATACCACCCCTAGACTTGATATGCGACATATCAGACGAACAGACCGGACTGTATGGGAGTGTTACTGATTGGATTCACAGGAGAACGCACAGGCTAGCTTGTTGATCTTCTGATCGCTCAATACCTGGGTGGCTGTTACGTTTAGCTGACCGCTTGCATCTTGTGGGTGTTTGATATGATCATCACCTGCTACCGGCGTATTGACGATTCTTTAGAGTCCTACACAGAGGTTTCTTGGCTCAGGCGAAACGGACTAGAGGCACATATGTGATATGCGCAGGACCGAGGATAATGCGATATGAGATACCGTATTATATTCTCGCGATATTTAGATATGAACCGGGTCATCGGATCAAGTGTTGATTCGATGAATCGGTACATGATATATTAGTCGGTAATATTCGATATAGCCGGATCGTCGGATCAAGTGTTGATTCGATGATTTAATGTATAATAATATATATGATATATTGTATTACATTATCTAATATTGGCTCGCTTTATTATTTCATTTTCTCACTGGATGATACATTGATATATATGCGATATATGTTAATTGTATTATTTTCTTTTGTTGCAAATATATAATATATATGTGATATATATTATTGTGACATGATATGATTGATTGTTAAACATGTTTAAGGATGATTAAATGAGGTTAGGGTTTGATTTGGGTTAGTTGCTTCTTGAACCTTCTAGAAGCAATTTCTTTTGTCATGGTTAAGATATTTTTGGATGACACATTTCTAAACCTAACCAAACCCTAACTCTAGTTTATTCTCTACACATTCTTAGCCACTCATCCTTGACCATGGTTTATACATCAATCATATACTTTCTTTCTATTCATCACAAAAGGATGATTATGATTTATCATTTCCATTATCATCTTCTTCTTCTCTCTTGAAAAAGGCTTACTAGAAATTCTTTATGTGATGAATAAATATGAGAAAATGATTTTAAAAAAAAGCAAAAATACTACTCTCTCATCCTCATCTCATCTAGCCCATGAGATTAGTGTGTTCATCTCTTTAGAGTGAGAAAGCTTGAGTCTTTGCAACTTCGACGTAGATCATCGGAGATTTGGAACACTTCAAGCTAGCATGGATCGTTCGAGTCGTGGAGCCTCTCATGAGTCCGGGAGATCGTGGATCGCGGCAAAGGGACTTCTACTCGGAGCTTGTGAAGCGAAGGAGCGGACTACAAAGGTTGTAATCCCTCACACTTAGATAAAAGTTATCATCTTGTATGTTAAACCCTAATAATCTTGCAAAGATCCCGGCTTTGGGTTGTTCGGCACGTCTAAATTTTTATCCGGGCATGTTTGATACCTTATGAACCTTCACTAGAGTGCCTAGGAACCTTTCATGCTATAAACCAAGTAGGTGTCTAGAACGGTGTTAGCGGGGTTACGCCTCCAGGGAAAAGAGGTTATTTAATTAAGGAACTTCGCGAAAGCGTTGGAAAACCTCCCTCGAAGTACCAACACCAGCCTGGCTGAAAGGTTAAGCAAGTATTGTGACGTGCGATTAATCCTGACTAGTTCCTTTTTTAGGGTTTGAAGAAGAATTTGAGGAAACAGTGGGAGCCATCCTGGTTAGATAAATCAATAAACCAATCTAATCTTGCAAGAGCGCACGCTGAGTGTTTCTTTTCTCTCTCTCCAGGTAGCAACCATTTCACGCCCTAATCAAGATAATAAAATGTATCGCTTGACCGATCCGAATTCTTATTCGGGGCTGGGGAACGTTGGTTCGGTTCTAACTTGTGACAACAGTGATAAGTATGAGCAAGGGAAAGAGGATTATATGGATTCCAAGGATACCCAGTTGAAGAAGAAGCATGGTTTTGCATCTACTTCAGGTGTTCTTGTAATTGAGAACTGCTTTACGGTCAGCCCTACCTCCTGGGTACTTGATACCGGATCAGGATCTCATCTCTGTAATTTATTGCAGGGACTAAGAAAAAGTAGGAAAGTTGTACCTGGTGATATGTCGCTCAGAGTAGCGAACGGAGCACAAGTTAATGCAGCAGTCGTCGGTGAATATCACCTTATGTTGCCAAATGGCAATACTATGATTTTGAACGATTGCTACTATGTACCTTCCATGGTTTGCAACATCATATCAGTTTCTTTACTCGATAAAGATGGATATAACTTTGTTCTTGATAGGAATATCATGAACATTTACCTTCATAAGGTACTGGTTGCAGAAGGTACACTGTGTAATGGTATCTACGTTCTAAATCAGAATACAGTTCTCAATATACAAAACACACGCAAGAGGAAGAATTCAGATACGAATGAATCCTACTTGTGGCATTATAGACTTGGTCATATCGGAGAGAAAAGACTAAGTAAGTTGTATAAAGATGGACTCTTGAATGCGTTCGAGTTTTCATCTTATGAAACTTTTCAGTCTTGTCTCAAAGGGAAGATGACCAAATCTCCGTTCACCGGACATGGAGAAAGAGCAACAGAGCTCTTGAGACTCATACACAGTGATGTATGTGGGCCGATGTCTATACTTGCAAGGGGTGGGTTCTCATACTTCATCACATTCACTGACGATCTCTCTAGGTTCGAATATGTGTATCTTATGAAACACAAATCTGAAGCTTTTGAGAAATTCAAGGAATTCAGAAATGAAGTAGAGAACCAGACTGGCAAAACTATCAAAATCCTCCGGTCTGATAGAGGAGGGGAGTACTTAAGCAGGGAATTCCTATATTACTTAAAAGAGAATGGTATTCTCTCTCAGCTTACTCCCCCTTATACACCACAGCACAACGGTGTATCGGAGCGGAGGAATCGTACCCTATTGGATATAGTTCGCTCCATGATGAGTAGTGCCGAGTTGCCTCTTTCATTCTGGGGATATGCACTTCAAACTACAGCGCATCTATTGAATCAAGTTCCATCCAAAACCGTGCCTAAGACTCCGTATGAAATATGGAGTGGTAAGAGTTTGTATCTTAAACGTATTAAGATTTGGGGTTACCCAGCTTATGTCAAAAAGCAGAACCCAGACAAACTTGAGGCACGGGGAGTTTTATGTAAGTTTGTGGGATACCCAAAAGATTCAAGTTGGTATCTATTCTACCATGCAGAGGAACAGAAGATAATTGTTTCCAGGAATGCCACATTTTTGGAAAAAGAATTTCTTGTTAAAAATCTTAGTGGCAGCACGGTAGAACTGGATGAAATTCCAGAAACACGAACTTTAACTAAAGATTTGGAGAAACCGCTAGATTCAGTTATACCCAACGAACCTCAGCCAATCCACAGATCTGGTAGGATTTCTCATCCGCCCGAGAGATACTACGGTTTTCTCATAGACGGGGATCGAGAGGATTGCATCTTGGAAGAAGATGACCCTACCAGTTTCATGCAGGCCATTATCAGTAGGGACTCTGATAAGTGGCAGGAAGCAATGCAATCCGAAATGGAGTCTATGTACGCCAATAAAGTGTGGAACTTGAATATTGCTCTACCTGGGGTAAAACCCGTTGGATGCAAATGGATCTACAAAAGGAAACTTGGTGTGGATGGGCAGGTGGAAACCTATAAAGCTAAACTCGTTGCAAATGGTTTTCGTCAAAGACCTGGTTTGGACTATGACGAAACTTTTTCTCCAGTGGCTATGCTCAAATCCATTCGGATCCTACTTGCCATTGCTGCCTTCCATGACTATGAAATCTGGCAGATGGACGTTAAAACGGCTTTTCTAAACGGCTGTTTGGAAGAGTGTGTTTACATGGATCAGCCAGAAGGTTTCATAGACAGTGGGAGCAGCGGGAAGGTGTGCAAGTTACTTAAATCCATTTATGGATTAAAGCAGGCATCGCGTAGCTGGAACATCTGTTTTGATGAGGCAATCAAAAAATTTGATTTCATCAAGAACGAAGATGAACCTTGTGTCTATAAGAAGATTGTAGGACGAATTGTCGTGTTCCTAGTCTTGTACGTGGACGACATTCTTTTGATAGGAAATGACATTCCTATGCTACAATCGGTCAAGCTATTTTTGTCACAACGGTTTTCAATGAAAGACCTGGGTGATGCCTCGTACATTCTGGAGATCAAGATCTACAGAAATAGATCCAAGAGACTACTGGGACTTTCGCAGTCCAGGTACATAGAGACCGTACTAAAGAGATTTAGTATGGAGGATTCCAAGCGCGGTAACATACCCGTATTGCACGGAATTACCCTCTCCAAGAAGATATCTCCTAAGACTGACGAGGAGAGGGTTCGCATAAGCACTATACCCTACGCTTCGGCGATAGGATCTATAATGTATGCGATGCTATGTACAAGACCAGATGTAGCTTACGCGCTGAGCGTGGTGAGCCGGTATCAGTCAGACCCAGGAGAGGACCACTGGACGGCAGTGAAGAACATTCTCAAGTACCTGAGAAGGACTAAGGAGATGTTCCTGGTTTACGGTAATGGAGACCTCAGGGTCGAGTCCTTTACCGATTCAAGCTTCCAGAGTGACAAAGATGACAGCAAGTCTGTCTCGGGTTTTGTGTTTACCCTCAACGGAGGGACGGTATGTTGGAGGAGTTCCAAACAGGATACCGTCGCAGACTCGACGATGGAGGCTGAATACATTGCTGCAAGCGATGCCGCAAAAGAGGCGGTCTGGATGAAGAAGTTCATTAGTGAACTTTAGGTGGTTCCGTCCATTGTTGACCCGATACCTTTGTATTGCGATAACAATGGGGCTATAGCTTTAGCGAAGGAACCAAGGTCCCATCAGAAATCCAGACACATCTTAAGGCGGTATCACCTGATCAGGGAGATCATTGATCGCCAGGAGATTGAGGTACGGAGAGTGGACACAAAAGACAACACTGCGGATCCATTCATGAAGGCCTTGCCCCAGACTCAGTTCGAGCGGCTAATCGAGATGATAGGTCTTCGATACGCCAGTACATGTCCTTAGTGCAAGTGGGAGATTGTTAGTGTATATGCCCTAGAGGCCATTACTGTATCATACTAGTTCGTATATTACTTAATGGAAGCTTGGGATATTCACCATTGTATACACAATCTTGCTCAAAATAGTAGTATGCTATTTGGTTTGTTTCTACTTCAATGTGTGTACATGTGTTTCTTTTAACATATCGTCTATACACATTAGTAGAGCCCTTAGGATCTTTGCTTGATTACCGGCATTATGATGGCGATCACACTCGTGGGGGCTGGGTAATCCACAAGCACATCCTTATGCAGGTCCCTAGTCGTAGGACTATCGAGACAGGGCATCGATACTCCGGAATAGACTAGCGTATGCGCTTCTTATCCCAACAGGGGAGACGGTCTGTCCCACAGCCGTCAGTACGTCGTACTTGAGATAGTATGCGGGTGCTCGTTAGGTTACGAGTACACTGGACAGGACTCGTCGGGAACTGTGGGTTGGTATTATACCTATCGTCAGTTAACAGTTCCTAGGTGACATGGGTACAGCTTAGTCCGCTGACTTGATACTGTCACTCCGCCTCGAGTGTGTTCCCACTGTTCTTTGATTACTACCCTACTACGGTTCTACTGAGTCGTGCAAACAGGTAGTAGTTGGGAGCAGTCCTGAAGCACTTGGAGGCAGTGACGGTTAGACAGGATTTGTCTCTCCCGGTATTGGGGGTTGATATCGCGCTGTGTCTAGGAGAGCCATTACATATAGTCGTCCCTGGCCAGGGCAAGCGAGATTTGCTGGTAGTGTTACCAGTAGTTTCTCAGGGTGTTTTGGGTTATACTCCGACACGACTTGTACCGCTATTAGGGGACTGACGTTTTCCACCCCCTAGGCCCGCCATGCGATACTCTTAGACGAATAGACCGGACTGTACGGAGATTGTTACATACTGGCTCAGTAGGACTTCGGATGGGTTCACCTCATCAGTCTTCTCATCGGCATCTACCTGGGGACCGTTACGTATATCTAGTGCCGCTTGCGGTCTGTGGTTAACTCCACTGCCAGCGTAGTGTCGAGTCTTTAGAGTCCCACACAGAGGGTTACTCGCCTTTGGGCAAAACTGAGTAGAGGTCGTATGGTTTTGCGACAGGGTTCGTTCACACTCGCGCACTTGTGCACGTTTGGTGACCGGGCAGTTATTACTAGTGGGCTTTGGTTTAAGCCAGATACTATTATTTGTTTTGTGATTGGTTTTGTCTCATTGTATTCGTGTTCCTCGGAACGCGGATGCAGGTGTGTATGCACAGTTGATAGAGGCAGAGGGAGAGGATTCTCATTAGGGTTGTTGACCATTTGACTTTGGTTGACTTGTTGACCGTTGACTTTTTCCAAACCCTAATGAGAATGATAAATATGATTAATAATGATAATTAAGGATTGTTGTGTGATGGTTAGGTTGACCATTTGACCATGGTAGACATTTTGACCATTGTTGACATTTTGACCATAATCATTTCATATCAAAGATGCTTCTTGATCTTTGCAAATTGCATTTATTATGAAATGATAATGGTCATTCCATACTCACCATCACATTTTCCTTTTTAATTATTATTATTAATCTATTATTCTCTCATATGAGCATGGTTGCAAAAAGAGAGCTCTCATTCTATCATATCTTCTCTCTCTCTTTGCAAAAGCTCTTCTTCTTCCTCTCTCAAAGCTTAAGTGTTCCATGTGTTGGAAATCATAAGTTTTTGAGACAAAGCCACCACAACACATCTCTACTCATTCTAGGGTACTAGGTTTGGCAAACCAAATACCTTAGTTACCTCTAGGTTGAGGTAGGAGCTCAAGTTCGAGGCCCTCGGATGGATCTATCTTCGGCAAAGAGGAGACGAGAAGGAGGAGCCGTTCAAACTACCATAAGGAGCAAGCAAGGAGAAGAACAACAAGAAAGGAAGGAGTTCAAGACTAGGTATAAAACCCTAACCGAGTAGATAAATCTCTAGTTAGGTTGCTAGTGTATAGTTTAGCCAAGATCCGTATTGTACGGTCCATGTTATCTAGTCAAGAAAAATTTTCGTTTTACCGTTTCCGCAACCCCGAAAGTACCGGGACAGGTAACGTGGACCTAACACCTCCATACGGAGTGCCGCTTCCCGATACTGCGGATGTACCACCAGCGCCCCGTGCTCCAGTGGAGACAGTAGTTGTGGCTTCGCCGGAGTCTGGTGTGGACGCGGACATCGGGACCCGCCGCCCCAAGGTGACTGCAAAGCGCAAGTCGATCCCGGGTGCACCTAGGGCTGGTGGGCAGAAGAGGAAAAAGAAGTCGCTCTTCGCAGATGACGTTGCGTTCGGTCAGGAACCCCACGCTCCCTATAGCAAGGGCCTGGGTGAGTACGGGACCAACAGGGGATTAGTCATGCCGCCGGATGACACGGACTTGGCGGCCTCCATCGCAGCTTCAGAGCGATTGGCGAGGCGCAACGCGTGGCTAGCTAAGCTTGCGCAATCGGGTAATCACTAGTCGCATTTTTTATTGCATCATATCTTTATTATTGCCTTTGACTAACGTTTTTCCCCTCTTTTCTTCAAACATGCATCACCACTGAAGAAGCCATTGCTGCTTCCCTCAAAACTTTCCAAGAGGAGGAACGACTCAGAGCGTCCTTAGGCCTTGGTACATTTCGATTCATCAAGTATTTATTCTCCTTTTGTTATGATTGATCTAATCCCCCTTTTTTTATCGCAGGAACCACAATGCCGGTCCCGCCAGGTGACGCGGAGACTCTTCCCGGGCCAGCCGCTGATGTTTCTGCCTCCTCGGGGCTACCGCGAGAGACCCGACTCGAAGAGCCGATGAGAGATGCCTTGAAGGCTCTGGAGGCAACTCTAAACGAGGACGACGACACCTTGATGAAAGAAGCGTTGAAGAGGTCCATCGCGACGGCCCGGGAGGAGAGGAAGCGGTTAAGGCGCGAAGCGAAGGCACGCAGGGCTGCTTTGGCCATTGGAGCGGGCCCAAGCACCGTCTCTCGTGCTGATACTCCCTCAGAAAAGCCCCCGGTCGCCTTGTCTACAACTCACAGACAGGCGGTGCGCGCCAATAGGGAGGCTAACGATAAGTCCACCTCAGGTAATATTTCTTTCAAAATTTTGTTGTAAGAATTATAAAGTTGTCGGTTCTTATATATTCTGTCCTGCAGGGCCAAGTCCAACCGAGGGGGAAGCGAAGACCATCGAACCTGAGGGGCCAGAGGAAGAGGTATTGGTCGAACCCGAGACGATGGCGGACGACACAACCGGGATTGCCGGGCCCGAGCTAGTGGCTGACGAAATGGTCACGTCCACTATGCCTGAGCAGGTGGCCGATGCCGAGCCCGAGGTAGCAACGGACGGAGCGCCTGAGACCGATGACCTCGTGGCGACGGTGGACGAGACAGCCGCGACTGCTGAGCCCGAGGGAGTAGCGGGTGAGGTGGACATGATTCCTGAGGACGAGACGACCGCTCTTTCTCAAGAGTCTGGCAATGCTCCGATCATTGCTCTCCCTGCCTATGGCCCTCCGCCGTCTCCTGGCTTCACGAGCACGACGACGGCCCCCGTGGAGTCTAGGGATGAGGCCACGGGTGGTGGACTTATGTCGATGGATGAGGGAGACGCCTCCGTCTCGGCTGGAGGCTCATCAGGTAAATTTCGGATTACCGTCCCCCTTTTTTTTATCTTGCAATCTTTCCTGACAGGTTTATCCTTGTTTTTTTAACGCAGATGCGGACAGTGCCAATGCTCCATTGCTCGAGGGAGCGCCGTCAACTACTGCCTTGGCGGTGGTCATCTCTCAGCCCTCCCTTGTACCATCGAAAATGTTGGAAGGTATGGGTTTGCAACTTATTAGTTTTATCTTTCAGACGCATAATTTATGTACTAAAATCGTACTGTTGTGTCTTTTCAGGAGTGCTTTTTGACCATCTTTATCAGGTGTTGCTCCCACACTTCTCCTTCCCATCTGAACTCGCCTCTCCCTCTAATGGCGCTGGTGTGTATAGTTTCCGACTGATATCTTTCTTTTTCAGTGATGGAATTATTTCTAACTTTTTCTCGTCCTGACTGCAGTGCTACAAATCAAAGGAGGGGATGAAAGATCGGCCGCGCCACCGGCCCTTCCGGCCTTGCCACCTGCTGCAGCTGGTATAACAAACTATCGCATTGATGGCCCCCTTTTTTGTCTTTCTTAAAGTGTCATCTAATCGTATCTTGTTTTTTTAGCTGTCGTTCCGATCTCGGCGCCCTTTGAACCTCGTGTCACAATGCCGGCAGGCCCTTTCCTGAGACGTCCGTCCTTGAAAGGCGCCGTGAATAGTCTGCTCATGTTGAGCGACTACATTGAGAAACTCGACGTCGAGACTCCTACGTCTGCCGCAGATTTTGCTACGGCGGTTAACCCAATGCTGGTGATACTCGTAAACTTCCATAACGAGGGCATCGTCACGTCTTGGGTTAATCACTGCAAGGAGATCGAGGCTCGCCTGCATCAACTGGAGTTCATGCGCCCTGCTCCCGAGACCCTAGCCGCAAGCCATCAAAGAGCAGCATGGATTGAGCAAAGCACTTCTTGCCTCCACCACTTGGAACAAGAAGCGGCTTTAAGGCTGAGGGAATGTCAAGTGTCTTCAAGCGAGACTGCTCGCCTACGTGCTGAAGTTGAGGTGAACGCTGCCCAGGTGAAGGCTATCTTCGAGGGACTCCTGGAACGCATCTCAAATGGGCTGAACTTGAAGCAGAAACTTGACACTGCCGAGCACAATGCCTAAGGTCGTGAAGCAGCTCAGCAGGCCATTGGGGAGAAGCTTGTGTCCCTCCTGCAGCAACGGGCTCAAGTGGAGGCAGAACTGGCGGTGGTGGCCGATCAAGAAACGGCGTGGAAGGAAGTGTGCGAACAACTGATAGGGCTATTTAAGACGCTTCCTTCCCAGTAGCTGCCTTTGTATCAATACACTTGTAAAATTTTTCTCTATTTTTTTCTTTCAAATAATATGTATCCATTCTTTATTCTTTTGTACGATTCACCTTGTATTTGATTGAAGTTAATAAATAAAGATACACATTTTTTCTTTGCAATGTCTTGTATGCTCTTTTGCTTTCTCTCCTTTCTCTTATTATCGGCGTGCTGTCTTAACAAACATGGTTGACAGATAATAGAATAAACGTCTTAGTTTTTAGTTTTTTTTAAGAAATAATGATGGCTTAGGCCGCAGGTTCAGGTCTGCCGCCTAAGACTTTTCAACTCCATGAGCCGTGAGGGTCCCATAGAGACTTTTCTCCCTACGGATCGAGAGGATCTCGTAGGTGTATTTTCTCCTTAGGAATCGTGAGGATTCCTAAGCGCGTTTTCTCTTATAAGTCGTAAGGATCTTATAAGAGAATTTTCCCTCTTACGAGTCGAGAGGACCCGTAAGCGGTTGTTTCCCTCCTTGTCGAGATTCGACTTCGGAGAGTGAGACCCATGAATAGTATGCAAGAGACCGTTTTAGACTGACTTGCAGGGTCCCATTGCTCAGGAAACAAGTTTTTTAATCCCTGCTGCCTGAGGCTTTATCTTGCAAGTTGAGACGAATCGGGAATTTCCCGCAGAGACACTGATTTCTCTGCGAGCCGACGCGAATCAGGAGGCTTTCATCAAGGACGCTAGTTTCCCTGAATTGAGGTATTTTCCAAGGACACTTGTTTCCCTGGTGTTGAAACGAATCGAGAATTTCTCGTGGAGACGCTGGTTTCTCTGTGAGTCGACGCGAATCAGGATTTTCTTCGTCAAGGATACTTGTTTCCCTAAGTCGAAGGATTTTGCCGAAGACACTGGTTTCTTCGGGGTTTGAGACGAACCGGGAATTTCTCGCGGAGACACTGGTTTCTCTGCGAGCCGACGCGAATCAAGAGGCTCTCATCAAGGACGCTAGTTTCCCTGAGTTGAGGAGTTTGCCAAGGACACTTGCTTCCCTGGTGTTGAAACGAATCGAGAATTTCTCACGGAAACGCTAGTTTCTCTGCGGGTCGATGCGAATCAGGATTTTCTTCGTCAAGGACACTTGTTTCCCTGAGTCGAAGGATTTTGACGAAGACACTGGTTTCTTCCGGGTTGAGACGAACCGGGAATTTCTCGCGGAGACACTGGTTTCTCTGCGAGCCGACGCGAATCAGAAGGCTCTCATCAAGGACGCTAGTTTCCTTGAGTTGAGGAGTTTGCCAAGGACACTTGTTTCCCTGGTGTTGAAATGAATCGAGAATTTCTCACGGAGACGCTCGTTTCTCTACGAGTCGACGTGAATCAAGATTTTCTTCGTCAAGGACACTTGTTTCCCTGAGTCGAAGGATTTTGCCGAAGATACTGGTTTCTTCGGGGTTGAGACGAATCGGGAATTTCTCGCGGAGACGCTGGTTTCTCTGCAAGCCGACGCGAATCAGGAGGCTCTCATCAAGGACGCTAGTTTCCCTGAGTTGAGGAGTTTGCCAGAGACACTTGTTTCCCTGGGGTTGAAACGAATCGAGAATTTCTCGCAGAGACGCTAGTTTCTCTGCGGGTCGACGTGAATCAGGATTTTCTCGTCAAGGACACTGGTTTCCCTGATGTAGGGTTCATAGGCACTCTTGTGAAGGTTCATGAGGCATCAAACATGCCCGGATTAAATTTTAGACGTGCCGAACAACCCAAAGCCGGGATCTTTGCTAGATTATTAGGGTTTAACATGCAAATAGATAACATTTATCTAAGTGTGAGGGATTACAACCTTTGTAGTCCGCTCCTTCACTTCACAAGCTCCGAGTAGAAGTCCCTTTGCCGCGATCCACGATCTCCCGGACTCATGAGAGGCTCCACGACTCGAACGATCCATTCTAGCTCGTCGTAATCCAAAATCTCCGATGATCTACGTCGAGGTTTCGAAGAACTCAAGCTATCTCACTCTAAAGAGAAGAACACCCTAATCCCAAGGGCTAGATGAGATGAGGATGAGAGAGTAGTGATTTTGCTTTCTTTCTATATCATTTTCTCATATTTTATCATCACTTAAGAAAATCAAGAGAGCTTCTTCAAGAGAGAAGAAGAAGAAGATGATAATGGAAAAAGAATAATCATTAACCTTTTTCTTTTGTGATGAATAGAAACATAAACATATGATTTAATTATTAACCATGGTCAAGGATGATAGGATGAGAAGAAGTAGAGAAACAACTAGGGTTAGGGTTTGGTTGAGTTAAAAAAGTGTCATCACAAAATATCTTTACAAATGACAAAAGAAAATTGCTTCTAGAAAGAACTTGAAGCAACTAAACCCAATCAAACCCTAACCTCAATTAATCATCCTTAAACATGTTTAACAATTAATCATATCATGTCACAATAATATATATCACATATATATTATATATTTGCAACAAAAGAAAATAATACAATTAACATATATCGCATATATATCAATGTATCATCCACTGAGAAAATGAAATAATAAAGTAAGCCAATATTAGTTAATATAATAATATATCATATATATTATTATATATTAAATCATCGAATCAACACTTGATCCGACGATCCGGCTATATCGAATATAACCGACTAATATATCATGTACCGATTCATCGAATCAACACTTGATCCGATGACCCGGTTCATATCCATATATCGCGAGAATCTAATACGGTATCCCATATCGCATTATTCTCGCTCCTGCGCATATCACATATGTGCCACTACTCTGTATCGCCTGAGCCAAGAAACCTCTGTGTAGGACTCTAAAGAATCGTCAATACGCCGGTAGCAGGTGATGATCATATCAAACACCCACAAGCTGCAAGCGGTCAGCTAAACGTAACAGCCACCCAGGTATTGAGCGATCAGAAGATCAACAAGCTAGCCTGTGCGTTCTCCTGTGAATCCGATCAGTGACACTCCCGTACAGTCCGGTCTGTTCGTCTGATATGTCGCATATCAAGTCTAGGGGTGGTATACGTCAGACCCCAGTAACCGATAAGTCGTGTCGATGTATGGCTCATAACGGGTCGAGAAACTACTAGTAACACTTACCAGTAAATCTCTATATCAGCCCTGGCCAGGGACTTCCAGTTATAGCCAATCGAACACAGCACAACATCAACTCCCTATACCGGGAGAGATGAATCCCCTCCTATCGCTCATTGCCTCCATGTGATTCGGGACTGTACCCAAAAGCCACCGTTTTGCACGCCCTCTTGGACGTGGTAAGGTGGAAATCAAAGCACAGTGGGAATCACACAAGACTCTATGACGATCTCGGGTCTACAGACTACCCTGTACCTGTGTCACCGGAGAACTGCCATCTGACGTGTGGTATATCACCATCTGGGAGTTCTCGGCGAGTCCGTCCAGTGTACCCAGTCTCTACTGAGCACCCGTACACCATCTCTGATGTCTAACACCGATGGATATGGGATCATCCATCACCCATCATATGGGTCAAGATGCGTATACGCTAGTCTACTCTGGTGTATCGATGCCCTGTCTCGATATACCCTCGACTAGGAACTGTTATAGGATGTACTCATCGACTACCGCGGCCCCACTAGTATGATCTCATCATAGTCCCAGTAGTCGAGTACAAGTCCTAAGGGCTTTATCAACATGTGAGAGTAAAACAGTAAACCAGTACAAGTCAACATGTTAAGATAAAGTGAAACCAAATAGCATACTATCATGACGAGCAAGAAAGTCTTCTCTATATATAACCAAGCATCCATTATAATATACATCATATGTACAACAATGGCCTCTAGGGCATATACATAACTAACAATCTCCCACTTGCACTAAGGCCAGCTGCTGTAGTATCTCATACCTAGCATCCCGAATAATCTCTCAAACTGTATCTGGGGAATAGCCTTCGTGAATGGATCCGCAGTGTTGTCCTTCGTATCTACTCTCCTGACCTCGATCTCCCGGCGATCAACTATCTCCCTGATCAGGTGATACCGCCTCAGAATATGTCTGGACTTCTGATGGGACCTGGGTTCCTTGGCCAAAGCCACAGCTCCATTGTTATCGCAATACAGAGGTATTGGATGCTCAATGGATGGAACCACATCAAGTTCACTAATGAACTTCTTGATCCAGACAGCCTCTTTGGCAGCATCGTTGGCAGCGATGTATTCAGCCTCCATCGTTGAGTCTGCAACGGTATCCTGTTTGGAACTCTTCCAACATACCGCCCCTCCATTGAGGGTAAAGACAAAACCCGAATGCGACTTAGAGTCGTCCTTATCACTTTGGAAGCTGGAATCGGTAAAGGACTCCACCTGGAGTTCTCCATTACCATACACCAAGAACATCTCCTTAGTCCTTCGTAAGTACTTGAGAATGTTCTTCACTGCTGTCCAATGATTCTCTCCAGGATCTGCTTGATACCGACTCACTACACTTAGGGAGTATGCTACATCGGGTCTGGTACATAGCATCGCATACATGATAGAGCCTACTGCCGAAGCATAGGGTATCCCTTGCATGCGAGCTCTCTCCAAATCAGTCTTGGGAGACATCTCTTTGGAGAGAGTGAGTCCAGAGATCGTGGGCTGATTCCCACGCTTGGATTCTTCCATACTAAACCTCTTTAGTATGGTGTCAATGTACCTGGATTGGGACAATCCCAGTATCCGTTTAGATCTATCTCTATAGATCATGATTCCCAATATGCAGGAGGCATCACCTAGATCTTTCATTGAGAATCTCTGTGATAAGAAGAGCTTGACTGATTGCAGCATAGGAATATCATTTCCTATCAAGAGTATGTCATCCACGTACAATACGAGGAAGACTACCTTACCCTCTGCCACCTTCTTATAGATACAAGGTTCATCTATATTTTTGATGAAGTCAAACTCTTTGACTACAACATCAAAACAGATGTTCCAACTCCGCGATGCTTGCTTTAACCCATAAATGGATTTAAGCAGCTTGCACACCTTTCCGCTGCTCCCACTATCTACGAAGCCCTCTGGCTGAGTCATGTACACGCACTCTTCTAAATCACCGTTTAGAAAGGCGGTCTTAACATCCATTTGCCAGATTTCGTAGTCATGATATACAGCAATGGTAAGTAAGATCCGGATGGACTTAAGCATAGCCACTGGAGAAAAGGTTTCGTCATAATCCACACCTGGTCGTTTACGAAAACCCTTTGCTACAAGTCTAGCTTTGAAAGTCTCAACTTTTCCATCTACACCAAATTTATTTTTAAAAATCCACTTGCTCCCAATGGGTTTTACCCCTTCAGGAGCATTTTCTAAAATCCATACTTTATTGGTGTACATGGATTCCATCTCAGATCGCATGGCATCCAGCCATTTCACAGAGTCACTACTCGTGATGGCCTGCTCGAAACTAGTCGGTTCATCATCATCCATGATGCAATCCTCGCTTCCACCATCAATGAGAAAACCGTAGTATCTCTCAGGTGGATGAGAAACCCTACTAGATCTGCGGAGAGGCTGGGGTTCGTCGGGTACTACTGAATCCTCTGGTTCCACTAAATCATCTGTTGTAGTTTGTTCTGCTGGAACTTCTTCCAGTTCTATCTCAAAGCCATTAATTTCTTTTTCAAGAAATTCCTTTTCTAAAAAGGTGGCATGTTGAGCAACAAACACCTTTTGTTGTTCAACGTGGTAGAATAGATATCCATACGAATTGCTTGGATATCCTACAAACTTACAAAGAACTGATCGTGCCTCGAGTTTGTCCGGATTTTGCTTTTTAACATAGGCCGGACAACCCCATATCTTAACTCTTTTAAGAGACGGTCTCTTCCCATTCCATATCTCATATGGAGTGGTAGGCACTGATTTAGTTGGAACTCTATTCAATAGATATATGGCTGTCTCCAGCGCATACCCCCAAAAGGAAATAGGTAACTCAGCTGTACTCATCATAGAGCGCACCATATCTAATAGGGTGCGATTCCTCCGCTCAGATACACCGTTGTGCTGTGGTGTATAAGGAGGAGTACGCTGAGAGAGAATCCCATTCTCTTTTAGATAATCTAGGAACTCACCGCTTAAGTATTCACCTCCTCGATCAGATCGAAGAATCTTGATACTTTTGCCCGTTTGGTTCTCTACTTCGTGCTTATATTCTCTGAATTTCTCAAAAGCTTCAGACTTGTGTTTCATCAGAAACACATGTCCATATCTAGAGAGATCGTCAGTGAATGTAATGAAGTAGGAAGAACCGTTCCTAGCATGTGTAGACATGGGACCGCATACATCACTATGTATCAGTCCTAAGAGTTCAGCAACTCTTTCTCCGTGTCCACTAAACGGAGCTTTGGTCATTTTTCCTTTGAGACATGAATGGCAAGTATCATAAGATGATAATTCGAACGGATTTAAATAACCATCTCTATGTAACTTAGCCAGTCGTGTCGCATTGATATGACCAAGTCTACAATGCCACAAGAAGGATTCGTTCATATCTGAACTTTTCCTCTTGTGTGTGTTTTGTATATTTAGGACTGTATTCTGATTTAGAATGAATATGCCATTATGTAATGAGCCTGATGCAATCAACTTTTGATCTAGGAATATGTTCATAACATTATCCTGTACTACAAAATTATATCCCTCTTTACTCAATAAAGAAACTGATATAATGTTGCACATCATGTTCGGTATATAATAGCACTCATTTAGAATCAGTGTATTACGACTTGGTAATACAAGGTGATATTCGCCAACTGCTTTGGCTGCAACATTTGCACCGTTCCCTACTAGAACGGAATGATCATCTTTTCCCAGTTCTCTACCTTTACGTAGCCCATGCAACTGTTTGCATATGTGGGATCCTGATCCGGTATCTAATACCCAGGACGTAGGGTGAACTGAGAAACAGTTCTCAATAACAAACACACCCGAAGAAGATGCATCAACAAGCATGTTCTTTTGGGCGGCGTGAGAATCTAGATATTCTCCTGTTTCCTGTTCAGTCTTATAACTCTTATAAGAAAGAACGGGTCCAACGTTCCCTTGCTCAGTACAATAATCAGGTTTAGTCAATACATCCATATTATTATCTTGATTATGGCCTGAAATGGTCGCTACCTGGAGAGAGAGAGAAGAAAACACTTTAGCGTATGCTCTTGCAAGATTAGATTGGTTATTATCTTATCTAATCAGGATGTCTCCCACTGTTTTTATCAAATCTACCTTCAAACCATAAAAGGTAAGATTAACCGGGATTAATTACACCCTACAATTTCGTCAATCTTTCAGCCAGATCAGTGTCGGTACTTTGAGGGAGGTTCCCCGTGCTTTCGCACGGACCTAATTAGTAAACCTCGTTTTCCCAGAGGCGTAACCTCGTTAACACTTTTCTAGACACCTACTTGAATGACTAATTGTCCTGTGTAAAACTCTCCCAGGAGTAACTCTTACTCGCAGTGGGTATCGGGATCCAACTATCTCATAGGAGGTATGCAATCTCATTGCAAATTTCAACACTTGAAATTCCCGATAATGCTTTTACCCCTAGCAACTTATGACCTTGGCTAAGGTCAACAAATCATAAGCGCTAGTCAAGTTTAACCCGTCATTTCTTGATTGAATTAAACCCACCCGTACGACCCTTGGCTAAGGTCAACAAAGTCGCACGACTACCCTAACTCAATCACATCTCATGTTTTAGCAGATAAATACTAATTAGCTACCGTACACCACGCCTTGGCTAAGGTCAACAAACGCAGCACGAATACTAACTAGTACTTATCTGAAATGACGGAGGGCTACGCAGGTTTTTCAGAAAACCCTGAGCGTAAAGAACTTGATATCGTCGTAGAATCATGTGTTTTTGAAAAGGAGTGTTTTTGAGGCTTTTCTTAGTTTCGCTAAAGGGGTCACTCCCGGTGAAGGGATCGTCGGCCCTTTCCTCATCGAATAAGGTGCAGGATATATCATATATACCGCTGTGCAAAGCAAAACACTTAAAGCAATCAAAAGACAAACCGCGTTTTGTAGCATCTGCCAGTTTCGCTAAAGGAGTCACTCCCGGTGAAGGGATCTCGGTCCTTTCCTCATCGAATAAGGTGCAGGATATATCGTATATATCACTGTGCAAAGCAAAACTGTAGCTACCCTTTTTATAAAGTTTTTGATTCTACAACATTTTTAGGTTTCTTTTCTTTTATTAATCTCATTAATAAAAATCCCATCAGCTTATGCTTCCTAAGCATCACAAAAGAAACGAAAGCAGTAATATTTATATATCAGCATATATATATAGTATAAGCATTCGTCTCAGGCAGTAATATGATCTCATCACAGAACATTGCAGCAGAAGAACATATATGAAATATTGGATATACTAGGACGTCCGTGTTTTCAATACGAGCCTGTATAAAACACGGATTCCACGGTCGCGACGAATAGCCAAACCCACATCCCAAGACCCCTACGAGAGCGGCAAGTAACACTGCCAATTCTAGGGTTAGGAGACCCGGTCTCGACTCCTCGAGATGGCCTCCCACTGGACCCTAGAACCCGGTTACTTGTGCTCCCCTCCTTGGGTCTACCTAATGCGGAAAAGTAAATAATATACACTGGTGACAGCAACCGCAACCAGGAAGTGCCCCAAATAAAAGAATATTACTTTACAAAAGAATTTTACATGAATGAAAATAAAAACCCTCATCTCACATAAAACCCCCGGCTATTCTGATCGCGACGATCCAATATAACATATCACAGCAACACATAATATCTCATATCATCAACGTAAGCAAGTATGCGTATCCCGATTGTCGTTGATGTATAGCAACGAAGCCGGCGATACACCACATACTACACTTACGGTCACAGAAAAGAAAGTGTAAAACTACAATATTTGGAATCCACAATCACTTTAGACATCGTAAATCCGAAATATCACATACTTCGTATTTCATGCCTAACTCTATGAATTCCACATATTGTATCACATTCCAGATAAATATACGGTATTAAACTATTTGAACAGATAATCAAACACCCAAGATTTCCCGAAGTGCTCAACTCTTGAGCGGAGTTCAAATAATCCCAGAATATGTCACAGTACCAGTGATCCAGCCGTAGAAGGGCCAAGCCAACGCCTCACATGTGGCACGCTTTACTGCCCCAAACCCGAAGGTTCAAAAGGCAGTTCAAGACGGTCACATAATCGAGTTAAGGTTTGTTGTCTTCTAGAGGGTCCACCGCTTAACTTGTACAAATTTCCGCGATATCCGTTCAACCAGTTTAACAGTTTCTAAATATCCGGAAAGAAATACGAATTTAAATATTCCGATCGAATCTACGAATACAAAATAAACCCCAGATTTTATAAACACCTGGAACAGAACAAAAATATCCAGAAGCCTCAGCAAGTACCTACGGACATTACCATGAAGCCACGTGTCCTGATGTTACTGTTCAGCCGCGGAAGCGCCGCACAATCCATGCTTGTGCCGCGCTTCCGCCGCCGTTTGGTGGAATTAGGGGCTCGGGTTTTATGGTAATTCTTACAATTCCCTGCTGATTTTTTTACATATTTTTAATTCAGAAAAAACCCAAAATTTAAAAAATTTCCAGAGAGGGGTCATTTTGCGTCGTTTCGGGTTCGATCCGAGTTTTAACTTCGTAAACACATCGCCTAATGCTCTAGCTAGGCTCTGATACCACTGTAGGGTTCATAGGCACTCTTGTGAAGGTTCATGAGGCATCAAACATGCCCGGATTAAATTTTAGACGTGCCGAACAACCCAAAGCCGGGATCTTTGCTAGATTATTAGGGTTTAACATGCAAATAGATAACATTTATCTAAGTGTGAGGGATTACAACCTTTGTAGTCCGCTCCTTCACTTCACAAGCTCCGAGTAGAAGTCCCTTTGCCGCGATCCACGATCTCCCGGACTCATGAGAGGCTCCACGACTCGAACGATCCATTCTAGCTCGTCGTAATCCAAAATCTCCGATGATCTACGTCGAGGTTTCGAAGAACTCAAGCTATCTCACTCTAAAGAGAAGAACACCCTAATCCCAAGGGCTAGATGAGATGAGGATGAGAGAGTAGTGATTTTGCTTTCTTTCTATATCATTTTCTCATATTTTATCATCACTTAAGAAAATCAAGAGAGCTTCTTCAAGAGAGAAGAAGAAGAAGATGATAATGGAAAAAGAATAATCATTAACCTTTTTCTTTTGTGATGAATAGAAACATAAACATATGATTTAATTATTAACCATGGTCAAGGATGATAGGATGAGAAGAAGTAGAGAAACAACTAGGGTTAGGGTTTGGTTGAGTTAAAAAAGTGTCATCACAAAATATCTTTACAAATGACAAAAGAAAATTGCTTCTAGAAAGAACTTGAAGCAACTAAACCCAATCAAACCCTAACCTCAATTAATCATCCTTAAACATGTTTAACAATTAATCATATCATGTCACAATAATATATATCACATATATATTATATATTTGCAACAAAAGAAAATAATACAATTAACATATATCGCATATATATCAATGTATCATCCACTGAGAAAATGAAATAATAAAGTAAACCAATATTAGTTAATATAATAATATATCATATATATTATTATATATTAAATCATCGAATCAACACTTGATCCGACGATCCGGCTATATCGAATATAACCGACTAATATATCATGTACCGATTTATCGAATCAACACTTGATCCGATGACCCGGTTCATATCCATATATCGCGAGAATCTAATACGGTATCCCATATCGCATTATTCTCGCTCCTGCGCATATCACATATGTGCCACTACTCTGTTTCTCCTGAGCCAAGAAACCTCTGTGTAGGACTCTAAAGAATCGTCAATACGCCGGTAGCAGGTGATGATCATATCAAACACCCACAAGCTGCAAGCGGTCAGCTAAACGTAACAGCCACCCAGGTATTGAGCGATCAGAAGATCAACAAGCTAGCCTGTGCGTTCTCCTGTGAATCCGATCAGTGACACTCCCGTACAGTCCGGTCTGTTCGTCTGATATGTCGCATATCAAGTCTAGGGGTGGTATACGTCAGACCCCAGTAACCGATAAGTCGTGTCGATGTATGGCTCATAACGGGTCGAGAAACTACTAGTAACACTTACCAGTAAATCTCTATATCAGCCCTGGCCAGGGACTTCCAGTTATAGCCAATCGAACACAGCACAACATCAACTCCCTATACCGGGAGAGATGAATCCCCTCCTATCGCTCATTGCCTCCATGTGATTCGGGACTGTACCCAAAAGCCACCGTTTTGCACGCCCTCTTGGACGTGGTAAGGTGGAAATCAAAGCACAGTGGGAATCACACAAGACTCTATGACGATCTCGGGTCTACAGACTACCCTGTACCTGTGTCACCGGAGAACTGCCATCTGACGTGTGGTATATCACCATCTGGGAGTTCTCGGTGAGTCCGTCCAGTGTACCCAGTCTCTACTGAGCACCCGTACACCATCTCTGATGTCTAACACCGATGGATATGGGATCATCCATCGCCCATCATATGGGTCAAGATGCGTATACGCTAGTCTACTCTGGTGTATCGATGCCCTGTCTTGATATACCCTCGACTAGGAACTGTTATAGGATGTACTCATCGACTACCGCGGCCCCACTAGTATGATCTCATCATAGTCCCAGTAGTCGAGTACAAGTCCTAAGGGCTTTATCAACATGTGAGAGTAAAACAGTAAACCAGTACAAGTCAACATGTTAAGATAAAGTGAAACCAAATAGCATACTATCATGACGAGCAAGAAAGTCTTCTCTATATATAACCAAGCATCCATTATAATATACATCATATGTACAACAATGGCCTCTAGGGCATATACATAACTAACACCTGAGTCGAAGGATTTTGCCGAAGACACTGGTTTCTTCGGGGTTGAAACGAATCGGGAATTTCTCGCGGAGACACTGGTTTCTTCGCGAGCCGATGCGAATCAGGAGGCTCTCATCAAGGACGCTGGTTTCCCTGAGTTGAAGGATTTTGCCGAAGACACTGATTTTTTCGGGGTTGAAACGAATCGAGAATTTCTCGCGGAGACGCTAGTTTCTCTGCGGGTCGATGTGAATCAGGAGGCTCTCATCAAGGACGCTAGTTTCCCTGAGTTGAACTGATCTGTGGTGGTCTTTCAGGTTTTATATAAGTTACCGTCAAGACCGTGAAGCTAGGAATTTGATCTTCGCTTCGTTTGCTGGCACTGCGTCTGCTGTATTGAGACGAATGTCGCAGTTGTCTCTAGGCTGTTGGTGAACCGTCAAGATTTGGCTTAGCTTTTTGGCGGAGCCTGTTGGAAAGGTATGGTTCCCTCTTTGTTTGTTCCCTTGGATTGTATACAGGGATCGATGTGATCTCAACTGTAAGGAACAAGTTTCATCATCATTTTTTTATTACTTTATTTCTGCGATGCTCTATCATTTCAGCTTTTATGTCGCGAAAGTCACGATTGCCCAATCATTTCGGCTATTTTTCGCGGTGCCCAATCATCTCGGCTATTTATTTTATTTTTAGTCGCTGCTTTTTATTGCGAGTTGCCCAGTCATTTCGGCTATTTTATATGCATACGTTTTTACTTGCTGCTTTTTATTGCAAGTTGCCCCATCATTTCGGCTATTTCGTATGCATGTGCGGCCTACCGACTTTTCACTATAAACCTGAAATTAGACACCGATTTCGGCATCAGCACCGCTACAACTGGGATATTGCCAGGAGCGAATCATCATTTGCCTCTGTCGATGTTGAACAAAGGTGGCTTAGCGAACAGGGTTAAGGTCCTGTCGACTAAGGCTTTTAACTTCATGAGCCGTAAAGGTCTCACAAAGGTATTTCTCCCTACAAGTCGTGAGGATCTTGTAGGTGTATTTTCTCCTTAGGAATCGTGAGGATTTCTAAGTGTACGTTCCTCTGTATGTCGTAAGGATCTTATAAGAGGGTTTTCTCCTTATAAGTCGAGAGGACTTATAAGGGTTGTTCATCATGCATACATATCCCCAGTCATGGATGGGACTTGGTTAGGGAAATGTTTATTCATGCCCGTGGATTGTATACATGGGTCAGCACTGAGCCGCTTGTAGGGAAATATCGAAGGTTGTGGAGGTTTCTTAAGCACAGGTTTAGGTCTCTGTAACTTAAGACTTTCAAATCTTATGAGCCGTGAGGGCCCATAAGAGAGTTCTCTTTACGAGTCGTGAGGATCTCGCAAGTGTATTTTCTCCTTAGGAATCGTGGGGATCCCTAAGTGTGTTGCTCCCTTGTGAGTCGTAAGGATCTCACGCGGGTGGTTTCTCCTTACAAGGTCGAGAGGACCCTGTAAGTGTCCTTTAACGAGGTTGCGCCCTTTCAGGTTTTCACAAACACTCGCCAGTAGTCATGCTGTTTTTACTCACGGAGCCCTTTCGGGTTTTCATCCGTGCCCTTTTTGCTTATGGACATACCTTTTTTTTTATTCTTTTTATTTTTATTTTTATATTTTTTTTATGAGGTCGCATCCTTTCGGGTTTTCACGAACACTCGCCGGTAGTCCTGCTGTTTTTACTCACGGAGCCTTTTCGGGTTTTCATCCGTGCCCTTTTTGCTTATGGACATACCGTTTTTTATTATTATATATATATATATATATATTTTATCTCATCAGCCTAAGGATGCTGCGGTAGTAGTTTAAAGACGTTTCGGTCCTTCATTAGTTTAAGAACGTTTCGGTCCGTCGTTAGTTTAAGGACATTTCGGTCCGTCCAGGAGAAGGCTGGCTACTGCTTATAAAGTTTAAGCTTAGGAAGATAGCAAGCGGACATAGTCGTCGTCATCTATCATTGATCTAGGCAGTAACTCGCTAGGCGTAGTATTTCTTTAGGAATCGGACATTTATTGGCATGTAAGGCCTTTCACCATGCATATCCATGAGTAGATAGGCTCCACCCTGGTAGACCTTGTCTATTATGTACGGGCCTTCATAGTTTGGCTCGAATTTTCCCCACTTGGCGCGATTGGGGATCATAGGCCTTTTGACTACTAACACGAGTTTGCCCTGGTGGAATGTCCTCGGCCGGGTCAATCTTTCATATGAGCGCGTCATCTTTGCTTTATAGGCCTCCAGATTTTGTTGCGCTATGAGCCGGGTTTCATCAAGGGCATCAAGCTCCTTAAGCCGAAGGTGAGCATTTTCTTCGTCCGTCAGCTCGTAGTGGACTACCACTCGTAGAGAGGGTAACTCTATCTCGAGGGGGAGTACTGCTTCTGTACCGAATACCAACGCATATGGCGTTGTGTTCGTGGCTGTCTTGAACGTAGTTCGATACGCCCAGAGAGCTTCTTGCAGTCTCTTGTGCCAGTCCTTCTTATTTCGGGACACCGTTTTCTTCATGATCTTTGTCAAGGTTTTGTTGAAGGCTTCAGCTGGACCGTTAGCTCGCGGATTATAAACCGAGGAATATCTCCAGTCTATATTGTGTTGTTGCGCAAAGCGACTGATCTTGTGTCTTCTGTAAGCTGGCCCGTTATCGGAGATGATCCGTCGCGGAGTTCCAAACCGATATATGACGTGCGTCTTGAAGAAGTGGAGGATATTCTCCATCTTCACTTCCCTCAGCAGTACTGCCTCTGCCCATTTGGAGAAGTAGTCAGTCGTCGCCAGAATGAAACGATGTCCCCTGGACGATGCTGGTTCGATGGGGCCGACTATGTCAGTTCCCCACATTTCGAATAGCCAGCTAGCCACTGTCGGGTGTAGCGGATTTGGATGCTGGTGGATGAAGTCCCCATGGATTTGGCATGAGTAGCATTGCTTCTCATATTCGAGGCAGTCCTGAATCATCGTGCGCCAGTAGTAGCCCATCTGTTTGATCTTCAACTTCATCTTTGGGCCTGCTTAGTGAGAACCACAGAGTCCGTCATGAACTTCCTGAACGACTCTTTTCGCTTCGTCAGGTCCCAGACATCTCAACCACAGAGAATCAAATGACCTCTTGTACAGAGTATCATTGACGAAGGCGAAAGACAGAGCTCGTTTCATAAGCTGATGTCTTGAGGACGCATCTTCGAGCGTTCGACGGTATTTAAAGTAGTCTATAAGGACTTCTCTCCAATCCTCGGTATTTTCCCGATCTTTTATTTGCAGGGTTGTCTGCTCAGTCGCTCCCTTTTCTTCAGACGATCCCGGAAATATTTCCGCTGGGGCAAGTACCTGACGGCTTTGTAAGACGATTCTCACGTCATCGAGGTTCTCATCAGCCAGTTCTTTAGCGAGTTTGGCCAACGCGTCTGCTTTGTTGTTTTCCGCACACGGTATGTTTTCCAAAGTATAGGAAGGGATTTGGGTCAATAGTTGTTGCACCTTCACCAACTCTGGTTTGCATGTTTGGTAGTCGCCGTTTACTTGACTAACGACCAGTTGGGAATCTCCATATATGAGGAGGTTTTCAATTCCCGTGTCGATGGCGATCTCGAGGCCCGCGATCAAAGCTTCATATTCGGCTTCATTGTTTGTACCCGGCTCTGTCAGGGAGAAAGCAAAGCGCATTATCCCTCCTTGTGGAGTTACAAAGATGAGTCCTACCCCCGATTTGATTACAGGGGTACTTTGTTTGCGCTTCTTCATGGAAGATGCTCCATCGAAATAAAGCTCCCATCGGGTATCACTACCGTCGATCGCGTCAAACACATGTTCGTCTGGCAGATCGCAATTCAGAGGAGAATCGGCAGGTATCGGATGTTCAGCGAGGAAGTCGACGATGGCCTGGCCTTTCACTGCCATGAGAGGTTGATACGTTATCGAGAACTCCATCAAGAGCAGGGCCCATTTAGCGAGTCGTCCCGTCAATATGGCCTTTGATATTAAATATTTAAGGGGGTCCACCTTCAAAATGAGACGGACTTCATGTGCCAACGCATAGTGTCTGAGCTTTGTTATCGCGAAGATCAACGCCAGGCAGTGTTTTTAAATAGGGGGATAGTTGCTTTCTGCCCCCAGTAGAACTCGACTTAAGTAGTAGAGTGCTCTTTCCTTTCCTTGGTTGTTCTCTTGTGCCCATAATGCGCCTAAAGAACCTTCGAGGGTGGTTGTATAAAGAATAAGGGGCTTTCCCTTGACCGGAGCAGCCAACACTGGCGGGTTCTGCAGGTATTGCTTGATCTCGTCTAGCGCGCTTTGGCATTTTTGGTCCCAGACGAACGGGGTTCCCTTCTTCATCAGGTGGCTGTAAGGACGGCACTTGCTTGAAAGGTTGGCTATAAATCGCCGTATATACGCGAGCTTCCCTTGGAGAGACCGCGGCTGTTTGAGAGTCCTTGGCGGAGGCATTTCCATGATCGCCTTGATCTTTGATGGATCTATTTCGATACCTCGGTGTCGGACGATGAATCCCAGGAATTTGCCCGAGGAAACTCCGAATGCACACTTGAGAAGGTTCATCTTCAAGTTGTATTGTCGAAGGCGTTGAAATACGGTCTTCAGATGTTCTAAATGCTCCTCGTATGATTTGCTTTTCACCACGAGGTCGTCGATATAGCATTCGACGATTTCATGTATAAGGTCATCAAATATTTTCGTCATGGCCCTCTGATAGGTGGCACCAGCATTCTTTAATCCGAAGGGCATCACCTTGTAGTAGAATATACCCAAAGGGGTCCTGAAAGCGGTGTGCTTCTGGTCTTCGGGATACATCTTTATCTGATTATATCCTAATGAGCCGCCATGAAGGAGAAAACTTCGTGAGTGGACGTATTATCTATCATCAGCTCGGTGACTGGCACTGGGAAATCGTCTTTCGGGCAAGCTTTATTGAGATCCTGGAAGTCCACACATATGCGCACTGTCCCATTTTTCTTCATCAAGGGGACGATGTTGGCGATCCACTCGGGATACTGGACCTCATGGATGAAGCCAGAGTCGATCAGCTTCTTGACCTCAGCATTGATACTCATCTCAAGCTCGAGCCGCATTCTTCTTGTCGCCTGTTTGACCGGCTTGACGTCCGGGGATATCGCCAATTTATGCACAGCAATTTCTGGATCTAGTCCTGGCATTTCGGAATAGTTCCATGCGAAGCAATCTTTATGCTGCATAAGTAGGTCTTTTAATGAAGCCACCCTCTCTTCGGACAGCAGCTCACTAATGAATGTCGGCCGCGTGTCATTCGCCATCCCCAACTCGATTTTCTTGAGGTTATCTGCGGTGGTATGGATTCCATCTTCCAGGTCTTTTGACGCTGGTGGAAATTCTGAGATCACCTCATCGTCGCTGTTTTCAAAGCACCAAGGAAGGTCATCCATATTCTCGGACTCTTCTTTTGATATTGTTATCATGTGACAAGTACGAATTCGCTTCCAAGCCCAATGTGGAACTGGTTCTGCTTTCGTGGCCTTGGGTTCGTGCTTCTGTGGCGGCGTTACCCTCCAGTTGTCAGACAGAGCGAACTTGCCAAGCTGATACTGATCTTCAACCCAATTCTTAAAGGTGAAGCAGTCCTCGAGAGGGTGTCCTATCACTCGGTGATAAGGGCAATAGTCCGGGTGAGAGACTTCGCTTGCTTGTTCGGGATGTTTAGACTCCGGTAGTGTAAGCATCTGATGTTTTAGAGCGAGGTCAAGTATTTTCTTCGTCTTGTCCCGAGGAAAAGAGTATGCTCAACCCATTTTTCTTATGAGGAATAGATCGGAACCGCTCGATTCCCGCTTGCGTGGCTTCTTAGTCCCGCTTTGTTGCTGTTGAGCGCCTTTTTCTCCCTTCGACTTATTTCTGCCCCTGCGTCGTGCCTTTTTTTATAACAGGTTGACAGGGCGCGACATCTTCATCTTTCACAGCTTGTTGGAGGAGGCGTTGCGTTTTGGCTTTCTCGTAGATGGCCATTTCGCGGTTATGGTCGTCTTAGACTTTTTGACCAGCTTCCCTTATAAGCTTGTCCATTTGTTCTTCGAACGACGGACTGGGCACTTTTGCATCTGGAACTTTTACTGGTTCAGGATTAGCATCTTCCCATTGAGCATCCGCCTCTTCATCGAAGTCATGCACGACGTAGAAACCGTGGAGTAGCTCTCGTTTCTTGGACCGAATGTATCCAAGCCCGATTGTTTCCATTCTCCCATTAGGCAACTTGTGCTGAGTCCCGGGAACGTTCCAGACCCTATCATAGAATTTGGCTTTTCGAGTGGTCTGTTTGAAGGATATCCCCTGGCGCTTTAGCAGCCTCTTCAAGCCTTCTGTATAATATCTGGGGAGATGGATGGGCTAAAGCCTGTCAAGCGTAGGATCCGCACCATGCCAGATTTCTTTCTCCACTTTGATTTCCTCAGAGCGGTAGAATAGAATTGCTTTTTTGCCTTCTCGTCTGGGAGGGATATAGAACATCCGCAGCTCCTCTACACTGTAGATATCAAGTGCATCCAGTTCTTTATGGTGTTTAAGTGGAACCATGGCGACTTGCAGGCTTTGCTCTTCGTCAGCGGACGTTTGTATTGAAGGTCGAGCAGAGAATACAGCATGGACTTCATCTTCTGAGTCGCTACCAAAGATCAACGTAGGAGCAGATGGTCCCAGCTTGTTATATTGGGGCGGACCCGAATAAATCATCTCTTTCTCTTCTTCAATGTCACTCCCGAAGACAGGGATGGTGGCGTTAGCTTTGTTCTCCGGCTTGTGACACCTCTCTGTGTCTTCGAAATCCGATAAAAAGTATTTGGCATCTTCATATTTGCGGACCTCATTCACAGAGAACGGGTTCAGTTCTCCCATCACGGTATACTCGAGACCATCCTTAAAATACTTCATACACTAATATTGTGTAGAAGGGATGATGTTGTACTCGTGTAACCATGGTCGACCAAGCAGAGCATTGTAGCATGTCTTGGCGTCTATGACGTGGAACTTAATATCCGTGACGAGTAGCCCAAAGCGTAGCGTCAGTATCACAGACCCAAGAGTTCTTGATGACTGGGAGTCGAACCTGGAGATGGTGACCTTGTCCCGAGCAAGGTGCCGGACGCTCATGCAGATTTCTTTTAACACCCACACATTGAGGAGATTAACGGAGGATCCACTATCGACCAGGATTTTGCCTATATTTATATCGTGGCAGTATCCTGAGACATAGAGGGGGCGACTGTATTCGCACGTCCCAAGGAGAAGGTCTTGATCGCCAAAAGTGACATCGGTCGTGTGCACTTCCTCCAATTCATCCTTCACCTTTTCTTAGGCCAGGAAAGCTTGGAATTGTTCCGGCTCCTGTAGTGCCTTGATTAATGAATCTCTCGCCTCTTTTGATAGTAAAAGGGCGTCAAGAATGCTGAGCTGCGAGGGTAGCTTCCTCAGATGCGCTAAGACGTTGTAATCCACCTTATTTCTCTTCGGCGGGTCCTTGGCGGCTAGCTCTTCCATGACTTGGTCATCTAGGGCGATATCCTCAGAGATCTTTTCTTTCCCTTTATCTTTTTTATTTGAGGGTCCGAGATTCTTTTCAGGTAGCGTGCGATTACGCAACCGGATATTTTCGCAGGCCCTCGGTTCTTCTTCTTTTCCCGAGGTGGACTCTTTAAAGAGGGGGCAAAGAGCCAGCTCCTCGTCGGAATCGCTCCCGAATGTAAGCACTTGTGATCCCCCGGCATTAACCATGCGACAATTGCCAGTAATTCTGTTAAGCCCTTCGGTCGTATTTTTCCGCTCCCGACGTGTTTTGCGCCTCTCCCGCTTAAAATGTTGTCGGTGAGCACCATATCCTTGCCACCATCTATCAAAAGTTTTGCACTCTTCGGTGGGGTGCGAAATCTTCCGATGATACAAGCAGTAGGAGGGGTGCATTTCCACTTCACCAGTAATGCTTCCTTCGGAGGATGGTAGCTTCATGCCCATTGATATGGCCTTAGCAAACCCTTTCCTTGTCTTGAATTTGCTTTTATCCGCGGTGGATGTATTTTGCTCCAGCGGGAGCGTCTCAGCTCTTTCATCAAGTCGCTGGTGCTTGGCCCTTTCAAATATAGCCGTCTCGCGTTCCCGATCAGCTTTACTTTTCAACAGAGCTTCGTTGAGGAATGCGTCAATTACTTCATCCGATGGCCCCAGAATTTTTGGTTCAGGATCTGCCCCCGGCTTTTCAGTGCAAGGAGTCTCCTCATCGTCCGTGAACGAATGGGAAATCACATGACAGCTCACTACGTATTCTTCGGATTCATCCGACGAACTTTCTCCCTCATCTTCCTCTTGAAAGACGTGGTTGAGAAACTCTTGGAGTGTAATGGGAGTCCGTGCTTTCTGGTTGTATTCCTCCAGCGCGTCAATTTGTTTTTGTAAGCCCGTGCGCTTGTCGCCAGGCTTCACGGGCTTCTTGGATTTCTTCTTCTTCTTCGAAGATTTTGACTGCTGGTTGTGAGCGCTTGGGCCACCACCATCGGTCTTTGGCGTTGGACGCGGCTTCAACATCCTTTCAATGATCTGCGGTTCCAACGGGTTCTTCCACTTGATCGCTGGGCATGTTTGAAGATCATTCAGCATTCTCTTTGTCTTGGCTGACAGCACAACCTCCCATGGGGCTTCTTCGACGAGAGAGCACGTTTCCCCCGGCATATTCATCCTTTTAGAGGCGTGAGGTTGCGGCGGATTCACCTTCCATCTGTCGGATAACGCGAACTTGCTCTGTTGGTACTGGTCTTCAAGCCAATTTTTGAAGCCATAGCAATCTTCGATCGGATGACCCAGTACTCGGTGATAGGGACAGTAGTTGGGCTTATTGACATCATTTGGTTGCGACGGAAATTTTGGCTCCGGCAGATTTATGAGTCGGTTGTGCAATGCCAGCTCGAATAATCTTCTCGTTTTATCTCGGGGAAACGAGTAAGGACGTCCTAGCCTCTCCTCAAGGGGTACGTGCGGACGCATATTATTTTGACGAACAACCGGTTTCGAGTTGCTCGGCTGTTGTTGAGCATTAGCGACAACGATCGCTTTCCCCTTCCCCTTTTCATTTTGGGAGTCCGGCTTTGGAAGAGGGGGTCTATGGCCCATCTGATCCATTTGCGCTAGCTTGTCGATCAGGGCCTGGAAGGTAGTCGGCTTGAAGAACATCATAAATTGTGAGATGGTTGCTTGCGGATCAAGGGTTCCCACAAACATACCCACTGTCGGAGCTTCTTCAATGCGTTGCTCGCATTTTGACCATAAGTTTCGCCACCGTATAGCATATTGGACCCATGTTTCGCCTGGCTTCACCCTGGCATTAATCAATGCTGTCATTGGGGTGCGTTCGCTGGCGCTTGCAAAATGCTGGGTAAATAGTAGCTCCATCTCCGCGAAGGTCTTGATAGAGTCGTTCGGGAGCTCAGAGTACCACTCGAACGCTGTATCTGACAAGCTGCCAATGAACCGGCGAAACAACAGTTTTTCATCACCGCCAGTGTTGCCGCAGAGCGCCCTGAACTGGGCAACATGCCGGTGGGGATTGCCCGTCCCTTTATAGACATGGAACTTGGGAATTGTATAGCCCGGCGGGTACTTGATCTGGTCGTACCAGCTCGAATATGGTCATCCTGTTTTTACGACCTGGCCGGCTGCTTCAGTCACATGATGAACCCATATTTATTGGGCTATGTACTCATCCAAGTCAGCTTTGGAGATTGTCTCCTCCTTAGCTGTTGACAGAGCTGGTGGAGGATTCAACGTTTCCCCCCTATCGTCTTCAAGGACGATCGGGGGATCTTCGGCTGGAGGATCTTGTTGGATCATCATCCCCACCATGTCTTGAAACAGGAGGCCCATACGCTTTATGTTGGCTGCTTGTTCAGCAGCCTCTTTATCCTTCTTCTCCAATATCCGACGAAGGAATTCGGCGTCAGTTTCTTGCTCCTGGCGTTCATCTGAGGACGCTTCAGGGCTTTCTTTTGGCCCAGTGAGTGCAGCCATCGCTGTCATCATTTCTTGGAGCTTCTGCTGCTGCCCCTGCGCTTTGGTCACCGACCGCGTAAGTGGTCTATGACCTGTGGATATGCGGATGTCCTCTTTACCAGACGCTATGTAGACGGTATGAACTACGATGCCCCCAGACTTAGGGCGTTTGGGTTCACCACCTTTGATATTCGCCGTCGGCGTGAGGATTTTCTCCGGCCTTCTTCTCTTGTGGGCCGTTGAAGTTGAGGGGGCCGTTGCTTTGGGCACCCAAATGGTCGTTGCCTTTCGTTGCTTGACAGGGGGATTTTCTTCCTGTCGACCTTTCGACTTCTTGTGTTGGCGAGAGAAATTAGGATCTATCACAGATTCTCGGACTCGTCGCCATTTCTTGTAGATCCTGGAGGACAGCGATTGAGGAGACTGCTCCGGCTTTTCGGCTTCCACGGTGGTCTCTACCGGTGGAGGAGATCTTTTGAGCACCGCAGTTGGCGAGTTTCTGCGTACCCTGTTCAGCAGCTCAAAGCTGTTTCCACTTGGAACAACAACATTAACTTCCACCGTTGGAGCTGGTGGAGTTATTCCAAAGGGGTGTTGCCCCCGGTCTTCCTTATCCGGCGCCAGTGGCATCGTCGGGCACGACGAGTCGTCGGTATTGGTTCAGCGACAGAGACAGCTTCTTCCTGCCCCCTGTTCAGGTGAGGGACTGTTGCCGGTGTCAGCCTCTTGAAGACTGACGTCCGTTGAGGAGTTGTGTCTAACCGGTCAAAAGCAGATTTCTGAGCGGGAGTGGGCACGAGAGTAGTCAGTCTCGTGAAGACCGATCCTCTGGGCGGAGAAGCCGCCTTGATGACTTCAGGAGCAGCTGTCTTTTTTGGGATGGCCGCCTCAGGTGTTATGGGCTTATTGATAGGACCTTTGGTGTTCAAGCTCAGCCTGGTGAAGACTGAAGAGTTGGACGACCCGTTAAGAGGGGCCGTGGGAGTAGCAAGTCGATCGAAGACCGACTTCTTTGATGCTTCCGGTACGGGCACAGGGAAGGTGAAGTTTGCTGGCGGGATCATGGTCCCGAAGAACAGGCCGGTGGTGGCTTGAGTCACTTTCTCCATAGGTATAGTAAGGACGGAGGCCGCTTGAGGCCCATATGTTACGCCTCCAGGTGAGGCGGAGCGCCGGTTGCATTGGCACTTCGAGCAGTTCGAGCAATTTGAGGCTATTGATGCTTGATTTCTGCTCCAGGAAAAAGACCAAATCTTAGTAACTTGAAATCCAAAGTCAACCATTAACAAACCGCAATTCGTTCGTGAATACAACACACGAAGTGTGGAGTGGAAAGAGGAAAAGGTCCCCCCGGGCATGCCAGAATCCGCTCCCCTCCGAAAGGCGGCCAAGACGTGAAAACGTCTTGCCTGAGATTCGGGGCAGATGCTATTTGGTTTTATCCGTCCACCTCTCCGAAGATGCCAAGTTGATTTATGGCATCGTGTATCGGAGGTTTAGACGGATGCGGCCGATGTAGCAGACTTCGTCAGATTCCCCCTCGCTTGAGGGTTTTTTGATTGTGGGGACGCTTTTCCCTGCAAGCGCAAGCCCCTGCAGTTAATTACGCTACCGCATCGCGGTAACAACTTTCTCCTTCTCCAGAATTTCACTTCGTGTCGTGGGTGTTTGTTTTGTTTGTGGATGCCCGTGGATTGTATACGGAGACTAAGTTATGCCGTCGTCCGTAGGACGTGGATTAGTCCAAATCCGTATTTATTTAGATTTGGGTTTGGTGTTTTAGTTTAAGGATACGTTATCCATATTGAGGCTAAGATCAACTTAAACGTTCGTTAAGGATACGTTAGTCTGATTTGAGACTAAGATCAACTTAACGGGATTGTTTGGATCCGGCAAAAGAGCATTTGGGGGCTCTATTATTCCAGTTTAGGGACATAGTAGTCCATAGGTAATTTAAGGACATTTCGGTCCATATTCCAGTTTAGGGACATGGTGGTCCATAGGTAATTTAAGGACGCATAAGTCCGCGGTTTTAAGGACCCCACAGTCCGTGTTTTGGTTTAAGGATGCATAAGTCCATGAGTTTAAGGACCCCACAGTCCGTGTTGATGTGTGGTTGTCGGGACCCATCACCTTTCTGACATCGTTGAAGGATTACAACGATAGGAGTCAGAGGAGTTCGGAGATGTACCTTCGAACCGGATATAAATTGATTTAAGAGAGCAGCTGTGCTCAGTCAATTTAATTTGAGGACTTACGGCCATGATTGGGCTAAGTCCAGTTAGGAATATTCAACGCTTTTATTTACCTTTGGCCTATTAGGCCTGTGCTAGGGCTTTGCCCTTTTTTAAATAATGCATTGCATTTTTTATTTTGTTTGGGCTTTGCCCATTTATAAATGATGCAGATTATCAATTTTTTTTTGGCTCTGCCCTTTTATTGCATTGCAATTTATTTTGTTTGGGCTCTGCCCTTTTATAAATGATGCAGAGCATCAATTTTGTTTGGGCTCTGCCCCTTTTATTGCATTGTATTTATTTTGGCCTATTAGGCCTTTTTGATTTGGGCCTGGCCCTTCAGTAAACAATGCAGTGCATTTGTCAGGCGCTTTGCGCCAATCACTGAGCGCGAGCGCTTGTGGTGATGACACGTGTCACACAAGCGTAGTGCGCTGCGCCAGTGCGCTGCGCTTGCGCTACTGACACGTAGCGCGCTCTGGTGAGTTGCGCCAATTTTAGATAGCAAGTCTCTATTTTAAAAGCGCATAGCGCATGTGGTTCAGGTGCTGACACGTGGCGCTCTCTGGTGGCTTGCGCCAACCCAAGAGTGCAACAGTGCAAATTTTACAAGTGCAGGGCACTTTTTAATTTCTTGATCCAATTTAGATCAAAGAAAACAAGTTTTTCTTGTTTTTTCTTGTTTTTAGAGAACCAGTGGTTCATAAAAAGTGCAAGGCACTATTATTATTTGTTTTTTATTGAATATCATTGATCTTCTTCTTAGATCAGTGATCTATTAGAAGAAATTCTTCTATTTTATAAAGGTTTTTACCTTTTTCTTGAATTTTCTTCAGAGTTCTCTCTGTTTTGAAGTTCTTGATCTCTCACAATGTTGATGATGTTTTCAGTTGGGGTCTAGGGGTCTTTATATAGTGCCCATAAATTTGTTAGGTTTGTTAAAGAGATCATTCTCTGAGTAATTTGGGGAATTTTCCCCACCGTTGGATCTTTGATCCAAGGGCTTCTGTTTTACAGAAGACAATATTCTTGTTTTAACAAGAACAGAAAGATCTTACTAGAATCTTAATTCTGTTTGGCGCAAACGCTCCAGCGCGTAACACGTCTCACGCAGCGCAGAGCGCAGCGCAACGTACAGCGCAGTGCAACTGCGCTTGCGCAGACACGTGTCGCGCAGCGTACAGCGCAGCGCAAGTGCGCTTGCGCAACTGCGCTGACACGTGTCGCGCGGCGCACAACGCAGCACAACTGCGCTTGCGCTGACACGTGTTGCGCTGACAAGTCTAGCTTTATAGGTTTCAACCTGCCCATTTACACCATTCTTCTTTCTGAAGATCCATTTGCAGCCTACGGGTTTTACCCCTTCTGGAGCAATGTCCAAAGTCCAAACTTTGTTGGTGTACATGGACTCCATCTCGGTCCGCATTGCATCCAGCCATTTTACTGAGTCACCGCTCTGAATGGCCAGCTGGAAGCTAGTAGGCTCATCATTTTCAATGACACAATCCTTTTGATTCCCGTCTATGAGAAAACCATAGTATCTCTCGGGCGGATGAGACTGCCTACTACTCCTGCGGAGTGGCGCTGGGATGTCCGGTTCTCCTGAAACTTCTGGTTCTACCAAGCTTTCAGTAATAGCTTGTGGTTCTGGAATTTCTTCCAGTTCTATTACGCTCCCACTTATCTGACTTTCCAAAAATTCAGTTTCCAAGAAGTGGGCATGCTGAGAAACAAAAACCTTTTGTTCCTCTGCGGAATAGAAAAGATACCCCCAGGAGTTCTTGGGGTATCCCACAAACTTATACAATACCGAGTGTACCTCAAGCTTGTCCGCATGCTGCTTCTTTACAAAAGCTGGACATCCCCATGTCTTAAGATACTTAAGACAGGATTTCTTCCCACTCCACATCTGATATGGAGTGGTAGGCACAGTCTTGGTGGGAACCTTGTTCAAAAGATATGCAGCTGTTTCTAGTGCATAACCTCAGAAAGATCGCGGTAACTCAGCCTTACTCATCATGGAACGAACCATATCGAATAGAGTTCGATTCCGCCTTTCCGATACACTGTTGTGTTGTGGTGTGTATGGAGGAGTAAGCTGAGAGAGAATTCCATTCTCTTTTAAGTAGTCCAGAAACGCGGCACTTAAGTATTCACCACCTCGATCAGATCTCAGTGTCTTGATACTTTTGCCTGTTTGTTTTTCAACTTCATTCTTGTATTCCCGAAATTTCTCAAAGGCCTCGGATTTATGCTTCATCAGGAAGACATGTCCATACCTAGAGAAATCATCCGTAAAAGTAATGAAGTATGAATAACCACTTCGCGCATGTGTAGACATTGGACCACACACGTCACTGTGTATGAGTCCCAAGAGCTCGCTCGCTCTTTCTCCGTGTCCAGTGAACGGAGCCTTTGTCATCTTTCCCATGAGACAAGATTCACAAGTAGTATAAGACTGATACTCGAACGGATTCAAGTATCCCTCTTTATGTAACTTTGTTAACCGTGCCTCATTAATGTGACCCAGTCTACAATGCCATAAGAAAGCCTGATTTGTGTCCGGAGACTTTCTTTTAAGTGTGTTCTGGACACTGAAAACCTGAGCTTGATTCAGTACGTATATTCCGTTTTCTAATATACCTGACCCAATCAGAACTTGATTTAGGTGGATATGGACCACATCGCTTACAAAAGTAAAATCATATCCTTCCTTAGAAAGTATGGATACAGATATGATATTACAAGCCATACTAGGTACATACAAACAGTTACGCAGAATCAATATCGCCCACTTGTCAATCCAAGGTGATATTCCCCTACGGATTCAGCGTCCACGCTCATTCCGTTGGCAACCCTGAGAGTCATATCACCTATCCTGATAACTCTACGGTTTCTCAGAGCCTGTAATGAATTACAGATATGAGATCCTGATCCGGTATCCAATACCCAGGAAGTAGGGTTAATTGATATACAATTTTCTATTACAAACACACCCGAAGCTGAAGCCATAACATGCTTCGAATCCTTGCTACTGGCTTCGCTAGCCCTGCAATCCTTCTACCAATGTTCATTCCCGTAACAATAGGAACGTCCCTCCTTTACTACATCCAGTATCGAATATTTTGCCCTTCCCTTTCCTTCTTCTTCCCTGGTTTCCTTCAAGGTATAAGTAGAGGGTAGAGACTGTAGAATCAAGTCAGTATTTGACCCCGTTCTTCAACGTGGTCTTCAGGTCCGTGAGCTTATCAAAATAGCTAATCTCTGTAAGGACGTTGTCCCCTACAGATGACCCGACAGCCAATCTCGCTTGAAGCAATTCGTTCGAGGTCTCATATCTTGCGGTACGAGATTGCTCTCCATATAAATCTTTGTTATGGAGGAAGATAGAAACTAAGTCCATCTTCTCGTGCTGCCTCTGGTATGCACCATCAACTGAGGCCAACACGAGACATTTGACATTCGCACAGTCTTTTTCCGATGTCTTACGGATATCAATATCCGTGACAGGGGAAACCGGTCCTGAGACGGCAGGGGTTTGATTAGTTAAGAGGTGTCCCAGCTTGTCATGGGTAATGGACGTCTGGACAGACCTTTGCCAGTCAGATTCAGTCATTTTATTATCTAGATGTAACCTATATCTGGTCACTGGGTCGCTGCAATTAAGAGAGAGAGAAGAAAACACTTAGCATGATACTCTTGCAAATTTAGATTGGTTTTTAGTTTATCAAAACAGGATGGCTCCCACTGTTTCTCAAATTCTTCCTCAAACCATAAAAGAAGAATTAGTCGGGATCAATCTCACCGTACAATACTTGCTTAACCGTTTAGCCAGGCCAGTGTCGGTACTTTGAGAGAGGTTTTACGACGCTTTCGCGAAGTTCCTTAATTAAATAACATCTTTTCCCTGTGGGCGTAGCCCTGCTAACACCTTTCTAGACACCTACTTGGTTTATAGCATTGATCGTTAAGTGAAAAGTTTCCTGAGGAGTAGCGGATACTCACAGTAGGATTGGGATCCAAATATCATTGTGAGATAATGCTGAAGGAATCCTACCAACATTATCAAACTCCAAATGGTATGCAGCACTAGCAAGTTTCAGTTTCTTTAGAAACTCCCAATGTGGATTTTTGCCCAATGCTCTTATGACCTTGACGAAGGTCAACAAATCATAAGTCACATGTCAATTTCTACCCATCATTATCCAGGTTAATTTGAACCCACCCGTATATACCCTTGACGAAGGTCAGCAAGGTAATACGACTGTCCCAAACCAACGCATCTATCTATGCTACATATGAATACCTAACAGCTACCAATCACTATGCCTTGACGAAGGTCAACAAACATAGCTTGAATACTATTGAATATTCATATGAAATGACGGAGGGCTACGAATGGTTTTGGCGAAACCGTGAACGTAGTGAACTTGATATAATCGAAGGAACCCAGATAGCTTTTAAAAGGAGTGGTTTAAGCTCCGCGTTTTTTAAAAGTTTTTCTGTTTTGAAAAAACCGAGTGGTTTTGAAATTGTTCCAACGATTTAACTTTGGTTTGTTTTCTTCGCATTAATTTAATGCGTCCCATCAATTAATCCTACCATTGCAGAAAACAAAGAAAATATGACGTACGCTTATGCCATCCGCATTCGCCACTGGGCCCCGTCATCACCCGTTAGGTTACTTAACTAACGACAGAGCGGGGGCTGGACTAGCGCGGATGCAAAACATAAGCAATGCGTACTAGATATCATATATAGATATATACATTCGTCAGATGCAATGATAGCCATTCCAGATCATAGATGAACACATTGGATATGCTAGGAATCCGCGTTTCGTTCGAGCCTGCAACGAAAGACGAATTACACGGTCGCGATGAATAGCCAGACCCCACCCTAGACCCCTACGGGTGCGGCAAACTATCCGCCAAGTACCCGAAGTGAAGCAACCTCCCTCAACAACGTGAGTAGGCCACTCGGCACTTCAAAATACCCAGTAGTTTGTGCACCCCTCCTTGGGTCTATCCTAGGAGCAAAAACAGTAAAAGAAATAATATACAATGGCGGCTACAACCTCAACCCGGATGTGTGGCCATAAAAATAATATTACATCAAATTACAAATTTTATATTGAATGAAAAATGAAAACTCTCATCTCACATCCCCGGCTATTCATCACGACAATCCAATAAGTTCATATACACAAACCAACATCACAGATCATAGATATGTATAACCCCTACTGATCGACGTATAGCGATTAGTAGACGTTCAATACATATATCACATCACAGAAGATCCGATTAGCAAAAGCACTTAGAATTTTGATCGACAACTGGATTTGAAACTACCCCAAGCACAATACAGTACTCAGCAAAATCTAAGCAGAAACAAACTATCTTAAAAATCACAAAACCATCACAGAGAACACCAGAAGAAATTTAGTGCGCGGCCGAGTTGACTCGGCCGCTGATCCGCGGCGGATCGCTTGGATCGGCCGCGGATCCGCGGTCTTCTGAGTGACTCAGGCGCCCAAATTTCTACAGTTTTCCCAAAAAATCCTGCACGTATTTTTAAGGTCCCCTGAAAAAATTTTGGACCAGTTTTTAAAAACGACAGAAAAGTGCATTTTTCGACGTGTTTTACGATTTTTTTTCGGCGATCAAATTTCTAACACTTTGCTAACAAGTTAGTAATGGTTTAGCGAGGCTCTGATACCACTGTAAGTTCACGTTACCTATCCCGGTGCTTACGGGGAGGCGGAATAGGTAAAAATCAAATTTTTAACACAAGGTAACATGGACTAAAACTTGAGGATCTTTGCCAAACCATTGCTAACAAACAATAAGAGGTTCTATCTACTATACTTAGGAGATTATACCTTATGCAACAAGTCCTTCAGGTCTTCTTTCCGCTGTCCTCCTCATCCATGCAAACTTCGAGGATCGATCCGGATCTTGGTCACCTCCGCGGCCTCCTAGAGTCAAAGACGATCCACCCGAGAGTCTGTAGCCTGAGCTCCACCTCAAGCCGAGGTAAGTAGGGCAACAAGTTTGCTATTCTTGAAGTCCTAGGTGGTGTAGAATATTATGGTGGATTTATTTGTCTATTTAAATCCTAATTATCTCAACACATGAGAACTAAAGGATTTTTTAGTGAGAAGGAAGAAGAAGAACAAAACTTGAGAGCTCAAGTGAAGAGAGAGAATGCCAAAAAAATAATGAACCATGGAAAAAATAAAAACCAATCTTTTATGATAATTATGATGGCTTAGATTGATTTGACCACTATCATGTCTTGATAAAGCAAAAGAAGAGTCTAGAGCTCAAGAGAAAAATCCAAGTCAACAATGGTCAACTAGGTCAAAATGTCAAGTATGGTCAAATAATCAAAGCAATTAACCATAACACAATTATCATTAAAAAGATTAGTAAATATTTTCCTCACCTCATAATGGTTCTGATCGAATCAACTGTCAAAACCCCAATGAGGCACCTCCTTCTTCATTCCTCACAACCGTGCATACACACCCGCATCCGCATTCCGTAGAATGCGAATGCACAGAAGACAAAATTAATCCATTCATACAATACTAGGATCCGGCTTAAACCAAAGCCCACTAGCATTGTCTGCCCGAACAGCATACGCGCACAAGTGCACGTAAGTGATCGTAGCCCTGTCGTAAAACCATACGGCCTCTACACTTTTCGCCCAGTGCAGGGAAACTCTCTGTGTGGGACTCTAAAAACTCGACACTACGCTGGCAGTGGGTTTAACCACAGACCGCAAGCGGCACTAGCTGTACGTAACTGTCCCCAGGTAGATGTCGATAAGAAGGCCGATGAGGTAAACCCATCCGAACTCCTACTGAGCCTGAATGTGACAATATCCGTACAGTCCGGTCTGTTCGTCTGAGAGTATCGCATGGCGGGCCTAGGGGGACGGTAAACGTCAAACCCCTAATAGCGGTACAAGTCGTGCCGGAGTGTAGCCCAGAACACCCTGAGAAACTACTGGAAACAATACCAGTAATTCTCGCTTGCCCTGACCAGGGACTTTGTGTAATGCCTCTCCTAGACACAGCGCGATATCAACCCCCAATACCGGGAGAGACGAATCATATCTAACCGTCACTGCCTCCAAGTTCTTCGGGACTGCACCCAACCACTACCTGTTTGCACGACTCCTTTGAGCCGTGGTAGGGTAGTAATCAAAGTACAGTGGGAGCACATTCGAAGCAAAGTAGCAGTGTCAAGTTGAAGGACTAAGTTGTTCTCCTGTCACCTGGGAACTGTAATCTGACGATAGGTATAGTACCAACCAACAGTTCCCGACGAGTCATGTCCAGTATACTCGTAACCTAACGAGCACCCGCATATTATCTCCAGTACGACGTACTGATGGCTGTAGGACAGACCATCTCCCCTGCTGAGATGAGAAGCGCATACGCTAGTCTACTCCGGAGTATCGATGCCCCGTCTCGATAATCCTACGACTAGGGACCTGTATAAGGATGTGCTTGTAGATTACCCAGCCCCCACAAGTGTGACTGCCATCACAACGCTGGTAATCAAGCAAAGATCCTAAGGGCTCCACTAATATGTATAAGCGATATGCTAAAAGAAACACATGCACATATTAAAGTAGAAACAAACCAAGTAGCATACTACCATTTTGAGCAAGATTGTCTATACAACTGTGAATATCCCAAGGTTCCATTAAGTAATATACAAACTGGTATGATACAGTAATGGCCTCTAGGGCATATACACTAACACCAAAACCCATGAACAAATTCGATTGCATCTTTTCGGATTACCTTGAGAGAGGAGACGATGAACAGCCTCGCTACGGTCCATGTTGTACTCCTTGAGCATCATGTAGACTTCTTTTTCTGCGACCGCTGATGGCACTACAAAGAAGAGGAACGGTAAGGAGGAGGAGACGGCGGTGGTGACGATGATGACTAGGAGATCGACGAGGACTAGACGGCGGTGGTGACGACAACGAAGAGGCGGCGGCAGGGGCGACGAAGAGGAGGAGAGGAAAGAGGGATTTTTTCATATCCGATGAAAATTTTTCGAGTGTATGGGAAGCAATTTTGGGGGGAAAAGGGGTTGAAGTGGGCTAGGTTTGTTGATTTTGGTTAATATATAATTGGATGCGAGACTACCGTCGAATTAGATGTTGATCAAAGTCAACAAAATTTTAGATATACGCAAACTAATTCGACAGGATTATTCCATTGAATTTGGCCTTCCGTCCGATCGAATTAGGCTACAGTTTCTGTAGTGTTAGGGAAAAGGCTACATTAGTCATTTGCGCAAGTATTATCAGATTTAATTATTCCTACTGTCTATTGTTTATTCTTTAGTGAGCAAATATAGCGAGCATGCTAGCTGGCTATGTCCAACACTAGCTTCCATTGATATAAAACACATGCTCTTCCATTGCCAGTTGAACCCTAGCTCCTTCCAATTTATGAAACCCTAAACCTATCCTTAAAAATTAAAAGAGAAAAACAAAGAGAGAGAAAAACAAAGAGAGAGAAAAAGAAAATGGAGGTTGATCAACCAATCCAAGAAGAGAATCAGGAAACTTCAGAAGATCACAGCAGCCCCAAAACAAAAGCAAGATCCTATGAGTGCATCTTTTGCAAGAGAGGCTTCTCTAATGCTCAAGCTCTTGGTGGGCACATGAACATTCATCGAAAAGATCGAGCCAAGCTCAAGAAGCCCACAAACCCTAGCCAGTTCCCTTTCAATATCCCTGAAAATACATGGATCGTGTCTAGAGATGCAAATTTGTTTAAGGAACTCCCTTTGTTTGTTGAGAGTCCAAGACTTGGAGAAGATCATAGAACTTGGAATAATCGAGCGGAGTCCATGGAAGATTTAGATCTTGAGCTAAGGTTGGGACCCTCTATGGGACCTAGAGATTATCTATGATATATTGTAAGTTTTTATTTATTAGTATGGGTTTGTGGTAACTTTTTTTTTTTACTTGTATAGAGAGTGAGATATAACCATTTCTTGATGATGCTTGTTGGAATGGTTATATTAATTTGATTGCTTTGTAGTACTTCTACTCTTAATTTTTGTGTGATTCAATCTAATTAATTTCTGTATCACAAACCCATTTAGTTTTAATTTTGGATTTGGAATATTTATGATATGATCAGATCTGAATATTAAGTATCTATATTTTTCTAATTTTAATTTATTGATATTTCTATTAAGTATCTATATAAATTGATCTGAATAATAAGTGGCATGCTAGCTATATGCTGCACTAACAAGGTCAATATATGCTTTCATTATATAGAAAAATGTAAAAAAGAAAAAGAAAAGTTAATACATATATATATATATATATATATATATATATATATATATATAAGAAAGAATAAAAGACGAAAGATGCCATAGAAGGGAATTCCCTCCTATGGCGTCAAAAAAATATCCCCTCTCTAGTTTTTTCCGACGATCAGCACCCACCATCTTCATTATCATCATCTAAGATGTGGGTACACCAAATTTTATATGATTCTACAACTTTTTCACCGTTGATTTAGCAATGTAAAAAGTTCTATTGTCGGTAAACCGTTAATTTTGAACCCGCTAAATCAATGGTGAAATAGTTGTAGAATCACATGAAATTTGGTGTACCCAAATCTTAGATGATGACGATGAAGATGATGGGTGCCGATCGTCAGAAAAACCTATGGTGGCGGTATTTTTTCGACGCAATAGGAGGGAATCCCCTCCTATAGCCTCTTTCCTCCATTATATATATATATATATATATATATATCGCTTTATTAATAAAACATTCAGAATAATTGATCCATCTAGTTTTACTATATAAAGATGAAGTTTAATTTTATATATATCGCTTTATTAATAAAACATTCAGAATAATTGATCCATCTAGTTTTACTATATAAAGATGAAGTTTAATTTAACAATATTTCTTTTGATTCATGTAAAATTTCCAAGAAGTAAAAATATAATTTAGCATTTTTAGATTTTATGTTAGATTCAAAATAACAAACTTCTCTAAAAGATGAAATATCTCCATGCATGATGCATGATGCATGATGCATGTTGATGTAATTCTGCTTATTGTTCTCCCTAATTCCTTGCTATATATTTGGGTAATTGATGGATATCAGGTTTGCTTGGGATAAAAGGCTCAGTTGTTGTTGTTGTTGTTGTTGATCAATATCAGGTTTACACACTTGGTTATAAAACTTTAACAAACTTTCCTCGACCTTTGCTTCATTAATCATTGATCCTTTTTTGGCAAGAAAGTCACACATATCATCCATGATGCTAACGGTGATGATGTTGCCACATTTGAAGTTACAAATGTTTTCTTAATTCATATCACTTAATTGTTTCATGAATTGCTAAGTATTAAGAATATAAATTATGTGCTTGTCCATTATCAAACATGCACATGTACATATTTCACCTGCACATGGTTCTTAACATAAATAGAAACAAAAAAGGCAGTAGCAGACTATTAGAGCTAGGGTTTCATTTTAGAATAAATTCTAGGGTTAGGGTTTACTTCTCAAGCATGTGCATACATTGTAATCATTCTTATTTTAATTCTTTTTTTTCCCCTTTTTTCACTGTCCTGTTCAAAACTAACCCATGTGGGATTTGTTAAAGATGTTAAAAAGGTGATATTTATAGAATTTATTGAAAATTAATATATATATATATATATATATATATATATATATATATATATATATATATATATATATATATATGGTTTCAAGTTTGAACGTTTGTTTTTCTAGCTAGGCTCATTCATGAAGTGTGACAAACCTTGATGAATTAAAGAAGATTCCCATATATGTCCTGTTGTCTATTTATGATCCTTTTCTTGATTATAGTTTTATGCATTCACATTGTTTTTATGGAAGAAGGTTCAGTGTTTTGGACACACATGCACACACACCGGTTATGAGATTGAAAGAAATATCACAGTAGACGCTTAAAAATTGTTCAAGAACCATTGAAGCTAGCCTCCTTGTTAAATATGCAGGGTCTGTAACTACCGACATATTAATTTGTACCTGCAGCAAGATATTTTATGTTTTAATGAAAAGTTGAGCCGTAGCTCGCATCAATATTAGTATAATACGGATAAAAAAAAAGTTTAATTACATCAAAGTCGTTTATAAAATTACGGTCAGCAAAATAATCTTGCTGCAGCAAGATAATAACCTTTTGGGAAGTTGAATATATGTAGAAAAATGGGGTTCAAGGGTTTCAAGATTCATATTCTTGTATTGGAGAGCAACATTTTCTTTGATAACAGGTAAGGTTTTTTTGCTTGCTTGTCTATTGATCTCTTTGTGAGTTTGTGAGCTTATTTTTAACGGCGAAATGCTGTCTTTCATGTTCATATGTACGTAGAATTGTTCTTTGGACGACAGAAATCCTTCTGTGATTAATTTTGTGCTATATTTCTACCACATTAATCGTTGCATTTGAAATACTAATATATTACTTTGTTTTGAGACCAAAAGATAGAACAATTGTTTCAATCATTGATAGATGTATCATTATATCTCTGTATTGCGCAGCTATAGCACTCACATCAAATGCATTTCAAAACAATTTCAAAGATTAATATGCAAGAAGGTGGATAATTTATCAAATGAGAATAATGCAGTACAGTGCTATACATGTGCATTAATTTAAGATATATATCTGTGTGTGTGTGTGTCTATATATATATATATATATATATATATATATATATATATATAGAGAGAGAGAGAGAGAGAGAATAATGGAGGAAAGATGCCATATATAGGAGGGAATTTCTTTCTATGGCGTCGGAAAACTACACCCTCCCTTATTTTTTCCGTCGATCGGCACCCACTATTTTTATCGTTATCATCTAAGATATGGGTACACCAAATTTCATGTGATTCTACAACCATTTCACCGTTGATTTAGTAATGTAAAAAGTTCTATTGTCGGTAAACCGTCAATTTTGAACCAACTAAATCAACGATGAAAAGGTTGTAGAATCACATGAAATTTGGTGTATCCACGTCTTAGATAATAACGATAAAGATGGTAGAGGAAATTTCCTCCTATGGCCTCTTTCCTCCATTAATCTCATATATATATATATATATATATATATATATATATATATATATAGACACACACACACAGGTGTGAACACACTCCTCCCTCATTTTCTTGGATAAATTATAGGAAGAACATCCAAACCTAGAGAAAATCCTTCTAATTAAGAAGATTTGTATGCATTCACACTTTCCTTTCTTTTATGATAAAATGCAATAAAGTGATGCATTTGGGCCTTAAGGCTGGATATTAATAATTAACCCAGATTTTAAGCACATTCCATGCACAAGATAAAAGTAAAAGAGCAATAATTAGTTAGTTAGAGTGTGAGTGTTTGTGAGAGAGAGAGAGAGAGAAGTAAGTGATTGGCATGGGCTTCTCTCTTTTTCATCTCTGCTAGTAGGGCAAAAGGGAAGGGATCCTTTAATCTTGAAATTGATTTAATCTTGAAATTGATTGGGAACAATGACTTCTTATTTTTTCAAAGAACTCAAACAACAAAATATCATTGATTTATATGCATTGCAAGTAATTTAATGCCACTCCATTATTATTTTAGCAATATGATGCACATAATTAAATTTCTATGTCATTATTAGTTTACAAATTCTCGACATGTAGTTAAATTAATAAAAAAAATATCATAAAAATCTCCCAGGTTACACGTGCAATGACACGTACCGAAAACCCTAGAGTAAAATAGTAGAGATATGAATGATAAATGGATATTCTAAAAATCAAGGAATTTTCTTCATTTTTTTTCTGAGGGCGTCGAATTTGGATTCTAATGTACGAGTTGGACAATTGTTATTGTCAGGCAAATTTTTGGATTTAGATTCAGACTTATGAGTTGGGTTTGGATTTAGACTCGGACTTACATATTGGACTTATGTACTGGATTTGGACTCAGACTTTTGGTATGAACTTATTTGAGTTTGCATGATTTGTATTATGACTTTTTTATTCTATGGGGCTTTTTGTGACATAACAATTTTATTATTTAATCTTATAAATGCGTAAAGTCTATTAAAATTAATTAATTATTATATTTAATATTTTAATAAAATAATTATATAAAAAACTTATTAATAACTAACAACAAGTTCATTGTTATTGATAAGTACATATTAACCAAAAATTTTAAAATGTGAAAATTGTATACTATCAAATATTAATCTAGTCTTTTCTGATGTTTGCTCTATATATGATTTTTTTTATCAAAGCAAAAAATAAATATAATATTTTACTTTGTCATGACATTCAAAAAATGAAGGAGAAAAGATAAAATCTTGTAAGTTATCAAAATAAAATTAATAAAGATTAATGCAAAATAAGAAATATAATCTTTTATAAAAGTAACTGTGATAAATATTTAATAAATAAATTCATCGCCAAAATTCTTTTTTAAGGTTTTATAAAAAAGTTATGAAATATTATCTAATTAACTAAAACATAAATAAAAATAAGAAGATCAAGAAGAAGAAAAAACTATTCTAGGATTGTATGGAAAAAAATTAATATATAATCTAACCGATCAAAATATAGATAAGAATGAAATTAGATCAAGAGAGAGAGAAAAACACTTTTTTAGGGTTTCATAAAATAAATATAATATAATCAATCAAAATATAAATAAAATCGAGATGCGATCAAGAATAAAAAGAAAAATAAGTTTTGTAAGGTTTGAAAGAGTAATGAGGATGGAGATGTTTCAGAGTCTAAACACTAAAAAAAGTCTCCACTTTTTTTTCTTATATTTTCCCCCCCAAACTTGTAGCTTTGCTTTATATAATTGGAATTGAAATTTGTATTTTGGAAATCCAATCCAAATTCGAGTCCAACAAACCAATAACACAAAATTTTGAAATCCAAATTCTAGTCCAAAACCAACAACGCTAAGTTTTAAAATCCAAATCCGAGTTCACAACCAATAACGCTAGATTTTAAAATCCAAATCCGAGTTCACAACCAATAACGCTAGATTTTAAAATCCAAAACCAATAACTCCATAAAATACAATCCAAATAAAAATCCAAATCCAATCAAAAAATCCAAAACCAGTAAGCCCCAGTTCAAATTATGATTGAAATTTGACCCCTAAAGTTCTAATTATAGTAGAAGAGATTTAACAAATTGCTGAGCTAGGTTGGATACATTAGTAAAGGGCCATGTTTAGCTCACTGTAATATGCCCAATGTAATTGATCCCTAATATTCTGGTCAATGGCTAACGTAATAACCCAATGAAGATGAGCCAACAAATAAGTTCAATACATCATTTTTTCTCTTTCGATATATTCAAATGCACTAGAGGTCAACAATTTATCACCCTTTTTAATGATCGCCACACTTCGTTTCGATCAACATTTTCTAATCAGGGACGGATTCTTTAGGTATCGAGGCTAGACGGCTGTCTCATCTGGATTTCGGGATTCGGTATACAGGTAACTGAAGTTTTCACGTAAGATTAAAGTTGAACACAACACATATTTATCCTTGGTCAGAGCGTTTAGTTTGATCCGTTGAAAAACATATGTGGGGGAAAGTTCGAACCTTAGGGGGCTGCAATTTTATTTTGGTCATTTTTTATGCTTTCTAAACTATTTCATTTGCATATAGCCTCTTAAATTCTCCTTTTTTTGGCAGTGGACTTAAATTCTCCTTAATTGTTGATTTCGTTTAACCGTTATAATTTCAAATTACCTACTTATTCTAAGATAGTAAAATGGAGCCTATTTGCTATTTACTAGTTAATTAATGAAATGTATATTTTAACAAAATTAATTTTTTAATATGGAAAAATTCCCAACAAATCATATTTTGCACATAGTTATTTTTGTAAATTTAAAATATCTAAAGTATAAACTTTGCCTCATCGGAAAAAAGGTGTGGGATCCGCCATTGATTCTAACGTATGTAAGTTTGTATGATTTCGATACTTCTTGCACTTGTATTTAAGGGTTGCAAATTTAACGGTAACCAAATTAACAGTCAAATAGTATCAAAATTATGTGAAAATTGGTGTAAATATGCTTTAGGCGATGAACATCAAAATTGACGATACCAATCATCAAAAAAAAAATAGTGGAATGCTGACTTTTTGAATGATATAAAAGGGAAACTTTCTCTTATGTATGATACCATGTTTTCCACCAATGAGCAATAGCTTAGTTGGTATGACACTTTCACTCCTGGGGTGAGTGTGGGTTCGACCGGAAGGGGAAGTGGCCGCAATTTAATGCTTTTGGGACAAATTCTTGATTCCCCTAGGTGCATGTCAATGTTTAAAACAGTTCGCTACGTGGCTTGTTATTTTGTGTTATGTAGCGTAGCTTAGCCTCTTAGCTACGTAGCATTGGAAAATATAGCTTACTTTTTTTTTCCAAATATCTTATACTTTTTAACAAATAGTATACGCTACGCTATGCATACGTTGTTTTCACACGAGATTTTCAATCGAGATTCTTAAAATTTCAGTATCTAATTCTAAATTATATGAAGATTGTCTCATTAAAGTTCTAACCTCTATAGGTTTAATACAAGTATGAATCATTCATTTGAACTCAAGAATTGAAAACTAAAAAAATAATGTTATGTTATTTATTGTTGTATGTTCTTTATGTTGATAATATATAGTAAATAAAATGATGATAATAATAATAAACAGTAATAATTAATAATTCATGTACACGGTAGCAAATAACCCCACATTTCATCTAAAGATGTTTTAATGAAACTACAGAGTGAATTAATGCAAGGGGAAAACTAGAAATCAAAGAAAACAACTACACATTTCTCCAAAACAAAGCTTACATAAAACTACCATCTACATCTATAGGGGACACACCTTGAAAAAACAAACCAGCAACTATACTTGAACCAGAAAACAAAATCTCACGCCATGCTAGCGAAACCAAGTCACGTCTCTTTTGCATGTAACTTGCTACTCTTCCTCTCTTTCCTGGTGTGCGTGTGTTGTATGTCCAAGCCCCTCCTGAATGTGTGATCAAGCTCTCTTTTGCATCCGAACAGAAGGAACGCCTATCATCGTTTCAATACAGCATAAAAGATTTTATCTTCTTTCGTTTAACCGGTTTCATTAATCTCTCCATTTAATGAAACACAAGTGTACATGTCCCCTCTTTAGTCCTAAAAAAACGAATCTATGTCGGTTGTTGTCTTAGATAAAGGTTAATCGCATAAAATCTTTGGTAGTTTACCAGTATGATGATGCTCGATATCGGTGATCTCTCAGATCATGACACGTGGCAGATGACGTGTCCCAGAGCATGCAAGAGAGGACCTACAGTGGCCGACTAGACCACTCCTATGTCCGTCCTACAAACAAACGCTGGCTCACCTCCGAGCCCCCTGCGCAATTGGCCTCCTCGGCTTTACAGCTCGTCTCCGGGCTACCGCAGAACCAAGATACCTCAGCTCTCCAGCTCGTCCGTGAGCTCTCCCGCCGAGGTCAACTTCCTCGGTCTCATCGACCGACCAAGGGCACCGCTCACAGGCGCAACCGCCATCCCGCGAATCTCGCCGTGCGCGAGATATCCGCCGGCCACATCTCACGTTCCACACCATCATGATCCCTCATTAACGAGCCTGTCTCGCCATTAATGGGAGATCCCGCTGATCACGCGGGGGTGACGTCGGGAGCGTAATGGTCGGCGTGATTCCTGCGCATGTCCTGCCTACTGCCACCCCTATATAAACCTCTTCTTCAGACGGTTCAAGTAAACCATTTTTACTCCACTAAACCGTTACTCTGCTCGGATTTCCTTTCTAACTTGATCGTCAGAGGGTCCTCGGTGGTACAACCACCCCGGGACTTCCTTGCAGGTAGCTCGGCGACAACCAACCTCAAACCCATTAAGATCCACACACTTCAAGAGCCTGTCTCCAGATCCAATCTCAGTCATCCCTCGCCGCCATCAGCAGATCAACGGAATGTAATATCTTGGCGTGATCCAGGCCACGTCAGCTGGCGCCGTCTGTAGGAACTCTTGATTCCACAAAAACAAAAGTTCATCTTCCGATCTCAATCTAATGGCGAGCGATCATCACGACGATCCAAGCACTAGCCGCCGCCTCCCCCTCAACGGAGGCGCGGACGACCCTCCTTCGCCGAATGCCATCAACGCCCTTATCGGCCGGATAGACCGACTCGCGTCCATCGCGGAGCCGCTCACCCGCGTCCAAACGGCAGGGCAAGACCCCCAGGTCGCCGCTCCCCCACCTTGGGACCGGGACCCCTACAGAGGAAGAGAAGACTCTGCACGTGCCGACGCGGCCGATTGTCGCTTCACCGTTTCCAACTGCCGCAGGTCCTTCGGGCTGACATGTTCGATAACCCGGTGGGCCCCGCTCCGTTTGAATCCGAGGTCTTACGCCAGAGAGTTTCACTTCGAGTCTCGTCGCACCCCTGTCCCTTCCAAGGCGGTGGCGGTCGGCTCGCCTGTTCGCAGGCATGACCGGCACCCCCTCCCTCGACAGGGTCACGCACGTGAGACTCTCCATGGCAGCTCAAAAACAACCCCACCGGGGGCGTAAGGAACCTCATCGAAGGGAACCGAGGCTCGTCCAAAATCATGGTCATGACGGCGGGGGGTACGTCGAGTACCTACGAGACTCAGCGCCCCACGCCAGCCGTGGTGGCTGACAGCCGGCCGAGGAAGAAGGCCAGGGTGACCGAGCCGATCACTTTTGACGACGGGGACTTTCACGGCATATCCCTGCCCCACAATGACCCCCTGGTGATTACGGCCCGGGTCCATCAATATGAGGTGCATAGGATCCTAGTCGACTCGGGAAGCTCGGAAGACATTCTTTTCTATGACTGCTTTCTGCGGATGGGGCTCACCGTAGCAGACTTGAGGCCGACCTCCCACGTCCTTTCAGGATTCACCAACCACTCCATCCTGACAGAAGGAGTAATCACTCTACAGTTCAACGTCGGGGAGGCCGTCCATACGCGGACAGTGCCGGAGGAATTCATCGTAGCGAGAATTCTATCGGCCTACAACATCCTCCTCGGCCGCCCCACGCTGAACTCCCTCCGGGCCCAGATATCGACCTACCACCTGGCGATGAAGTTCCCTCTCGACCAGGATGGGATAGGTTAGGTCTATGGAGACCAGCGAATTGCAAAAGTTTGCTTCACCGCAACATCTTCATCGGAGAAATCGGTCGACGATGTCGAAGGTGAGGGCGGCATCAGGGGTTCTCTGGACACTCCAGACGAGCAAAAAGTGGTCCGAGGGACTCTGACAGAGGTCCCCCTCGTAGAAGGGAACGGTGAAAAACTCGTTCAGATCGGGTCGCTTCTGACAGGACTTCAGCAAGACGACCTGGTTCATTTCCTCAGAAACAACTCCAACGTGTTTGCCTGGGCGCCTGCTGACATGCCTGGGATCGACCCCAAAATTATATGTCACAAGCTCGGGGTAGATCCTACGGCCTGACCCGTTAGACAAAAGAAGCGAAGCTTCGCCCCGGTCAAACAGAAGGCTATCTAGGACGAGGTAGATCGGCTCCTCGCCGCCAACTTCATTCAGGATGTGCCCTATTCGGAGTGGCTAGCGAATGTAGTCCTGATCAAGAAGTCAAGCGGGAAGTGGCGCATGTGCGTCGAAATCACCGACCTCAACAAGGCCTGCCCCAAAGACAACTATCCCCTACCTCGGATAGATCAGCTCGTCGACAGCTCGGCAGGCCACGAGCTGTTGAGCTTCATGGATGCTTTCTCCGGTTACAATCAGATCCATATGAATCCGGCAGACGAAGATCTCACCGCATTCACAATGGACCGGGGGGGTATACTGCTACAAGGTGATGCCCTTCGGCCTCAAGAACGCCGGGGCTACGTACCAACGGTTGGTCAACCGCATGTTCAAGGCACTGATCGGAAGGAACATGGAAGTTTACGTCGACGATATGCTCGTCAAATCAGTCTCGTCGACCGACTAGTCCAAGGACCTCGGCGAGGCCTTCGAGGTACTCCGCAAGTTCAAGATGAAACTGAACCCCGCCAAGTGCGCATTCGGGGTCACCGGGGGAAAGTTCCTCGGTTTCATGGTCACCGACCATGGGATCGAGGCTAACCCAGAAAAAATCGACGCTGTCCTCAACATGACCGTGCCCAAGACCAACGTCGAGATCATGCGACTGACAGGGCGGGTAGCCGCTCTGAGCCGTTTCATGTCAAGGTCGGAGGAAAAGTGCATCCCATTCTTCAAAGCTCTAAGGAAAATTCCGAGGTTCGAGTGGTCAGAAGAGTGCCAGACTGCTTTTAACCAGTTAAAAAATCACCTTGCGACACCGCCGCTGCTCACCCAACCAATTGAAGGAGACGAGTTATCACTGTATCTGGCGGTATCCGACCAAGCGGCAGGCTCGGTGCTCGTACAAGAAGTCGATGGAGCGCAAAAGCCGGTGTACTACGTGAGCCACGTATTCAAAGCCGCAGAAACGAGGTACCGAGCCATAGAGAAGATTGTCTTGGCACTCATTGTGGCCTCAAGGAAGCTGCGACACTACTTCCAGGCGCACACCATCCTCGTCCTCACCGAGCGCCCGCTGGGGGCTATCCTCTCCTCACCCAAATCCTCGGGCCGCTTAGAAAAGTGGAGGTGGGAGCTGTCCCAGTTTGACATAAAATACCGTCTGAGGAAGGCCATCAAAGCACAAGCCCTGGCCGATTTTATCGTCGAGTGCACCATCTCCAGCAACGAACCGGAGTCCACGCCGACCCTCGCGGCTCAACACCCGACCGCGGGGAGACCCGACTCGGTCCCTGAGTGGGTCATTTACGTCGTCGGGTCCTCAACCGAGGAAGGCTGTGAAGCCGGCCTCATCATTCGGGGCCTGAACGAGGCAAAAATGGAGTATTCTCTAAAGCTCGGATTCAAGGCCTCATGCAACACGACAGAGTACGAGGCCCTGCTGGCTGGACTGCGCATAGCCTCCGGGCTGGAGCTGAAAACAATTCGAATCCGCAGTGACTCAGCCCTAGTCGTTGGCCAAGTGACTGGCCACTTCGAAGCTCGGGAACCTCTGATGGTGAAATATCTGGCCGAGGTAAGAAAACTTCGAAAGAACTTCGACGAAGTCCAAGTGGAGAAAATACCCAGGCAGCTCAATGCCCAAGCCGACGTCCTGAGCAAGCTGGCCTCATCCTACTCGGCTAACAACAAGAGATCTATCCTCTTAGAGACCTTGCCGCGGCCCAGCGTGGTAGACGGGGCGACAATGCTCCATGTATGCACAGCGCAAGAAGATGAACAAGACTGGAGGAAGCCCCTCGTAGGATTCCTAAGGGATGGTACGCTCCCAGAAGATCGAGGAGCAGCCCGCCGTCTCCGGGCTAAAGCCCGTCACTTCGTCTGGAGCAATGGGAACCTTTACAAGAAATCCTTCACTCATCCCCTGTTCCCCGCCGAAACGCGGAGACGTGACCGCGCGGGTCCGTCTTGCCTGAATTTCAGGGCAGATGCTAATTGGTGCTATTCGTCCACCTCTCCAAAGATGCCAAGTTGATTTATGACACCATGTATCAAAGGTTTAAATGGATGCGGCCGATGTAGCAGACTTCGTCAGATTCCCCCTCGTTGTGAGGGGTTTTTGATTGTGGGGATGCTCTTCCATGCAGGCGCAAGCCCCTGCAGTTAATTACGCTACCGCATCGTGGTAACAACTTTTTCCTTCTCCGGATGGTCACTTCGTGTCATGGGTGTTTGTTTTGTTTTTGGTTGCATTTGGATTGTATACGGAGACTAATTTATGTTGTCGCCCGTAGGGCGTGGATTAGTCCAAATCCGTATCTTCTTAGATTTTGGGTTTGGGGGTTGGGTTTAAGGATACGTTAGCCTCATTTGAGACTAAGATCAACTTAAATGTTTGTTAAGGATACGTTAGTCTCATTTTAGACTAAGATCAACTTAACGGGATCATTTAGATCCAACAAAAGAGCATTTGGACTCTATTGTCTAGTTTAAGGACATTGTGGTCGACTAGTTTAAGAACATTACGGTCCGTTGTTAGTTTAAGGACATCTCGGTCCAAGGTTAAGGACATCATAGTCCATGAGTTTAAAGACCTCACAGTCAAGGTTAATGACATTATAGTCCGTGAGTTTAAAGACCCTACAGTCAAGGTTAAGGACATCATAGTCCGTGAGTTTAAAGACATCACAGTCAAGGTTAAGGACATCATAGTCCATGGGCTTAAGGACCCCACAGTCTATGAAATGTATGATTGTCAGGACCCGTCACCTCTATGAAGACGTTGAAGGATTACAACGACAAATATCAGAGGAGTTCAGAGATGTACCCTTAAACCGATATGGGTTGGTTAAAAGTGTAAGTCGACGTTAGACACCCCACGAGTTGCGGGGAGGTGGAATAGGTAAAACAATAATTTTGTTTAAAACAAATATCGACTAACTTACGGATCTTTGCCAAACCTTAACTAACAACATCATAGGAGGGATTAGCTACTATGAAAGAAGATTATACCTAATGAACCAAATCCTTCTTGTTCCCGTTGACCACCTCCTCGTCGGCCTCCTCGTTGTAATAGAAGATCCACCCGAGAGCTACTTCTCCAAGCTTGACCTCTAACTTGAGGTAACTAGGTTACTAAAAGTGCTAATCAAAGCAACCTAGAAGATATAGAGTAGGATTAGGGATCAAATAGTCTTGCTAACCCTTGATCTCAACACATGAGAGGTTAGGGTTAGGGTTTGAAGAGAGAGAGCTTGAGGAGAGAGAATGTGGGAATGAGAATCCTTTTGGAATAATGAAATCATTGTGAATATATATGAAGAATAACATATTTATTAAATGAATAACAAATAAAAAATATCTTCATGCTTCATTAACTCACCTTGTGATTCATCTCATGAGTCATTTAAATCATAAATGCATCATTAACTCCATGGATGAATCACACCATGACTCATTAATCCAATAAATGCAAATGCCACCTTAGCCTCCAAGTCATCATCCTTCTAGAAGCTTCTCGACAATTTACGAGAATGCCCCTCATATCCGTGAAAACACGGAAATACTTCAGACTGTATAAATCCAATAATCCGATACTAGAATCTGGCTTAAACCAAAGCCTGCTAGTAAAAACTGTCCGAACATCGTACGTGCATAAATGCACGTGCATGTCCGAACCCTGTCGTAAAACCATACGACCTCTATATCGTTTTGCCTGAAGCAGGGAAACTCTCTGTGTGAGACTCTAAAGACTCGACTACTACACTGGCAGTGGGTTTAACCACAGACCGCAAGCGGCACTAGTTGTACATAACGATCCCCAGGTAGATGTCGATAAGAAGGCCGATGAGGAAACCCATCCGAACTCCTACTGAGCCTGATGTGACAATCTCCATACAGTCTGGTCTGTTCGTCTAGGACTATCGCATATCGGGCCTAGGGGACGGCAAGCGTCAGTCCCCTAAAAGTGGTATAAGTCGTGTCGGAATGAAGCCCATTACACCTTGAGAAACTACTGGAAAACCTACCAGTAAATCTCGCTTGCCCTGGCCAGGGACTTTGCGTAATGGCTCTCCAGACACAGTGCGATATCAACTCCCAATACCGGGAGAGACGAATCCTGTCTAACCGCCACTGCCTCCAAGTGCTTCGGGACTGCACCCAACTGCTACCTGTTTACACGACTCCTTTGAGCCGTGGTAGGGTAGCAATCTAATAACAGTGGAAACACACTCGAGGCGAAGCAGCAGTGCCAAGTCTGTGGACTATGCTGTACTCATGTCACCTGGGAACTGTTAACCGACGACGGGTATAATACCAACCAACAGTTCCCTACGAGTCATGTCCGATGTACCCGTAACCCAACGAGCACCTGTATACTATCTCCAGTATGACGTACTGATGGCTGTGGGATAGACAATCTCCCCAACTGGGATGAGAAGCGTACACACTAGTCTACTCCGAAGTATCGATGCCCTGTCTCGATAATCCTACGACTAGGGACCTGAAAAAGGATGTGCTTGTAGACTACCCAGCTCCCACTAGTGTGACTGCCATCACAACGCTGGTAGTCAAGCAAGATCCTAAGGGCTCTATCAATACGTACACATATTAAGATAGATATAACCAAGTAGCATACTACCATGTTTAGCAAGACTGTTAATATAACTGTGAATATCCCAAACTTCCATTAAGTAATATACAAGCTAGTATGATACAATAATGGCCCCTAGGGCATATACACTAACAATCTCCCACTTGCACTAGGGCCATGTACCGGCGTATCGAAGACCGATCATCTCGAGTAGCCTCTCGAACTGAATCTGAGGTAAGGCCTTAGTGAATGGATCAGGAGTGTTCTCCTCTGTAGCAACTCTCCGGACCTCAATCTCCCGGCGATCTATGATCTCCCTGATCAGGTGATACCGCCTTAAGATGTGTCTGGACTTCTGATGGGACCTGAGTTCCTTCGCTAAAGCTATAGCTCCGTTGTTGTCGCAATACAGCGGTATTGGATCAACAATGGTAGGAACCACCTGAAGTTCTGTGAGGAACTTCTTCATCCAGACCGCTTCTTTTGCGGCATCGTAAGCAGCAATATACTCCGCTTCCATCGTTGAGTCAGCAACGGTGTCCTGCTTCGAACTCTTCCAGCACACCGCCCCTCCATTGAGGGTAAAGACATAACCTGACATGGACTTGGAGTCATCCTTATCACTCTGGAAGCTGGAATCAGCAAAGGCCTCGATCTTGAGGTCTTTTCCGCCGTAAACCAAGAACATCTCCTTAGTTCTTCTCAGGTACTTGAGAATGTTCTTTACTGCTATCCAGTGCTTCTCCCCTGGGTTTGACTGATACCGGCTTACCACGCTCAGTGCGTAAGCTACATCTGGTCTGGTGCACAACATCGCATACATTATAGAGCCTACCGCAGAAGCGTAGGGTATAATAGACATGGGATCCCTTTCCAAATCAGTCTTGGGAGACATCTCTTTGGAGAGGGTGATTCCATGACAAGCCAGTAGATTACCGCGCTTAGAATCTTCCATACTGAATCTTTTCAGTATAGTGTTGATATACCTGGACTGCGAAAGTCCCAACATCCTCTTGGATCTATCACGATAGATCCGGATCCCCAGAATGTAAGAGGCATCACCCAGGTCTTTCATGGAGAACCTGTGTGACAAGAATCTTTTGACAGATTGTAGCATAGGAATGTCATTTCCTATCAATAGAATGTCATCCACATACAAGACGAGGAATACGACAGTTCGTGCTATAATTTTACTACATATACATGGTTCATATGAATTTTTGATAAAGTCATATTCTTTGACCGTTTCATCAAAACAGATGTTCCAACTCCGCGATACCTGCTTTAGTCTATAAATGGACTTAAGCAACTTGCACACTTTCCCGCTGCTCCCACTCTGATTGAAGCCTTCTGGCTGATCCATATAGACGCACTCTTCCAAATTACCATTTAGAAAAGCCGTCTTTACGTCCATCTGCCTGATCTCATAATCATGGAAGGCGGAAATAGCAAGAAAGACCTAAATGGATTTGAGCATAGCCACTGGAGAAAAAGTTTCGTCATAGTCCAAACCAGGTCTTTGACGAAAACCCTTTGCAACAAGTCTAGCCTTATAGGTTTCCACCTGTCCATCTACACCAATCTTTTCTTGAAGATCCATTTGCATCCTATGGGTTTTACCCCATCTGGAGCAAAGTCCAAAGTCCATACTTTGTTGGTGTACATAGACTCCATCTCGGTCCGCATTGCATCAAGCCATCGTACCGAGTCACCGCTCTGGATGGCTTGCTGGAAGCTAGTAGGTTCATCATCATCAATGATGCAATCCTCTCTATCCCCATCTATGAGAAAACCGTAGTATCTCTCAGGAGGATGAGACTGTTAGTGTATATGCCCTAGAGGCCATTACTGTATCATACTAGCTTGTATATTACTTGATGGAAGCTTGGGATATTCACAGTTGTATAGACAATCTTGCTCAAAATGGTAGTATGCTACTTGGTTTGTCTCTACTTCAATATGTGCATGTGTTTCTTTTAGCATATCACTTATATACATATTAGTAGAGCCCTTAGGATCTTTGCTTGATTTCCAGAGTTGTGATGGCGCTCACACTCGTGGGGGCTGGGTAATCTATAAGCACATCTTTATACAGGTCCCTAGTCGTTGGACTATCGAGACATGACATCGATACTCCGGAGTAGACTAGCGTATGCGCTTCTCATCCTAGCGGGGAGACGGTCTGTCCCACAGTCGTCAGTACGTCGTACTTGAGATAGTATGCGGGTGCTCGTTAGGTTACGAGTACACTGGACAGGACTCGTCGGGAACTGTTGGTTGGTATTATACCTATCGTCAGTTATCAGTTCCCAGGTGACATGAGTACAGCTTAGTCCGCTGACTTGACACTGTCATTTCGCCTCGAGTGTGTTCCCACTGTACTTAGATTACTACCCTACCACGGCTCAAAGGAGTCGTGCAAATAGGTAGTAGTTGGGTGCAGTCCCGAAGCACTTGGCAGTGACGGTTAGACATGATTCGTCTCTCCCGGTATTGGGGGTTGACATCGCGCTGTGTCTAGGAGAGCCATTACACAAGTAGTCCCTGGCCAGGGCAAGCGAGATATACTGGTAGGTTTCCAGTGTTATCTCAGGGTGTTCTGGGCTACACTCCGACACGACTTGTACCGCTATTAGGGGACTGACGTTCACCGCCCCCCTAGGCCCACCATGCGATGTATCAGACGAACAGACCGGACTGTACGGAGATTGTCACATACAGGCTCAGTAGGAGTTCGGATGGGTTTACCTCATCGGCCTTCTTATCGACATCTACCTGGGGACCGTTACGTACAGTTAGTGCCGCTTGCGGTCTATAGTTAAACCCACTGCCAGCGTAGTGTCGAGTCTTTAGAGTCCCACACAGAGAGTTTCCCTGCACTGAGCGAAACGTGTAGAGGCCGTATGGTTTTACGGCAGGGCTACGATCACTTACGTGCACTTGTGTGCGTATGCTGTTCGGGTAGGCAATACTAGTGAGCTTTGGTTTAAGCCAGATGTATTGCACAGATGGATCTGATTTTTCTTCTGTGCATTCGTATTCTATGGAATGCGGATGCGGGTGTGTATGCACAGTTTTGAGGAGTGATGAAGGAGGAGGTGCCCCATTAGGGTTTTGGCTGTTGGTTCGGCCAAAACCGTAATGTGGCACACTCATTAGGGTTTTGACAATTCGTTTGGTCAAAACCGTTATGAGTCGGAGACATTGTTTACTAATCCTTTTAGTGATAGATTAGTGATGGCTAATTGCATTGACCATTTGACCACTTAGACCCCTCTTGACTTTGTTGACCCGTTGACCGTGTTGACCATTGACCTTCAAGAGGGATCTACACTCTTCTTTTATTTTCTTTTTAATTCTTGAGTTATGATAATGGTCAATTCAATGTGCCATCAACTCTTTCATGATAGGATTAGTAATGATGATTCTTGTGTATTATTGCAACCATGGTTCATTTCATTTGGCTTAATCTTTTTTTTTATTCTCTTCTCATTCTCTCTCATGAAGTGAGAAGAAAAAGAAAAGCTCCATGGTTGCAAACTTTCTCCTTCTTCTTCCTCCTCTTGATCTCTTCTTTTGATCTCATGTGTTGAGAGAAAAAGAATCCACATAGACAAACACTTCCATCTTTCTCTTCTACACAACCTAAGGCTTTTAGATTAGCAATCTCTTTGCCCTAGTTGCCTTGGCTTGAGGCGAAGCTTAGTGTACAACTCCCGGGTGGATCGTCTTCGACTCTAAAAGGCCGCGGAGGTGCCCAAGGTCCGGATCGACGCTTGGAGCTTGGATGGACGAGTGGGACAGCGGGATGAAGACCCGAAGGACCGGTTCCGTGAGGTATACTTTCTACAGCATAGTAGCTAAAACCTCTAAGTGTTTACTAGTTTCTAGTTTAGTCAAGATCCCGACTTTTAGTCCATGTTGCCTTGCGCCAAATCATTGTTTTTCGCCGTTTCCGCCTCCCCGTAAGAACCGGGATGAGCAACGTGGACTTACAGTGGTATCAGAGCCTAGCTAAACATAAACTAGTAAGTTAGCAAAGTGTTTAGAATATCGATCGAAAAAAAAAAGTCGCAAAACACGGCCGGAAAAACCAAGTTTCTGTCGAATTTTTATACTGCTCTAAATTTTTTTTAACATACATGAAAATTCGACTCAGGGTTTTTTAAAACCACAGAAGAAAACCGGTCCACTGAACCGATCAAACCATCGCGGTTCCGCGGCCGATTTGACTCGGTCGTGGACCGGGTTTCTGGCAGTGTTTTTATTTGGAAGTTTTGGGATTTTTAGTACATGTTTTTTCTACCCAGATTTTCCAGAGAGCAAATTGACTTTTGGGGTGGTTAAAAATCTGTATTTTGATCGATATTCCGTAGACTTTGGCTAATGCATATTTTCTGTGATGTGATATATGTATTGAACGTCCGCTAATCGCTATACGTCTATTAGTGGGGGTTATACATATCTGTGATCTGTAATGTTGATGGTTTGTGTATATGAACTCGGTGGATTGTCGCGGATGAATAGCCGGGAATGGGTGTGAGATGAGAGTTTCTTTTTCTTTCATTCATTGTAAATTATGTAAATTGATGTAATATTATTTGTTTGGCCGCACAACCGGGTCGGGGTTGTAGCCGTCATTGTATAATTTTTTTTTACTGTTTTTGCTCCTAGGATAGAGCCAAGGTGGGGTGCACAAACTACCGGGTATCTCGAAGTGCCGAGTGACCTACTCACGGTGTTGAGGGAGGTTGCTTCGCTTCGGGTACTTGGCGGGTAGTTTGTCGCACCCGTAGGGGTCTAGGGTGGGGTTTGGCTATTCATCGCGACCGTGTAATCCGCTTTTCGTTGCAGGCTCGAAAGAATCGCGGATTCCTAGTATATCCAAAGTGCTCATCTGTGATCTGTAATGGCTATCATTGCTATATATCTATATATATAATAACTATTTAGGCGTTGCTTATTTTTTTCAGCCGCGCTAGCCCAGCCCCCGCTCTGTCGTTAGTTAAGTAACCTAACGGGTGATGACGGGGCCCCGTGGCGAATGCGAATGGCATAAGCGTACGTCATATTTTGGTTGTTTTCTGCAATGGTAGGATTAAATGATGGGACGCATTAAAAGAACTAATGGAAGAAAATAAACCAAGTAAAAGTCGTTGGAACACTTTGAAAACCACTCGGTTCTTTTCAAAAACAAGCATTTTAAACGCGGAGCTTGAACCACTCCTTTTAAAAGCTATCTCGTTCCATCGACTATATCAAGTTCACTACGTTCACGGTTTCGCCAAAACCATCCGTAGCCCTCCGTCGTTTCATGTGAATATTCAACAGTATTCAAGCTGTGTTTGTTGGCCTTAGTCAAGGCACAGTGTTTGGTAGCTGGTGGGTATTCATATGTTGCATAGATATAATGCGTTGGTTTGGGACAGTCGTATTGCTTTGTTGGCCATAGTCAAGGGTATATACGGGTGGGTTCAAATTAACCTGGACAACGACGGGTAGAACTTGACATGTGACTTATGATTTGTTGGCCTTAGTCAAGGTCATAAGAGCATGGGGTAAAAATCCACATCGGGAGTTTCAAAAGTACTGAAACTTGCTAGCGCTGCATACCATTTGGAGTGTGATGATACTGGTAGGATTCCTTCGGTTTTATCACGCGATGATATTTGGATCCCGATCCTACTGTGAGTATATGCTACTCCTCGGGAAAACTCTCACTTAACGATCAATGCTATAAACCTAGTAGGTGTCTAGAAAGGTGTTAGCGGGGCTACGCCCACAGGGCAAAGAGGTTACTTAATTAAGGAACTTCGTGAAAGCGTTGGAAAACCTCCCTCGAAGTACCGACACTGGCCTGGCTGAACGGTTAAGCAAGTATTGTACGGTGAGATTGATCCTGACTAATTCTTCCTTTATGGTTTGGGGAGGGATTCGAGAGACAGTGGGAGCCATCCTGTTTAGATAAATTAAAAACCAATCTAAACTTGCAAGAGCATCATGCTGAGTGTTTTCTTCTCTCTCTCTCTTAATTGCAACGACCCAGTGACCGCACCTAGGTTACATCTAGATAATAAAACGACTGAATCTGACTGTTATGACTGGCAAAGGTCTGTCCAGATGTCCATTGCCCATGACGAGCTGGGATACCTCTTGACTGATCCAACCCCTGCTGTCTCGGGTCCAGTTTCCCCTGTCACGGATATTGATATCCATAGGACATCGGAAGAAGACTGTGCGAAAGCCAAGTGCCTCTTGTTAGCCTCAGTTGATGGTATATACCAGAGGCAGCACGAGAAGATGGACTCATCTTCTATCTTCCTCCATAACAAGATTTTATATGGAGAACAATCTCGTATCGCAAGATATGAGACCTCGAACGAATTGCTTCCAGCGAGGTTGGCTATCAGGTCATCTGTAGGGGGCAACGTCCTTACAGAGACCAGCTCTTTTGAGCTCCCGGACCTGAAGACCACGTTGAAGAACGGGTCAGATGCTGACTTAGTTCAACAGTCTCTACCTACTACCCTGAAGGAAACCAGGGAAGTAGAAAGAAAGGGAAGGGCAGAAGTTTCGGGACTGGATGTAGTAAAAGAGGGATGTTCCTATTGTAACGGGAATGAACATGGGCAGAAGGATTGCAGGGCTTGCAAAGCCAGTAGCCAGAATTCGAAGCATGTTGTGGCTTCGTCTTCGGGTGTGTTTGTAATAGAGAACTGTATGTCAGTTAACCCTACTTCCTGGGTATTGGATACCGGATCATGATCTCATATCTGTAATTCGTTACAGGCTCTGAGAAACCGTAGGGTTATCAGGAAAAGTGACATGACTCTCAGGGTTGCTAACGGAATGAGCATGTATGCTGAATCCGTAGGGGAATACCATCTAGGACTGACAACTGGGCAGATATTGATTCTGCGTGACTGTTTTTATGTACCAGGTGCGACTTGTAACATCATATCTGTATCCTTACTTTCTAAGGAAGGATATGATTTTACTTTTGTAAGCGATGTAGTAAACATCCACCTAAATCAAGTACTGATTGGGTCAGGTACATTAAAATACGGTATATACGTTTTGAATCAAGCTCAGGTCTCCAGTGTCCAGAACACACTTAAAAGAAAGTCTCCGGAAACAAATCAGGCTTTCTTATGGCATTGTAGACTGGGTCACATTAATGAGACACGGTTGACAAAGTTACATAAAGAAGGATACTTGGATCCGTTCGAGTACCAGTCTTATGCCACTTGTGAATCTTGTTTCATGGGAAAGATGACAAAGACTCCGTTCACTGGACACGGAGAAAGAGCGAGCGAGCTCTTGGGACTCATACACAGTGATGTGTATGGTCCAATGTCTACACATGCGCGAAGTGGTTATTCATACTTCATTACTTTCACAGATGATTTCTCTAGGTATGGGCATGTCTTCTTAATGAAGCACAAATCCGAGGCCTTTGAGAAATTTCAGGAATACAAGAATGAAGTTGAGAAACAAACATGCAAAAGTATCAAGACATTGAGATCTGATCGAGGTGGCGAATACTTGAGTGCCGAGTTTCTGGGCTTCTTAAAAGAGAATGGAATTCTCTCTCAGCTTACTCCTCCATACACACCACAACACAACGGTGTATCGGAAAGGAGGAATCGAACCCTATTGGATATGGTTCGTTCCATGATGAGTAAGGCTGAGTTGCCGCGATCCTTCTGGAGTTATGCACTAGAAATAGCTGCATATCTTTTGAACCAAGTTCCTACTAAGTCAGTGCCTACCACACCATATCAGATGTGGAGTGGGAAGAAACCCAGTCTTAAACACTTTAAGACATGGGGATGTCCAGCTTTTGTAAAAAAGCAGCATGCGGACAAGCTCGAGGCACGTTCAGTACAGTGTAAGTTTGTGGGATACCCAAAGAACTCCAAGGGGTATCTTTTCTATTACGCAGAGGAACAAAAGGTTTTTGTTTCTCGTCATGCCCGCTTCTTGGAAACTGAGTTTTTGGAAAATCAGATAAGTGGGAGCGCAATAGAACTGGAAGAAATTCCAGAACCACAAGCTATTACTGAAAGCTTAGTAGAACCAGAGGGTTCGAAAGAACAGGACATCCCAGCGCCACTCCGCAGGAGTAGTAGGCAGTCTCATCCGCCCGAGAGATTCTACGGTTTTCTCATTGACGGGGATAGAGAGGATTGCACTATGGATTATGGTGAACCTACTAGCTTCCAGCAAGCCATTCAGAGCGGTGACTCAGTAAAATGGCTGGATGCAATGCGGGCCGAGATGGAGTCCATGTACACCAACAAAGTTTGGACTTTGGACTTTGCTCCAGAAGGGGTAAAACCCGTAGGCTGCAAATGGATCTTCAGAAAGAAGATTGGTGTAGATGGGCAGGTTGAGACCTATAAAGCTAGACTTGTTGCAAAGGGTTTTCTTCAAAGACCTGGTTTGGACTATGACGAGACCTTTTCTCCAGTGGCTATGCTGAAATCCATTCGGATCCTTCTTACCATTGCTGCCTTCCACGATTATGAAATCTGGCAGATGGACGTAAAGACGACTTTCCTAAATGGAAATTTGGAAGAGTGCGTCTATATGGATCAGCCGGAGGGATTCAATCAGAGTGGGAGCAGCGGTAGAGTGTGCAAGTTGCTCAAGTCCATTTATGGACTTAAGCAGGCATCGCGGAGTTGGAACATCTGCTTTGATGATACTGTCAAAGAATTCGACTTTATCAAAAACCCAGATGAACCATGCATTTACAGTAAGATTGTAGGGAGAACTGTAGTATTCCTCGTCTTGTACGTGGATGACATTCTCCTAATAGGAAATGATATTCCTATGCTACAGTCAGTCAAAGGATTCTTGTCGCAGAGGTTCTCCATGAAGGACCTGGGTGATGCCAACTACATTCTGGGGATCCAGATCTATCGTGATAGATCTAAGAGGATGTTGGGACTTTCACAGTCAAGGTACATCGACACCATACTGAAAAGATTCAGTATGGAAGATTCCAAGCGCGGTAATTTACCGGCTTGTCACGGGATCACCCTCTCCAAAGAGATGTCTCCCAAGACTGATTTGGAAAGGGATCACATGTCTATTATACCCTACGCTTCTGCGGTAGGCTCTATAATGTATGCGATATTGTGTACCAGACCAGATGTAGCATACGCATTGAGCGTTGTAAGCCGGTATCAGTCAAACCCAGGGGAGAAACACTGGATAGCGGTAAAGAACATTCTCAAGTACCTGAGAAGGACTAAGGAGATGTTCTTGGTGTATGGCGGAAAAGACCTCCAGCTCGAGGCCTTTGCTGACTCCAGCTTCCAGAGTGACAAGGATGACTCCAAGTCCATGTCGGGTTATGTCTTTACCCTCAATGGAGGGGCGGTTTGCTGGAAGAGTTCCAAGCAGGAGACCGTTGCAGACTCAACTATGGAAGCGGGAGTACATAGCTGCTTGCGATGTCGCAAAGGAAGCTGTCTGGATGAAGAAGTTCCTCACGGAGTTTCAGGTGGTTCCTACCATTGTTGATCCAAATACCGCTGTATTGCGACAACAACGGCGCTATAGCTTTAGCGAAGGAACCCAGGTCCCATCAGAAGTCCAGGCACATTTTGAGGCGGGTACCACCTGATCAGGGAGATCGTAGATCGCCGGGAGATCGAGGTGAAGAGAGTAAATACGGAGAACAACACTGCAGATCCACTTACGAAGGCCCTATTCCAGACTCAGTTCGAGCGGCTGATCGAGATGATAGGTCTTCGATACGCCAGTTACATGGCCTTTAGTGCAAGTGGGAGATTGTTAGTGTATATGCCCTAGAGGCCATTACTGTATCATACTAGCTTGTATATTACTTGATGGAAGCTTGGGATATTCACAGTTGTATAGACAATCTTGCTCAAAATGGTAGTATGCTACTTGGTTTGTCTCTACTTCAATATGTGCATGTGTTTCTTTTAGCATATCGCTTATATACATATTAGTAGAGCCCTTAGGATCTTTGCTTGATTACCAGCGTTGTGATGGCGCTCACACTCGTGGGGGCTGGGTAATCCATAAGCACATCCTTATACAGGTCCCTAGTCATTGGACTATCGAGACAGGGCATCGATACTCCGGAGTAGACTAGCGTATGCGCTTCTCATCCCAGCGGGGGGAGACGGTCTGTCCCACAGCCGTCAGTACGTCGTACTTGAGATAGTATGCGGGTGCTCGTTAGGTTACGAGTACACTGGACATGACTCGTCGGGAACTGTTGGTTGGTATTATACCTATCGTCAGTTATCAGTTCCCAGGGTGACATGAGTACAGCTTAGTCCGCTGACTTGACACTGTCATTTCGCCTCGAGTGTGTTCCCACTGTACTTAGATTACTACCCTACCACGGCTCAAAGGAGTCGAGCAAACAGTAGGTAGTAGTTGGGTGCAGTCCCGAAGCACTTGGAGGCAGTGACGGTTAGACAGGATTCGTCTCTCCCGGTATTGGGGGGTTGACATCGCGCTGTGTCTAGGAGATCCATTACACAAGTAGTCCCTGGCCAGGGCAAGCGAGATATACTGGTAGGTTTCCAGTGTTATCTCAGGGTGTTCTGGGCTACACTCCGACACGACTTGTACCGCTATTAGGGGACTGACGTTCACTTGCCCCCTAGGCCCGCCATGCGATGTATCAGACGAATAGACCGGACTGTACAGAAATTGTCACATACAGGCTCAGTAGGAGTTCGGATGGGTTTACCTCATCGGCCTTCTTATCGACATCTACCTGGGGACCGTTACGTACAGCTAGTGCCGCTTGCGGTCTGTGGTTAAACCCACTGCCAGCGTAGTGTCGAGTCTTTAGAGTCCCACACAGATAGTTTCCCTGCACTGAGCGAAACGTGTAGAGGCCGTATGGTTTTACGGCAGGGCTACGATCACTTACGTGCATTTGTGTGCGTATGCTGTTCGGGCAGGCAATACTAGTGGGCTTTGGTTTAAGCCAGATCCTAGTATTGCACAGATAGATCTGATTTGTCTTCTGTGCATTCGCATTCTACGGAATGCGGATGCGGGTGTGTATGCACAGTTTTGAGGAGTGATGAAGGAGGAGGTGCCCCATTAGGGTTTTGGCTGTTGGTTCGGCCAAAACCGTAATGTGGCATACTCATTAGGGTTTTGACAATTCGTTTGGTCAAAACCGTTATGAGTTGGAGACATTGTTTACTAATCCTTTTAGTGATAGATTAGTGATGGCTAATTGCATTGACCATTTGACCACTTAGACCCCTCTTGACTTTGTTGACCCGTTGACCGTGTTGACCATTGACCTTCAAGAGGGATCTACACTCTTCTTTTATTTTCTTTTTAATTCTTGAGTTATGATAATGGTCAATTCAATGTGCCATCAACTCTTTCTTGATAGGATTAGTAATGATGATTCTTGTGTATTATTGCAACCATGGTTCATTTCATTTGGCTTAATCTTTTTTTTTATTCTCTTCTCATTCTCTCTCATGAAGTGAGAAGAAAAAGAAAAGCTCCATGGTTGCAAACTTTCTCCTTCTTCTTCCTCCTCTTGATCTCTTCTTTTGATCTCATGTGTTGAGAGAAAAAGAATCCACATAGACAAACACTTCTATCTTTCTCTTCTACACAACCTAAGGCTTTTAGATTAGCAATCTCTTTTGCCCTAGTTGCCTTGGCTTGAGGCGAAGCTTAGTGTACAACTCTCGGGGTGGATCGTCTTCGACTCAAGAAGGCCGCGGAGGTGCCCAAGTTCCGGATAGACTCTTGGAGCTTGGATGGACGAGTGGGACAGCGGGATGAAGACCCGAAGGACCGGTTCCGTGAGGTATACTTTCTACAGCATAGTAGCTAAAACCTCTAAGTGTTTACTAGTTTCTAGTTTAGTCAAGATCCTGACTTTTAGTCCATGTTGCCTTGCGCCAAATCATTGTTTTTCGCCGTTTCCGCCTCCCCGTAAGAACCGGGGTGAGCGACGTGGACTTACAGAGACGACCTACTACTCCTACGGAGGGGTGCGGGAATGTCCTGTTCTTCTTGAACTACTGGTTCTACTAAACTTTCAGTAGTAGTTTGTGGTTCTGGAATTTCTTCCAGTTCTATTTCGCTCCCACTTGTTTCCTTTTCTATAAACTGCTGTTCTAGAAAATAGGCATGACGAGAAACAAAAACCTTTTGTTCCTCTGCGTAATAGAAGAAATACCCCTTGGAGTTCTTTGGATATCCCACAAACTTACACTGTATCGATCGTGCCTCGAGTTTGTCCACATGATGCTTTTTATCAAAAGCTGGACATCCCCATATCTTCAGATGCTGAAGATAGGGTTTCTTCCCACTCCACATCTGATATGGCATGGTAGGCACAGTCTTGGTAGGATCCCTGTTCAAAAGATATGCCGCTGATTCTAGCGCATAACCCCAGAAAGATCGCGGTAACTCAGCATTACTCATCATGGAACGCACCATATCCAATAGGGTTCGATTCCGTCTCTCCGATACACCGTTATGCTGTGGAGTGTATGGAGGAGTAAGCTGAGAGAGAATTTCTTTCTCTTTTAGGTAACCTAGGAACTCGGCACTTAAATATTCACCACATCGATCAGATCTCAGTGTCTTGATACTTTTGCCGGTCTGGTTTTCTACTTCATTCTTATATTCTTGGAATTTCTCAAAAGCCTCGGATTTATGTTTCATTAAGAAAATGAATCCGTACCTAGAGTAATCATCCGTAAAAGTAATGAAATATGAAAAACCACCTTTTGCATGTGTAGACATTGGACCACATACATCGCTGTGTATGAGTCCTAAGAGCTCGCTCGCTCTTACTCCATGTCCAGTGAATGGAGTCTTTGTCATCTTTCCTTTGAGACATGATTGACAAGTGGCATAAGTTTGATATTCGAACGAATCCAAATATCCTTCTCTATGTAACTTAGTTAACCTTGTCTCATTGATGTGACCTAGTCTACAATGCCATAAGAAAACCTTATTTAAATCTGGAGACTTTCTTTTTAGTGTGTTCTGGACATTGAAAATCTATAATTGGTTTAAGACATATATACCGTTATCTAGTGTACCGGACCCAATCAAACCATGATTAAGGTGGATGTTAACAACATCGCTTACAAACGTGAAATCATAACCTTCTTTTGATAACAACGAAACCGATATGCTATTACACGTTAAACTGGGTACACAAAAACAGTTATGCAAAACCAAAATATGTCCACTCGTCAATCCTAGATGATAATCCCCTATGGACACAGCACCCACGCTAGCTCCGTTAGCAACCTGGAGGGTCATATCACCAACCTTCAGCACTCTACGGTTTCTAAGTGCCTGCAATGAATTGCATATATGAGATCCTGATCCGGTATCCAATACCCAGGAAGTAGAGTTGATTGACATACATTTTTCAATTACAAACACACCTGAAGTCGAAGCCACAGCTTGCTTCGGTTCCTGGTTCTTGGCATTCCAAGCTTTGCAATCTTTCTTCCAGTGTCCTTTCCTATGACAGTGGAAGCACTCGTCCTTTGCCACTACTGGCACTGCAATCTTTTTCTTTCCCTTGACTCCCACCTTACTAACACCTCCTCTAGGTTTGGTAGCGGCCTTATTCTTCCTTCCTTTGGCCCTAGCCTTGGACCCGGAAGAAGAAGCACCGCGAACAAACATAGCGGGTGTTTCCCTTGCCTTCTGCAGGTGCCCTCTGCACTCCTCAACATGTTAAGGAGTTCTGGAAGTTCAACTTCTTTTCTTTGAATGTTGAAATTCAGAATAAACTGGGCGTAGGTGGAAGGAAGGGACTGAAGAATCAAGTCTGTATAGAGCTCGTTCTCCAAAGTCGTCCCGAGGTCCGCGAGCTCTTCTATATAGCCAATCATCTTAAGGACATGTTCTCCTATAGATGATCCGATGGCCAGCCTCGACTGAAACAAGTTCTTCGAGGTCTCGTGTCTTGCTATATGAGATTGCTCTCCATACAGATCTTTTGTATGCAGAAATATAGATTCAAGATCCATATCCTCGTGCCTCCTCTGATGTTCATTATTCATAGAGGCAAGCACGATACATTTGGCCTTCGCGCAATCTAATTCCCAAGTTTTGTGGATTTCCTTATCCGCAAGACTGGATTTTGGACCAGGGACAGCAGGTGCCTTAGCAGTAAGGACATACCCCAATTTGTCATAAGTTAAAGCCATTTTGACATTCCGCAGCCAATCTTTATAGTTTGGCCCTGTCAATATATTTTTCTCTAATAGTAACTTAAGGCCTGTCATGTTTTGGGTCACTGCAATGAGAGAGAGAGGGAACACTTTAGCATGATGCTCTTGCAAGTTTAGAGTGGTTTTTAATTTATCTAAACTGGATGGCTCCCACTGTTTCTCGAATCCCTCCTCAAACCAAAAAGGAAGAACTAGCCAGGACTATTCTCACCGTACAATACTTGCTTAACCGTTCAGCCAGGCCGGTGTCGGTACTTCGAGGGAGGTTTTCCAACGCTTTCGCGAAGTTCCTTAATTAAATAACCTTTTTTCTCTGGGGGCGTAGCCCCGCTGACACCTTTCTCGGCACCTACTTGGTTTATAGCATTGATCGTTAAGTGACGAATCTCCTGATGAGTAGAGGATACTCACAGTAGGATCGGGATCCAAATATCATCGTGTGATAATGCTGAAGGAATCCTACCAACATTCATCAAACTCCAAATGGTATGCATCTCTTTGCAAATTTCAGTTTCTTTAGAAATTCCCGATATAAATTTTTGCCCCATGCTCTTATGACCTTGGCTTTGGTCAAAATGTCATAAGTCACATATCAAGTTCTACCCATCATTATCTTGTTAATTTGAACCCATCCGTACATACCCCTGACTTTAGTCAAATGATAATACGACTGTCCCAAACTAACTCATCTATCTATGCAACAAATGAATACCCAGCAGCTACCAAACACTATGCCTTGGCTTTGGTCAAAATACATAGCTTGAATACTACTGAATACCCAAATGAAATGACAGAGGGCTACGAATGGTTTTGGCGAAACCGTGAACGTAGTGAACTTGATATGACCGAAGGAACCTGATAGCTTTTAAAAGGAGTGGTTAAAGCTCCGCAATTTAAAAAATATCCTCTGTTTTAAAATAACCGAGTGGTTTCTTTTAAACTGTTCCAACGATTCAACTTTGGTTTATTTTCTTTGCATTAATATAATGCGTCCCATCAATTAACCTATCATTGCAGAAAACAACGAAAATACAACGTTCTCTTATGCCATCCGCATTCGCCACTGGGTCCTGTCATCACCCGTTAGGTTACTTAACTAACAACAGAGCGGGGGCTGGGCTAGTGCGGGTGTAAAACATAAGTGACGTCTAAAAGCTATCATATATAGATATTGTACATTCGTCAGACGCAATAATAGGCATTCCAGATCACAGATGAACACATTGGATTTTCTACGAATCCGTATTTCTTTTGAGCCTGCAAAGAAAGATGGATCACACAGTCGTGATGAATAGCAAAAACCCTACCCTAGACCCCTACGGGTACGACAAACTACCCGCCAAGTACCCGAAGTGAAGCGGTCTCCCTCAACAACGTGAGTAGGCCACTAAACACTTCAAAGTACCCGGTAGTTTGTGCACCCCACCTTGGGTCTATCCTAGGAGCAAAAATCAGAAAATGAAATAATACAACGGTGGCTACAACCGCAACCTGAATGTGCCCCGCAAAAGAATATTACAACAATTTACAAATTACATTTGAATGAAAGAAACACCCATCTCACATCCCCGGCTATCCATTCACGACAATCCAACAAGTCCACAAACAAAAACAGTAAAAACCATTACAGAAATGTGCAACCCCCTGCCAACCAACATACTAGCAGTTAGGGGAGGTTTACGAACACATTAAACAAATCACATATATAATCAAATTAGCCAAACATCTTAGAATTTCGATCAAGCAAACGCAAATGATTCTACTCCCAAAAATTCTCTGTGCACCTGAAACCTGAGTAGAAACAGAACATCCCAGAAAGAACAAAATCAACACAGAAGAGTTACTGGGGAATTTTGGAGTGACTCGGCTCCAACTCGGCTGCGGATCCACGGTGGATCGCTTTGGATCGTCCGCGGATCCGCGGCGGTTTGGACGAGTTATGAGCCCAAATTTCTCCAGTAACCTTATAATTCCCTGCTTGTAATTTTAAGGGTCCCTGAAAAATTTTTAGACCCTGTTTTAAAATCGACAGAAACTTGGTGAAATTGATGTTTTTTTCCAGTTTGTTTCGCGATCGAATTTCTAATGACTTTTCTAACAAGTTAGTTATGGTTTAGCGAGGCTCTGATACCACTGTAAATTGACGTTAGACACCCCACGAGTTGCGGGGAGGCGGAATAGGTAAAACAATCATTTTTTTTAAAACAAACATCGACTAACTTACGGATCTTTGCCAAACCTTAACTAACAACATCATAGGAGGGATTAGCTACTATGAAAGAAGATTATACCTAATGAACCAAGTCCTTCTTGTTCCCGTTGACCACCTCCTCGTCGGCCTCCTCGTTGTAATAGAAGATCCACCCGAGAGCTACTTCTCCAAACTTGACCTCTAACTTGAGGTAACTAGGTTACTAAAAGTGCTAATCAAAGCAACCTAGAAGATATAGAGTAGGATTAGGGATCAAATAGTCTTGCTAACCCTTGATCTCAACACATGAGAGGTTAGGGTTAGGGTTTGAAGAGAGAGAGCTTGAGGAGAGAGAAGGTGAGAATGAGAATCCTTTTGGAATAATGAAATCATTGTTAATATATATGAAGCATAACATATTTATTAAATGAATAACAAATAAAAAATATCTTCATGCTTCATTAACTCACCTTGTGATTCATCTCATGAGTCATTTAAATAAAAAATGCATCATTAACTCCATGGATGAATCACACCATGACTCATTAATCCAATAAATGTAAATGCCACCTTAGCCTCCAAGTCATCATCCCTCTAGAAGCTTCTCGACAATTTACAAGAACGCTCCTCCTATCCGTGAAAACACGGAAATACTTTAGACTGTATAAATCCAGTAATCCGATACTAGAATCTGGCTTAAACCAAAGCCTGCTAGTAAAAACTGTCTAAACATCGTACGTGCATAAATGCACGTGCGTGTCCGAACCCTGTCATAAAACCATACGACCTCTATATCGTTTCGCCCGAAGTAGGGAAACTCTCTGTGTGGGACTCTAAAGACTCGACTACTACGCTGACAGTGGGTTTAACCATAGACCGCAAGCCGCACTAGCTGTACGTAACGGTCCCCAGGTAGATGTCGATAAGAAGGCCGATGAGGAAACCCATCCGAACTCCTACTGAGCCTGATGTGACAATCTTTGTATAGTCCGGTCTATTCGTCTAGGACTATCACATATCGGGCCTAGGGGGCGGCAAGCGTCAGTCCCCTAAAAGCGGTATAAGTCATGTCGGAGTGAAGACCATTACACCTTGAGACTACTGGAAAACCTACCAGTAAATCTCGCTTGCCCTGGCCAGGGACTTTACGTAATGGCTTTCCAGACATAGCGCGATATCAACTCCCAATACCGGGAGAGACGAACCCTGTCTAACCGCCCCTGCCTCCAAGTGTTTCGGGACTGCACCCAACTGCTACCTGTTTGCATGACTCCATTGAGCTGTGGTAGGGTAGCAATCTAAGAACAGTGGGAACACACTCGAGGCGAAGCAGCAGTGTCAAGTCTGCGGACTATGCTGTACTCATATCACCTAGGAACTGTTAACTGACGACGGGTATAATACCAACCAACAGTTCTCTGCGAGTCCTGTCCGGTGTACTCGTAACCCAATGAGCACCTGTATACTATCTCCAGTACGACGTACTGATGGCTTTGGGATAGACCATCTCCCCAACTGGGATGAGAAACGTACACACTAGTCTACTCCGGAGTATCGATGCCCTGTCTCGATAATCCTACGACTAGGGACCTGAAAAAGGATGTGCTTGTAGACTACCCAGCCCCCACTAGTGTGACTGCCATCACAACGCTGGTAGTCAAGCAAGATCCTAAGGGTTCTATCAATACGTACACACATATTAAGATAGATATAACCAAGTAGCATACTACCATGTTTAGCAAGACTGTTAATATAACTGTGAATATCCCAAGCTTCCATTAAGTAATATACAAGCTAGTATGATACAATAATGGCCCCTAGGGCATATACACTAACAAAAGGATCTGTAATCCAATTTGGGGCTAAGATCTGTTAAAATATTTATGAGCAGATGGGCTCAATTAATATGAGTTGAGGACTTATGGCCAATCTTGGGCTTAGTCCAATCGGGTTAAAATGTTTAACATTTATCTTAGGCTGCTGGGCATTTGCTTGGGCCTGGCCCTTTTAACAATGCTTGAATTCTGACAATATTTTGTCTTTTATTGAATGCTGTGCTTTCATCATAGCTCTGTGGCTTATTAAAGAACGATTTATGTTCTATGAGCGCACATGTGAGTGACAAGTGGTGTGCTTGGCGCTTTGCGCCAGTCAAAGAGCGCAGTGCGCTTCTGCCAAGTAGCGCATACGTGAAGGACACGTGTCGCACTTGGCGCTAAGCGCCAGATGATGGGCGCATTGCGCCGCTTTATGAGCTCATTGCGCTAGTAGTTTAGTGGCACACATGTAATTGACACGTGGTGCGCCTGGCGCTGAGCACCAGCCCATGAGTGCAGTGCGCTATTTCAAGAGCGCAAAGCGACACGTATCGCACTCGGCGCTGAGCGCCAGTCTAAGAGTGCAGAAGCGCAGTTCAAGAGCGCAAAGCGCAATTCTATAGCGCAAAGTGCATATGATCAATTTTGTGATCCAAAAAGAGACTTTGTCTCAAGATCTGAGAACAACCGTTTCAATCTCTTATATTGATGAAAGTGCTTTGCCTTTATGGATCTATGATCCTTAAGAGAATTGAATTATTCTCCTCTCCTTTCTATAATGAGACGTTTATGATCTCTTTGAGAAAGACTTTAGTCTTATAGATCTATGATCTGTGAGAAGTACGTTCTTCTTTTATTTTATGATGAGATCTTTTGATCTCTTTGTGAAGTACCTTTTGTCTTTGTAGATCTATGATCTTTTTAAAGAAATGAATTCTTCTTTCTTAATCATGAGATGATTTCATCTCTGTGTTCATCATCATCATTCTTACCTTGAAGAAAGATCTTCTTGCAAGAGCTTGCACTTTGAATTTTCTCAAAGTTTTTGGGGAGGTTTCTCTCTCTTTTTGTGTCTGAGACTTGAAGTTTAGGGGCCTTTTTATAAGGTAGGCTGGTTTGTTGAATCAGTTAAAGAGATTTTTCTTTGATTGATTTGAGGATGTTTCCACCATTGGATCTTTGATCCCAGGGCTTCTGTTATACAGAAGGCAATCTTCTTGTTTTTAACAAAATTGGAAAATCTTTCCATACAGAATTTATTCTGTCTTTTGGTAATTTTTATTTACCATTGGATCATTGATCCAACGGTGCTCTGATTTACAGAGCACAATCTTGTTATTTGGAAATATTTTGAGGAATCTTTCCTTAACAGAATTTAATTCTGATTAATTAATGATTTATCATTATTATTAGATCTTTGATCTAACGGTGGGGAACTTTTAGTTCCAGCGCTAGTGCACCCGTGCTTTATACATGGTGCGCTGCTTAAAGGGCAGCGCACATTGCGCTAGCGCACCTGTGTTTGACACGTAGTGCGCTGCTTGGAGCGCAGCGCACCTAGCGCTAGCACACACGTGGCGTACTGCTTGGGGCGCATCAAACCTAGCGCTAGCGCCCACGTGCTTTGCACGTGGTGCGCTGCTTAGGGCGCAACGCACTTGGCGTTGCATCTGAAGCGTTGCTTCATTTCAAAAAAATTGAATTTTAAACAAAGATTTGCTCTGATTGGGGGAAACAAATGCCCCCCCATTGCGCTCATGTGGCCTACATGTGAGTGCAGCGGTGGCAGCATCTGCGCCCTTGGATCAACTCAGAAGTTGAAACGGCACTCAGTGCCTATAAATAGGACCTTTGGTCCTCAGGATGATTTCTGTTCATCTTCTTCCTTGTTTTCTGAGAATTTTTATTCTCTCACAGAGCATAGCTCTTCATTTTAAGAAATTTCAAGTGTCAAAACTCTGCCAAAATTTAGATAAAGATTAAATCTTTTAATAATCTAGGGTTTTACCCGTTAACAGAGCCTTACTCTTCATAGATCTTTGATCTAAAGAAAACCCTTTTAGGGTTTCATTAACAGAGCTTTGCTCTCTTGGAATCATGTAGATTTATTAATCACTTATGAAGAACTCTTAAGAGTTTGTTCATAGATCTTGAAGATCTCAGAAATTTTTTAATTCATGTATAAAAAATTGATTTCAATTTTTCTGATGGATTATTCCATCATTTTCTTCCAGAGCAAGGCTCTTAAGGAATTTTTATTCCTTCATGATTAGAGTTTGACAAGTGTCACTCTGTCACAGAGCACTACTCTCAAAAGGAGATTTACTCCTCTGCCCGAGGGATTTCTCATTTAATGAGAATTTCTTGAGGATTTCCTCATTTAATGACAGCCTCATCAAATGATGAGACTGTTTTATGATGAACTGTCATCTAGATTTTGTGGGCCCCCTTTGGTCCCTCTCCACTGCATTGCAGCGTGGTATAAATTCTAAAGTACCAAGTATCAGAATTTAAATTAAATTATAGCACTGACAGTTGACTTTTGTCCCTTTTCGCGCAGGCGACATGTCTTTCGATCCCTTTTTCCCGTTTGTTCGTTCAGAGGGAGGATTCCTTGGAGCGCCTGTGGACTGGGAAGTCTTAGCATTGATCAAAGATCATGACCTGGAACATAAGAATTTTCACCTCTGGGGGGACATGGTACAATCAAATTATTAGGGGTCGGCAAAGCTTTTCGTGCGCGGTACCCTCAGAGCCCATCATGGCGATCCATTACGCCGACCCACCCCCGGTGAACTATACCGTGGAAGAAGTCAACTGGACTTCGGGAGGTCTTCTTCAGCCTGCTATGGCTTCTATACCTGTTCAGCCTCCAATGGCTTTGGATACCTTAGGGCGACGTATTTGTCAAGGCGAGGCGCGACCGTGGGGACAACCATATATGATTGGGCTAATTCCTCGTCATCCAGCTGGCTATCTGCAATGTGCTCGCTACATTCTGTCAGCGAAGAAGTCACAGTTGTTGAGGCTTGGGTTGTATCCCGCCATTTATGCTTCTCTCTTCCAGTATTCTACGCTTCCCGCCTGGTGGGTTAAGGCCTTTCTGGAGCAGTGGAATATTCCTACTCACACCTTCCTTTCGCTGGACCGAGAAGTATCAATTTCCTTAGAGGAATTTGCAGAAGTTTCTGGTTTACCGGTTATGGGGGAGCATTATGAGGAACTGCTTCCTACAGATGAATACGTTTTTGGCGCCAAGCCAGTGATGACAGGCCTTACCCCGGAGAACGCCATTCAACACCAGTTCCCTAGTTTAATCAAAGTGTTGAATATTTATGAGGGCCTTTTTTCTCGAATCTGGGAGCCGCGGGGTTAATTTCGAGGATTTCATTGTTCATTTTCTCCATCTGGAAGTCCTCTCGAAAGAGGTTGCTAAATTCACCAAACTTGACGACCCTTTCGGCTTTGGGTTAAACAACTTCCCAATGGCGGAGGCAGATCAAAAGAGTTTCTTCCTTCTCAACACTCCAGTTGTTTCTTTCGCGGAGGTCGCAGTCCCTGGGATTGATGAGGAAACGTTCTTTTTGGGGTTTCTTGGGTTATGGCTGAGCTGGTTTGCGCTCCCGATGCACCCTCGTCGTATGAGGCCGTCTGTCTTCTATCCGGCTCACCGAATGATTATTGGGGCGAAAGTAGCTGTCGGGGTTGCCGGGTTAGCTCACTTGTATTACGGCCTCAGCCAAGCGGCGGATACTACTGAACCCGGAGTGCAGCATGTGAACTTCTTGATGCATTACTGTAAGTCCACAGTAGCGCCCCGGCCGTCTAACAGACGCCAAATGCGGAACAAAAACTTTTACAACTGGCGCTATCGCGTACTATATTCCGGATCTGCCATTAAAGATAAACTAACAAATTACAAAGTGGGTAGAAATGTTATACCGAACGATCCGAGTCCTTCGGTCTTCATCCATCATCCCACGCTTTGTTGCGGCTGCTCCGATCTCCTAAATCTCCAGTCTTCTCGTCCAGGTGGCACCACGTCGACGGATCTTTAAACGGGCTCCCGCCTCTGAACCGAGGCAACTCGATCATCAAGTTTGCTAAAAGAGATGACCAAGATTGATGTAGAGAATGAGTAGAACACTTTGTCTCGTTACGTCCAAAGCTATGGACGAACAGTTAATGAAGTTGCCATTTGAATCGGGTAAATGAGAAATTGGCTATTCTAATTTCCATGAATCTAAACTCTCATAATCTTTTCAAAAAATGAATCTCTATTTCTCTCACCAAGAGAGGCCGGCCACTTAAGAGGGGGGAGGTGAGTGTAGGAGAGGGGAGGGTGATAATAACCATAAATGAGAAGAATGGGTTATTAGACACCTTGCAACAACAATTAACGAAAACTAATGAATCATCAAAACCTAGTCATCATAACATTAAAAGCACATTTAATGCACTAATGACTCACTAGCCACCTCATCATCCTAGTCACCATCTAGATGCTTCTAGAACCTTCCATACTCATCAAGAAAAGATAAATCCGTATTTAACCGAATGTTTAATACGGCTGATAGAAAACTGGAAACTGACAACTTCCAAAAGTGATCCTGAAACGAATTTCAGGATAACCCCGTAACAGTATAAACATACCCGCATTTGTATTATGACCGAATACAAATGCAACTGAGACAAAGATATTATATCTACACAGTATAATACTCGGATCCGGCTTAAACCAAAGCCGACCAGTATTATCTGCACGAAATATGACACGTGCGAAAACGCACGTGCATTTTCCGAACCCTGCCATAAAACCATACGGCCTCTACAACGTTTCGCCCGAACTTGGGAAACGGTCTGTGGGGGACTCTAATGTCTCATCAACACACTGGCACTGGGTATAACCACTAGCACGTCAGAGGTACAAGCTGTACGTAACGGTTGCCTATGTATTGATTAGAAGGGAAATTGACGAGCGAACTCATCCATAAACCCTACTGAGCCTAACAGTGACAATATACATACAGTCCGGTCCGTTCGTCTAAAGAGTATCGCATATCGAGTCTAGGGGGGTGGATAAAGTCAGACCCCTAATAACGCAATAATTCGTGTCGGTATGAAGCCCATCACCACCTGAGAAACTACTGATCCAAATCAGTAATTCTCCACTACATCGGCCGAGGATTTCTAGTGATGGCCACCCGTGCACTGTGTGACATCAACCCCCAATACCGGGAGAGACGAATCCCCGACGATCCGCTCACTGCCTCCATGTGGCTCGGGACTGTACCCTAAAAATACCTGTTTGCACGTCTCCTTTGAGCGTGGTAGGGTAGAAATCAAAGCACAGTGGGAACTCACACGAAACAAATGACGATCTCAGGTCGACAAACTAACCTGTACACATGTCACCTGGGAACTGCTATCTGACGATATGTATAATACCAACTAGCATGTTCCCGGTGAGTCCTGTCCGGTGTACTCATAACCTAATGAGCACCTGTATACATCTTAGGTGATCCAACTGATACCAATGGCTTGTGAGACTGGCCACCGCCCCTCGTCGGGGTCTCGACTGTATATACTAGTCTACTCTGGAGTATCGATGCCCTGTCTCGAAACTCCCACGACTAGGGACACTTTAAGGATGTGCTTATAGACCCCAGCTCCCACATATATGATCGCCATCATACTGCTGGCAGTCAAGCAAGAATTCTATGGGCTCTATCATCATGCAATAGTGAACTAAAGTATATATACGATGATAAAGACAAACCAGATAGCATACTATCATCTCGAGCAAGACTGTCATATCGGTATAGGTCCTACCTCAATCATTGCAATCACGTACCTGCGATCCAATAATTGACTTTGAGGGCACTATATCCAACAATCTCCCACTTGCACCTAAGGCTAATTATTGCGATGTCGTATACTCACAGCCCGTGTGATACCGAACAACCAACTCCTCTACTAATCAGTTTCACAAAACTAGTTTGTAAAACTCTTGTGTTCGAGAAATAGCCTCAGTGAGTGGATCCGCCCTGAAGTTTCTTTCTATATCTCTCTTAATCTCAAGTTCGCGGAGAAAGCCATCTCCCGAATCGAGTAATTCCTGTCTTAGAATATGTCTGAATATCTGATGGGACCTAGTTCATAAATGAACTCAAAATCCAAACTTCTTAGACTGTATCGATAACTGAACCTAATCAGTATCCAGCACCATACCCCCCACAGTATCCTCTTGGACCATCTGTCCACAATACTATCCCTCGTCAGAGGGAAAACTATAACTCTGACAATCACTCTATCATCCAGATCACCTTGGAAGCCTGGAATGATAACCGTCTCCTCAAAGAGGCTGCCATTATCAAATCCATAGAACATCCATTCATGTTCTAAAACTGCTTCCTTATGTTTCTTCAGGATTGGATTAATATAAACTTATTGCATCTAGTGCAAAAACAACATCTGGTGTGGTACTTGACATCTCACGATTGACTCAATTGCCTAAGCAAGTGATCTGCCAATCATGCACATCCCTCTCCCCTTTAGTCTGTAAGACACCTTTAGAGAGGGTGACTCCATCACCTGCAGGTACACTACCATGCCAGGAGTCATCTATTCTAAAATACTATTAGAATACTGTCAAAGTACCCATATTGGGAAACTACCCAAATCTAGATCTAAAACCATAGATCTAGTAACCAGAATGTCTGATATTATATCCATATCCTTGTGGAGAAACAACTGTGTGACGAACACAGTACAACCGATTGTAGTATATGAATTTTACTTCCTACTTTGTGTATGTCATCCAAATACCAGGACATCACACCCTACTACCTTCTTACTAGATCCATCCCCTATTCTGATGAAGTCAAACCCATGACTTTCACATCAAAAATAGATGATCTTATCTCCGTTATATCTGCTCAAGCCTATAAATAGACATAAGCAACTTGCCCACTATGCTTCCGCTGCTCCTACTGACCATAACCCTCTGGTAGAATAATATACACGTGCACTTCTAAAGCCAGTTCAGAACGACGCTATACTTATCCTCCTGCCGGGTCTCATAGTCTGGAACAACAGTAGTGTCAAGTCTGGGTAAACAAGAACCTCCCTGTCACCGTCCTTGAGGCTACCGGAGTACCTCTCGGGTGTCTGAGGTTACCCAACATATCTGCGGAGTGGCTATTGGAATGTCAAACCTGATTGAATATATAAGTCCTATTAAATTTTCCGTAATCATTTGCGGTTCTGGAATCACTTCCAGTTCTACCATACTCCCACTACTGTTTTATGAAAAAATACATTTTACTAAAACTGTGGCGAGTCAAGAACAATATCACTATTGATCTTCCAGATGGTAGAAAGTCAATCCTCGTCAAAGCCAGGGTCAACCCACAAACTGCCATTACAGAAACGTGCCTTGAGTTATCCAGTGTCTGGTTTTAAGCATAATCCGGACAACTCCCCGTATCTTAACATCGTTAAGATATGAACCATTCTATATACAATATAGAAATAGAGGCACTAATTTAATTGGAACCAGATTCAAACCATGCAACTGTCTCCAGTGCATATCAACTTAATGGAGATAGGCTAATCAGCATTACTCAACTTTAGGAATACATCCAATTATGAGTAACCCGAAAGAGAAACAAGTTTCTCAAAATCATTACTTGAATACCAATCACAAGAATCTACATCTTCGATTTCTTTGAAGAATCCCGATACTTGCGATACCTGGTTCTCTACTTTATTCTTATACCCACAACTTCTCAAAACTTAGACATTGTATTTCTACGAAACACTTGTCTAAAAACTAGAGAAGTCATAAGTAAACAGAACATAGTATGAGGACCTACCCCTTTGTCCTTACGGACACTGGACAACATACAACACTCTGTATAAGTCCGCTGAGTTGAATAACTCAAAACCTGTGCATCGTAGGTTGAAAACTGTACCCAGGCGATTTCCTCAAATATCACCAATTACAACGAATTCCGATATAATGAGGATGATCACCTAATTCCCAATGACTTACTCCCACTCATCATCTGTAAAACTGTACAGACATGAGAATGAAACCTGGTAAATACATATCCTGGAGTAAGTATGTAATCGGGAAATCATTTTTCTTTTAACAATGCACTGAAACATGAAAATGTTTCGTAGGGGTATCCTGGTATTCCTAGTAATGCATCTTCCATAATCCAATTCATGACTTTAACCGTATATATCTTTGCCATCTTTCCAAATCCCTTTATTTGTCTTTAGTCGTTACCTTCTGTACACCATCGTTAGGCTAAATGGTTTTCTTCCTTCCCTACCGTTCGGCACCAGCCTATGGTTTGGAAGAAGACTATCCAGTAAGCATAATAGGTGTACCCTCCTAAACTAAGGAGTACTCGCAACTTGAGAGAAGGTGATGATAAAAGACAACTGAATAATACCTTATTCTATTTCTCCCGAACTGGGGAAAAAACAAAGGTGAAATAGGAGTGGCGATGAAGTACGCGGTTTGGTCGTGAATGATAACAGTAGCAATTTACTTTGCCCTCTTTCTAATCCCATTATTTTGTCTTTAGTTATTACCTTCTGTACACCCTACTTAGGCTAATTGGTTTTCTTCATTCCCTACCTTTCGGCACCTGCCTATGGTTTGGAATAAGACTATCCAATAAGCGTAATAGGTGTACTCTCCTAGACTAAGGAGCCCTCGCAACATGAGAGAAGGTGATAATAAAAGACAACTGAATAATAACTTTATTCTATTTCTCCTGAACCTGGATCCATCCTCGAAGAAGTCCTTCGGGTTCGTATATAACCATACGATGGATCTATCCAATGGAAGTGGATATTCGTAGTAATATGGGGTGTTCTGAGAAATGCAAAGGGTAAAAGAAGGAGCGGCAATGACTTATGCAACTTTAGACAATCTAAAAGCCAGTATTTTAAGAAGGTTCGGTCAATTTGGTCACTGAGTCATAGTCTAGGGTCGGTCAAAGGTCGCTGCCAAAGAGAGAGAGAAAAGAAACACTCTGCGTGCACTCTAACCTAGATCAGAATGGTTATCACTTTATCTAATCAGGAAACCTCCCACTGTAATCTCAAATTCTCCTCCAAACCTGAAAGAAGAATTAGTCGGGATCACCCGAAGAGTAAACCAACTCATCAGTGAGAATCGGGATCCAACTATCATCGCATGATAACTTGATGGAAGCCACTCAAGTTATCACACTCCAGAAGGTATGCGCATGCCTGGCAAGTTTCTTGTATGTTTGAAACTCCCGATATATATTTTTTCCCCATGCTCTTATGACCTTGACTAAGGGCCAAATATCTCATAAGTCACATGTCAAGTTCTATCCATCATTATCCAGGTCAATTTGAACCCACCCGTACATACTCTTGACAAAGGGCCAAATATAGTAATACGACTGTCCCAAACCAACACATCTATCTATGCAACATGTGAACACTCAAGCAGCTACCAATCACTATGTTTTGACTAAGGGCCAAATATACATAGCTTGAATACTACTGACCATCCATAAGAAATGACGGAGGGCTACGACTGGTTTTTGGCAAAAAACCTTTAGCGTAATGAACTTGATCTCGTTGAAGGAACCTGATAGCTTTTTATAAAAATATAGTGGCGAAAACCTTTTGCTAAAGAGGTCACTCCCGGTGAAGGGATCTCGGCTCTTTCCTCGTGGAATGAGGTGCAGGATATTCTAACTGAATACCGTGATGCAAAGCAACTTGTAATCGACTATATTGAAGTTATTACCCTGACGTAAACTTCTGCCTAAGGGGTCACTCCCGGTGAAGGGATCTCGGCCCTTGCCTCGTGGAATGAGATGCAGGATATTCCAACTGAATACCGCGATGCAAAACAAAAGGAAATATCTTTGTAATAACACCTTTTAAAATTTGTTCCAACAACATCAAATATAGGTTTGTTTTATCCTTGCATTGATAAGAATCAATGCATTCCCATCATTTAATCACACCAGAAAAGAACGAAAATAAAATGTACGTATATGCCATCCGCATTCGTCACTGGGTCCCGTCATCACCCGTTAGGTTACTTAACTAACGATAGAGCGGGGGCTGGACTAGCGCGGGTGTAAAACATATACAATATCTAATAGTATATATACCGATATACAATAATCGCTCCAGGCGTGATAATATGCAACATTACAGAAAAGTAATAAGCATCATATAACAATACAGATAATCTGGGATCCCCGGGTTTCACAGAGCCGCTACTGAAACCTGACGTTCCCCTGGTCGTGTGGATAGCCTGTGTAATGAAACCTAGACCCCTACGGGTGCGGCAAGTTACCCGCCAAAACCTGAAGCGAGGCAGCCCCCTACAGCAAAAATGAATGGACCACCTGGCACTTCACGAAATCCGGTAACTTGAGCACCCCTCCTTGGGTCAACCTGTACCCCCTATGAGTGCGGCGAATAGTCTGCCAATCCTAGAGTGAGGTCCCTCTGCCTCTCAAAGCCATGAGATACGGACCCGTTGCCCTCCAGAACCCGGCTATCCGTGCACTCTGTCGCGGGATAAACTTAGTACAGAAATAAAAATATGTACAACGGGTACATCGACCTCAACCCGGTCGTGCCCTAAAAGAATATTATATAGCAGGCAGTGACGACAGTCCACATGTTGGACTCTCGCCCCGCAATATCAAATGTACAAATAAATCCAAACCGCACTACCATTGCACACTGCTATCCACCACGACAAATCCGCAAAATCACAGCACAACACAGAACATCAACGCGAATGTCACGTTCGCAAACTCGTCTAAAAGAACTATAGCAATTAGACGCGGTTTACCGCTCAAATGACATTCCCGGTCGGAGATATAAAGTAAGTACTGTATACTAACAAGTTTAAAATTTCGATCGATAAAATTTCCCGAAGTGGGCCCCACGTACATCTGCTGTACAGTAACAAAACCTGGGCCCATAAGAAATATACCAAAAACCACAATTTCATATGAAGAACACACTGGAAAAATTTGATCCACTGTTGTCACATACTGGCCGCGGTTCCGCGGTCAAACCCAAGCTTTGACCGCGGATCCGCGGCGGTATAGTGGTAACACGTGTCCAAATTTCACCGTAACTCTTCAAAAACCCTGCTCAATTTTCTGTGATGATCAAAATAATTTTTAGACTTGATTTAAAATCGACAGAAAGTTTAGCACTGAAAAATGTGATTTTCGAAATTCCGTTCGATCGATATTTTAAACGTGTTAGTACAAGTTAGTATAGCTTAATGGTGAGGCTCTGATACCACTGTAAGTCTACGGTAGCGCCCCGGCCGTCTAACAGATGCCAAATGCGGAACAAAAACTTTTACAACTGGCGCTATCGCATACTATAACCCGGATCTGCCATTAAAGCTAAACTAACAAATTACAAAGTGGGTAGAAATGTTATACCGAACGATCCGAGTCCTTCGGTCTTCAACCATCATCCCACGCTTTGTTGCGGCTGCTCCGATCTCCTGAATCTCCAGTCTTCTCGTCCAGGTGGCACCACGTCGACGGATCTTTAAACGGGCTCCCGCCTCTGAACCGAGGCAACTCGATCATCAAGTTTGCTAAAAGAGATGATGTAGAGAATGAATAGAACACTTTGTCTCGTTACGTCTAAAGCTATGGACGAACGGTTAATGAAGTTGCCATTTGAATCGGGTAAATGAGAAATTGGCTATTCTAATTTCCATGAACCTAAACTCTCATAATCTTTTCAAAAAATGAATCTCTATTTCTCTCACCAAGAGAGGCCGGCCACTTAAGAGGGGGGAGGTGAGTGTAGGAGAGGGGAGGGTGACAATAACCATAAATGAGAAGAATGAGTCATTAGACACCTTGCAACAACAATTAATGAAAACTAATGAATCATCAAAACCTAGTCATCATAACATTAAAAGCACATTTAATGCACTAATGACTCACTAGCCACCTCATCATCCTAGTCACCATCTAGATGCTTCTAGAACCTTCCACACTCATCAAGAAAAGATAAATCCGTATTTAACCGAATGTTTAATACGGCTGATAGAAAACTGGAAACTGGCAACTTCCAAAAGTGATCCTGAAACGTATTTCAGGATAACCCCGTAACAGTATAAACATACCCGCATTTGTATTACGACCGAATACAAATGCAACTGAGACAAAAATATTATATCTACACAGTATAATACTCGGATCCGGCTTAAACCAAAGTCGACCAGTATTATCTGCTCGAAATATGACACGTGCGAAAACGCACGTGCATTTTCCGAACCCTGCCATTAAACCATACGGCATCTACAACGTTTCGCCTGAACTTGGGAAACGGTCTGTGGGGGACTCTAATGACTCATCAACACACTGGCACTGGGTATAACCACTAGCACGTCAGAGGTACAAGCTGTACGTAACGGTTGCCTATGTATTGATTGGAAGGGAAGCTGACGAGCGAACTCATCCATAAACCCTACTGAGCCTAACAGTGACAATATACATACAGTCCGGTCCGTTCGTCTAAAGAGTATCGCATATCGAGTCTAGGGGGTGGATAAAGTCAGACCCCTAATAACGCGATAATTCGTGTCGGTATGAAGCCCATCACCACCTGAGAAACTACTGATCCAAATCAGTAATTCTCCACTACCTCGGCCGAGGATTTCTAGTGATGGCCACCCGTGCACTGTGTGACATCAACCCCCAATACCGGGAGAGACGAATCCCCGACGATCCGCTCACTGCCTCCATGTGGCTCGGGACTGTACCCAAAAAATACCTGTTTGCACGTCTCCTTTGAGCGTGGTAGGGTAGAAATCAAAGCACAGTGGGAACTCACACGAGACAAATGACGATCTCAGGTCGACAAACTAACCTGTACACATGTCACCAGGGAACTGCTATCTGACGATATGTATAATACCAACTAGCATGTTCCCGGTGAGTCCTGTCCGGTGTACTCATAACCTAATGAGCACCTCTATACATCTTAGGTGATCCAACTGACACCAATGGCTTGTGAGACCGGCCACCGCCCCTCGTTGGGGTCTCGACTGTATACACTAGTCTACTCTGGAGTATCGATGCCCTGTCTCGAAACTCCCACGACTAGGGACACTTTAAGGATGTGCTTATATACCCCAGCTCCCAGGTATATGATCGCCATCATACTGCTGGCAGTCAAGCCAGAATCCTATGGGCTCTATCATCATGCAATAGTGAACTAAAGCATATATACGATGATAAAGACAAACCAGATAGCATACTATCATCTCCAGAAAGACTGTCATATCGGTATAGGTCCTGCCTCAATCATTGCAATCACGTACCTGCGATCCAATAATTGACTTTGAGGGCACTATATCCAACAATTACTTCATGTCATGGCTCGAGCTACATGCACTTGGCATTTTCGGTATCCATAAAAGGCCGTCCTTCTACGATAGGTGTGGCTTCCCCCGGATTATGAGATTAGTCGACGCATCTATTATAAATCCGTCACCGTGGGAAGCTAGAGGTTTGCTCCTTCATCCTCGCACAGTTGGAGATGGCATGACTTTTATCGACAAGATCCTGACTATCGGCAAAGAGTCCGCGACAACGGTGCAGCCATTGCGGGACATTTTTAAAGATGGAGCCTTTGTTTTGAAAGCTCTGGAAAAACTTCATTTATATTCCATTAGACCGGGCGTTCTAGTGTTTAGGAAAAATGATGCGGCGTTATTCATGAGATACAATGCGCACCGTTTCGCCCAGCAGCTGAGCTACAATTAGGGAGTCCCGCTTGAGGCTTTCTTGTTAGAACCTGCTGTCACTAAAGAGGGAATGCGAAACGCGCTGCAACATTTCATGGGCATGAACACGGGGTCCAACTTCTTTATCAGCGAACCGAGCTGTGTCCCGAAGGCCCTTAGTGTGTACGTGGCGTGGTACCGGCATTCAATGGGCGCCGTCATCAGGGAGGAAAAGTGACTGCTGCTCAATCGCAAAGGTGCACCCCTTGCTGGTAATCGAAACGTCCCTCTGAAGCGACGGACCATTATCCCACCTCCCTTAAGAGAATCTGCCGTGATCGAAGTCCCGCACGACAGGCCTAAGCTACCGATACCCCGGGCTCCTGTAGAAACGGCGATTGTAGCTTCCCCCGATTCTGGCGTGGGTTCAGATATCGGGACTCGTCGTCCTAAAGTGCCTACCAAGCGTAAGCTTATGCTATCTGCGACTGGAGCTCGCTCGCAGAAGAGGAAGAAAAAGTCGATCCTTTCTGCCGACGTTGTACTCGGCCAGGAGCCTCATACTCCTTATGGCGAAGGCCTGAGAGAGTATAGGACAAACGAGGGTCTATTCATGCTGCTAGACGATACTGATCTGGCGGCTGCCATTGCAGCTTCTGAGCAATTGGCAAGCCATGAAGCAGGATTGGCCATCCTTGTGCAATCAGGTAACCATTAGCTGTATTTTTCGTTATTGCATCATATTTTTATCATCATGTTTTGACTGACACTTTTACCCCTTTTTCTTTAACAGGCATTTCCACCGAAGAAGCTCTCGCAGCTTCTCTCAAGACTTTTGAGGAAGAGGAAAGACTTCGAGTATCCTTAGTCATCGGTACATTTCGGTTCACCGCGTATCCGCTCCCGTTTCTTATGGGTAATCTGACCCCTCATTTTCATCTTATTATAGGAACTACCTCTACTCAGGTTATTCCAGGCGTGGCACCGACTTCGCAGGGCGGTGCGGAGACGTTTCCTGGGTCGGCTATCGAAGTCTCAGTTCCGCCGGTATTTCCGAAAGAAGCTTCACTTAAGCAACTGATGACGGATGGCATAACGGCCTCAGAGGTAACTATTGACGCGGACGATGACGTCCAGTTGATGGAGGACTTTAGAAGATCTGCCCTCACGGCCCGGGCGAAAAGGAAGCGCATAATGCGCGCGGCAAGGGAGCGTACTGCGGCCTTGGATGCGGGTGCAGGTCCAAGCGTTGTTACCCCTGCCCCTACTCCTTCAGAGGATACTTCGGCTGCCTTGTCTACCGCCCACAGACAGGCAGCACGTGCGGCTCGGGAAGCAATCGAAAAACAGACCCAAGGTAACGTGACATTGGGTTCTTTTATCAAAGTTTTAATTTTCAGGTTCTCATATATCTTATCTTACAGGGCCGATTCTTGCCGAGGAAGTGATGGGTGACGTGGCGGCAACCATCGAGCTTGAGGTAGCGGTAGGTGAGACGGCTACAATCGTCGAGCCCGAGGTAGCGGTAGGTGAGATGGCTACAACCGCTGAGCCTGAAGTAGCCACTCTTTCTCAAGAGTCGGGCACTGCTCCAATCGTCACTCTTTCCCTTTGCGGGTCCTTGCCGTTGCCGGGCGCTGCGAGTGCCATGACGATTCTCGTGGAGTCAAGGGATGAGGCTATGGGTGGCGAGACCGTTCCGATGGAGGAGGGTGAAGCATTCGCTGCATCCAATGACGCCCTTGTCGCGGTCTCGACCGGCGACTCACAAGGTAGATTTTGGGTCATTACTCTCCCCTTTATTCTCCAATCCCTTTCAATTTCTTTTTGACAGAATTTCTCTTATTTCTAATGCAGGTGTGATGAGCGTTGGGGTTGTGCCACCCGAGGAAGCATCTCCAGTTGCTGCTTTGACGGTGACCGCTCCTCTACCTTCTCTCATACCATCTCAAATGCTGGAAGGTGCAGATTTGTGACCCATCAGTTTCATTGTAGGCAGTATGCTTTATGTACTGACATTGCATTATTACATCCTCGCAGGAGTCCTTTTTGATCATCTATATCAGGTGCTACACCCACACTTCTCCTTTCAGTCAGAGATTGCCTCTTCTAACGGAGCTGGTGAGTACAGCCTTTAGCTAACGTCTCTTCTTTTTTTTTTGGACAGGTAGTCAAATCATTTCTAATTCTTCTTTGTTTTAATTGCAGCCCTACAGATCGAAGGAGGAGACGAAAGAACAGTTGCACCGCCGGTACTCCCGGTCTTGCCACCTACTGCAGCCGGTATAGTAAACTCTGTTGTTCATGAACCTCCTTTATTTCTTGAACCGTTATTTGACTGCGATTTTCTTTGTAGCCGTGACACCGACTTCAGCTCTGTTTGAGTCTCAAGTCATAATGCCAGCAGGCCCCTTCTCTCGACGCCCTTCCTCCAAAGGTGCTGTGAATAGCCTGCGCACGTTGATCGATCATCTCGAGGAGCTTGATGCAGAGACTCCTGCCCTTGCTGCAGATTTCGCTGCTGAGCTTAATCCCATGCTGGCGACACTCATGCACTTTCATAATGAAGGCATCATGGAGTCCTGGGTTAATCATTGAAGAAAAATCGAGGCCTGTCTGCATGAGCTTGAGTTTAGACGTCCTGCCCCCAAGGTCTTGGCTGTGAACTCCCAGCGGGCTGCATGGGTCGAGGAGAGCACCCCTTACTTCCGCCATCTTGAACAAAAAGTGGCTTTGAGGCGTAATGAGCGCGAGGAGACTTTAAGAGAATCTGCTCGTTTGCATGCTCAAGTTGATGCAAACGCTGCACAGCTGAAAGTCATCTTTGAAAGCCTTCTACGATGTATTTCTGATGGGCTAACGTTGAGGCAGAAACTCGACCTCATTGAACGAGATGCACATGGTCGTGAGGTAGCCCAACGGGTCGTTGACGAGCAACTTTCATCTTATCTGCAGCAACGAGCTCAGGTTGAAGCAGAGTTGGCCGTGGCAGCGACCATGAAAAGGGGCTGAGGGAAGTGCGTGAGCGGCTAATTGGTCAATTGAAAACGCTTCTCTCTCAATAATTGATTTTGCACCATTTGTAATTTTGAATAAAATGTATCCATTTTTTTTAATTCTTTCATATGATGTATTTTGTACCCAATTGAATTTATGAATAAAAGAACATTTCTTTTGCAATTTCTTGTGTCATCTTTTTAGTTTCTTCTCTTTTCTTTCCTGCCGGCGTGTCACCTTAGTAGGAGTAGCCTGTAGATGATAGAGAGAGCATTTTGTTTTGAATTCTTCGAAAGGTAGAGATGGATTAGAAAGCAGGTTCAGATCTGCTGCCTAAGGCTTTTCAACTTCATGAGCCGTGAGGGTCTCATAAAGACTTTTCTCCCTACGAGTCGAGAGGATCTCGTAGGTGTATTTTCTCCTTAGGGATCGTGAGGATTCCTAAGTGCGTTTTCTCTTATAAGTCATAAGGATCTTACAAGAGAGTTTTCTTCCTTACGGGTCGAGAGGACCCGTAAGTGATTGATGGTGTTGCCATTATCCGCATTTCACGGAGTCAGGAGTTGCTCTGGGCGTTTCCCACGGGGTCAAGATTGACTTTAGCCGTGTTCCACGGGACCAGGATTTTGTTCTGGATGCTTCCCATGGGGTCGGATTGACATAGTCGTGTTATGCGAGGACCAGGCTCCGCTCTGGATGCTTCCCACGGGGTCAGGATTGACAAAGGCCGTGTTCAGTGAGGACTAGGATCCGCTCTGGACGTTTCCCACAGGGTCAGGATTGACATAGGCCGTGTTCCACGAAACCAGGATTTTGCTCTGGATGCTTCCCACGGGGTCTGATTGACATAGCCGTGTTCTACGAGGACCAGGCTCCGCTATGGACGTTTCCCACGGGGTCAGGATTGACATAGGCCGCGTTCCACGAAACCAGGAATTTGCCCTGGATGCTTCCCACGGGGTCTGATTGACATAGCCGTGTTCTGTAAGGACCAGGTTCCGCTCTGGATGCTTCCCACGGGATCAGGATTGACATAGCCGTTTTCTGTGAGGACCAGGATCCGCTTTGGACGTTTCCCACGGGGTCAAGATTGACATAGGCTGCCTTCCACGAAACCAGGATTTTGCTAAGGATGCTTCCCACGGGGTTTGATTGATATAGCCGTGTTCTGCGAGGACCAGGCTCCGCTCTGGATGTTTCCCACGGGGTCAGAATTGACATAGGCCGCGTTCCACGAAACCAGGAATTTGCTCTGGATGCTTCCCACGGGGTCTGATTGACATATCCGTGTTCTGCAATGACCAGGCTCCGCTCTGGATGCTTCCTACGGGGTCAGGATTGACATAGGCCGTGTTCAGCGAGGACCAGGATCCGCTCTGGACGTTTCCCACGGGGTCAAGATTGACATAGGCCGTGTTCCACGAAACCAGGATTTTGCTCTGGATGCTTCCCATGGGGTTTGATTGATATAGTCGTGTTCTACGAGGACCAGGCTCCGCTCTGGACGTTTCCCACGGGGTCAGGATTGACATAGGCCGCGTTCCACAAAACTAGGAATTTTCTCCAGATGCTTCCCACGGGGTCTGATTGACATAGCCGTATTCTGCGAGGACCAGGCTCCGCTCTGGATGCTTCCCACGGGGTCAGGATTGACATAGCCATGTTTTGCGAAACCAGGATTTTTCTCTGGATGCTTCCCATGGGGTCTGATTGACATAGCCGTATTTTGCGAGGACTAGGCTCCGCTCTGGATGCTTCCCACGGGGTCAGGATTGACATAGCCGTGTTCTGCGAGGACCAGGATCCGTTCTGGACGTTTCCCACGGGGTCAGGATCGATATAGGCCGCGTTCCATGAAACCAGGATTTTGCTCTGGATACTTCCCATGGGGTCTGATTGATATAGCCGTGTTCTGTGAGGACCAGGCTCCGCTTTGGATGTTTCCCACGGGGTCAGGATTGACATAGGCCGCATTCCATGAAACCAGGAATTCGCTCTGGATGCTTCCTACAGGGTCTGATTGACATAGCCGTGTTCTGCGAGGACCAGGATCCGCTCTGGACGTTTCCCACGCAGTCAGGATTGACATAGGCCGTGTTCCACATGACCAGGAATTTGCTCTGGATGCTTCCCATGGGGTCTGATTGACATAGCCATGTTCTGCGAGGACCAGGCTCCGCTCTGGACGTTTTCCACGGGTCAGGATTGACATAGGCCGCGTTCCACGAAACCAGGAATTTGCTCTGGATGCTTCCCACGGGGTCTGATTGGCATAGCCGTGTTCTGCGAGGACCAGGCTCCGCTCTGGATGCTTCCCACAGGGTCAGGATTGACATAACTGTGTTCTGCGGGGACCAGGATCCGCTCTAGACGTTTCCCACGGGGTCAGGATTGACATAAGCCGCGTTCCACGAAACTAGGAAGGGTTGACTTTATCCGCATTTCATGGAGTCGGAGTTTGACTCTCGGTCATCTGTGCACTGCCGAGTCATGGAACTGGGAATTGCCGTGGTTCCGCTTTGCTTGATATTGCGTCTGTTGTAATGAGACGATTGTTGAGATGATCACCAGGCTATCTGTGAACCGTTGAGATTTAGCTTCTTCTTCTGATAGATCCTGGAGAGGGAAGGTGTGATTCCTTCTTTGTTTGCGCCCCTGGATTGTATACAGGGATTGACGTGATATCACCTTGTTTACCGCCGGAAACCGGGAAGACGAACGTCTTGCCTGAAATTCGGGGCAGATGCTAATTGGTGCTATCCGTCCACTTCTCCGAAGATGCCAAGTTGATTTATGGCACCATGTATCGAAGGTTTAAACGGATGCGGCCGATGTAGCAGACTTCGTCAGATTCTATCTCGTTTGAGGGGTTTTTGATTGTGGGGACGCTTTTCCCAGCAGGCGCAAGCCCCTGCAGTTAATTACGCTACCGCATCGCGGTAACAACTTTCTCCTTCTCCAGATGGTCACTTCGTGTCGTGGGTGTTTGTTCTTGTGTTTGGTTGCCCGTGGATTGTATATGGAGACTAATTTATATTGTCGCCCGTAGGTCGTGGATTAGTCCAAATCCGTATCTTCTTAGATTTGGGTTTGGGGGTTAGGTTTAAGAATACGTTAGCCTTGTTTGGGACTAAGATCGACTTAAACGTTTGTTAAGGACACGTTAGTCTAATTTCTAGACTAAGATCAACTTAACAGGATCATTTAGATCCAACAAGAAAGTACTCGGCCCTTGTCGTTTAGTTTAGGGACATTGCGGTCGATTAGTTTAAGGATATTACGTTCCAATGTTAGTTTAAGGACATTACGGTCTAATGTTAGTTTAAGGACATTATGGTCCATGGGTTTAAAAGGACCCCACAACCCAGGTTAAGGACATCGTAGTCCATGAGTTTAAGGACCCCACAGTCCGGTTTAGAGACATCGTAGTCTATGAAGTTTAAGGACATCGTAGTCTATGAGTTTAAGGACCCCACAGTCCGGTTTAGAGACATCGTAGTCTATGAAGTTTAAGGACATCGTAGTCCATGAGTTTAAGGACCCCACAGTCCGTAGAAATGTGTGGTTGTCGGGACCCTTCACCTCTCTGAAGACGTTGAAGGATTACAACGACAGATATCAGAGGAGTAAAGAGATGTACCCTCGAACCGGATGTAGACTGATTGGAAAATCTATAGCCCAGTTTGAGACTAAGATTTGTTGAATATTCGTGAGCAGATAGGCTCAGTTGAATATAAGTTGAGGACTTACGGCCAATGTTAGGCTAAGTCCAATTAAAATGTTTAACATTTTATCGCTCTGGCTATTGAGCCTTTATTTGGGCTTGGCCCTTTAAATAACGCTGAGCATTGGGTTCTGACATCTTTTGTCTTGTATTGAATGCATAGCATTCATCAGAACAATGTGTGTTCTGACAGTGCGCCACGTGGCACGCCAGGCGCTTTGCGCCAATCAAAGAGCACATAGCGCTTCTGCCAAATAGCGCACACGAAGATGACACGTGTCGCGCTTAGCGCCAGTTTATTAGCGCATTGCGCTTTTAATTTATGAGCGCTTTGTGCTGGTTTAATGGTGCACCAGTGAGTGACACGTAGCGCGCTTGGCGCTGAGCGCCGGTTCATGGGCACGGTGCGCTGTCTCAGAAGCACAAAGCGCAAACCGTGTCTATGGTTGCCACGTGGCATGCTTTGGCGCTGAGCGCCTGTCCAATGAGCACAAAAGCACAGTTCATGAGTGCAAGGCACTTTTCAGTAGCGCAGAGCGCATTTCACCAAACTTATGATCAGAGAACAAGTTTTTGTTCTTCTTTTAAAGGAAGCCTTGCCTCAAGGTTCAAGAACAAAGTTCTTATTTATAAAAAGGGCACTGCCTTTGTAGATCAATGATCTGTGAATGAAGTAAATACTTCTTCTTTTTTTTGTTTTTATAATAAGATCTTTTGATCTCTTTTATATCAAAGACCTTGGTCTTTGTAGATCTATTATCTTTTTTAGAAGATAGTTCTTCTTTTTATGAGATGATTTCATCTCTGTGTTCAAGAATCATGTTCTTTACCTTGAAGAAAATGATCTTCTTTTGCTAAAACCTTTCTTTTCTTTCTCTTCGAGTTTTTCTCAAAGTTTGTAGGGTTTTTTTTTCTATCTCAGACTTTAGGTCTTGGGGCCTTTATATATGACAAATTGATTTGATAAATCAGTTAAAGAGATCTTTCTCTGATTGATTTGGGAATATTTCCCACCATTGGATCTTTGATCCTAAGGCTTCTGTTTTGCAGAAGATAATCTTCTTGTTTTAATAAGATCGGAAAGATCTTTCCATAACAGAATTTTAATTCTAATTGATTAATGACTTATTATTATTAGATCTTTTGATCTGATGGTGGGAAATTCTTAATTCCAGCGCTGGCGCACCTTGCGCGAGCGCACCTACATTTGACACGTGGTGCGTAGCGCAGCGCAACTGCGCTAGCGCACCTGTGTTTGACATGTGGCGCGCAGCGCGCCTAGCGCTGGATCTGAAGCGTTGCTTCAACAGAGGTGTCTTTTCATCTCTCTTTTTAAGTCAAACTTGTATTCCCCAGAACTTTCAATTCCCAAGTCTTGGAAATAGCTCCACTGCGCACAAAGTTTTCTGTGCCTAATCTTTATAACTCGAAGCAAAGCTTCTTTCTTTTCTCATCTCCAAAGAACCTTCTCAATTATGGCTTGTAACCGCCCACATGCTCATTGACAACCGTGGGAAGTGCCCATTCAGGATATTGTCCTTCGTTTTGCTGCGCGCTTGGTGGATTCTTCTCTTACGGATGACCAATGCGACGCAGCGCTGTATGAGCTCTTGACTCGTGTAGGGTATCCTCTTCCTCCACACTCTATTTGGCTTCGGATGATCCTTGCGTCTGTGCTCGCTGATATTCCCCCTCCTCCAGCAGAGATGTTCTCGACAATGCTTGATGCTGCTGAAGACATGATCGAGTGCTTCTTCGAGGCGCATTTGATCACTAAAGCCCTGAGGGACTGCTCTGTCCACTTGCTGAGCCAGATACGGGCTCGTCGGGTCGTTATCTCCACTTTCTCTGGTGAGTGCGGCGTTGATCGATGGATGGCTACTCCTCGAGAGGATCGCCGTTTTGACATGGTGGAGAAGACGGAGAGGGAACTGGACAATCTCCTCCTTAGCTTTGTGAACCCCTGTCCTTTTGATCCCATATTTGGTGATCTGTTTTCGATGTAATAATAAAAAGATGTTTTAATTAAGTATTTTATTATCCGCTAAGTGTTCCTTTGTTTTTTTTTAAATTCTTTGTTATTCCTTTGCAAGGCGTTTATGCACTGTATAATTTAATTTGCTATAATCAGGTGCAAGTAATTCTTGCAAGGATGAAGCGCTTCTGGCGCTTAGCGCTCTCGTGCTTTGCACGTGGGCGCCATTTCAGAGTCTTTGACTCTTATTGCAGGCGCATTTGATGTCAGCACTTTTCATGAAGTGTTGCTTCACTTTCCAATCTTGGAAACAGAGCTTTGCTCTAATTTGAGGTACGCAGCGCAGAGCACAGCGCAACTGTGCTAGCGCACCTGTGTTTGACACGTGGTGCGCTGTCTAAGGCGCAGCGCAACTGCGCTAGCGTATCCGTGTTTGACACGTGGCGCGCCTAGCATAGAGCGCTGGATCTGAAGCGTTGCTTCAATTTTTGATTTTTGAATTTTTAAACAGAGCTTTGCTCTGATTGGGGGAAGCAGAAGTGTCGCTTTATTTTGAAATCTTGGAATTTGAACAGGGCTTTGCTCTGATTGGGGGAAACAAATGCCCCCCACCGTTGCGTTTATGTGGCCCATATGTGAGTGCAGCGGGGGTAGCATCTTAGCCGTTGGATCAACTTTTTGGAAGTTGAAATGGCTCCCAATGCTTATAAATAGGGACTTTGGCCCTCTGAGATGACCATTGTTCATCTCCTTCTTGTTTTCTGAGAATTTCGTTCTCCCGCAGAGTATAACTCTCTTGTTTGAAAACTTTTTAAGAGTCAAAACTCTGTTAGAACTTAGGTAAAGTTTAAAACTTTTACTAAATTAGGGCTTTACCCATTAACAGAGCCTTGTTGTTCATAGATTTTTGATCTAAAGAAAACCCATTTATGGTTTCATTAATAGAGCTTTGCTCTCTTCAAATCATGAAGAACTCTTAAGAGTTTATTCATGGATCTTGAAGATCTTAGAATTTTAATTCATATATATACAAAAATTTGATTTCAATTCTTCTGATGTCCTTTCTTTTTATCATCATATTTTTTTTTCAGAGCAAGGCTCCTAGCATTCTCGAGGAATTTCTTTAAATTCTCTTCATAATTGACTTTGACAGGTGTCACTCCTGTCTACAGAGTATTGCTCTCGAGGAGTTTAACTCCTAGACCCAAGGGGTCGCTTATTAAATGAGATTCCCCCCTTTTTTATAGGATTTCTCGCAAATTCAAATTTGTCAGGAGTCATAATTAGGATTTGTTCTCTCCATGGGGATATCAAGAGCTGTTTAAATCCCTGTGCCTGTTTTTCCTCATTACTAATCTTTTAATGATCTTTTCAGGCACTATGGCTGTTCATTTATACAGTCTGAACGAGTTCATCACTTATGAGGATATCCGCGTACAGGGCCGTTGCCAAAACCAAGAGTTTACAGATGCCCAATGTGCGGAGATTATGGGTCGTCTGTATGCACGCGTCGGTTGGCTGCTTCCTCGCCGTTCCGCTCTCTTGAAGATCGTAGTGGGAGCAATTTGGAGAGCACTTCCTAGGTTTCACGAGGACATGCTGCTTAATGTGCTGGATGATGCCGAAGACAAGGTGCATTCAGTGTACCTGTCGGGGCTGATCTCGAAGGAGCGGCGAGATAACCTCATCGATATTCTGCATCAGGTTTTCCAACAAACGACGATAATCGCTTCTTATCAAAGGAAAGGGGACATTGCCGAGGATCTCGACACTCGTGAGCGCGAGAGGATGCACATTAGAATGGTCAGAAAGGCCAGAAAGATTCTAGACAACCTCACTTTTGAATTCCTCAATCCATGCCCTGGATCTGAGGTTTTACCATTGTAATCATTTTGATGATGTTTTTATTTACTGCTTTTATAATTGTAAGAACTTTTTCGAAGTATGAAAGGAAAATTCCTCATTTCAGCGTGTTTTATTTCATGTACTAAATCTTTTGCACATGCGTGAACGGGTATGCTTCGCAAGCTGTTCATTTATACAGTCTGAACGAGTTAATCAAATGCGAATCAAATGTTCTCCTTATTGTCGCTTTCTTCTCTTTGCTGTGTTGTTGGTATGTTACTCTGGCAAGTGTGGCCTGTAGATAGTATATAGCTGTCCATCTTGGACTCTTTGTAGGGTGATGATGGCTTAGGAAACAGGGTTAGGATCTGTCACCTAAGACTTTTCAATTTTATGAGCCATGAGGGTCTCATAAAGATTTTTCTCCCTACGAGTCGTGAGGATCTCGTAGGTGTATTTTCTCCTTAGGAATCGTGAGGATTCCTAAGTGTGTTTTCCCTTATAAGTTGTAAGGATCTTATAAGAGATTTTTCTTCCTCACGAATCGAGAGGATCCGTAAGTGTTTAGTGGGATTGACATGTAAGTGACGTATTTTCGAAACGGGGTCATATGGATGACGTATTTCCGAGACGGGGTCACGTGGATGACGTATTTCCGAATGGGGTCATGTGGATGACGTATTTCCGAACGGGGCCATGTGGTTGACGTACTTCCAAACGGGGTCATGTGAATGACGTACTTCCGAACGGGGTCATGTTGGTGACGTATTTCCGAGCGGGGTCATGTTGGTGACGTATTTCCGAGCGGGGTCATGTGGATGACGTATTTCCGAGCGGGGTCATGTTGATGACGTATTTCCGAACGGGGTCATGTTGATGACGTCGCGTCTGTTGTAATGAGACGAATATCGAAATGGTCTCTAAGTTGTCTGTGAACCGTTGAGATTGTAAGTGCACAGCAGCGCCCCGGCCGTCAATCCGATGTCAAAATGCGGAAACGAAACTTTTCTTTAAACTTTAAAACGGCACTACCGCGCACTATAAAACCCGGATCGGGCCATTAACCTACTCCTAGCAAACTAGAGAATGGGTAGAAAGCTATACCGAGCGATCCGTGTTCTTCGGTCTTCGGCCTCCATCCCGATCTCCTCGCGGAATCTTCGTTCTTCATCTCCTCGTCGGAAAGGGCACCACATCGCCGATTCTTTTTACGGGCTCCAATCTATGGACCGAGACAACTCGGACACGAAGTTGGCAAGCCGATGTGTCCAAGAATGCTGTAGGTGAAGTGTAGAATGGATTGTCTCGATGCGGGTATGAAGTTGCCATATATGATGGAGGAATGAATAAATGAACAAGAGGAAAATCTTTGGGATTTTGGTGTAAGCTAAAAAATGAGATGAAGAATTTTCCACACCAAAAATAATTCTCTCACCCTCAAATGTGTGGCCGGCCTCTCTCAAAATGGGAGTGGAAAAAATCCAAGAAGGAAGGTAAGTGTAGTAAAAGCAAAGGGGTGATCATAAACAAAAGCAAACCTCACTTCAAAACATCACCCTCACATCTTCATCCAATCCCATCTCAATTAATGCAAACCATGCTGAAAGAAAAAAGCAAAAATGCTTGAATTATCATAATCCACCATTTACAAATAAACCCTCTCCACAATTGTTAATTTGCACAACAGCAAATTAGCCCCTCCATCAGAAAAATCCGGCCATGAAGGAATAAAGGAAAACTGGCCGAAACGGAATGCAAACTGGCAACTTCAAAAAACTGATCCCGTAATAAATTACAGGAAAACCCCGCGACTGTATATACATACCCGCATTTGTATTCCGACCGAATACAAATGCAATGAGACAAAATCTACACTGACAATACTAGGATCCGGCTTAAACCAAAGCCCGCTAGTATTATCCGTCCAATCATGATCCGTGCAATACCGCACGTATCTGATCGAACTCTGCCATATCTCCATACGGCCTCTACAGCGTTTCGCCCGAAACTTGAGAAACTGTCTGTGGGGGACTCTAAAGACTCGTCAATACTTTGGCTGTGGATTTAACCACTAGCACGTCAGAGGTATTAGCCATACATGACGGGCTACCAGGTATTGACCAAAAGGGACGTCTGTGAGCGAACTCATACTGATACCTTACTGAGCCTGTCAGCGATAATATCCGTACAGTCCGGTCCGTTCGTCTATGAGTATCGCATGGCGGGCCTAGGGGGTTTGTAAAAGTCAGACCCCTAATAGTGGTACAAGTCGTGTCGGAGTGTATCCCAGAACACCCTGAGATATTACTGGAATACCTACCAGTAAATCTCCTGTCTTGGCCAATGACTTCGTGTAATGGCTCTCCTAGACACAGCGCGACCTCACCCCCAATACCGGGAGAGACGAACCACTGAAGATCCGCTCACTGCCTCCATGTAGCTCGGGAATGTTCCCAACTAAAACCTGTTTGCACGACTCCTTTGAGCGTGGTAGGGTAGTAATCAAAGTACAGTGGGAACTCACATGAGATAAATGACGATCTCAGGTCGATGAACTAACCTGTACACATGTCACCAGGGAACTGCTATCTGACGTCAGGTATAAGACCAACTAGCATGTTCCCGGCGAGTCCTATCCGGTGTACTCATAACCTAATGAGAACCTGTATACATCTTAGGTGAACCATCTGACACCAGTGGCTTGTGAGACCGGCCACTGCCCCTCGTCGGGGTCTCGACTGTATATACTAGTCTACTCTGGAGTATCGATGCCCTGTCTCGAAACTCCCACGACTAGGGACCTTTTAAGAATGTGCTTATAGACCCCAACGCCCACGTATATGATCGCCCACGTATATGATCGCCCTCAAGCAAGAATCCTAGCACGGCAGCGCCCCGGCCGTCAAACCGAGGCCAAAAAGCGGAATCAAAATTTTTCTTTAACTTTAAACTGGCGCTACCGCGGACAATATACCCGGATCGTGACCATTAACCGATACTAGCAAACAAGAGAAAGGGTGAGAGATATACCGAGTGATCCGAGTCCTCCGGTCTTCTCGTCGTCGTCCCGATCTCCCGCGGAAACTCCGGTCGTCGCATCCTTGCCGGAAGGGCACCACATCGTCTGTATCTTTTACGGGCTCCCACCTCGATGTCGAGGCAACTCGGGCATGAAGCTGGCAAGTCGACATGCCCAAGATGTGCTGTAGAATGTAGTGTAGATGATGCTTGTCTCTTTGGGGTTATGTTGCCTTGATGGAGGAATGAAGAACTTTGGAGAGGGTTTCTCTTTTGTTGCATGAATGAATAATATGAGATAGATAAAAATGAGAACAACCATACTCTCTCATAGGAAATGTGGCCGGCCCCTACAAAATGGAGAATGGTGGAGGGATAAACAAAACTCATGAAGGGAGGTGAGTGTAGGAGAAAAAGAAAAGGTGACCACATCATAAAGTAAAGCTCCCATCATAATACAAATCAATCCTAATCTTTCTAATCTCATAAAGCAAGGAAAAGACTAAGAAAGTATCTCATCATGAAGAACTATCATGATGCCACCAATAAGCAAGAAACCCCCTCCCCAAAAGTAATTTGCAAAACTGCAAATTACCCCCTCCATCGGAAAAGTCCGGCCGGGAAAGAACAAAGGAAAACCGGCCGGAACGGAATGCAAACTGTCAACTCCAGAAAACTGGTCCCGTAATAAATTACAGGAAAACCCCGATACTGTGCATACACACCCGCATCTGTATTCCTACCGGATACAAATGCAATGAGACAAAATCTACACTGTACTAAACTAGGACCGGTTTAAACCAAAGCCGGCTAGTAAAATCCGTCCGATCCTGATCCGTGCAATACCGCACGTATCTGATCGAACCTTGCCATATAACTATACGGTCACTAGTACAAACCGTCCGATCCTGATCCGTGCAATACCGCACGTATCTGATCGGACCCTGCCATATCTCCATACGGCCTCTACAGCGTTTCGCCCGAAAGCTTGAGTAACTGAAAGTGTGGTGGACTCTAAAGACTCGTCAATACTATGGTTGTGGATTTAACCACTAGCACGTCAGAGGTATTAGCTAATACGTGACGGGCCACCAGCTATTGACCAAAAGGGACGTCGATGAGCAAGCTGACCCTGACGCCCTACTGAGCCTGTCAGTGACAATATCCGTACAGTCCGGTCCGTTCGTCTATGAGCATCGCATGTCGGGCCTAGGGGGTTGGTAAAAGTCAGACCCCCAAAAGCGGTACAAGTCGTGTCGGAGTGTAGCCCAGAACGCCCTGAGATACTACTGGAATACCTACCAGTAAACCTCCTGCCTCGGCCGAGGGCTTTGCGTAATGGCTCTCCTAGACACAGCGCGACCTCACCCCCAATACCGGGAGAGACGAACCCCTGAAGATCCGCTCACTGCCTCCATGTGGCTCGGGACTGTACCCAACTAAAACCTGTTTGCACGACTCCTTTGAGCCATGGTAGGGTAGTAATCAAAGTACAGTGGGAACTCACACGAGACAAATGACGATCCCCAGGTCGATGAACTAACCTGTACACATGTCACCAGGGAACTGCTATCTGACGTCAGGTATAAGACCAACTAGCATGTTCCCGGCGAGTCCTGTCCGGTGTACTCATAACCCAATGAGCACCTGTATACATCTTAGGTGAACCAACTGACACCAGTGGCTTGTGAGACCGGCCACCGCCCCTCGTCGGGGTCTCGACTGTATACACTAGTCTACTCTGGAGAATCGATGCCCTGTCTTGAAACTCCTACGACTAGGGACCTTTTAAGGATGTGCTTATAGACCACCAGCTCTCACGTATATGATCGCCATCATACTGCCGGCAGTCAAGCAAGAATCCTAGGGGTTCTATCAGCGTGTAATAGTGACCTGTAAGGTCACCTGAAGTAGTACACGATGATAAAGGTAAACCAGATAGCATACTATCATCTCGAGTAAGACTGTCCTACCGGGATAGGTCCTCCCTCAATCATTGCAATCACGTGCATGTGATCCAATAATTGACTCTGAGGGCACTATCTCCAACAATCTCCCACTTGCACTCAAGGCTAATTATTGCGATGCCGCATACTCACAGCCCGTGTGATACCGAACACCCAACTCCTCTACTAGTCAGTCTCACAAAGCTCGTTTGCGAAACTATTGCGTTCGAGGAATAGCCTCAGTGAGTGGATCCGCTGTGATGTTTCTTTCTATGTCTCTCTATATCTTAAGTTCGCGGAGAAAGCCATCTCCCGAAATGAGCAATACCTGTCTTAGAATGTCTGGATGTCTGATGGGACCTAGCTCATAAATGAACTCCAAATCCAAACTTCTTAGACTGTATCATCAACTGAACTTAATCAGTATCCTGCGCCATGCCACCCTCGGTATTGCCTTGGACCATCTGTCCAAAATACTGCCCCTTGTCAGAAGGAAAACTATAACTCTGACAACCTCCTTGTCGTCCATGTCACCTTGGAAGCCTGGAATGATAACTGTCTCCCAAATGAGGCTGTCGTTATCATATCCCTAGAACATCCACTTATGTTCTAAAACTGCTTCCGACTGTTTCTCCAGGATTGGATCAATGTCAACTTATTGCATCTAGTGCAAGAACAACATCTGGTGTGGTACTTGACATCTCATGATTGACTCAATTGCCTAAGCAAGTGATCTGCCAATCATGCACATCCCTCTCCCCTTTAGTCTGTAAGACACCTTTAGAGAGGGTGACTCCATTACCTGCAGGTACACTACCATGCCAGGAGTCGTCCATTCTAAATACTCTTAGAATGCTGTCTAAGTACCCAGATTGGGAAACCACCCAAATCTAGATCTAAAACCATAGATCTTGTAACCAGTATGTCAGATATTATGTCCAAGTCCCATGTGGAGAAACCACTGTGTGACGACCAAAGTATAACCGATCGTAGTATAGGAGTTTCTTTTCCTACTATGTGTATGTCATCCAAATACCAGGATATCACACCCTACTACCTTCTCAACAGATCCATCCCCTATTCTGATGAAGTCAAACCTATGACTGTCACATCAGAAATAGATGATCTATCTCCGCTGTAACTGCTTTAGTCTATAAATAGATATAAGCCTGATGACCACCAATGCTTCCGCTACTACCACTGACCACGACAACCCTCTGCCAGAGTCATATAGACGTGCACTTCTAAAGCTAGTTTAGAACGACGCTATACTCATCCTCCTGCCGGGTCTCACAGTCTGGAACAACAGCAATGGTAAGTCTGGGTAAACAAGAACCTCCCTGCCACCGTCCTTGAGCATACCGAAGTACCTCTCGAGTGCCTGAGGTTACCCATCATATCTGCGGAGTGGCCAATGGAATGTCAAACAAGATTGAATCTTTAGGTTCTTATCAAATCTTCAGTAATCGTTTGCGGTTCTGGAATCACTTCCAGTTCTACCATACTCCCACTACTGTTTTCTGAAAAAATCCATTTTTATTAAAACTGTGGCGAGTCTAGAACAATATTACTATTGATCTCGCAGATGGTAGAAAGTCAACCCTCGTCATAGCCTGGGTCAACCCACAAACAGCCATTACAGAAACGTGTCTTGAGTTGTCCAGTGTCTGGTTTTAAGCATAAGCCGGACAACTCCCCGTACCTTAACAATGTCAAGATATGAACTGTTCTATATCCAATACAGAAACAGAGGCACTGATTTAATGGGAACCAGATTCAAATCATGCAGCTGTCTCCAGTGCATGTCAACTATATGGAAGGAGACCGATCAGCGTTACTCAACTTAGGAATGCTTCCAATTATGAGTAACCTGAAAGAGAAGCTAGTTCTCTTAATCATTACTATCAACTGAACACCATACACAAGTATCTACATCTTCGATCACTTTGAAGAATCCCGATACTTGCTACACCTGGTTCTCTACTCTATTCAAATACCTATAACTCCTCAAAACTTAGACCCTGTGTTTCTACGAAACACATGTCTAAGAACTAGAGAAGTTAAAAGTAAACAGAATATAGTATGAGGACCAACCCCTCTGTCCTAATGGACACTGGACAACATACAATACTTTGTATAAGTCCGCTGAGTCTAACAACTCTTTCACTGTGCGTCGTAGGTTGAAAACTGTACTTTTGGCTAAGAAGAATTACACCGCTGTTTGATGCTCCTTACCTAACCATCCACTGATATAGGTAAATGTCATCGACATAATATCAAAAGGTATATCTCACTCTATGAAAATAGACGTATAGATATATCAATTTGAAATGGTGCACAACAGCGGATATTCAAAACCAAATATTTGCCGACCGGCAAACAGCCCAGATGATCTCCTCAAATATCACCGATTACAACGAATCCCGATATAATGATGATGATCACCCTATTCCTAATAACTTACTCCCACTCATCATTTGTAAAACCATACAGATGTGAGAATCAAACCTGGTAAATACATACCCTGGAGCAAGTGTCTAATCAGGAAATCAGTTTTCTTTTAACAGTACACAGTTGAACTGAAACATTGAAATGTTTCGATGGGGTATCCTGGTATTCCTAGTAATGCCTCTACCATTATCCAGATTCACAACTGTAACCGTATAATTCTTTGCCACCTCTCCAAATCCCTTTATATGTCTTTAGTCATTACCTTCTGCACACCCCTTAGGCCAAATGGTTTTCTTCCTTCCCTACCGTTCGGCACTAGCCTATGGTTTGGAAGAAGACTATCCAATAAGCATAATGGGTGTACTGTCCTAGTCCTAGGAGCACTCGCAATGCGAGAGAAGGTGAAGATAAAAGACAACCGAATAAACCTTATTCCTATTTCTCCTGGACCAGAGTCCATCCCCGAACTGGAACAAGTTCCTTTCGAGTTCGTATATAACCATACGATGGAGTATCCAATAAACTGTGGATCTTCGTAGTGATACGGAGTGTCCTGGAGAAATACAAAGGTGATTTAGGATTGGCGAAGAAATACTTGGTTTGGTCGTGAATAGCAGTCACAATTTACTTTGCCCTCTTACTAATCCCTTGCTTTGTCTTAACTTAATACCTTCTGCACACCATCGTTATGCTAATTGATTTTCTTCATTCCCTACCGGTCGGCACCAGCCTAAGGTTTGGAAGAAGACTATCCAATTTGCGTAATAGGTGTACTATCTCCTAAACCAAGGAGTACTCGCAATGAGAGAAGGTGAAAAGAAAAGACAACTGAATAATCCTATTCGTTTTCTCCAGAACCAGAAACCATCCTCGAAGTCCTTCGAGTTCGTATATAAACATACGATGGTTTTGTCCAATGGAAGTGGACGTTCGCAGTAATGCGGGGTGTCTTGGAGAAAAGGGTAAAAGTAGGAGTGGTAAGGAGGTCTGCAACTCTGACAATCCAAAAGCCAGTGTTAAGAAAGTTCGGTCAACTTGGTCACTGAGTCATAGTCCAGGGTCGGGTTAATGGTCGCTGCCAAAGAGAGAGAGAAAAGAAACGCTCAGCGTGCACTCTAACCTAGATCAGAATGGTTACCAATTTATCTAATCAGGAAACCTCCCACTGTACCTCAAATTCTCCTCCAAACCTGAAAGAAGAATTAGTCGGGGTCACCCGAGGAGTAAACTAACTCATCAGTGGGAATCGGGATCCAACTATCATCGCATGATAACTTGATGGAATCCACTCAAGTCACCACACTCCAGAAGGTATGCGCATGCCTGGCAAGTTTCAGTTCTTTTGAAACTCCCGATGTGATTTTTACCCCTAGGACCCAAGTGACCTTGACGGAGTCAACAAATCAAAGAGTCCTAGTCAAGTTCAACCCGTCATTATCTGGATTGCATTAAACCCACCCGTACGTTCCCTTGACGGAGTCAACAAGGCCGCACGACTGTCCTAACCAATCCCATTTATGCAACAAACAAGCACCACTTAGCTACCGTACACTACGCCTTGACGGAGTCAACAAACGCAGCACGAATACTAAATAATACCCATAAGAAATGACGGAGGGCTACGAATGGTTTTTGGCGAAAAACCTTTAACGTAAAGAACTTGATATCGTTGAAGGAACTGCATAGCCTTTTATAAAAATATAGTGACGAAAACCTTTGCTAAAGAGGTCACTCCCGGTGAAGGGATCTCGGCTCTTTCCCCGTAGAATGAGGTGCAGGATATTCCAACTGAATACCACGATGCAAAGCAAAAGTAATCGGCTATAGTGAAGTTAATGCCCTGACGCAAACTTCTGTCCAAGGGGTCACTCCCGGTGAAGGGATCTCGGCCCTTGCCTCGTCGACTGAGGAGCAGGATATTCCAAATGAATACCACGATGCAAAACAAAAGTGAACGTCCTTGCAATAATAGCTTTTTTTGAAAAATTGTTCCAACAACATCAGAATAGGTTTGTTTATCTTGCATTGATCCGAATCAACGCAGTCCCATCAATTGGTCACACCACAAAGAATGAAAATATACTGATGTACGTATATGCCATCCGCATTTGCCACTGGGTCCCGTCATTACCCGTTAGGTTAGCTAACTAACAACAGAGCGGGGACTGGACTAGCGCGGATGTAAAACATATACAACATCTACTAATATATATACCAATATATTATATCGCTCAAGGCGTGATAAGAATGCAACATCACAGAAATGTACAGCATCACAGAACAATACAGATATCTGGAAGCCCCGGGTTTCACAGAGCCGCTGCTGAAACCCGACGTTCCCCTGGTCGTGTGGATAGCATGTGCAATGAAATCCTAGACCCCTACGGGCGCGGCAAGTCACCCGCTAAAACCTGAAGCGAGGCAGCCCCCTTCAGCTCCGTGAATGGACCACCCAGCACTTCATGGAATCCGGTAACTTGGGCACCCCTCCTGGGTCAACCTGTACCCCCTACGAGTGCGGCGAATAGCCTGCCAATCCTAGAGTGAAGCCCCCTCCGTCTCAATGCCATGAGATGCGGGCCCGTTGCCCTCTAGAACTCGGCTATCCGTGCACCCCTCCGCGGGGTAATCCTAGTACAGAAAGTAAAATATACATACACCGGGTACATCGACCGCAACCAGGTCGTGCCCCAAAAGAATAATACAAACAGGCAGTGACGGCAGTCCACATGTCGGATGCTCGCCCCGCAATATCAAATGTACATAATACAACAAAACTATACTAGCATTGCATCCAGGCTATCCCCCACGACCGATCCGCAACAACACAGCATAAACATAGAACATCAACGTGAAAATCACGTTCGCAAATCCGTCTAACCGGGCTATAGCAGTTAGACAGGATTTACCGATCAAGTGATATTCACGGTCGCAGATATAATGTAAATACTGTGAAATAATGTGTTAAAAAATATCTAATCGATCAAAAATTAACAAGTGGGCCCCCAAGCAATACTGTAGCACTCACAGAAATTCTGGGTCCAAATTTAATATCCCAAAACCCCCATTTTCAGCCCAAAAGCCCACCACAAAAAATTGGTAAAATGAAGGGAATATACTGCGGCGGAATCGCGGCAAAAGAGGGGTCATTGCCGCGGTTCCGCGGTCCTCTGGAAGGATCAACTTACCAAACTTTTGCAGTTTTTTTAGAATTTCATGTACATCAGTTTTCTACACCCTGAAAAATTTTTAGAGCCCGAAAAAAATCGACAGAAAACTGATGCAAGCAAAACGCGGTTTTTGGAATTTTGGTCGATCGGATAAGTAAAACACATTAGAACAAGCTAGGCAAGGTTAATGGCGTGGCTCTGATACCATTTTGCGCCACGGCAGCGCCCCGGCCGTCAAACCGAGGACAAAAAGCGGAATCAAAATTTTTCTTTAACTTTAAACTGGCGCTACCGCGGACAATATACCCGGATCGTGACCATTAACCGATACTAGCAAAAAAGAGAAAGGGTGAGAGATATACTGAGTGATCCGAGTCCTCCGGTCTTCTCGTCGTCGTCCCGATCTCCCGCGGAAACTCCGGTCGTCGCATCCTTGCCGGAAGGGCACCACATCGTCTGTATCTTTTACGGGCTCCCACCTCGATGCCGAGGCAACTCGGGCATGAAGCTGGCAAGTCGACGTGCCCAAGATGTGCTGTAGAATATAGTGTAGATGATGCTTGTCTCTTTGGGGTTATGTTGCCTTGATGGAGGAATGAAGAACTTTGGAGAGGGTTTCTCTTTTGTTGCATGAATGAATAATATGAGATAGATAAAAATGAGAACAACCATACTCTCTCATAGGAAATGTGGCCGGCCCCTACAAAATGGAGAATGGTGGAGGGATAAACAAAACTCATGAAGGGAGGTGAGTGTAGGAGAAAAAGAAAAGGTGACCACATCATAAAGTAAAGCTCCCATCATAATACAAATCAATCCTAATCTTTCTAATCTCATAAAGCAAGGAAAAGACTAAGAAAGCATCTCATCATGAAGAACTATCATGATGCCACCAATAAGCAAGAAACCCCCTCCCCAAAAGTAATTTGTAAAACTGCAAATTACCCCCTCCATCGGAAAAGTCCGGCCGGGAAAGAACAAAGGAAAACCGGCCGGAACGGAATGCAAACTGGCAACTCCAGAAAACTGGTCCCGTAATAAATTACAGGAAAACCCCGATACTGTGCATACACACCCGCATCTGTATTCCTACCGGATACAAATGCAATGAGACAAAATCTACACTGTACTAAACTAGGACCGGCTTAAACCAAAGCCGGCTAGTAAAATCCGTCCGATCCTGATCCGTGCAATACCGCACGTATCTGATCGAACCTTGCCATATAACTATACGGCCACTAGTATAAACCGTCCGATCCTGATCCGTGCAATACCGCACGTATCTGATCGGACCCTGCCATATCTCCATACGGCCTCTACAGCGTTTCGCCCGAAAGCTTGAGTAACTGAAAGTGTGGTGGACTCTAAAGACTCGTCAATACTATGGTTGTGGATTTAACCACTAGCACGTCAGAGGTATTAGCCAATACGTGGCGGGCCACCAGCTATTGACCAAAAGGGACGTCGATGAGCAAGCTGACCCTGACACCCTACTGAGCCTGTCAGTGACAATATCCGTACAGTCCGGTCCGTTTGTCTATGAGCATCGCATGTCGGGCCTAGGGGGTTGGTAAAAGTCAGACCCCCAAAAGCGGTACAAGTCGTGTCGGAGTGTAGCCCAGAACGCCCTGAGATACTACTGGAATACCTACCAGTAAACCTCCTGCCTCGGCTGAGGGCTTTGCGTAATGGCTCTCCTAGACACAGCGCGACCTCACCCCCAATACCGGGAGAGACGAACCCCTGAAGATCCGTTCACTGCCTCCATGTGGCTCGGGACTGTACCCAACTAAAACCTGTTTGCACAACTCCTTTGAGCCGTGGTAGGGTAGTAATCAAAGTACAGTGGGAACTCACACGAGACAAATGACGATCTCCAGGTCGATGAACTAACCTGTACACATGTCACCAGGGAACTGCTATCTGACGTCAGGTATAAGACCAACTAGCATGTTCCCGGCGAGTCCTGTCCGGTGTACTCATAACCCAATGAGCACCTGTATACATCTTAGGTGAACCAACTGACACCAGTGGCTTGTGAGACCGGCCACCGCCCCTCGTCGGGGTCTCGACTGTATACACTAGTCTACTCTGGAGAATCGATGCCCTGTCTCGAAACTCCCACGACTAGGGTCCTTTTAAGGATGTGCTTATAGACCACCAGCTCTCATGGATATGATCGCCATCATACTGCCGGCAGTCAAGCAAGAATCCTAGGGGCTCTATCAGCGTGTAATAGTGACCTGTAAGGTCACCTGAAATAGTACACGATGTTAAAGGTAAACCAGATAGCATACTATCATCTCGAGTAAGACTGTCCTACCGGGATAGGTCCTCCCTCAATCATTACAATCACGTGCCTGTGATCCAATAATTGACTCTGAGGGCACTATCTCCAACAATCTCCCACTTGCACTCAAGGCTAATTATTGCGATGCCGCATACTCACAGCCCGTGTGATACCGAACACCCAACTCCTCTACTAGTCAGTCTCACAAAGCTCGTTTGCGAAACTATTGCGTTCGAGGAATAGCCTCAGTGAGTGGATCCGCTGTGATGTTTCTTTCTATGTCTCTCTATATCTCAAGTTCGCGGAGAAAGCCATCTCCCGAAATGAGCAATACCTGTCTTAGAATATGTCTGGATATCTGATGGGACCTAGCTCATAAATGAACTCCAAATCCAAACTTCTTAGACTGTATCGTCAACTGAACTTAATCAGTATCCTGCACCATGCCTCCTTCAGTATCCGCTTGGACCTCCTGTCCAAACTACTGCCCCTCATCAGAGGGAAAACTATAACTCTGACAGCCACTCTGTCATCCAGGTCACCTTGGAAGCCTGGAATGATAATCGTCTCCTAAAGGAGGCTGCTGTTATCATATCCCTAGAACATCCACTTATGTTCTAAAACTGCTTCCTAATGTTTCTCTAGGATTGGATCAATATCAACTTATTGCATCTACTGCAAAAACAACATCTGGTGTGGTACTTGACATCTCATGATTGACTCAATTGCCTAAGCAAGTGATCTGCCAATCATGCACATCCCTATCCCCTTTAGTCTGTAAGACACCTTTAGAGAGGGCGACTCCATCACCTGCAGGTACACTACCGTGCCAGGAGTCGTCCATTCTAAAACACCTTTAGAATGCTGTCTAGGTACCCAGATTGGGAAACCACCCAAATCTAGATCTATAGATCTAGTAACCGGAATGTCTTGATATTATATCCAAGTCCTATGTGGAGAAACCACTGTGTGACAACCAATGTATAACCGATCGTAGTATAGGAATATCACTTCCTACTCTGTGTATGTCATCCAAATACCAAGACATTACACCCTACTACCTTCTTAACAGATCCATCCCCTATTCTGATGAAGTCAAACCTATAACTGTCACATCAGAAATAGATGATCTATCTCCGCTATATCTGCTTTAGTATATAAATAGACATAAGCCACCTGTCCACCAATGCTTCCGCTACTCCCACTGACTACGACAACCCTCTGGCAGAGTCATATACACGTGCACTTCTAAAGCTAGTTTAGAACGACGCTATACTCATCCTCCTGCCGGGTCTCATAGCCTGGAACAACAGTAGTGTTAAGTCTGGGTAAACAAGAACCTCCCTGTCACTGTCCTTGAGGCTACCGGAGTACCTCTCGGGTGCCTGAGGTTACCCACCATATCTGCGGAGTGGCCAATGGAATGTCAAGCCAGATTGAATCTTTAGGTTCTTATCAAATTTTCAGTAATCGTTTGCGATTCTGGAATCACTTCCAGTTCTACCATACTCCCACTACTGTTTTCTGAAAAAATCCATTTTTATTAAAACTGTGGCGAGTCAAGAACAATGTCACTATTGATCTTCCAGATGGTAGAAAGTTAACCCTCGTCATAGCCTGGGTCAACCCACAAACAGCCATTACAGAAACATGCCTTGAGTTATCCAGAGTCTGGTTTTAAGCATAAGCCGGATAACTCCCTGTACCTTAACAATGTCAAGATATGAACTGTTCTATATCCAATACAGAAACAGAGGCACTGATTTAATTGAACCAGATTCAAATCATGCAGCTGCCTCTAGTGTATGTCAAGTAAATGGAGAGAGGCCGATCAGCGTTACTCAACTTAGGAGTGCTTCTAATGATGAGTAACCTGAAAGAGAAGCAAGTTCTCTTAATCATTACTATCAACTGAATACCATACACAAGTGTCTACATCTTCGATCACCTTGAAGAATCCTGATACTTACAACACCTGGTTCTTTACTTTATTCTTATACCTATAACTCCTCAAAACTTAGATCTTGCATTTCTACGAAACACATGTCTAAGAACTAGAGAAGTCATAACTAAACCGAATATAGTACGAGGACCAACCCCTCTGTCCTAATGGACACTGGACAATATACAATACTCTGTATAAGTCCCTTTAAGTCTAATAACTCATTCCCTGTGTGTCGTAGGTTGAAAACTGTACTTATGGTTAAGAAGAATTACACCGCTGTTTAATGCTCCTTACCTAACTATCCACTGATATAGGTAAATGTCATAGACATAATTTCAAAAAGGTGTATCTCACTCTATAAAAATAGACGTACAGATATATCAATTTTAAATTGGTGCATAACAGCGGATATTCAAAACCAAATATTTGTCGTCCAGTAAACAGCCCAGGCGATTTCCTCAAATATCACCAATTACAACGTATTCCAATATAATGAGGATGATCACCCAATTCCCAATAATTTACTCCCACTCATCATCTGTAAAACCATACAGATGTGAGAATCAAGCCTGGTAAATACATACCCGGGAGCAAGTGTCTAATTGGGAAATCAGTTTTCTTTTAATAATACACAGTGAAACTGAAATATTGAAATGTTTCGTAGGGGTATCCGGGTATTCCTAGTAATGCCTCTTCCATTATCCAGAATCACAACTGTAACCGTATATTTCTTTGTCATCTCTCCAAATCCCTTTATATGTCTTTAGTCATTACCTTTTGTACACCCTCTTAGGCTAAATGGTTTTCTTCCTTCCTTACCATTCAGCACCAGCCTATGGTTTGGAAGAAGACTATCCAATAAGCATAATGGGTGTACTGTCCTAATCCTAGGAGCACTCGCAATGCAAGAGAAGGTGAAGATAAAAGACAACCGAATAAACCTTATTCCTATTTATCCTGAACCAGAATCCATCCCCGAACTGAAACAAGTTCCTTTCGAGTTCGTATATAATCATACGATGGAGTATCCAAATAATTGTGGATCTTCGTAGTGATACGGAGTGTCCTGGAGAAATACAAAGGTGAAGACGGAGTGGTAATGAAATACTTGGTTTGGTCGTAAATAGTAGTCGCAGTTTACTTTGCCCTCTTACTAATCCCTTTATTTGTCTTAACTTAATACCTTCTGCACACCATTGTTATGCTAATTGGTTTTCTTCATTCCCCACCGTTCGGTACCAGCCTAAGGTTTGGAAGAAAACTATCCAATTTGCGTAATAGGTATACTATCTCCTAAACCAAGGAGTACTCGCAACCTGAGAGAAGGTAAAAGGAAAAGACAACTGAATAGTCCTATTCGTTTTCTCCAGAACCGGAAGCCATCCTCGAATAAATTCCTTCGAGTTCGTATATAACCATACGATGGTTTTGTCCAATGGAAGTGGACGTTCGTAGTAATACGGTGTGTCCTGGAGAAAAGGGTAAAAGTAGGAGTGGCAATGAGGTATGCAACTCTGACAATCCAAAAGCCAGTGTTTTAAGAAGGTTCGGTTAATTTGGTCACTGAGTTATAGTCAAGGGTCGGGCCATGATCACTGCCAAAGAGAGAGAGAAAAGAAACACTCAGCGTGCACTCTAACCTAGATCAGAATGGTTATCACTTTATCTAATCAGGAAACCTCCCATTGTAACGTCAAATTCTTCCCCAAACCTGAAAGAAGAATTAGTCGGGATCACCCGAGGAGTAAACCAACTCATCAGTGGGAATCGGGATCCAACTATCATCGCATGATAATGTGACGGAATCCGCTCACGTTATCACACTCCAGAAGGTATTCGCATATCTGGAAAGTTTCAGTTTCTTTAGAAACTCCCGATGTGATTTTTGCCCCATGCTCTTATGACCTTGACTAAGGCCAACAAATCATATGTCACATGTCAAGTTCTACCCGTCATTGTCCAGGTTAATTTGAACCCACCCGTACAAGCCCTTGACTAGGGCCAACAAGGCTATACGACTGTCCCAAACCAACACGTCTATCTATGCAGCAGAAAGGTAACAAGCAGCTACCATACACTATGACTTGACTAAGGCCAACAAATATAGCATGAATACTACGTGCTACCCGTCTGAAATGACGGAGGGCTACGAATGGTTTTTGGCGAAAAACCTTTAACGTAATGAACTTGATATCGTTGAAGGAACTGGATAGCTTTTATAAAAATATAGTGGCGAAAACCTTTGCTAAAGAGGTCACTCCCGGTGAAGGGATCTCGGCTCTTTCCCCGTAGAATGAGATGCGGGATATTCCAACTGAATACCATGATGCAAAGAAAAAGTAAACGACTATAGTGAAGTTATTTCCCTGACACAAACTTCTATCCAAGGGGTCACTCCCGGTGAAGGGATCTCGGCCCTTGCCTCGTCGACTGAGGTGCTGGATATTCATAACCGAATAGCACTGTGCAAAACAAAAGAGAATGTACTTGCAATAACAGCTTTTTTTTTGAAAAGTGTTCCAACAACATCAGAATAGGTTTGCTTAGCTTGCATTGATCCGAATCAACGCAGTCTCATCAATTGATCACACCAATAAAGAATGAAAATAATGATGTACGTATATACCATCCACATTCTCCACTGGGTCCCGTCATCACCCATTAGGTTACTTAACTAACGACAGAGCCGGGACTGGACTAGCGCGGATGCAAAACATATACGGCATCTACTAGTATATATATCAATATATAATATTCGCTCAAGGCGTTATAAAATGCAACATCACAGAAATGTAATAAGAATCACAGAACAATACAGATATCTGGGATCCGCGGGTTTCATAGAGCCGCTACTGAAACCCGACGTTCCTCTGGTCGTGTGGATAGCCTGTGCAATGAAATCCTAGACCCCTACGGGCGCGGCAAGTTACCCACCAAAACCTGAAGCGAGGTAGCCCCCTTCAGCAACGTGAATGGACCGCCCAGCACTTCACGGAATCTGGCAACTTGGGCACCCCTCCTTGGGTCAACCTGTACCCCCTACGAGTGCGGCGAATAGCCCTCCAATTCTAGAGTGAAGCCCCCTCCGTCTCAATGCCATGAGATGCGGGCCCGTTGCCCTCTAGAACCCGGCTATCCGTGGACCCCACCGCGGGGTAATACTAGTACAGAAAGTAAAATATACAACGGGTACATCGACCTTAGCCCGGTCGTTCCCAAAAAGAATAATATACAAACAGGCAGTGACGGCAGTCCACATGTCGGACGCTCGTCCCGCAATATCAAATGTACATAAGATACCAAAACTGTACTACCATTGCATCCAGGCTATCCCCACGACAAATCCGCAACATCACAGCACAACACAGAATATCAACGTGAATGTCACGTTCACAAATCCGTCTAAAAGGGCTATAGCAGTTAGACAGGATTTATCGATCAAATGACATTCACGGTCGCAGATATAATGTAAATACTGTGAACTAATATGTTTAAAATTTTCGATCGACTAAATTTCCCAAAGTGGGCCCCAAGCACAACTGTAGCACTCAAAGAAAATCTGGGCCCAAACAGAACATACCAAAAACCCTATTTCCATGTCAGAAGCCCACTGTAAAAATTTGGTGCAGTGAGGCTACAGTACGGTCGCGGATCCGCCGCCAAAACGTGGTTTTGGCCGCGGATCCGCCGCGCCACAATAATATCAGCCGACCAAATTTTCACAGAATTCTCAAAAAACCCTGCACGTATTTTTCCAATATACCAAATAATTTTTAGAGCAAGGAAAAATTCGACAGAAAGTGCGACATGGAAATGTGGTTTTTGGAAAATCCGATCGATCGAACTTGTAAACATGTTAGAGCAAGGTAGACTAGGTTAATGGCGTGACTCTGATACCAGTGTAAGTGCACGGCAGCGCCCCGGCCATCAATCCGAGGCCAAAATGCGGAAACGAAACTTTTCTTTAAACTTTAAAACGGCACTACCGCGCACTATAAAACCCGGATTGGGCCATTAACCTACTCCTAGCAAACTAGAGAATGGGTAGAAAGTTATACCGAGCGATCCGTGTCCTTCGGTCTTCGGCCTCCATCCCGATCTCCTCGCGGAATCTCCGTTCTTCATCTCCTCGTCGGAAATGGCACCACATCGCCGATTCTTTTTACGGGCTCCCATCTCTGGACCGAGACAACTCGGACACGAAGTTGGCAAGCCGACGTGTCCAAGAATGCTGTAGATGAAGTGTAGAATGGATTGTCTCGATGCGGGTATGAAGTTGCCATATATGATGGAGGAATGAATAAATGAACAAGAGGAAAATCTTTGGGATTTTTGGTGTAAGCTAAAAAATGAGATGAAGAATTTTCCACACCAAAAATAATTCTCTCACCCTCAAATGTGTGGCCGGCCTCTCTCAAAATGGGAGTGGAAAAAATCCAAGAAGGAAGGTAAGTGTAGTAAAAGCAAAGGGGTGATCATAAACAAAAGCAAACCTCACTTCAAAACATCACCCTCACATCTTCATCAAATCACATCTCAATTAATGCAAACCATGATGAAAGAAAAAAGCAAAGATGCTTGAATTATCATAATCCACCATTTACAAATAACCCCTCTCCACAATTGCTAATTTGCACAACTGCAAATTAGCCCCTCCATCAGAAAAATCCGGCCATGAAGGAACAAAGGAAAACTGGCCGAAACGGAATGCAAACTGGCAACTTCAAAAAGCTGATTCCGTAATAAATTACAGGAAAACCTCGCGACTGTATATACATACCCATATTTGTATTCCGACCGAATACAAATGCAATGAGACAAAATCTACATTGCACAATACTAGGATCCGGCATAAACCAAAGCCCGCTAGTATTATCCGTCCGATCATGATCCGTGCAATACCGTACGTATCTGATCGAACCCTGCCATATCTCCATACGGCCTCTACAGCGTTTCGCCCGAAACTTGAGAAACTGTCTGTGGGGGACTCTAAAGACTCGTCAATATTTTGGCTGTGGATTTAACTACTAGCACGTCAGAGGTATTAGCCATACGTGACGGGCTACCAGGTATTGACCAAAAGGGACGTCTGTGAGCGAACTCATACTGACACCCTACTGAGCCTGTCAGTGACAATATCCGTACAGTCCGGTCCGTTCGTTTATGAGTATCGCATGGCGGGCCTAGGGGGTTTGTAAAAGTCAGACCCCCAATAGCGGTACAAGTCGTGTCGGAGTGTAGCCCAGAACACCCTGAGATATTACTGGAATACCTACTAGTAAATCTCCTGCCTTGGCCAAGAACTTCATGTAATGGCTCTCCTAGACACAGCGCGACCTCACCCCCAATACCGGGAGAGACGAACCCCTGAAGTTCCGCTTACTGCCTCCATGTGGCTCGGGACTGTACCCAACTAAAACCTGTTTGCACGACTCTCTTGAGCGTGGTAGGGTAGTAATCAAAGTACAGTGGGAACTCACACGAGACAAATGACGATCTCAGGTCGATGAACTAACCTGTACATATGTCACCAGGGAACTGCTATCTGACGTCAGGTATAAGACCAACTAGCATGTTCCCGGCGAGTCCTGTTCGTTGTACTCATAACCCAATGAGCACATGTATACATCTTAGGTGAACCAACTGACACCAGTGGCTTGTGAGACCGGCCACCGCCCCTCGTCGAGGTCTCGACTGTATACACTAGTCTACTCCGGCGTATCGATGCCCTGTTTCGAAACTCCCACGACTAGGGACCTTTTAAGGATGTGCTTATATACCCCAGCTCCCACGTATATGATCGCCCTCATACTGCTGGCAGTCAAGCAAGAATCCTAGGGGCTCTATCAACGTGCAATAGTGACTTGTAAGGTCACCTAAAGCAGTACACGATGATAAAGATAAACCGGATAGAATACTATCATCTTGAGTAAGACTGTCCTACCGGCATAGGTCCTCCCTCAATCATTGCAATCATGTGCATGTGATCCAATAATTGACTCTGAGGGCACTATATCCAATAGAGATTTGGCTTCTTATTCTAATGGAGCCTGGGGAGGGAAGGCGTGATTCCTTTTTTGTTTGCACCCCTAGATTTTATACAGGGATTGATGTGATATCACCTGTAGGGCATAAATTTCATTTTGTTTTATTTCTTTCTGCGATGCTCTATCATTTCAGCTTTTATATCGCGAAGGTCGCGATTACCCAATCATTTCGGCTATTTTTCACGGTGCCCAATCATTTCGGCTATTTATTTTATTTTTACTCGCTGCTTTTTATTGCGAGTTGCCCAATCATTTCGGCTATTTTTCATGCATACATTTTTACTTGCTGATTTTGTTGCAAGTTGCCCCATAATTTCGGCTATTTCGTATGCATGTGTGGCTCGCTAGTTTCTCGCTGCAAGCCTGGAATTAGACACCAATTTCGGCATCAGCACCGCTACAACTGGAATATTGCCAGGAGCGAATCATCATTTGCCTCTGTCGATGTCGAACAAAGGTGGCTTAGCGAACAGGGTTAGGATCCTGTCGACTAAGGTTTTTGACTTCATGAGCCGTAAGGGTCTCATAATGATTTTTCTCCCTGCAAGTCGTGAGGATCTCGTAGGTGCGTTTTCTTCTTAGGAATCGTGAAGACTCCTAAGTGTATGGATTCTCGTAAGTCGTAAGGATCTTACAAGAGTATTTTCTTTTTATAAGTCGAGAGGGCTTACAAGGGGGTTCACCGTGCAAACATATCCCTAGTCACGGATGGGACTTTGTTAAGGAAATGTTTATTCGCGCCCGTGGATTGTATACAAGGGTCGGCATTGAGCCGCTTGTAGGGCAGTGTCGGAAGTTGTGGTGGCTACTTAAGAACAGGTTTAGATCCCTGTGGCTTAAGACTTTCAAATCTTATGAGCCGTGAGGGTCTCATAAGAGGGTTCTCCTTACGAGTCGTGAGGATCTCACAAGTGTAATTTCCCCTTAGGAATCGCGGGGATCCCTAAGTGTGTTGCTCCCTTGTGATTCGTAAGGATCTCACGCAGGTGGTTTCTCCTTACAATGTCGAGAGGACCTTGCAAGTGTCTTTTAACGAGGTTGCGCCCTTTCGGGTTTTCACAAAACTCGCCAGTAGCCCTGCTGTTTTTACTCACGGTGCCCTTTCGGGTTTTCATCCGTGCCCTTTTCGCTTATGGACATACCATTTTTTTCTTTTGTTTATTCTAACGAGGTTGCGCCCTTTCGGGTTTTCACAAAACTCGCCGGCAGCCCTGCTGTTTTTACTCATGGAGCCCTTTCGGGTTTTCATCCGTGCCCATTTTGCTTATGGACATACCCTTTTTTTGTCTTTTTTATTCTTTTTTTGTATCAGCCTTGGGATGCTGCAGTCCACAGTAGTTTATCGACGTCTCGGTCAACAGCTACTTTTAGGACATAGTGGTCCATCGTTAGTTTAGGGACGTTTCGGTCTGCTTTTAGTTTAAGAACGTTTCGGTCCATCTTTAGTTTAAGGACATTTCGTTCCGCTGTTAGTTTAAGGACGTTTCGGTCCGTCGTTTGTTTAAGGACGTTTCGGTCCGCAGCTGGTACTACTTATAGAGTTTAGGTTTAGGAAGATAGCGAGCGGACATAGTCGTCGTCATCTATCATTGACCTGGGCCGTGACTCGTCAGGCGTAGTACTTTTTTAGGAAGCGACCATTGATTGGCCTGAAGGGCCTTTCGCCATGCATGTCTGATTGGTAGAGTTTTTGCGTGCTTAGTTAATTACCGTAATCAAGACGGTTTCGCTTGTAGCTAGCCGGTTGAGTAGGGGTCGTCCGCAGGGAGATGGGAATTTTTTTCTATGTGCTTTAACGAGTTAAGTCCAAATGTCCAGGTTTGTTTTGAGATTAACTATGTGCTAAAATGATATATAAAGAGAGCTTGTTAGGGTTATGATTAGGTTAGTTTGAGTTAGGAGTCGCTCACTTCTTTCGTTGCCACTCTTAATATCGGTGCTATGGTAATTGGCAACAACGGGGATTAGCACGACTAGGAAGGAACTTGCGAGTATAAGCTAGGCTTTCCAACGCATAAGTTCTTCCTTTTGGTGCTTGTCCGTCCGTTCTTGGCTCTTAGCCTTAACCTCCGGTTAATTCAACCACAACCGGTCTCACTAAGGAATCACCGCTATTATGTAGGATAGGGTGCCGTAGGGAGCGGATTGTGGTTCAATTAACGAGAGTCCGAATTAAGATGTTGGGCATGAAAAGAGTGAGAGAGATTTCCTTCTCTCAAACTTTCCTTATCCTACCCTAACAAGTATGAAAACTACTCACCCATTATAAGGAAAAGAAAATAAAACAAAGGAGGAAGATAGAAAGAAAGATGTTAGAAGATTACAACTAGCTATTTGAGACCTCCCCTTGGCAAGGATCAAGCTTAAGCATCATTGTTGTTTAAGGATAAAGAAAAAGAGAACAAGAAAGAAACAAACAACAAATAACAACAACTAGATTAGCAAATGAAAATTACAAGCAATTATAATTAACAAAAGAACAAGACAAGCATGATAACAAAGAGAACTCTTTTATTCATTCTTCACTCACAAAAGCTCACTACAAGTTTTTAATGGAGAAGAGATGAGAAGAGGAAGAAGAATTACAACATGTATTCTAATGTAGCGTCTTGAAAAGTCGTTTTGGTGTTTTCCTAAAATTCGGTGAAAATTCGGTATTTTTCCGAAAACCGTCTTTCTTGTTATTTTGCAGTTTAGGGCTAATTATACTTAAAATTGATAGGTAATTGCTTGTTTTTAGTAGCTAATGAGTTAATTATGAAATTCTGGTCGTTTAAAAATTTTTCCTAATTTTTCAATTTTTTAATATTATTTTAAGCCGGTAAGAAAATACATTAAATTAGCGATAAATACAAATTTTTCCGGGCTAATTTTAATCTCTAAAATTATGATAATTAAAATCTAGTGGTAACATAAATTTTTAGTAATTTATTTTGATTTTTAACAAATTTTTATGATTTGAAACGAATTTATTGAATTTTGAGCTAAAACTTGCAATTTTTGAGTTGTAGGGGGCCTTTTTGCATAAAATTTCTTTTGTAAAACCCCTCTCTCTTTTCCCTCAGCCCTTGGACAGCCCAACCCTGACCAAGTCCAGAAATTTCTGGCCTCTTTTCTTTAGTTTCTTTCTTGAGTTGATTTAAGGGTTTTTTTTGATTTATTTTAAATATTGTTAATAAGGTATGGTGCATTTGACTTTGGAACTTGACCCTTGACTTTCCCCACTTGCCCACACCCTCCCCCTCACCTCAATACTGGCCGAAACCTGCACACCCTCTTCTTCCTCTCTTTTCTTTTCATTTTCCTTCAATTTCTTCAAGAAAACATATCAAAATCCACACTTTATTCAAAAATTCAAACAAAATCCTTACGCTATCATTATCCTTAGCCATTCTTGCTTGGATCTTGGTGTTTGAGGCCATCATTTGGAGCAAAATCCATTCTTTCTAGATCTCAAGTGAGGTATAATTCTCATCAAAGTTACTTTCTTTTGTTGCTAAATTCCTTTAAATGCATGGTTTAGTGTTAAAAGTTAAATAATTTCTAATCTAGTTTAAAAAAAAAAATGAGTAGTTTGTTTAACTAGGGTTTTGAAGCCATGTTAGTTAATTAGATTGTCTTTTAGTTAATCTAGTTGTTAATTAACTAATCTATATGATCACCTTGTTTATGTAGTTTTCAATTATGCTAATTTAGTTAAATTTAGAAGTGTGAAATTGCTTTTTTTAGGATTTTCAAGAGAGGGTTTATGTATGGAAATGGTATTTGAAGCTTGATTAGTGAGTGGATTAGGGTTTAGAAAACATTATTTAGTTGTTTAGACCTAAATTGTTATCTAATATTTTGCTAACCTAAATCTAAGAGGTTAATTTTCTTATGTGGGCTTTTATTGTGCTAAATTAAGTTTTCAAGTGTGGAAATTGATTGGAATTTGCTAGGTTATGAATTCAAGAATGGTTGTTTATGGAAAATAGGATTGGAATCATTGCTATTGTGTTGTAATTAGTGTTTGTAGATTTCTTGTAGTGTGCTTGGGTAATTATGCTTTATTGTAGTCGTTTTGTCGCAAATCGGCGATTTTTGCACCGATTTTGGGACGCAAATGCTTACTAGTTTTGTATAAAAATTATGTGATGAATTATTTTTGATATCTTGATGATTGTAATGGCTTGTCCTACGACTTTTAGGATGCGTGAGTGCGGATTTTTGGGTAGTCGGGTTTTAGTTTTGCCGGGCGACCAAATCGGCGTTTTTTGGCAGTTTTTGCGATTTTCGCGTGTGTTCCGCGCACTTTGTGCACGTTGTACCTAGATAGCGAACTTTAGTAGTTTCGTTGGGGTTTTGCGTCGTTCTTGATATGTAACCTTATATTTGGTATTGATGTAAATTCCAGGTTCGGTCGCGGAGACGTCAGACGCGGCGCGAAAGGGAAAGGCGGTGATTGGACACAGCTAGCCAGGGATCCCGGTGAGTAGATGTAACATCTACGGGGGACTATCGTTGGATGGCGCAAGCCGCCCGATAGTTTTAGTAACTTATAAATCCTTAGTAATGTTAGTAATTAGGGGTGAAATACTTAATTGACTATTTGCTGCATCCATGCATTATATTGACATACCTATACGAAACCATTTCATAGGACACCTGCACCATTACCAGGGTTTTTATATGCAGCACGAGCACTATTCATGCTTACACACACACCCTGGTAATTGCCATGCCACCACACTAGATAACTTTTAAATTGAAACCTTTTACTAATTGATACTTAAACTGGTACTATTGCCTTTAATTCCTAAAAAATGAAACCGTAGTATTGCTATTCATGTGCATGTACTTCATCATATTAATTGTTCATGCTTAATACATTAATCACACATCGCAACTTGATTATTGATATCATACGCATTCATTATCATTGATATATGCACTTATGAGGATTTCTTGAGATTTTATGATATTGCTGGATTTCGGGGGAAAGCCGCAAAATTTCTAAACTTATTATATTTTTAAAATATGTAAATTGCGATTTTATAGTGATGTAAGTGTCGTCCACCATGAGTTTGCTGTGGATTTGGAAATCCGTGTCGAGGAGTGGAGGAACCGGCACGGGTACATGGTGGGTCCGGTAAGGTACCCCGGGGCAAGAGGAATGTGGTGATGACGTTGAGCCTGGCAGGGGACGGATTACCTACCGGTGACTGTTTGGGACGGCGGATATCCAGAGGATACCGACCGTGGTCGCTAGATGATGAGATATTGATATTTGAGATGGGTCAGCCGGACGACTGAGGCCAGAGATACATTTATGAGATTTAAGACAGCTTTTGAGTGTCGTTGCTGGACACCGATTTTCGTCGATTCATTGACATTATGCTGGCATTCTAAAAGAGTTTCAAAAACAAAAAGAGATAAAATATTTCTTATATATACCTATTGAGATCTCAGATTTTCATGTTGCATACATATTAGCATACTGATGTTGTATACACACCTGCTAGTGCATCCAGTCATACCTGTATTTTAGATGCTAGGATGCTTGTGTGCATGCATACGATAGCCTTTGTAGATGTTATTTATTACTCACGAGTTGGCAACTCATCCCCGTTGTGCCACAGTCTTTTGCAGGTCCGCTCCGTCAGTTCAGTAGCGGCGGGCGCACTTGTTCTTTTGCCTCTTTTGCCTGAGCTCGAGATTTGCTCATAGGTGGGTTATGTTATTATTTTGTACCACCTTGTATATTCTTTGTATCTAGTGTACTCCATCTACTGTTTCTACCAGATCATTGTATATTGACCTAGAGATGAGACTGTGAGGTTTGTGGATTTTATGCTGTATTTTGGGGTCGTGCTCACTTGAGCCGACATGCTACTTTTTTTCATGCTTCCTTATGATTATTATGCTTGTTGTCATTTATATTGCGTGGGATTTGTGACCGCCTTATGGCGAAGAGCTAGCTCCCGCTTGGGGATGCCTTATTTGTTGGTTTTACATATATTCTTGTTGTACCCATTTTTGGGGGCCAGTATTTACAAAGGAGACTTTGCCGAAATTTTCGGAAAAATTAGTATTGTTTTTAAAAGGGGTTTTATATGACTTATTTGATAAACTTGCTTTCAAATGTTTGGGTTTTTCTTCACTCTTTTGCTTAATTGGTTTTGTTTTCTGGGCTTTTGGCTTACTTATTTTACGGACGCCTTTAGACGTTTCGTAAACTTAAGTGCCAGTCACGTTCCGTACCCTGCGGGTCATGACATCTAAAATCTAAATACAAGAATAAGCACCCTTAGCTTTGGCAAGTTCTGGACTATTTATAGGCAGGGAAATGGAAACCTAGGTCAACAAACTGCCTCCATATAGAATGACCAAAATACCCCTGAAACATCGTCCACTGAGGAGCCCGTACGGCCGCGGTTCCGCGGCCTAAGCATGCTTATGCCGCGGAACCGCGGCCCTTTAGTGGAGTTAGGCCATGAAACTTGGTGGTTTTCTCCTGTTTTTTGTTGTATGCAGTGTGGTATATGTTTTTTCTCAGAAACTCTTCATAATTTTTCCAGAATTTCAGCAGAACAAAAGGTGATGTGATGTGGATCTTTTGCCATGATTTCCTCGAGCACCGCGTAGATATGTTGGATCTTATGTTGACATTGAGCTTTGTGCATGAAAATGACATCGATTTGCCATTTTGTCCCTTAAACTGGTGTGCGGCTACATACGGATAGAGAGCGGAGACCCGTGTTTTATCTGTGGTTGGCAGTAATCTGGAATTTGTCGAGCTTTTCCATGAATTTCATTGTTTAGAGCTGAGAACCTGTATCCAGCAATTAACTAGCAAATACGGCTCAAGAATACCTACCGATAAGCAATGTGATAAAAATTGGGCGGTATAAAAATGTAAAAATCTGATATGAACAAATACCCCCAAACTTATCATTTGCTCGTCCCGAGCAAAGCCAATTTATTCACAAAAATTCCTAACCTCACTTTCGCAGGGAACGCGATTGCACTGAGCATGTGCAACAAGCCGTTAAACCTCTAGGTGTTCCTAGTAGGAGGATTGTTGTCTCCTGAGGGTTTTCAGCGGATACTACCCACAAAATCCGGTCAAGCTAGTTTTGCAAATTAACTACGATTCAAAACCCCTAAAGTTTTGTTTTAGAAAATAACAATTCTATTATCCTGAGTCTAGACTATCGAACCTTTATTTTTCACACCTCGCTTCTTATTTAACTTAAGATTTTATATATCTTTACGTGCAGTGCAAATAGTGTCGTTAAGTTCCAGAAGAATCGATTAAAGTCATTATGTCACACAATAAAAGCCCAGATAAAATTTTTAAAAGGATCACATAAGTTTTATAAAGAGTTAAGCATTTTTCAAGTTTCGTTTTCCAGTAAGGTTTCAATTTCAGAATTTCTATCTTCCTCAACAGGAAACTAGGTCTTATTTTTCACTCCACATTTTCTTGTTTTCATTTCATACACACCTCTGTGAACGTGCAATAGTCTTTATCATAGAATAAAACCTTCATATCTCCGCTAGAAATATTTTTTTTATAAAAACCTGTCTTTTGTCAAGATTATTCTCACACAAAGAACCGTTAGGAATTTTAACTCGGAGAGAACACTTGCTTGACTTTGTTTTTATCTGGACTTTCTAGGCTTCTTAACGAGCTTTGAGCCAATGCACCCAAACCAGTTGGCTTTAGGGCATTAGGTGTAGAGACACCCCAGCGGACTTAATTACTCAAGTTACCTAGGCCCAAAAACAAAAGACAATTTAGCGTGAAAATCATGATGATTCAATGCGAACGGAGATATAACCGGTAGTTCAGTTATTTTTTGGATAAAAGACGTGTTTAGTGGGTTAGGTGTGTAATCATTCCAATCAAGTTTCAGATGGGTTATTTTTCAGAATTAGTTCCAATGAAGGCATCAATAACATTCCTTCATATTCGCTTCACTTCATAAACTATTCTTGATATTACTTATTTCAGAACAAACCTATTTGATTCTCAGAAAATCATTTATCCATTTAAAATTTTTTAGACATAAAAGACTTGTCATCTAATTTCCAAAACTCACGACACGTGTAGTGTGATGTAAAGACGTATATCAGCTATAGTTAACTTCAAAGGAGGGTTATCTTTCAGGTTTTCAAAATCTAAAAATAAGATTTAGTTATTCTTATCTTATCAAACAAAACCGTCGAAATGTTGAATCAGAGTTCTCCCACTAGCTAACTTGACAGAAAAGTTTTTATGTTTTTAGAAAATTTTCAGATTTTTATGGATTTTATGGATTTTAGTATGCAGATGCAAAATATACATATGAATGCGAAGGTTAGAAATGCATACCGAGCGTACCCCCAAACTTAAACTGGACAGTGTCATCACTGTCATTGCATGAAGAGATCATTGAAGGGTCAAAATTGTCGGTTAGATACACATTTTTTGTGTTTTTTTTTTCAAAGAAAAAGAAAAATAGTAAAATGGAAAAGAATATCTACAAATATATACAAAAAGGTATATACATACCCCCAAACTTATTTGGAACAGTGTCCACTGTTCTTGGCTGGATAACCGAAGTTTGGTGGTAGGCAGAGGAAGATTATGCAGGGTAAACCGGCTCCTGTTAGACCAGGAGCTCCTCTGTTGGTTCGGCGCTAAGGTACGGTGTAAGTCGATGTCTGTTTACTTTGAAAAATGAACCGTCCTTTGGATTCTCCAAATCCACAGCGCCATGCGGATACACATTCCGCACAAAATACGGCCCTTTCCAACGAGATCTGAGCTTTCCTGGATGGAAGTGTAGCCGGGTGTCGTAAAGCAGTACCTGTTGACCGGGTACGAAAGTTTTGCGCAAAAGGTGTTTATCGTGAAACACCTTCGTTCGGTTCTTAACGACAACCGTGTTATCGTAAGCCTCATCCCTAAGCTCGCTCAATTCGTTCAACTACAGCTTCCGATGGCTGCCCGCATCTTCGAGAGACAGATTTAGCTCCTTTATCGCCCAAAATGCGCGATGCTCTATTTCCACAGGGAGGTGGCAAGCCTTTCCGTACACAAGCCGATAGGGAGACATGCCAAGATCGGTCTTATAAGCAGTTCGAAATGCCCAAAGGGCATCAGTGAGTTTCAGCGACCAATCTTTACGGTTCTTGGAAACCGTCTTCTTCAGTATCTGCTTGTTTTGCCGATTTGAAACTTCGGCTTGCCCATAGGTTTGGGGGTGGTAGGGCGTAGATAGCTTATGATTAATGGAATATTTCCGCATCAAGGCCTCGAAAGTCTTATTGCAGAAATGAGTTCCATTGTCGCTAATGATCGCTCGGGGGTGCCCAAACCGAAAGAAAATGTTTTCTTTAAGCAACCTAACGACAACCTTGTTGTCGTTAGTCTGGCTGGGCACAGCCTCGACCTACTTAGAGACGTAATCAACAGCGAGAAGGATGTACAAGTTCCCAAAAGAGCTGGGAAACGGCCCCATGAAATCTATCCCCTAAACGTCGAAAATCTCCACAACCAAGATTGGTTGGAGCGGCATCTCGTTCCTCCGGGATATCCGGCCCAAGTGTTGGCACCGGAAGCAAGTCTTGCAATAGTCATGAGCGTCTTTGAAGAGTTGTGGCCAGTAGAAACCACATTGCAAGATCTTCTCAGCTGTCTTTCTGGGGCCAAAATGCCCGCCACATGCTTGATCGTGGCAAAATGACAGCACACTCTTGAATTCATCGTCAGGGACACACCGACGAATAATCTGGTCGGGACAGTACTTGAACAGATAGGGTTCGTCCCAGTAAAAGTGTTTTACTTGGGATAAGAATTGAAGTTTGTCCTGACTTGACCATTCAGTCGGTAATAACCCTGTGGCCAAATAATTCACAATATCTGCGAACCAGGGTTCGCGAGATACTGTCAAGAGCTGTTCATCCGGAAAAACGTCGTTGATCGGAAGTTGAGGCGACGGCGAAGAAGGAAGTCGTGAGAGATGGTCGGCGACTACGTTTTCACATCCTCTTTTGTCCTTGATGACAAGGTCAAACTCTTGAAGCAAGAGGATCCAACGTATCAGTCGAGATTTTGCATCTTTCTTCGCAAAAAGGTGGCGCAGAGCAGAATGGTCTGTGTAGACAATGACTGGAGAGCCGATGAGGTAGGGCCTGAACTTTTCTAAAACAAATACAACAGCCAAGAATTCCTTCTCAGTTGTTGTATAATTGAGTTGGGCGTCGTTCAGGGTTCGGCTCGCATAATAGATTACGTACGGCATCTTGTTGATGTGTTGTCCAAGGACAGCACCAATGGCAAAGTCGGATGCATCGTACATAATCTCAAATGGGTGCGTCCAGTCAGGTGAAGAAAGAACGGGAGCAGAAGTGAGTGAGCATTTTAATGACTTGAACGCAGTCACACAGCTCGAGTTGAAGTCAAATGGCGTGTCCTTGGCCAGTAGAAGAGTCAAGGGCCTAGCAATCTTGCTAAAGTCCTTGATGAACCGTCTATAGAAACCGGCATGGCCAAGGAAGGCTCGGATGTCTCTAACGCATCTGGGAGGAGGGAGATTGGAAATGACCTCAATCTTCGCTTTGTCAACCTCTATGCCATTTTGCGAAATGATATGTCCTAAGACAATACCTTCGCGCACCATGAAGTGGCACTTCTCCCAATTCAAAGTGAGGTTCTTGTCCTTACATCGGGTAAGGACAGCATCAAGATGTAGCAAACACTCGTTAAAGGAATCGCCGAAGATGGAGAAATCGTCCATGAAAATCTCCAGGAATTTCTCCACCATGTCTGAGAAGATTCCCATCATACACCGCTGGAAGGTAGCGGTCGCATTGCATAACCCAAAAGGCATGCGACGATATGCGAACGTGTCCTAAGGACAAGTGAATGTGGTCTTGTCCTGGTCTTTTTCGGCGATGGGAATCTGATTATAGCCAGAGTATCCATCAAGAAAGTAGTAGTACTCGTGTCCGGCCAATCGTTCAAGCATTTGGTCAATGAAAGGTAGCAGAAAGTGGTCTTTCCGCGTTGCGGCGTTGAGTTTTCTGTAATCGATGCATACTCGCCACCCAGTTTGGGTGCGAGTAGGGATTAACTCATTTGCCTCGTTAGTAATGACCGTTATGCCTGATTTCTTGGGGACAACGTGAATGGGGCTAACCCACCGGCTATCAGAGATAGGGTAAATGATACCACTATCCAGACACTTCACGATTTCCTTTTTCACAGCCTCCTTCATGACTGGGTTGAGTCGCCTTTGTGGATCCCTGACTGGTTTGGCATCATCCATCAGATGAATGTGATGTTCAATGATCAAGGGACTAATCCCCTTGATGTCCGCCATGGACCAGCCAAAAGCTTGCCTATTGCTGTGCAAGACCGCAAGAAGGGCTTTCTCTTGCTCTGGAGCTAGAGAAGCCGAGATGATAACAGGGAGGGTCTCGTTCTCACCCAAGTAAGCGTACTTAAGGTGAGACGGCAAAGTCTTGAGTTCGAGCGTTGGAGGTGAAACGATTGAAGGCAAGATTGGTGAAAAGGTCTCGAACTCAAAGGATTCCAGCAAAGGTTCAAAACGAGTGTAAGCGACCGAGTTGGATGGTTCAGGTAACTCATCTGAAAATTCGAAGGATTCAAACTCGGGTGGTCAGTGCCTAAGATCGTTCGAGAAAGTGAAACACTCGTAGTCATTGTCGGGTGCAGAAACAGCAGCAGGTTCGAAGAGGAACGCACTAGTGGCGTTAAGGTTATCGTGATCGAACAAAAACTCCTCGAATTCACACTCTTCTGGGGTGATCTCTTGGATTGAGCAAACGTCTAGTATATGAGCATTAGGTTCGGTGGGCTGATTCCCCAACCTAAAAATGTTGAGTTCAATTGTCATGTTTCCAAAAGATAGGTTCATCGAACCATTGCGACAATTGATCACAACATTTGAGGTTGTAAGGAATGGGCGACCGAGTATCACCGGAATTTGATTCCGGGGGTTAGCTACAGGCTGTGTGTCTAATAAAATGAAGTCAACGGGGAATATGAAGTCCCCAACCTTGATTAACACATCCTCTAGCTCACCCCTAAGATGGGTGATTGATCGGTCGGCCATTTAGAGAGTACAGTGTGTGGGTTTCAGCTCTCCTACACCTAATTGCTCATATACTGAGTACGGAAGCAGGTTAACACTGGCACCAAGATCTAATAGTGCGCGGTTGATGTTCTTATCCCCAATGGTAATAGAAATCGTAGGACAGCCAGGGTTCTTCCATTTTTGAGGTAAAGATTGGGTAAGAGCATCACTCACAGCACTAGCCAAGAAAACTTTCTTGGGTACCTGAGATTTCCTCTTTTTCGTGCACAAGTCCTTTAAGATTTTCGCGTAGGACGGGATTTGTTGGACAGCATCTAAAAGGGGAATGTTGATATTAACCTGCTTAAACAACTCCAGAATCTTCTCCATTTGTGGATTTTGTTTATTGGACCTCAACCGGTTTGGAAATGGAACGTTTTTAAAATTGGTTGAGTCAAATGCTTGTGGAGGAGATTGTGGAGCTGGAACGGATCCCAGTGCTGGTGTTTTCGTGGAGTGAGAAGTGGGTCCGTTCAGAGCAGCAGAAGAAGAAGGAGAGCCTTTTGAAGAATGAAGAATAGGCTCAGAAGATGAAGAAGGAGAAGGAGAAGAAGAAGCGGCCGGGGTGTCATCGTCGATCCGTGTGCCAATATTGTTTTGCAGCATCCTTCCTGATCTCAATGTAGTCACGGCACTCAAATTATGGTTCTTTTGTTCAAGAGCAACATGTACATTATTTGGGTGACCGGGATTTGGGAGTGGTTGAGATGGAAGCTTCCTCTTTTCTCGCTCGCTTAACGCCGCATTCAGCTGAGCAATCTGGGCTTCGATGGTCTTGATGCTTTGCCCGTGTGCAGCAGTGTGTTGCACCAAAGACTGAATAGACGACTGGATGTTGGCGGTGGATTGTGTCGATTGTTTAACGAACGCCTCCAGACTTCGTTCTAGCGAGGAAACCTTATCGTTGTTTGACGGAACAAAGTTGTTTTGCGGAAAAGAATTGTTGGGTGCAAAGTTGTTCGTCTGATTTTGAAAAGGTTGGGGTTGGAAGGGCTGCTGAAACTGATATTGAGTTTGTTGTTGCGCTTGTTGTTGCGGAGGAGGGGGCCTCTAGAAATTGTTGCCTTGGAATTGATGCTGATTCTGATTCCAGGCGAAATTAGGGTGGTTCCTCCAACCGGGATTGTAGGTGGAAGAGTATGGATCATTTCTCGGTCTTTGTTGAAATGCAGCATTAACCTGATCCTTTCCTTGAGATGGTGGATTGTAAGGACACTCTTCGGTTAAGTGAGATGGATCGGAGCAACAAGCACAAATGGTATGAAGGGGAAGAACAGGGGCATGAGCAGGACATGAAAATTTGCTCTCTACCGCTTCGAGTTTTCTCGTTATTGCAGCCATTTCAGCTTTCATCGCAATAGAGACATCAAGTTGGTGAATTCCTACCCTAGACTGACCAGTAGAAGTGGAGGAAGAAGAAGAAGAAGTTGGTCGGGTGCTCTCCCATTGAAGCGTTTGTTCCGCAAGGTCGTTGAAGAATTGCCACGCTTCCTCGTCAGATTTTGATAGGAAGTGGCCCTGACAAATGGTTTCCAACAACTGCTTGGTTGCTAGGTTCAGGCCCTCGTATAACGTTTGGCAAAGTTGCCATTTCTCAATACCATGGTGAGGGCACTGAACAAGAAGGTCTTTATACCGGTCAAAACACTTCCAGAAGGGTTCAGTAGGAAGCTGAGAGAATTGGTTGATTTCATTACGGATCCTTACGGTTTTATGATTCGGATAAAATTTCTTGAGAAACGCTTTCACAAACTCGTCCCAACTGGTTATGGAGTGGGAAGCGGTGCTATACAACCATTTTTCAGCAAGATCGCACAAAGTGAACGGAATGACCCGTAGTCGTATAGCATCGTCTGACAGCTGGGTAGTTTTCATCATGGCACAAACATTTTGAAACTTGTTGATGAAGATATAGGCATCTTCAGATTCAAGCCCATGAAATTTCGGAAGCATGTTAATGAAGTGGGGCTTAATTTCAAAATTATCCCCATTGGCCGGTGGAAGGGAAAGACAGGTGGGAAGTGCAAAACGGGTAGGATAGAAACGATCCTGGAGCACGATTCGCTGCGGCACTTCAACAGGCGGTGGTGGTGGGTTATTCGCATCCATAGGAGGTGGAATCAATCTCGGGGGAGTCAAAGAGATGTTTGGATTAAATCCTGACATCGCGGAAGAGTGGTTCGTGATGGTGAAGGTGAGGATGTATGAACATAATTTGGGTCAACATCGGAGTTGGCCGGCAAAGGTAAGGGTGAAAGAGGCGTGGACGGAGTTTCGACGTCTGAGTCGATCGCGTAGTCGGTAGCGACTAACGTAACGCGGACTAGGCGGGCGCTAGTGTCCCGAGTCCAAGCGGACATACACTAAACGAGTTTAGTATAGTCAAAGCGGAGAAGGTGAGGGTAAGAAAACGTCAATGGAGAAATACGATGGGAGGTAGGTGAAAAAATGGATTCTGGCGAAAAAGTTTTTGGTTTTGAGTTTTTTTCTTCTTTTTTTTTCTTTTTAGAAAGAGCTTTACAGAAATATGTCCGGACTTACGGCTTCAAGCAATCACAAACAAGATATGCACAATCACACCTAAATCTAGGGTCACCTAGGTCAGCTAGGCAGCTCCTAACTGTTCCAAAGGGATAGAAATAGGACCTCAAACCGTCTCTTCTCCGCCAATTGCAGCCAGGTAAGTGCCAGGTAAGTGGGAGGCTCCCCACTACGTAAGTAGTGGTCCTAATTAAGTAACCACTTGCCTTGGACACACTTGCCTAGACACCGCAAAGTCAGGATAGGATAAACGGCCGATGCCTGTAACTAGTCCTCTGTCCTATTGAGCGCGAAGTCCTTATGGCTGAGTCTAGTATTTTTTAATTAAACAATGGTCAATGCATATGCTTTTTGTGATTTTTGGGGTCCTAGGAAGGGTGATGAAATCCCCACCCAATCTGGATTGGTTTCAAGCCCCTTAAAGTCCGTATTAATATATGCAAAGCAGTAATAATCAACTACAATCAATTTTTTTATTTTTTAGCGCGGCGCAAAGAATCCTGCACAAGAACAATTTTATTGGAAGGGGAAGAGAGTTTGCGCAAAGAATGCTGCAGAAAACACAGTTCAGTGGAGTTCAGAGGAGTGAGGAGGAGTGAGAGAGACTTACAGGGAGTTTTGGGCTGCTGATGCCAGCAAACCGCCGCGGTTCTGTGGCCTAAGCTCGCTTATGCCGCGGTTCCACGGCTTTATGGTGGCCTTGAAGCCTCAGTTTGCTTGTAGATGCTTCCTTGGCTGTCCTCTTCTTGTCTGGATGTCCTGAATCTTGATTTGCTCACTGGATCTGCTCCAGAATTTTACAGTAGATCGTTGGCTCCGTCTTGATCCGTCGCGGTGTAGCCGCGAGATATTGGTCTAACTTCCCACGTCTTTGGCACTGAACTTGAACTTCGTATTATCCTGCACACTTGTACAAAAACTAATCAAAAATAACAAGATGGGGGTTTTTACAATGTATTTTTTTTGTTTTGTTTTTCGGTTATATTTATATTCACAAATTAACCCGAAATTACACAAAGAAATAAACTACCGTTTCCCCGGCAACGGTGCCATTTGATTGGTAGAGTTTTTGCGTGCTTAGTTAATTACCGCAATCAAGACGGTTTCGCTTGTAGCTAGCCGGTTGAGTACGGATCGTCCGCAGGGAGATGGGAATCTTTTTCTATGTGCTTTAACGAGTTAAGTCCAAATGTCCAGGTTTGTTTTGAGATTAACTATGTGCTAAAATGATATATAAAGAGAGCTTGTTAGGGTTAGGATTAGGTTAGTTTGAGTTAGGAGTCGCTCACTTCTTTCGTTGCCACTCTTAATATCGGTGTTATCGTAATCGGCAACAACGAGGATTAGCACGACTAGGAAGGAACTTGCGAGTATAAGCTAGGCTTTCCAACGCATAAGTTCTTCCTTTTGGTGCTTGTCCGTCCGTTCTTGGCTCTTAGCCTTAACCTCCGGTTAATTCAACAACAACCGGTCTTACTAAGGAATCACCGCTATCATATAGGATAGGGTGCCGTAGGGAGCGGATTGTGGTTCAATTAACGGGAGTCCGAATTAAGATGTTGGGCAAGAAAAGAGTGAGAGAGATTTCCTTCTCTCAAACTTTCCTTATCCTACCCTAACAAGTATGAAAACTACTCACCCATTATAAGAAAAAGAAAATAAAACAAAGGAGGAAGATAGAAAGAAAGAGGTTAGAAGATTACAACTAGCTATTTGAGACCTCACCTTGGCAAGGATCAAGCTTAAGTATCATTGTTGTTTAAGGATAAAGAAAAAGAGAACAAGAAAGAAACAAACAACAAATAACAACAACTAGATTAGCAAATGAAAATTACAAGCAATTATAATTAACAAAAGAACAAGACAAGCATGATAACAAAGAGAACTCTTTTATTCATTCTTCACTCACAAAAGCTCACTACAAGTTTTTAATGGAGAAGAGATGAGAAGAGGAAGAAGAATAACAACATGTATTCTAAAATCTAAATACAAGAATAAGCACCCTTGGCTTTGGCAAGTTCTGGACTATTTATAGGCAGGGAAATGGAAACCTAGGGCAACAAACTGCCTCCATATAGAATGACCAAAATACCCCTGAAACATCGTCCACTGAGGAGCCCGTACGGCCGCGGTTCCGCGGCCTAAGCATGCTTATGCCGCGGAACCGCGGCCCTTTAGTGGAGTTAGGCCATGAAACTTGGTGGTTTTCTCCTGTTTGTTGTTATATGCAGTGTGGTATATGTTTTTTCTCAGAAACTCTTCATAATTTTTCCAGAATTTCAGCAGAACAAAAGGTGATGTGATGTGGATCTTTTGCCATGATTTCCTCGAGCACCGCGTAGATATGTTGGATCTTGTGTTGACATTGAGCTTTGTGCATGAAAATGACATCGATTTGCCATTTTGTCCCTTAAACTGGTGTGCGGCAACATACGGATAGAGAGCGGAGACCCGTGTTTTATCTGTGGTTGGCAGTAATCTTGAATTTGTCGTGCTTTTACATGAATTTCATTGTTTAGAGCTGAGAACCTGTATCCTGCAATTAACTAGCAAACACGGCTCAAGAGTACCTACCGATAAGCAATGTGATAAAAATTAGGCGGTATAAAAATGCAAAAATCTGATATGAACAATGTCCATGAGTAGATAGGCCCCACCCTGGTAGACCTTGTCTATGATATACGGGCCTTCGTAGTTCGGCTCGAATTTCCCCCGTTTGGCACGATTGGGGATCATAGGTCTTTTGACCACTAGCACGAGTTCGCCTTGGCGGAATGTCCTCGGCCGAGTAAATCTTTAGTATGAGCGCGTCATCTTTACTTTATAAGCCTCCATATTTTGTTGCGTTATGAGCCGGGTTTCATCAAGGGCATCGAGCTTCTTAAGCCGAAGGTGAGCATTCTCTTCGTCCGTTAGCTCGTAATGAACTACCACTCGTAGAGAGGGTAGCTTTATCTCGAGGGGGTGTACCGCTTCTGTACCGAATACCAATGCGTACGGCGTTGTGTTCGTGGCCGTTTTTAACGTAGTTCGATACGCCTAGAGAGCTTCATGCAGTCTCTCGTGCCAGTCCTTCTTATTTCGGGACACCGTCTTTTTCATGATCTTCATCAAGGTCTTGTTGAAAGCCTCAGCTAGACCGTTAGCTCGAGGATTATAGACTGAGGAGTATCTCCAGTCTATGTTATGCTGTTGTGCGAAGCGGTTGATCTTGTGGCTTCTGTAGGCTGGCCCGTTATCGGAGATGATCCGTCGTGGAGTTCCAAACCGATAAATGACGTGCGTCTTGAAGAAATGGAGTATATTTTCCGTCTTCACTTCCCTCAGTGGTACTGCTTCTGCCCATTTGGAGAAGTAATCAGTTGTCGCCAAGATGAATCGATGTCCTCTAGACGATGCTGGTTCGATGGGGCTGATTATATCAGTCCCCCAGATTTCGAACGACCAGCTAGCCACTGTTGGATGTAGTGGATTTGGATATTGATGGATGAAGTCTCCATGAATTTGGCACGAGTGGTACTGCTTCGCGTATTCGAGGCAGTCTTGAATCATTGTGGGCCAATAATAGCCCATCCTTTTGATCTTCAGCTTCATCTTTGGCCCGGCTTGGTGAGAACCGCAGAGTCCGTCGTGTGTTTCTTGGACGACTCTCCTTGCCTCGTCTGGTCCTAGGCATCTTAACCACAGAGAATCAAATGATCTCTTATACAGAGTATCATTGACGAAAGCGAAATACAGAGCTCGTTTCATAAGCTGATGTTTCGAGGACGCATCTTCAGGTGTTCGACGGGATTTAAAGTAGTCTATAAAGACTCCCCTCCAATCATTAGCCTTTTCCTGGTCTTTTATTTGTAGGGTCGCTTGCTCGATCGCTCCCTTTTCTTCGGACGACTCTAGAGATATTTCTGCTGGTGCAAGAATCCGACGGCTTTGCACAACGATCCTTACGTCAGCCAGTTCTTTAGCGAGCTTGGCTAATGCATCCGCTTTGTTATTTTCCGCACGCGGTATGCTTTCCAAGGTGTAGGAAGGAATTTGAGTCAGCAGTTGCAGTACTTTCTCGCCGTACTTTACCAATTCTGGCTTGCACGTTTGATAGTCGCCGTTTACTTGACTAACGACCAGTTGGGAAACTCCGTATATGAGAAGATTTTCAATTCCCATGTCGATAGCGATCTCAAGACCTGCTATCAAAGCTTCGTATTCGGCTTCGTTGTTCTTCCTCGGCTCTGTTAAGAAGAAGGCGAAGCGCATTATCCCTCCCTGTAGAGTCATGAAGATGAGGCCTACCCTCGATTTAATTATAGGGGTGCTTTGTTTGCGCTTCTTCATGAAAGATGCTCCATCAAAATAAAGTTCCCACCGGGTATCACCATCGTCGATCGTGTCAAATGCAGTTCTTCTGGCAGTTTGCAATTCAAAGGAGAATCGGCAGGTAGAGGATGCTCAGCGAGGAAATCGGCGATGGCCTGGCCTTTCACTGCCTTGAGAGGCCGATAAGTTATCTAAAACTCTATCAAGAGCAAGGCCCATTTAGCGAGTCGTCCTGTTAATATGGCCTTCGACATCAAGTATATGAGGGGGTCCACTTTTGATATGAGATGGACCTCATGTGCTAACGCATAGTGTCTGAGCTTCGTTATTACGAAGATCAACACCAGGCAGTGCTTTTCAATAGGAGAGTAATTGCTTTCTGCCCCCAGGAGAACTCGACTCAGATAGTAGAGGGCTCTCTCCTTCCCTTGGTCATTTTCTTGTGCCCATAGCGCACCTAAAGAACCTTCGAGGGCTGTTGTGTATAGGACGAGAGGTTTTCCTTTGACTAGAGCGGTCAGTACTGGCGGATTCTGCAGGTATTGCTTGATTTCATCCAGTGCGCTTTGGCATTTGTGATCCCAGACGAACGGGGTTCCCTTCTTCATCAGGTGACTGTAAGGACGACACTTGCCTGAGAGATTGGCTATAAATCGCCAGATATACGCGAGCTTCCCTTGGAGAGACCGCAATTGCTTGAGAGTCCTTGGCGGAGGCATTTCCATGATCGCCTTGATCTTCGATGGGTCTATCTCGATGCCTCGATGTCGGACCATGAATCCCAGGAATTTGCCTGAGGAGACTCCGAACGCGCATTTGAGAGGGTTCATCTTCAAGTTGTATTGCCGAAGGCGCTGAAACACGATCTTCAGATGCTCTAAATGTTCCTCGTATGATTTGCTTTTAACCACGAGTCGTCGATATAGCATTCGATGATTTCATGTATGAGGTCATTGAAGATCTTCGTCATAGCCCTCTGATAGGTGGCGCCGGCGTTCTTTAGATCGAAGGGCATCACTTTGTAGCAGAATATACCCAAAGGAGTCCGGAAAGCGGTATGCTTCTGGTCCTCGGGATGCATCTTTATCTGATTGTATCCTGACGAGCCGTCCATGAAGGAGAAAACTTCATGAGTGGACGCATTGTCTATCATCAACTCGGTGACCGGTACTGGGAAGTCATCTTTCGGGCAGGCTTTATTGAGATCCCGAAAGTCCACACATATGCGCACCGTCCTATTTTTCTTCATCACTGGGACAATGTTAGTGATCTTGTCAGGATATTGAACCTCTTGGATGAAGCCGGAGTCGATTAGCTTTTTGACCTCGGCGTTGATGCTCATCTCAAGCTCGAGCTGCATTCTTCTCGGTGCTTGTTTGATTGGCTTGACGTCCGGGGATATCGCCAATTTTTGCACAGCAATCTCTGGATCTAATCCTGGCATCTCGAAATAGTTCCATGCGAAGTAATCTTTATGCTGCATGAGCACGTTCTTTAGCATAGCCACCCTTTCTTCAGACAACAGCTCATTGACGAACGTCGGTCGCGGGTCACTTGCCATCCCCAAATCAATTTTCTTAAGGTTATCTGCAGTAGTATGTATCCCATCTTCCAGCTTCTTTGGGGCCAGTGGAAATTCTGAGATTACCTCGTCATCATCGTTTTCAAAGCACCGGGGGAGGTCATCCATATTCTCGGGCTCTTCTTCTGACAGCGTTATCACAAGTACGAGATCGCTTCCAAGACTGATGTTGATCCGGTTCTACTCTCACGGCTTTGGGTTCATGCTTCTGCGGCGGGGTTACCCTCTAGCTGCTGGATAGAGCGAACCTGCCTTGCTGATACTGGTCTTCTACCCAGTCTTTAAATGTGAAGCATTCTTCGAGAGGATGTCCTATTGCCCTGTGATAGGAGCAATAGTACGGGTAAGAGACTTCGCCTGCCTGCTCGGGGTGGTTGGACTCCGGGAGGATAATCATTTGATGTTTTATGGCAAGATCAAGTATCTTCTTTGTCTTGTCTTAGGCAAAAGAATATGCTCGACTCATCTTTTTTGTAAGAGACGAATCCGGACTGCTCGATTCCTGATCGCGTGGCTTCTTGGACCTGCTTTGTCGCTTTCGAACGCCTTTCCCGTTCTTTGGTTTGTTTCTGCCTCTGCGTCGGGCCTTTTGTACAACGGGTTGACAAGGAGGAGCATTTTCATTTTTCACAGTCTGTTGAAAGAGGCGTTGGGTCCTGGCTTTCTCATAGATGGCCATTTCGCGATTATGGTCGTCTCGAACCTTTTGACCTGCTTCCTTTATAAGCTTGTCCATCTGTTCTTCGAACGACGGACTTGGCATTTTCACTGCGGGAGCTTGTTCTGGTTTAGGGTTAGCGTCTTCCCACAGAGCATCTCCCTCTTAATCAAAGTCATGTACGACGTAGCAGTCGCGGAGTAGCTCCCGTTTCTTGGATTGAACATATCCAGCCCGATCGTTTCCATTCTCTCGTTGGGTAACTTTCGTTGAGTTCCGGGAACGTTCCAGATCCTGTTATAGAACCGTGCTTGTCACGCAGTTTGCTTAAGGGGTACACCTTGGTGTCTCAAGAGCCTCTTTAGTCCGTCTGTGTAATATCTGGGCAAACGGATGGGCTGGAGCCTGTCGAGTGTAGAATCCGCGCCGTGCCAGATTTCTTTCTCCGCTTTGGTTTCCCCGGATCGGTAGAATAGGATCAACTTTTCACCTTCTCGCCTGGGAGCATAGAACATCTGTAACTCTTCCACATTGTAGGTATCAAGTGCGTCTAGTTCTTTATGATGCTTGGGCGGAACCATGGCAACTTTCAAACTTTGCTCTTCACAAGCGAAGGTTGATATTGAAGGCCGAGCAGAGAATATGGCATGGACCTCATCTTCCGAGTCGCTGCCGAAGATAAGCATAGGAGTGGACGGTCCCGGCTTGTTGTACTGGGGTGGATCTGACTAAACTATCTCTTCTTTCTCCTCAGTATCGCTCCCGAAGACCGGAATGGTGGTGATAGCTTTGTTCTTCGGTTTGCGACATTTTTCCGTGTCCTCAAAATCTGGTAAGAAGTATTTCGCATCTTCGTACTTGTGGACTTCGTTCATGGAGAATGGGTTTAGCTCTCCTGTCACAGTATACTCGAGACCATCCTTGAAATACTTCATACACTGATGTTGTGTAGAAGGGATGATGTTGTACTCGTGTAACCAGGACCGGCCGAGCAAAACATTGTAGCATGTCTTGGCGTCAATGACGTGAAACTTAATGTCCGTGACTAGCAGCCCAAAGTGTAGTGTCAATATTATAGACCCAAGCGTCCGCGATGACTGAGAGTCGAACCCGGAGATGGTGATTTTATCGTGAGCGAGGTGTTGAACGCTCATGCCTATTTCTTTCAATACCCTCACGTTAAGGAGATTGACAGAGGACCCATTATCGACCAGGATTTTACCTATCTTGATGTCATGACAGTATCCGGAGACATATAGGGGACGGTTGTGCTCGCATGTCCCAAGGAGGAGATCTTCATCGCCGAAAGTGATATCGGCTGTGTGTACTTCTTCCAGCTCGTCCTTCATCTTCTCTTCGGTGAGAAAAGCTTGGAATTGCTGGGGCTCTTGTAATGGTTTGATCAAAGAATCTCTCACCTCTTTGGACAGCAAAAGGGCGTCGAGAATACTGAGCTGCGAGGGTATCTTCCTCAAGTGTGCCAGAACGTTGTAGTCCACCTTACTTTTCTTTGGCGGGTCCTTGGCTGTCAGCTTTTCGACGGCTTGGTCATCAAGGATGATATCTTTAGAGACTTTTTCTTTCCCCTTATCTTTTCTATTTGACCTACTGTTCGAGGGCCCAAGATTCTTTTCGGGCAGCGTACGATTGCGCAGCTGAATGTTTTCACAAGTTTTTGGTTCTTCCTCTTTTTTCAAGGTGGACTCTTTGAAGAGAGGGCCAAGAGTCATTTCTTCGTCAGAGTCGCTCCCGAAGGTGAGAACTTGCGATCCCCCGGCGTTGACCATGCGACAGTTGCCGGTGGTTCTTTTACGCTCCTCGGTCGTACTTCTTTGTTCCCGACGAGTTTTGCGTTTCATCCGCTTAAAATTTTGTCGGTGAGCAACATATCCTTGCCACCATATTTTAAAAACGTTGCACTCTTCGGTGGGGTGCGTAATCTTTCGATTATATAAGCAGTAGTTAGGATGCATTTCCGCTTCGCCAAGAACGTTTCCTTTGGAGGGTGGCAGGTTCATTCCTATTGATATGGCTTTGGCTAACCTCTTCATCGTCTTGAACCTGTTTCTATTTGTGATGGAGGCACTTTGATCTGGTGGGATTGTTTCAACCCTTTCGTCCAGTCGCCGGCATTTGGCTTTTTCAAATATGGCCATCTATCGCTCTCGAGCAGCTTTGCTTTTAAGAAGAGCTTCGTTGAGAAATGCGTCGATCATTTCGTCTGATGGTCCCGGAAGTTCCGGCTTAGGATTTGCCCCCAGTTTCTCGGTGCAAGGAGCTTCTTCATAATCTATCGACGAGTGAGAGATCACATGGCAACTTGCTACATAACCTTCAGATTCATCCGACGAGTCTTCTCTATTGTCATCATCTTCGTCCTCAAGGACGTGGTTGAGAAATTCTTGGAGTGTGATTGGAGTCTGCGCCTTCTGGTTATACTCTTTCAGCGCGTCAATCTGTTTTTGCAGGTCCGTGCGCTTGTCACCAGGCTTCACGGGCTTTTTGGTCTTCTTCTTCTTCTTCAAAGACTTTGACGGCTGGATGTGAGTGCTTTGGCTGTCACCACCAATCTTTGGAGTTGGGCGCGGTTTCAGCATCCCCTCGATGATCTCAGGTTCCAGTGGATTCTTCCACCTAATTGCCGGACATGTTTGGAGATCCTTCAGCATTCTTTTCATCTTGGCTGAAAGAGCGTCCTCCCATGGAGCTTCTTCTACGAAAGAGCATGATGCCCCCGGTGTATCCGTCTTCTTGAGAACATGCGGCTGAGGCGGGTTCACCTTCCAATTCTCGGATAATACGAATTTGCCCTGCTGGAACTGATCTTTTATCCAGCTTTTGAAGATGTAACAATTCTCGATCGGATGGCCCAACATTCGGTGATAAGGGCAATAGTTAGGATTGCTAATGTCGCCCGGTTGCACAGGGAGTCTTGGCTCCGGCAGATTGATGAGCCTGTTACGCAGTGCAAGCTCGAATAACCTCTTCATCTTGTCTCTAGGGAACGAGTAAGGGCGACTCATTTTATCTTCAAGAGATCGAGTTCTGTTATTTTGGCGATCAACTGGTCTTGGGCCACCAGACTGCTGTTGAGCATTGGCGACGATGATCGCTTTCCCCTTTCCCTTCTCGTTTCGAGGATCCGGCTTTGGAGGAGACGGTCTATGACCCATCTGGTCCATTTGGGCTAGTTTGTCGATCAAGGCTTGGAACATGGTCGGCTTAAAGAACATCATGAATTGTGAAATAGTTGCATGAGGGTCTAGGGTGCCCATGAACATGCCCACCGCCGGTGCCTCTTTGATGCGCTGTTCGCATTTCGACCACAGATTCCGCCATCGTATGGCGTATTGGACCCACGTCTCTCCTTGCTTCACCCTGGCATTGATCAATACCGTTATCGGGGTGCGTTCACTAGCACTCGCGAATCTCTGGGTGAATAACAGCTCCATTTTCGCAAAAGTCTTGACGGAGTCGTTTGGAAGTTCGGAGTACCATTCGAAAGATGTCTCCGACAAGCTGCCGACAAATTGTCGGAGCAAAAGCTTATCATCGCCCCTGGTGTTGCCGCAAAGAGCTCTGAACTGGGCGACATGTTGGTGAGGATTGCCTGTCCCCTTGTACACATGGAATTTGGGGATTGTGTATCCCGGCGGGTGTTTTATTTTGTCATACCAGCTTGGATACGGTCGCCCAGTTTTAACGACTTGGTCGGCCTCTTCATTCGCCTGGTGAGCTCGTATATGCTGAGCTATATAGTCATCCAGTGCGGCCTTGGAAATGGTTTCCTCCTTGGCTGCTGAAAGAGCCGGAGGAGGATTAGATGTTTCCCATCTACCGTCTTCAACAATGATCGGAGGGTCTTCAGCTGGAGGATCCGGATGTAACATCATCCCTACCATGTCTTGGAAGAGAAGGGCCATTTGTTTTATGTTGGCAGCTAGTTCTGCTGCTTCTCTGTCCTTCTTTTCGAGGACTCTGCGTAGGAAGTCAGCTTCGGTTTCTTGTTCGTGACGCTGTTCTGATGATGCCTCCGGGCTTTCTTTTGGCCCGGTGAGTGCGGCCATTGCAGTGAGCATCTCCTGAAGCTTCTACTGTTATTGTTCCTGAGCCCTTGTTATTGATCGGGTAAGCGTCGGTGGCCCTTCGAAGTGCGGCTTTCTTCTTTTCCGGAAGCTATGTAAACGGTATGCACCGTTATGCCCCCAGACTCGGGGCGTTTGGGCTCAGTGCCTTTGTGGTCTGCCGTAGTCACAGGGGATTTCTCTGGCCTCCTTTTCTTTTGAGAAGTTGACGTTGAGGGGGCCATTGCAGCCGGCACCCAGGTAGTTGCCGTCCTTTGTGGCTTGACAGGACGGTTCTTCTCCTGCTGAACCCTCAGCTTCTTCTGTCGGCGGAAATAGTCCTGATCGATCACCGACTCCTGGACCCGTCGCCAGACTTTGTAAACTTTGGAAGAAATCCGCTGAGAGGGCTGATCCGGCTTTATTCCTGTAAAATTCTCCACGGGTGGAGGAGATCTTTTCAGTACGGCGGTAAGAGAGTTCCTGCGCACCTTGTTTAGCAATTCAAAGATGTTCTTGGTTGGAACAGCAGCATTGACTTCCACCGTTGGGGCTGGCGGAGTTAGCCTAGAGGGGAAGTTGCCCCCAGCTTTCCTTACTCGGCGCTAGTGGCGACGTCGAGTGTGCCGAGCTGCTGGGATTGATTCAGCGATGGGGATGGCTTCGTCGTGCCCCCCTGTTTTGGAGAAAGGCTGTTGCCGGCATCAGCCTCTTGAAGACTGATGTCCGTTGAGTAGTAGTATCTAATCTGTCAAAGACAGACTTTGGAGTAGGGACAGGAGTGGGAGCTGGAACAGTCAGTCTTGCAAAGACCGACCCTTTGATAGGAGAAGCCGCCTTGATGACTTCAGGAGCAGGGACGGCTATCCTCTTCGGAACAAAATTTTCTGGGATTGCAGGCTTCATCATGGGCCCACATGAACTTTGGTCCAATCTGGCGAAGACTGAGGCATTGGAGTTGGACGACCCGTTGAGAGGGGCCGCGGTAGTAGCAAGCCGATCAAAGACCGACTTCTTGGGAGCTTCTGGTGTTGGTACAGGGGTGCTGAAGCTCATCGGTGGGAGCATAGTCCCAAAGAACAATCCGGTGGTGGCCTGAGTCACCTGGTCCACCGGCATCGTGAACAAGGAGGCCGCTTGGGGCCCGTAGGCTATACCTCCAGATGAGGCAGAGTGCGAGTTGCAATTGCAGTTGGAACACTTCTCGCAAGTGGATGCCATTGATGTTTCGCTTTCTGCGCCAAGCAAGAAACCAAATCTTAGTACCTCGAACCCAAGGGCAACCATATCAAACCGCAATTCGTTCGCGAACACGACACACGAAATGTGGAGTGGAAAGAGGAAGAGGTCCCACCGGGCGTGCCAGAATCTGTTTACCATCGGAAACCGGGAAGATGAACGTCTTGCCTGAAATTCGGGGCAGATGCTAATTGGTGCTATCTGTCCACTTCTCCGAAGATGCCAAGTTGATTTATGGCACCATGTATCGAAGGTTTAAACGGATGTGGCCGATGTAGCAGACTTCGTCAGATTCCCCCTCGTTTGAGGGGTTTTTGATTGTGGGGACGCTCTTCCCTGCAGGTGCAAGCCCCAGCAGTTAATTACGCTACCGCATCGCGGTAACAACTTTCTCCTTCTCCAGATGGTCACTTCGTGTCGTGGGTGTTTGTTCTTGTGTTTGGTTGCCCGTGGATTGTATACGGAGACTAATTTATGTTGTCGCTCATAGGGCGTGGATTAGTCCAAATCCGTATCTTCTTAGATTTAGGTTTGGGGGTTGGGTTTAAGGATACGTTAGCCTCGTTTGGGACTAAGATCGACTTAAACGTTTGTTATGGATACGTTAGTCTAATTTCTAGACTAAGATCAACTTAACAGGATCATTTAGATCCAACAAGAAAGCATTCGGCCTTTGTTGTTTAGTTTAGGGACATTGCGGTCGATTAGTTTAAGGACATTACGGTCCAATGTTAGTTTAAGGACATTACGGTCCATGGGTTTAAAGGGACCCCACAGCCTAGGTTAAGGACATCGTAGTCCATGAGTTTAAGGACCCCACAGTCCGGTTTAGAGACATCGTAGTCTATGAAATTTAAGGACATCGTAGTCCATGAGTTTAAGGACCCCACAGTCCGGTTTAGAGACATCATAGTCTATGAAGTTTAAGGACATCGTAGTCCATGAGTTTAAGGACCCCACAATCCGTAGAAATGTGTTGTTGTCAGGACCCGTCACCTCTCTGAAGACGTTGAAGGATTACAACGACAGATATCAGAAAAGTAAAGAGATGTACCCTCGAACCGGATGTAGATTGATTGGAAAATCTATAGTCCAGTTTGAGACTAATATTTATTGAATATTCGTGAGCAGATGGGCTCAGTTGAATATAAGTTGAGGACTTACGGCCAATGTTGGGCTAAGTCCAATTAAAATGTTTAGCATTTTATCGCTCTGGCTGTTGAGCCTTTATTTGGGCTTGGCCCTTTTAATAATGCTAAGCATTGGTTTTTCTGACATCTTTTGTCTTGTATTGAATGCATAGCATTCATCAGAACAATGTGTGTTCTGACAGTGCGCCACGTGGCGCGCCAGGCGCTTTGCGCTAATCAAAGAGCGCATAGCGCTTCTGCCAAATAGCGCACACGAAGATGACATGTGTCGCGCTTAGCGCTAAGCGCCAGTTTATTAGCGCATTGCACTTTTAATTTATGAGTGCTTTGTGCTGGTTTAATGGCGCACCAGTGAGTGACACGTAGCGCGCTTGGCGCTGAGCACCGGCTCATGGGCACAGTGCGCTGTCTAAGAAGCGCAAAGCGCAAACTGTGTCTATGGTTGCCACGTGGCATGCTTTGGCGCCGAGCGCCTGTCCAATGAGTGCAAAAGCGCAGTTCATGAGTGTAAGGCACTTTTCAGTAGCGCAGAGTGCATTTGACCAAACTTATGATCAGAGAACAAGTTTATGTTCTTCTTTTAAAGGAGGCCTTGCCTAATGGTTCAAGAACAAAAGTTCTTATTTATAAAAAGGGCACTGCCTTTGTAGATCAATGATCTGTGAATGAAGTAAATACTTCTTCTTCTTCTTTTGTTTTGTTTTTATAATAAGATCTTTTGATCTCTTTTATATCAAAGACCTTGGTCTTTTGTAGATCTATGATCTTTTTTAGAAGATAGTTCTTCTTTTTATGAGATGATTTCATCTCGTGTTCAAGAATTATGTTCTTTATCTTGAAGAAAATGATCTTCTTTCGCTAAAAACTTGCTTTTCTTTCTCTTCGAGTTTTTCTCAAAGTTTGTAGGGGGGTTTTTCTATCTCAGACTTTAGGTCTTGGGGCCTTTATATAGGGAAAATTGATTTGATAAATCAGTTAAAGAGATCTTTCTCTGATTGATTTGGGAATATTTCCCACCATTGGATCTTTGATCCTAAGGCTTCTGTTTTGCAGAAGATAATCTTCTTATTTTAATAAGATCGGAAAGATCTTTCCATAACAGAATTTTAATACTAATTGATTAATGACTTATAATTATTAGATCTTTTGATCTGATGGTGGGGAATTCTTAATTCCAGCGCTGGCGCAGCTTGCGCTAGCGCACCTACATTTGACACGTGGCGCGCAGCGCAACTGCACTAGCGCACCTGTGTTTGACACGTGGCGCGCAGCGCGCCTAGCGCTGGATCTGAAGCGTTGCTTCAACAGAGGTGTCTTTTCATCTCTCTTTTTAAGTCAAACTTGTATTCCCCAGAACTTTCATTTCCCAAGTCTTGGAAATAGCTCCACTGCGCACAAAGTTTTCGGTGCCTAATCTTTATAACTCGAAGCAAACCTTCTTTCTTTTCTCATCTCCAAAGAACCTTCTCAATTATGGCTTGTAACCGCCCACATGCTCGTCGACAACCGTGGGAAGTACCCATTCAGGACATTGTCCCTCGTTTTGTTGCGCGCTTGGTGGATTTTTCTCTTACGGATGACCAATGCGACGCACTGCTGTACGAGCTCTTGACTCGTGTAGGGTCTCCTTTCCCTCCACACTCTATTTGGTTTCGGATGATCCTTGCGTCTGTGCTCTCTCATATTCCCCCTCTTCCAGCAGAGATGTCCTCGACAATGCTTGATGCTGCTGAAGACAAGATCGAGTGCTTCTTCGAGGCGCATTTGATCACTAAAGCCCTGAGGGACTGCTCTGTCCACTTGCTGAGCCAGATACGGGCTCGTCGGGTCGTTATCTCCACTTTCTCTGGTGAGTGTGGTGTTGATCGATGGATGGCTACTCCTCGAGAGGATCGCCGTTTTGACATGGTGGAGAAGATGGAGAGGGAACTGGACAATCTCCTCCTTAGCTTTGCGAACCCCTGTCCTTTTGATCCCATGTTTGGTGATCTGTTTTCGATGTAATAATAAAAAGATGTTTTAATTAAGTATTTTATTATCCGCTAAGTGTTCCTTTGTTTTTTTTTAATTCTTTGTTATTCCTTTGAAAGTCGTTTATGCGCTACATAATTTAATTTTCTATAATCAGGTGCAAGTAATTCTTGCAAGGATGAAGCGCTTCTGGCGCTTAGCACTCTCGTGCTTTGCACGTGGGCGTCGTTTCAGAGTCTTTGACTCTTATTGTAGGCGTATTTGATGTCAGCACTTTTCATGAAGCGTTGTTTCACTTTCCAATCTTGGAAACAGAGTTTTGCTCTAATTTGAGGTGCGCGACGCAGCGCAACTGCGCTAGTGCACCCGTGTTTGACACGTGGCGCGCGGCGCGCCTAGCGCTAGCGCACTCATGGTGCGCTGTCTAAGGCGCAGCACAACTGCGCTAGCGCATCCGTGTTTGACACGTGGCGCGCCTAGCGCAGAGCGCTGGATCTGAAGCGTTGCTTTAATTTTTGACTTTTGAATTTTTAAACAAAGCTTTGCTCTGATTGGGAGAAGCAGAAGCGTCGCTTCATTTCAAATCTTGGAATTTGAACAGAGCTTTGCTCTGATTGGGGGAAACACACCTGGAGGGCAAAAAGTTTCATTTTATATATTTTTCTTTCTGCGATACTCTATCATTTAAGCTTTTTATATCGCGAAAGTCGCGATTGCCCAATCATTTCGGCTATTTTTCGCGGTGCCCAATCATTTCGGCTATATGTTTTATTTTTACTCGCTGCTTTTTATTGCGAGTTGCCCAATCATTTCAGCTATTTTGTATGCATACATTTTTACTTGCTTCTTTGCAAGTTGCCCCATCATTTCGGCTATTTCGTATGCATTTTTAATTCGCTGGCTTTTCGCTGCAAGCTTGGAATTAGACACCGATTTCGGCATCAGCATCGCTACAACTGGGATATTGCCAGGAGCGAATCATCATTTGCCTTCGTCGATGTCGAACAAATGTGGCTTAGTAGACAGGGTTAGGATCCTGTTGACCAAGGTTTTTGACTTCATGAGCCGTAAGGGTCTCATAAAGGTATTTCTCCATACGAGTCGTGAGGATCTCGTAAGTACGTTTTCTCCTTAAGAATCGTAAGGATTCCCAAGTGTATGGTCTCTTATAAGTCGTAAGAATCTTACAAGAGTATTTTCTCCTTATAAGTCGAAAAGACTTACAAGGGGTGTTCACTGTGCAAACATTTCCCTAGTCCCGGATGGGACTTTGTTAGGAAAATGTTTATTTGCGCCCGTGGATTGTATATAAGGGTCAGCATTGAGCCGCATGTAGGGCAGCATTGGAGGTTGTGGTAGCCTCTTAAGAACATGTTCAGATCTTTGTAGCTTAAGGATTTTGAATCATATGAGCCGTGAGGGTCGCATAAGAGGGTTCTCCTTACGAGTCGTGAGGATCTCGTAAGTGTAATTTCTCCTTAGGAATCGTGGGGATTCCTAAGTGTGTTGCTCCCTTGTGAGTCGTAAGGATCTCACGCAGGTGGTTTCTCCTTACAAGGTCGAGAGGACCTTGTAAGTGTTTTTTTTAAACGAGATTGCGCCCTTTCGGTTTTTCACAAAAACCCCCCGGTAGCCCTGCTGTTTTTACTCACGGAGCCCTTTCGGGTTTTCATCCGTGCCCATTTTCTTATGGACACACTGTTTTCATTTTTATTTATTTATTTATTTTTATTTATTTATTTTATTTTTATTTTTTTTGTGTCAGCCTTGGGATGCTGCAGTCCACAGTAGTTTATCGACGTCTCGGTCAACAGCCAGTTTTAGGACATAGTGGTCCGTTGTTAGTTTAAGGAAATTTCGGTCCATCGCCGGTTATTACTTACAGAGTTTAGGCTTAAGAAAATAGCGAGCGGACATAGGCATCGTCATCTATCATTGACCTAGGCCATGACTTGTCAGGCGTAGTACTTTTTTAGGAAGCGACCGTTTATTGGCCTGAAAGGTCTTTCACTATGCATGTCCATGAGTAGATATGCTCCACCTCGGTAAACTCTGTCTATGATATACGGGTCTTCATAGTTCGGCTCGAATTTCCCCTGCTTGGCACGATTGAGGATCATAGGCCTTTTGACCACTAGCACGAGTTCGCCTTGGCGGAATGTTCTCGGCCTAGTCAATCTCTCATATGAGCGCGTCATCTTTACTTTATAAGCCTCCAGATTTTGTTGTGCTATGCACCAGGTTTCATCAAGGGCATCGAGCTCCTCAAGACGAAGGTGAGCATTTTCTTCGTCTGTTAGCTCGTAGTGCACCGCCACTCGTAGAGAGGGCAGCTCTATCTCAAGGGGGAGTACCGCTTCCGTACCGAATACCAACGTGTACGGCGTTGTGTTCGTGGCCGTTTTGAACGTAGTTCGATACGCCCAGAGAGCTTCATGTAGTCTCTCGTGCCAGTCCTTCTTATTTCGAGAAACCGTCTTTTTCATGATCTTCGTCAAGGTTTTGTTGAAAGCCTCAGCTAGACCGTTAGCTCGAGGATTATAGACTGAAGAGTATCTCCAGTCTATGTTATGCTGTTGTGCGAAGCGGCTGATCTTGTGGCTTCTGTAGGCTGGCCCGTTATCGGAGATGATCCGTCGTGGAGTTCCAAACCGATAAATGACGTGCGTCTTGAAGAAATGGAGGATATTCTCCGTCTTCACCTCCCTCAGCGGTACTGCATCTGCCCATTTGGAGAAGTAATCGGTTGTCGCTAAAATGAATCGATGTTCTCTGGACGATACTGGTTCGATGGGGCCAATTATGTCAGTGCCCCACATTTCGAACAGCCAGCTAGCCACCGTTGGATGTAGTGGATTTGGATACTGATGGATGAAGTCCCCATGAATCTGGCACGAGTGGCATTGCTTCGCGTATTCGAGGCAGTCCTGGATCATCGTGGGCTAGTAGTAGCCCATCCTTTTGATCTTCGGCTTCATTTTCGGGCCGGCTTGGTGAGAACCGCAGAGTCCGTCGTAAGTTTCTTGGACAACTCTCCTTGCCTCTTTAGGTCCTAGGCATCTTAGCCACAGGGAATCAAACGACCTCTTATACAGAGTATCATTGACGAAGACGAAAGACAGAGCCCGTTTCATAAGCTGATGTCTTGAGGACGCATCTTCAGGTGTTCGACGGGATTTGAAGTAGTCTATAAAGACTTCTCTCCAATCCTTAGCCTTTTCCTGGTCTTTTATTTGCAGGGCCATTTGCTCGGTCGCTCCCTTTTCTTCGGACGACTCCGGAGATATTTCTGCCGGTGCAAGAACCCGACGGCTTTGCTCAATGATCTTCACGTCATCGAGGCTCTCGTCGGCCAATTCTATAGCGAGCTTGGCTAGTGCATCCGCTTTGCTATTTTCTGCGCGCGGTATGCTTTCCAGTGTGTAGGCAGGGATTTGGGTTAGCAGTTGCTGTACTCTCTCGCCATACTTCACCAACTCTGGCTTGCACGTCTGATAGTCACCGTTTACTTGACTAACGATCAGTTGGGATTCTCCGTATATAAGAAGGTTCTCGATTCCCATGTCGACAGCGATCTCAAGACCTGCTATCAAAGCTTCATATTTGGCTTCATTATTCGTCCTCGGCTCTGTTAAGGAGAAGGCAAAGCGCATTATCCCTCCTTGTGGAGTCACAAAGATGAAGCCTACTCCGGACTTGATTATGGGGGTACTTTGTTTGCGCTTCTTCATGAAAGATGCTCTATCAAAGTAGGGTTCCCATTGGGTATCATTCTCTCTTCTCTTCCCGTCGATCATGTCAAACGCGTGTTTGTCTGGAAATTCGCAGTTCAAGGTAGAGTCAGCAGGTATCGGATGCCCAGCGAGGAAGTCGGCGATGGCCTGGCCTTTCACTGCCTTAAGAGGACGATAAGTTATCGAGAACTCTATCAAGAGCAGGGCCCATTTAGCGAGTCGCCCCGTTAATATGGCCTTCGACATCAAGTATTTGAGAGGATACACCTTTGATATGAGATGGACCTCGTGCGCCAACGCATAGTGTCTGAGCTCGTTATCGCGAAGATCAGCGCCAGGCAGTGTTTTTCAATGGGGGAGTAATTGTTTTCTGCCCCCAGGAGAACTCGACTCAAATAGTAGAGGGCTCTTTCCTTCCCTTGGCCGTTCTCTTGTGCCCACAGCGCGCCTAAAGAACCTTCGAGGGCTGTTGTATACAAAATGAGGGGCTTTCCCTTGACTGGAGCGGTCAGCACCGGAGGATTCTGTAGGTATTGCTTGATTTCGTCCAGTGTGCTTTGGCATTTGCGATCCCAGGCAAACGGGGTTCCCTTCTTCATCAGGTGACTGTAAGGACGGCACTTGCCTGAGAGATTGGCTATAAATCGCTGGATATACGCGAGCTTTCCTTGGAGAGACTGCAGTTTCTTGAGAGTCCTTGGCGGAGGCATTTCCATGACCGCCTTGATCTTCGACGGGTCTATCTCGATGCCTCGGTGGCGGACGACGAATCCCAGGAACTTGCCTGAGGAAACTCCGAACGCGCATTTGAGAGGGTTCATCTTCAAGTTGTATTTCTGAAGGCGATGAAACATGATCTTCAGATGCTCTAAATGTTCCTCATATGATTTTATTTTAACCACGAGATCGTCGATATAGCATTCGACGATTTCATGTATGAGGTCGTCGAAAATCTTTGTCATGGCCCTCTGATAGGTGGCGCCGGCATTCTTTAGACCGAACGGCATCACCTTGTAGCAGAATATGCCCAAAGGGGTCCGGAAAGCGGTATGCTTCTGGTCCCCGGGATGCATCTTTATCTGATTGTATCCTGATGAGCCGTCCATGAAGAAGAAAACTTCGTGAGTGGACATATTATCTATCATCAGCTCAGTGACTGGTACTGGGAAGTCGTCCTTCGGGTAGGCTTTATTGAGATCCCGAAAGTCCACACATATGCACACCGTCCCATTTTTCTTCATCACTGGGACGATATTGGCGATCCAGTCAGGATACTGAATCTCTTGGATGAAGCTCGAATCAATTAGCTTCTTGACCTCGGCGTTGATGCTCATCTCAAGCTCGAGCTGCATCCTTCTCGGTACTTGTTTGACCGGCTTGACGTCTGGAGAAATCGCCAATTTGTGGACGGCTATTTCTGGATCTAATCCGGGCATCTCTGAATAGTTCCACGTGAAGAAGTCTTTATACTGCATGAGCACGTCTTTGAGCGTAGCCACCTTTTCTTCAGACAACAGCTCACTGACGAATGTCGGCTGTGGGTCATTTTCCGTTCCCAAGTCGATTTTTCTGAGGTTATCTGCAGTAGTGTGTATCCCATCTTCCAGCTCTTTGGGCGCCAGTGGAAACTCAGAGATTACCTCATCATCATCGTTTTCGAAGCACCAGGAGAGATCATCCATATTCTCAGGTTCTTCTTCTAATAGCGTTATCATGATACGGTACGAGATTGCTTCCAAGACCGATGTTGATCTGGTTCTACTCTCATGGCTTTGGGTTCATGCTTCTGTGGTGGGGTTACCCTCCAGCTGCTGGATAGAGCGAACCTTCCTTGCTGATACTGGTCATCTACCCAGTCTTTGAATGTGAAGCAGTCTTCAAGTGGATGTCCTATCGCTCGGTGATAGGAGCAATAGTTTGGATGATTAACTTCACCTGCGTGCTCGGGGTGCTTGGACTCCGGGAGGGTAATCATCTGATGCTTTATGACAAGATCAAGTATCTTTCTTGTCTTGTCTTGGGGAAAAGAATATGCTTGACCCATCTTCTTTACAAGAAACGAGTCCAGGCTGCTCGATTCTCGATCGCGGGGTCGCTTTGTCGCTGTCGAACGCTTTTTTCATTCTTGGGTTTATTTCTGCCTCTGCGTCGGGTCTTTTGTATGACGGGCTGGCGACGAAGGGCATCGTCACTTTCTGCAGCCTGCTGAAGGATACCCTGCGTTCTGTCTTTCTCATAAATGGCCATTTCGCGGCTATGGTCATCCCGGACTTTTTGACCCGCTTCCCTTATAAGCTTGTCCATCTGTCTTTCGAACGACGGACTTGGCATTTTCACGGCGGGACCTTGTTTTGGTTCAGGGTTAGTATCTTCCCACAGAGCATCTCCTTCCTCATCGAAGTCATGTATGACGTAGCAGTCGCGGAATAGCTCCCGTTTCTTGGATTGAACATATCCAAGCCCGATCGTTTCCATCCTCCCGTTGGGCAACTTTCGTTGAGTTCCAGGGACGTTCCAAATCCTGTTATAGAACCGTGCTTGTCGAGCAGTTTGCTTGAAGGGTATGCCTTGACGTCTCAACAGTCTTTTTAATCCGTCTGTGTAATATCTGGGCATACGGATGGGCTGGAGCCTGTCAAGCGTAGAATCCGCGCCATGCCAGATTTCTTTCTCCACTTTGGTTTCCCCAGATCGGTAGAATAAGATCGCCTTTTCACCTTTCGCCTGGGAGAGACGTAGAATGTCTGCAGTTCCTGCACACTATGGGCATTAAGTGCATCGAGCTCTTTGTAATGCTCTCGCGGAACCATGGCGATTTGCAAACTCTGATCATCATCAGCAAAGGCTTGAATTGATGGCCGAACAGAGAATACGACATTAACCTCATCTTCCGAGTCGCTGCCAAAGATCAACATAGGGATGGACGGTCCCGGCTTGTTGCATTGGGGCGGCCCTAAATAAACTATCTCTTCTTCCTCCTCGGTATCACTCCCGAAGACCGGAATAGTAGTGATGGCTTTGTTCTTCGGTTTGTGACATCTTTCTGTGTCCTCAAAATCTGGCAAGAATTATTTTGCATCTTCGTACTTTCGGACTTCGTTCACGGAGAATGGGTTCAGCTCTCCGGTTACGGTATACTCGAGGCCATCCTTGAAATACTCCATACACTGATGTTGTGTAGAAGGGATAATGTTGTACTCGTGTAACTAAGGTCTACCGACCAAAGCATTATAGCACGTCTTGGCGTCAATGACATGAAACTTAATGTCCGTGATAAGCAGCCCAAAGCGTAATGTCAATATTACAGACCCAAGCGTCCGTGATGACTGGGAGTTAGATCCGGAGATGGTGATTTTATCATAAGCGAGGTGCTGAATGCTCATGCAGATTTCATTCAACACTCTCACGTTGAGGAGATTGACGGAAGACCCATTATCAACCAGGATTTTGCCTATCTTGATATCATGACAGTATCCGGAGACATAAAAGGGACGGTTATGCTCGCATGTCCTAAGGAGGAGATCTTCATCGCTGAAGGTGATATCGGCTGTGTGCACTTCTTCCAGCTCGTCCTTCATCTTTTCTTCGGCGAGGAAAGCTTGGAATTGCTCTGGCTCTTGTAGTGCCTTGATCAATGAATCTTTCGCCTCATTGGATAGCAGAAGGGCGTCGAGAATGCTTAGCTACGAAGGTAGCTTTCTCAAGTGTGCCAGAACGTTGTAGTCCACCTTACTTTTCTTTGGCGGGTCCTTGGCTGTCAGCTCTTTGACGGCTTGGTCATCAAGGATGATATCCTCAGGGACCTTTTCTTTCCCCTTATCTTTTCTATTTGACCCACTGTTCGAGGGCCCAAGATTCTTTTCGGGAAGCGTACGATTGCGCAGCTGAATATTTTCACAGGTCGTCGGTCCTTCCTCTTTTCCCGAGGTGGATTCTTTAAAGAGAGGGCCAAGAGTTATTTCTTCGTCAGAGTCGCTCCCGAAGGTGAGAACTTGCAATCCCCCAGCGTCGACCATGTGACAGTTGCCGGTAGTTCTTTTACGCTCCTCGGTCGTATTTCTTTGCTCCCGACGAGTTTTGCGTTTCATCCGCTTGAAATGTTGTCGGTGGGCAACATATCCATGCCACCATCTTTTAAAAGCGCTGCACTCTTCGGTGGGGTGCGCAATCATTCAATGATATAAGCAGTAGCTAGGATGCATTTCCGCTTCACCAAGAGTGTTTCCTTCGGAGGGTGGCAGCTTCATTCCCATCGATATGGCTTTGGCGAACCTCTTCCTCGTCTTGAACCTGCTTTTATTTGCGGTGGATGTACTTTGATATGGTGGGGGTGTTTCAACCCTTTCGTCAAGTCGCCGACGTTTGGATTTTTCAAATATGGCCATCTCTCGCTCTCGAGCAGCTTTGCTTTTAAGACGAGCTTCGTCCAGGAATGCATCAATCATTTCGTCTGATGGCCCTAGAAGTTCCGGCTTAGGATCTGCCCCCAGTTTCTCTGTGTAAGGAGCTTCTTCATTGTCTATCGACGAGTGAGAGATCACATGGAAACTTGCCACATAATCTTCAGATTCATCCGACGAGACTTCTCCATTATCATCATCTCCGTCCTTGAGGACGTGTCTAAGAAATTCTTGGAGTGTGACTGGAGTCCGTACTTTTTGATTATATTCTTCCAGCGCGTCAATCTGCTTCTGCAGGTCCATGCGCTTATCACCAGGCTTCACGGGCTTTTTGGTCTTCTTCTTCTTCTTCGAAGACTTTGACGGCTGGGTATGAGCACTTTGACTATCACCACCAATTTTTGGAGTTGGGCGTGGCTTCGGCATTCCCTCGATGATCTCGGGTTCCAACGGACTTTTCCATCTAATCGTCAGGCACGTTTGAGATCCTTCAGCATTCTTTTAGTTTTGGCTGAAAAAGCAACCTCCCATGGAGCTTCTTCTATGAAAGAGCATGATGCCCCCGGTGTATCCGTCTTCTTGGGAGTGTGTGGCTGTGGTGGGTTCACCTTCCAATTCTCGGATATGGAAAATTTGCCCTATTGGTATTGATCTTCAATACAGCCTTTAAAGACGAAGCAATCTTCAATTGGATGGCTTACCGTTTTATGGTAGGGGAAATAATTGGGACTATTAGCCTCGCCGGGTTGCAACGGTCGTTTTGGATTAGGCAGATTGATGATCCTGTTGTGCACCGCTAGCTCGAACAATCTCTTCGTTTTGTCCCGGGGAAATGAATAAGGGCGCTTCATCTTCTCATTATAGAATTGCCGCCTCTCGTCTAGGCGATCAGTTAGTTTTAGAGCACTGGGCTGCTGTTGAGTATTCGCAACGATCCCTTTACCCTTTTCGTTCCGTGGTTCCGGCTTTGGAGGAGACGGTCTATGACCCATCTGGTCCATTTGGGCCAGTTTGTCGATCAAGGCCTGGAACGTGGTCGGCTTGAAGAACATCATGAATTGGGAAATAGTTGCCTGAGGTTCCAGAGTGCCCACGAACATGCCCACTGCCGGCACTTCCTCGATGCGCTGCTCACATTTTGACCATAAATTTCGCCACCGTATTGCGTATAGTACCCAAGTTTTTCCTGGCTTCACCCTGGCGTTAATTAATGCGGTAATCGGGGTACGCTCGCTAGCGCTCGCGAATCTCTGTGTAAACAGCAGTTCCATCTCCGCAAATGTCTTGACAGAGTCGTTTGGAAGTTCAGAATACCACTCGAATGCCGTCTCCGACAAGCTACCAACAAACTGGCGGAGCAGAAGTTTATCGTCACCCCCGGTGTTGCCGCACAAGGCTCTGAATTGAGCGACATGCTGATGTGGATTCCCCGTCCCTTTATATACGTGGAATTTAGGGATTGTATATCTCGGCGGGTACCTTATTTGGTCATACCAGCCTGGATATGGTCGCCCAGTTTTAGCAATTTGGCCGGCCGCTTCATTCGCCTGGTGAGCTCGTATTTGCTGAGCGATGTAATCATCCAGGAAAGCTTTGGAGATGGTCTCCTCTTTGGCTGCTGAAAGAGCCGGAAGAGGGTTCGATGTCTCTCCTCTGTCGTCTTCAATGATAATCGGGGGGTCTTCAGCTGGTGTTTCCGGCTGTAACATCATCCCAGCCATGTCTTAGAACAAAAGAGCCATTCGTTTTATATTGGATGCCTGCTCCGCATCCTCTTTTTCTTTCCTCTCGAGCATTCTTCGGAGGAACTCGGTATCAGTTTCTTGTTCCCGACGCTGCTCCGAGGTATCTGGATTTTCTTTTGGCCCAATGAGTGCGGCCATTGCAGTCAGCATCTCCTGAAGTTTCTATTGCTGTTGTTCCTGAGCCTTCGTTATCGATCGGGTAAGCGGTCGATGACCAGTGGAAGTACGACTTTCCTCTTTTCCGGAAGCCATATAAACGAAATGTGTTACCATGCCCCCGACTTAGGGCATTTAGATTCAGCATCTTTGCGGTTCGCCGCGGTCACAGGGGCTTTCTCCGTCCTCCTTCTCTTATGAGCGGCTGACGTTGAGGGAGCCATTGCAGCGGGCACCCAGACGGCTGTCGCCTTATGTGGCTTGACAGGATGGTTTTCTCCTTGTCGAGCTTTAAACTTCTTTGATCGGCAAGAGTAGTCCTGGTCAATCACCGATTCATGGACCTGTCTCCAGACTCTATAAATTTTGGAGGACAGCCGCTGAGGGGGCTGCTCCGGCTTCGCCTTTGGGGCATTCTCCATAGGTGGAGGAGATCTCTTCAGCACGGCAGTCGGAGCGTTCTTGCGAACCCTCCTAAGCGGTTCAAAGCTGTTCCCAGTTGGAACAGCAGCATTGATTTCCACCATGGGAGCTGGCGGAGTTAGTCCAGACGGGGAGCTGCCCCTAGCCTTCCTTACTCGTCGCCAGTGAAGACGGCGAGCATGTCGTGCAGATGGGATTGTCTCAGCTCTAGGGATGACTTCCTCATGCCCCCTGTATCGGTCAGAAGTTGTCGTTGTCACCCTATTGAAGACTGACATCCGTTGAGAGAGAATGTCCAACCTATCGAATACAGACCTCTAGGAAGAGGTGACTTCGCCTGGATTGGGAGCCGGAGTGGCCAGCCTTGTGAAAACTGACTTCTTGTCAGGAGAAGCCTTTCCAATGATTGCATCCGCTTGAGCCGAGATGGCTATCCGCTTTGGGATGGCTGCTTCAGGTATTGCAGGCTTGTTGGAATTCTGGCCCAGTCTGTTGAAAACTGAGGCATTGGACTTGGGCGACCCGTTGAGAGGGGCTGCGGTAGTGGTAAGTTGATCAAAGACCGACTTCTTTAGGGCTTCTTGTGACAGTAGCGGGGTACTGAAGCTCATCGGTGGGATCATGGTCCCGAAGAACAGCCCAGTGGTGGCCTGAGTTACTTGCTCCACCGGCATTTTGAATAGGGAGGCTGCTTGGGGCCCATAAGTCACTCCCCCGGACGGGACAGAGCGAGAGTTGCAGTTGCAGTTAGTGCAGGTTGAAGCCATTGATTTTCTGTTTTCTGCATGGAGCAAGACACCAAATCTTAGTACTTCGAACCCAAGGGCAACCATATCAAACCGCGATTCGTTCGCGAACGCGACACACGAAGCGTGGAGTGGAAAGAGAAAAAGGTCCCACCGGGCGTGCCTGTAACGTTTTGAAAATCGTTTCGGTGAAATTTCGAAAAAACGGTAAAATAAGGGGGTTTTCTGTAAAAAGTCAAAATGCAAATATCTTTATTATAAAATTAAATATACATATTCTAGCTATGTAATTACTAGTATTTGGTGTTTATTGAGCCACTGCTGAAATTTCAAATTTTCTGAAAATTTTTCCGAAATTAATTATTTTAATATTATTTTAAGCCGGTAAGAAAATACATTAATTTAGCGATAAATACAAATTTAAATGGGCTAATTTTAATCTTTAAAATCATGTTAATTAAAATCTAGTTGTAATATAATTTTTTAGTATTTTATTTCAAGTTTTAATTGATTTATTATATGGAAAACAAAAATATAGTTATTTTGAACTAAAACTTGCAAATATGGTATTGTGGGGGGTCTTTTTGCATAGAATTTTTTTGTAAAGTCTCTCACACTCACCCTCACTTCCCTTGGCCGGCCCCACACTATTGTAGCAGCCCAAGAATGTTATTTCCCTCTTTTTGACCTTAAATCATGTGAGAAATGAGTTAAAATAAGGTTTTTTTATATAGTAAAATAGGTGGGGGTATTATGGTAATTTGGGAGGGGCTTTGACTTGGATTCTTTTCCACAACTCCCCCACACTTCTCCCCACTCCCTCCACAGCCGAAATTCTGCTACAACAGCCCCATCTTTTTTCCCCCATTTTCCATCTCTTTTGTTTCAAAAATTGCCTCAAAATCCATCAAATAAATCCCAAAATCCAAATCCAACTCCTACACATTTCTCATTAGCCAAACTTACATGGATCTAGGAGCATGGAAGCTACTTTTGGAGGATAGAAATTTCATGCTAGATCCTTGATCTTGTGAGGTATAAATCAAGACATTTTGTTAAATTGTTGTTTGAATACCTTAAATCAAGCATTATTAGTTATTAATTTGGGGTTAATTGTATGTTTGGAAAAACTTAGTAAGTGTTTATGAAATTCAAGTTAGGTTTTTGTGTATGTAATTGTGGTTGCAATTGTAGTTCTTCATATTGTGAAATGAAAACCTAATCAAATTTCTAGTTGCAAATTGTTAGTTTGGAATTGTAATATTTAAGCTATATTGCTAGCTAGGTTTTTGTAAACCATGAATTTGATTATGAGAAAAATATAATTAGGTTTTTTCATGACTTCATTAACATTATTAAGTGTATTTTAATACTTTAGTTCATGAAAATCCAAGCTAGATTGTAGTTTGTGCATTTTGCTATAAAATTGTTAAAATTGGTTAATATTGCAAACTAGGTTTTTGAAATCGAATTAAATTGTGGGTTTAAAATTTACGTAATGGTTTCTATGGCATAATTAAGATATTAAGTTATCATCTTGGTCACTAGAATTGTTAAAACATCATGTTTTGTACAAAAACGGAGAATTGTGCTTGCTAGATTTTCGGAAAAATGACTTTTTAAGTGAAATTGGAGTTTTTGTGAATTTTAACCTATTTTATATTAAAATTAGTGTTCGTGAATGTGCAAATGAGTGTGTTGGGAGTTTTCTCGATGGTTTGGCGTTTATACGCCGACGTCTAGGATTTTTGGGTCGATTTGCGAAAGCAACCATAGGTTTTGACCTATGTGGGATTCGTGCGTCGTTTTGGTCATGAGTCGGATTTTAATGCAGTATGGTGCGTTATGATATGTAGGTACCCCATGTGGTCTTCGAGACGACAAGCAAGCGTGTGGCGACGTCGGCACCGGCGAACGAGGACCAGGTGAGTAGATTTATATCTACAGGGAGAAGTCGGGTGGATGGCGTAGAGCACCCCCGCAGTCCGTGGTGGTGTATACGGATGCGTATACACACCAATAATTAGTATATGTTATTTGGGATTAATAACGATGTTATGATGGATATTGGTGTGTTGGATTACTTTAGTGTTGCGAACCCTAGGGTAGTGTTGCACTACACATACACACATACATACTTGCATACATTCCTATTTATATGTGCTCATGGGATTCTTTATAGTTATGTGATCACATGGGTATGGGACTATGTGTTCACATACGGATATGAGGACGATACTTGGGATTGAGCTGAGTCGATGAGTTTTGTTTTGTGGTTGTGATATCGGTTTGTACGAGACTGTCGATCAGTAGTCAGATCATGACTATATTGATGATATTAATTTTGTACTAGACATAGGTCAGTACCCTGGACTATGATCTTGGATAAAGAGGATACTAGATGAATAGTGTGATGAATATGATATTAACCCGTACCCAGATTTGGGGATGTCGTACGACGGATTTACGTACGAGCTATATTTTGATGATTGATCCGCACTCTTGACTTGGGATGTCTAATTATAGATATGGTATCGGATATGATATTATTGAGACGGGATCACCGACTAATATATATACAGGTATGTATATGTATCGACTCAGATGTTAGGCGGCTTCCTTACCTGTAGTCCAGCTTGTTAGCTTAGCCCTTTAGCATAGTTTAGTTGTTAGATTAAATTCGATTCTTACCTATTTCAAAAACTAACGAATCGTGGGTATTTTAAAAGACAGCCCAAGGGATCCTACGGATATTTCAAAAGATGTATCTTTTCATAAAAACACCGTAGCCCCTATTTCCAAAACCCCATGATTCGTGTTATTTCAAAAGGCACCATTTGTAGGACTTATATTAGATTAATGCAGATTAGTTATAGTTGCGCCTAGTATTCAGCTCCCGCTCATTATTGTGGTTCGCTTCGCATCGCATGCTTATATTATGTTTCATACTCCATTATTGATATCATGATGTTAGGACACCAGCACCATTACCGATGATGCGTATGTACCACATACACTTACTTGCCGGCTCACACACATCTTCATCGGTAATTGCCATGTCACGTACACCTTAGAAAATATTATTGCTTGATATAGCCTGTTAGCTAATAGTTTAGACATTGTAGTTATTACCTGCTACTTCATGCATACTGTTATTCATTGTTATGCCGCATTCATGGATTCTCATGCATATATTCACTATTTTACGTGTTATTGAGGTTTTGGATTCGGATTCCCATGAGATTTTCTGGATTTGGAGTAAAACCGCAAAAACATAAATAAACCTTTTCTCTCTTTTAAAATAAAAAGTGTTTTTCCCATGATGTATGAGTCATCCACCATGAGTTTGCTGATGGATTTCGAGACCCGATTCGAGGAGTGGAGGAACCGTTTCGGGTACATGGTGGGCCCGGTGCGGTACCCCGGGGCAAGAGAAATGTGTTGTTGACGTTGAGCCCGGCAGGGGAGCACTACCGACCGGTGATATTACCCGACGCGTCGGATATCCGGAGGATACCGTCGTGGTCTTGAGATGGATGGTAGGGGCCGGTCTGGATTGACGGCACCCTAGATATTGATTTTGAGATATTGAGGTACAGAGATTGTGATACAGAGATATCGAGATATTTGGACACTTGTTTTGTGTCGATGCTGGGCACTGTTTTATGCTGATTTCATTTATGGTACATCACTTTAAAAATACAGAAATCTCACTGATTTATGAAAGCAGTTTTCGTAAGTACATGCATTTTGTTCCGTGCATTCATACCTCATTCATATGATATATTGCTATCTGAGGCACTGACACGGGCACATGAGATCACACTCGGGTTAGATATTACCCTAGCCATTTTTATAGGCTGCATGTTATACATATATTTGAGGATATATTATGATCATTGACCTAGGTTGCGTTATTTATGCGATTTCTGTGCGTAGATATTTTTCTATTCACGAGTTGGCAACTCACCCCCGTTGTGCCCCAGTTTCTTGCAGGTTTGCCGTACAGGTTTCATTACGGCTTTGCGGGCATAGTTTCCTTCGGGTGATTTGCTAGTAGGTGGGTTTACTTGTATCGTACCCCCATTATATCTTGTATATCATTATTCTGTTGTATCTAGAAGTTCCATCAACCAAACATGTATTTATTTGAGATAGAGACCAGTGATGTTTATTCTTTCGACCTTAGAGTCGCGCGTTGTATTTATGTGGTTTTCTTGTGGTTTTTGAGTTTCCTTTTGAATTTTGATCCTCGCCCTTGGCGTTGTATATTATATTGCTTGTGTGGTTGTGACCGTCGATTGACGAAGAGCTAGCTCCCGCTTGGGGATGCCTTTTTATTGATTTCGTATACTATTCATGTTGTATCCTATTTGGGGGCCGGTATTTACAAAGGAGACTCTGCCGAAATTTTCGGGAAATTTTTGATGTTTTTAAAGCCGCCTAATTCGGCTTATGCTATTAAAACTACTTGTTTTAAATTGGTTTTCCTTCACTCTACTACTTTTCTTGGTTTGGATTTCTGGGTTTTCGGCTTACTTAGATTACGGACGTCTCAAGACGTCTCGTAGTTTAAGTGCCGGTAATGTTTCGTACTTTCAGGACGTGACAAAGTTGGTATCAGAGCGTTAGGTTTTACCTTCGGAGCGTAGGATGACCCTTGGTTGATGGAATAGGTGACTAAAGTAGAGTGGCGTACCGTGGGTATGTTCCGCGGAATATTTACGATACGCTACTCCACTTAAGAAGCCTTCATTTCTTTGCTCAGTATTATATTCATTCCGATCTAGCCTCATCAGTACCAGTTATGGTTTTGCTGCCACGATTACGGGCAGGGAGAGCTACAGCTAGAGTTGTGGTCAGCACGAGCTCGTCACGAACGAGGACTGACCAGGGCGAAATTCCGGCGACACTCTATTGCGGAGATGTGTCTTTTTACTGTGTTTCCGCGCCACGAGCGTTTGGCGGATCGCCTTTATGAGATTTCTCGGACGTGCCGATCAGTATCAGAAGATTGGGCCACTGACAGAGGCCAGCCAGATTTTGATGACCGTTGGTGTGTTGCTTATTCATGATGGTCGAGGCACTGTTCAGCGTGCAGACGAGCGAGCCAGTTATTGCTGCGAACGACGAGATATTGCCCCAGATGCTGGCGTTAGTGCAGAACGAGTTGTACTAAGAGATGATAGAAGGTCGCTAATCATCGAGGATGAATGACTAGGACATGTGGATCGTTCGCCTACCCCGATGCGAGGTCATTAGATAGATTGATTCTAGCTAGAGACGACTTCACACAGAGACGTTGAGAGTCGACAGAGACGATCGAATGTCAGAAACCTATTATTCAAAGTTTAAAGTAGTCGAAAAGACATGCAGGCAATTCTATGGTCCCTCTAGAAGAATGAAACCCTAACTCGACTTAATGATCGTGTGAAAGCCTTTGAACCTTCGGGTTTGCGGCAGTTCTACGGCGCCATTAGTGAGGCTTCGGTTTGCCCTTCTACGGCTGGACCACCGATGCTGTGGTATATACTCTATACTATTAAACTGTTCCCAAGAGGTTGAGCTCTTGGGAGATTATGAAGTTTTGACGACTCGATCGGATGGCTCGACTTAATTCGGATGCTAGGTGGTGAGATGCATTTCTTGGGAGACTCCCGATATGAGGATAGCCGTTGGAGCTCAGTCCATGTAGCCACGATGAGACGAGTCCGAAGCAGTCGACATTAGAGAAAGTGGAGTAAAGAGGTCCGTACAAGATCTGGATAAGACGACGTTCCACTCCGCCGACATCAGAGATGCGATACGCATGACGAGGCAGAGTACTGGATATACCTTCCAGAAGGAGTCGCGATGGGTATGCAGCCGTTCCGGAACAAGATGCAGATATAGGAAAGGACGATGACTTCGGGACAGTTGACAGAGACGAGACATGGAAGAGACCGTGAGCAGGATTCCTTCCAGGACATTGCTGCAATGATACTTGCACCCAGGTTCAGATGTGTCACGTACATTCAGAGAGCCAGAGGCCGACGCCAGTGATATGCTGTCTTACGAGTGGTCGTGATGATTGACCGAGAGATGACCAGAAAAGTGCCAGAATGGGATCATCCCCGTTAGCACACCTGACAGGGCCGATGAGCCGATGGACCGAGAGATTGGTAATTCACAGTGAAGACCTTGACCCAGGAGTGGTCATTGTTACGCACACCAGTAGGCCAGAGTCCATGATCATCGACGAGACGTCCCACTAGTGACCGCGACAGTTGGCCCGAGATTCTTAGAGGATGCACTTGAGCGGTACTATTCCGCCATTATTGATTTCGATGTTTTGGGTGATTTATTCGCATGATTTGATTTTGATGATTGAGAATTTACGATCCTTGCACAGTGTTGCACTTGATATCGTTTTCGTGCTTGGGTTTCACATGTTTGTGATTTTACGGTTTTAGACATTTGAGTTAGTTTCGTGCTTGGGTTTCACACTAGCGCTAGCGCACACGTGGTGTGCTGCTTAGGGTGCATCGAACGTAGCGTTAGCGCCCACGTGCTTTGCACGTGGTGCGCTGCTTAGGGCGCAGCGCACTTGGTGTTGCATCTGAAGCGTTGCTTCATTTCAAAAATTAGAATTTTAAATAGAGCTTTGCTCTGATTGGAGGAAACAGCCCCTGCTCTGGTGCGTCGACCCCCACGAAGCCGACTACGTCCTCCGTGAAATCCATGAAGGGGTCGACAGCGTGCACCAAGGGGCCTAAACCATAATCCAGAAGGCATTGCTCCAGGGGTACTACTGGCCCACTATTCATGAAGACGCCCAGAAGCTCGTCAGGAGATGCAAAAGTTTCCAGCTCCACGGAAGCATACCTCGCCTTCCGGCTACTGAGCTGACCGCTTTAACCGCCCCGTGGCCGTTCACCCAGTGGGGACTGGACATGATCGGCCAGTTCCCGACCGGTACGGGAGGGCACAAGTATATCCTCGTCGCAGTAGATTACTTCACGAAGTGGGTCGAGGCCATCCCCATCAGGAAACCGGACGCCTCCACGACCATCAAGTTCCTGCAGAACAACCTGATACTCCGGTTCGGCATCCCGAGGTGTATCATCTCCGACCATGGGATGAACTTCGAAAATGAGAAAGTGAAGGATTTCTAAAATGAATATCATATCCTCATGAAGTTTTCCGCAGTCGCACATCCCCAATGCAACGGGCAGGCCGAACTTGCTAACCGGGACGTCCTCCGAGGTCTCCGAACCCGCCTAGAAGGACGCTAAGGCAGTTGGGTCGAGGAATTGCCCCGGGTCTTATGGGCCCTGCGCACGTCAAAGAAGACCCCCACCGGGGAAACCCCTTTCAGCCTCTGCTACGGGACCGAGGCAATAGTCCCAGCGGAGATCAGCTACCAATCCACCGGGTCGAACACTTCGACGATGAAGCAAACACCATGGCACTATGGACCAACCTGGACATCTTGTTGGAGAAGCGAGACCAGGCTCAGATCAGGGCTGCCGCCTATCAGCAGAAAAATGCCCGATACTACAACGTGCGGGTCAAGCATCGCTCCTTGAAGACCGGAGATCTGGTCCTACGGCGGAACGAGTTCGTCGATCAAGGAAGACTGCATAAGTTTTCCCCGAAGTGGGACGGTCCTTTCCTCGTCTTCGAGGTACTTCCCGGTGGTGCCTACTGCTTACAGGACGTGGACGGGCGCAAGTTTCCATGGCCTTACAACACTGAGAAACTCAAGCTGTACCAATAAAATTAATACCTACGAGTGTGTACCTCTCCTTTCACAAAGGCAATATAAATTTTTCTATAAAGTGTTTCATTCAAATAACAATAAGGGAACGCTAGAACGTTGCAAAAGAAGAGTCTTATTCATCCCAAAAGGTACTATGGGCTCCTCAGCCTTACAGAAAAAGGGAAGGTTACAACAAAGGCGGAATGGGATCAAGGAAGTACTCCTGGTGGTACTCGGAGTAGATTTCCCTCCGCTGGGCCCTCGCCGCCATAGCCCGCTCCCACCGATGGGGCGCGCGGACCCGGGACGCCATAGAAGCACCCAACGCACTGCCCTCCGAGCATTGGCCCACTATGTACCTAATCTTGAAACACTCCAGGATGAGAGCGAAGGATCGAGCATGCCTGGCCTTCGAGATGAGGCCGAACAGGAAGACCGAACGCACCTTGTCGAGTGCTTCGTCTAGAAGGTCCTTAGTGAAGGGGTTATCCAGACCCGGAGACCCCCTCCAGATTGCGTACATCAGCATCTGAAGCAGGGACGACCGCCGAGGGAGAAGCCGGCCAAAGTGATACTCCAGGCGCTGAACCACCCGGTACCCATCTTCGGTCAGAGATTGGTCATACAAAGCGACACCATCAAGGGAGATGATCTCTTCGATCAAATACACGCGCTCAGTCATCTCAAAGAAAGCGATGCCGAAGCAACTTCTATCTCCCTCTGTATTTATAACCCTAAGCAAATCTTCAAGGACCCGGATTCTCGCGCGTACCAGCACGAATCTTGGGAACCGCGGAAACTACCTCAATGCCACGCCGCCACATGGCGATACTGACGCAAATTCCCGAAACTTCCAGCTTTCCACCCGTACGTCCCTGACACGTGTCATCCGTGACTATTACCCTTCCCGATGTTCTGACGTCCGGGGGTCGGACAAACTCTTGTGCAACCGGGCGCCAACCCTACTCGATCCGTCCTACGCAGGCCTCCTACAGTCCCCGGCTATCCCTGGCCGGTAGCTCCCTACCCCCAAAACGCCAGGGATCAAAGCCTTCTCCAAGAGGCAATCGAGCAGCTTCACTGCTCGGTCCATCCTTAGCAGGCCTCCCACGGCCCCTCCAGCGCTAAGGATCAAAGCCCTCACGAAGAGGCAGCCGAGCGGCTACCTTGGCTATCCCTGGCTGGTAGCTCCCTACCCCAAAATGCCAGGGATCAAAGCCCTAGCCAAGAGGCAATCAAGCAGCTTCACTGCTCGGTCCATCCTTAGCAGGCCTCCCACGGCCCCTCCAGCGCTAAGGATCAAAGTCCTCACCAAGAGGCAGCAGACCGGCTACCCTGCTCGGCTATCCCTGGCTGGTAACTCCCTATCCCAGAACACCTTGGATCTAAGCCCTCGCCAAGAGACAACTGAGCAGCTTCACTGCTCGGCACATCCTTAGTAGGCCACTTACGACCCCTCCCATGCTAAGGATCGAAGCCCTCATTAAGAGGCAGCTCAGCGGCTATCCCGGCTGGTAGTCCCTATCCCACAACACCAGGGATCAAAGCCCTCGCCAAGAGGCACCGGGCAGAAACCCTGCTCGGACATCCTTAAGGACCAAAATCCCTCGCCAAGAGGCACCGGGCAGTAACCCTGCTCGGCCCATCCTTAGTAGGCCACTTACGGCCCCTCCTGTGCTAAGGATCAAAAGCCCTAGCAAGAGGCAACTGGGCGCGCCCTTGCTCGGTTATCCCTGGCTGGTAGCTCCCTACCCCAACATGCCAGGGATCAAAGCCCTCGCAAAGAGGCACCGGGCAGCAACCCTGCCCGGCCCGTCCTTAAGGATCAAAAGCCCTCGCAAGAGGCAACCGGACCCGCCCTTGTACCCAACACACCAGGGATCAAAGCCCTCACCAAGAGGCAACCGGGCCTGCACTTGCTCGGTTATCCCCGGCTGGTAATTCATTACCACAAAACGCCAGGGATGAAAAGCCCTAGCCAAGAGGCAATCGAGCAGCTTCACTGCTCGGTTATCCCTAAATGGTAGCTCCCTACCCCACAACGCCAGGGATCTAAGCCCTCGCCATGAGGCGACCGAGAAGCTACCTTGCTCGGCCCGCCCCTAGTAGGCCTCTTACGGCCCCTCCAACAACTAAGGAACATGACCTCACCAAGAGGCATCCGGCCTATCTACGTCTGCGCGATCTCCACCTCGACTTTGGGGGCATGGAGATACCGTCTTCCCGCCGGTCTTCGCACACTTGGCAAGTGAACAGATTCAACTCGACGCGTAATCGCTAGACGAAGAACCGACACAATACAAAGGCAGTACTGTGCAAATTCAAGTGTTTACCGACAAAGGAAAATACGCGTGCAAACACAACTGCAAAAAGTTTTATTCACAAAACCAAAAGTCTTTAAAAGGGTATTATGGGCTCCCTAGCCTTATCAAATTACCCGAAGGCTTAAAAAAGGAGAGGAGGAAAAGCCAAAAAGTTCGGGGCATAAGCCCAGCCTAGAGCTCGCCTCCCTCATCACCATCGGCCGGAGGCATGATCACTGAAAGTGGGACCTGAGCATGGAGCTCACCGTCGGCGAACTCCGGACACTGCTCCTTGACGGCATCAAGAGCTTTGTTCCATGCAATGGCGGAGGCCTCGCCAAGGTCAACGTAAAACTGGTCCGACCCCTTATAACCAGTCACCACCATTCTATCCCGAATCTCGGCAACCTCCACCGCCTGAAGCGCCACCTCGGCATCCCGCCTGCTGGCATCCTTCGCCCTCTTCATGGATGCAAAGCGATCGGCCAGTTCCACCAACTTTGTCTCGATGACTCGGTGGGACTCACTCAGACGGTGATAGGACCCCCGACAGTTCGAGACGGCGAGCTCCGCGACGACCGATCGGGCTTCAAGGACGGCCATCATCTCCCTCTCTAGACGCAGCTCAAGTCGCAGATCCTCGGCCACCGAAGAAGACTTTCTTGCTGACCTCGCAGCATGAATAGCCCCCTCGGCCTCCATATGAGTAACGAGGGCGTAATGCTGAAGGACCTGGCGAAAAACAGCAGAGAGCCTTAGAGACACCCGAACTAAGCGCTCGAAATAACGCACGAGGGAGTACATACCTGAACTGCCTCCTGAGCGATAGCCGCAATTTGGGCCCTCAGGGTCCTTCGCGGAATCTTGCCCCCGGCTGACTCCTCCATACCAGCAAGCAGGCCGGCAGCAACGGAAAGCCCCGACGGGACCAAAAAATGAACGTCCCCCTGCTGCACAGGAATCCCCTCCGGAATATCCGTCGGTGGCATGAGAGAGACCACCCTCTTCCTCTTAAGAGGAACTCCGTCTTTGTCCTCTCCTGCATCCCTCGTCTGGGGCTCGGGAACCCGTGGAAACCTCTGGCTGCCGCCGGGACAATCATCGGGAGCTTGTGACGAAGCAGATGGCCCCGCCGTCGGCAGCACATTTAGTGTGGGGCTCGGTTCAGCCGGAAGCACGGCTGCATCGACGACCCCCCTTCGGGAATGAGCACCGAGGGCACCAAGAGTCCAGGATCGAACCATTGGTCCTGATAAAGGGAGAAGCAGACTCAACTCAGAAGGAGAAGAAGCAGAAGAAAGAAAAAGAAGACATCTAACCTGATGGAGAAGTCCTCGGGAACGCAGAGATCCAACATAAAGAGGAGAGCGCCGAGCTTACAAGATCAAGAACGGGGGAAATATGAAGAGAGATGGGCCCTAAAGCGCACCCCACCTCCATTTAGAGTCACCGGCGTCCTTATCCAACAGCGACAGTTGACTCCAGCAAAAAACAACTCTTCGCATTCGACGACCACGAACGCTCCACCTGTCGCACGCGCATTGGTCATATCCTATCAGACGCCAGCGGTCTGCGGCCCATCGCGTCAACCAACTAACGCCCGACATGTGGTCTATCGCTTCAGCGAAAGTACGCACGATCCGGCGCACCCTCTTTAATGCAAAGATCTCACCCTGATTCGCTGACATCTACAACAGATCACCCGGGGACACGCCCCACGATACCTTCGGAAAGGAGCTCACCTCGGATGACCCGGCAGACCACTCTCGACCCGACCCGTCAGCTGATTAGGACGAGAGTGGGAAGCTAATGATGATGCTCGATATCGGTGATCTCTTAGATCATGACACGTGACAGATGACGTGTCCCAGAGCATGCAAGAAAGGACCTACAGTGGCCGACCAGACCACTTCTATGCCCGTCCTATAAACAAACGCTGGCTCACCTCCGAGCCCCCTGTGCAATTGGCCTCCTCGGCCTCACAGCTCGTCTCCGGGCTACCGCAGAACCTAGATATCTCGGCTCTCCCACTCGTCTGCGAGCTCTCCCGCCGAGATCATCTTCCTCGGTCTCATCGATCGACCAACGGCATCGCTCACAGACGCAACCGCCATCCCGTGAATCTCGCCGTGCGCGAGATATCCGCCGGCCACATCCCACGTTCCACGCCATCACGATCCCCCATTAACGAGCCTATCTCGCCATTAATGGGAGATCCCGCTAATTACGCGGGCGTGACGTCGGAAGCGTAACGGCCGGCATGATTCACGTGCCTGCCCTGCCTGCTGCCACCGCTATATAAACCCCTTCTTCAGACGGTTCAAGTAAGTCATTTTTACTCCACTAAGCCGTTACTCTGCTCGGATTTCCTCTCTAATTTGATCGTCGGAGGGTCCTCGGTGGTACAACCACCCCAGGACTTCCTTGCAGGTAGCTCGGCGACAACCAACCTCAAACCCATTGAGATCCACACGCTTCAGGAGCCTGCCTCCAGATCCAATCTCAGCCATCCCTCGCCGTCATCAGCAGATCAACGGAAGGTAACATCTTGGCGTAATCCAGATCGCGTCACAGTACAACGCCTATAACTTGACTTGTCATAGCAAATTCTTAGAATTTTCAAAATGAAGCGTCGGTTACTAGTTTATCACCTAGCAATTTATGTTATTAAGAAAATGCAAATTTGACTTTAAAACTCATTTATGTGTTGGTGACGGTAGATTATGATTGTTTTTTAGGAAAATAATGTCTGGTTAATGAGAAGAGAGAATATTTTCGCTAACTGTAATTAAATATCTTGAAGAGGTACTATATGTGAATTTTTTATAAAAAAGAGAGATATGAGATAAACTAGGAAATTGCCCCCGCGCCCCCCTACCCCCGGCTCTCAATTAACCCTGTGCATAAAAAAGTGTAGTTAGCGTGGTTTTGCATTAGTCACAAAATTGGAAGTAAACCTACACACACACTAATTAAACTATAGAAAATAGTTATATAGAAGTAAGTTATATCATAAGCCTTTTACTCACGATGAATAACCAAAAATTTAGATAACATCTTAAGATATATAATACGCAACGGTGATAAACGGTGAATAACAATATATTTATAATTGCATTGAGCATGGCGGACTTATGTCCTCTAGTCTGTTTTGCGCAGGAGCAAAATGGATCATATAACTAGCAGCTTATTTTGCTTTAGCCTGGCGGACCTATTCCTTCAAATCGCTTTCACTTGCGTTGGAATAAATAAATGGTTGTGATTAGTTGTGATTAAGGGTATAATTGTAATATGTATTTTGCCTATATAAAAGTGATGATGAGATAGGGTAAACCTAATGCATCACATTTATCTCTAATCCACCTCTATTATGGTATCAAAGCCTGATAATGCTTAATATTGGCGACCCTTAAGATCAGGACACGTGGCAGATGGCACGTCCCAGAACTCAGAAGAAAGGGCCCACAAAGGCCGACCACGCCACCCCTGTACCCGACCGGCCAGCACAAGCTAGCCCTCCTCGGGGCACCCTGCAGATTAGCCTCCTCAGCTCCTTAGCTTGCCCTGAGCTGCCACAGGACCAAGTCTCCTCGGCCTTCTCGCTCGTCCCCGAGCCCCTTGGCCGAGGCCATCTACCTCGGTCCTCCGACCAGTTCCGCCGCTCACAGGCATAACCGTCGCTCCGCGAATCTTGCCATGTGCGGATTCTCCGCCAGCAACATCCCATGTTCCACGCCTTCACGATCCCTATTCATGGGCGATCCGCTCTTTACGCGGACGTGACGTCTGGAGCGTAACTGCCGGCAAGATTCTCGTGCCTGCTGCTGCATGCCTCCACCACCATATAAACTCCCATCACAGAGGGGTCAAGTAAGCCATTTCTGACTCCACTTAGCCGTTACGGTGCTCGGATCTAGTACTAACTTGATCGTCGGAGGGTCTTCGGTGGTATCAAACCATCCCGGGACTTCTTTGCAGGTACCTGGCGTCAAACTCTTCCAATCACCAAATCTTCTCAAAACCCATTGAGACCCACACACAACAGGGGATCCCCTCCAGAATCCACCGGAAGATCGACGGAAGACAACATCTGAAGGAGATCTGAAAAGGACCTCCATCAGTTGGCGCCGTCTGTGGGAACACAAACTCCACAAAAACAAAGTTGGAATTCCGATCTCCGTCCACATGGCAAGCGACCATTCTGAAGATTCGGGTACCAGCCGCCGCCTCCCCCTTACCGGAGGCACGGATGAACCCCCTCCGGCGACCATCATCCACACCCTCGCCAGCCGAATAGATCATCTACAGTCCCTTGTGGAGGCGATTGTCCGCGCCCAAATGGCCAGGCCTGGGCCCCAGATCGCCGCTCCTTCGCCTTCAAAATGCTCTGCCCCCGTCGACACGGCCGACCACAAGCAGGATGCAACTCCTGACTACGGATCTCACGGACCGATACTCCCTGAGGCCCGTTGGGCGCTTCGCGGCTCCACCCCCACTCCCGCCGATGGAGCACCATGCCTCGGACCTCCTAGCGACCCTTTCCCCCCTGAGGAGATGTCGGTCACCTCGCCTGCCCACAGGTATGACCGACACCCTTTCCCCCAACAGGATCGCATAGAAGGGGCTCGCCACGACGGCTCGAGAGCTACCGCGCCCGGGGATCTGAGGAACCTCATCGAGAGGAACCGGAGCTGTGCCCAGACGCAGGTCTCCCACAGCAGAGGGCAGGGATCACGAGGCGCCGGGTCCTTGGGGTACCACGGCCGACTCGATGCCCTCGAGAAGAAGATCAAGGGCATGCGCCGGGAAGGTCACCTTTCGGCCGACGGGGCCGAATACGTCGCCGACTCGCTCACCAAACCGTTTACCGAGGAACTGCTCGTTGTCTACGTCTCCTCGCGCAAAAACCCCCCGAAGGTCTCTCTGTTCGACGGGAAAACCGACCCCAAAGACCATTTAGATGCTTTCACCGCAGGAATGAGCTTCCAGGACCATTTCGATACCACCCAGTGCAGGGCCTTCCCAGCCACCCTCATCCGTTCTGGTCAGGACTGGTTCCGAGGACTCGAGCCTCGCTCAATCTCGACCTTCGACGAGCTAGCTACTCAGTTCCTCAGCCACTTCATTGGGAACCGTCGGCAGAAGCGCACGGTCGACTACCTCTTCACAATTAAGAGTGGAGACAAGGAGATGTTCAAGGCTTACATCACCCGCTTTTATAATGCCCTCCTCGAGGTTCCCGAGCACCGGGACGAGACCGTCATCACGGCGCTCAGATCTGGTTTGAGGCACAAGGAGTGGCTGCGCTCCTTTGCGTTGGCACAGCCTAAGACCATGGCCGAGGTCAAGGCGTGGACCGAGCGCAAGGTTCAGCTAGAGTCCGAGGTGAACGCGAACCTCCCCCGGGCAGAACGATCCGACCAGAAGAAGAGGGCTCGATAGGAGAGGCCGGAGCGTCAGCAGCCCTATCACCCGAAGTTCCAGGAGTACACCCCGCTCAACGTCTCCCTCGCAGTGTTATTAGAAGAGGCCTAGGGCGAGGGGTTCTTCAAGTTCCCTCCGATCCCACGCCAGGCCTCGAAGCGAACCCGAGGCCCTTACTGCGCCTTCCACCGGACGCTGGGCTACGCCACGGAGGATTGTTAGCAGCTCCGGGACTACGTCAAGGAGCTCATCCGATCGGGACACCTCGCCGCCTACTTGAGAGACAAGCGTCAAGCCGACCGCGAGCAGGAGCAGCGTCCCACTCCTGTCGAACTAACCGTCGGCCAGAGCATGCTCGTTTCACCGGGCAACCAGTCCGGCGCTCAGGGAGCACCGTACCCGGTGCCGGGCACAGAGACTAACAAGCCTCCGGGAAACTCGGGCTGCGCTAACAAGGTTATCTATTAGCATGTACTTTTCTTTTGACGCAATGTAAACTCCTCCTAGGGTCTGTTGTTAATTAAATAAAGATCAATGGAACGTTGCAAAAAAAAAAAAGAGAAAGATTTCATTTATTCGAAAAAGGTATTATGGGCTCCCCAGCCATACATACGAAAAAAAAGAGAGAAAATTACAGTAGCGGGGGGAGGGGGTGCAGTGAGCACTGCTCATGGTACTCAGTAAAGATCTCCGCCAGCCGAGACCTCGCGAGATCCAACCTCTTCCCTCGGTTCCCCCCGTGTGCGTTGACCCCAAGCCTCATCTCGTAACACTCGCGGACGAGCGCCTCTGAGCGAGCCAGCCGGTTCGCGGAGATCAGGCCGAAGCGCCTCAGAGACCGCAGCTTGCCTATGGCCTCGTCATAAAGCTGCTCAGACAGGGGGTTGTAAAGCCCCGGCGACGCCGTCCAGATGGAGTACATCAGCAGCTGCAGCAGGGAGGAGCGTCGGGGGAGCAGCTGGCCGAAGTGGTCCTCGATGCTCCCGTAGACCAGCTGCACCGTATCCTCGGTACAGTTCTGGTCATAAAGGTATATGTCTTAGAAGTGGATGATGTCAGGGATGGTGAATGGGAAGTCTTGCATTCTCGATCTTCTGTTTGTGAAGGAAGGAAGGACCAGTACTCCTTCAGCCTTATATAGCCCACTGCGCCCCAACGAAGCTCAACAGTCGCCCACTTTCGCCCAAGAGGTCGCTGACACGTGGCAATCGTCAAGCCTTCTCTGGCGGAATCGAGGCGACGCGACCCTGGCGCTTCGCACCCTCCCCACGTTCGATGCGCATACCATGCGCACGGTCACCGCGACCGTTCCTGTTCCCCATACCTACAACTGGATGGTCGGGCGAAACCTCATGAAGAGCCATCCGAGCCGCTACCCTGCCCGGCTATCCCTGGCCGGTAGCTTCTCTACTCGCAACGCCAGGGATCAAAGCCCTCGCCAAGAGGCAGCCGCGCGGCTTCACTGCCCGGCTATCCTTAGCAGGCCTCCCACGGCCCCTCCAACGCTAAGGATCAAAGTCCACCCTAGAGGCAGCCCAGCAGCTACCCTGCTCGGCTATACCCGGCCGATAGCTTACCTACCCGCAACACTGGGGATCGAAGCCCTCGCCAAGAGGAAACCGACAACTTCACTGCCCGGTCATCCTTAGTAGGCTTCTTACAGCACCTCCAGTGCTAAGGATCAAAGTCCTCCATAGAGACAGCCGAGTAGCTTCCCTGCTTGGCTATCCCTAGCGGGCAGCTTCCCTGCCGCAACGCCAGGGATCAAAAAGCCCTCCAAGAGGCAGTCGAGCCCGAGGATCCCTCGCTCGGCTATCCTTCACGACAAAAGCCCTCACCAAGAGGCACTGGGCAGTAACCCTGCCCGGCCAAGGGTCCTTGGTAGGCTTCTTACAGCCCCTCCTGCGCTAAGGACCAAAGTCCTCCTAGAGGCGGTCGAGTCCTCGCTCGGCTATCCCCGGTTGGTAGCTTTCTACCACAACCGACAGGGATCAAAGACCTCGCCAAGAGGCACCGGGCAGTAACCCTGGCCCATCCCCATCCTGAAGGATCAAAAGCCCTCGCAAGAGGCAAGCAGGCAGCTACCCTGCCCGGTCATCTCCGGCTGGTGGCTCCCTACCCGTGACGCCAGGGGTCGAAGCCCTCGCAAGAGGCACCCGACCAGCTACCCCGCTGGGTCACCCCAGGCTGGTAGTTGCCTACCCCCAACACCAGGGACCAAAGGCCCTCACCAAGAAGCAACCATGCAGCTTCGGGGCCAGGGACGTAGAGTCTATCCAAGTCTGAACGATCCCCCCTCGACTTCGAGGCCATAGAGACGCCTCCTTCTCGGAAACGCTTGACACGCTCGACAAGTGATCGAAACTAACTCGATGGATGATCGCTAGGCAAATAACCGACCTGACATGGAAGCCCAATAGCGCGAGAAGAAAAAAATTTTACAAGAAAGCCAATGAAACCAAAGAAAAAGTTTTATTACTAAAAGGCGGTCTTTACAGAGGGTATTTTTGGCTCCCCGGCCTAACAAAATGCCCGAAGCTTACAAAGTTCCAGACGCGGCAAAATAAAAGGGAGGAGGAAGACGGGGGCTTTAGGCCTCGGGGCCAGGAGCGACCTCGGGGCCATCGACATCCACCACGAGGCGAGCTGGGTTCTCGGCGACTTCCTCGCTATTAATCTCCTGCCCCTGCCCGCTGGTGTCCACGAGGGAGTACTGGGCCCGGAGCTCTTTGTCGGCGAACCCCGGCACCCGGGCCTTAACAGCGTCGAGGGCCACGTGCCAGATGAGGGTCATGGCGACGGCCAGGTCATCATAGTAGTCTTTCGACTTCTTGTAGCCCTCCACCGCCTTCGCCGCCGAGAGGTCGGCCAACTTGGCCGCCCCCATCTCCTTCCAGAGGGTTTTCACTGTCTTCTTCAGGTTGCTGGCCAGCACCTGAGCGTCCTTAAGATTGGCCTCAGCAACCGCAGCGGCCTCGCGGTGCCGGGAAACCTCCTGCTTCCCGGCCTCCACCTCGCCCTCCAAGGCGACGACCATCGCCTTCATCGCCTCCTGCTCCCGCTTGGAGCTCTCTTCCAGCGAGGCGAGCTGGCCCGCAGCTTTCATCGCCGGGGCTATCACCTTGGCCTCCATGCGTAAGGCCAGGGCGACATGCTGAAGGACCTGAAAGGCAAAAGAGAGATCAGGAAGATGAGAGAGGAACCGAACCTCAAAAAATAATAATAATAAAAGACAAGCGCTTACCTGCACAGAATCCTGGGCGATGGATGCCAGCTGAGCCCTGAAGGTCCCCCCGGGGACTCTACCCCCGGCCCATGCCTCTATCTCATGCAGCAGGCTATCCGCGATGGATATCCCCGAAGGCAAGGCCAACTAGAGACCGCCTTCCTCCACCGTGATCGGCGAAGACGGTCCCCGGGAAGACTTCCTCTTGAGCGGCCTTGAGGGAGAGCCAGTCTCCTCCTCCGAGGCCGGGTCCTCCAGAATCCGAGCCCGCCTCCAACTCGACGTTCTGCTGGGCCCGGGGGCGAGATCCGTCTCCGAGAGCTCGCGGGGCACTACCGCCGGGGGAGAAGGAGCCGGGGCAGGCTGTGAACGGGAAGAGCCGGCGCCCCCAACCTTCGCAACCGGCCTAAGCTGGCGCATGGAAGCCCGGAGCGAGTCCATGTCCATGGGTCCTGCATGGAACCAAGTGTAAAAGGAATCAACGACACAGGCAATATACGAACCAAAAAAGAAAACCTAAACTTACCGACGAACTCAACGGGGCTGAGCCCGTCCCAACTCAGGACCCTCTCAGACAACAGCACGTCGAAACGGGGGGTGGGTTCCCACGGTGCCACTCTCACCGCGACGGGGTCACTGGACTGGTTCTCCGGCAAGTGCTTCTCCCTCGACCACTATGTAGGCACGGGCCAGTCCTCGCCCTCGGGAGGGGAAACGAAGAAGAACTTCTTCTTCCAGTCGTGAATGGAAGAAGGCGGGGCCACAAACCCCGTCCCGGCGGTGCCCCATGGTCGCTTTCTTAAAGAGAGATAAACCCACCTCGGATCGCCCGCTCGACCACCGGGGTGATTTTTTAAGACGAGGGAAGAATCAAGGAGGGAAAGGCTGAAGGGGATCGCCTGTAACTTCAGGCGGACCAGAAACCCGAGGAGAATCCTCCACGAGTTCGGCACCAACTGACCGGGAGCTAACCCAAAGAAGTTCAATGCTTCAACGACCTCAGGAGAGAAGGGCAGACGCGTTCCACCCCAAAATGCTTCCAAATACAGGGCGATCTCCCTGCCCCATACTTGGTCTACCATCTCTCCCTCCTTGGCCAGGCGAAGAGTATAGCGTGAAGGGATGTGGAAGCGAGCCTGAGCGTTGGCAAGCTCGTCCTCATGCCTTATCCAACACAAAGCGCTAGGGGTAGCATCTGCCGCCTCCTCCCTGGGGCTGCCCCCGCCACATGATCCCGGGAAGAGGGGACAACCCCGGCTCCTCGGGAGGATTCAGGCTCCCCTAAAGGGTTCCTAGAACCTACATCAACGAAATCTACTGACTCGACAAGAGAAGACATCTAACCTTGGGAAGAATGATCCTCGGGGAACGAAAGTGGAAGGAAGAAGACGAGCGCCGAGCAACCGAGACATAGAACAGGAAATATGAAGGAGTAGGGGCTCTGGAATGGGCCCCACCGCTACTTATCACCATGAGCGACCTCATCCAACGGTGCCCTTCAACTCCCGCCAAGATGCCTCCTCGCATCCATCGGCTCCGATTACTCCACTTGTCGTCCCCGCACTGGAACGCACCCTTTCAGGCGTCGCAGGTCTGCACACATCGTGTCAGCCAACCGATGCTCGACACGTGGGCTGTCACTCCAAAGGCAAGATACATGAACCAGCACACCCTCCTGAAATGCAGAGTTCTCGCGCTGATTCGCTGGCAGAATAGACAGCTCGCGGCCCGGGGACGCGTCCCGACGAAACCTTAGGAGGGAGCTCACCCTGGGCGGCCCGGCGGTCCACTCCTGTCCCGACCCACTGGCTGGTCGGGACAAGAGTGGGGGGCTAATGATAATGCTCAATATTGGCGACCCTTAAGATCAGGACACGTGGCGGATGGCACGTACCAGAACTCAGAAGAAAGGGCCCACAAAGGCCGACCAGGCCACCCCTGTACCCGACCAGCCAGCACAAGCTAGCCCTTCTCGGGACTCCCTGCAGATTGGACTCCTCGTCCCCTCAGCTTGCCCTGAGCTGCTACAGGACCAAGTCTCCTCGGCCTTCTCGCTCATCCTCGAGCCCCTTGGCCGAGGCCATCTTCCTCGGTCCTCCGACCAGTTCCGCCGCTCACAGGCATAACCGCCGCTCCACGAATTTCGCCATGCGCGGATTCTCCACCAGCAACATCCCACGTTCCACTCCTTCGCGATCCCCATTCATGGGCGATCCGCTCTCTACGCGGGCGTGACGTCGGGAGCGTAACTGCCGGCGAGATTCTCGCGCCTGCTGCTGCGTGCCACCACCACCATATAAACCCCCCATCACAAAGGGGTCAAGTAAGCCGTTTCTGACTCCACTTAGCCGTTACGCTGCTCGGATCTAGTACTAACTTGATCGTCGGAAGGTCCTCGGTGGTATTAAACCACCCCAAGACTTCTTTGCAGGTACCTGGCTTCAAACTCCTCCAATCACCAAATCTCCTCAAAACCCATTGAGACCCACACACAACAGGGTATCCCCTCCAGAATCCACCGGAAGATCGATGGAAGACAACATCTGAAGGAGATCTGAAAAGGACCTCCATCAAAGCCATAACCCATCCCCTTACCATATCCCTCGACCTCATCCTAACTATGCTCTCGCCGCCGATTGATCCCCATCTCCATCGATCCTCTCACGCCATCGATCCCCATCACCGTCGATCGAAACCCCTCGTCGCTTCATCGATCGAAAACCCTCGTTGCTTGTGGTCGATTCAAAGCCCTCATCGCTCGCTGTAGATTTGTCTTCGTCGCTCACCCATCGAAGCCCAGAACTGGAACTTTGCTCACTGATTTAAAAAGTTAGCTCCCTTCAAACCAAAGTTCATAACTCTTTGGTCTTGAAATCTATCGAATCTTCGATCTCGAGGATCTACTAAGGTGAAATCCCGCCTCTTTATTTTTTACGAGATCTAGGACGATGTCGTATTTTTTCTTGGGTATAATAATATCGTGGTTGTTAGAGAATGAATTGAAGTTGGTGATCATGCTCGATCTCAGAATCAATGGTTGTTCTTTGGAGTGCTGGTCGTTGATTTTTTATTTTTATTTTTTGTTGTTATTACCCTTCGAGGTGTTTTTGGTTGTTGATTATTAGAGTTTGTGGGGGTTGTTAGTAGTTGGTGTTGATTCTTGGAGTTTTTGATGACTGAGTTTGATAGTTTCGCTGCCTCCATGAGAGGGGAGGAAGCCTACAATTCCTATATAGTTTCTACTCATATCACCCGTATTCGATTGAATGGAGCAAATTACCCTCTATGGAAACAGATTGTTGAAATGATCATGAAGGAGCGAATGTTGATGAAACACGTAACTGAAGAGCATCCCTTATCTCCCACTGATGAGTGGATTTCGAAGGATGCAATGCTGCATCGATCGATGACTGAGGCAGTGGAAGATGAGATCACTGAGGTGGTGTATAAATATGATAATGACTATCTATTTGGGCGTATTTGAAAGAATCGTACGAAGGGAAGGATAGTGATAATCGAGCATTTGAGATTGTTGAGCCTGTTCATGAGTTGCAGCGTAAAGGTAGACTATATCCGTTGTGTATGGTAACCTCAAGCGGCTAGAGACTAAGTTACTCTCCATTTTCCCTCTTGCAGTTGATGTCGACGAGCAAAGAAGGCAGCATGAGAGCAGATGATGGTGATGTCATTTTTTTGGGGCTATTGGGCAAGGGTTTATGACTATTCGTCGACAGATTTTGGGAGGCTCCCATATTCCTACTCTAGTAGATACCTATATAGCCATCCTGACGTTTCTGAGACCTCTATGAAAGCCACTAATGATAGATCAGCTCTTGCCTCTCATGTACCTTATGTTAGAGGAAGAGGATGGGGCATTCATGGTCGAAGAGATCGGGGAGGTAGAGGAGTGGTTGGCATAGGGAGAGGTGACAAATTTTGTATTCATTGTGAGATGTTGTTCATATCATAATTTTGCATTATTATATTCCCCATTCTTATACATTTTACAAATAAACTGGTGCTTTTGATCCATGTCTGCTACATAGTTGCAGGTTACAGGTTCTCGGAACAAAACAGTGAAAATGATGAAAAGACGATACAAGAGTGAGATTTCGACCAACAAATAGAGAATTTTTATCATGCCTACAATTTGAAGAACAAATGAAAATCAATGAACAACTTCACAAAGTACAAAGGCAGCGCAAAGATTTAGGACTTCAACACGAAGCAAACAGCAAAAGTCCACCACATTCTATACTGTGAAAATCTGGAAGAAACTAGAAGACATTCTGAAGAACCAAGTGAAGAAAAGTCAAGGAAAATGCAACATGAAGTAGCCCAAAAGAACAGAGCCAAAACCCCCACTAGATGGCCGCGGATCCGCTGCCAAACAAGGCATATGGCCGCGGATCCGCGGCCGTGCTAAGCACGTGACGGTGCAAACTTTGTCGGTGGGTGGCGGTGCGTTGACTAGGCTTTTTAGGGTAATTTTGTAAATACAGATAAGGATCAGAATGTAATCTAGGGTTTCTATAATCTATAAATAGGAACCTTAAAGCTCTTTTTGGAGCATGCCTCTTCATATGCCTCTTTTGTGCCTCATTTTATTTATCAAATTCAGAATTTCAATTCCTGTAATGTATGAAGAGTGCATCAAATAAAAAGTAAGTTTTCTTTTCTTGCCTTAGTTTAATTTTCCTTTCTGCTCTAGTATAACTTTTATTTATCTGCCCTAGTTTAGATTTTATTTATCTGCCGTAGATTAGATAATTAGGTTATTAAAAACAATCATAAAAATGAAATCTTTTAACAATTCCCTAATGAGTGAGTAGTTTCTCACTTGTTAGGGTTAGGAATAGGAGAGGTTTGAGAGATGAAAATCTCTCACCCCCTTCTTGCCCATCATACATTTTAAATAGGACTCTATGCATACATACACACACCGCTCACTACGACACCCTATCCCAAGAGGTAGCGGTGATACCATAGTTTAAAAGACCGGTTGTGTATGTTTTCCATGGACGTTAGGGTAAGAGTTAAGAAAGGACAGACAAGGGCCTAGAGGAAGAAACCTAGTTTCTTCCCGATGGTACTAATCCACTTTGTTAATTATTACCTTAACACCTAAATAGATCTTAATTAGGGCATAGAAAGCGGTGAGAAATATCGAATTTCCAAACTTAACCTAAACCTAACCCTAGCAAGATTTTAATCTTAATCAAACTCATTTCAGTTTTTAGTGATAATCCAATCCACCACAATTGGAATTAACTCGTTAGAACTATTAGAAAATACACAAAATTCCTGTGGACCGACCCATACTCACCGTCTAGCTACCAAGCGATGCCATTCTTGATTGCAATATATATTCTTTGATTCATCTTTTAAAAAGCGCAAGCGCATAAAAAATCTCAAACAATCGAATGGCGCCGTTGCCGGGGATGGCGTAGTTATTTTCTTTTTGTAATTTCGGGTTAATATAAAAATTGAAAAATCATAAAAACTGAAAAATATAAATAAAAAAAATTTATCATCTTGTTATTCTTTGAAGGGTGTTTCGTTTGAATTGTCAGGATAGACAAATAGATTCAGATCTGGAAAAATCCAGAGAGCAAAACAGAAAACAGCAGATCTGAACAAGCAGAGGATAAGCACAACAGAGAAACAGAACAAAATTGGAGAATTGAACCTATTAGTTGACCGCGGAACCGCGACTATTAGCACGTTTTGACCGTGGAACCGCGGCTCCTTGGTGACGTCATCATCTGAAATTTTCTCTGTAAGCCTTCTTTTCTTCTCTGTAACCCTCTTATCTCCTATGAAAAATTTTCCTGCAGGGTTCTTTGCGCAAAAACTTCTCCCCTTCTCCAATAACTTGATCTTGTGCAGGATTCTTTGCACCGCAATAAAAAAATTTAGTAAGTGTTTGATTGTGTTTACTGCTTTGCATCTTTAAAATTGACTTTAAGGGGATTTTACATCAATCCAGATTGGGTGGGGATTTCATTACCCTTCCTAGGACCCCAAAAATCACAAAAAATATATTGCATTAACCATTGAGTTAATTAAAAAAAGATTAGACTCAGCCTTAAGGACTGTCGTGCTCAATAGGAAAAGGAATAGTTGTAGGTATCGATCGTTTATCTAAACCAGACTTTGTGGTGCCTAGGCTAGACAAGTGGGGAAAGGTAACTTTAACAGGCCCGTCTCACGGTGATTTGTGAGCGGATCCCTCCTTTCTCTACTTGTGCTTACCTGGCCACAATTGGCGGTGAAGAGGCGATTTGAGGTCCTCACAATTTTCCCTTTGGAACAGTTATGAGCAGTCTAGTTGACCTAGAAGACCCTAGATCTAGGCTTGATTATGCATATTATGATTGCTTGAACGTGTGTCTAAGCTTCTTATAAAAATCTTTTTTGCAAAAAGCTCCTTATAAAAAAACACAAAACAGAAAATTTTTACAAAGGCTTGCCAATTTTGTCGCAAGAAATCCATTGCACCCCACTTGCATCCACATTCTTTTTCTTCTCCTTTCTTACATCATGGGTATCCCACCTCACAAAACTCTTGCCGAACTTTGGTACCCTCATCCATACATTGCTTCCTACGCGAATTATTTTGGTCGAATTACGGACGACCCCTCCATGCCCAAAATTTCTTTGAAAGATCGAATAGAAGCGTCTAGAAGAAACAGTTCGACTTCGCAATCCACTTTGTATCAACCATTTCAACCTTCACCACCTTCTTACGATGATACTCCTTTTTCGAGTTCTGTTGTAACTCCGAAACCCATGTCTATTGCTGAATATATTGAACAATCTCGTAACCGATCTTTCACTCCTTTCAACACTTCCAGTTCTTGGGATCAACAAGTCCATTCATCTTTTTATCCAAATGTTGATCCTACTCCTGTCCAACCATTCAATTCCTACCGGTCCTACCCGACTTTCGCACCTTCCCTAGACATTGCTTCTACACAGCCATTTGGGAGTTTCCAGAATCCAAACAATTTTGAATTTTTTACTGAAACCCCTTCACAACCCATGTCTAATTTGGAACAGTCGTTGGAAGCTTATATTGTAGCGACAAACCGACAGATGAGGAATTTGGATGCGTCCATTGCCGCCCTTATGCAACCTAGTGACCCGGTAGCTAGTTTCTGTAGGGTTGCTAGGTACGCAAACAAGGTTCTACGAGGCATCAACCATGCCCGATTAAAAATTTAGCCGTGCCGAACAACCCAAAGCCGGATCATTATACTAGAGTTTAGGCGAAAACAAGTATGTTAAATAGTTTACCACTAAGTGAGATGGATTACAACCTTTGTAGATCCGGTCCTTCACTTCTAAAGCTCCGTGTTGAAGTCCCTTCGCTGCGATCATCGTGTTCCGGACTTTCGAGAGGTTCCACGAAGAGAAAGATGCAGTCTTGCTTCCGATCTTCGATATAAAGATGATCTACCTTGAAGTTTCGATAACACAAGCTAACACTCATAATATGAAGTGAACACCCTCATCTAAATGATAAGGATAGATGAGGATTATGAAGTAGGATTTTACTCTCTTTTATTTTCTATTTCTCACTCACTTTCCATCACAAATAAAAAGCAAGAAAGCTTTGCAAAATGAGGAGGAAGAAGAAGAATAGTGATCAATCCTTTTGTGATGAATAATGCAAGGATTAATATGATGAATAATGCAACCATGGTTGACTAAACCATTGTAGGGAATTAACCAAGGGCAAGGGTTTGGGTTGGGTTAAGTATGAGTCATAGATAAATATCTTTATCATGACAAAAAGAAACCTTCTAGAATCTACTAGAAGTCTTAACCCTAATCCAAACCCTAATCATGTTTAAATTCCACAAAACATGTTGCATTAGTTATCATATCATGTTACAATATTATATATCACATATATAATATTTATCGTAACAAAATAAAATAATACAATTAACATATATCGCATATATATCAATGTATTACCCGAGTGAGAAAAAGAATCTTTTAGTGAGCTAATATTAGTTAATGTAATTTAATATATCATATATATTATTATACATTAAATTATCGAATCAACACTTAATCCGACAATCCGGCTATATCACATATAGCCGACTAATATTTATCCGTACCGATTCATCGAATCAACACTTGATCCGATGACCCGGCTGATATCAAATATCGTGAGAATAGAATACGGTATCTCATATCGCATTATCCCCGGTCCCGCACATATCACATACGTGCCCCTACTCCGTTTTGCCTGAGTCAAGAAACCTCTGTGTAGGACTCTAAAGAATCGTCAATACGCCGGCAGTAGGTGATGATCATATCAAACACCCACAAGCTGCAAGCGGTCAGCTAAACGTAACAGCTACCCAGGTATTGAGCGCTCAGAAGATCAACAAGCAAGCATGTGCATTCTCCTGTGAATCCAAACAGTAACACTCCCGTACAGTTCGGTCTCGTCGTCTGATGTCGCATATCTCGCCTAGGGGTGGTAAACGTCAGACCCCAGTAGCTCGATAAGTCGTGTCGATATGAGATCTATAACAGTTTGAGAAACTACTGATAACACTTACCAGTAAATCTCAACAACCCTGGCCAGGGATTTCCGGTTATAGCCAATCGAACACAGCACAACATCAACTCCCTATACCGGGAGAGACGAATCCCCTCCTATCGCTCATTGCCTCCATGTGATTCGGGACTGTACCCAAAAGCCACCTTTTTGCACGCCCTCTTGGACGTGGTATGATGGAAATCAAAGCACAGTGGGAATCACACAAGACTCTATGACGATCTCGGGTCAACAGACTACTCTGTACCAGTGTCACCGGAGAACTGCCATCTGACGTGAGGTATAATACCATCTGGGAGTTCTCGGCGAGTCCGTCCAGTGTACCGAGTCTCTACTGAGCACCCGTACATCATCCTTGATGTCAAACACCGATGGATATGGGATCATCCATCGCCCATTATATGGGTCAAGATGCGTATACGCTAGTCTACTCTGGTGTATCGATGCCCTGTCTCGATACACCCTCGACTAGGAACAATTATAGGATGTACTCGTCGACTACCGTGTCCCTACTAGTATGATCTCATCATAGTCCCAGTAGTCGAGTACATATCCTAAGGGCTTTATCAACATGTAATATAGAGACAATCAGAGTACATGTTAAGATAAAGTACAACCAGATAGCATACTATCATGTCGAGCAAGAAATTCCTCCCTATATATGTCCAAGCATCCATTACAATATACATCGTATGTACAGTAATGGCCTCTAGGGCATACATATAATTACCAATCTTCCACTTGCACTCGGGCCATCTGTTGTGGTATCACATACCCAATAATTAGCTGCGGTTGAAGAATCTTATACTCAACCATCCCATAAGAGTCTCTACTGGGAAAAAAGGCCTTTGTGAGTGGATCCGCGCTGTTTTCCTCTGTGTCTACTCTCCTAACCTCGATCTCCCTGGAGATCTACCATCTTCATGATCAGGTGATACTGCCTAAGAATTATATCTGGATTTCTGATGGTACGGTAGTTCTTAGGCAAAAGCCATAACTCCATTGTCACACAATGGTAGGAATGAAGTTCATCTCATGAACTTATATATATCCAGACTGCCTCTTTGGTAGCATCCTTGGTAACGATGTATCTTGCCTTTAATCGTCTAGTATGTCATGGTATCTAACTTGGAACTCTTCCAACATACCGTCCCTCTACTGAGGGTAAAGACAATGCCTGCGACTGACATTCAGTCGTCCTTATCACCCTGGAACCTTTACAGTGATTCTCCCCAGGATCGATTGATACCATCTCACTACAACTAGTAAGAATCCTAACATCCAATTAGATCTATCTCATAGATCCAAAAACCCAGGATTTATGAGGTATCACTTTGATCCTATATGGAGAATCATTATGATAGGCGGAGATTGACCGAGCGTAGCATAGGAAACTCCTTCCCTATCAAGAGTATGTCATCCACGTACTCTACGAGGATCGCCACCATACTCCCTACTACCTTTTTGTATATACAAGGTTCATCTACCATTTTGATGAAGTCAAACTCTTTGACTACCACATCAAAACAGATGTTCCAACTCCGCGATGCCTGCTTTATCATATAAAACATCTTGCAGACGTTTCCGCTGCTCCCACTGTCTACGAAGCCCTCTGGCTGTGTACTTATAGACCCTCTCTTCTAGAACATCATTTAGAAAAGCAGTCCTGACACCCAACCGCCAGATATCGCAGTCATGGTATGTAGCCGTGGCAAGTAGGATCTGGATGGACTTAAGCATAGCTTTGAAAGTCTCAACTTTTCCATGTACACCTAGTAATCTTCTCAAGATATACTTGCTCCTGATGAGAATTTAACCCTTCAGATAGAGCAACCAAAGTCCATACTTTGTTGGTGTATAAGGATTCCATCTCAGATCGATAAGCATCCAGCCATTCTTATAGAGTCCCACTCCTGATGGCCAGCTCGAAACTAGTTGGGTCATCATCTCATGATGCAATCCTCGCTCCCACTGTCATAGAGTAACCGAAGTACTCAGGTGGATGAGGAACCCTACTAGATCGACGGAGAGGCTGAGGTTCGTTGGAAACTATTGAATCCTTTGGTTCTACCAAATCATCAGCTGCAGTTTGTATAGCTGGAACATTTCCAGTTCTACATAACAGACCTTGCCTCGAGCTTGTCCGGATTTTGCTTTTAGACATAGGCCGGACAACCCCAAATCTTAACAAACTTAAGATATGGGCTCTTCCCTTTCCATATCACATATGAAGTGGTAGCCAACTGATTTGATTTGAACCCTATTCAATAGGTATGCAGCTTCTCAAGTGCATAACTCCCAAAAGAAAATAGGAAACTCAGTAGTACTCATCATAGAGTACACCATATCATATAGGGTGCTATTGCTCCGCCCCGATATACCATCGTGCTATGGTGTATACGGAGGAGTAATGCTGAGAGAGAATCTCATTCTCCAATAGAATAGTCCAGGAATTCCGTGCTCAAGTATTCTCCTACTTGATCTCATCAAAGGACATAATACTTATACCCGTATTTTGGTTCTCTACTTCTAACTTATATTCCGTGAATATCTCAAAAGGTTCGGACTTGTGTTTCAACAGGAACATATGTCTGAATCTTGAGAGATCATCAGAGAATGTAATGAAGTACAAAGAACCGGTCTTGGCATGTGTAGACAGGGGACTTTCATACATCAGCATGTATCAATCCCAAGAGTTCACTAACTCTTTCTCTATTTCCAATAAACAGAGCTATGGTCATCGTATCTTTGTGACATGACCGGCAAGTTTCACAAGATGTAAATTCAAACAGATTTAAATATGCATCTAAATGTAACTTAGCTAGTCGGGTCGCATTGATATGACCTAGTCTACAATGCCTCAAGAAGGATTCATTCATTTCTGAACTCTTCCTCTCGTGTGTGTTCTGTATACTAAGAACTGTAGTTTGATTTAGAACGTCAATACTTTTAGATAACGTGCCTGAACCGATCAACTCTTGATATAGGAAATGTTCAAAACATTATCCAACAATACAAAATTATATCCTTTCTTTACTAATAAAGAGACTGATATGATGTTGTATATCAGGTTCGGTATCTAATAACTTTCGTTCAGAATCAATGTATTCTGGTAATATAGGGTGATAGTGACCAACAGACTTGGCTGCAACACTTGCACCGTTTCTATCTCATGAAACTTATCACCCGTTCTCAGTTCTCTACCTTTCTGTAGCACATGTAACAGATTACATATGCGGGATCCTGATCCGGTATCTCATACCCAGGACGTAAAGGATACTGAGAAACAGTTCTCTGTAATGAACACACCCGAAGAAGATGCATCAGCATGCACTTTCTTCATTTGGGCGACACGGGAAATCTGGTATTCCCTAATTTCCTGCTCTGTCTTATAACAATTATAAGTTGGAGCGAGACCAACGTTCCCCAGCTCAGTATAACAAGCGGGTTCGGTCAATACATCCGTATTATTATCTTGATTAAGGCGTGATATGGTCGCTACCTGGAGAGAGAGAGAAGAAAACACTCAGCGTATGCTCTTGCAAGATTAGATTGGTTATCTAATATATCTAATCAGGATGTCTCTGACTGTTTTAATCAAATCTTCCTTCAAACCCTAAAAGGAAAGACTAGCCGGGATTAATTACACGCTACAAGTTCGCCAATCTTTCAGCCAGGCCGGTGTCGGTACTTTGAGGGAGGTCCCCCGTGCTTTCGCACGAACCTAATTAAAGTAAACCTCGTTTTCCCAAGGGCGTAACCCCGTTAACACCTTTCTAGATACCTACTTGATCGGCTAATTGTAATGTGTAAAACTCTCCCAGGAGTAACTCTTACTCGCAGCGGGTATCGGGATCCAACCATCTCATAGAAGGTATGCAATCTCACTGCAAATTTCAACACTTGAAATTCCCGATAATTTTGCCCCTAGCATCTTATGACCTTGGCTAAGGTCAACAAATCATAAGTGCTAGCCAAGTTCAACCCGTCATTTCCCGATTGAATTAAACCCATCCGTACGACCCTTGGCTAAGGTCAACAAAGTCGCACGACTACCCTAACTCAATCGCATCATATGCTTATACAGATAAGCACTAATCAGCTACCGCACACTACGCCTTGGCTAAGGTCAACAAACGCAGCACGAATACTAACCAGTACTTATCTGAAATGACGGAGGGCTACGACAGGTTTTTAAGAAAACCCTTTGCGTAATGAACTTGATATCGTTATAGAATCGAGTGATTTTAAATGGAGCGTTTTTGAGGCTTTTCTAGTTTTGCTAAAGGGGTCACTCCCGGTGAAGGGATCGTCGGCCCTTTCCTCATCGAATAAGGTGCAGGATATTTCATAAATATCGCTGTGCAAAGCAAGGAATATAGAAGTAACCAAAAGACAAACCGAGTTTGTAGCATCTGCTAGTTTCACTAAAGAGGTCACTCCCGGTGAAGGGATCCCGGCTCTTTCCTTATCGAATAAGGTGCTGGATGTTCTACAAGGAACACCGCTATGCAAAGCAAGAACTAGAGCTACCAGTTTTTTAAAACAAGTTTCTACAACATCTTAGGTTTCTTTTATTTTCATTAATCTCATTAATGAAGTCCCATTTTATTATGCTTCACAAGCATCTCTTTTGAAACGAAATCTGCAATATAACATATATCTCATATATATAATATAAACATTCGTCTCAGGCAGTAATATGATCTCATCACAGAACATTGCAGCAGAAGAACATATATGAAATATTGGATATACTAGGACGTCCGTGTTTTAATACGAGCCTGTATAAAACACGGATTCCACGGTCGAGATGAATAGCCAAACCCACATCCCTAGACCCCTACGAGAGCAGCAAGCAACACTGCCAATTCTAGGATTAGGAGACCCTGTCTCGACTCCTCGAGATGGTCTCCCACTGGACCCTAGAACCCGGTTACTTGTGCTCCCCGCCTTGGGTCTACCTAATGCGGAAAAGTAAATAATATACAATGGTGATATCATCCTCAGCCCGGAAGTGCCCCAATAAAAGAATATTACATACAAATGAATTTTACATGAATGAAAAAGAAAAAACTCTCATCTCACATAAAACCCCCGGCTATTCAGAACGCGACGATCCAATATAACATATCACAGCAACACATAATATCTCATATCATCAACGTAAGCAAGTATGCGTATCCCGATTGTCGTTGATGTATAGCAACGAAGCCGGCGATACACCACATACTACGCTTACGGTCACAGAAAAGAAAGTGTAAAACTACAACAGTTGGAATCTGCAACCTCCTTAGACATCACATGCCTAACCAAATGAATTCCTTAGACATCGTATGCCTAACAATTATAAACCCCGCATTTTAGTCTCATTATCGAAAACTCTTTTCAATATCAAGTCGGGCAATTCAACAAGATTCCCGACACCCTGATCGAATGCTAATCGCAAACTTTAGTAGACGGCCGCACCCCCGAATGCCGTCGACGAAGTGCACTAAGGCGGAACACCTCTGCCGCGAGCATCCGAACGGATGCTTTTGGTGACGGGGTTCTCCTACAGTCACTTGGTCGGGGCTATGGGGCATGGCTGTCTGTTAAGTTTACCCGGCGAGTATCTGCGTACGCTACGTGATTGCGACGGACTTTTGATCACATCAAAATTCCGTGGCAACCGATCATCTGAGACTGAACTGCTAGATTTATAACATTCAAATTAGTTATCTCATAACTACCTGTGGATTCCAAATATTGTATCACTATCCAGATAAATAGACAATGTTAAACTTTCCGATCGAATAATCAAACACCCAAGATTTCCCCAATATATCTCAACACTTGAAATCAGTTTAAAAACATCCATCACATGCCACAGTACCAATGGTCCATCCGTAGAAGGGTCAAGCCAACGCCTCACATGTGGCACGCCGTACTGCCCCAAACCCTAAGGTTTATAGGCAGTTTAAGATGGTCACATAATCGAGTTAAGGTTTGTTGTCTTCTATAGGATCCACCGCGTTACTTGCACGACTTAGAACGTTCTTAAACACGAGAAAAAATCCAACTTTTGAAAAAAATTCCGACAGGGGAAAAAGTGAGTTATTGATATCCGTTCGAACATTTTAACAGTTTCTAAAATTTACCCGGACAAAACTAAACGAAGTTAAATTATCTGATCGAATCAACGAGTCCCCAATACAACCCAGAAAACTCAACACTTGAGTAAATATAAAAAAATCCAGAAGAATCAGGAATTACAGACGGACATTACTGTGCAAACCACGTGCCATGATTCAACTTTTTGGCCGCGGAACCGCCGCGCAAGCAAGGGTACGGCCGCGGTTCCGCGGCGCTTTGATGGAGTTAGGAGCACGTGCTACACAGTAATTCCTAGAAAACCCTGCTTATTTTTTTGAGTATATTTAATTCACAAAAAATCACATTTTGAAATTTTTTCCAGAAACTAGGGTATATCGGGTTTTCCGGGTTCGATCGGACTTTAAACTTCGCATAGACATCGCCTAAAGCTCTAACCTGGCTCTGATACCACTGTAGGGTTGCTAGGCACGCATACAAGGTTCTATGAGTCATCAACCATGCCCGATTAAAAATTTAGCCGTGCCGAACAACCCAAAGCCGGATCTTTATACTAGAGTTTAGGCGAAAACAAGTATGTTAAACAGTTTAACACTAAGTGAGACGGATTACAACCTTTATAGATCCAGTCCTTCACTTCTAAAGCTCCGTGTTGAATTCCCTTCGCTGCGATCATCGTGTTTCGGACTCTCGAGAGGTTCCACGAAGAGAAAGATGCAGTCTTGCTTCCGATCTTCGATACAAAGATGATCTACCTTGAAGTTTCATTAACACAAGCTAACACTCATGATATGAAGTGAACACCCTCATCTAAATGGCAAGGATAGATGAGGATGATGAAGTAGGATTTTGCTCTCTTTTATTTTCTATTTCTCACTCACTTTCCATCACAAATAAAAAGCAAGAAAGCTTTGCAAAAGGAGGAGGAAGAAGAAGAATAGTGATCAATCCTTTTGTGATGAATAATGCAAGGATTAATATGATGAATAATGCAACCATGGTTGACTAAACCATTGTAGGGAATTAACCAAGGGCTAGGGTTTGGGTTGGGTTAAGTATGAGTTATAGATAAATATCAAGACAAATATCTTTATCATGACAAAAAGAAACCTTCTAGAATCTAATAGAAGTCTTAACCCTAATCCAAACCCTAATCATGTTTAAATTCCACAAAACATGTTGCATTAGTTATCATATCATGTTACAATATTATATATCACATATATAATATTTATCGTAACAAAATAAAATAATACAATTAACATATATCGCATATATATCAATGTATTACCCGAGTGAGAAAAAGAATCTTTTAGTGAGCTAATATTAGTTAATGTAATTTAATATATCATATATATTATTATACATTAAATTATCGAATCAACACTTGATCCGACAATCCGGCTATATCGCATATAACCGACTAATATTTATCCGTACCGATTCATCGAATCAACACTTGATCCGATGACCCGGCTGATATCAAATATCGCGAGAATAGAATACGGTATCTCATATCGTATTATCCCTGGTCCCGTACATATCACATACGTGCCCCTACTCCGTTTTTCCTGAGTCAAGAAACCTCTGTGTATGACTCTAAAGAATCGTCAATACGCCGGCAGTAGGTGATGATCATATCAAACACCCACAAGCTGCAAGCAGTCAGCTAAACGTAACAGCTACCTAGGTATTGAGCGCTCAGAAGATCAACAAGCAAGCCTGTACATTCTCCTGTGAATCCAAACAGTAACACTCCCGTACAGTCCGGTCTCGTCGTCTGATATATCGCATATCTCGCCTAGGGGTGGTAAATGTCAGACCCCAGTAGCTCAATAAGTCGTGTCGATATGAGGTCTATAACAGTTCGAGAAACTACTGATAACACTTACCAGTAAATCTCAACAACCCTGGCTAGGGATTTCCGGTTATAGCCAATCGAACACAGCACAACATCAACTTCCTATACCGGGAGAGACGAATCCCCTCCTATCGCTCATTGCCTCCATGTGATTCGGGACTGTACCCAAAAGCCACCTTTTTGCACGCCCTCTTGGACGTGGCATGATGGAAATCAAAGCACAGTGGGAATCACACAAGACTCTATGACGATCTCGGGTCAACAGACTACTCTGTACCAGTGTCACCGGAGAACTGCCATCTGACGTGAGGTATAATACCATCTGGGAGTTCTCGACGAGTCCGTCCAGTGTACCCAGTCTCTACTGAGCACCCGTACACCATCCTTGATGTCAAACACCGATGGATATGGGATCATCCATCGCCCATCATATGGGTCAAGATGCGTATACGCTAGTCTACTCTGGTGTATCGATGCCCTGTCTCGATACACCCTCGACTAGGAACAATTATAGGATGTACTCGTCGACTACCGTGTCCCCACTAGTATGATCTCATCATAGTCCCAGTAGTCGAGTACATATCCTAAGGGCTTTATCAACATGTAATATAGAGACAATCAGAGTACATGTTAAGATAAAGTACAACCAGATAGCATACTATCATGTGGAGCAAGAAAGTCCTCCCTATATATGTCCAAGCATCCATTACAATATACATCGTATGTACAGTAATGGCCTCTAGGGCATACATATAACTAACAGTTTCCAACTAGCTCCAAAATTTAAAATGTATGATGAGGCGGTTGGACAGATTGAGAATTTGAGTGGAGAGAGTGAGCTGTGCACCCCTCCAAATCAAACCTACCCATCACCAATTGAATCCCATAACTACGGTTTGAATGTCTATCAAGTGTCCCAAATGATTCACCAGTTGAAAATAAAGCATTTAATGAGTTGTGCGACTTTGTAGTGCTTGATTTGCCAGATTGTGAAGGGTCCCTTTCGAGTGAAACCATCACCAATCCTTTCGACCTCTACTCCTCCAATCTAGAACCTGAATTGATAAATATCCATGCTTTTGATGAGGTGTCCGAAAAAATTGATTTTCACTTGATTGAGGATATTGACGTAGGGAATATTTTGGATGATGAACCCGCAGATTTGATTGAATTTTTCTCTCCAATACATCATCCCGAGTCATTAAATGTTTCTCCCGAACTTCATATGCATCTTGATTTTAATGATAATTGCATGGATGGGATAACTTTTAAGGAGAATTATGAGGATAGTATTGAGGAAAGTATTGAGGATAGTATTGAGGATGAACCAGTTTTGTTTGATGGGTCGGATTTTCCAATTCATCCTCCTGAACCTTTAACTGTTATACTTCCTAAATCACCCCCCTTCATCCTTTCCATCGTTCCGACCACGCAAGAGATCACGCAGGAGGACTGTGAGCTTGAAAAATTTCTGTTCGATTACAGCAGTTTTGGCGCCACTAGTGCGTTACTCCTTGAATCTGACACAGGTCTCACAACCGATAACGATTACGAGTGTTTCACTTTTTCGGACGATTTTGAAGACACCCCACCCGAGTTTGAGTCCTTTGAATTTTCAGATGAATTAGTTGAACCATCAGACTCGGTTGCTTACAATCATTTCGAACCATTGATGGAATCCTTCGAGTTCGAAACAGTTTCACCAATTTCACCTTCAATTGTTTCACCTCTGAAACTCGAACTCAAGCTGTTGCCGTCTCATCTTACATATGCTTACTTAGGTGAGAATGAGACCATCCCTAAATCATTCCTCTTCGTCCTTTCCATCATTTCGACCGCGCAAGAATTCATCACGCTTCCATTTTCAATGTCTGGTTTACCAAGTTCAACGTACCCATATTTTCTCGTGAATCTTGAGGGATTTGACCCCATTTCTCGACGGGTTGATAGATTAGCACAATCGCTTTTAACACATCGGTCATCACAATTTATTCTAATTTATTCACTCAATTTACATCCTCAAGTTCATACTAAACTTCTTTCTCTCTCCCGCCATTCTTCTCCTAATATACCGAGACCATATTTCACCTTTCTTCCCATACGGTCTCGTGTGTTTCTCATTTCTTTTCTTTATACTCTATTCTTTCACCAACCACACCATTATAAAGATAAAATTTTTGAATGGTTGGTGCTAACCTTTGGCCTGTGTAAGGCCTTGTATAGCTTGATACTGTGTTTTTCTCCCTCCTAACTCTAAACTTTAACGTTTAAACAGTGGAAACACTGTTTCACCTAAGTTTGGGGGGGAACCTTTTTGTATATATATTTTGTTTTTCTGTTAAAAAAAATAAAATAAATAAACAGGGGAGTATCGACAATTTTGACCCTTTTGGTGTAGCCTGACATTGAGGACACTGTCAAGTTTAAGTTTGGGGGTGTGCTCGGTAAGTTTTCTTCCTTCGCATTCATGTGTATATTTTTGCATTTGCATACTTATTTTAAAACCCATAAAAACTGAAATTACAAAAAGAAAATAACCTCAAGCGGCTAGAGACTAAGCTACTCTCCATTTTCCCTCTTGCAGTTGATGTCAACGAGCAAAGAAGGCAGCATGAGAGCAGATGATGGTGATGTCATTTTTTTGGGGCTATTGGGCAAGGGTTTATGACTATTCGTCGACAGATTTTGGGAGGCTCCCATATTCCTACTCTGGTAGATACCTATATAGCCATCCTGACGTTTCTGAGACCTCTATGAAAGCCACTAATGATAGATCAGCTCTTGCCTCTCATGTACCTTTTGTTAGAGGAAGAGGAGGGGGCATTTATGGTCGAAGAGATCGGGGAGGTAGAGGAGTAGTTGGCATGGGGAGAGGTGACAAATTTTGTATTCATTGTGAGATGTCAAACCACACTCGAGAGTATTGCTATACTCTCCACCCTGAGCTTCGACCTACTGCCAAAGTTGCTAAATCTGATTCAGTGTCATCAATTTCTGCATCAATCTTACTGAAAAGGAGTTATCACAGCTGCGAAGTCTTCTCTCAGGAGGCTCTACATCATCGTCGTCACAGGATGCATCTGTTATGGTCAAGGGTAAAGGTAATAGTTGTTTCATTTCTGTAGCTTCTCCCACATCCTGGATCATAAATTCAAGTGCATCAGATCATATGACTGGAAAGTCAGGTATACTCACTTCATTATCTTCCACTTCATATAGTCCTATCACAGTTGCCAATGGTTTCACCTCTAAAGTTGAAGGCATTGGATCCACTCGTCTCACTCCATCCTTGTATGTATCTTCAGTTCTTTATGTACCGATATTTCCATTCAGCTTATTATCTGTTAGTAAACTTGTGCACTCTTTGAAATTTTTGATAAAATTTTCTCCTTCTAGTTGTATTCTGCAGGACCCGGAGACGAGGGAGGTGATTGGTTCAGGACATGAACGTGGAGGTTTATACTATCTTGATGGGAGCACACCTACAGCTTGTTCTATGTCTACAACTTTTCTTGAGGTTCACAGTTAGTTAAGTCATCCATGTTTAGAGAACCTTAAAAAACTTGTATCTTCTCTTAGCCATCTATCTTCTCTTAATTGTGCATCTTGTAAGATGGGAAAGCATCATTGTGCTTCTTATCCTCCTAGGTTGAACAATAGGGCCACTAATTTGTTTAGCACTATTCATTCTGATATTTGGGGTCCGTATCCTATTATATCAAATCGTGGATATAATTATTTTGTGACTTTTATTGATGAATTTTCTAGAGTGGCTTGGTTGTATTTGCTAAAATCTAGAGCTGAAGTGTTTACATCATTTAAATCTTTTGTTATTGAGGTTAAAAATCAATTTAGTACGACTGTTAAAATTTTGCGAGCTGACAATGCCGAAGAATACTTCAGTTCAGATTTTCGGCAATTCTTAGACTCTTTTGATATTGTTCATCAGTCTTCATGTCCTTACATCCCTCAACAGAATGGGGTATCTGAGAGAAGGAATAGACATTTGTTAGAGGTTACTCGTACGTTGTTGATTCATATGCAAGTTCCAAAACGTTTTTGGGACGATATTGTTCTTACTGCATACCACTTAATTAATCGCATGCCTAATACTATTTTGATAGGACAAATACCCTATGTTGTCATGTTTCCTTCTAAGGAACTCTTTCCTCTACCTTCTAAAGTGTTTGGTTGTACTTCCTTTGTTTATGGTCATCGTCCCGGGAAATCCAAACTTGATCCAAAATCTATTTGATGTATCTTTCTAGGTTATGCTAAGGATCAAAAGAGATATAGGTGTTATGATCGTAAGTTAAATAGAGTGTTCATATCTGCAGATGTTACTTTTCATGAGAACGCTCCATATTTTTCATCAACCTATTCCTTTCCTTCTTTTCGAGAGGATTTTCCTATCGATGAACTTGATATTATGGCTGCCTCACCTACTCATGTTCTAACTAAACTTTCTGTGGATCAAACCAAGGAGATGATGCGAGAACAAGTTACTCAGGTGTACACCCGATGGGTACAACAATCTCTAGCTTTAACGCCTCCAGTCACCCTTCCGGTTCCAAATCCAGATCCATCCGAATTAGATGTTCCAATTGCTCTCAGGAAAGTCACTTGAACAATTGTTCCTCGATATTCCACCAGTGATTATATCACCTATGCACGATTAATCCCTTCCTATTGTGCATATATTTCATTTTTGGATTCTTACTTTCTTCCCAGTTTAGTATCTATGCCATACTTCATCCTTGTTGGAAAAGAGCTGTGGATGAGAAAATGCTAGCTTTATTTCTTAATGGCATATGAGATCTTACTCGTCTTCCCATTGGAAAGCGCGCAGTCAATTGTCGATGGGTATATACTGAAGTTGAATCCTGATGGCTCACTTGCTCGGCTCAAAGCTCGCTTAGTGACAAAAAGACATTCACAGACCTACGGAATTGATTATGATAAAAATTTCTCTCATGTGGCCAAGATAACCTCAGTTCGCATATTTTTATCATTGGCTACCACCTATCATTATCATTTACATTAGCTTGATGTGAAGATTGCATTTCTGCATGGCACCTTTGCAGGAGGAAGTATATATGGAGCAACCTCCTGGCTTTGTTGCTCAGGGGGGTCTGGGCTTGTTTGCAAGCTCAAAAGGTCGTTGTATGCATGGCCTCAAACAGTCTCCGCATGCATGGTTTGAGAGATTGACAGATGTTGTTAGGACTTTTGGTTTATGAAGGTCTGATAGTGATCACTCTGTTTTCTATCGACATCGCGATAGAAAGAGTATCCTTATGGTCGTCTATGTGGATGATATCATTATTACAGAAGATGTTGCGAGAGGGATTTCTGACTTGAAGGCTCATCTTCAGAAACAGTTCTGCACCAAAGACCTAGAAGAGTTGAAATACATTCTAGGGATTGAGGTATCGAGATCACCGAAGGAAGGTATTTTTGCCACTCAGCAAGCTTGATATGCTTTTAGAGGCCGGTATGTCTGCTTGTAGGCCTATCGATTCCCCTATGAATCCAAATATGAAACTCTTTATGGGCCAGGAGGAGCATGTTCCTGATCCAGAACGGTACAGGAGATTAGTTGGTAAACTTAACTACCCGACCGTCACTCGTCCTGATATAGCCTTCCTAGTTATCGTGATGAGTCAGTTTATATTTGATCCTCGTGAGGCTTATCTTCATGCAGTTCTCTGTATCTTAAGATATCTAAAGGGTGCTCCTGGGAAAGGTATTGTCTATAAGGATTATGGACATTCCAAGGTCACAGGCTTCACAGATGCAGATTGGGCAGGGTCTTCCGATGATAAGAGGTCGACCACTGATTTTTGTATGTTAGTTGGAGGAAATTTGGTTTCTTGGAAAATTAAGAAACAAAGCGTTGTCTCTAGATCTAGTGCAAAGTCAGAGTATAAAGCCATGGCAAACACCAAAAGTAAATTGGTGTCGATTGGATTTCTACTCACAGAACTTGGATATGGTCCTGCTGCACCTATGAAGATATACCGTGACAACATGGCTGCAATTTATATTGCGAACAACCCCGTTTTCCATGAACAAACAAAACATATTGAAGTCGATTGTCATTTCGTTTGTGAAAAGGTTGGGAATGGAGGCGTCGATATAATTCATGTGAGCTCGTTGAACCAACTTACCGATTTGTTCACTAAACCCCATAGGAGATCACGTGTGCATTTTATTGGTGACAAGTTGGGCATGTGTGAGGTATATGCTCCAATTTGAGGGGGATTGTTAGAATAAATGAATGGTTGTGATTAGTTGTGATTAAGGGTATAAATGTAATAAGTATTTTGCCTATATAAAAGAGATGATGAGATAGGATAAACATAATCCATCACATTTATCTCTAATCCACCTGTATTAGCCTGAAATGCATAAAAGAAGAAGATTATGCTGCTGAGAGACGTTGTAAAAAGAACTGGCTGCATAGACTTGATAGTGATCGAGGAGAAGCTAAGGATCCAGCGGAGAGATCTCATTTTTAAACATTGAGTCATTGGATTTGATACCATGGCAAGAAATATGAATAAACTCAAATGTTTTGTTATGATACCAATCATTTCAATTTATACAACTCTTGCTTAAACTAATAATAACAAGCAATTCAACACACTAAGTTACCATGAACATTAGCTCAGTTAGTATGAACGCTTCCCCTCTTGGGGAAAGTGCGGGGTTCGATTCCCAGAAACCCCAAGAGAAGAAGTGGCCACAAATTAACGCTTTCGGGGCAAATTCGTGTATCACCTGGGTCTGTGTGTGTTGTGTGCCTGTGTGTGGCGTGCGTGAGCGTGTTGTGTATTTAGGTTAGTGCTAGCGGGCCGTGAAAAAAAAAAGAAGTTAGAATTAAATTTATCTAAGAAAATACAAATTAAAATACATGGAGATATTTTAAATTCTTATTTAAAGAAAAAGTTCATTCAACAGTTGATTACACAGTAGAAAAAGAAAGGCTCAAAGTTTAATTATCAACAACCCACCTGAGTAAGACTTGCAAATTTGTAGATTCTAACGGAGTAACACTTAACCTACCGAATCGGCTGTAGATTCCACTTAATTGATTAGCCATCAAGTTGGTAATTGATTTTTATTTATTTATTTATTGGCATGGGCCCGTATTGGCCCATAAGCCCTAACCTATAACACACACAACACACCCATACATCCTCCCGTCCCATCCCCTGCAAAGTCGGGGGATCCACGAATTTGCCCCGAAAACGTTAATCTGTGGACATTTCTCCTTTTTGGGATTTCTGGGGTTGCAACCCCGCACTCTCCCCATGAAGGGAAATGCTCATACCGAGCCTGATAGTTTATATGACTAATTGATAAATTAACCATTTTTCTATTAAAAAAATTAAGCATTCCTATAGCATAGTACTACCGTTCAGCAAATGGTACCCAACTTTCTAATGGACTATCATTCCCAAAGAAAAAGCGAGTAAATTAGAACCAACTTTCTTAACTTTTAATTGATTTAATAAATATGAAAAATAATTACCTCTATTATCTCTGCTGTTACGGGGCAAAAGCGAGGGGCCCTTCAATTCTAAAATTGATTTGGAGACATGAATATCTAATTTGCAACAAAGATCCATTAAAAAAATATAAAAAAATCCACTGTCAATTTATAACTGCAAATAATCCCATATATCTATTCCTATAACTGACTCCAAATTTAATGTACACTCATGTGCAAAACACTAGAGCTAATTAATTAATTCAGTTGCTAGCTTATCAGATTTGCTCAGTCCAGAAGCATGCTATCTAAGCATTTTTTGTGTGTGCATGCATCTTCTATTATCACAAAATTTGCCTCACAAAATGTGCCTCGCCTCATTATTGAGATCGGTTCACAAGATACGCAACAACAAAAACTACATCACACGCTGGATGGTTACGATGTCTACTTAAAATTTCTGTTATTCTGTCATTACAGCAAAACTCTAATTCTGAAATTGTCACGACCCGAAATGGCACGTGACTGACCTTTGAATCATATGAAGTCTATAAGACCCCATCTGATTCAATTAAGCCAAAAACCCAGAAATCTAAAACCAGTTTAAATAGTAAATGACGGAAATCTCGTTTTAAAGAAAGTGGTTTTAATAGTATAAGCCGAATGTGCGTTTTAAAAATATCAAGTCTTTTCTGAAAATTTCGGCAAAGTTTCCTTTATAAAAACTGACCCCGAACGGGGTACAACATGATAAACATATACATGAATGGTAAAAGGCATCCCCAAGCGGGAGCTAGCTCTTCGTCAATCGACGGCCACAACCACGCAAGCAATATAATATACAACACCGAAGGACGAGGATCAAAACCCATAAGGAAACTCAAAACATCAATGAAAACCATAAATAATACAACACGCGACTCTAAAGTCGAAAGAATATACAACTCTGGTCTCTAAATCTGAAATAAATATACATGTTTGGTAGATGGAGTTACTAGATACAACTGAATATAAATAAATACAAGGGTGGTCACGATGCAAGTGAACCCACTTACTAAAACAAATAACCCGGAATGGAAGCAGTGTGCCAGCAAACCCGTAACGAAACATGTACAACAAAACCTGCAAGAAATTGTGGCACAACGGGGGTGAGTTGCCAACTCGTGAGTACAAAATATCACAGAGCAGAAATCGTATGTATGACACAATCCTAGGTCAATACGATCAATAATATATATAACCTCAAGATGATAAGTCTGAAGCAAGAAATGTGGCAAGGGTAAACATCTATACATAAGTGTAATCCCATGTGCTCGTGTCAGTGCCTTAGATAACAATGTATCATATGTATATGGTATGAATGTAATGTAATGAAATGAGTGAGACAACTGTTTTCTTTATTTAATGAGATTTCTGTACGTATATAAAACGAGTATCATCAATGAAATCAACAGAGAAATCCGTGTCAAGTATCGACACAAAACCTAAATCCCAATATCTCAAATCTCAGTGTCTCAATACCTCGGGCCCCGTCAGTCCGGATCGGCCCGTATCATAAATCATACGACCACGAACGGTATCCTCCGGATATCCGACGCGCCAACCAATCACCGGTAGGCAGTCTGCCCCTGCAGGGCTCATCATCCTCCATGAAATCACTCTCGTCCTGGGATACCATACAGGGTCCATCATATACCCGAGACGGTTCATACGACTCCTCGAATCGGGTCTCGAAATCCATCTCATAACCGAGAAAATATCATGGTGGACGAATCATATATCACGAGAAAAACGCACATTTCATTTTAAAAAAGGGGGGGGGAGAGAGAGAGAGAGAGAGAGAGAGAGAGAGAGAGGTTTATATATATTCTTGCGGTTTTCCCCAAAATCTAGGAAATCTCATGAAAATCAGAAATCCAATCATCAATAGCAGGTAAACAGTGAATATCGGCATAAAACTCCATAATACTGCATAACGGTAAATAATAATATTCATGAAGTAGCAAGTAATAACTGCAATGTCTAAACTAGCATATAAAGATGAGTACGCTAATACCATATCGAACTATTAGTTAACAAGCTATGTTAATGAGTAATATACTCTAAAGTGTACGTGACATGGCAATTACTGATGATAATGTGTGTGAGCCGGCAAGTAAGTGTATGTGGAACATACGCATCATCGGTAATGGTGCTGGTGTCCTGACAGTATGATCTCAATAGTGGCATATGAAAACACAATATAAGCATGCGATGCGATGCGAACAGTAATAATATGCGGGAGCTGAATAATAAACATAATGATAACTAATCTGCATTTATATAAATATGAGTCATACAGTTTTTCCATTTGAAATAACATGAATCGTGGTGTTTTGAAAATCAGGGCTACGGTGTTTTTAAGAAAAGATACGTCCTTTGAAATATCCGTAGAATCCCTTGGCCTGTTTTTAAAATACTCACGATTCGTTAGTTTTGAAATAGGTATAACTCGAGTCTAATCTATCATTTACAAGTAAACTACCGGACTAAACTAAACAGGCCGATCGAAAGCTAAGGAAACCCCTAACATCTGAGTCGATATATATATATATATATATAAATATATATAATAGTCGGTGAGCCCGCCTCAATAGTATCCCATATGATACCCTAATATAATATGACATCCTCGAGTCAAGAGTGCGGATCTATCATCAATATATAGCTCATACGGTAAATCCGTCGTACGGCCTCCCAAATCTGGTATGGGTCAAATGTCACATCTATCACAGTATTCATCTGGTATCCTTTTTATCAAATATCATGATCCGGGATACTGATCTACGTCTAGTACAATACTGATACCATATATGTATGTATGCGTGTGTATGAAAACACCACGTCGAAAGGACCCGCTAAAACATCATGTTGTATCTCAAATACGAACCATGTCACATCACCGATCTCACGGCCTCATGCCCAATCTCATCGACGCATCTCCAATCCCAAGTACTATCCTCATCATCCAGTATATGTATATGTATATGTATGTATATATATACACACACACACACACACACACATAGTCCCATACCCATATATATATATATATATATATATATATATATATATATATATACGCACAAGTAAAATAAATGTATGCATGTGTGTATGTGCGTGTGGGTGTAATATCTAATCTAGGGTTCGCGACTAAGAAGAAAAACTAAGTTACTTCTAACTACCCTAAGCTAAACCATGAACACATAACCAAATCTTGAATATCCATGTCTCACATAAAAGATATCATATATATATAGTATATATATAGCATACTATACATCGAACTGCGGGGGTGCTATACACCATCCACCTGACTTCCCCCATTGATATATATCTACTCACCTTGATCTTGCTTACCGATGTCGATGTCGCCATCATCTTCTTTATCGTCTCGAATTATCGTGGGGGTACCTACACATATAACACAATCGCGCTGCGTATTAAAATCCAAGTCAAAACCAAAATGACACGCTAAAGGCCTATAGGTTAGAACCTATGGACCATGCTTTCAAACAACCCTCGATATCGTCGTACAAACGTCAACTGATCGAGGTAAAACACAATACTAAAAATCCAGAATTCAAAATATGAGAAACGAAACCCCGAATCAAAACATCAACTCTTGAAAATGGTCCCAGATTTTACCCTAGGTCAAATTAGCCAATTTTGCATATGCCAAGGGTCTAGTTTACTGGAGATGGAGCTACAGACCAAACACGAACCAGTTCCAACCTACTCTGGCCGCAAATTGCGGCCAGAAAGATTAAATCTGCGGCCATGGAAGGGGTTTAGGGGCTAGGGTTTCAGTGGGGGGTTCTAGGTTGCCTGTACACTCCTCTGTGTTTGCTAAATAATTTTTCAGGTCCCCGAGTGTTAGCAGATTTCAAATTCTTACAGAATTCCACAGAATGCAGATATCGGGGATTTCTAAGTTCGCTAATAGGGGTTCTAGTCTCTGGTTATATATCCAATCAATCACCATAGGGGTTTAAGGTCAATATTAAGCCTCAATTACACTATCTCAATTCAATTCAAACCCTAACCCTAACTTGGAATTTCAAAGTTTCACTAAATTTCGCCAAAATGATTTCAAACTCGAAGAGAGGCTTAAGAAAAAGAAATACTATACTATTTGTGAAAGGATTATCTCATTTGACAACTCAAGAATTTTCTTGAGTTGCCCTAGTGTCAAAAAATGCAAGCTTTCTTGGTCCAAAGTGTAGCTAGTGAGCTCATGCACATTTTTTGTGATATGGGGATGGAGTTTTGATGAAGATTTGATGATGAAGTGGGGGTTGTAGTGGAGGAGGGAGAGGGGGTGCTGCCATTGAGAGAGAAGAAGAGAGAAGGATGAAGATGAGAATGAAACAAATGGCTAAGACCATGATTTGACCCCTCACCTCTCTCTTCTCTCGCATGCCCATACTCTCACTATTCTATTCTTTATTGTTTTCTTTTCTTTTCTATTCTTCTTTTCTTCTCTCATAATAAAACCCAAACCATGCATGATAAAAGAGAAAGCATGAAAGAAAAATGTAACAACTGCTAAAAATGACTTAGTGCATGTCATGTGCATAAATCCGGTTTACAGCATGATTAGCGATTTTTAATCACGATTAGCTCTAAAATAGTGTCAAATAAATCATAAACTTTCATAATTTGCATGAATCACATAAAGAACCCTCTTTGTAGTAATTTCCATAATTTTCAAAATTTTCCCAATTTATCGGTATTTAATTATACCGCCCTATTAAAATATTCATATTTTATTATTTAATTATAAAAATTCCCAAAAATAATATTTTATTTTTCTGAAATGTTACAATCTTCCCTCCTTAAAGAAATTCGGTCCCCGAATTTAAATTTAAACCCCTCAATACTAAAATATTTCAGTAAAAAGTTCAAGTTGTCGGGGCTTCGAAATCACTAATACATAAAACACATCGTAGCGCAATGCGTGCGCATGAAAGATGAGCAGATAACTCAAAAACAAAACTCCGTCAAGTATCCTGCTATCATCGGAGTCATGGGGAAGACATCAATGTCAAATCCAATACGAAAACCAACATGATATGCATCAAAGTATACGTGTAAACATCAAATCTATACATGTAAATACCTGAAGGAAAAACATGCCAAATATTTTAGGTCGTTGTGCGATGCGCATAGTACTGCACAATGGCAGACGTCTATAGTAAGAAAATAGCTATATTTATATATATCCTTTATTTAATATGCACGTCCCACCGTTTTGAAACAATTTAGAAGGGTTTCCTCTTGTAAAAGTTTCGTGTCATCTCAGACACGTAGGTAAATACTGAGACTATAGCTCTTTCTTTGGAAATCCTTTCGATATCTATCAATGCATGCAAAAATATACTTAGGTTTTGTCCCCGGACTAGTCCTGCCCAGCTACTATACCAAAAAGAAAAAATCATAAAAACGTACTGCTCCATAAGAAATCAATCCCAAAATGTGCATAAGAATGCCGCGTGCGTCTGGTGCGCACGGAAATCAAAATCCATGAATGTGTCGTACATGTGCACAAAACAAAATCTAAGTGCATCGGGTGTGCACGAAACATCTGCCAAGGGCAACAGGTGTGCCTGACAGCAATATCAGGTGCATCTGATATGTACGAAAAATCTCGATTTAGTGTATCTGGTGTGCACTTAAATCGCATCTCATATCATGTGCCCAACATGCGCGAAAATCCAAATCAGGTGCATCTATCATGCACGAATAAAATCTAAATCATGTGCATCCAATATGCACGAAATCACGAAATCCAATATCAAGCGCCGAACATGCGCAAAATCCAATCCAAGCACGTCAAATATGCGCAAGAATCCAATCAGGTGCACAAAGTGCACAAAACAAATATTGAGTATCACAATCGAAATCGACGGTATACAACACATTTCAATCCAAACCCAAATCAGGTATACTGTGGTATATAATCTCACAACCATGTGCATCAGCGTGCACAAAATCTAATCAAAACACTAAAAGTGCATAAAAACTATGCCGTAAGCATAAGTCAAATCATATGCATGCCTTATGCATGAAGTCAAAATCAATACCTCAAATAATATCAAATCGAAGTCCTGTACAACTGTAGTGCACAAAATACGTATCACTGCACTACAAGCATATGTGAACTATACCGAGTGCAAAAATCAAATCGGGTGCGTACCATATGCACAAAATCAACCCAACTGTATGAAATCCATGAAATCATAAGTATGTGCAGCCAAGGCACAAAAACGATATCAAGTGCAATAACTATGCATAAAATATAAATACCAAGTAGGTGTAACCATGGTGGACGAAAACGAATAGCATGAAACTCAGTCATCAAAACTCAATCATGCGAATAGATCGCCCAAAAATACCGAAATCAAGTAGTCCCGCTCAAGCACATCCTCTAAGAATCTCTGACCAACTGTCGTGGTCACTCGTAACATGTCTCGTCGACGGTGCTGAACTCTGGCCTGCTGGTTGTGCACAATATGACCACTCCTGGGTCTAAGTCTTCTCGTAAATTATTCCAGAAAGGTCCTGTCGAGGTCTCTCCCAAAATCTCATTTTTGCCGAACTGTCCGGAGGTTATCACCCTTTACTAAATCTGTTTCTTGTTCCAGAACGGCTGCATACTCATCACGACTCTTTCTGGAAGATATATTCATATATAACGCATCTGTATGTGTGTCACATATCTGATGTCGGCGGAGTGGAACGTCCTTTCATCAAGATCTCGTATGAATCTATTACTCCACTTTTCTCTAATTTCGACTGCTTCGGACTCGTCTCATCGTGGCTGCATGGACTGTGCTCCAACGACTATACTCCTATCTGAAGTCTCCCAAGCAATGCATCACATCACATGATATCCGAAAGATGTCGAACCATCCGATCGACTCGTCAAAACCTCATAATCCCCCAAGAGATCAACATCTTGAGTATAGTTAAATAATATTGAGTACATGCCACAACACCTATGGACCAACCGTATAAGGGCAAACCCAAGCCTCATTAATGGCACCGCGGAACTGCCGCAAACCCAAAGGTTCAAAGGCTTTCACACGGTCATTATGTCGAGTTAGGGTTTCATTCTTCTAGAGGGTCCGTAGAGTTACTTGCATGTTTTCTTCAAATACTTTAAACTTGGAAAATGGGTTTCTGACATTCGATCGTCTCTATCGACTCCCAACGTATCTGTGTGAAGTCTTCTCAAGCTAGAATCAATCAATCTGATGACCTCGCATCGGGGTAAGCGAACGAACCACATGTCCTAGTCTTTCACCCTCGTGTGACTAGCGACCATCTATCATATCTCTGAGTATAACTTGTACTGCAATATCTCCAACATCTGGGACGATATCTCGTCGTTCGCAACAACAACTGGCTCATTCGTCTGCATGCTAAACAGTGCCTCAATCATCATGAACAGGCGATACATCAACGGTCATCAAATCTGGCTGGCCTCTATCTGTAGCTCAATCCTCTGGTGCTGATCTGCATGTTTGAGTAATCTCATAAAAGCGATCCATCAAACGCTCATGGCGCGAAAACACAATAAAACGATGCCTCTCTATGCAATCGTATGTCCCTGGGATCACGCCCTGATTAGTCCTCGTCCGTGACGAGCTCGTGCTGACCGCAACTCTAGCTTAGCTCTCTCTGCCTGTGTAATCATGGCAGCAAAACCATATACCAATATCGATGAAGATAGATCATGAATGAATATAATGCTGTGCAAGGAAATGTACATCTTAAGGCTTCTTAAGCGGAGTAGCGTATCGTAACTATGCCGCGGAACATACACACGGTACGTCATTCTCCTTAAGTAACCTACTCCATCAACCAAGGTCAATCTACGCGACGAAAGTTCGGGTCTAATACCCTCTCGACTAAGTCTAAATTCTGTAAGGTTAAGCCTAGATTCCGTATATATACAAACGCCCTAAACTCTACATAGTCAAATATAGACTCGAACTAAGATTAACCTAGCGCTCGGATACCAACTTTGTCACGACCCGAAATGGCACGTGACTGGCCCTTGAATCATATGAAGTCTATAGGACCCCATCTGATTCAAGTAAGCCAAAAGCCCAGAAATCTAAAACCAGTTTAAATAGTAAATGAAGGAAATCTCATTTTAAAGAAAGTGGTTTTAATAGCATAAGCCGAATGTGCGTATTTAAAACATCAAGTCTTTTCTGAAAACTTCGGCGGAGTTTCCTTTATAAAACTGGCCCCGAACGGGGTATAACATGATAAACATATACGTGAATGATAAAAGGCATCCCCAAGCGGGAGCTAGCTCTTCGTCAATCGACGGCCACAACCACGCAAGCAATATAATATACAACGCCGAAGAGCGATGATCAAAACCCAAAAGGAAACTCAAAACATCAATGAAAACCATAAATAATACAACACGCGACTCTAAGGTCGAAAGAATATACAACTCTGGTCTCTAAATCTGAAATAAATATACATGTCTGGTTGATGGAGTTATTAGATACAACTGAATGTAAATAAATACAAGGGTGGTCACGATACAAGTGAACCGACCTACCAAAGCAAATCACCCGGAATGGAAGCAGTGTGCCAGCAAAACAGTAACGAAACCTGTACGGCAAAACCTGCAAGAAACTGTGACACAACGGGGGTGAGTTGCCAACTCATGAGTAGAAAACATCACAGAGAAGAAATCGTATGTATGACACAATCCTAGGTCAATACGATCAATAATATATATAACCTCAAGATGATAAGTCTGAAGCAAGAAAGGTGGCAAGGGTAAACATCTGTACATAAGTGTAATCCCATGTGCTTGTGTCAGTGTCTCAGGTAACGATGTATCATATGTATGAGGTATGAATGTAATGTAATGAAATGAGTGAGACAACTGTTTTCTTTATTTAATAAGATTTCTGTACGTATATAAAACGGGTATCATCAATGAAATCAACAGAGAAATCCGTGTCAAGCATCTACACAAAACCTAAATCCCAATATCTCAAATCTCAGTGTCTCAATACCTCGGGCCCCGTCAGTCCGGATCGGCCCGTATCATAAATCACACGACTACGAACGGTATCCTCGGGATATCCGACGCGCCAACCAATCACCGGTAGGCAGTCTGCCCCTGCCGGGCTCATCATCCTCCATGAAATCACTCTCGCCCCTTTTCCCGCCAAAAAAAAATTTCTGCGCAAAAGAGCCCAAGGTATCTAATGGCAGCGATAAGTTTAAGAAAATGTGAACCAGTATTTTCCGGGTTGCATTTTGACAAACTCCCGACTGAGAAACAGCTAAATTCTGATGGTATCAAAAGTGTCTCGAAAAATCCTTCGATTTGATATATTATAGGCCTCATAATTCATCCGGGATCAAAAGATATGATGCATCACGTGCCCACACGTGACCGGGCATCACGTGCCCACACGTGACCGGGCATCACGTGCAGATACGCGACCATTTACAGGCAAAGCCTGTAGGCACTAAATAAAATAAATAATTGGAAATAATTAATCAGTGGGGTCATGTGTCAACACGTGATGGGCCTTTAAACCCACTGAAAAGAAATAAAAGCATAATAAAATAGTAAGGAAAGATCCCAATAGGGCATCACGTGTCTACACGTGACCAAGGGTCACGTACTGACACGTGATGATTGCTTAGTTCTTTAAAACGGCAGAATTAAATTCTGGTTAAAATGTTTAATCAGGGCGGATCACGTATCAACACGTGACGGGTTCCTAAGCTCTTTAACTAATAGAGTTAAATTCTATTTAAATGATCAAACAGTGGGATCACATGCCAACACGTGATAGGCTCTTAAGCCTTATGAAATAGTAGAATTAAAATTCTAATTAAGGGAAATAAAAAACCCTAATAATTTCCTAGATCTTTCCAAACAAAAAAGATTGTTCTCTGTAAAATGGAGTACCGTTGGATTAAAAATCCAATGGCGATTAAAAATCCAATGGTGATTAAAAATCACCAATTTATGGAAAGATTCTATACAAGAAAGATTTCCCTCAAATTTGAATAACAGATAAAAGATCTTTTGGGTTAAAAATCCAATGGTGAATAAAATTCACTGAGCGATCTAAAAGATCATGTTGGTTACAAAATCAATTAAAATCTTTCAATGAAAGATTGACTAAACAAATTGATTCTTTTCTTTCTCCTATAAATAGGAACCAAGAAGAGAAGAGGGAGGATCTTTTCTTTTGGAGATATACAACAACAGAGAGAAAAAAAAGAGTGGAGAATTTAATTCTCAAGAGAGAAAAAGAAGATCTCTTCAAAAAAAAAAAAACCTAGGTGAGAAAGGGAAAGAGATCTAAGTTCCATAAAACAAAAGGATGATTTAATTCTTAAACTAAGAGTTTAATTCTTCTGAATAAGAACTTAGTTCTTCCTTTGGTTGAAGATCTGCAGAAGCAGATCTTCTCACAAGTTGAGAATTTAATTCTCATCGGGGAGATTCTGCCCTGCAGATCCAAAACTTAGAGAGAGAATTGAGTTTAAGGAATTTAATTCCCCCAAATTCATAGGAATTTAATTCCTCCAAATGTAACTAGGGTTTAACCCTAAATAGGAATTTAATTCCTCCAAATGGAACTAGGGTTTAACCCTACATAAGAATTTAATTCTTCCATATACATAGAAATTTAATTCCTCTAAAACAGAATTAGGGTTTAACCCTACAGAGAATTTAATTCTTAAAACAAGAGACTTGAAACTCTCCATGCACGTAAGAACTTGGTCACGTGGTAACACATGACCCTTCTCCTCAATGAGTAAAAAAAGAAAAAACAAGACTAGGTCACGTGCCCCCACGTGACCCTAAAACGGGCTCCTCAAAATGAGAAAGAAAAACTTTGAGGCAATGCCTCATGTGCTCCCACGTGACCCTCAAAATAAAGGGAACAAAGCCAAGAGCAGAATCAATTTTGGGCGCCCTCACATGTCCCTACGTGACCTCTAATAAACACTTTAATAATCAATACATGGATCAGCATCACGTGATGGCCTGAAGACCGAAAGTGACATTTATTTGAATATTGTGAGAACAAAATAAAGGAAGTCTTGCCCCATCTTCATATGCCTCATGTGCTTACACGTGATGGCCTAAAGGCTAAGTGTTTAACACTTATTTGCAGATTTGAGGGTAAAATAAAGGAGGTTTGGCCCAATTCTCAGGCGCCCCATGTGACCACCCTACTTTTAGTGTTTAACACTATTTTGAGCATTTTGTCCCCAGTGTTTAACATTGTTTTAAAAGCGCATCACATGGGAACACGTGATCGCCAAATATGTGCTAGTGTATAACACTATTTTAAAACCAGGCTTAACCCAAAGTGGTTAGGTTTTTCCAGAGGCAAATTTCCCCTTCAAATGAACCTTAAAATCCAGAGCTATAATGAATAATTAGTGCTCAGTCAAAGACAAAATGTTGTCAGAGCCTCCAAACCCCTGTTTAGCATTGCTAAATAATGGGTAGGCTGAACTCAGACAAATGTTCAATAGTCCAACAAAGGGCCAACATTTCAAACCTAAGTGGACTTAGCCCAAGTTGGCCATAAGTCCTCAATTCATATTTAATTGAGCCAATGTGCTCATAATCTAATCAATTGATCTTAGTTCCAAATTGAACTACAGATTTCCCAATCAACCTTGGTTCAAGGGTACATCTCTTCACTCCTTTGATATTTGTCGTTGTAATCCTTCAACGTCTTCAGAGAGGTGACGGGTCCCGATAACCAATCATTCCATGGACTGTGGGGTCCTTAAACTCATGGACTATGATGTCCTTAAACTTTATAGACTATGACGTCTTTAAACTATAGACTGTGGGGTCCTTAAGCCCATGGTCTATGATGTCCTTAACCTTGGACAGTAGGGTCCCTTTAAACCCATGGACTATGATGTCCTTAACCTTGGACCACCATGTCCTTAAACTGGTAATGGACCACCATGTCCTTAAACTGGTAATCGACCGCAATGTCCCTAAACTAAAACAATAGAGCCCAAATGCTCTCTTGTTGGATCTAAATGATCCCGTTAAGTTGATCTTAGTCTAAAATTAGACTAACGTATCCTTAACTAACGTTTAAGTTGATCTTAGTCTCAAATGAGACTAATGTATCCTTAAACCCAACCCCCAAACCCAAATCTTAGAAAATACGGATTTGGACTAATCCACGCCCTACGGGCGACAACATAAATTAGTCTCCGTATACAATCCATGGGCAACCAAAAAACAAAACAAACACCCACGACACGAAGTGACCCTCTGGAGAAGGAGAAAGTTGTTACCGCGATGCGGTTGCGTAATTAACTGCAGGGGCTTGTGCCGGCAGGGAAGAGCATCTCCACAATAAAAAAAACCCCTCATCATGAGGGGGAATCTGACGAAGTCTGCTACATCGGCCGCATACGTTTAAACCTTTGATACACGGTGTCATAAATCAACTTGGCATCTTCGGAGAGGTGGACGGATAGCACCAATTAGCATCTGTCCTCGAAATTCAAGCAAGACGGACCTACGCGGTCTCGTCCCCGTTTTTGGCGGAGAATAGATTCTGGCATGCCCGGTGGGACCTTTTCCTCTTTCCACTCCACACTTCATGTGTCGTGTTTCGTGAACGTATCACGGTTTGATATGGTTGCCCTTGGGTTCGAGATACTAAGATTTGGTGTCTTGCTCCTGTGCAGATCAATGGCTTCCAACTGCACAAACTACAACAACTCCCGTTCCGCCTCATCTGGAGGAGTAACCTACGGGCCCCAAGCAGCCTTCCTTTCTACAATGCCGGTGGAACAAGTGACCCAAGCCACCACTAGGCTATTCTTTGGGACCATGCTCCCACCCATAAGCTTCAACACTCCAGTGTCGTCTCAGGAAGCTCCAAAGAAGTCGGTCTTCGATCGGCTTACCACTACCATGGCCCCTCTCAATCGGTCGTCTAATTCTAAGTTTACTGCATCAGTCTTCGACAGGCTTAGCCTGAGTTCCATTGGGCCCGTAAAGAAGCTTGCAATACCTGAAGGAGTTATCCCGAAGCAGATAGCCATTCCAACCCCGACGGAGGAAGTCGTCAAGGAGGATTCTCTTGCTAAGGGATCGGTCTTCGCAAGACTGGCCGTTCCAACTCCTGCTGTAGGTGGGGTCGTTAAAAATGCTCCCCTACTCGGAAGTCAATCTTCGACAGGTTGAACGTTTCTTCCCAGCGGACGTCTGTCTTCGATAGGCTGGCGCTAACAGCAGACTCCCATCAGAACAGGGGGCATGGAAAAGCTGATCCAACAGCGGAGGTGATCCCGGCCACACGACACGCTCGACGTCGCCACTGGCGCCGATTAAGGAAGGCTGGGGGCAACTCTCCTTCTGGACTGACTCCACCGGCTCCAACGATAGAAATCGATGCTGCTGTTCCAATTGGGAACAACTTTGAACCACTAAGGAGGGTGCGCAAAAACTCTCCGACTGCCGTGCTGAAGAGATCTCCTCTACCCATGGAGAATGCTACAAAGGTGAAGCTGGAGCAGCCCTCTTAACGGCTGTCCTCTAAAATTTTCAAGGTCTGGCGTCAAGTCCAAGACTCGGTGACTGATCAAGATTATCCTCGCCGACAGAAAAAGGTGAAAGTTCAGCGAGAAGAGGACCACCCTGTCAAGCCACAAAAGGCGACAGCTACTTGGGTGCCCACTGCAATAGCTCCCTCAACTTCGACTGCCCACAAGAGGAGAAGGCCGGAGAAAATCCATGAGTCTACGACTAATCGTAAGACCACTGAACCCAAACACCCCAAGTCTGGGGGCATAGTGGTCCACACTGTTTATATGGCATCCGGGAAAGAGGATAGCCGTATCTCTACGGGTCATCGACCGTTTACGCGATCCGTGACAAAAGCCCAGGAGCAGCAACAGAAGCTTCAGGAAATGCTAACGCAAATGGCTGCACTCATTGGGCCAAAAGAAAGCCCGGAGGCGTCATCAGAGCAGCGCCGTGAGCAGGAAACTGATGCTGAATTCCTTCGGAGAATGCTTGAAAAGAAGGACAAAGAGGCTGCGGAACAAGCGGCCAATATAAAACAAATGGCCCTTCTATTTCAAGACATGGTGGGCATGATGATCCAGCCAGACCCTCCAGCCGATAACACTCCCGTAATAATTGAAGATGACAGAGGAGAGACATTAAATCCTCTGTCGGCTCTGTCAACAGCCATGGAGGAGACAATCTCCAAAGCTGCCCTGGAGGATTACATCGCTCAGCAGATACGAGTTCATCAGGCGAATAAAGCGGCTGGGCAAATTGTTAAAACGGGACGACCCTATCCGGGTTGGTACGACCAAATAAAGTACCCGCCGGGATACACGATCCTCAAATTCCATGCATATAAAGGGACGAGCAATCCCCACCAGCATGTCGCCCAGTTCAGGGCTCTATGTGGTAACTCTGGAGGTGACGCTAAACTGCTACTTCGTCAGTTCTTCGGCAGCTTATCGGAGACAACGTTCAAATGGTACTCTGAACTCCCGAAAGACTCTGTAAAAACATTTGCAGAAATGGAGCTGTTATTTACACAGAGATTCGCAAGAGCTAGCGAGCGTACTCCGATTACCGCACTAATTAACGTCAGGGTGAAGCCAGGCGAGGCATGGGTGCAGTACGCAATACAGTGGCGGAATCTATGGTCGAAGTGCGAACAGCGCATCGAAGAGGCTCCTGCAGTAGGCATGTTTGTAGGAACCCTCGATCCACAGGCGACCATATCCCAATTCATGATGTTCTTCAAGCCGACCACCTTCCAGGCCTTGATTGATAAGCTGGCCCAAATGGACCAGATGGGCCATAAACCGTCCTCTTCAAAGACGGAGCCTCGGAATGAAAAGGGCAAAGGGAAAGCGACCTTTGTTGCCAACGCTCAACAACAACCGAGTGGCCTAAGATCGGTTGTTCGCCAAAGCAACAAACGGCAATCCCTCGATGAGAAGTTGAGACGTCCTTACTCATTTCCCCAGGATAAAACAAGGAAACTGTTTGAACTAGCAGTGTGCAATGGGCTCATTACTCTACCGGAGTCGAGACACCCACCGCAACCGAACGACGTCAACGATCCTAATTATTGCCCCTACCACCGAGTATTGGGCCATCCGATCGAAGACTGCTACGTTTTCAAAAACTGGGTTGAAGACCAATACCAACAGGGCAAGTTCGCGCTATCCAAAAACTGGAAGGTGAATCTGCCACAACAGCACACTCCTAAAAGGGTGGACACGTCGGGGTCATCGTGCTCTTTTATAGAAGAAGCTCCATGGGAGGTCAATCTTTCGGCTAAGACGAAAAGAATGCTGAAGGATCTTCACACATGCCCGGCAATCAGGTGGAAAAGCCCGCTAGAGCCTGAGATCTTTAAGGGAATGATAAAACCGTGCCCGATGCCAAGAATTGGTAGCGATGGTCAAAACGCTCAGGCCCAGCAGTCAAAGTCTTCAAAGAAGAAGAAAAAGCCCGTGAATCCTGATGAAAAACGCACAGATCTGCAAAAGCATATTGATGCGCTGGAGGAATATAACCAGAAGGCGCGAACCCCGGTCACACTCCAAGAATTTCTCAACAATATCCTTGAGAGCGGAGATAACGGCAATAACGACGGGGATGACTCGTCAGAAGAATCTGAGGACTATGTGGCAAGTTGCCATATGGTCTCTCATTCGGCGTTAACTAACGAAGAAGCTTACTCGGCGATAGAAGACAGCATAAAAGAGCTGGGGGAAGGATCGAAGCCAAAACCCTTGGAACCGTCTAACGAGATGATCGACTTGCTACTGAACGAAGCCCGTCAGAAAAGCAAAGCCAACCGAGAGCGCGAATTGGCTATATTCGAAAAAAGCCAAACGCCGGCGACTGAATGAAAAGGTCGAGGCACCTCAACCGGATCGAAGCATCCCTATCGTCAGCAAAAGAAAGCTTAAAGTAAGGAAACGATTCGCTAGAGCCCTGTCAATAGGAATGAAGTTGCCCTCTTTCAGAGGAAATTCTCCTGGCAGTATACATCTTGATGAAGCGGACATACATCCTAACTTCTTCTTATACCATCAGAGGATTGCACACCCTACCGAGGAGTGCATAGCCTTTAAAAAACTGGTGGCAGGGATATGTTGTCCACCGACAACGCGTTCAACGGGTGAAGCGCAAGGCTCGTCGGGAACAGAAAAGCACGACAGATGAGCGCAAAAAAGCCGCTGGCAACTGTCACATAGTCGACACCAAGGAATCGCAAGTTGTCACCTGAAATCGCCCTCAGCCCTCTCTTCAAGGAATCCACCTCCGACACAAAAGATGCGAAGATTCGTGAGAAAATCTAGCTGTGTAATCGTACGTTGCCCGAAAAATCTCGGACCTATGACAGAAACATCTTTAAACTACTACAAACCCGCAGCATCCCCAGGCTGACGTGGTAAAAAAATGTACGTCCATAAGCGAAATGGGCACGGATGAAAACCCGAAAGGGCTCCATGAATAAAAATAGCAGGACTGCCGGCGAGTTTTGTGAAAACCCGAAAGGGCGCAATCTCGTTAAAAGACACTTGCAAGGCCCTCTCGACCTTGTGAGGAGAAACCACCTGCGTAAGATCCTTACGACTCACAAGGGAGGAACACACTTAGGGATCCCCACGATTCCTAAGGAAAAATTACACTTACGGGATCCTCACGACTCGTAAGGAGAATTCCCCTTTGAGACCCTCACGGCTCATAGGGTTCAAAAGCCTTAAGTTATAGGGATCTGAACCTGTTCTTAAGCCATCACAACCCACAGACTTCCCTACAAGCGGTTCAATATTGACCCTTGTATACAATCCACGAGCATGAATGATCATTTCCCTAACAGAGTCCCACCAGCGACTAGGGATATGCTCACACGGTGAACAAACACTTGTAGGTCCTCTCAAGTTACAAGGAGAAAACACTCTTGTAAGATCCTTACGACTTATAAGAGAACACACAGTTAGGAATCCTCACGATACCTAAGGAGAAAACGCACCTACGAGATCCTCATGACTCGTAGGGAGAAACACCTTTATGAGACCCTTACGGCTCATGAAGTCAAAAGCCTTAGTCGACGGGATCCTAATCCTGTTCGCTAAGCTACCTTTGTTCGACATCGACAGAGGCAAATGATGATTCTCTCCGGACAATATCCCAGTTGTAGCGATACTAATGCCTAAACCGGTATCAAATTCCAAGTCCTTTCATGGCAAATGATGATTTTCTCCTGGCAATATTCCAGTCGTAGCGATGCTGGTGCTATGATTGACACCAGATTCGAAGTTCCATACTCGTGGAAAAAAGTCAACGAGCCAAAAATGTGTATGAAATAGCCGAAATGATGGGGCAACTGTTAGATATAGTGCCCTCAAAGTCAATTATTGGATCGCAGGTACATGATTGCAATGATTGAGGGAGGACCTATACCGATATGGCAGTCTTGCTCGAGATGATAGTATGCTATCTGGTTTGTCTTTATCATCATATACATGCTTTAGTTCACTATTTCATGTTGATAGAGCCCATAGGATTCTTGCTTGACTGCCAGCAGTATGTTGGCGATCATATGCGTGGGAGCTGAGGTCTATAATAACATCCTTAAAGTGTCCCTAGTCGTGGGAGTTTCGAGACAGGGCATCGATACTCCAGAGTAGACTAGTGTATACAGTCAAGACCCCGACGAGGGGCGGTGGCCGGTCTCACAAGCCACTGGTGTCAGTTGGTTCACCTAAGATGTATACAGGTGCTCATTGGGTTATGAGTACACCGGACAGGACTCGCCGGGAACATGCTAGTTGGTATTATACATATCGTCAGATAGCAGTTCCCAGGTGACATGTGTACATATTAGTTCATCTACCTGAGGTCGTCATTTGTCTCGTGTGAGTTCCCACTGTGCTTTGTTTTCTACCCTACCACGGCTCAAAGGAGTCGTGCAAACAGGTCTTTTTTGGGTACAGTCCCGAGCCACATGGAGGCAAGTGAGTGGATCGGCAGGGGATTCGTCTCTCCCGGTATTGGGGGTGAGATCGCGCTGTGTTTAGGAGAGCCATTACACAAAACCCTCGGCCGAGATAGGAGATTTACTGGTAGGTACTCCAGTAGTATCTCAGGGTGTTCTGAGCTACACTCCGACACGACTTATACCGCTATTGGGGGTCTGACGTTACCAGCCCCCTAGGCCCGATATGCGATACTCATAGACGAACGGACCAGACTGTATGTATATTGTCACTGTTAAGCTCAGTAGGGTTTCTGGATGAGTTCGCTCGTCAGCTTCCCTTCCAATCAATACATAAGAAACCGTTACGTACAGCTAGTACCTCTGACGTGCTAGTGGTTATACCCAGTGCCAGTGTGTTGATGAGTCATTAGAGTCCCCTACAGACAGTTTCCCAAGTTCGGGTTGTAGAGGCCGTATGGTTTTATGGCAGGGTTCGGAAAATGCACGTGCGTTTACGCACGTGTCATATTTCGGGCAGATAATACTGGTAGGCTTTGGTTTAAGCCGGATCCATGTATTATACTGTATAGATATAATATCTTTGTCTCAGTTGCATTTGTATTCGGTCGTAATACAAATACGGGTATGTTTATACTGTTACGGGGTTATCCTGAAATTCGTTTCGGGATCGCTTTTGGAAGTTGCCAGTTTCCAGTTTTCTATCAGCCGTATTAAACATTCGGTTTATTACGGATTTATCTTTTTCTTGATGAGCGTGGAAGATTCTAGAAGGTTCTAGATTTGGTGACAAGGCTTGATGATTCATTGTTAGCATTTAATGATATGATGATGTGTTTTCATGGTTCATTGTATGCATTAAATGAATGCAAGGTGTCATAAGTGACTCATTTGTATTCATTAAGTGTTATGATAAGGTTTCTTCCTGTGGTCACCTCCGTAGCTCTTACACTCACCTCCCCCCTCCTCATATATGGCCGGCCCTCTCTTGTGAGGGCATGGTTGATTTTTGGGAAAAAGATTATGGTTTTGGTTCATAGAAATTAGTATACTCAATTCTCATTTCAACCGATTCCAAAAAGGCAACTTCATTAACCGTTCGTCCATACCTTTGGACGAAGCGAGACAAAGTGTTCTACTCATTCTCTACATCAATTTTGGTCATCTCTTTTAGCAAACTTGAAGATCGAGTTGCCTCGGTTCAGAGGCGGGAGCCCGTTTAAAGATCCGTCGACGTGGTGCCACCTGGACGGGAAGATTGGAGATTCAGGAGATCGGAGTAGCCGCAACAAAGCGTGGGATGATGGTTGAAGACCGAAGGACTCGGATCGTTCGGTATAACATTTCTACCCACTTTGTAGTTTGTTAGTTTAGCTTTAATGGAAGATCCGGGTTATAGTATACGATAGCGCCAGCTAAAAAGTTTTTGTTCCACATTTGGCGTCTGTTAGACGGCCGGGGCGCTACCGTGTACTTACAGCAACTTGCAACGAAATCAACAAGTAAAAAGGTATGCATACAAAATAGCCGAAATGGTTGGGCAACTCACAATAAAAAGTATCGAGTAAATAAAACAAATAGCCGAAATGATTGGGCACCGCGAAAAATAGCCGAAATGATTGGGCAATCGCGACTTGCGCGATACAAAAAGCTGAAATGATAGAGCATCGCGGAATGAAAACAAAGAATGTACCTATGAAATGAAACTTTTACCCTACAGGAGAGATCACATCGATCCCTGTATACAATCCAGGGGCACAAACAAAGAGGGAACAATATCATCCCACCAGGCTCCATCAGAAAGAGAGCTAAGTCTCGATGGCAACATCTGCATCTCGAAAGAACAACAACAGCATTCCTCCTCATTCCAGCATGGTTCAGACGCGACAATCAACCTTGGAGCCATGGCAAAGTCCCTGTTCCAAATCTCGACGGTTCACAGACAGTCTAGAGTTCACCAACGGCGTTTCTCCTCACTCCAACCAGATGCAGACGTGATGTCAATAACCGACCTCAGAGTCGCAATGAAGTGGAGCCATGGTAAAGTCCCTAGTTCCAAATCTCAATGGCCACATCTACGTCCCCAAGACCAATAACGGTGTGCCTCCTCCTTCCAGCAGGACACAGATGCTACACCATCAATCGGAGCCACAGCAAAGTCCCCAGTTCCAAGACTCTACGGTTCACAGACAACCTGGAGTCATCCAATGACCTCGTCTCGAAATCAAGTCAACTCAAAAACCTGGATTCAGGGAAATCTGCGTCCTTGACGAAAGCATCTTGATTTGCGTTGACCCGTAGAGAAATCAGTGTCTTTGCAGGAATACCTCGATTCGTCTCAACTCCGAGGAAATCAGTGTCCTTGGCAAAACCTCGATTCAGGGAAATCAGCATCCTTGACGAGAGCATCTTGATTCGCGTCGACCCGCAGAGAAATCAATGTCTTTGCAGGAATACCTCAATTCGTTTCAACCTCCGAAGAAATCAGTGTCCTTGGCAAAAACCTTGATTCAGGGAAATCAACGTCCTTGACGAGAGCATCTTGATTCACGTCGACCCGCAGAGAAATCAGTGTCTTTGCAGGAATACCTCGATTCGTTTCGACCTCCAGGGAAATCAGTGTCCTTGGCAAAACCTCGATTCAGGGAAATCAGCGTCCTTGACGAGAGCATCTCGATCCGCGTCGACCCGCAGAGAAATCAGCGTCTTTGCAGGAATATCTCGATTCGTCTCAACCCCAAGGAAATCAGTGTCCTTAGCAAAAACCTCGATTCAGGGAAATCAGCGTCCTTGATGAAGAGCATCTCGATTCACATCGACCTGTAGAGAAATCAGCGTCTTTGAAGGAATACCTCGATTCGTTTCAACTCCGAGGAAATCAGCGTCCTTGGCAAATACCTCGATTCAGGGAAATCAACATCCTTGACGAGAACATCTCGATTCGCGCCGACCCGCAGAGAAATCAGTATCTCTGCAGGAATATACACCGTCAGCAAAGTGGAGCCGCGACAAAGTTCCCAGTTCCATGACTCGGCATTGCACAGACAACCCAAAGTCAACCCTCGACCTCCCAGTTGAAGCAATGCTTTGACTCGGGAGTAAGTCAACTCATCAATCACTTACGAGTCCTCTCGACTTGTAAGGAAGAAAATTCTCTTGTGGGATCCTTACGACTCTTAAGGGAAAACACACTTAGGAATCCTCACGATTCCTAAGGAGGAAATACTCCTACGAGATCCTCTCGACTCGTAGGGAAAAAGAAATTCTTTATGAGACCCTCACGGCTCATAAAGTTGAAAAGTCTTAGGCAGCAAATCTGAACCTGTTTCCTAAGCCATCGCTTCTTATCTCGATTCAGGGAAATCAGCATCCTCGGCGAGAATCTCTCGATTCATTTCGACCCGCAAGGAAATCAGTGTCTTTGCGAGAATCTCTCGATTCGCCTCAACTTGTGGGGAAATTAGTGTCCCTACGCAAAAAGAAAATTCTCTTGTGGGATCCTTACGATTCTCAAGAGAAAACGCACTTAGGAGTCCTCACGACTCCTAAGGAGAAAAGACACCTACGAGATCCTCACGACTCGTAGGGAGAAAAACCTTTGTGAGACCCTCACGGCTCATAAAGTTGAAAAGTCTTAGGCAACAGATCCTAACTCTGTTTCCTATGCCATCGCTACTTTATAAAGAGTTCAAGATGAACCGCTATCTACCATCTATGGGCCACACTTACCAAAGCTACATGCCACTGAAATGGAGAAGTTACTCATGAGCATATAAACTACTTCACGTCAGAGTAAAACATAAAGAAATAGAAGGGTGCGGCTCATGGAGCCGAGGGTTTGGAACTATATCCCTTAAGAGTCGAGATTTGAGTCAATGATAAATGGCGACGCTTGTGTCCGCTCGTTATCTTCTCAGATAAAGATCCTGAAAATTATGTACCAACCCAAAACTGGTCATACGCTATGAATTACTCTGCACTACTTCACCCACACATATACTTACGTGGGCAAAATAGTGGGGGCATTTGTTCCCGCCAAAAAAAAATTCTGTGCAAAAGAGCCCAAGGTTTCAAATGGCAGCAATACGTTTAAGAAAATGTGAACCAGCATTTTCCGGGTTGCATTTTGACAACTCCCGAATGAGAAACAGCTAAATTCTTATGGTATCAAAAGTGTCTCGAAAAATCTTTCGATCTGATATATTATGGGCTTCATAATTTATCTGAGATCAAAAGTTATGAGGCATCACGTGCCCACACGTGACCGGGCATCACGTGCCCACACGTGACCGGACATCACGTGCAGACCATTTACAGGAAAAGGCTGTGGGCACTGAATAAAATAAATAATTGAAAATAATTAATCAGTGGGGTCACGTGCCAACACGTGATGCGCCTTTAAACCCACTGAAAAGAAATAAAAGCATAATAAAACAGTAAGGAAAAATTCCAATGAGGCATTACGTGTCTACACGTGACCAAGGGTCACGTGCTGACACGTGAGGATTCCTTAGTTCTTTAAAACGACAGAATTAAATTCTGGTTAAAATGTTTAATCGGGGGGGGGGGGGTCATGTGTCAACACGTGATGGGTTCCTAAGCTTTTTAACTAATAGAATTAAATTCTATTTAAATGATCAAACAGTGGGATCACGTGCCAACACGTGATAGGCTCTTAAGCCATCTGAAATAGTAAAATTAAAATTTTAATTAAAGGAAATAAAAAGGCCTAATATTTTCCTAGATTTTTCCAAACAAAAATGATTGTGCTCTGTAAAATGGAGCACCGTTGGATTAAAAATCCAATGGTGATTAAAAATCACCAATTTATAGAAAGATTCTATACAAGAAAGATTTCCCTCAAATTTGAATAACAGATAAAAGATCTTTTGGGTTAAAAATCCAATGGTGAATAAAATTCACTGAGTGATCTAAAAGATCATGTTGGTTACAAAATCAATTAAAATCTTTCAATGAAAAATTGACTAAACAAATTGATTCTTTTCTTTCTCCTATAAATAGGAACCAAGAAGAGAAGAGGGAAGATCTTTTCTTTTAGAGATATACAACAACAGAGAGAAAAAAAGAGAGGAGATTTTAATTCTCAAAAGAAAGAGAGAGAAGATCTCTTCAAAAAAAAAAAATCCCTAGGTGAGAAAGAGAAAGAGATCTAAGCTCCGTAAAACAAAAAGAGAATTTAATTCTCAAACTAAGAGTTTAACTCTTCTGAATAAGAACTTAGTTCTTCCTTTGGTTGAAGATCTGCAGAAGCTGATCTCCCCATAAGTTGAGAATTTAATTCTCATCGGGGAGATTCTGCCATGCAGATCCAAAATTTAGAGGGAGAATTGAGTTTAAGGAATTTAATTCCCCCAAATTCATAGGAATTTAATTCCTCCAAATGTAACTAGGGTTTAACCCTACATAGGAATTTAATTCCTCCAAATGGAACTAGGGTTTAACCCTATATAAGAATTTAATTCTTCCATATAGATAGGAATTTAATTCCTCTAAAACAGAATTAGGGTTTAACCCTATGGAGAATTTAATTCTTAAAACAAGAGACTTGAAACTCTCCATGCACGTAAAGAACTTGGTCACGTGGTAACACGTGACCCTTCTCCTCAATGAGTAAAAAAGAAAGAACAAGACTAGGTCACGTGCCCCCACGTGACCCTAAAACGGGCTACTCAAAATGAGAAAGAAAAACTTTGAGGCAATGCCTCACGTGCTCCCACGTGACCCTCAAAATAAAGGGAACAAAGCCAAGGGCAGAATCAATTTTGGGCGCCCTTACGTGTCCCCATGTGACCCCTAATAAACACTTTAATAATCAATACATGAATACCCATCACGTGCCAACACGTGATGGCCTGAAGACCGAAAGTGTTTAACATTTATTTGAATATTCTGAGAACAAAATAAAGGAAGTCTGGCCCCATCTTCATATGCCTCACGTGCTCATACGTGATGGCCTGATGGTTAAGCGTTTAACACTTATTTGCAGATTTGATGGTAAAATAAAGGAGGTTTGGCCCAATTCTCAGGCGCCTCTTGTGACCCCACGTGACCACCCTACTTTTAGTGTTTAACACTATTTTGAACATTTTGTCCCCGGTGTTTAACACTGTTTTAAAAGCGCATCATGTGGGAATACGTGATCGCCAAATATGTGCTAGTGTTTAACACAATTTTAAAATCAGGCTTAGCCCAAAGTGGTTAGGTTTTTCCAGAGGCAAATTTCCCCTTCAAATGAACCTTAAAATCCAGAGCTATAATGAATAACTAGTGCTCAGCCAAAGACAAAATGTTGTCAGAGCCCCCAAACCCCTGTTTAGCATTGCTAAATAATGGGTAAGCTGAACTCAGACAAATGTTCAACAGTCCAACAAAGGGCCAACATTTCAAACCTAAGTGGACTTAGCCCAAGTTGGCCATAAGTCCTCAGTTCAAATGTTCAACAGTCCAACAAAGGGCCAACATTTCAAAACAATAGAGCCCAAATGCTCTCTTGTTGGATCTAAACGATCCCGTTAAGTCGATCTTAGTCTAAAATTAAACTAATGTATCCTTAACTAACGTTTAAGTTGATCTTAGTCTCAAATGAGACTAACGTATCCTTAAACCTAACCCCCAAACCCAAATCTAAGAAAAAACGGATTTGGACTAATCCACGCCCTAGGGCGACAACATAAATTTGTCTCCGTATACAATGCACGGGCAACCAAAAAACAAAACAAACACCCATGAAACGAAGTTACCCTCTGGAGAAGGAGAAAGTGGTTACCGCGATGCGGTAGCGTAATTAACTGCAGGGGCTTGCGCCTGCAGGGAAGAGCGTCCACACAATAAAAAAAAACCTCATCATGAGGGGGAATCTGACGAAGTCTGCTACATCTGCCGCATCCGTTTAAACCTTCGATATACGATGTCATAAATCAACTTGGAATCTTCGGAGAGGTGGACAGATAGAACCAATTAGCATTTGCCCTCGAAATTCAGGCAAGACGGACCTACGCGGTCTCGTCCCCATTTTCGGCGGAGAACAGCCCCGGGGTACCATACCGGGTCCACCATGTACCCGAGACGGTTCATACGACTCCTCAAATTGGGTCTCGAAATCCATCTCATAACCGAGAAAACATCATGGCGGACGACTCATACATCACGTGAAAACCACACTTTTTATTTTAAAAAGAGATAGAGAGAGAAGTTTATATATATTCTTGCGGTTTTCTCCCAAATCCAGAAAATCTCATGAAAATCCGAAATCCAATCATCAATAGCAGGTAAACAGTGAATATCGGCATAAAACTCCATAATACTGCATAACGGTGAATAATAATATGCATGAAGTAGCAAGTAATAACTGCAATGTCTAAACTAGCATATAAAGACGAGTACGCTAATACCATGTCGAACTATCAGTTAACAAGCTATGTCAATGAGTAATATACTCTAAAGTGTACGTGACATGGCAATTACCGATGATGATGTGTGTGAGCCGGCAAGTAAGTGTATGTGGAACATACGCATCATCGGTAATGGTGCTGGTGTCCTGACAGCATGATCTCAATAATGGCATATGAAAACACAATATAAGCATGCGATGCGATGTGAACAGTAATAATATGCGGGAGCTGAATAATAAACACAATGATAACTAATCTGTATTTATATAAATATGAGTCATACAGTTTTGCCATTTGAAATAACACGAATCGTGGTGTTTTGAAAATAAGGGCTATGGTGTTTTTAAGAAAAGATGTGTCCTTTGAAATATCCGTAGAATCCCTTGGCCTGTCTTTAAAATACTCACGATTCGTTAGTTTTGAAATAGGTATGACTCGAGTCTAATCTATCATTTACAAGTAAACTACCGGACTAAACTAAACAGGCTGATCGAAAGGTAAGGAAACCCCTAACATCTGAGTCGATACACACACACACACACACACACACACACACATATATATATATAAAATAGTCGGTGATCCCGCCTCCATAGTATCCCATACGATACCCTAATATAATATGACATTCTCGAGTCAAGAGTGCGGATCTATCATCAATATATAGCTCATACGGTAAATCCATCGTACGGCCTCCCAAATCTGGGTACGGGTCAAATGTCACATCTATCACAGTATTCATCTGGTATCCTCTTTATCAAATATCATCATCCGAGGTACTGATTTATGTCTAGTACAATACTGATACCATATATGCATGTATGCGTGTGTATGAAAACACCACGTCGAAAGGACCCGCTAAAACATCATGTCGTATCTCAAATATGAACCATGTCACATCACCGATCTCATGGCCTCAACCCCAATCTCATCGATTCATCTCCAATCCCAAGTACTATCCTCATCATCCAGTATATATATATATATGTATATATATGTATATATACACACACACACACACACATAGTCTCATACCCATGTGTGTGTGTGTGTACATATCCCCATATATGCACAAGTAAAATAAATGTATGCATTTGTGTATGTGCGTGTGGGTGTAATCTCTAATCTAGGATTCGCGACTAAGAAGCTAAACTAAGTTACTTCTAACTACCCTAAGCTAAACCATGAACACATAACCAAATCTTGAATATCCATGTCTCACATAAAAGATATCATATATATAGTATATATATAGCATACTATACATCGAACTGCGGGGGTGCTATACGCCATCCACCCGACTTTCCCCGTAGATATATATCTACTCACCTTGATCTTGCTTGCCGATGTCGATATCGCCATCATCTTCTTTATCGTATCGAATCATCGTGGGGGTACCTACACATATAACACAATCGCGCTGCGTATTAAAATCCAAGTCAAAATCAAAACGACACGCTAAAGGCCTATAGGTTAGAACCTATGGACCATGCTTTCAAAACCACCAAACAACCCTCGATATCTTCGTACAAACGTCAAGTGATCGAGGTAAAACACAATACTAAAAATCCAGAATTCAAAATACGAGAAACTAAACCCCGAATCAAAACATCAACTCTTGAAAATGGTCCCATATTTTACCCTAGGTCAAATTAGCCAATTTTGCATATGCCAAGGGTCTAGCTTACTGGAGATAGAGCTACAGACCAAACACGAACCAGTTCCAACCTACCCTGGCCGCAAATTGCGGCTAGAAAGATTAAATCTGTGGCCATGGAGGGGGTTAGGGGCTCGGGTTTCAGTGGGGGGTTCTAGGTTGCCTGCACACTCCTCTGTGTTTGCTAAATAATTTTTCAGGTCCCTGAGTGTTAGCAGATTTCAAATTCCCTACAGAATTCCACAAAATACGGATATCGGGGATTTCTAAGTTCGCTAATAGGGGTTCTAGTCTCTGGTTTAGGTCTCCAATCAATCACCACAGGGATTTAAGGTCAATATTAAGCCTCAATTACACTATCTCAATTCAATTCAAATCCTAACTCTAACTTGGAATTTCAAAGTTTCACTAAACTTCGCCAAAACGATTTCAAACTTGAAGAGAGGCTTAAGCAAAAGAAATACTATACTATTTGTTAAAGGATTAGCTCATTTGGCAACTCAAGAATTTTCTTGAGTTTCCCTAGTGTCCAAAAATGCAAGCTTTCTTGGTCCAAAGTGTAGCTAGTGAGCTCATGCACATTTTTTGTGAAGTGGCGATGGGGTTTTGATGATGATTTGATGATGAAGTGGGGGTTGTACTGGAGGAGGGAGAGGGGGTGCAGCCATTGAGAGATAAGAAGAGAGAAGGATGAAGATGAGAATGAAACAAATAGCTAAGACTAAGGTTTGACCCCTCACCTCTCTCCTCTCTCATGCCCATACTCTCACTATTCTATTCTTTATTGTTTTCTTTTCTTTTCTATTTTTCTTTTCTTCTCTCATAATAAAACCCAAACCATGCATGATAAAAGAGAAAGCATGAAAGAAAAATGTAACAAGTGCTTAAAATGACTTAGTGCATATCATGTGCACAAATCCGGTTTAAAGCATGATTAGCGATTTTTAATCATGATTAGCACTAAAATAGTGTCAAATAAATCATAAATTTTTATAATTTGCACGAATCACATAAAACACCATCTTTTTTAGTAATTTCCATAATTTTCAAAATTTTCAAAATTTATCGGTATTTAATTATACCCCCTATTAAAATATTCATATTTTATTATTTAATTATAAAAATTCCCAAAAATAATATTTTATTTTTCTGAAATGTTATATATATATATATATATTTCCTTAATGTTAAAATTTAGACTTTGTTTTTTAATTACCACTGTGATGATGTCAAACTGGACCCCATTAATTTTGCTTCCATTTTCTTCGCCGGCTTCATTGGGAATTTAAAATATCAGTCTAAATTTGACACTTTAATTTCTTCATGAAATTAATCATCTCCCTCGTTTTCTTCTCCCGCACGACAAGTAACGCCCAGCTGTCCCCACCAACAACCAACGACCATTTCAAAACTCTTTTCTTTCTCGAAGTATTTCACTTTCTTTCATCATCCTCAACAAAATGCTCGAAATTTTCCAGCTAAAAACCCCTAAAAATCTCCAAATTCCCAAAATCGTCTCTCCTCTTCGTCGTCGCCATCTCCTGCACCTTGTTCTACTCCGACAACAACCTCTGCTCCTGGAAATGCCCGCCATGTTCATCCCTCGATATATATATATATATATATATATATATATATATATATATATATATCACCGAACTGCCCCTCCCAACACAAGCCCCCACCAACATAGATCTCTCACCTCGTCTTCGGCACCCTACCTCCGCTGCCATGTGGCCCCACCGCACCTCCTCTGGTGGGACCCCCTCACCATGCACGGCCACGTCTGGCTCGACTGCCCGTCCCCCTCCCGCCCATCCACTACGGTACTGCCCCGATCAAGATCTCCCCCAATCATGCACTCCCCCCAATCCGCCGCTCGGATCGCACGGATCGTCTCCGACTCGTACAAATTATACGGCTAAATGATGCTCAATGGTATTGTTGAAGACTGAAATAAAATACGTTTGAGATGAGAGAAAATGTAATACGGGGATTTAACGTACTTCGGCAAAACTTACATGCATGGGTAGTAAACCATTGTAAGTTTCATTCATAGGGATTTTACTGATTTACCACCAGATTATATAACCTAATACAACTCACACATCTAGATTCAAATAATGAGAAATCCCACACTATCCACATAATAAAATACAAAAAAGAAAAGTATTTGAAATATTAACAAAATATGAGAGACAATATTTTCCAAGAAAAACAAGAAAATATATTTATTAATTAATTTCAAACACTTTCCAACACTCCTCCTCAACGCTGAGGAAAAATATTAACAAAATATGAGTGACAATATTTTCCAAGATAGACAAGAAAATATATTTATTAATTAATTTCAAACACTTTCCAACACTCCCTCTCACGTTGAGGAAATGATATCATCGATCCCAACTTGGGCAAAATTTGATGCAATCTTGATGTTGTAGTCCCTTGGGTTAAAATATCTGCAAGTTGATTTTTGTTTCAAACATATGGAGTGCACACTATCTTTTCCTCCACTTTTTCTCGGACAAAATGACAATCGACTTCTATATGTTTAGTTCTTTCAAGAAAAAATGGATTAGATGCTATATGTATCGCCACTTGATTATCGCAGTATATATTCATTGGAAACGATACTTGTCGACCCATATCACGCAAAAGATCCTTCAGCCACACAAGTTCACTTGTAGTAGATGTCATAGCACGATATTCCATCTCGGCACTCGATCTTGCAACCAAGCTTTGCTTTTTGCTTTTCCATGTGACCAAATTTCCTCCAACGAAGGTGCGATATCCGATTGTGAATCGTTTATTGATTGGATCACCAGTCCAATCTGCATTGCTATATCCAACAATATTTGTGGTATCATTATTCTTCATCCAAATTTCGCTTCCAGACGAAGCTTTAAGATATCTCAGAATTCTGTCAACTGCGATCATATGATTTATCCTTGGCGTATGCATAAACTGACATATACAACTCACGACATAAGTAATGTCGGGTCTTGTAATGGTTGAATAAATCAACTTGCCAACTAGTCTTTAAAAATGACTTATATCAGTAAGAGGTTCACCATCGGCTTTATAAAGTTTACAATTGTAATCAACAGGAGTGTTAATTGATTTTACTGCCGTTTTTCCAATTTCTTTATTTAATAAATCCAAAATATATTTTCTTCGAGACATAAAAACACCTTGTTTTGAATGAGCAATTTCTATACCTAATAAATATTTTAATTTTCCAAGATCTTTGATATCAAACTTATTTTGAAGAAAACTTTTAAGCTTAGCTATACCATTTTCATTGTCACCGGTTATAATAATATCTTCTACATATATTAACACAATAATTGTTCTAAATTTTTCTTGATTGGTAAATAGCGAAAAATCTGCAAAACTTCTTTTAAAACCAATATCAATAAGAGCATGACTGTGTATAAAGTACCAAGCATGGAGAAATTGTTTCAAACCATATATAGTTTTACGAAGTCTGCAAAACGGTTCTATTTTATGTTCCAACGGATGATCCGGAGGCAACTCCATATGTACCTCCTCTTGAAGATCACCTTGCAAAAAAAATATTATTTACATCTAATTGACATAAAAACTAGTAACAGTTAGTAGCAACAGATAATAAAACATGAAAAGTATTCATTTTAGCAACAGGTCCAAATGTTTCTTTATAATCGATACCATAAGTTTGGGCAACTCCATATGTACCTCCTCATTCAGTTTGTATGATTTTTATGCAAAGCCTGAAATTATTCTTTCATAAATTAGTAGGCTCATTTTCATTCGACATTGAACTCAAATATGCAAAATAATTTTGAGAAAGTTTTTAATGGCGTACATATTTTTCAATAAGAAAATATATGACATTATATAAGAGAAAATCTTCAAATCTGCTTGGAGGAGAAATTGTACGTATAGACTTGCGCAAATCTAGTTCGACCGGAGCTATTGAATTATCTGGTTCGATCGGAGCGATAGAATTTTCTTGTTCTTCGTGTTGATTCGGTGCAGTAGAAATTTCCTGTTGTGCATTATCTTGATTATCAACTTGAAAATTCTCTCCCTCATTGATATCGCCATGAATCTGTTCATTTCTTACAATTTCAGCTGGTAAATCATCAAAATCAATTATAGGCAAAGGAGTAGAATTTGATGATTTCTCCTCTTGAATATGAGCTTGAAATTTATCTTGAGAAGAGTTTAAAAAATATTGCTCATTTTCAACAAAATGAACATCTCTTTGAAATATAAAATTTCTTTAGTTTAGAGTCATAACATTTATATCCTTTTTTATTAGCACAATTTCCTAGAAAAATACATTTTATAGCATGACGATCAAGTTTATCTCTATTATTATCGGAAATATGCACATAACATGAACAACCAATAACTCTCAGAATTAATAAATTAATAATTCTTTTCATTAAAATTTCAAGAGAAGATTTATTTTTCAAAATTTTACTTGGACGCCTATTAATAAGAAAGCAAGCAGTCAAAACAGCATCACACCAATATATTTTAGGAATATTCATTTGAAAAATTATGGATCAGGCAATTTCAAGCAAATGCCTATTTTCCCTTTCAGCAATACCATTTTATTGCGGTATACCGACACAGATAGTTTGATGAATAACACCAAGATTACGAAGATATTCTGAAAATAATTCATTATTATATTCTTTACCGTTGCCGGTTCTCAAAATCTTTAATTTTGCATTAAACTGAGTTGAAATCATATTTATGAATTTCTTGAAAATATTTAAAAGCTCGCTTTTCATTTTCAATAAAAAGATTCAAGTCGCACGAGATTTATCATAAATGAATATTACAAAATATTTAAAACTATTATATAAATCAATAGGAGCTGGGCCCTAAACATCAGAATGAACCAAATCAAATGGATTTTCATAAATATGGGTAGAAAGTTGAAATGGTAATCAAGTTTGTTTTGAAAATTTGCAACTATCACATGCAAGAGAATTTATATCTATTGAAGATATCAAAACCTTTAAAACTATATCAAATGGATGCCCCATCCTTCAATACCATAAATTAGAGTTATTCAAATTTACGGTGAAGGCTTCATTTTTAATGAAAAAGGTAAAGACCATTTGAGAATTTTCCATCTCCAATATTCTTTCTTGTAGCCTTGTCTTGAAATATAACAGCGTTAGCACAAAAATTGGCATTGCAATTTGAAATTTGAGTAGGTCTACCAACAGAAAAATTTGAAGGAAAACTGAGTACATACAATACTTGAGATTATTTGAGGTGCAAAAAAAAATTAGTCTCGTATATTCCTTCTATAAAGACAGATGATCCATTTCCAACGGAAACAAAACTTATAGGCCTTTTGAAAATTAGATAAATATTTTATATTTCCCGTCATATGATCTGTAGCCCCCGAATCTGTTATCCAAACTGAAGAATCATTTGAATTTAAATTCGATTGAAAGGCGTATGGATTACATAAAATATGAGATGAATGAGGGTGTTACTTGATTGATCCATATTCTTTAAAAAATTGTTGCACAACTTGATTTAGCTTAGACAATAATTCTTAAGAGTCCTTATCATGCAAGCAATTATTAGATACCTGATTATTTAAATTCATCGGAAAAAAAGAACGATCTCATCTTGAGTGGGTAATGAATAAAAATATGGTGTAACAAACTTGATAGCACAAAAACCTTCATGATCGAAAATTTTGATTCGTAGAAAATTGGATTGTTGATCTTGATCAAGAAATTAAATGAGCAGGATCGAAAGTGGCTCTGATATCATGGAATAAAATACGTTTGAGATGAGAGAAAATGTTGTTGACATCTATGTCACACAATCCTCATTTCGATTATTTAGTTCAAACTCTATTTAAATGAATTCATAAGTTACTGAGGAGATTTCCAAGTGTTTATGTCTTTAGTACAAATATGGCTTGCCACTGCGGATAATAAAATCCGTAGGGGAAATTAACGAGTGCCCCTACGGATTAAGCCGTAGAGGCATTTATAAAAACAAAATTTGTTAAAATTTAACTTATGTAGTTGGCCCTACGGTGCCGTAAGATAAGGGGCTACGGATATATCTGTAGGGGTAACTTTAAATATTAAAAATAAATAAAACCAAATTGTTATCGTCCCCATCAGCATACCCTAATTCTCAATTCTACCTAAAATTTCCCCATGCGCGCCTTCTTTCTCGTCGCCTCTTCCCTCGTCGATCGTCGCCTCCGACCTCCTCGTTGCCTACGACCTTGTTGACAACTCCCTCGTCGTCTTCTTCGTTCTCCTACAACCTCCAGCGCCGCCTCCATCAACTCCAGTGCCGCCCTCTTCATCAACGTTGAGATCCTTCCCGGCTTTCTCGTCACCGTCGAAATCGTCAACATGTTGGTTAATTTATTGATAAATTAAAATTTTTATTTCCGTAAATTGAATTTGGTGGGTACGGCTTCAATTTGGGGATTTTGAATTATGGTGGTGGCTGTGGCGGTCGGTGGCGGCTGGTGGCGGCTGTGGTGGTCGGGGGGGGGGGCGGCTGTAGCGGCTATGGTTTGTTTAGGGTTAGTTAGCACGGCAGCAAGTTTCGGGAGGTATCGTCCATACCGTTTTCAAAAATTTGCCATTCTAAAGAACCCTAACCCTAAAATCTTAACTAGAGATTTAAACAATACAACATGCAAACAACTTTTCATACAAACTGAATGAGGAATACAACCTTTGTAAACCGGTCCTTCACTTCTAAAGCTCCGTGTAGTAGTCCCTCCGCTCCAAGTAGTGAACACCCGAACTCTAGTAAGGGTTCACATGAAGAAATGAACAATCTTGGTCAAAGTCTTCGATGCCGAAGATGATCTACGTCGAGGAGACTCAAGCTCATGCTGCCTCTTCACTAATGGTAGATTAGTGAATTAAACACTCTAAACTAAATGGCTAATATAGTAGAGAATGATGAAGTAGGAAATGGGCTCACTTTAGATTTAATTTTCTCACAATATTTTCTCACTTAAAAAAATCTAGCAAGCTTTTTCTCATGAGGAAGAAGATGAATCAATTGAAGATGAGAATGAACTCATGATGTGAGAATAGCAACCATGGGTGAGTCAATGTCATATCTTAACTCATGTAGAGACTTAACTATGGCTAGGGTTAATGGTTAGGTTAATAAATTTCTACAAGTGAAACAAAATTGGTGGACTTGGTCAATGGTTCCACAAGCTTCTACAAGCTTGTAGCCATTACAAAAATCCAAACAATTTTGAATTACTTAGATAAATATAAACCCCTCATTATATCTAGCATGGTGTGAGTCTCATACACCTATGTTTTATGTGGTATCAAGCATGACACACATAAAATGTACATTAATATATATCACATATATACTATATGCACACAAGTGAGAGAAAAAAATGTTTAGTGAGCAAATATTAGTTAATGTAAGTTAATATATCAAATATATAATTATACATTAAATTATCAAATCAACACTTAATTTAATAATCCGGCTATATCACATACAACCGACTAATATCATATGAATCAACTTATCAAATCAACACTTGATCCGATAACCCGGCTATATCTTATATAACCGTCCGATATCACATATTGCGAGAATAGAATGCGGTATCACATACGCGCATTAATCTCGGTCCCGCACATATCATATATATGCTCCTACTTCATTTCGCATGAACCAGGAAACCTCTGTGTTGGACTCTAAGGACTCTTCAATACGCCGACAGTAGGTGATGATCTTATCAAACACCCACAAGCCGCAAGCGGTCTGCTAAACGTAACGGCCACCCGGGTATTGAGCGATCAGAAGATCAACAAGTAAGCCTGCTCATATTCCTGCCAATCCAATCAGTAACACTACCGTACAATCAGGTCTCTTCATCTGATATGCCGCATATCACAACCTGGGGGTGGTATAACGTCAGACCCCAATAGCCTGATAAGTCATGCCGATGCAAGGTCCATAACGGTTCGAGAAACTACTGATAACACTTACCCGTAGATCTCAGCAACCCTGGCCAGGGATTTCCTGTTATGGCCAATCGAGCATAGCGCAACATCAACTCCCAATACCGGGAGAGACGAATCCCCTCCTATCGCTCATTGCCTCCATGTGACTCGGGACTGTACCCAAAAACCATCTTTTTGCACGATCTCTTGACCGTGGTATGGTGGAAATCAAAGCACAGTGGGAATCACACAAGACTCTATGACGATCTCGGGTCGACAGACTAACCTGTACCAGTGTCACCAGAGGACTGCTATCTGACGATAGGTATAATACCATCTAGGAGTTCTCGGCTAATCCGTCCAGTGTACCCAGTCTCCACTGAGCACCCGTATACCTTCTTTGATGTCAAACACCAATGAATGTGGGATCATCCATCGTCCATCATATGGGGTGAGAAGCGTATACGCTAGTCTAATCTGGAGTATCGATGCCCTGTCTCGATACTCCCACAACTAGGAACATTTGAAGGATATACTTACCGACTACCTCTGCCCCACTAGTATGATCTGCATCATAGTCCTGGTAGTCAAGTACTCATCCTAAGGGCTTTATCAACATGTAATAGAGAGACAATAAGTGTACATGTTAAGATAAAGAGCAACCAGATAGCATACTATCATGTCGAGCAAGAAAGTCCTCCCTATATATCTCCATACATCCACAACAATATACATCATATGTACAGTAATGGCCTCTAGGGCATACATATAACTAACAATCTCCCACTTGCACTAAGGCCATTTGTTGCAGTATCTCATACTCAACGTCCTATAGAAGTTTCTCTAGGGTAAGGGCTTTGTGAGTGGATCCGCTGTGTTATCTTTCGGGTTTACTCTCCTGACGTCGATCCCCTGGAGATCAACCATCTCCCTGATCAGGTGATACTTGCCTCAGAATATGTCTGGAACGCTGATGGGACCTGCGTTCTTAGGACAAAGCCACAACTCCATTGTTGTCACAGTAACAGTTATTGGACGCTCAATAGTACGAACCTTGTTCATCTCATGAACAAGAAATGTCTAGACAACCTCTTTGCTAACATCGTTGGTAGCAATGTATTCAGCCTTTATCGTCTAGTATGTCACGGTATATAGCTTGGAACTCTTCCAACATACCATCCCTCCACTGAGGGTAAAGACAATGCTTGTGACTGATTTTCACTCGCCCTTATCACTCTGGAAGCTCGAACCAAGAACTTTCTTTTAGTGCTTCTCAAGTACTTAAGAATGTCCTCCACGGTTGTCCAGTGATTCTCCTAAGATCCGATTGATTCCTGATCACTACACATAGTGAGTCATCTACATCTGGTCTGGTACATTACATCGCATACACGATAGAGCCTACTGCCGAAGCATAGGTTATCCCTTGCATGCGAGCTCTCTCCAAATCAGTTTTGGAGGACATCTTTTTGGAGAGAGTGGTCCATGAGTAAGTGGACGAACCAGCACGCTTAGAATCCTCCATACTAAACCCCTTTAGTATGGTGTTAATGTGCCTGGATTTGGGACACTTCCATAATCCACTTAGATCTATCATCATAGATCATAATCCATAAGATGTAGTAGGCATCATCCAGATCTTCTATGGAGAATCTTCGTGATAAGAGGAGCTTGACCAAGTGTAGCATAGGAAACCATTTCCAATCAAGAGAATGTCATCTGCGTACAATACGTAGAGGACAACCTCACTCTCTACTACCTTCTTGTATATACAAGGTTCATCTCCTATTTTGATGATGTCAAACTCTTTGACTGCCACATCAAAACAGATATTCCAACTCCGCGATGCTTGCATTGATCCTGATGGACTTAAGCATAGCTTTGAAAGTCTCAACTTTTCCATCTACACCAAGAATCTTCTCAAGATCCATTTGCTCCCAATGGGTTTTACCCCTTCAGGTGCAACATTCAAAGTCATACTTTGTTGGTGTACATGAATTCTATCTTTGATCACATAGCATCCAGCCTTTACACAGAGTCCCCACTTGTGATGGCCTGTCCGAACCTAGTTGGTCCATCATCTACCACGATGCAATCCTCGCTCCCACTGTCACCGAGAAGACCATAGTATCTCTCAAGTGGATGAGGAATCCTACCAGGTTCGCGGAGAGGCTGATATTCGTTGGAGACTATTGAATCCTTTGGTTTCACCAAATCATCAGCTGTTAGTTTGTCTAGCTGGAACTCCTTCCAGTTTTACCTCATGACCACAAATTTCTTCATAAGAAATTCCTTTTCTAAAAAGGTGGCATGCTGAGAAACAAAACACCTTTTGCTCCTCAGTTTGGTAGAAGATATTCCCTCCCAAATGTTTGGGATATCCAACAAATTTACACAGAACTGACCTTGCCTCGATCTAGTCCAGATTTTTGCTTTTCAACATAGGCCGGACAACCCATATCTTAACTTGTTTAAGACATGGTCTCTTCCCATTCTATATTTCATATGGAGTGGTAGGCACTGATTTGGATGGAACCTCATTCAATAGGTATGCAGCTTCTTAAGTGCATAACTCCAAAAGGAAATAGGCAACTCAGCAGTACTCATCATAGAGCGCACCATATCTCATAGGGTATGATACCTCCGCCCCGATACACTGTTGTGATGTGGTGTACTCGAAGGAGTAAGCTGAGAGAGAACACAATCTCCTTTTAGAAACTCTAGGAAGTCCATGCGCAATTATTCGCCTCCTCGATCATATCGAAGGACTTAATACTTCTACCCGTCTGGTTCTCAACTTCAACCTTATATTCCTTGAATTTCTCAAAAGTTTTAGACTTGTGTTTCAACGGGAACATATGTCCGAATCCTGAGAGAAGATCAGTGAATATAATGAAGTACGAAGAACCAACCTTGCCATTTGTAGACATAGGACCGTATACATCATCATGTATCCTTCCCAAGAGTTCAGTAATTCTTTCTCTGTTTCCAGTAAACGGAGTATAGGTCATTTTACCTTTGAGACAAGACTGACAAGTAGCGTAAGATGAAAAATTCGAACAGATTCTCATATTCATCCTTATATAACTTAGCTGGTCGTGTCACATTGATATGACCTAGTCGACAATGCCACAAGAAGGATTCGTTCATTTCTGAACTACTCCTTTTGCGTATGTTCGGTATACTTTGAACTGTGGTTTGATTTAGAACGTATATGCCATTACATAACGTGCCTGATCCAATCAACTCTTGATTCAGGAAAATGTTCACAATATTATCCTCCAATACAGATTTATATCCTTCTTTAACTCATTAAAGAAACCGATGTAATGTTGTATATCAGGTTCGGTATGTAATAACATTCATTCAGAATCAATGTATTAATACAAGGTGATATTTGCCAACTAGTTTGGCTGCAACACTTGCACCATTCTCTACACTCAGAGACATATCACCCAATCTCAGTTCTCTACCTTTCTGTAGCCCATGTAACATATTGCATATGTGAGATCCTGATCTGGTATCACATTCCCAGGACGTAGAGGATACTGAGAAACAGTTCTCGGTAATGAACACACCCGAAGAAGATGCATCAACATGCACTTTCTTCGATTGGGTGGCTTGGGTATCCGGATATTTCCCTATTTCCTTCTCGGACTTATAACAGTTATAAAATAGAGCGGAACCAACATTCCCTTGCACAGTATAATAAGCAGGTTCGATCAATGCATCCATATTATTATCTTGATTAAGGCGTGACATGGTCGCTACCAGGAGAGAGAGAGAAGAAAACACTCAGCGTATGCTCTTGCAAGATCAGATTGGTTATTATTTTATCTAATCAGGATGGCTCCCACTGTTTTTATCAAATCTTTCTTCAAACCCTAAAAGGTAAGACTAGCCGGGATTAATTACACCCTACAAGTTCGCCAATCTTTCGGCCATGCCAGTGTCGATACTTTGAGGGAGGTTCCCCGTGCTTTCGCACGGACCTAATTAAAATAAACCTCGTTTTCGCAGGGGCGTAACCCCGTTAACACCTTTCTAGACACCTAATTGATCGGCTAATTATAATGTATAAAACTCTCCAAGGAATAACTCTTACTCGCAGTGGGTATCGGGATCCAACTATCTCATAGAAGGTATGCAATCTCATTGCAAATTTCAACACTTGAAATTCCCGATAATATTTTACCCCTAACCTCCTATGACCTTGACAAAGGCCAACAAACCATAGGATGCTAGTCACGTTCAACCTATCATTTCCTGATTGAATTAAACCCACCCGCACGACCCTTAACAAAGGCCAACAAGGTCGCACGACTACCCTAATCCAATCGCATCATATGCTCAAGCAGATAAGCACTAATCAGCTACCGCACACTACGCCTTGACAAAGGCCAACAAACCCAGCACGAATACTAAATACTACTTATCTGAAATGACGAAGGGCTATGATAGGTTTTTAAGAAAACCTTTTGCGTAATGAACTAGATATCGTTGTAGAATCGAGTGAATTTTAAAAGGAGTGTTTTTGAGTCTTTAACTAGTTTTGCTAAAGAGGTCATCCCCGGTGAAGGGATCTCGGCAATTTCCTTATCGAATAAGGTGCTGGATATTCTACAAAGAATACCGCTATGCAAAGCAAAAAATATAGAAGCAATCAAAAGGAAAAACCGAGTGGGTTATAGCATCTTCTAGTTTCGCTAAATAGGTCACTCCCGGTGAAGGGATCTCGGTTTTTTCCTTATCGAATAAGGTGCTGGATATTCTATAAGGAATACCGCTATGCAAAGCAAAAACTAGAGCTACCAGTTTTTAAAACAAGTTTCTATAACATCTTTAGATTTCTTTTATTTCAATAATCTCATTAATGAAGTCCCATCAATTATACTTCACAAGCATCACAGAAGAAACGAAAGCATCAATAGTTATTATATATCATATATATAATATAGGCATTCGTCTCAGAACATATCAAGTGATCACATCACAAAATATCAGTATCAGAAGAATCACATATGAAATATTGGATATACTAGGAATTCCGAGTTTTAAATTAAGCCAATAAAAAAACGCGGATTCCACAGTCGCGATGAACAGCCAAACCCACATCCCTAGAACCCTATGAGAGCGGCAAGCAACCCTACCAATTCTAGAGTTAGGTGACCCGCTCTCGACTCCTTGAGATGGTCTCCCACTGGACTCTAGAACCCGGTTACTTGTTCTCTCCTCCTTGGGTCCATCCTAATACGGAAAAGTAAATAATATACATCAATGGTGACATCATCCTCAACCCGTAAGTGCCCCAATAAAAGAATATTACATACAAGCTTTTACATGAATGAAAATGAAAAATTCTCATCTCACATAAAAAAAACCGGCTATTCAAAACACGACGATCCAATATAACATATCACAGCAACACATAACATCACATGTCATCAACGTAAGTAAATATGCGTATCCTAATTGTCGTTGACATATAGCAACGAAATCGGCGATACACCACATATTACACTTACGGTCGCAGAAAAGAAAGTGAAAAACTACAATAATTGGAATCCGCAACCACCTTAGACATCATAAACCCAATGTATCACATACTTTGGATTTCATGCCTAACCAAATGAATTCCTTAGACATCACATGCCTAACAATTATAAACCCCGCATTTTAGTCTCGATATTGAAAAAACTTTCCAATAACCTGTCGGGTAATTCAATAAGATTCCTGATAACCTGATCGAATGCTCGTCGGAAACTTTAGTAGACGGCCACACCCCCGATACTGTCGACGAAGTGCACTAAGGCGGAATACCGCGGCCGCGAGCACCCGAAAGGATGCTTTTGGCGATGAGGTTCTCCTACAGTTACTTGATCGGGGCTATGGGGCATGGTTATCTAGTAAGGTTACCCGGCGAGTATCCACGTACACTACATAATTGCGACGGACTTTTGATCCTCATCAAAATTCCGTGGCAACCGATCAAATGAGACTAAACTGCTAGATTTATAAAATTCAAACTAGTTATCTCATAACTAATTATGTGGATTCCAAATATTGTATCACAATCACAGATAGCTAGACGATGTTAATCTTTTCGATCGAATAAACAAACACCCAAAATTTCCCTAAAAGCTCAACACTTGAGCGGAGTTCAAAAAGTACACAGAACATGCCACAGCTCTTATGAACCATCCGTAGAAGGGCCAACCCATGCTTCACTCATGTCGCAACGGAACTGCCGCAAACCCTAGGGTATGACCGCGGTTCTGCGATCCAAAAAGTCGAGTATGGGTATCGTTCTTCTAGAGGGTCCACAGAATCGCTTGTATGATTTTCTGAAGATTTTAAACTTGAAAAAAATTTAACTCTTGGAAAATTTTCAGCGAGGGAAAATATGGGTTATTGATATCCGTTCGAACTTTTTAACGTCGTCTAAATAACCCGAATACATGTTAGAATTACAACTACGAAACATTCCGAATTGCCTTTGCAGAAAGTTAACACCATATGCAAATTTAGCAAAAACAAGTAACACCTGAAACACCAGAATGAACACCCTAAAAATTTGAAGCCAAAAACCCACATTTGAACCGGTGAGCTCGATTTTTAGGCTTATGTGGCCGGCCACTTTTCAACCAAATTGCATCAAATTTTCATAGTGTTCATGTTATATTACATACAACATTCTGCGGTTTCTAAAAAAAATTTTAGAGGCCATTTAAAATTCGACAGAAACTAGGAATGTGTATCGGGTGTTTCGGAGTTGTTTCGGTTTCGTAATCTAACAAACATCATTTAAATATCTAGCTTGGCTCTGATACCGTTGTAGGATTACTTAGCACGGCAACAAGGTTTTGGAAGGAATCGTCCATGGCGTTTTCAAAAATTTTCCATTCTAAAGAACCCTAACCCTAGAATCTTAACTAGAGATTTAAACAATACAACCTGCAAACAACTTTGCATACAAAGTGAATGAGGAATACAACCTTTGTAGACCGGTCTTTCACTTCTAAAGCTCCGTGTAGTAGTCCCTTCGCTCCAAGTAGTGAACACCCGAACTCTAGTAAGGGTTCACATGAAGAAATGAACAAACTTGCTCGAAGTCTTCAAAGCCGAAGATGATCTACGTCGTGGAGACTCAAGCTCATGCTAGCTCTTCACTAATGGTAGATTAGTGAATCAAACACCCTAAACTAAATGGCTAATATAGTAGAGGATGATCAAGTAGAAAATGGGCTCACTTTAGATTTAATTTTCTCACAATATTTTCTCACTTAGAAAAAAGCTAGCAAGCTTTTTCTCATGAGGAAGAAGATGCATCAAGTGAAGATGAGAATGAACTCATGAGGTGAGAATAGCAACCATGGGTGAGTTAATGTAATACCTTAACTCATGTAGAGACTTAACTATGGCTAGGGTTAATGGTTAGGTTAATAAATATCTACAAGTGAAACAAAATTGGTGGACTTGGTCAATGGTTCCACAAGCTTCTACAAGCTTGTAATCATGACAATCCAATTTTGAATTACTTAGATAAATATAAACTCCTCATTATATCTAGCATGGTGTGAGTCTCATACACCCATGTAGCATGTGGCATCAAGCATGACACACATAAAATGCACATTAATATATATCACATATATACTAAATGCACACAAGTGAGAAAAAGAAATGTTTAGTGAGCAAATATTAGTTAATGTAAGTTAATATATCAAATATATAATTATACATTAAATTATCAAATCAACACTTGATTTAATAATCCGGCTATATCACATACAACTGACTAATATCATATGAATCAACTTATCGAATCAACACTTGATCCGATAACCCGGCTATATCTCATATAACCGTCCGATATCACATATCGTGAGAATAGAATGTGGTATCACATACATGCATTAATCTCGGTCCCGCACATATCACATATGTGCTCCTACTTCATTTCGCATGAACCAAGAAACCTCTATGTTGGACTCTAAAGACTCGTCAATACGCCGGCAGTAGGTGATGATCATATCAAACACCCACAAGCCGCAAGCGGTCTGCTAAACGTAACGGCCACCCAGGTATTAAGTGATCAGAAGATCAACAAGCAAGCCTGCTCATACTCCTGCCAATCCAATCAGTAACACTACCGTACAGTCCGGTCTCTTCGTCTGATATGTCGCATATGACAGCCTGAAGGTGGTATAACGTCAGACCTCAATAGCCTGATAAGTCATAATAATGCAAGGTCCATAACGGTTCGAGAAACTACTGATAACACATACCAGTAGATCTCAGCAACCCTGGCCAGGGATTTCCTGTTATGGCCAATCGAGCATAACGCAACATCCACTCCCAATACCGGGAGAGAAGAATCCCCTACTATCGCTCATTGCCTCCATGTGACTCGGGACTGTACCCAAAAACCACTTTTTTGCACGATCTCTTGACCGTGGTATAATGGAAATCAAAGCATAGTGGGAATCACACAAGACTCTATGATGATCTCGGGTCGACAGACTAACCTGTACCAGTGTCACCAGAGAACCGCTATCTGACGATAGGTATAATACCATCTAGGAGTTCTCTGCGAGTCCTTCTAGTGTACCCAGTCTCCACTGAGCACCTGTATACCTTCTCTGATGTCAAACACTAATGGATGTGGGATCATCCATCGCCCATCATATGGGTCGAGAAGTGTATACGCTAGTCTACTCTGGAGTATCGATGCCCTGTTTTGATACTCCCACGACTAGGAACATTTGAAGGATGTACTTACCGACTACCTCTGCCCCACTAGTATGATCTGCATCATAGTCCTGGTAGTCAGGGACTCATCCTAAGGGCTTTATCAACATGTAATAGAGAGACAATAAGTGTACATGTTAAGATAAAGAGCAACCAGATAGCATACTATCATGTCGAGCAATAAAGTCCTCCCTATATATGTCCAAGCATCCACAACAATATACATCATATGTACAGTAATGGCCTCTAGGGCATACATATAACTAACAGTTTGGGGATGTGCGTAGCGGTAGCAGCTGCTGTGGTGGTGGGCGGCGGCGGCTGCGCTGTAATTAGGTTTAGGGTTAAGGTTAAGGTAGTTAGAGTTAATTAGGTCTAAGGTTAGGGTTAAGTAAATTAGGGTTAGAGTTAAAGATGGGGGTTATGATTAGGGTATTTTAGTGTTAGTGTAAGTATATGTGTGTGTGTGATAGAGAGATAATGTTGATGATGATATACGTGTGTTTGTGTGTGTGTTTGTGATAATGATGATCTTGATCTCTCATATTAAACAAGGCCAAACCCTAATTTTAAACTTAACTGCAGAATTAAATCCAAAATCTTAAATTTCACACCAGAACGAAATCCAAAATCTTAAACTTGATTAAGAAAACACTTAAGTTTAAAAAACTTTACCTAAACTAAAAACTTAAACCTTGAAATTGAAACGTAAACGTAAAACCAATTCAAGTTAAATCTTATAATAAGTATATATATGATAATCGATGATAATATAAAATTTTCATATGCTCATCGATCGTCATATGTGAAAATCAAAGCACGACTTAGTCCCCGTCTATCGGTTAACATACGTTCGATATTCGTCGTGATATAGAACTATATGAAGGTTGTTAAATATCGGACGGTATCATTCGGTGCTAACAACCGTCATGTAGTCTATGTGATGCGAAGATTCAATCGTATGATAACCGATAGATTTGTCCAGTTTTGACAAGTTAGGAATGTATAAATCAAACACTTGCATTTACTTGTGTTTTCATTCGTTTCGAGTTATTTCGTCGGTACTTTTCCGCTGGTTCTCTGTATACAAAGATAGATTAGATGTTCATTTCAACATTGTTTCACAGTATTGAAATGATTATCTTTTATATTACAGTTTACTCGGAGAACAGCGGGGAGGTGCTGCTGAAATTTACTCAAAATGGATGAAATCACAAGCGAATGGGTGTTTGTTCTATACATTCTTAATTGGATATAAGCCTTACCCCAGATAGCCGAAACACACACATACAACACCAATACATAACAAACGTACACACAAATCACATACACACTAACAACCCTACACCTAAGCGGCATCATAAATTGAAACAAACATAGACAGAATAAACTTATACTTGGGTATCTTCAACCCTAATTTTGTTAATCGATAATTTATTCTTTTCAACGGAAAACTTACCCCTACGGATTTTCTTCTTTGTCAATAACCATCTCGTTCTTAGATATCTCAATATAGTCACTATAACTTACAATTTATATGTTATACAGTCTAACATGGCCCATGAGTAAATCAGAGTTAAGGACTGGATGTACGTGAATTGGCAACAAGGCATGCAATCTAAGTTTGTCGCAGGAGTTACTGCTTTCATCGAATTTGCACGCGCACATAATAAGATCATGTTAGAGAGGATTCTCTGTCCGTGCGATAGATGTGAGAATAAGTTCTGGCAGAAGTAGAAATCGTAGAGCTTCATATCGTTGAATATGGTTTTACTAGACTTTATACAACCTGGCTATATCACGGGAAAAGAAAAGAAAAAGACGGTAATGTGGCGGAAGAAGAAGGAAAAGCCAGTAATGCGGGGGAAGAAGAAGATAACTTCTTTTTAAGAGAAGAAATGCAGGATATGGTAGAGTCCGCCCTCGGTGATAGTAATCCTACAAAAGAAGACATTCTTTCTGGTCAAGAACAGCATGCAGATAAGTATGAAAAGTTCATGAATGATATTAGAAGACCAATTTATGAGAATGTAAAGTATTCCACCCTATTATGGTTCGTCCAACTTTTCCAGATTAAGTGCCTAAATAGATAGAGCAATAAGCAGTTCATGATACTTCTGAATTTCCTGAAAGATTCTATACCCCCGGGAAATAACGTGCCCAAGAGCTAGTACGAAGCCCAGAAGATGATGTCTGATTTGGGTCTGAACTGTGAGAAGATTCATGCATGTCCCAAAAATTGCGTGTTATACCGAAAAGAGAATTCAGATTTAAAAGAGTGTCCAACATGCGGAGAGGCCGGGTATAAGTCGAAAGAATCTGATAAGAAACTCGATATACCTTTCAAGATAGCACGATAATTTCCTATAGCACAGAGACTGTAGAGGCTATTCATATGCAAGAAAACATCCGAGATAATGATTTGGCATCACTGTGCTGCTCCAAGCGAAAATGGAAAAATGAGTCATCCAAGAGATTCACCGGCATGGAAGGATTTCGATATAAGGCACCAAATATTCAGAAGTGATCCTCGCAATGTCAGGCTCGGACTGGCTAGTGATGGTTTTTGCCCATTCAATTATATGGCTAGAAACCACAGCACATGGCCCGTTATAATGATGGTTTATAATTTTTCGCATTGGTTGGCTATGGATCAATTATACTTTAATGATATCTCTTCTTATTGACGGACCAAATTCACCGGGAAACAATATCGACGTCTATCTCCGACCTCTGATCGATGAGTTAAAATTTTTATTCATTGATGGTGTAGAGACTTACAATGCAAACACATATACAACCTTTACGATGCATGCGGCTTTAATGTGGACAATTAATGACTTTCCTGCATATGGAATACTATCAGCTTAGTCTGTACATTGTTGGGACCCGGTTCTTGCTCACGGAACAAAGTGCAACACCAATTGTCATGCCAAAGGGGTAGGGGCCACCTCTTGAGTCTATAGAACCCACTGTAGAATAATGGGGAATCTTCGAAACACATTCCGAAAAAGGACTGAACTGCATTATAAATGTAATGATATCACTCTCAATTACAGATGTGCCTTTTAGGTGAATCAGCACTACACGAGCTTGAGAACTCCGTAGTTAAGCGTGCTCGGGCCAGAGAAGTCTTGGGATGGGTGACCTCTTGGGAAGTGGCCCCTGGTTGGGTCCGGTTCGCTCAAAAGGACAAAACCGTGCGGTTTCGGCCAGAGCTGACAATACCATTTGTATTAGGGCATGGGGCATTACATTTATGGCGGCCCATGCAGGTCCCTCAGTAGTAGGTCTGTAGTTTGAGGTGAACCATTGTTCAAAGGTGGGGAGAATGTCGGGAACCGGTTCTTGCTCATGGAATAAAATGCCACACGGAACATAGTGCCACGCCAATTGTCATGCTAAGGAGGTGGGGGCCACCTCTTGAATCCGTGGGACCCACTATAGAACAATGGAGAATCTTCAGAACATATTCCGAAAGAGGACCGAACTGCATTATAAATGTAATGAAACCACCCTCAATTACAGAGGCGCCTTTTAAGTGAATCGGCACTACACGAACTTGAGAACTCCGTAGTTAAGCGTGCTCGGGCCAGGGAAGTCTTGGGATGGGTGACCTCCTAGGAAGTGGCCCCTAGTCGGGTCCGGTTTGCTCTAAAGGACAAATCGTGCGGTTTCGGCCAGAGCGGACAATACCATTTGTACTGGGGCGTGTCACAAAGTATGCCTTTACTGCCATCAAGATACAACATCGAAATGGTTGAATTTTAGTAGGAAGGTTTGTTATTGCGGTCATCGGCGTTTCCTACCACTAGACCATCCCTACAGGTCAGACAATTCTCACTTTAATGATCATCAAGAGCTTCTTAGGCCTCCAGCCACATTTTCCGGAGAGAATGTGATTGCTTAGTGGGATGATTATAATAACGTGACCTTCGGGATAGATCCGAAAAAATAGGACAAACAACCATACTGGAAGAAATTAAGCATTTTCTACGAGAACTTCCATACTGGTCAACAAATTTAGTGCGTCATTGTCTGCACGTCATGCACATAGAGAAGGGAATATCCGAGCACGTACTCAAATTGCTTCTTTGTAAAGACGGAAAATCGAAAGACAACCTCCATACACGGATGGATTTTTAGGACTGGGAAATTAGAAGTGTATTGCATTCTAAACCGATAGCGGGTAAACCAGACAAGTTTGTCTTGATGTTTCTTGTAGATGCAGGGCAACCCCACCCCGAGAGAGGGATTCAAGAGCCGAATCAGTCCCACATGCCGAGGCTCGATAGAGTTAGGGGAGAGGCAACATTCTCCCACTTCTTTACCCCCTATTATTGCTATATAGGAGATTTTGTCGAGAGGTTCGGCCGGTATATGAGGGATGAGAGCTGCATCTAAAAGAAGTATCATCTTTGGGTTGAGTGGGGTGATTAGCACCAGCGCTCCTTTGCCCTCTTTTGGGATCAAGATCGGATATTAATATACTCAAATAATTTTTTAATTATTTAACACTTATAATTTAAATACATTATTTTCTTTTATATGCAGTTGGATTACGACTTCCAGCCTGAACCCGGCCCTGATCACCCTGACTAAGTGCTCGATCTTCACGCTCTTTACCTGGGTCTCATGAAGAACATGCAATCTAAGGTCCGATATAATAGAAACGAGCTGAAGATCGATTGCTACATGCTATGGCTGGAGACCTCCGAGGTGGAAAAGGGGGCTCTCCTATATTCTCCGGCCTTTGCCAGAGTCGACGTAGATACATGGCCTCTTTTGTGCCAGTATTATGAGTCTGAGCGTAAACAAGCTTGTAATTTAAATATAATTCATTATTTAGTATATAATTTATTTTTTTATGTTGCTTAACTAGAAAACTAAATCTGATTGTGTTGTGCAGAAACATGCCAATCAAAATAAGAAGAATAGGAAGTCAGTGAAGAGGGGTCGCCTCACTTACACAGGTGGCTCGAGGAGCATTACTTGTGCATGGAGGCATCGGTAAATTACAATAGATCTATTTTGATATAATGCAATATTAAGAGTTTTTTTTATAATATATGTACCTTTTTGGTGAATTGCAGATAGCTCAGACCCTAGCTCAGGGTGGTACCCCGTGCGTGTTGAACGCGTATCTTGCCGTCCACGACAGCTCGATAGATCCCGCCATGGGCGAGCTTCGATTCCCCGACACTGCTACTCAGGAGTATTGCATAAGTGTTAATATTTATTCTAATTCGAATGAAATTTTTGTTTTGAAAAGTTCAAATTTAAATGATATATATACTTATGTTTTAATATTTAACGTGGGTGTAAGAGCGGGTGGTGGAGCAGGCGGAGGCATTGGGGATCGATTTTAGTAGACAGACCGATCCGATTATACTGACCCCAGTCCTAAACGCCGCACAGAGAGGGCACTATGGAGGTTGGGAGAAAGGCTGGGGACTTGTTCTAGCAGGGCCCATATGAAGTTGGCCTCCACTGCGACGGTTACTTCTCCTACTCCCCGTGAGCGACGTCTGGAGTATGATATTGCCGCTTTGAAGACCACCGTCGAGGAGTTGGAGAATATGTTGGTACGTATATTACTTATTAGTAAATATTATATCACGTTATATATAGTAGTGTTGGGGTCAAAATTTATACCCCGATTGACCAAATCAAAATCAAAGTCAACCCCAAGCCAAGTGGGGCCATGCCCAGGTCAGAACCGAGCATGGAAAAGACTGGCCCCATGACAAAAGGAATGAAGCCATAAATTAGTTTTAATGTAATTCTTTTTTTAGAAATAAATGTATGTAAATGGGAAGAAAACCGAAATTTTATAAAACCCATGGCTTATGTGCAAAAAGAAACAAGCATATAAGGCATGGGTGGCACAAGCGCCATTTGGCAAAGCCCGAGGGGCTATATGTAAAATGTGTAGCCTATAAAGACAAACATGATGAAAATATCTATGACAACTTTTCCATTCTCTAAAAATTCTAGGGTTTGTACCTCCTCCTTCCTCAAGGTTCTAAACCTTCTTCTTTTCTTTTGAATTAAATCAAGAGTTTAACTCTTCTTGTTCCAAAAATAAATAGTTTTTCACTATAAAACCCTTAAAGGGGAGCTCGGATCTGACATCAAACCCCTAAAAGGGGAGATTTTAAGTCTCACCTCCTTTCCCCCCTCCAAGATCCAGCCAACAAAGAGGAAGAAGAAGGATACCCATCTCCAAAAAAAACTTCCATTCCGGGAGGATCCGAGGTTCAAAAGAAGATATAAAGATTTCAAGGAGTTTAACTCCATTCAAGATCTGTTGGAGTTTAACTCCATAAACCAACCCCCTTTTTAGGAGTTTAACTCCAAATCTATACATAATCCATGTTAGGAGTTCAACTCCGAAGACCCTTGGGAGTTAAACTCCCAGCCCAAGGGCTAAGCCCCTTTTCCGTTGGTGTTTCCAGCGGTCATGTGCCATGCACGTGATCCATGGGCATCCAGCGGTCGCGTGCCGCGCACGTGACCTGTGGGCACCCAGCGGTCGCATGCAGGGCACATGACCTGTAGGCGCTCAGCGCCCACGTGCGCCTCATGAGACCCACGGGTGCCCAGCACTCAGCGGTCGCGTGCAAAGCATGTGACCCGCGGGCACCCAGCGCCCACACGCCTGGCACGTTACCCGCGGGCGCCAAGTGCCCGCTCGCCAGGAATGTGACCTGCGAACGCCTAGTGCCCACGTGTCATGCACGCGTCTTTAAGATGCTCCCCACTCTTCATTTTCCATGCACTCCATACCCAAAACACATCTCCCATTGAAAACATTTCTAACGTGGCGCTGCCGCGCATCCCGCAAGGGGGCTGCTTGCCCCCTTGACCCCAGCCCGCTATCCGGGTAGCAGGACCCCCGTAAACTCTGCGAGGCCCCCGATATATCCAAAACACAACACATGCACACGGCACATTGAGTTCGCATGCTCAGTTTGACCCGTCAATCTGAGGTTCTCTCGCTCCAAAGGCGAGGGGTAATTAACGACAGCTTAGTCCGCGGTTGCCGGAGATTCGGATACCCACAATAAATAAACCCCCGCCTACCCTAGGCAGGGGGAATCTGTAGTACGCCTGACATGCGTGCGCGTATTCCCATCTCAATGGGCTGACGAAAAACACCCTACAGATTCTGGCACGCCCGGTGGGACTTTTCTCTCCTCCTATATCTCTGGTTAAGTGTTCATGCGAACTCATTTAGCATATATTCCGATGTTGGTACTGAAGTATTTTTCTTTTCGTGCAGCAATCAACTTTCAAAGACGATATCTCCTAAGATGAATTCAGCTTCCGACGTGACCCTGATCTCATACGTAGTCAAGATCAATGCCCGTGTGGTTCTCCCTGCCAGTCTCAGCCGGCAATGGGAGGAGCTACCCCGTCAATTTGGTTCGGTCATCATCTACCCTGCTGAAAGCGCTCATCTGGACGAGGTCCCGACAAACCAAGCGGTCAAACCAACCTCGAGGGGCAAGAGGCCGAACGTCGTGGTTGCTAGAGCTTCCCACCCCAAATTCAAATCCGTATTCGAACGGCTCTCCACTGTTCCAACTGGGGACAAGGCCGTCAACACCAATGGGGCCACAAAGCAGCTCCAGCAAGCTAAGACGTTGCCCTTGACGATCGAGAAAGCAGGCATATTCTGTGGACTCTCTGTCAGTCGGTCTACGGCGGCTTCCCGAAGAGCCTTAACCAGCCTAGTGCTCATAACAGAAAGGCTGAGACAGAAGCGGCTCAGGTATCGAGCCAACAAGAGGGCCAGGAATCCGGCCAATTGGAATCTTATGAGATTCCAAGAGCCAAGTCATCCTGCGACGACGGCTGAGTCGACCGTAAAAGTCAGCAATTCTTTCGAACCTCTGAAATGGGTTCAGAAAAATTCCATGACCGCCAGAATTAAGATGACGGCAGTCCGAACGATGTTGCAAAGAAATGTGTCCCAGCCCCGTCAGAGAAAGCATGACACCATCTTTTCAAGTTTTCATCAGGCGCTCTGTGCCGCACGAAAGCAGCGGGGCAAAACCAGAAAAGAAGCGTCAACAGTATTCAAGAACCCGGTCAGGCCAGCCGCTTTCAGTCGATTGCCCGTTACCGAAACAGGAGGGCCACGACAACGACCCGTGAAATTAGTTGCCGATAATAAAAAGACAGTGGGATATGTTATCCATACGGTCTATATGGCGGGCGCGCGTCCCAGCAACAACTTGCGCATCAAAAGCAAGGATGGGGCCACCACATCCTAAGCCCAATCTGGCTTGAATGTGGTTGCCGCTTCCCAAGATCAGCCGCCTCCATTGGATAAGGAAAACCCTCTCGATGAGGCAGATAGGCAAATAGATCCTTTAGTCCATGTAGAGTCAATCTCGGACAGCGAGGAAGAGCCGACTTTCCGCCCCAGAACCGCAGAGCAAGAGCTGCTTCAAGAGCTTCGAAAATAGCTCAGGAGAAAAGATAAAGAAATGGCCAAGTTTAACTCCAAAATCGACGACCTGACGAATGTTGTGATGCAGCTAACGGCTCAAATTGCTAGAGAGCTTTCCAATTAGGCACATGTCTCTACTCATGAGCCAGGCGATGGCAACCCGAAACAACCGATGCATGTCCTCTTGGGTCCAAGATTGGGTGAGCCGCATGAAAGCCAGTCACATTCCGCTTCTGGGGACTCCTTGGCCCCAGATAGCACTATTCCGCTAACACAAGATCGGATAATGGATTTGGACACTAGAAAGGTTAGAACATTGGTAGCCGAATCCGAAGCTCAGAAAAATTGGCGTAGTGGGCGGCCGTATCCCGCACAGTACGATCTGATCGAGTTTCCGAGCGGCTACGTCATTCCTAAGTTCAGAAGATTTGATGGGACGGAAAACGTAAATCAGCATGTCGCCCACTTTACAGCATCGTGCGGAAACACAGGGGGTAATGACGCGCTCATTCTTCGTTAGTTTGTCAATAGCCTGATCGATGTTGCTTTCGACTGGTACGCAAGCATACCAGACAGGTCCGTCATTACTTTTGCCCAAATGGAGTCTCTGTTTCGGCAAAGATTCATGAGTGTCGGTGATAAAATCTCCATTGCGGACCTTGTGAGGACCAAGCCGGGGAAGAATGAAAGCAACACCGATTTTATCGCCCGATGGCGTAATCTCATGGTCAAGTGTGAACCACCGCTGGAGCAGGACCAGTCCGTCAGCCTTCTCATTGGGAACCTCAGCAATTGGATAGTCCCATTCTTATGTACAGCCGGCCTCAAGACGTTTCAGGAGCTAACCAAGAAAGTCCAAATGTTGGAACGCTCGAAGCAAGAGTCTACCCCAGACTCTCCGAGAGACAAGACTTGGAAAAGCAAGAGAGACGACAACCGTAGAAGCGGGAATTCCAGCAGTACCAATGTCTTCAATGCGTCCGATAATGAAGACAAGCGAAAAGCAGACGAATCTAAAATCAACCGGTCTCGAAAGCCAGTGCCGGGAGGAGAAGGGCCTTCCCTAGAGGAGAAAAAGAACAAGGTTTACTCTTTCAGAAGGGATAAGGTTCGCAAGATATTCAAAGATGCCTTGAACAGCGACCTACAATTGCCGGAGTCGAAGAGACTACATGAAGCAAAAATGACCGACAATCCCCTGTATTGCCCGTACCATAGAGTAGTGAGCCACGCGATCGAGGATTGCTATATTTTCAAAGACTGGGTCGAGAAGCAGTACAAGACTGGAGAGATCGAGCTGTCCAAGAGTGTGTTGGTGAACAATCAAGTTGCAACCACCAACTTTATACAGACAGAAACTGAAGCCTTCTGGGAGCAGACAGTTGAACCCGCTGCCCTAAGAAATGAAACTGACTCACCGCAGTCTCTGTGGAGTACGCACATTTCTAATAAGACGAAGAAGATGTTAAAGATACTTTGGAAAGAGCCCAGAACGGAATGGGAAGGGCAGAAGAAGCCTACCATTCCAGATGCCAATTCGGCTCCATCAGGATCAAAATCCAAAAAGCTCAAGAAGAAGAAAAGTGCAGCTCGACGCGAAAAAGAGTCTGTAGGGAGATCGACCATTCAAAAATATATTGATTCCCTCGAAGACTATGAACAGAAGGAAAGAATTTTGATTCAATTGAAGGAGTTCCTCCCTGTAGAATCGACTGAAATTCTGGAGGAGTTAGAAGAAGACTCTAATGAAGAGATCCCTATTGTGACCTGCTACACCATCCACCTTGGTAGAAACTCTGAGGAGGAGCTATGTTTTCCCGAAGAGGATGAGGAGCTCGCCACAAAGGCCAACCAAATCCAGCTCAAAAGCGGCAGGGCTTTGTCGCCAAATCAGGGCAAAACCCCAAAAGGAAAGGAAAAACAAGTCGATAATGAAGAAGATGACAGAGAGCCGGCTCATGAAAGCTCAAGTCCTTCCTCAGTGGACTACAATGTCTTGGCCCATCTCCGGAATCTTCCGTCTCTCCTGAGCATCTACGAAGCCTTGGTCCTATCTATGGAGCTTAGGGATGTTCTCATTCATGCTTTAAAAAACCCCGAGCGGTACCAGGCTCCCTTTGCGGAAATTAATATGAAAGAAGTCCAGTACACTCTGCATGCCGCCGCAGTCACGTTTAAGGACGAAGACTTACTACTGGGAACGACTGTGCATAATCGGCCGCTTTACGTGACTGGGTACAGTGACGGAGATCGGATTAATCGCATATTGATTGATCCAGGAACCTCAATGAACATCATGAACTTGCGTGCTCTGAAGAGTTTGTCAATGGACGTCCAACACTTGTCAAAGGAAATGATTGTCATTCAAGGCTTCAATCAAAATTTCCAGCAAGTTCTGGGCTCTATAGCTCTGCCAATCAAATTTAGGGATCTGCATATCGAAGCTAAGATATACATGATCGATGCTGACACGTCTTATAAAATTCTCTTGGGGTGGCCGTGGCTCCACGATTACGGTATTGTTCCGTCAACTCTCCATCAATTAATGAAGTATACTAAACATGACGAAGAAAGACGCATTAACGGAGATATCCAGCCATTCGGTGTGCATGAAGTCCGAAATGAAGATTCATGGTACTTTGTGAATCCCCAAAATGTTAAGCCACAATTGACCGTAGACAGAGCGACCCCAAAACTCAAAGGCAAATCTGAGCTGGCTGTCACTTTCAAAAGTAAAAACCCACAAGTGTGTCCGCGTTTCGGCAGTGACACTGATGAGTCTGACGTTGGAAGTCCGTCCTTCCATAAAACTCGCCTTCATTTCGGTAGCGATACGGATGAATCTGATACTGAAGGCCCATCCAACAGCAAAATCCACCCTCGTTTAGGCAGCGACACTGAAGAGTCGGAATAAGAGGACCCGCCTTGCAACAGCTGTGCAGACTGGGCCTCCACGCAACGAGAAAAAATACGATAGACCTTTAAAATTGTAGAAAGGTCCCTAGCCGTCACCAGGGTGCCAGAGCAGATGTGCAAAGAACTCGATGCATTTTCAGTCTCCACCGTAGACCAGCTGAATACCTTCTACGTTCCCGAGAGAAAGAGTGGGGGCAGAAGGGCATCCTGTTTTATGGGTTAAATCCTGTCGTGCACCCGGAAGATTTGTCTGTCACGTGCCTTCCCTATGAAAGAGGCATAAGAGCCGTCCTTAACCCCAGATATTATGCGCCTGAGATGCGGGAATATTTTAAAAAGTGCGGATGTCGGTTATATCATATGGAATCCGAAGCGAAGTTTTATGAGGGGCTATGGAATCCGCCTTAGGTCCGAGCACTTATCGATGGACGAATTCCAGACAGACGGGGCATAGGTTTCATTCAACCTGATTCCAAAGCATGCTATATGATCTACGTTCATGAAGCCAGTGAAATGTCAAATGATGACGACGAGATAGCCGAGCCAGAAGAAGCACCTCGAGAGCATGAAGAAGGAGGACGAGCAACCTTTGACGAGCTAACCGAGATTGACTTAGGAACGCCCAATAATCCAAGGCCGACCTACATCAGCTCACTCTTGTCAGAGGAGATGAAAGAGCAGATAATCGCCCTACTGCATGAGTTCGCCGACTGTTTCGAGTAGACATACAAAGTAATGTTAGGCCTCTCCCCTGAAGTGACCGTGCATAAGCTGGCTATATCTCCTGATGCCAACTCTGTCAAACAAGCTCCTCGAAGAATGAGAAGGGAGATGGAAGAAAAGTTCATCAAGGAAACTAAGGAACTTATCGATACCGGTTTCATTAGGGAATAGAAATACGCAGACTGGATCGCGTGTATTGTCCCAGTAAAGAAGAAAAATGGGCAGATCCGGGTTTGTGTCGATTTCAGGGATCTTAATAAAGCATGCCGTAAAGAAGATTTCCCGCTTCCGGTCATGGAAATGATGGTCGATGACACCTCAAATTATGAGCGTTCGCCTTCATGGACGGTTCGTCTAGGTATAATCTGATAAAAATGTCGTCTGAGGTTGTGAAGCATACAACATTTCGAACCCCGATCGGAATATACTGTTACAAAGTGATGCCATTCGGACTGAAGAATGCAGGTGCTACATATCAAAGGGCAATGTCCAATATCTTTGATGACCTAATCCATAAAGTCGTCGAATGCTATGTTGATGATCTGGTCGTCAAGACTAAAGCTAAGTCCGATCACATCTAAGATCTTAGGGCTGTTCTCACTAGACTGAGGGAATACGATATGAAGATGAATCCTCTGAAGTGCGCTTTTGGCATGTCATCGAGAAAATTACTGGGCTTTATAGTCCGACATCGGGGGATCGAAGTGGACCCATCCAAGATAAGGGCTATCATGGAGATGCCCCCTCCAAAGAGTCTGATGCAGCTAAGATCTTTTCAAGGCAAGCTTGCTTATATACGAAGGTTTATCTCAAATTTATCGAAAAGATGTAGGCCCTTCTCAAAGCTCATGAAGAAGGGAGCTCCTTTTTTCTGGGATGCCAAATGTCAAGAAGCGTTCGAAAGCATCAAACAGTACCTGTTGCACCCTCCAGTGCTTGATGCCCCTTGTTCCCCTCCGGATACAGAGACGCGACCGCGTAGGTTCGTCTTGCCTGAATTCAGGGGTAGATGCTAATTGGTGCTATCCGTCCACCTCTCCGAAGATGCCAAGTTAATTTATGACACCATGTATCGAAGGTTTAAACGGATGCGGCCGATGTAGCAGACTTCGTCAGATTCCCCCTCATTTGATGGTTTTTTTTATTGTGGGGACGCTCTTCCCTGCAGGCGCAAGCCCCCGCAATTAATTACGCTACCGTATCGCGGTAACCACTTTCTCCTTCTCCAGATGATCACTTTGCGTCGTGTGTGTTTGTTTTGTTTTTGATTGCCCGTGGATTGTATACGGAGACTAATTTATGTGGTCTCCCGTAGGGCGTGGATTAGTCCAAATCCGTATCTTCTTAGATTTGGGTTTGGGGTTGGGTTTAAGGATACGTTAGTCTCATTTGAAATTAAGATCAACTTAAACATTTGTTAAGGATACGTTAGTCTAAATTTAGACTAAGATCAACTTAACGGGTTCGTTTAGATTCGAAAAAAGAGCATTTGGGCTCTATTATTTAGTTTAAGGACATTGTGGTCGATTACCAGTTTAAGGACATGGTGGTCCAATGTTAGTTTAAGGACATTACGGTCCAATGTTAGTTTAAGGACATCTCGGTCCAGTTTAAAGACATCATAATCTATAAAGGTTAAGAACATCATAGTCCATGGGTTTAAGGACCCCACAATCCAAGGTTAAGGACATCATAGTCCATGGGTTTAAGGACCCCACAGTCCATAGTTTAAAGACATCATAGTCTATAAAGTTTAAGGACATCATAGTACATGAGTTTAAGGACCCCACGGTCCGTGGAATGATTGGTTATCAGGACCTGTCACCTCTCTGAAGACGTTGAAGGATTACAACGACAAATATCAAAGGAGTGAAGAGATGTACCCTTGAACCAATGTTCATTGGGAAATCTGTAGTCAAATTTGGGACTAAGATCAATTAATTAGATTATGAGCACATGGGCTCAGTTAAATCTGAATTGAGGACTTATGGCCAACTTTGGCTAAGTCCAATTAGGTTTGAAATGTTGGACCTTTGTTTGGACTGTTGAACATTTGTCTGGGTTCAGCCCCCCATTATTTAGCAATGTTAAGCATGAGTCTGGGATCTGACAATATTTTTATCTTTTATTGAGTGCTGAGCACTCATATACCATATGAGATGATCAATCTTGGAAGACAAGGGTGTACTTGAGGCTCAGTAAAATGGGAAGTCTTGCCTCAGAAAAACTTAGCCAATTTAGGCTAGGACTGATTTGAATATAGTGTTAAACACTAGCCCATATTTGGCGGTCACGTGTTCCTACGTGATGTGCTTAAAACGGTGTTAAACACTAAAAGAATGAAGTGCTTAAAATAGTGTTAAACACTAGGGAAAAAATGCTCAAAATAGTGTTAAACACTAAAAATGAGGCAGTCACGTGGGGTCATGTGAGGCCCCTGAGAATTAGGCTAGACTTCCTTTATTTTACTCTCAAAATTTGTAAATAAGTGTTAAACACTTAGTCTTTGTAATCATCACGTGTGGACACGTGATAGTGCCCATGTATTGGGTGTTAATTCCTCTGTTTTCCCTCATTTGCCCTTTTAAAATAGGTGTCTGTCAGGGGTCACGTGGGGACACACGAGGCGCCATAAATTAGTATTTCCTTTGGATTTGTTCCCTTTTGTTTTGAGAGTCACGTATAAGTACGTGAGGCATTGACTCCAACCTTTTTCTTTCTCATCTTGAGGAGTCTATTTAAGGGTCACGTGGGGGCACGCGACCATGTCTCATTCTTTCTTTTACTCATTGAGGAGGAGGGTCACGTGTTACCACGTGATCATGTTAGATACTTGATCTTTTTACGTGCATGGAGAGTTTAAGTCCCTTGTTTGAGAATTAAATTCTTTTTTAGGGTTAAACCCTAATTTTATTTAGAGGAATTAAATTCCTATATGTTTGGAAGAATTAAATTCTTTTATAGGGTTAAACCCTAATTTTGTTAGAGGAATTAAATTCCTATGTGCCTTGTGGGAGAATATAATTCTCTAAACTTAGGTCTTCTCTTAGGTTTTAGATCTGCTGTCACGAACTAAAAATTGGCACGTGACGGTCCTAATACTACGCAACGTCTACAGGCGTAACGCAGTAAAAGAAAGCCAAAACCCAGAAATCTAAACCAGTAAAAGACAAGATAAGATAAGAAACATTTTTAAAAGTCTTTGAAATCACAACCCAAATTCTTTAAAAGTCCAACAATCTTTCGTTAAAATTTTGGCAGCACCCCCTTTATAAAAACTAGCCCCAAAATTGGGTACAACATAAATATAAATAAAGCATCCCCAAACGGGAGCAAATACACGCCCAAAGGCGGAAAACAACCACCACAGCAAATATACGATGCCGAAGCGAAGAAATAAAAGACGATAGAAAGGAAACTGTATAAAAGACAACAAGTCACAAATAATATACAATATCGTCCTCACCAAGTCTCTATGTCAAACAAAATAATAGTAGATGGAGAGTACAAGGATACAAGGAATATACAATACAACAATACGGATAACCACAAAAACTCACCTAAGCAAAACTGCACACTATGAGCTGAAGCGGTATCCGTAGCAAAAGATGATCAGATAGATGAATAGCCAGCCTCGACTACTCTGGGGAACACCCTGCAAAACAACTGTGGCACAACGGAGGTGAGTTGCCAACTCGTGAATAGTAAATAACATATGCAGGTAATCGCAAGTATGCACGTACAGCGTGAATTTAACATATGCAATTAATAGCAATAACAAGTCATATGAATGCAATAATCATGAAAAGTACACTAGCAGGTACAACTAATACATGAAGCAATAATAATATGACAATCAGTATGCAATAATCATGCAATAATGATAAGAAAATGTGTATATGCAACAATCATGGAAGGTACACTAACAGGTACTACTAATACATGAAGCAATGCATATAAATAAAGGTATGTAAATGCAACAGTCATGAAAGGTACACTAATAGGTACTACTAATATATGAAACAGTGCATATAAATATAGGTGGAGTATGGAATGAAATATGTCATTTCCACGGAATCCTAACATCGTGGTAGGATCACAATCCATCAAGACAATCCAAATTCCAATTGCTCAAATCAGCCCCCAAATTGGCTCTCATATCATATAAGTCTCATAAATCCTGAATGTACACTTTCGAATAAATCTCCTATATCCTGAATGTAAAAATCAGCAATCTCATATATATCCTTTATCAAATCTCAAATAAATCACCTATATCCCAAATCTAATCTCAAGTAAAAGTCTAACACCCAAAATATATTTGCATGAATTAAAATGATGATGTATATAAATTAATGTCAATACACATATATTAGCGTCCCATTCCACTAATATTGGTGTAAGGGCATATATAACAGCGGCTTAATCCCCTGTTATATATACAAAGGAGTAAAAAGAAATATCATGAAACCAATGTGTCAAGCATCGACACAGAAATGCTGATCTATCAGGTGCTGTCACCAAGACTGGCACCCTGATAGGTACGTATCATACGCTATACCGAAAGCACGAGTGCCTAGCTCTGACCCTCGCCTTTCGACGTATCCATACGCACATGACTCCCGTCGGTATCCCCATGATAACCGCCGAGTCATAGGTAATGTCACCGGATGGTATGGTTCCCCTGCCGGGCTCATCGGCGTGGTACATCGACATCCCTTTCTTGCCCCGGAGTACCTCCGGGCCCCACCATGTACCCTCACACTGCCTCGATGCCTCCTCGTAGGTATATATATATATATATCAGAACCGATAAAACTCATGGTGGATGCTGAAATATCATATTAAGGGAAACCGGGTTTTTCAAATAATGCATAATTTCATAAACTCCCACGGTCCCCAAATCCAGAAAACATCATGAAAAATCCATATAACAATGGGAAAATCCATGAACATGATATATGCAACATAAACTGAAATGTAAGCATATAAAGGAAAAGCCGCTAATTAACTGCAACAAGTTAATATAAAATATCATACGGTTTCTATTTTATCCAATTCTAAATAACATCAAGTGAAGGTAAATATGTAGCTATAACTGATATATGTGTAAAAACAAGGGTATAGCAAGGTATATGTATCTACCTATAAGTAATGATGTAGTATACCCCTTGGTATAAATGAAATATGTGTGCAAGTATACCGTAGCTATGTCGTAAAGTGTGTATGTACCTATCACTAATGGTACAATACTCTATAGGTATACAGGTATCTAGCATATAAGTATGTGAAGGCATATGTGTAAGCATGTGGATATACAGGTATGCTATATGTCATATGCGATAAGAAATATGAATCAACGTCTCAATGTCCCTAACCAAACAATATCATATCTGTAAGTGGGTTGTGTGTGATATGGCAATTATTGACGGTGTGTGTAGCATACAATCAGTGCTCGTGCAACATGAATCATCAATAATATGTGCAGTGTCCTAAGGATACTAGTCCAAGCACAAAAATATCTAAATAATAGGGTAAATGCGCAATTCTAAATATGACATAGAATATGCGACAAGTATTAACATCTCTAGCCCAGACGCATAACGCCATTTGGGCGATTCCCCTGTAGATGTTAAATCTACTCACCAACGGTCCAAGCTAGGTGAATCCTACCACCTATTTTCCCTTTGTAGCAGTGTCCGAAGTCCCCGCCTGCGAACCTGCAACATTAAAACAATAACGCAAATATATATTAATAATAGATCGAAAACGCGTACAAACTACATTAGACCGACGCAAAAACACAAAACATACTCTCAAGTGTTCGTATTGTGGCTAACGTGGGTAGCGACACGACGAAACTAACTCAAGAGCAAAACCACATAAAGTGCACGATCCGTGTCGTATAACGTATCGCGCTTAAACGAAACACTACAAACTACCTAAGTGATCCCAGATTTTGCATACAGAGAAAACTAAACAAACAAACAGAACCAAAAGCACCCAAACCACAGAATAGACCTACCCAGAAAAACCCAAAGCCCAACTCTCCCACCAAGCCGAGGTTGCCGGATTGCGCTTCAGATGTCGCCGTCCGAGTCCGAGATCCTAGGGTTCGTGCTCCAGGTGAGGTCCTATGGTCACTAGTACAACACAACTACATTGTTTGGTTTTCTCGTAAAATCTCTGGGTCACAGCAGATCACATAAGTCACATAAGACACTAAAAATACGATATTATGCACAAAACTTAACTTTACACTATCTAAACTGAAACTAACTAGCTACATATCACAAAAACTACAAAACGAACAGATAGGGATCAATACCTACACAAGGAACTCAAAGATCCAAGATTTGCATGCTCCTAGGCATCCAAGAGGCAAAATCCAAGAAAAGATGTGATTTTGTGAGCCTTTGTGAATTTTGTGATGAATTTTGTGTGAAGGAATTGGACAGTGTTCAGAATTAGTTGAGGGAGATAGAGAAAAAGAAAGAGAGGAAATGATAAAGAGAGAGGGTGTGAGGAAATGAGAGAGGGAGGTGAGTGTAGGGTGAGAATGAGAGGTGAGTGTATCATTGCAATTAATTCTAACCATGCCTTCACATTAAATGCACCATACCTCATCATTCCACACAATTATCTCTCTCTCTCACAAAAGATTAAGGGTTAAGGTTAAGAATGGGTTAAACAAGGATTATGTTAAGTGTCAAGGTTGCTAAGAACAAGATTAGCACAAACAAAACTCACATTTACGTGTACACGTGCGTACATGCTTATAACAAATAACAATAAATTATTAATTAAATATTATAAAATGTGAGGAACCCGAATTGGTAAACTTTTTACAGTAAACCCGCATTAACGTCTAAACAAACACTAACCGAAATCTAAGGCGTTACATCTGCATGGCAAAATCTTCCCGGTGAGAATTAAATTCTCAACTTATGGGAAAATCTGCTTCTGCAGACCTTCAACCAAAGGAAGAACTAAGTTCTTATTCAAAAGAGTTAAACTCTTAATTTGAGAATTAAATTCTCTTTTTTCTTTTGTGGGAGCTTATGGGATGATCTCTCACCTATGATTTCTTTCTTTTCTCAAGAAACCTTCTTTTCTCTCTGGAGAATTAAATTCTCTTTTCTTTTGTATTCTCTTTCTATTGTTGTCGTATCTTCCTCTTGTTCTCCCTCTTGTTCTCTGTCCCCTTTCATCTTCCCCCTTGGCTCTTATTTATAAGAGTAAGAAAAGAATCAGTTTGTTTAGTCAATCTTTCGTTGAAAGATTTTAATTGATTTTGTAACCAACATGATCTTTTAGATCACTCAGTGAATTTTATTCACCATTGGATTTTTAATCCAAAAGATATTTTGTCTGTTATTCCTGGCAAATTTCAGGGAAATCTTTCCTTGTATAGAATCTTTCTATAAATTGGTGATTTTTAATCACCATTGGACTTTTAATCCAACGGTGCTCCATTTTACAGAGCACAATCTTTTTTGTTTGGAAATATTTAGAGAAATATTTTTCCAGTTAGGGTTCTTGATTCCCTCTTAATTAGAATTTAATTCTATTAGTTCAGAAGGCTTAAGAGCCTGTCATGCGTTAGCACGTGACCTTCTGATTGAAATTTTAATTAGAATTTAATTCTATTATTTCAGAGATCTTAGGATCCCATCACGTGTTGACACGTGACCCCCTGATTAAGAATTTTAACCAGAATTTAATTCTGTTGTTTTAAAGAGCTCAGGAATTATCACGTGTCAACACGTGACCCTTGGTCATGTGTGGGCACGTGATGACCCATTGGGGTTTTTCCCTGTTGTTTTATTATACCTTTTAATTCCTTTAAGTGGGTTTAAAGGCCCATTGCGTGTTGGCACGTGACCCCGTTTGAAGTTGTGTATCTCAGCGCCTATAACTTTGCCCATAGAAGGCCACGTATCCCCACGTGATGCCCGATCACGTGTGGACACGTGATTCTTCTCTTGTGTATTTCTTTGCTGCTTTATTCAGTTCCCATGAGGGAACAAATTCCCCCACGGCGTTGTTCTCGCGTGTTTGCACGTGAGTGCAACGTTGTCATCTTTTGTGGCCATTGGATCTGCCTAGGGAAGGGGTACATGAACCGTTTCCCATCACATCCTATAAATGCAGGGGTCTCTTCAGAAGCGCTTCCACTTTTTCCATCTTCTTCCTTGCTCGTTTTCCTCTGAGAATTTAATTCTCTTTCCCAGAGCTCAGTTCTTTGCCCTAGAAAAATTCAGAGTTTAACTCTTTTCAAGAAGAATCCTTTTTTCAGGTAATGGTTTCGAACAACCGAAGAACCCTTATAGAATTATCCTTGGATTTTAAATCCACATCAAAGGTTTTTCCTTTCAAAGAACCCATCTTTTAGATCTCTAGGCAGTAAAATCCCAAATGTTGGGCATTTTTCTGATCTTAGGGATTTAATAATGGCCTTGTTTCGTTCTGGAATTTAATTCTATTTCTAAGAGCTTAGCTCTGTCAATTTTCTGGGAATTTAATTCCTCTTGTTCAGAAGGAATTTAATTCCTCTAAAGAAATTAGTTCTTCACAGAGAACTTCTTAGGATTTTCTTATTCCGAGCTGTTCTTGAAAAAATGTTTCTAGAGAGATCCTTCATGATTTGCATAGGGTTCTGGAGTGGGTTTTCTCCTTAATCGCACAAATTTGAATTTGTTGGTCACTTAACAGAACTTGTCTTCCTAAGAATTTGTTTAAATCTCAGTGTCTGATTTTCCTCATGACTAATCTTTCACTGATGTTTCTTTTCAGGCACTATAGCTGTTCATCTATATAGTCTGAAAGAATTTATTTCATATGAGGATATTCGCGTACAGGGTCGTTGTCAGAACCAAGAGTTTACAGATACCCAGTATGCGGAGATCATGGATCGTCTGTATGCACACAACGGTCGACTGCTTCCTTGCCGCTCCGCTCTCTTGAAAATCGTAGTGGGAGCAATTTGGGAAGCACTTCCTGGTTTTTAAGGAAGCCATGCCGCTTAATGCGCTGGATGATGCTGAAGACAAGGTGCATTCAGTGTACCTGTCGGGCCTGATCTCGAAGAAGCAGCGAGATAACCTCATTGATATTCTGCATCAAACTTTCCAACAGACGACGATAATCGCCTCTTATCAAAGGGAGGAGGACATTGGCGAGGATCTCGACACTTGCGATCGCGAGAGGTTGCATACGAGAATGGTCAGAAAGGCCAGAAAGATTCTAGACGGCCTCACTTTTGAATTTCTCAATCCGTGTCCCGGATTTGATGTCTTACCATTGTAAATATTTCCTCTTATTTTTTTATTAACTTTTAAAGTATGAATGATAAGTCTTTTCTTTCCCTTTTGTTTTCGCATGCTTTCCTTATGAAATTTTGTCATATTGTTGCTGCTGCTCACGTGTTTGGCATGTGAGGCACTGTTGGGGATTTCAATCTCACATCGGCACCCACTCACGTGTTATTCACGCGCGACACTATTTTACTTTTCAGTGCATATCAAGGTTGGTGCTCGTGTGCTCTGCACGTGGGGCCCTATTGATGGGGTTGTTTAATTTCCCATGCAATCTTTTCTGTGTATGACATTGAATGCAGAGAGGGAGCCTTGGAAATAGTTCCATCTCTTTAATTTCTAATGCCTTTCCTTTTTATGGTCCTTGAAAATAGTTCCACCATGCAATATTTTCCGTGTGCAGCATTTAATGCTCTCCTTTATAACCTGAAGCCATAGTTTTCTTTCTCTCTTCACAGAGAAATCCATTTACCACTTAGGGTGATTATCTTGAGGAAACAACTAAGTGATATGGCTTGCAACCACCCCTATGCTCGTCGACAACCATGGGAGGTACCCGTCGAAGAGATGATTCCTCGCTTTGTTGCGCGACTAGTGGATCCCCTTCTCACCGATGCCAGATGTGACGCGGTGACGTATGAACTCCTGATCCATAGGGGATCCCCTCTTCCAATGGGCTCCACTTGGCTCCGGACGATTCTTCTTGCCGTGCTCGCTGACATCCCTCTTCACCCAGCAGAGATGACCCTGGCGATCCTTGATGCGGCCGAAGACAAACTCGAGTGTTTTTATGAGGCGTGTCTGATTACTCAGGCTCTGAAAGACTGCTCGTTCCATCTGTTGGGCCAGATAAGAGCCCAGTGGGCTATTATGTCTGCCTTTGCGGATGGACATGGCGCTAATCGGTGGGGAGCCACTCCTCGTGAAAATCATCGTTTCGATGTGCTGGAGAAGGCTGAGAGGGAGTTAGAAAATTTTGTATTTTTTTTTGTTAACCCTTGTGCCACTGATCCTTTGTTTGGTGACCTTTTTTCGGTAGCGTAGTATGTTTAAATTAATGTACTCTTTTTATCATTGGCTGTTGCATGCTTTCTGTTGAACTTTCATGTTTGTCGGATACGCGTACGCGCGTCTTGCTTGCGTAAATGAGCTTTATATTTTTCCCATGGGAATTTTCTTTAATTGCGAGCACTATCGTTACGTTGCATGCACATCTGGGTATCATTTCCTTTTAAACATTCATATAGTTGCAAATGCATGCTTGATAGGATATATATCGGAGACTTTCCTTGTTACCTCCCATATTAGGTGGTTTGTGCGTGTTTTTTTTGGATCGAGCATTATCGTCGAATGGAGGCTTGTTTATATAGTCTTGAGTGTACGTGCCTTCTTTCAGAGGTGGTGACTGCAAAGGAGAGCTTGCGGGGGCTGGTTGGGCGGTGCGCCACTGATCGCACGCTTTTGGCGTGTCGGATTTTCAAAGAATTAAAGTATAACCACGATCAGGACGGTGTCGCTATGCAGCTAGCCGGTTGAGCACGGGTCGATCCACAGGGAGATGGTTGTATGTCCTTTCTTGTTTTAGACGAGTCAATAAGAATGTTGTATGAGTTTGTTCAGACTAACCTATGTGTATTATTTGCAAGTATAAAGTTGTTAAGAAAAGATACGAGATTGTAAGCTAAGAAATCCGTACTCAAAACCTTTGAGCCGAGTCTTGACCAATTGAAGCTAGAGCAATCGGCAACAACGTGGATTAGGGGATTTAAGCGCGGTATTCGTGGAATCCGGCTTATTTACCCTTGTCCTTCCGTTCTTGTCTCTTGCTTTCGCCTCCGGCCAAACCGAACGCAACCGGTCGCGGTTAGGAATCACCGTTACCTTATCAGGGTAGGGTGCCTAACGGAGCGCTTGCGTAACGTTTGGGCGGAGTTCAAATGGAAAATAACAGGAAAAGGAAATGAGGAAAGAAGTGTTAACTTACAATACCGTATTAATTCTTAACAACGATGGTAATTACAACAATCACAAAAGAGAACCAAAAAGAGAGAACAAAAAGAAAAGAATAAAGAAAAGAAAAGATTACAAGTAATTAAAGTGCATGGAATATAAGTGCATGAAAGTAAAGCAAGGTAATAAAAAACGAGTAATAAAAAGCGATAAAAAGAACAAGAAACTAGAACTCAAGACAAGCATGTGATCAATAGCCAACCCTTAAACTTGCAAGCTCAATCAAGAGGTTGCAAGATCAAGGGAAGGGTAGAGAACGCATGTGAAATGAAGTGCTAATTCCATGACAGAATATGACCCTTGAGATTAATAACTAACCCTTAACCATTCAAGCTCAATGAAGAGGTTGAATGATCAAGAGGAAGCAAGAATCTCAAGGGGAAGAAGAAACACAAGAGAATGATACAAAAAGCCCTCATCTTCATTGATCTCCCACTCAAAAAGCTCTCACTACAATTTTCATGGAAAAAGAATGAAGAAGAAGAAGAAAAAGACTAAATCCTAAAAAGAAAGAAGAACAAAAGAATAACCCTTGGCTTTGGCAAGTTCTGGGGTATTTATAGGAGGTGAACTGAAAACCTAGGGCAACAATCTGCCATAAAATGAATGTACCAAAATGCCCCTAAAAAACGACAGATCGACGACCCCACATGGCCGCGGATCCGCGGCCCTTTAGAGGAGTTGGGCCCTCTTCTTTTTTGTGCTTCCCTGTTCTTCAGTGTACATAATTCTGGTACATGTATTTTCTCAATTTGGCTCCACGATTTTTCCAGAATTTCTGTTGAGGGAAAGGTGGACTTTTTGTCAAGATTTGGCATGATTGCCTCGAGCTCCGCGTAGATTTCTTGGAACTTGTTGTTGCCATTGAGCCTTGTGCATGAAGGTGACATTGATTTGACATTTTGTCTTCCTAAACTGGTATCTGGCAATATACGGATGATGAGCGGAGACCGTGTTTTCTCAGTGGTTGGCAGGAACCCGGATTTTGTCGTACTTTTCCATGGATTTCACTGTTCAGAGCCGAGAACCTGTATTCTGCAAATATGTAGCAAACACTGATCAAAAGCACCTACCTATAAACACACGAGCGTAAGAATGGGCGGTATAAAATGCAATATTCTGGTATGAACAAATACCCCCAAACTTAACTTTTGCTCGTCCCGAGCAAAACCAATTATTCACAAAAAATAAAATCCTAACCGCACTTTCGCAGGGAACGTGATTGCACTGAGCACGTGCAACAAGCCGTTAAACCTCTAGGTGACCCTAGTAGGAGGAGTGTTGTCTCCTGAGGGTTTTCAGCGGATACTACCCACAAAATCCCGTCAAGCTAGTGTCATAAGTTAACAATGATTCTACTCCTACAGTTTAATATTTACATTAGAAACTCTATCATCCTAAGTTAGAAATATCCAACCCTTATTTTTCACACATCCTATCTATTTACCCTTAGATTATATACGTTCCAAAAAGGTTTAGAAAGATGTCAGTTCTCCTGAGTTTTCCTTCTAAAGCGTGGCCTCAAATCAGGGATTTTTATCAACTTTACAGAAAACACAAGTTTTATTCTTCATTTCTATCTCTTATTCAAACATCGATTGTATACCCCTACGTGTGTGTATATTTGCACCCCTACACTCAAGAATTCAATTCAAGCTATAATACCCTTGCCCTAATACCTAACACTACTTCTTTTCATTAAGGATGGACGGATTTGCTCACACACCTTTCATGCGACTATTAATGCTTCTTGAGGCACTAACGGCCGATTACTGAATGTGTGAGCTTTAAAGCGTAAATAGCAGTTTCCAGGTCTTGACTTTATTCTATTTTTCTTTTTCTTTTTCTTTTTTTTTCAAGACCGGATATATTTTTCAATATGCTCTTTTGGTGTTTAGCTTTAAATACCATTTTTTCTTTCATACTAGGTTTTCAGGCAAGAGTATTTCTAGGTATCCTCTACTATCCCAAGTTTCAAGGTACGTGTAGGTGCAATTTGTAGGGTATATACTTTCTAAATTTGAACTCAAGAAAAGAAACTATTTTTCAGACTTATCCTCCGGTAAAGCTTCAATACTTTCCCTTTATCTTGACTTAACTCAAGAACTGAACTCAAGATTACCTAGTTCTCAAAAAAAAAAAACTGTAAGGACGTATACTTACCAAGTTTAAACAGAATGAGGGTTATTTTTAGGGTTTTCAATTCCTAAGCCTAGAATTTAGTTATTTCTATCATATCAACTAAACTTTCGGAATAAAGATCTAAGTTACCCTATTAGCTAACTTGACGACAAAGTTTTTATATTTTTTTGGAAAATTTTTGATTTTTGTGGGTTTTTATTATGGTATGCAAATGCAAAATATACAAATGAATGCGAAGGAAGAAAGCTTACCGAGCACACCCCCAAACTTAAACTTGACAGTACCCTCACTGTCAGGCTATACCAAGAGGGTCAAAATTGTCGGCGCTCCCCCTAAAAACAAATTATATACAAAAAGGAAAACAAAAAATATATACAAAAAAGGTGCCCCCCCAAACATAAGTAAAACAGTGTTTCCACTGTTAAGCGTTGAAGTTCAGGATTAGGGGGGAAAGAACAGTATCAAGCTATACAAGGCCTTACACAGGCCAAAAGTGAGCACCAACCATTCAAAGATCTTATCGTGATAAAGCAGTGGCTGGTGAAAGAATGCGGAGAGGTAAGAAATGGAGACTACGCAAGACCGTATGGAGATAGAAGCGGGATACGGTCTCGGTATATCAGAAGAAGAATGGCGGAAGGGAAAAAGAAGTGGAGTACGAACTTGAGGGTAAAAATGGAGTGAATAGATTAGCACAATTTGTGATGAGCGATGTGTAAACAGCGATTGTACTAATCTCTTAACCCGTCGAGAGATTGGGTCAAATCCCTCAAGATTCGTAAGAAACCATGGGTACGCCGAACTCGGTAAACCAGACATACGAAATGAAAGTGAGACGGTTTCTTGCAAGGTCGGAACGATGGAAAGAATGGAGGGAAGTGATCGAGAAGGGGTATCGGTTAAAGGTTCAGGAGGGTGTACACAGTTAATGACAGGGACAGGATGAATGGGAAAATCCGACTTATCAATTATAACTGGTTCATCCTCAAAACTATACTCAGAATTCTCCTCAAAGTTAAGCTCATCCATACCTTTGTTATCAATATCAAGACGCATATGAAGTTCGGGAAAAACATTTAATGACTCGGGATGATGATTTGAAGAGAAAAACTCAGCCAAATTTATGGGTTCATCATCCAAAATATTCCCAGCGTCAATATCCTTAATCAAGTGAAAATCAAAATTCTCAGACACCTCATCAAAAGCATGGATTTCAATCAATTTTGGTTCTAAGATGGAGGTGTAGAGGTCAAAAGGATTGGGCGTGGTTTCACTTGGCAAGGTCCCTTCACAATCTGGCAAATCAAACACTACAAAGTTGCACAACTCATTAAACATTTTATCTTCAACTGATAATTTATTTGGGACACTTGATAGACTTTCAACACAGGAGTTATGGGATTCAATTTGAGACGGGTAGGTTTGATTTGGAAGGGTATACAACTCACTTTCTCCACTCAAATTCTCAGCCTGTCCTACCGCCTCTTCATACATTGGGAAATTTGGAGCTAGCTGGAAACTAACTACCGGGTCAGTAGGTTGTATGAGAGCGGCCAATGACGCATTCAAATCTATCATCTGTTGGCTTGACGCTACCCTAAAGTCTTCCAACGACTGTTCCAGACTAGACATGGGTTGTGAAGGGGTTTCAGTAAAAGATTCAATGTTGATTGGATACTAAAAACTCCCAAATGACGGTTCTGAAGCAATGTCTAGGGAAGGTGCAAAAGTAGGGTAGGATTGGTAGGAATTGAATGGCTGGACAGGAGTGGGATCAACATTTGGATAGGAAGGTGAATGGAATTGTTGATCCCAAGAATTTGAAGTGGTGAAAGGAGTGAAAGATCGGCTACGGGATTGTTCAATACGTTCAGCGATGGACAAAGGACGACTTGCAAAAGGGGCATCAACATAAGCGGGTGTGGGAAGTTGAAAAGGTTGATACAAAGTTGAATGAGGAGTGCAAGTGTTTGTCCTAGACGCTGCTATACGATCTTTCAGTGAAACTTTGGGCATGGAGGGGTCGTTCGATGTTCGGCCAAAGTAAGAACCGTAAGAAGTAATGTCTGGTTGTGGGTACCAAAGTTCGGCAAGAGTTTTTCGAGGTGGGGTACCCATGATATGAAGAGAGAGAAAGAAAGGTAGAGAAAAGGAGGAGAAAAAAGAATGCAATTTTTTTTATTTTTTATATATTAACAGAAGAATGAAATATACACACAAAAAGAATATGGACAAAAACAATCACGACACAAAAATACCATACACCTAATCGTTCTAGGGTTCACCTAGGTCAACTAGACCTGCTCCAGAACTTGATTGTCGAAGTAAAACTGTGTCGAGAAACGGGCTCAAGATACACTGATCACGAGGCCAGGTAAGTGCAGAGATAAGGGGAGGTTTTCCAACGCTTTCGCGAAGTTCCTTAATTAAATAACCCTTTCTCTTTTGGCGGTTTCGCCGTTAACACTTTCCTAGACACCCCGTAAATAATATACCGTTAAGCGAGGTTCTAAACACAGTTAACTTCTCCTAGTGAGCGCGAAGTCCTTAAGGCTTAAAGTCTAGTTTCTTTTAAATTTTGTGCGGGTAAACGTTATGCTCAAGTTCGTGATTTGTGGGCCACGGAAAAGGTGATGAAATCCTTTACCGTATGTTGTGGGGTTCGCTTGCCCTTAAGTCCGTATTAATGTATGCAATGCGCAATTCAATAAAAATTCTATAAAGAATCAAACAATCGTTTTTTATTTTAAGCACGGCACTGCAAAAAATACGGGTTAGTCAATTTTTAGCGTTTGCTAGCGAACTTGCACAGAATCCTGCAAAGAATAGTATATTGGATGCGTCGGATTTGAGAAGAAGGTGTTAGTAAAGTACGTACCGTTAAGTTTTTGGGTTAGGAAACCCTCGTTGAATCAAATCCGGTAAACTTGGAAAGTTCGCTTGCGCGGGTCAAACTACCCGGATCTTTGGCACTGTACTTCATAATCACCTTAACTTTGAACGTACACTTTGCTCCCACAATCGCAGTTTACAAATCCGCAAAAATCTGCACTCTTGCCCACAAAAATTATCAAAAATAACAAAAAGATTTTTTTTTTATAAATATATACAAAAAGAATATTAACCCGAATAACAAGAAAGAAAATACGCTACCGTCTCCCCGGCAACGGCGCCATTTGATCGCACGCTTTTGGCGTGTCGGATGTTCAAAGTTCTAAAGTATAACCGCGATCAGGACGGTGTCGCTATGCAGCTAGCCGGTTGAGCACGGGTCGATCCACAGGGAGATGGCTGTATTTCCGTTCTTCTTTTAGACGAGTCAATAAAGAATTTGTATGAGTTTGTTCAATCTAACCTATGTGTATTATTTGCAAGTATAAAGTTGTTAAGAAGAAAATACGAGATTGTAAGCTAAAGAAATCCGTATTCAAAACCTTTGAGCCGAGTCTTAACCAATTGAAGCTAGAGCAATCGGCAACAACGTGGATTAGGGGATTTAAGCGCGGTATTCGTGGAATCCGGCTTATTTACCCTTGTCCTTCCGTTCTTGTCTCTTACTTTCGCCTCCGGCCAAACCGAACGCAACCGGTCGCGGTTAGGAATCACCATTACCTTGGTAGGGTAGGGTGCCTAACGGAGCGCTTGCGTATCGTTTGGGCGGAGTTCAATGGAAAATACGGGAAAAGGAAATGAGCAAAGAAACGTTAACTTATAATATCGTATTTCTTCTTAACAATAATAATTACAACCATTCACAAAACAAACCAAAAAGAGCAAAAGAAAAGAACAAAGAAAAGAAAAGATTACAAGTAAATAAGTGCATGGAATTAAATTGCAAGTAATTAAAGACAAGAAAGAAAAATACAAGAAAGTAATTACAAGAACCATAGAACTCAAAACAAGCATGGGATCAATAGCCAACCCTTAAACTTGCAAGCTCAATCAAGAGGTTGCAAGATCAAGAGAAGGGTAGAGAACTCATGTGAAATGAAACACTAAAGAGAGAAAAAAATGATACAACCCCTTGAGACCAATGACCAAAGCTTAAACTTGCAAGCTCACTTAAGAGGTTGCAAGATCAAGTTAAGGTAGAGAGCTCAAGGGGGAAGCTAAGCAAAAAGAATAATACAAAAACCCTCATCTTCATTTTATCATCCACTCAAAAAGCTCTCACTACAATTTTAATGGAGGAAAGAATGAAGAAGAAGAAGAAGACTAAAACCTAACAAAAAGAGGCTAAAGAAATTAACACCTAAAGCTTGGCAAGTTCTGGGGTATTTATAGGAAGGGAACTGGAAACCTAGGGCAAGAATCTGCCCCTAAATGAAGTGACCAAACTGCCCATGAAACACGACCCCCTGCCGACACTATACGGCCGCGGTTCCGCGGTCATAAAGAGGGATTAGACCATGTGGTTTTTTGGGGTTTCCTGGTTTGATGTTGTCTGCTATGTGGTATATGACTTTTCTCAAAAACTCTTCACAATTATTCCAGAATTTTAGTAGAACAAAAAGGTGATGTGATGTGGATCTTTTGCCATGATTTCCTCGAGCTCTGCGTAGATTTCTTGGATCTTGTGTTGACATTAAGTTTTGTGCATGACATGACAATCGATTTGCCATCTTGTCCCATAAACTGGTATGTGGCAACACACGGATAGAGAGCGGAGACCCGTGTTTTATCTGTTGTTGGCAGTAATCCAGAATTTGTCGTACTATTCCATGATATTCACTGTTTAGAGCTGAGACCAGTATCCTGCAATTATGTAGCAAACACTGATAAAAAGCACCTGCCTATAAACAAACGAGCGTAAGAATGGGTTGTATAGAATGCAATATTCTGGTATGAACAGCTACTGAGCAGGAGCTTGAAGGCTGACTTGCCTCATACCAGGCTCAGCAGTCTCAAGCGGAGGCCCGTCTCGCAGCAATAATGAATCATGAAGCCGAGGCCCAGCGGAAAAAGGATGAACTGGCAAATCTATTAAATCGTCCGCCGGCTTGAAGAATTGTGTATTTTTTTTATTCTTCTTTTGTACATACTCCTGAATGTGAGTATTTTTTTTATTCTTTCATAAATCGTACTTTGTATTCATTTTGATTCATGAATAAAAGACATATTTTGCTTCATGATGGTGTGTCCCTTTTAGTAAATGCATTTTGTGGATAATCGATTTTGATCTCTTGTAGGAAAGCGATGGCTTAGGAGTCAGGTTCAGATCTGCCTCCAAAGGCTTTCCAACTTTATGAGCCGTGAAGGTCTCATAAAGGTATTTCTCCTTACGAGTCGTGAGGATCTCGTAAGTGTAATTTCTCCTTAGGACGTGAGGATTCCTAAGTGTATTTTCTCTTGAGAGTCGTAAGGATCTCACAAGAGAGTTTTCCTCCTTACAATTCAAGAGGACTCATAAGTGGTTGTTTCCTTTCTTTTCAGAGAGTGTGGCCCGTAGAAAATCTACTTTGACCTCTCTGCGAGGCAACGATGGCTTGGGAGACAGGGTTAGGATCTACCACCTAACACCTTTTAAACTTTATGAGCCGTGAGGGTCTCATAAAGAATTTTCTCCTTACAGGTCGAGAGGTTCCCGTAAGTGTATTTTCTCCTTAGGAATCGTGAGGATTCCTAAGTGTGTTTTCTCTTGAGAGTCGTAAGGATCTCACAAGAGAGTTTTCCCGCCTACAAGTCGAGAGAACTCGTAAGTGGTTGTTTCCCTCTTCGTCGTTGTTTGATTTTGGAGAGTGTGACCCATGAATAGTATGCAAGAGCCCGTCTTGGACCGACTTGCAGGGTCCCAGTGCTTAGGAAACAGGTTTTTTAATCCCCATTGCCTAAGGCTTTGCCTTACGAGTCAAGACGAATCGAGAAGCTCTCGCAAGGATGTCCTAACGTCACAGTTAAGCTCTGCTCTATACGACAGAGGTCCGTTAGGGGCTGTGGTACTAGGGTTTTTGTCCGTTGTACCGATGCGTTGGCTGATGTATTCCTCGATAGGCAATCTTGCTGTTCGAGTAGCCTTGCAACTGTCATGTCTCTGATCCCTTCGGGGCTCGACAAGACGTCTTCAAGCAATCTTCCTGGGAGATTTGACCGTCGGAAGAGCAAGCGCTAGGAATTTTGCCATGCCGCTTTTTATTTGAGGTTAGGCTCAGTTTGGGGAGCCCCGATGAGTGATAACCACTCCGCGCTGGTGCGGGATGATCTCTGATAGTCTTTCAGGTTTTATATGAGTTGCCGTCAAGACCCTGAAGCTAGGAATATTGCCTTTGCTTCCTTTGCTGGCTTTGCGTCTGCTGTATCGAGACGAATGTTACGGTGGTAACCACTCCGCGCTGGTGTGGGATGATCTCGGATAGTCTTTCTGGTTTTATATGAGTTGCCGTCAAGACCCTGAAGCTAGGAATATTGCCTTTGCTTCGTTTGCTGGCATTACGTCTGCTATATCGAGACGAATGTCATGGTGGTGACCACTCCGCGTTGTTGTGGGATGATCTCCGATAGTTTTTCAGGTTTTATATGAGTTGTCATCAAGACCCTGAAGCTAGGAATATTGCCTTTGCTTCGTTTGCTGGCATTGCGTCTGCTGTATCGAGACGAATGTCATGGTGGTGACCACTCCGCGCTGATGTGGGATGATCTCCAATAGTCTTTCAGGTTTTATATGAGTTGCTGTCAAGACCCTGAAGCTAGGAATATCGCCTTTGCTTCGTTTGCTGGCATTGCGTCTGCTGTATCGAGACGAATGTCACGGTGGTGACGACTCCGCGCTGGTGTGGGATGATCTCCGATAGTCTTTTAGGTTTTATATGAGTTGCCGTCAAGACCCTGAAGCTGGGAATATTGCCTCTGCTTCATTTGCTGGCATTGCGTCTGCTGTATCGAGACGAATGTCACGGTGGTGACCACTCCGCGCTGATATGGGATGATCTCCGATAGTCTTTCAGGTTTTATATGAGTTGCCGTCAAGACCCTGAAGCTAGGAATATTGCCTTTGCTTCGTTTGCTGGCATTGCGTCTACGGTATCGAGACAAATGTCACGGTGGTGACCAGTCCGCGCTGGTGTGGGATGATCTCCGATAGTCTTTTAGGTTTTATATGAGTTGCCGTCAAGACCCTGAAGCTAAGAATATTGCCTTTGCTTCGTTTGCTGGCATTACGTCTGCTGTATCGAGACGAATGTCACGGTGGTGACCACTCCGCGCTAATGTGGGATGATCTCCGATAGTCTTTCAGGTTTTATATAAGTTGCCGTCAAGACCCTGAAGGTAGGAATATTGCCATTGCTTCGTTTGCTGGCATTGCGTCTGCTGTATCGAGACAAATGTCACGATGGTGACCACTCCGCACTGGTGTGGGATGATCTCCGATAGTCTTTCAGGTTTTATATGAGTTGCTGTCAAGACCCTGAAGCTAAGAATATTGCCTTTGCTTCGTTTGCTGGCATTGCGTCTGCTGTATCGAGACGAATGTCACGGTGGTGACCAATCCGCGCTGGTGTGGGATGATCTTCGATAGTCTTTCAGGTTTTATATGAGTTGCCATCAAGACCCTGAAACTAGGAATATTGCCTTTGCTTCGTTTGCTGGCATTGCGTCTGTTGTATCGAGACGAATATCACGATCGTCTCTAGGTTGTTGATGAGCCATCGAGTCTTGGAACTAGGGACTTTGCCATGGCTCCGTTATTTTAACCTTGGGGTCAGTTGTTGACATTGTATCTGCATCCTGCTGGAGTTTGAGAAGAAACGCCGATGTTGACACTGCGCCTACTGTAACGAAATGAATGTCGAGGTGGTCTCTAGGTTATCTACGAATCGTCGAGATTTGGAACTAGAGATTTTGCCGTGGCTCCGCTTTGCTGACGTTGCGTCTACTGTAACGGGACAAATGTTGAGGTGGTCTCTAGGCTGTCTATGAACCGTCGAGATTTGGAACTAGGGACTATGTCGTGGCTCTGTTTGGTGATGTTGCGTCTGAGTCCTGCTGGAATGTGGAGGAACGCTGTTGTAAGTCTCCAGGCTGTAGATGTGGCCGTCGAGATTTGGCTCTTTTCTGATGGAGCCTGGTGGGATGATATGGTTCCCGCTTTGTTTGCGCCCCTGGATTGTATACAGGGATCGATGTGATCTCACCTGTAGGGCAAAAAGTTTCATTTTATATATTTTTTCTTTCCGCGATACTCTATCATTTCAGCTTTTATATCGCGAAAGTCGCGATTGCCCAATCATTTCGGCTATTTGTCTTATTTACTCGCTGCTTTTTTATTGCGAGTTGCCCAACCATTTCGGCTATTTTGCATGCATACATTTTTACTTGCTGATTTTGTTGCAAGTTGCCCAATCATTTCGGCTATTTCGTATGCATTTGTGGCTCGCTGACTTTTCGCTGCGAGTTTGGGATTTGATACTGATTTAGGCATTAGCATCGTTACAACTGGGATATTGTCAGGAGCGAATCATCATTTGCCTTTATTGATGTCGAACAAAGATGGCTTAGTAAACAGGGTTAGGATCCTGTCGACTAAGGCTTTTGACTTCATGAGCTGTAAGGGTCTCATAAAGGTATTTCTCCCTACGAGTCGTGAGGATATCGTAGGTGCGTTTTCTCCTTAGGAATCGTGAGGATTTCTAAGTGTGTGTGTTCTCTTATAAGTCGTAAGGATCTTACAAGAGTGTTTTCTCCTTATAAGTCGAGAGGACTTACAAGGGTCTTTTTCCATATATGCATATCCCCAGTCTCTGGTGGGACTTTGTTAGAGAAATGTTTATTCGCGCCCGTGGATTGTATACAAGGGTCAGTATTGAAACGCTTGTAGGGAAATCTGGGAAATGTGATGGCTTAAGAACAGGTTCTGATCCCTGTAGCTTAAGGCTTTTGAACCCTATGAGCCGTGAGGGTCTCAAAGGAGAATTCTCCTTACGAGTCATGAGGATCTCGTAAGTGTAATTTCTCTTTAGGAATCGTGGGGATCCCTAAGTGTGTTGCTCCCTTGTGAGTCGTAAGGATCTCACGCAGGTATTTTCTCCTCACAAGGTCGAGAGGACCTTGCAAGTGTCTTTTAACGAGATTCCGCCCTTTTGGGTTTTCACAAACTCGCCGGTAGTCCTGCTGTTTTTACTCATGGAGCCCTTTCGGGTTTTCATCCGTGCCCATTTTGCTTGTGGTCGTACCCTTTTTTTTTGTAATGCGTCAGCCCTAAGATGCCGCGGTTTGTAGTAGTTTAACGACGTTTAGGTCAGTAGCCAGTTTTAGGACATAGTGGTCCATTGTTAGTTTAAGGACGTTTCGGTCTGTAACTAGTTTTAGGACATAGTGGTCCATTGTTAGTTTAAGAACGTTTTGGTCCGTAACTAGTTTTAGGACATAGTGGTCCATTGTTGGTTTAAGGACGTTTCAGTCTGTAACTAGTTTTAGGACATAGTGGTCCATTGTTAGTTTAAGGACGTTTCGGTCCGGGGGCTTTCTCTATGAATGAGAACGATGCCCCCGGCATGTCCATCTCTTTCGGAACATGTGGTTGTGGCGGGTTCATCTTCCAGCTTCCGGACAGCGCGAATTTGCCCAGTTGGTATTGGTCCTCAATCCAGCCTTTGAAGACGAAGCAATCTTCGATTAGATGGCTTATTGCTTGGTGGTAAGGGCAGTAATTAGGATTGTTGACATTACCTGGCTGCAACGGACGTTTAGGATCCGGCAGACTGGTGAGTCTGTTGCGCACTGCCAGCTCGAACAGTCTCCTCGTTTTATCCCGAGAAAACGAGTAAGGACGTCCCAGTCTCTCCTCGAGGGATGGGCGTGGACGAGCGTTGTTTTGGCGAAAAAGCGGCTTTAAGTTGCTCGGCTGTTGTTGAGTATTGGCGACGAAGGTTGCTTTCCCTTTCCCTTTTTCATTCCGTGGATCCGGCATCAAAGAGGAAGGCCTGCGGCCCATCTGGTCCATTTGGGCCAACTTGTCAATCTAGGCCTGAAAAGTGGTCGGCTTGAAAAACATCATGAATTGTGAAATGGTCGCTTGAGGGTCGAGAGTAACCACGAACATTCCTACCGCAGGCGCTTCTTCAATGCGCTACTCGCATTTCGACCATAAATTTCGCCACCGTATCGCGTATTTCACCCACGTTTTACCTGGCTTTACCCTGGCGTTAATCAGTGCGGTGATCGGGGTGCGCTCGCTAGCACTTGCGAAACGCTGGGTGAATAGCAACTCTATCTCCGTAATAGTTTTGAAGGAATCGTTGGGAAGCTCTGAATACCATTCGAACGCCGTCTCCACCAAGCTGCCGACGAATTGGCAAAGCAGTAGCTTATCATCCCCTCCAGTGTTGCCGCACAAGGCTCTAAATTGAGAAACATGTTGGTGCGGGTTCCGCGTCCCCTTATATACATGGAATTTAGGGATCGTGTATCCCGGCGGGTACTTTATTTGGTCGTACCAACCTGGATAGGGTCGTCTAGTTTTAACAATTTGGTCGGCCGCTTCATTCGCCTGATGAACTCGTATCTGTTGAGCGATGTAACCATCCAAGGCGGCTCTTGAGATGGTCTCCTCTTTGGCTGCTGAAAAAGCCGGCAGAGGATTTGATGTCTCTCCTCTATCATCCTCAATTATTACTGGAGGATCTTCGGCTGGAGGGTCCGGCTGGATCATCTTGCCCATCATATCTTGGAACAGAAGGGCCATTTGTTTTATATTGGCCGCTTGTTCCGCGGCCTCTTTGTCCTTCTTCTCAAGCATTCTCCGAAAGAACTCACCATCAGTTTCCTGCTCACGGCGCTGCTCCGAGGATGTCTCTGGGCTTGCTTTCGGTCCTGTGAGTGCGGCCATAGCTGTTAACATCTCTTGGAGCTTTTGTTGTTGTTGCTCCTGAGTCTTAGTCAATGATCGCGTAAGCGGTCGATGACTTATGGAGATACGACTATCCTCTTTTCCGGATGCCATATAGACGGTATGCACCACCATGCCCCTAGACTTAGGGCGTTTAGTCTTAGTGCCCTTGCGATTCGTCACAGATGCAGGGATTTTCTCCGGCCTTCTCCTCTTGTGGGCGGTCAAATTTGAGGGAGCCGTTGCAGTGGGCATCCAACTAGCTGTCGCCTTCTGTGGATTGCCAGGATGGTTGTCTTCTCGCTGAACTTTCACCTTTTTCAGTCGGCGAGAGTAATCTTGATCAATCACCGAGCCTTGGACTTGACGCCAGACCTTGTAAATTTTAGAGGACAGCCGCTGAGGGGGCTGCTCCTGCTTCGCCTTTGGGGCATTCTCCATAGGTGGAGGAGATCTTTTCAGCACAACAGTTGGCGAGTTCTTGCGGACCTTCCTTAATGGTTCAAAGCTGTTCCCAGTTGGAACAACAGCATCGACTTCCACCATTGGAGCTGGCGGAGTCAGTCCAGAAGGGGAATTGCCCCCAGCCTTTCTTACTCGGCGCCAGTGGCGACGTCGAGCCGATGGTACTGGCTCAGCTATGGGGGTGGCTTCCTCATGCCCCCTGTGTTGGTCATAAGTTGTCGTTGTCAGCCTATTGAAGACTGATGTCCGCTGAGTGGGGATGGCCAACCTATCGAAGGCAGACTTCTGAGCAGGGGAAGCAGCCTTGACGATTTCTCCTGAAACAGGAGCTAAAACAGTCAGTCTTATGAAGACCGAACCTTTGGCAGGAGAAGCCGCTTTGACGACTTCGGGAGCAGGAATGACTATCTTTTTCGGGATAACCCTTTTTGGTATCGCGGGCTTCTTCACGGGCCCGTTGGAGATTTGGCCCAGTCTGCTGAAAACTGAGGCGCTTGGTTTGGGCAACCCGTTGAGAGGGGCCGCAGTAGTTGCAAGCCGATCAAAGATCGACTTCTTCTGAGCTTCTTGCAATGGTACAGGGGCATTGAAGCTCATCAGTAGGATCATGGTCCTAAAGAACAGCCCAGTGGTGGCCTGAGTTACTTGCTCCACTGGCATCTTGAACAAGGAGGCCGCTTGGGGCCCATAGGTTACTCCTCCGGATGAGGCGGAACAGGAGTTGCAATTGCAGCTGGAGCGGTTAGAGGCCATCGATGTTCTTTTTTCTGCATGAGAGCAAAACCAAATCTTAGTACCTCGAACCCAAGGGCAACCATATTAGACCACGATTCGTTCGCGAACATGACACACGAAGAAGGAGTGGAAAGAGGAAAATGTCCCACTGGGCGTGCCAGAATCTGTTCCCCTCCGGATACAGAGACGTGACCGCGCAGGTTCGTTTTGCCTGAATTCGGGGGAAGATACTAATTGGTGCTATCCGTCCACCTCTCCGAAGATGCCAAGTTGATTTATGACACCATGTATTGAAGGTTTAAACGGATGCGGCCGATTTAGCAGACTTCGTCAGATTCCCCCTCATTTGAGGTTTTTTTTATTGTGGGGACGCTCTTCCCTGCAGGCGCAATCCCCTGCAGTTAATTATGCTACCGCATCGCGGTAACCACTTTCTCCTTCTCCATATGATCACTTCGTGTCGTGTGTGTTTGTTTTGTTTTTGGTTGCCCGTGGATTGTATACGGAGACTAATTTATGTGGTCGCCCGTAGGGCGTGGATTAGTCCTAATCCGTATCTTCTTAGATTTGGGTTTGGGGTTGGGTTTAAGAATACGTTAGTCTCATTTGAAACTAAGATCAACTTAAACGTTTGTTAATGACACGTTAGTCTAAATTTAGACTAAGATCAACTTAACGGGATCGTTTAGATCCGACAAAAGAGCATTTGGGCTCTATTGTTTAGTTTAAGGATATTGCGGTCGATTACCAGTTTAAGGACATGGTGGTCCAATGTTAGTTTAAGGACATTACGGTCCAATGTTAGTTTAAGGACCTCTCGGTCCAGTTTAAAGACATCATAGCCTATAAAGGTTAAGGACATCATAGTCCATGGGTTTAAGGACCCTACGGTCCAAGGTTAAGGACATCATAGTCCATGGGTTTAAGGACCCCACAGTCCATAGTTTAAAGACATCATAGTCTATAAAGTTGAAGGACATCATAGTTCATGAGTTTAAGGACCCCACAGTCCGTGGAATGATTGGTTATCGGGACCCATCACCTCTCTGAAGACGTTGAAGGATTACAACGACAAATATCAAAGGAGTGAAGAGATGTACCCTTGAACCGATGTAGATTGGGAAATCTGTAGTCCAATTTAGGACTAAGATCAATTAATCAGATTATGAGCACATGGGCTCAGTTAAATCTGAATTGAGGACTTATGGCCAACTTGGGCTAAGTCCAATTAGGTTTGAAATGTTGGACCTTTGTTTGGACTGTTGAAGATTTGTCTGGGTTCAGCCTCCCATTATTTAGCAATGCTAAGCATGAGTCTGGGTTCTGACAATATTTTTATCTTTTATTGAGTGCTGAGCACTCATATACCATATGAGATGATCAATCTTGGAAGACAAGGGTGTACTTGAGGCTCAGTAAAAAGGGAAGTCTTGCCTCGGAAAAACTTAGCCAATTTGGGCTAGGACTAATTTGAATATAATGTTAAACACTAGCACATATTTGGCGGTCACGTGTTCCCACGTGATGTGCTTAAAATGGTGTTAAACACTAAAAGAATGAAGTGCTTAAAATAGTGTTAAACACTAGGGACAAAATGCTCAAAAGAGTGTTAAACACTAAAAATGAGGCAGTCACGTGGGGTCACGTGAGACGCCTGAGAATTGGGCTAGACTTCCTTTATTTTACTCTTAAAATTTGTAAATAAGTGTTAAACACTTAGTCTTTGTAATCATCACGTGTGGACACGTGATAGTGCCCATGTATTGGGTGTTAATTCCTCTGTTTTCCCTCATTTGCCTTTTAAAAAAGGTGTCTTTCAGAGGTCTGTTCCCCTCCGAACACGGAGACGCGACCCCGCAGGTCCGTCTTGCCTGAATTCGAGGCAGATACTAATTGGTTCTATCCTTCCACCTCTCCGAAGATGCCAAGTTGATTTATGACACCATGTATCGAAGGTTTAAACGGATGCGGCCGATGTAGCAGACTTCGTCAGATTTTTCCTCGTTTGAGGGGTTTTTGATTGTGGGGACGCTCTTCCCTGTAGGCGCAAGCCCCTGTAGTTAATTACGCTACCGCATCGCGGTAACCACTTTCTCCTTCTCCAGATGGTCACTCCGTGTCGTGGGTGTTTGTTTTATTTTTGATTGCCCGTGGATTGTATACGGAGACTAATTTATGTTGTCGCCCGTTGGGCGTGGATTAGTCCAAATCTGTATTTTCTTAGATTTGGGTTTGGGGGTTGGGTTTAAGGATACATTAGTCTCATTTAGGACTAAGATCAACTTAAACGTTTGTTAAGGATACGTTAGTCTAATTTCAGACTAAGATCGACTTAACGGGATCGTTTAGATCCAACAAAAGAGAATTTGGGCTCTATTGTTTAGTTTAGGGACATTGCGGTCAATTAGTTTAAGAACATTATGGTCTAATGTTAGTTTAAGGACATTACGGTCCGAGGTTAAGGACATCATAGTCCATGGGTTTAAGGACCCTACAGTCCAAGGTTAAGGACATCATAGTCCATGGGTTTAAGGACCCCACAGTCCAGTTTAAAGACTTCATAGTCTATGAAATGTATGGTTGTCGGGACCCGTCACCTCTCCGAAGACGTTGAAGGATTACAACGACATATATCAGAGGGGTTCAGAGATGTATCCTTGAACCAATTTTGGTTGGTAGAGCTGTAGTCCAATTGGAGCTAAGATCTGTTAAAAGATTTATGAGCATATGAGCTCAATTAACCTGAATCGAGAACTTATGGCCAATCTTGGGCTAAGTCCAATAAAGTTAAAATGTTTAACATTTATTTTAGGCTGTTGAGCATTTATTTGGGCTTGGCCCTTTTAGCAATTCTGAGCATTGATTTGAGTTTTGACAGTATTTCTGTCTTTTATTGAATACTGAGCATTCATCATAGCTCTGGGGCTTATTAAAGAACAATTTATGTTCTATCAGCGCACACGTGAGGAGCACGTGGTGCACTTAGCGCTTTGTGCCAGTCAAAGAGCGCAGTGCGCTTCTACCGAGTAGCGCACATGTGAGGGACACATGGTGCGCTTGGCGCTAAGCGCCAGATGATGAGCGCGGTGCGCTAATTTACAAGCGCATTGTGCAATTAGTTCAGTGGCGCACAAGTGAGTGACGCGTGGTGCGCTTGGCGCTGAGTGCTAGTCCATGAGCGCAGTGCGCTAGTTCAAGAGCGCAAAGCGCTAACTGTTGAGTGGCGCACTCGTGAGTGACACGTGGTGCGCTCGGCGGTGAGCGCCAGTCCAAGAGCACAGAAGCGCATTTGATCAATTTTATGATCTAGGGAAATAAATTCTCCCTTAGAAGAGACTTTGTCTCAAGATCCTAAGAACAAAAGATCTTACTTTTTAGGGGATGCTTCAATCTTTTGTATTGATGAAAGGCTTTGCTTTTATGGATCTGTGATCCTTAAGAGAATTGAATTATTCTCTCCCCTTTATTTTATAATGAGATGTTCATGATCTCTTTTTGTAAAAGACAATTTGTCTTATAGATCTATGATCTGTGAGAAAGAAGTAAATTCTTCTTTTTACTTATGATGAGATCTTTTGATCTCTTTGTTCTTTTACCTTGAAGAAAAGAAGTTCTTCTATTGAGAGTTTGGCTCTTCTTTCTGAGATTTTTCTCAAAGCTTATGGGGGGTTCCTCTCTATGCTTCAGTATCTCTTTTTCTGTATTCTTTTTTCTCGACTTGAAGTCTAGGGGCTTTTATATAGGGTGAGTTGATCAATTCAATCAGTTAAGAAGATCTTTTCTCCAATTGATTTGGGGAATTTCCCATCGTTGGATCTTTGATCCAAGGGCTTCTGATTTATAGAAGGCAATCTTCTTGTTTTTTAACAAGATTGGGAAATCTTCTAAACAGAATTTATTCTATGTTTTTGGTGATTTTTAATCACCATTGGATCATTAATCCAATGGTGCTCTGATTTACAGAGCACGATTTTGTTATTTGGAAAGATTTTGAGAAATCTTTCCTTAACAGAATTTAATTCTGATTAATTAATGATTTAACATTATTATTAGATCTTTGATCTGACGGTGGGGAGCTTTTAGTTCCAGCGCTAGCGCACCCATACTTTGCACGTGGTGTATTGCTTAGAGTGCAAGGCACTTAGCGCTAGCGCACCCGTGCTTTGCACGTGGTGCGCTGCTTAGAGCGTAGCGCACTTAGCGCTAGCGCACACGTGCTTTGCACGTGGGCGCCGCTTTAGAGTCTTTGACTCTTACTGCTAGCGCATTTTAATACTAGCGTTGTTTCCCCAATCAGAGCAAAGCTCTGTTCAAATTCCGAGATTTGAAATGAAGCGACGGTTTTGTTTCCCTCAATCAGAGCAAAGCTCTGTTTTAAAATTCAAAATTCAAAATTGAAGCAACGCTTCAGATCCAGCGCTAGGTGCGTCACGCTCCACGTGTCAAACACGGATACGCTAGTGCTAGGTGTGCTACGCCCTAGGCAGTGCACCCCCAATCAGAGCAAAGCTCTGTTTTAAAATTCAAAATTCAAAAATTGAAGCAATGCTTCAGATCCTGCGCTGCGCGCTACGTGTCAAAAGCGGGTGTGCTAGCGCAGGCTGCGCTGCGTGCCACGTGTCAAACGTAGGTGCGCTGCGCTCTTAGTAGCGCACCGCGTGCAAAGCACGGGTGCGCCAGCGCTGGAATTTTAAAATTCCTCACCGTTAGATCAAAAGATCTAATAATAATGATAAATCATTAATTAATCAGAATTAAAATTCTGTTATGGAACGATCTTTCCAATCTTGTTAAAAATAAGAAAATTGCCTTCTGTATAACAGAAGCCCTAGGATCAAAGATCCAACAGTGGAGAAACATCCCCAAATCAATCAGAGAAAGATCTCTTTAACCGATTTAACAAATCAATTTGCCCTAATTAAAGGCCCTAAGACTTCAAGTCTGAGATAGAGAAACCCCCCTACAAATTTTGAGAAAACTTAAAAGAAAGAGAGCAAGCTCTTAAAAGAAGATCATTTCTTCAAGGTAAAAAGAACGATTCCTGCACAAAGAGATGAAATCATCTTATTAAAATAGAAGAATTATCTTCTTAAATGATTATAGATCTGCAAAAGACCAAGTTCTTTTATAAAAGAGATCAAAAGATCTCATCATAAAAACAAAAGAAGTATTTACTTCATTCACAGATCGTTGATCTACAAAGGCAAAGCCCTTCCAAAAATAAGAACTGTTGTTCTTGAATCTTGAGGCAAATCCTCTTTTAAAAAGAACATAAATTTGTTCACAGATCATAACTTTGATCAAATGCGCTTTGCGCTATTGAAAAGTGCCTTGCACTCTTGAACTGTGCTTTTACGCTTCTTGGACCGGCGCTCAGCGTCAAAACGTGCCACGTGTCAACCACGTATGCAACTTGCGCTTTGCGCTTCTGAAACAGCGCACTGCGCTCATGGGCTGGCGCTCAGCGCCAAGCGTGCCACGTGTCACTCACTGGTGCGCCACTAAACTAGCGCAACGCGCTCATAAATTGAAAGCGCAATGCGCTCATAAACTAGCGCTTAGCGCTAAGCGCGACACGTGTCCTTTTCGGGTGCGCTACTTGACAGAAGCGCAATGCGCTCTTTAATTAGCGCAAAGCGCCTGGCGCGCTGTCAGAACACATTGTTCTGATGAATGCTATGCATTCAATACAAGACAAAAAAATGTCTAGATCTAATACTCGGCATTATTAAAAGGGCCAAGCCCAAGTAAAGGCTCAACAGCCCAAAACAATAAAATGTTAAACATTTTAATTTTATTGGACTTAGCCCAATTCTGACCATAAGTCCTCAACTTATATTTAATTGAGCCCATCTGCTCATGAATATTCAATAGATCTTAGTCCCAAACTGGACTACAGATCTTTCAACCAACTCACACCGGTTCGAGGGTACATCTCTTTACTCCTCTGATATCTGTCGTTGTAATTCTTCAACGTCTTCAGAGAAGTGACGGGTCCTAATAACCACACATTTCTACGGACTTTTGAAAGTGTACGGTAGAGCCCCGGCCGTCTTTCCGAGGTCAAAATGCGGAAACGAAAACTTTTTCAAAACTTTAAACCGGCGCTATCGTATGCTTAAAACCCGGATCGAACCATTAACCTACAACTAGCAATCAAGAGAAGGGATAGAAAGGCTATACCGATCAATCCGTGTCCTTCGGTCTTTGGCCACCATCCCAACCTCATCGCGGCAACTCCGGTCTCGATCTCCTCGTCGGAAAGGGCACCATATCTACGAGTCTTTTTACGGGCTTCCGCTTCATCCGAAGCAACTCGGGCACGATGTGTGCTAGCCGACGTGTCCAAGGTGATGTAGAGAATGTTTGTGATCACTTTTTCTCTTGCATCCATTGATTTGGATGGAGGTTAGAGGTGTTGCCATTAATGGAGATTATGAGCTAGAGGAAGAAGAAGAAGAGGCTATCTTTGTTTTTGTGTTTTTCAATTGATAAAAAGAGAGCAAGAAGAAAATAATACAAGAGCCAACCTTTCCCTTGGCTGCCCCTCTCTCTCCTCTCATCAAATCAAGACTCAAATCCATCATATAATGTAACACATGCACAAGAAAAGAGACCATGAGTCATCACTTGTGCATGTGTCATAATTAATGATCTTAATCATGATTTTGTGCTCATAATTTCCATTAACAAACATTAATCCAAATGTTTGCAACAATAAAAAGATACGGCAACATCTAAAGTAAACCCGTGACGAATCACAAGGATACCCCTCACCTGTATATACATACCTGCATCCGCATTTCGACTGAATGCGAATGCGACGAGACTAAAGTAATCCAACAAATCTAATACTAGGATCCGGCTTAAACCAAAGCCCATTGGTATGATCCGCCCGATCATGATCCGTGCACTACTGCACGTATATGATCGGACCCTGCCATATATCATACGGCCTCTACAACGTTTCACCCGAAACTTGAGAAACTGTCTGTGGGGGACTCTAAAGACTCGTCAATATTTTGGCTGTGGATTTAACTACTAGCACGTCAGAGGTATTAGCCGTACGTAACGGGCTACCAGGTATTGACCAAAAGGGAGGTCGATGAGCAAACTCATCTTGACACCCTACTGAGCCTGTCAGTGACAATATTCGTACAGTCCGGTCCGTTCGTCTATGAGCATCGCATGTCGGGCCTAGTGGGTTGGTAAAAGTCAGACCCTAAAAGAGGTACAAGTCGTGTCGGAGTGTAGCCCAGAACACCCTGAGATACTACTGGAATACCTACCAGTAAATCTCCTGCCTTGGCCAAGGACTTCGTGTAATGGCTCTCCTAGACACAGCGCGATCTCACCCCCAATACCGGGAGAGACGAACCCCTGCCGATCCGCTCACTGCCTCCATGTGGCTCGGGACTGTACCCAACTAAAACCTGTTTGCACGACTCCTTTGAGCCATGGTAGGATAGTAATCAAAGCACAGTGGGAACTCACACGAGACAAATGATGATCTCAGGTCGATGAACTAACCTATACACAAGTCACCCGGGAACTGCTATCTGACGTCAGGTATAATACCAACTAGCATGTTCCCAGGGAGTCCTGTCCGGTATACTCATAACCCAATGTGCACATGTATACATCTTAGGTGAACCAACTGACACCAATGGCTTGTGAGAATGGCCACCGCCCCTCGTCGGGGTCTCGACTGTATACACTAGTCTACTGGCGGAGTATCGATGCCCAGTCTCGAAACTCCCACGACTAGGGACCACTTTAAAGATGTGCTTATAGACTACCCAACTCTCACGTATATGATCGCCATCATGCTGCTGGTAGTCAAGCAAGAATCCTAAGGGCTCTATCAACGTGTAATAGCGACCTGTAAGGTCACCTAAAGCAGTACACGATGATAAAGATAAACCATGGTAGCATACTATTCTCCATCAACGTATAATAGTGAACCACAATGTCACCTAAAGCATGTACACGATGATAAAAACAAACCAGATAGTATACAATCATCCCGAGTAAGATTGTCCTACCGGCATAGGTCCTCCCTCAATCATTGCAATCACGTGCCTATGATCCAATAATTGACTCTAAGGGCACTATATCCAACAATCTCCCCCTTGCACTCAAGGCTAATTATTACAATGTCGCATACTCATAGCCCGTGTGATACCGAACACCCAACTCCTCTACTAATCAGTCTCACAAAGCCCGTTAGCGAAACTATTGCGTTCGAGGAATAGCCTCAGTGAGTGGATCCGCCCTGATGTTTCTTTCTATGTCTCTCTTTATCTTAAGTTTGCGGAGAAAACCATCTCTCGAAATGAGCAATACCTGTCTTAGAATATGTATAGATATCTGATGGGACCTAGTTCATAAATGAACTCCAAATCCAAACTTCTTAGACTGTATCATCAACTGAACTTAATCAGTATCCTGCGCCATGCCTCCCTCAGTATCCCCTTGGACCACCTGTCCAAAATACTGTCCCTCGTTAAAGGGAAAACTACAACTATGATAGTCACTCTGTCATCCAGGTCACCTTGGAAGCCTGGAGTGATAACTTTCTCCCGAAGGAGGATGCCGTTATCATATCCCTAGAACATCAACTTATGTTCTAAAACTGCTTCCGATCGTTTCTCCAGGATTGCAAAAACAACATCTGGTGTGGTACTTGACATCTCATGATCAACTCAATTGCCTAAGCAAGTGATCTTCCAATCACGCACATCCCTCTCCCCTTCAGTCTCTAAGACACCTTTAGAGAGGGTGACTCCATCACCTGCAGGTACACTACCGTGCCAGGAGTCGTCCATTCTAAAACACCTTTAGAATGCTGTCTAAGTACCCAAATTGGAAAACTACCAAAATCTAGATCTAAAACCATAGATCTAGTAACCAGAATATCTGATATTACATCTATATCCTATGTGGAGAAACCACTGTGTGACAACCAAAGTATAACCGATCGTAGTATAGGAATTTCACTTCCTACTCTGTGTATGTCATCCAAATACCAGGACATCACACCCTACTACCTTCTTAACCGATCCATCCCCTATTTTGATGAAGCCAAACCTATGACTGTCACATCAGAAATAGATGATCTATCTCCGCTATATCTGCTTTAGTCCATAAATAGACATAAGCTACCTGTCCACTATGCTTCCGCTACTCCCACTAACTACGACAACCCTCTGGCAGAGTTATATACACGTGCACTTCTAAAGCTAGTTCAGAACGACGCTATACCGATCCTCCTGCCGGGTCTCATAGCCTGGAACAATAGTAGTGTCAAGTTTGGGTAAACAAGAACCTCCGTGCCACCGTCCTTGAGCATACCGAAGTACCTCTCGGGTGCCTGAGGTTACCCACTTTATCTGCGGAGTGGCCAATGGAATGTCAAACCAGATTGAATCTTTAGGTTCTTATCAAATCTTCAGTAATCGTTTGCGGTTCTGGAATCACTTCCAGTTCTACCATACTCCCACTACTGTTTTCTGGAAAAATCCATTTTTATTAAAACTATGGCGAGTCAAGAACAATATCACTATTGATCTTCCAGATGGTAGAAAGTCAACCCTTGTCATAGCCCGGGTCAACCCACAAACAGCCATTACAGAAACGTGCCTTGAGTTATCCAGAGTCTGGTTTTAAGCATAAGCCGGACAACTCCCCGTACCTTAACATTGTAAAGATATGAACTATTCTATATCCAATATAGAAATAGAGGCACTGATTTAATTGGAACCAGATTCAAATCATGCAGTTGTCTCCAGTGCATGTCAACTAAATGGAGAGAGGCCGATCAGCATTACTCAACTTAGGAGTGCTTCCAATTATGAGTAACCTGAAAGAGAAGTAAGTTCTCTTAATCATTACTATCAACTGAATACCAAACACAAGTATCTACATCTTCGATCACCTTGAAGAATCTTGATGCTTGCAACGCCTGGTTCTCTACTTTATTCTTATACCTATAACTTCTCAAAACTTAGACCTTGCATTTCTACGAAACACATGTCTAAGAACTAGAGAAGTCACAAGTAAACAGAATATAGTACGAGTACCAACCCCTCTGTCCTCATGGACACTGGACAACATACAATACTCTGTATAAGTCCCTTGAGTCTAATAACTCATTCCCTGTGTGTCGTAGGTTGAAAACTGTACTTATGGTTAAGAAGAATTACACCGCTGTTTAATGCTCCTTACCTAACTATCCACTGATATAGGTAAATGTCATAGACATAATTTCAAAAAGTTATATCTCACTTTATAAAAATAAACGTACATATATATCAATTTGAAATTGGTGCATAACAACGGATATTCAAAACCCAATATTTGCCGTCCGGCAGACAACCCAGGTGATTTCCTCAAATATCACCAATTACAACGAATCCTGATATGATGAGGATGATCACCCAATTCCCAATAACTTACTCCCACTCATCATCTGTAAAACCATACAGATGTGAGAATCATACCTGGTAAATACATACCCTGGAGCAAGTGTCTAATTGGGAAATCAGTTTTCTATTAACAATGCACAGTGAAACTGAAACATATAAATGTTTCGAAGGGGTATCCGGGTATTCTTAGTAATGCCTCTTCCATTATCAAATTCACAACTATAACCGTATAATTCTTTGCCATCTCGCCAAATCCCTTTATATGTCTCTAGTCATTACCTTCTGTACACCCTCTTAGGCTAAACGGTTTTCATCCTTCCCTACCGTTCGGCACCAGCCTATGGTTTGGAAGAAGACTATCCAATAAGCATAATAGGTGAACTGTCCTAATCCTAGGAGCACTCGCAATGCGAGAGAAGGTAAAGATGAAAGACAACTGAATAAACCTTTATTCCTATTTCTCCTGAACCAGAATCCATCCCCGAACTAGAACAAGTTCCTTCGAGTACGTATATAACCATAGGATGGAGTATCCAAATAACTGTGGATCTTCGTAGTGATACAGAGTGTTCTGGAGAAATACAAAGGTGATGTAGGATTGGCGAAGAAATACTTGGTTTGGTCGAGAATAGCAGTCGCAATTTACTTTGCCCTCTTACTAATCCCTTTATTTGTCTTAACTTATTACCTTCTGTACACCATCGTTAGGCTAATTGGTTTTATTCATTCCCTACCTTTCGACACCTGCCTATGGTTTGGAAGAAGACTATCCAATAAGCGTAATAGGTGTACTGTCCTAATCTAAGGAGCACTCGCAACCTGAGAGAAGGTAAAAGGAAAAGACAACTGAATAGTCCTATTCGTTTTCTCCAGAACCGGAAACCATCCTCGAATCTGGAACAAGTTCCTTCGAGTTTGTATATAACCATACGATGGTTTTATCCAATGGAAGTGGATGTTCGTAATAATACGGGGTGTCCTGGAGAAAAGGGTAAGAGTAGGAGTGGCAATGAGGTATGCAACTCAGACAATCCAAAAGCCAGTATTTTAAGAAGGTTCGGTTAACTTGGTCACTGAGTTATAGTCAAGGGCCGGGTCATGGTCGCTGCCAAAGAGAGAGAGAAAAGAAACACTCAGCGTGCACTTTAACCTAGATCAGAATGGTTATCACTTTATCTAATCAGGATACCTCCCACTGTATCGTCAAATTCTCCTCCAAACCTGAAAGAAGAATTAGTCGGGATCACCCGAGGAGTAAACCAACTCATCAGTGGGAATCGGGATCCAACTATCATTGCATGATAATGTGATGGAATCCACTCACATTATCACGCTCTAGAAGGTATGCGCATGAAAGGTTCCTAGGCACCCTATAGAGGTCTCACAAGGCATCAACCATGCCAATTTCAAAAATTATGGGTGCCGCGAAACCCTAACGCGGATCGTTGGCTAGAATTCTAGACGAAAATCAAATCTAGTTAACACTTTAACTAAAGATCGGAAGTTACAACCTTTGTAGATCCGGATATCCACTTCCTTAGCTCTACGTGGTCGTCCTCTAGCTGTCCATCTCGAATCTCGGACTCTCGCGACGGCTTCATCGGAGAAGTGAGCGGAATAGGTCGTCGGCTTCATGCCGAAGATGATCTACGTCGAGATTGCATAAGTTCAAGCTCCAACTTCACCAAGTGGTGAGACTTGTGAAGAAAACACCCAAAACAACTTGGCAAGAGGTAGAGGGTGAAGAAATAGGAGGTGGGTTCACTTTAGAATTGGATTTCTCACTTTGGATCTCAAGTTGCCATTGATGTCATCAAGGTTTCTTTCTTGAAGAAGAAGGTCAAGAAGAAGAAAGAATATGATAAGTGTTGTGAAAAAGAATAATAAAATCCAATACTTATCATGTTCTAACCTAGGTTAAGTGTAGAGAATAAACCATGGTCACTTGGATGGGTTAGGGTTAAGCATGAAGACAAAATGGTCTCTTTGGTCAAAGCTTCATGAAGCTTCATGACAAAAACAAACCATTTTATTTTCATTTATCCAATGAAATAAATAAAGAAATGAATAAATAAATGATAAGGCAAAACCCTAATTATCATTTAACCATGGTTTAATTCTTCACACTTAACCAAATGATCAAGTATCATCAAACATGATACAAATATGTGCACAAAAGTATATCACATATACAACTTGCACATCAAGTGAGAAAATCCATATAAAGTGAACCAATACTAGTTAATGCAAAGTAATATATCAAATATATAATTATACATTAAATCATTAAATCAACATTTGATTCAATGATCCGGTCATGTCGCACATAACCGACTAGTATTCAATGTATCGATTTATCGAATCAATGATTCGATAACTAGGTCATATCGAATATAACCAATCGAAACATTTATCGCGGGAATGAAATGCGGTATCACATACGCGCATTATTCTCGGTCCCGCACATATCTCATATGCGCTCCTATTTCGTTTCGCTTGAGCCAGGAAACCTCTGTGTAGGACTCTAAAGACTCGTCAATACGCCGGTAGCAGATGATGATCATATCAAGAACCCATAAGCCGCAAGCGGTCTACTAAACGTAACGGCCATCCGGGTATTGAGCGATCAGAAGATCGACGAGCTAGCCCGCTCACACTCCTGTGAATCCAACCAGTAACACTTACCGTACAGTCCGGTCTGTTCGTCTGATATGTCGCATATCAAGTCTAGGGGTGGTAAACGTCAGACCCCAATAACCGATAAGTCGTGCCGATGTGAGGCTCATAATGGGTCGAGAAACTACTGGTAACACTTACCAGCAAATCTCTGATCAGCCCTGGCCAGGGACTTCCCTCTTACGGCCAATCGAGCACAGCGCAACATCAACCCCCAATACCGGGAGAGACGAAACCCCTCCTATCGCTCATTGCCTCCATGTGACTCGGGACTGTACCCAAAGACCACCGTTTTGCACGCCCTCATGGACGTGGTAAGGTTGAGATCAAAGCACAGTGGGAATCACACAAGACTCTATGACGATCTCGGGTCTACAGACTAACCTGCACAAGTGTCACCTGAGAACTGCCATCTGACGTAAAGTATAATACCATCTGGGAGTTCTCGGCGAGTCCGTCCAGTGTACCCAGTCTCCACTGAGCACCCGTATACCATCTCTGATGTCAAACACCAATGGATATGGGATCATCCATCGCCCATCTCATGGGTCGAGAAGCGTATACGCTAGTCTACTCTGGTATATCGATGCCCCGTCTCGATACACCCACGACTAGGGACCTTGAAGGATGTACTTATGGACTACCATGTCCCCACTAGTATGATCTGCATCACAGTCCAGGTAGTCAAGTACACATCCTAAGTGCTTTACCAACATGTAACCATAAGACAGTTTAAAGAGACAAGTGTACATGTTAAGATAAAGAGTAACCAGATAGCATACTATCATATCGAGCAAGAAAGTCATCTCTATATATGTCCAAGCATCCAATATAATATACATCATCTGTACAATACTGGCCTCTAGGGCATACATACAACTAACAATCTCCCACTTGCACTAGGGCCAGCTGCTGTAGTACCGCATACCGAGCATCCCGAAGAGTCTCTCAAACTATATCTGGGGAATGGCCTTCGTGAGTGGATCCGCCGTGTTGTTCTTCGTGTCAACCCTCCTGACCTCGATCTCCCGGCGATCAACTATCTCCCGGATCAGGTGATACCGCCTCAGAATATGCCTGGATCGCTGATGGGACCTGGGTTCCTTGGCCAAAGCCACCGCTCCATTGTTATCGCAATACAAAGGTATTGGATGCTCAATGGATGGAACCACTCTAAGTTCTGTAATGAACTTCTTGATCCAGACAGCCTCTTTGGCAGCATCGTTGGCAGCGTTGTATTCAGCCTCCATTGTCGAGTCTACCACGATTTCCTGCTTGGAACTCTTCCAGCTAACCGCCCCTCCGTAAAGGGTAAAGACAAAGCCCGACTGCGACTTAGAGTCATCCTTATCACTCTGGAAGCTCGAATCGGTAAAGGACTCCACTTGGAGTTCTCCGTTACCATACACCAAGAGCATCTCTTTAGTCCTTCGCAAGTACTTGAGAATGCTCTTCACAGCTGTCCAGTGACTCTCTCCAGGATCAGCTTGATACCAGCTCACTACACTTAGTGAGTATGCAACATCGGGTCTGGTACATAGCATCGCGTACATGATAGAGCCTACAGCCGAAGCATAGGGTATCCCTTGCATGCGAGCTCTCTCCAAATCAGTCTTGGGAGACATCTTTTTGGAGAGAGTGACTCCAGAGATCGTGGGTAAGTTCCCACGCTTGGATTCTTCCATACTAAACCTCTTTAGTATGGTGTCAATGTACCTGGATTGGGACAATCCCAATATCCGTTTGGATCTATCTCTATAGATCCTGATTCCCAATATGCAGGAGGCATCACCAAGATCTTTCATTGAGAATCTTTGTGATAAGAAGAGCTTGACCGATTGCAGCAAAGGAATATCATTTCCTATCAAGAGTATGTCGTCCACGTACAATACGAGGAAGACAACCTTACTCTCTGCCACCTTCTTGTAAATACAAGGTTCATCTGGGTTTTTGACGAAATCAAACTCTTTGATAACGACGTCAAAGCAGATGTTCCAACTCCGCGATGCTTGCTTTAATCCATAAATGGATTTAAGCAGCTTGCACACCTTCCCGCTGCTCCCACTGTCTACGAAGCCCTCTGGCTGAGTCATGTACACGCACTCTTCTAAATCACCATTTAGAAAGGCGGTCTTAACATCCATTTGCCAGATTTCGTAATCATGATATACAGCGATGGCAAGCACGATCCGGATGGATTTAAGCATAGCTACTGGAGAAAAGGTCTCGTCATAGTCCACACCTGGTCTTTGACGAAAACCCTTTGCTACAAGTCTAGCTTTGAAAGTCTCTACTTTCCCATCTACACCAAGTTTTTTCTTGAAGATCCACTTGGTCCCAATAGGTTTTACCCCTTCAGGAGCAACTTCCAAAGTCCATACTTTGTTGGTGTACATGGATTCCATCTCGGACCGCCTAGCATCCAGCTATTTCACAGAGTCACCACTCGTGATGGCCTGCTCGAAACTAGTCGGGTCATCATCTTCCATGATGCAATCCTCACTTCCACCATCGATGAGAAAACCGTAGTATCTCTCAGGTGGACGAGAAACCCTACCAGATCGGCGGAGAGGCTGGGGTTCGTCGGGTACTACTGAATCTTCTGGTTCCACTAAATCTTCAGTTATAGTTTGTGTTTCTGGAACTTCTTCCAGTTCTACCTCAGAGCCACTAATCTCTTTTGCAAGAAATTCCTTTTCTAAAAAGGTGGCATGTTGAGCAATAAACACTTTTTGTTGTTCACTGTGGTAGAAAAAATATCCATTTGAATGTTTAGGATATCCCACAAACTTACATAGAACTGACCGTGCCTCGAGTTTGTCTGGATTTTGTCTTTTGACATAGGCCAGACAACCCCATATCTTAATTCGTTTAAGACATGGTCTCTTCCCACTCCATATATCATATGGTGTGGTAGGTACAGATTTAGTTGGAACTTGATTCAATAGGTATGATGCTGTCTCCAGCACATATCCCCAGAAGGAAATAGGTAACTCAGCTGTGCTCATCATAGAGCGCACCATATCTAATAGGGTGCGGTTCCTCCATTCTGATACACCATTGTGCTGTGGTGTATATGGAGGAGTCAGCTGAGAGAGAATCCCATTCTCTTTTAGGAAGTCCAGGAATTCATTGCTCAAGTATTCACCTCCTCGATCAGATCGAAGGATTTTAATACTTTTTCCGGTTTGTTTCTCGACTTCTTGTTTATATTCTCTAAATTTCTCAAAAGCTTCAGACTTGTGTCTTATCAAGTACACATGTCCGTATCTTGAGAGATCGTCAGTGAATGTAATGAAGTACGAAGAACCATCCCTGGCATGTGTAGACATGGGACCGCATACATCACTATGTATTAGTCCCAAGAGTTCGGTAACTCTTTCTCCGTGCCCGTAAACGGAGTTTTGGTCATCTTGCCTTTGAGACATGACTGGCAAGTGTCATAAGATGAAAATTCGAATGGTTTCAAATACCCATCCTTATACAACTTAGCCAGTCGTGTCGCATTGATGTGACCCAGTCTACAATGCCACATGAAGGATTCGTTCAGTTCAGAACTCTTCCTCTTGTGTGTGTTTGTTATACTCAGAACTGTTGATTGATTTAGAACATAAATGCCATTGCACAACGTGCCTGATCCAAACAACTTTTGGTTACGGAAAATATTCATAACATTGTCCTGTAATGCAAAATTATATCCCTCTTTGCTCAACGAAGAAACCGATATAATATGGCATATCAGGTTCGGCATGTAATAGCATTCGTTCAGAACCAATGTATTACCAGTTGGTAATGCAAGGTGATATTCCCCGACAGTCTTAGGTGCAACAATTGCACCATTTCCAACTCTAATGTCTTTATCACCTTCTCCAAGTTCTCTACCTTTTCTAAGCCCATGTAACTGATTACATATATGGGATCCTGATCCGGTATCTAATACCCAGGACGTAGAGCAAATGGAGAAACAGTTCTCAGTAACGAACACACCCGAAGAAAATGCATCAGCATGTACTTTCTTCAATCGGGTGGCATGGGAATCCTGGTATTCCCCTATATCCTGTTCATTCCTATAACTCTTATAAGAATGAACGGAACCAACGTTCCCCAGCACAGTATAACATGCGGGTTCGGTCAATACATCCATATTATTATCTTTATTAGGGCATGAAATGGTCGCTACCTGGAGAGAGAGAGAAGAAAACACTTTAGCGTATGCTCGTGCAAGATCAGATTGGTTATTATCTTATCTAATCAGGATGGCTCCCACTGCTTTTTATCAAATCTTCCTTCAAACCCTAAAAGGAAAGACTAGCCGGGATTAATTACACACTACAAGTTCGCCAATCTTTCAGCCAGGCCAGTGTCGGTACTTTGAGGGAGGTCCCCCGTGCTTTCGCACGAACCTAATTAATGTAAACCTCGTTTTCCCAGAGGCGTTACCTCGTTAACACCTTTCTAGACACCTACTTGATCGGCTAATTGTAATGTGTAAAACTCTCCCAGGAGTAACTCTTACTCGCAGCGGGTATCGGGATCCAACTATCTCATAGAAGGTATGCAATCTCATTGCAAATTTCAACACTTGAAATTCCAGATAATATTTTGCCCCTAGTGTGCCATGACCTTGACAGAGGTCAACAAATCATAGTGCACTAGTCAAGTTCAACCCGTCATTTCTTGATTGAATCAAACCCACTCGCACGACCCTTGACTGAGGTCAACAAGGTCGTACGACTACCCTAATCCAATCACATCTCATGCTTTGCAGATAATTACTAGTTAGCTACCGCACACTACGCCTTGACAGAGGTCAACAAACGCAGCACGAATACTAAATAGTTTTTATCTGAAATGACGGAGGGCTACGTCAGGTTTCTCTGAAAACCTATTGCGTAATGAACTTGATATCGTTGTAGAATCACATGAAGTTTTGAAATGGAGTGATTTTGAGGCTTTTCCAGTTTTTCTAAAGGGGTCACTCCCGGTGAAGGGATCGTCGGCCCTTTCCTCGTCGAATGAGGTGCGGGATATATCATATATATCACTGTGCAAAGCAGAAACTATAAAAGCAATCAAAAACAAACCGAGTGTGTAGCATCTGCCAGTTATTGCTAAAGGAGTCACTCCCGGTGAAGGGATCTCGGTCCTTTCCTCATCGAATAAGGTGCAGGGTATATCATATATACTGCTATGCAAAGCAAGAACTGTAGCTACCTGTTTTTTTTAAAATTTGATTCTACAACATCTTAGGTTTCTTTTCTTTCATTAATCACATTAATGAAGTCCTATTATTTAAATACCTAAACATCACAGATAAATACGACGTACACTTATGCCATCCGCATTCGCCTGGATGTCCCCTCGTGCACCGTTAGGTTAGGTAACTAACGACAGAGCAGGACAGGGCTAGTGCGGGTGCAAAACATAAGTAACGTCTATATAATATATCATATATACTATATACTGTATCTATCACAGAACATCACATGATCACATCACAGATAAAGCAGCAGAAGAAACATATGAAATATTGGATATACTAGGACGTCCGTGTTTTCAATACGAGCCAGTATAAAACACGGATTCCACGGTCGTGATGAATAGCCAATCCCACACCCCTAGACCCCTACGAGAGCGGCAAGCAACCCTGCCAATTCTAGGGTTAGGAGACCCGGACTCGACTCCTCGAGTTGGTCTCCCACTGGACCCCAGAACCCGGTTACTTGTGCTCCCCTCCTTGGGTCTATCCTAATGCGGAAAAGTAAATAATATACAAAGGGTGACAACTTCCGCAACCTGGAAGTGCCCCAAATAAAAGAATATTACATACAAGTTTTTACATGAATGAAAATGAAAAACACCCATCTCACATAAAAAAAACCCCGGCTATTCGAACACGACAATCCAATATAACATATATAGCAACACATAACATCACATGTCATCAACGTAAGTAAATATGCGCATCCCAATTTTCGTTGACATATAGCAACGAAACCGGCGATATCACATATTACACTTACGGTCACAGAAAAGAAAGTGTAAAACTACAACAGTTGGAATCCGCAACCCTTTTAGACATCACATGCCTAATCAAAATGAAATACTTAGACATCACATGCCCAACAATTATAAACCCCGCATTTTAGTCTCATTATCGAAAACTCTTTTCAATATCATATGGGACTAAACTGCTAGATTTATAACATTCATTCAGTTATCTCATAACTGTTTGTGAATTCCAATTATTGTATCCCATTCCGGATAAATAGAAAATATTAAACTTTCCGATCGAACATTCGAACACCCAAGTTTTTCCGAAACCGTCCAACACATGAAATAAGTTCAAAGACATTCATTTCATGCCTCAGTACCAACGGTCCAGCCGTAGAAGGGTCAAGCCAACGCCTCACATGTGGCACGCCGTACTGCCCCAAACCCGAAGGTTCAAAGGGCAGTTCAAGACGGTCACATAATCGAGTTAAGGTTTGTTGTCTTCTAGAGGGACCATCGCGTTACTTGCACTACTCAAAACGTCTTTAAACCATAGAAAGAGCCAACACTTGGAAATATTCCGGCAGGGGAAAAGTTGGGTATTTTCATCCGGTCGAACTTTTTAACATATTCTTAAAATATCCGGAAAAACACATAGACGAAATTTGATAATTCGATCGAACTATCGAAGCTCCAAAACAACCCCAGAAAATGCAACTCTTGAATAAATTTTAAAAATTCCCAGGAAAACCAGCACTAGAAACTAAGAATTACCGTGCAGAATTAATTGTTTAATGAGGCCGTACGGCCGCGGAACCGCCGCATGATCCATGCTCATGCCGCGGAACCGCGGCGACTTGGTGGATTTGGGCTGTCGAATTTCACAGTAACTCTTAGAATCACCTGCTGATTTTTCTGCATATTTTTAATTTGGAAAAATCCCAGATTTTAGAAAATGTACAGAGAGCATTTTGTGAGTTAGGGTTTCGGTTCGTTCGGACTTCAAACTCCGTCTAGACTTCGCCTAAGGCTCTAGCTAGGCTCTGATACCAGTGAAAGGTTCCTAGGCACCCTATAGAGGTCTCACAAGGCATCAACCATGCCAATTTCAAAAATTATGGGTGTCACGAAACCCTAACGCGGATCGTTGGCTAGAATTCTAGACGAAAATCAAATCTAGTTAACACTTTAACTAAAGATCGGAAGTTACAACCTTTGTAGATCCGGATATCCACTTCCTTAGCTCCACGTGGTCGTCCTCTCGCTGTCCATCTCGAATCTCGGACTCTCGCGACGGCTTCATCGGAGAAGTGAGCGGAATAGGTCGTCGGCTTCGTGCCGAAGATGATCTACGTCGAGGTTGCACAAGTTCAAGCTCCAACTTCACCAAGTGGTGAGACTTGTGAAGAAAACACCCAAAACAACTTGGCAAGAGGTAGAGGGTGAAGAAATAGGAGGTGGGTTCACTTTAGAATTGGATTTCTCACTTTGGATCTCAAGTTGCCATTGATGGCATCAAGGTTTCTTTCTTGAAGAAGAAGGTCAAGAAGAAGAAAGAATATGATAAGTGTTGTGAAAAAGAATAATAAAATCCAATACTTATCATGTTCTAACCTAGGTTAAGTGTAGAGAATAAACCATGGTCACTTGGATGGGTTAGGGTTAAGCATGAAGACAAAATGGTCTCTTTGGTCAAAGCTTCATGAAGCTTCAACAAGCTTCATGACAAAAACAAACCATTTTATTTTCATTTATCCAATGAAATAAATAAAGAAATGAATAAATAAATGATAATTCAAAACCCTAATTATCATTTAACCATGGTTTAATTCTTCACACTTAACCAAATGATCAAGTATCATCAAACATGATATAAATATGTGCACAAAAGTATATCACATATACAACTTGCACATCAAGTGAGAAAATCCATATAAAGTGAACCAATACTAGTAAATGCAAAGTAATATATCAAATATATAATTATACATTAAATCATTAAATCAACATTTGATTCAATGATCCGGTCATGTCGCACATAACCGACTAGTATTCAATGTATCGATTTATCGAATCTGATTCTATAACTAGGTCATATCGAATATAACCAATCGAAACATTTATCGCGAGAATGAAATGCGATATCACATACGCGCATTATTCTCGGTCCCGCGCATATCTCATATGCGCTCCTATTTCGTTTCGCTTGAGCCAGGAAACCTCTGTGTAGGACTCTAAAGACTCGTCAATACGCCGGTAGCAGATGATGATCATATCAAGCACCCACAAGCCGCAAGCGGTCTGCTAAACGTAACGGCCATCCGGGTATTGAGCGATCAGAAGATCGACGAGCTAGCCCGCTCACACTCCTGTGAATCCAACCAGTAACACTTACCGTACAGTCCGGTCTGTTCGTCTGATACGTCGCATATCAAGTCTAGGGGTGGTAAACGTCAGACCCCAATAACCGATAAGTCGTGCCGATGTGAGGCTCATAACGGGTCGAGAAACTACTGGTAACACTTACCAGCAAATCTCTGATCAGCCGTGGCCAGGGACTTCCCTGTTACAGCCAATCGAGCACAGCATAACATCAACCCCCAATACCGGGAGAGACGAAACCCCTCCTATCGCTCATTGCCTCCATATGACTCGGGACTGTACCCAAAGACCACCGTTTTGCACGCCCTCATGGACGTGGTAAGGTGGAGATCAAAGCACAGTGGGAATCACACAAGAATCTATGACGATCTCGGGTCTACCGACTAACCTGCACAAGTGTCACCTGAGAACTGCCATCTGACGTGAGGTATAATACCATCTGGGAGTTCTCGACGAGTCCGTCCAGTGTACCCAGTCTCCACTGAGCACCCGTATACCATCTCTGATGTCAAACACCAATGGATATGGGATCATCCATCGCCCATCTCATGGGTCGAGAAGCGTATACGCTAGTCTACTCTGGTATATCGATGCCCCGTCTCGAAACACCCACGACTAGGGACCTTGAAGGATGTACTTATGGACTACCATGTCCCCACTAGTATGATCTGCATCAAAGTCCAGGTAGTCAAGTACACATCTTAAGGGCTTTACCAACATGTAACCATAAGACAGTTTAAAGAGACAAGTGTACATGTTAAGATAAAGAGTAACCAGATAGCATACTATCATATCGAGCAAGAAAGTCATCTCTATATATGTCCAAGCATCCAATATAATATACATCATTTGTACAATACTGGCCTCTAGGGCATACATACAACTAACAGCGCATACCTGGCAAGTTTCAGTTTCTTTAGAAACTCCCGATGTATGTTTTTACCCCTAGTACCCAAGTGACCTTGACAATGCCAACATATCAAAGAGTCCTAGTCAAGTTCAACCCGTCATTATCTTGATTGCGTTAAACCCACCCGTACGAGTCCTTGACAATGCCAACATAACCGTACGACTGTCCTAACCAATCCACATATCCATGCGACAGAAAAGCATTACAGAGCTATCGAACACTACGCCTCGCCAATGCATGACAAACGTAGCACGAATACTAAGCAATACTAATCTGAAATGACGGAGGGCTACGGCAGGTTTTTGGCGAAAAACCTTTTAACGTAATGAACTTAATATCGTTGAAGGAACCGGATAGCTTTTTATAAAAATATAGTGGCGAAAACCTTTGCTAAAGAGGTCACTCCCGGTGAAGGGATCTCGGCTCTTTCCCCGTAGAATGAGGAGCAGGATATTCCAACTGAATACCGCGATGTAAAGCAAAAGGTAATCGTCTATAGTGAAGTTATTACCCTGACGCAAACTTCTGTCCAAGGGGTCACTCCCGGTGAAGGGATCTCGGCCCTTGCCTCGTCGACTGAGGTGCTGGATATTCATAACCGAATACCACGGTGCAAAACAAAAGAGAACGTCCTTGCAATAACAGCTTTTTGAAAAATGTTCCAACAACATCAGAATAGGTTTGTTTAGCTTGCATTGATCCGAATCAATGCAATCCCATCAATTAATCACACCACAAAAGAACGAAAATATGATGTACGTATATGCCATCCGCATTCTCCACTGGTTCCCGTCATCACCCGTTAGGTTACTTAACTAACGACAGAGTGGGGAGTGGACTAGCGCGGGTATAAAACATATACAACATCTACTAGTATATATATCAATATATAATATTCGCTCATGGCGTGATAAAATGCAACATCACAGAAATGTAATAAGCATCACAGAACAATACAGATAATCTGGGATCCCCGGGTTTCATAGAGCCGCTACTTAAACCCGACGTTCCCCTGGTTTTGTGGATAGCCTGTGCAATGAAATCCTAGACCCCTACGGGCGTGGCAAGTTACCCGCCAAAACCTGAAGCGAGGCAGCCCCTTCAACAAAGTGAATGGACCACCCAGCACTTCACGAAATCCGGTAAATTGAGCACCCCTTCTTGGGTCAACCTGTACCCCCTACGAGTGCGGCGAATAGTCCGCCAATTCTAGAGTAAAGCCCCCTCCGTCTCAAAGCCATGAGATGCGGGCCCGTTGCCCTCTAGAACCCGGCCATCCATGCACCCTACCGCGGGGTAATCCTAGTACAGAAAATAAAATATATACAACGGGTACATCGACCTCAGCCCGGTCGTGCCCCAAAAGAATAATATACAAACAGGCAGTGACGGCAGTCCACATGTCGGACGCTCGCCCCGCAATATCAAATGTACAAATATAACCAAACTGTACTACCACTGTAACCAGGCTATCCACCATGACAAATCCGCAACATCACAGCACAACACAGAACATCAACGTGAATGTCACGTTCGCAAATCCGTCTAAAATGGCTATAGCAATTAGACAAGATTTACCGATCAAATGACATTCACGGTCGCAGATATAATGTAAATACTGTGAACTAACATGTTTAAAATTTTCGATCGACAAAATTTCCCGAAGTGGGCCCCAAGCACAATACCCAGTACTCAAAATAAATCTGGGCCCAAACAAAAATTACCAAAAACCCCAATTCCAACTCAGAGAGCACTGTAGAAAATTTGGTGCATTGATGACATGGAATGGCGGCGGAACTGCGGCCAAAGCATGGGTAAGGCCGCGGTTCCACGGCGCAACAGTAGTATTAGGCAACCAAAATTTCACAGTAATCTTAGAAAAGCCTGCACGAATTTCTGCAATACTCCAAATAATTTTTTGACCACAGGAAAAATTCGACAGAAACTGTGACTTGGAAATGCAGTTTTTAGAAAATTCGTCGATCGATGTTTTAAATACGTTAGAGCAAGCTAGTAAAGGTTAATGGCGTGGCTCTGATACCATGTAAGTGTACGGTAGTGCCCCGGCTGTCTTTCCGAGGCCAAAATGAGGAAACGAAAACTTTTTCAAAACTTTAAACCGGGGCTATTGTATGCTTAAAACCCGGATCGAACCATTAAACTACAACTAGCAATCAAGAGAAGGGATAGAAAGGCTATACCGATTGATCCGTGTCCTTCGGTCTTTGGCCACCATCCCAAGCTCCTCGCGGCAACTCCGGTCTCGATCTCCTCGTCGGAAAGGGCACCACATCTATGAGTCTTTTTACGGGCTCCCGCTTCATCCGAAGTAACTCGGGAAGGAATTGTGCTAGGCGACGTGTCCAAGGTGATGTAGAGAATGTTTGTGATCACTTTGTCTCTTGTATCCATTGATTTGGATGGAGGTTAGAGGTGTTGCCATTAATGGAGATTATGAGCTAGAGGAAGAAGAAGAAGAAGATGCTATCTTTCTTTTTGTGTTTTTCATATGATAAAAAGAGAGCAAGAAGAAAATAATACAAGAGCCAACCTTGCCCTTGGCTGCCCCTCTCTCTCCTCTCATCAAATCAAGACTCAAATCCATCATATAATGTGACACATGCACAAGAAAAGAGACCATGAGCCATCACTTGTGCATGTGTCACAATTAATGATCTTAATCATGATTTTGTGCTTATAATTTCCATTAACAAACATTAATCCAAATGTTTGCAACAATAAAAAGATACGACAACATTTAAAGTAAACTCGTGACGAATCACAAGGATACCCCTCACCTGTATATACATACCTGCATCCGCATTCCGACTGAATGCGAATGCGACGAGACTAAAGTAATCCAAAAAATCTAATACTAGGATCTGGCTTAAACCAAAGCCCACTAGTATGATCCGCCCGATCATGATCCGTGCACTACTGCACGTATATGATCGGACCCTGCCATATATCATATGGCCTCTACAACGTTTCGCCCGAAACTTGAGAAACTGTCTGTGGGGGACTCTAAAGACTCGTCAATATTTTGGCTGTGGATTTAACCACTAGCACGTCAGAGGTATAAGCCGTAGGTAACGGGCTACCAGGTATTGACCAAAAGGGAGGTCGATGAGCAAACTCATTTTGACACCCTACTGAGCCTGTCAGTGACAATATCCGTACAGTCCGGTCCGTTCGTCTATGAGCATCGCATGTCGGGCCTAGGGGGTTGGTAAAAGTCAGACCCCCAAAAGCGGTACAAGTCGTGTCGGAGTGTAGCCCAGAACACCCTGAGATACTATTGGAATACCTACCAGTAAATCTCCTGCCTTGGCCACGGACTTCGTGTAATGGCTCTCCTAGACACAGCGCGATCTCACCCCCAATACCGGGAGAGACGAACCCCTGCCGATCCGCTCATTGCCTCCATGTGGCTCGGGACTGTACCCAACTAAAACCTGTTTGCACGACTCCTTTGAGCCGTGGTAGGGTAGTAATCAAAGCACAATGGGAACTCACACGAGACAAATGACGATCTCAGGTCGATGATCTAACCTGTACACATGTTACCAGGGAACTGCTATCTGACGTTAGGTATAATACCAACTAGCATGTTCCCAGCGAGTCCTGTCCGGTGTACTCATAACCCAATGAGCACCTGTATACATCTTAGGTGAACCAACTGACACCAATAGCTTGTGAGACCGGCCACCGTCCCTCGTCGGGGTCTCGACTGTATACACTAGTCTACTGGCGGAGTATCGATGCCCAGTCTCGAAACTCCCACGACTAGGGACCACTTTAAGGATGTGCTTATAGACTACCCAACTCTCACGTATATGATCGCCATCATACTACTGGTAGTCAAGCAAGAATCTTAAGGGCTCTATCAACGTGTAATAGCGACCTGTAAGGTCACCTAAAGCAGTACACGATGATAAAGATAAACCATGGTAGCATACTATTCTCCATCAACGTGTAATAGTGAACAACAATGTCACCTGAAGAATGTACACGATGATAAAGACAAACCAGATAGTATACAATCATCCTGAGTAAGATTGTCCTACCGGCATAGGTCCTCCCTCAATCATTGCAATCACGTGCCTGCGATCCAATAATTGACTCTGAGGGCACTATATCCAACAGTGGGGTCCTTAAACTGATGGACTATGATGCCCTTAAACTTCATAGACTACGATGTCTTTAAACTTCGGAATGTGGGGTCCTTAAACTCATGGACTACGATGTCCCTAACCTCGGACTGTGGGGTCCCTTTAAACCCACGGATTACGATGTCCTTAACCTGGACCGAGATGTCCTTAAACTAATATTGGACCGTAATGTCCTTAAACTAACATTGGACCGAGATGTCCTTAAACTAATATTGGACCGTAATGTCCTTAAACTAACATTGGACCGAGATTTCCTTAAACTAACAATGGACCGCAATGTCCCTAAACTAAAAAATAAAACCCAATTGCTCTCTTGTTGGATCTAAACGATCCTGTTAAGTTGATCTTAGTCTAAAATGAGACTAACGTATCCTTAACAAACGTTTAAGTTGATCTTAGTCCCAAATGAGACTAACGTATCCTTAAACCCAACCCCCAAACCCAAATCTAAGAAATTACGGATTTGGACTAATCCACGCCCTACGGGCGACAACATAAATTAGTCTCCATATACAATCCACGGGCAACTAAAAACAAAACAAACACCCATGACACGAAGTGACCATCTGGAGAAGGAGAAAGTTGTTACGGCGATGCGGTAGCGTAATTAACTACAGGGGCTTCCTCCTGCAGGGAAAAGCGTCCCCACAATCAAAAAACCCCTCAAACGAGGGGGAATCTGACGAAGTATGCTACATCGGCCGCATCCGTTTAAACCTTCGATACACGGTGCCATAAATCAACTTGGCATCTTCGGAGAGGTGGACGGATAGCATCAATTAGCATCTGGCCCGAATTTCAGGCAAGACGGACCTGCGCGGTCGCGTCTCTGTGTTCGGCAGGGAACAGATTCTGGCACGCCCGGTGGGACCTCTTCCTCTTTCCACTCCACACTTCATATGTCATGTTCGCGAACGAATCGCGGTTTGATATGGTTTCCTGTGGATTCGAGGTGCTAAGATTTGGTGTCTTGCTCCGTGCAGAAAACAGAAGATCAATGGCTTCAAACTGCACTAACTGCAACTGCAACTCTCGCTCCGTCCCGTCCGGGAGAGTGACTTACGGGCCCCAAGCGGTCTCCATCTTCGCTATGCCGGTGGAACAGGTGACTCAGGCCACCACTGGATTATTCTTTGGGACTATGATCCCACCCGTGAGCTTCAATGCCCTGATGTTGTCGCAAGAAGCACCAAAGAAGTCGGTCTTTGATCGACTTACCCCTACTACGACCCCTCTCAACGGGTCGTCCAGCTCCAACGCCTCAGTTTTCAGTAAACTGGGACGAAGCTCAAGTGGGCCTATGAAGAAGCCCGCGATACCTAAAGCGGCCATCCCGAAGCGGGTAGCCATTCCTGCTCCTAAAGACGTCAAGGCATCTTCCCCTGCTAAAGGGTCGGTCTTCACAAGACTGTCTGTTTCAGCTCCTACTCCATGCGAGGTCACGAAGACTGCTTCCTCTGTTCGAAAGTCGGCCTTCGCAAGACTGGCTGTCCCCTCTCAACGGACGTCAGTCTTCGACCGGCTAGTGCCAATAACAGCCTCTCCTCAAAACAGGGGGCATGACGAAGCCATCCCCATAGCCGAACCAACACCATCTGCGCGACATGCTCGCCGTCGTCACTGGCGCCGAGTACGGAAGGCTGAGGGCAGCTCTCCGTCTAGATTTACTCCACCAGCTCCAACGGTGGAGATCGATGCTGCTGTTCCAACCAGGAACAGTTTTGAGTTGCTTAATAAGGTGCGCAGGAACTCTCCTACTGCAGTGCTGAAGAGATCTCCTCCACCCATGGAGAATGCACCGAAGGCGAAGCCGGAGCAGCCCCCTCAGCGGTTGTCCTCCAAAATTTACAAAGTCTGGCGACAGGTCCAAGACTCAGTAATTGATCAATATTACTCTCGCCGACAGAAAAAGGTGAAAGTTCAGCAAAAAGAAAATCATCTTGCCAAGCCACAAAAGGCAACAGCTGTCTGGGTGCCCGCTGCGACGGCCCCCTCGATGTCAACTGCTCAAAAAAGAAGGAGGCCAGAGAAAGCCCCTGTGACTACAGCAGACCACAAAGACGCTGAGCCCAAACGCCTTAAGTTTGGGGGCATAATGGTGCATACTGTTTATATGGCTTCCGGAAAAGAGGAAAGCCGTGCTTCGACGGGTCACCGACCGCTCACCCGATCCGTGAAAAAAGCCCAGGAGCAGCAGCAGAAGCTTCAGGAAATGCTGACGCAAATGGCCGCACTTACCTGGCCAAAAGAAAGCCCGGAGGCGTCATAAGAGCAGCGTCATGAACAAGAAACCGATGCTGACTTCCTCCGCAGAGTCCTCGAAAAGAAGGACAAAGAGGCAGCAGAACAAGCTGGCAACATAAAACAAATGGCGCTTCTCTTTCAAGACATGGTCGGGATGATATTACAGCCAGAACCTCCAGCTGAAGACCCTCCGATCATTATTGAATATGATAAAGGAGAAGCGTCAAATCCTCTGCCGGCTCTTTCAGCGGCCAAAGAGGAAACCATTTCCAAATCCACGCTCGATGATTATATAGCTCAACAAATACGAGCTCACTGAGCGAACGAAGCGGCTACCCAAGTTGTCAAGACTGGACGACCCTATCCGGGCTGGTATGACCAAATAAGTTACCCGCCGGGATACACGATCCCTAAATTCCATGTGTACAAAGGGACAGGCAATCCTCATCAACATGTCGCTCAGTTCAGGGCTTTTTGCGGCAACACCGGGGGCGATGATAAACTTTTGCTCCGTCAGTTTGTTGGCAGCTTGTCGGAGACAGCCTTCGAATGGTACTCTGAACTTCCAAACGACTCCGTCAAGACTTTCGCAGAAATGGAGATGTTATTCACCCAGCGATTCGCGAGTGCTAGCGAACGCACCCCAATTACAGCATTGATTAACGCTAGGGTGAAACCTGGAGAGACATGGGTTCAGTACGCGATAAGATGGCGGAATCTGTGGTCAAAATGCGAACAACGCATCGAAGAAGCGCCGGTGGTAGGCATGTTCGTGGGCATTCTAGACCCTCATGCAACAATTTCCCAATTCATGATGTTCTTCAAGCCGACCACGTTCTAGGCCTTGATTGACAAGTTGGCCTAAATGGACCAGATGGGTCATAGACCATCTCCTTCAAAGACGAATCCTCGGAATGAAAAGGGGAAAGGAAAAGCAACTTTCGTTGCCACTACTCAACAACAGCCGAGCAACTTAAACCCGGTTGTTCGCCAAAACAACATGCGTCCGCGCCCATCCTTCAAGAAAAGATTGGGACGTCCTTACTCGTTTCCCCAAGATAAAACGAAGAGACTGTTCGAGCTGGCAGTGCGCAACAGGCTCATAAAATTGCCGGATCCAAAACGTCCGTTGCAGCCAGGTGATGTCAACAATCCTAATTATTGCCCTTACCACCAAGCAGTGAGCCATCCAATCGAAAATTACTTCATCTTCAAAGACTGGAATGAAGACTAATACCAACAGGGCAAGTTCGCATTATCCAAAAACTGGAAGTTGAACCCGCCACAACCTCACGCCCCTAAAAAGGTGGACATGCCGCGGGCATCGTGCTCATTCATAGAGAAAGCTCCATGGACCGAAAAGTCCGTAAACTAGAAATTCGCCTCAAATACGGCAGCAATGGACCGCTATGTCCTAAAACTGGCTGCGGACCAAAACGTCCTTAAACTAACAATGGACCACTATGTCCTAAAACTGGCGATGGACTGAAACGTCCATAAACTAACAATGGACCACTATGTCCTAAAACTGGCGACGGACCGAAAAGTTCTTAAACTAACAATGGACCACTATTTCCTAAAACTAGCTGATGACCGAAACGTCGTTAAACTACTACCAACCCGCGGCACCCTCAGGCTGGCGTGGTAAAAAAAATGGGATGTCCATAAGCGAAAAGGGCACGGATGAAAACCCGAGAGGGCTCCGTGAGTAAAAACAGCAGGGCTACCGGGGAGTTTTGTGAAAACCCGAAAGGGCACAACCTCGTTAAAAGACACCTGCAAGGTCCTCTCGACCTTGTGAGGAGAAACCACCTGCGTGAGATCCTTACAACTCACAAGGGAACAACACACTTAGGGATCCCCACGATTCCTAAGGAGAAATTACACTTGCGAGATCCTCACGACTCGTAAGGAGAACTCTCTTATGAGACCCTCACGGCTCATAAGACTCAAAAGTTTTAAGCTACAGGGATCTGAACCTGTTCTTAAGCAGCCACCACAACCTCCAATACCGCCCTACAAGTGGCTCAATATTGACCCTTTATACAATCCACGGGCGCGAATAAATATTTCCCTAACAGAGTCCCATCCATGACTAGGGATATGTTTGCACAGTGAACAGCCCTTGTAAGTCCTCTTGACTTATAAGGAGAAAACACTCCTTACGACTTATAAGAGACCATGCACTTAGGAATCCTCACGATTCCTAAGGAGAAAATGCACCTACGTGATCCTCACGACTCGTAGGGAGAAATACCTTCATGAGACCCTTACGGCTCATGAAGTCAAAAGCTTTAGTCGACAGGATCCTAACCCTGTTCGCTAAGCCACCTTTGTTCGACATCGAAAGAGGCAAATGATGATTCGCTCCTGGAAATATCCCAGTTGTAGCGGTGCTGATGCCGAAATCGGTGTCTAAATTCCAGGCCTGCAGCGAAAAGCCAGTAATCCATACATGCATACAAAATAAATAGCCGAAATGATGGGGCAACTTGTAACAAAATCAGCAAGTAAAAATGTATGCATGCAAAATAGCCGAAATGATTGGGCAACTCGCAATAAAAAGCAGCGAGTAAAAATAAGATAAATAGCCGAAAAGATTTGGCACAGCGAAAAATAGCCGAAATGATTGGGCAATCGCAACTTTCGCGATATAAAAGCTGAAATGATAGAGCATCGCGGAAAGAAATAAAGAAAAATGAAATTTATGCCCTACATGTGATATCACATCAATCCCTGTATACAATCCAGGAGCGCAAACAAAGAAGGAATCACACCTTCCCTCCTCAGGCTTCATCAGAAAACGAAGCCAAATCTCGACGGTGTAGGGATAGCCTAGAGATCATCAACAGCGTTCCTCCCCGTTTCAGCAGGATTCAAACGCTGTAATCAACTCTGGAGCTACGGCAAAGTCCCTACTCCAAATCTCGAAGGTTCCCAGACAACCTAGAGACCACCTCGACATTCGTCTCGATACGGCAGATGCAACGTTAGCAAAGCAGAGTGATGGCAAAACCCCAGCTCCACCTCAGCATTCGTCTCGTTACACCATACGCAATATCAACAACGGCGTTCCTTCGCAGTCCAGCAGGATGCAGATGCAACGTCAACGAAAGACCTCACGGTCGAAACAAAGCGGAGTGATAGAAAAATCCCAGCTCCACCTCAGCATTTGTCTCGTCACACCAGACGCGATGTCAACAACGGCGTTCCTTCACAGTCCAGCAGGATGCAGCTGCAACGTTGTTCAGTTGATAAAACTGCACATTTGTTATTACATCTTTCCTACCATTTTCATATTAAAAAGGGACTTTATTATAAAATATCATACATATGAGGGTTTATGTGTAAAAATACTATTTTCCATGTGTTGATATATTATAATTAGCATTTGGTAGGAAAATGTATGCAAATAAATTCATTGACCAAATCCTAGTAGAACAAAGTCTACTAAATATTATTTAAGTTGTTGTGCAGAATTTTTCCAAGTTGTGCAGAATTTTTCAAGACTAGAATCAAGGAAATCAAGTTGTTGAAGAAGACTTGCCTAATTAAGAAAGCAAAACATGGAGACCAAGTCTGGCAGCAACCACGAGAATATTTCAAAGATAAAAAGGTTCTAGAGAAGTCCACATGTCACATAGAGAAAACACCAGAAGTTTGATCAAGGGCCATGATTAGAAGGTGCGCCGCGGATCTGCGGTGAGATAGAGGATCTGGAAGCTGCGTTTTTTGGGGAAAATCTCTACTACTATTTCCCTAATTTAGGCATCTATATTTCTGGCTTTGGGACTATAAATAGAGACCGAGAGCCTCTTGGAAAAATCATCAAGCCGACGAGATCACGAAGTCCAAGACGGCTCACGCATCCAGGCTGATCATCAACGGTTCATCTACCTCCTTAAAAGAGATCGAGAAGCAAACTAGTATTTGTAATCATTTTCTAAGGAATCAAAGTGTAATGAATATTGTTGATTAATAAAGGTAGTTCTTTTTCCTATTCTATTTCTTCGTAGTTTAATTATGCATTTTTTCTCCATCTCTTTTTCTCCCAACATGCGCGAGTAATTCTCCGCTTGTTAGGGTTCGTAGAATTAGGGTAGGCTAATGGATGATGAACATCTCTAAACTCTTTTTAAGTCCTATAAAGTTTATAAACTTTATCAAAAAGAATCATTAACATCCTAATCGGGCGTGCTAACAATTCATTGTTAGTCCTGACCGCGATTAGAGATTAGATTAATGATTGTTTTGGTAAATGCTAGATATGAACGGAGTTCCGTGTCGAGATAAGGGTTAAGAGTGGGATTCCTTTTCCCTCTAGAAACCCTAATCTACACGCATCACCGTCGTTCTAGTTTTAAATCTATTAAAGGATAAAAAGAGTAATTTTTAATTAATCATCCATAACTACTAAATCCTAATGAACCCTACAAGCCCTCTTCTTATATAAACTTACATCCGTAGTTAATCTAGATATATATTTTGCATTAGTGTTTAAACGTAGATCTAGATCCTATAACCTTTCTTCAATATTCTTTATTCCTTATCTCTCTTTCAACACATCTAAAGTAAGATTAAAATATTCAACGTTTCCCTGAGGACGACCCGTACTCACCTCGGTCTAGCTACACGCGACACCGTTCTGATTGCGGTTAAACTACAAACACACTCTTTTGAAACAATCAAATGGCGCCGTTGCCGGGGATACGTGCGTAATTTTTTTATTCTTACTATTTGTGTTGAATTCTTAGATGATTCATATCATTATTAAAACAAAACTGCAAATTGCATATTTAACGATTTGTGTGTGAATTTTGCGAGGGAATCTGGAGTCACGGACTTGAGGAAACAGGAGATCTAGGGTTTCACACTTCTCTGGTATCTTTCTTAACTCCTTCTCTCTCCTCTCAAATCCAATAAAATCTATTTCTGCAGGATTCTTTGCAAAATATCGCCGCTCAAAAATCTTTTTGCAAAGTTTTGTTTTGTGGTTTGTTTTTGCATATTTTAATACGGATTTTTAAGGGGCAAAGACCAAATCCAGATTAGGTGGGGATTTCATCACCCTTCCTAAGCCCCACAAATCACAAACCGAGCATCTGCATCAACCCTACATTAATTTAAAAAATATCTAGACCAGACTCTAAGGACTGTCGCGCTGAATAAGGACAGAGGAAGGTCGTGGGTAATCTATTGCTTATCCGCATTACTTTGTGGTGACTGGGCAAGTGTGTTCAAGGCGAGTGGTTACTTAATTAGGACCACTACTTTTGTAGTAGGGAGCCTCCCACTCACCTGGCACTTACCTGGCTACAAGGGTAGTAAAGAGGCGGTAGAGGATTTATCCCGCGGCTTGTCCTTTGGAAGTCTAGGAGTGGTCTAGAGACTGGACCTAGGAAACCATAGTTCTAGGGTTGTTTGTGCATTTTTGTGTGATTTTTCTAAATCCATCATTTTTCAAAACAAACCAATTATTTTCTACCCTTTTTTACCCTTCCCCCTTCTTCCCTTCTTATAATGGGTGACCTAAACAGAAGAACACTTGCCGAGCTTTGCTGTCCACAACCAGATATCTCTTGTTTTCGTAATCCTTTCGGTATACCGTCCGGCTCTTCCATGTCCTTAAGAGATCATATAGAACACGCAGGAAGAAACAGTTGGCCACTTCAATCTAGGTCTTATCAACCGTATCATAATCCTACACCTGTTTCAGTTCATACCCAGAGTGAGGAAGCCCCTAGACGAATGTCCATTGCTGAGTACATAGCTAGGTCTAGAGGCCAAAGTTTCAACTCGGACCAATATCAACCATCACCACCACTGTCCGGAGAAGAGTTTGATATGCGGTTTGTGGCATATAAGATGTCTGTTGAAAATAGCCAACCAACCAACCCATATCAATATTCTTCTTATCATAATATTGATCCTTCTCCTACCCAAGTTCCGCAACCATTCTATTCCTATCAATCCAATCCGACTTTTCCACTTACTCTAGACAGTTCTTCTAATCAGTCATTTGGGAGTTTTAATTATCCACAGGAATTTCAATCTTATACTGAAACCCCTTATCAACCCAAGACTGGTCTGGAGCAGACATTAGAAAAATTTCTGGAACTGTCGAACCAAATTAGGAAGGATTTGGGTAGTAAGACAGAACTGTACACCCTTCCTTATCAAACCTCCCCATTCCAAACTGAAATCCACAACTCCACTTTCATAAATTCATCAAGTACACTAAATAGAATGTCTGATAAGTTGTGTGACTTTGTAGTGTTTGATTACCCGACCGTGAAGGGTCCATTTCAAGTGAAACCATACCCAACCCTTATGATCTCTACACCTCCACTCTTGAACCAAAGCTGATTGAAAACCATACTTTTGATGAGGTATTTGAGAATTTTAACCTTCACTTGAATAAGGTGATTGACGTTGGGGATATATTGATTGATGAACCTGAAATTTTGGATGATTTTGTCCCACCAATTCATCAAATCCTTTCACTTCCTTGTAGTCATCATCTTGAGCCTTTAATTCTTCCCGAACCCTAAATATGTCTTGAAGTTGATGATAATGGTATACCAGAAGATCAGACCGAAATACAGCCTCCATCTTCCACATCTGGTTCAGCAACACTCGACACACCAATTTGTTTACCCATTTCACCTTCTACTTTCTCCGGTTCTTCTTCTGTTCCTATAATTTCAGTGAGTTTTGATAAATCACAATCCGTTAATTCAAGTTCAATAATACCAGAAATTCAACTTGATTTGGATACTTTTGAAAATGAGGTAGATGAGTTTTTCGAGTCCTCTACCTCAATAATTTTTGAATCAAGTAGGATAAATTCTGGCACAAAACTCTTTGACAGCAAAATGTTCAATCACACCATTGATAAAAGTTTTGAAGAACTTTTTGCTGACGAACTTGAATTTTTAAACAATACGGATTTTGTGATTAATCAATCTCCACCTATAGAGATTGAACCTTCACCATTCCTTCTTCCTAATCATTCGCATTCATCCTCATTCTTTCTTTTCTCTAATTTCAAACCCTTTCCAGACCACCTCTTATCCCTTCCCCATTTTTTCTTGACTCAATACAACACATTCTTCCACCAACCTATACGCTATACTGATAAAATCTTTGAATGGTTGGTGTTAACTTTTGGTCTTTGTAAAGTCTTACTTTGACCAAATGACTCACCCCCTCTTAAAATGCTTCGTATTGTCTAACTCATGTTTGAGGGGGGGGTATATTTTTGGCTCTTGAACATAACTTTTGTCCTCAAATTTGTGAGCCAAAAATAAGTTTGGGGGAGCATTTTCACTTTCATATATTCTTGCCCCCATTAATAATGTTCTCCCAAGCTTACAGGTTGTTGTGATCCAGCAGATAGCAACAGTGATGACACTGTTGAAAACAAGTTTGGGAGAGGTTTGTGCTTATTTACGCTTACTTTGCATTATACTATATATAAGCACAAAAAAATTTTGATAATAAAAGAGTAGAGTGTGAAAAATTATATCCAAAAGATAGGAATAGTTTAAGAAAATCAAGAAAATTAGAAGTTTTCTTAAACGAACTGGTAATAAGTAGTTATGAGTTGTTGTCCCAAGGGTTAGTAAGATGAAGGAAGTCACTAATCTGAGGATAAAAATAAGTCTAAAAAATAGTTTCTATTCTGGAAGCCAAACATTTGAATGTTGATACCCTACTATATGCACTTACACACGTCTTGAAACTCGGGATAGTAGAGGATACCTTGAAATGCTCTTGTCTAAAAGCCAAAGTATGAAGGAAATGAAAAAAAAATGAAGGAAATATAAAAATGGTGAAAAGAGAAAAATGAACACTGGTTTTGTTATCGCCAAGGCAGCAATAAAAAAATATAGCGAGGGTGCTTCATCACCTAGTGCCCTAAGGCCAACTGGTCTGGGAGTCACTGCTAAGCCTTAGGTGGTGCAAGACGAGGAAAATATTATCACCTAATCAGCTAGCACATGAGTAATCGGTCGGTTAGTACCTCAAGAAGTATTAACGGTCGCATGAAAATGTGTGAGCAAATCTAAATATTCATCAAGTTAAAAAGTACTGAGGTAGATGGACAAGAGCATGATAACTTGAATTGAATTCTCCGAGTGTAGGGATGTCCATTTCACACACGTAGGGGTATATGATCGATGTTTGGATGAAAGATAGGAATGAAGAATAAAGACGATGTTTTATTGAGGGATGATGTGATTTCAAATATTTTTTCATAACTATTAAGATAGGGCTCATGACAACTGAAAAGCTAGTATAGTAGGAAAATCTTATTTTCAAAGTCTTTCTTTTATGGTTCTTATCTTTATATGTAAATTTCACCATCTCTCTTTTATTATAGGATTTTGTAGGTGTAATCCGCTGAAAACCCTCAGGAGACAACACTCCTCCTACTAGGGACACCTAGAGGTTTAACGGCTTGTTGCACATGCTCAGTGCAATCGTGTCTGCCTATGAAAGTGTGCTTAGTTTTCTCCTTTCTTTTTCTCCTCTTGAATAAACTAGTTTGCTTGGGACGATCAAAGATAAGTTTGGGGGTATTTGTTCAGTTGATAAAACTGCACATTTGTTATTACATCTTTCCTACCATTTTCATATTAAAAGGGGACTTTATTATAATATATCATACATATGAGGGTTTATGTGTAAAAATACTATTTTCCATGTGTTGATATATTATAATTAGCATTTGGAAGGAAAATGTATGCAAATAAATTCATTGACCAAATCCTAGTAGAACAAAGTCTACTAAATATTATTTAAGTTGTTGTGCAGAATTTTTCCAAGTTGTGCAGAATTTTTCAAAACTAGAATCAAGGAAATCAAGTTGTTGAAGAAGACTTGCCAAATTAAGAAAGTAAAACTTGGAGACCAAGTCTGGCAGCAACCACGAGAATATTTCAAAGATAAAAAGGTTCTAGAGAAGTCCACATGTCACATAGAGAAAACACCAGAAGTTTGATCAAGGGCCATGATTAGAAGGCCGCGGATCTGCGGCCTTAACCCTCTTGCGCCGCGGATCCGCGGTGAGATAGAGGATCTGGAAGCTGTGTTTTTTGGGGAAAATCTCTACTACTATTTCCCTAATTTAGGCATCTAAATTTCTGGCTTTGGGAATATAAATAGAGACCGAGAGCCTCTTGGAAAAATCATCAAGCCGACGAGATCACGAAGTCCAAGACGACTCACGCATCCAGGCTGATCATCAACGGTTCATTTACCTCCTTAGAAGAGATCGAGAAGCAAACTAGTATTTGTAATCATTTTCTAAGGAATCAAAGTGTAATGAATATTGTTGATTAATAAAGGTAGTTCTTTTTCCTATTCTATTTCTTCGTAGTTTAATTATGCATTTTCTCTCCATCTCTTTTTCTCCCAACATGCGCGAGTAATTCTCCGCTTGTTAGGGTTCGTAGGATTAGGGTAGGCTAATGGATGATGAACATCTCTAAACTCTTTTTAAGTCCTATAAAGTTTATAAACTTTATCAAAAAGAATCATTAACATCCTAATCGGGCGTGCTAACAATTCATTGTTAGTCCCGACCGCGATTAGAGATTAGATTAATGATTGTTTTGGTAAAGGCTAGATATGAACGGAGTTCCGTGTCGAGATAAGGGTTAAGAGTGGGATTCCTTTTCCCTCCAGAAACCCTAATCTACACGCATCACCGTCGTTCTAGTTTTAAATCTATTAAAGGATAAAAAGAGTAATTTTTAATTAATCATCCATAACTACTAAATCCTAATGAACCCTACAAGCCCTCTTCTTATATAAACTTACATTCGTAGTTAATCTAGATCTATATTTTGCATTAGTGTTTAAACGTAGATCTAGATCCTACAACCTTTCTTCAATATTCTTTATTCCTCCTCTCTCTTTCAACACATATAATGTAAGATTAAAATATTCAACGTTTCCCTGAGGACGACCCATACTCACCTCGGTCTAGCTACACGCGACACCGTTCTGATTGCGGTTAAACTACAAACACACTCTTTTGAAACAATCAAACGTCAACAAAAAAAACCTCATGGTCAAAACAAAGCAGAGTGATGGCAAAATCCCAGCACCACCTCGACGTTCGTCTCGATACAGCAGACGCAACGCCAAAGCAAACGAAGCAAAGGCCAAATTCCTAGCTTCAGGGTCTTGACGGCAACTCATATAAAACCTGAAAGCCTATCGGAGATCATCCCATACCAACGCGGAGTGGTCACCACCTCGACGTTCGCCTCGATACAGCAGACGAGATGTCACTACAGCGTTCTTCCTCCAGCAGGATTCAGACGCGACAATCAAACAACGGAGCCACGGTAAAATCCCTAGTTCCAAACCTCGACGGTTCACCAGCAACCTAGAGACAACCGCAACATTCGTCTCGATACAGCAGACGCAATGCCAGCGAACGAAGCGAAGGCCAAATTCCTAGCTTCAGGGTCTTGACGGCAACTCATACAAAACCTGAAAGACTATCGGAGATCATCACACCCTAGCGCGGAGTGGTTATGACTCATCGGGGCTCTTCAAAATGAGCCTAACCTCAAGTAAAAAGCGGCATGACAAAATTCCTAAAGCTTGCTCTTCCGACGGTCAAACTACCTAAGAGGATTGCTTGAAGACGTCTTGTTCAGCCCCCGAAGGGATCAGAGACACAACAGTCGCAAGGCTACTCGAGCAGCAAGGTTGCCTATCGAGGAATACATCAGCCAATGCGACGGTACAAAGGACAAAACCCTAGTACCACAAACCCTAACGGACCTCTGTCGTAAAGAGAAAAGGTTAACTGTGACGTTAGGATATCCTTGCGAGAACTGATCGATTCGTCTCAACTCGTGAGGAAATTAGTGTCTATGCGAGAACTTCTCGATTCGTCTCGACTCATAGGAAAAAGCCTTAGGCAATGGGGATAAGAACCAGTTTCCTAAGCACCGGGGCCCTGCATGTTGGTCCACAATGGACTCTTGTATACTATTCATGGGCCACACTCTCCAAGTCAAATCTCGACAAGGAGGCAAACAACCGCTTACGGCTCCTCTCGACTTGTAAGAGGGAAAATTCTCTTATAAGATCCTTACGACTCTCAAGAGAAAACGCGCTTAGGAATCTTCACAATTCCTAAGGAGAAAATACACCTACGAGATCCTCTCGACTCGTAGGAAGAAAAGTCTTCATGAGACCCTCACGGCTCATGCAGTGTAAAATTCTTAGGTAGCAGATCTAAACCTGCTTCCTAATCCATCACTACCTCTCAAAGAGTTCAAGAAGGAATGCTCTCTATCATCTACAGGCTACGCTTATTAAGGTAACAAGCCGGCAACAAAGAAAAGAGAAGAAAGCGACAAGGAGAACATTTGATTCGCATTTGGTTAAGCGTTCGAAGCATACCAATTCATGCATGTGCAAAAGATTTAGTACATAAAATAAAACACGCTGAAATGAGGAATTTTCCATTCATACTTCGAAAAGTTCTTACAATCATGAAAGCAGTAAACAAAAACGTCATCAAAATGATTACAATGGTAAAACCTCAGATCCAGTGCATGGATTGAGGAATTCGAAAGTAAGGCCGTCTAGAATCTTTCTGGGCTTTCTGACCATTCTCGTGTGCATCCTATCGCGCTCACGAGTGTCGAGATCCACGCCGATGTCCCCCTCCCATCGATAAGAAGTGATTATCGTCGTCTGTTGGAAAGTTTGATGCAAAATATCAATGAGGTTATCTCGCCGCTTCTTCGAAATCAGCCCCGACAGGTACACTGAATGCACCTTGTCTTCGGCATCATCCAGCGCATTAAGCGGCATGGCCTCGTGAAACCCAGGAAGTGCTCTCCAAATTGCTCCCACTATGATTTTCAAGAGAGCGGAACGGCGAGGAAGCAGCCAACCGACGTGTGCATGCAGACGATCTATAATCTCCGCACATTGGGCATCTATAAACTCTTGGTTTTGGCAACGACCCTGTACGCGAATATCCTCATAAGAGATGAACTCGTTCAGACTATATAAATAAACAGCCATAGTGCCTGAAAAAAACATCATGAAAAGATCAGTAATGAGGAAAAACAGGCACAGGGATTTAAACAGCTCTTGATATCCCCATGGAGAAAGCAAATTCTAATTATGACATCTAACAAATTTGAATTTGCGAGAAATCCTAAAAACAAAGGGAATCTCATTTAATGAGCGACCCCTCGGGTCTAGGAGTTAAACTCCTTGAGAGCAATACTATGCAAACAGGAGTGACACTTGTCCAAGTTAATTATGAAAGGAATTTAAAGAGCTTCCCCAAGAATGTTAAGAGCTTGGATGTATAAAGATGATGAAAAACCCATCAGAAAAGAAAATTGAAATCAATTTTTATGAATTAAAAATTCTAAGATCTCCTTAGAACTATGGGTTCATGATCTGAAGAGAGCAAAGCTCTATTAATGAAACTCTAAAAGTGTTTTCTTTGAATCAAAGATCTATGAAGAGAAAGGCTCTGTTAATGGGTAAAACTCTAATTTATTAAAAGTTTTAAACTTTACCAAAGTTTTGACAGAGTTTTACTCTTGAAAAGTTCTTAAACTGAAGAGCAATGCTCTGAATAAAAGTTCTCAAAGAAGAAAATGAAAATCATCTAAGGGACCAAAGGTCCTATTTATAGGCATTGAAAGTCGTCTCAACTTCCAAAAGTTGATCCAACGGCTGAGATGCTACCACCGCCGCACTCACGTATGGGCCACGTAAGCGCAACGGTGGGGGGGGCATTTGTTTCCCCAATCAAAGCAAAGCTATGTTCAAATTCCGAGATTTGAAATGAAGCGACGCTTCTGTTTCCCCCAATCAGAGCAAAGCTCAGTTTTAAAATTCAAAATTCAAAATTGAAGCAACGCTTCAGATCCAGCGCTAGGTGCGCTGCGCGTCACATGTCAAACACGGATACGCTAGCGCTAGGTGCGCTGCGCCCTAGGCAGCGCACCCCCAATCAGAGCAAAGCTCTGTTTTAAAATTCAAAAATTGAAGCAACGTTTCAGATCCCGCTCAGGGCGCGCTGCACGCCATGTGTCAAACAAGGGTGTGCTAGCGCAGGCTGCGCTGCGCTCTGCGCTGCGCGCCACGTGTCAAACGTAGGTGCGCTAGCGCAAAGTGCGCTGCGCTCTGAGCAACGCACCACGTGCAAAGCACGGGTGCGCTAGCGCTGGAATTATAAAATTCCCCACCGTTAGATCAAAAGATCTAATAATAATGATAAATCATTAATTAATCAGAATTAAAATTCTGTTATGGAAAGAACTTTCCAATCTTGTTAAAAATAAGAAGATTGCCTTCTGTAAAACAGAAACCCTAGGATCAAAGATCCAACGGTGGGGAAATATCCCCAAATCAATCAGAGAAAGATCTCTTTAACCGATTTAACAAATCAATTTGCCCTATATAAAGGCCCCAAGACTTCAAGTCTAAGATAGAGAAACCCCCCTACAAATTTTGAGAAAACTCAAAAGAAAAAGAGCAAGCTATTGAAACAAGATCATTTCTTCAAGGTAAAAAGAATGGTCCTTGAACAAAGAGATGAAATCATCTCATTAAAACAGAAGAATTATCTTCTTAAAAGATCATAGATCTACAAAAGACCAAGGTCTTTTATAAAAAGAGATCAAAAGATCTCATCATAAAAACAAAAGAAGTATTTACTTCATTCACAGATTATTAATCTACAAAAGCAAAGCCCTTTCAAAAATAAGAACTGTTGTTCTTGAATCTTGAGGCAAAGCCTCCTTTAAAAAGAACATAAATTTGTTCACAGATCATAAATTTGATCAAATGCGGTTTGCGCTATTGAAAAGTGCCTTGCACTCTTGAACTGCGCTTTTGCACTCCTTGGACCGGTGCTCAGCGCCAAAACGTGCCACGTGTCAACCACGTATGCAACTTGCGCTTTGCGCTTCTGGAACAGCGCATTACACTCATGGGCTGGCGCTCAGCGCCAAGCACGCTACGTGTCGCTCACTGGTGCGCCACTAAACTAGCACAACGCGCTCATAAATTGAAAGCGCAATGCGCTCATAAACTGGCGCTTAGCGCTAAGCGCGACACGTGTCCTTTTCGTGTGCGCTACTTGGCAGAAGCGCAATGCGCTCTTTAATTGGCGCAAAGTGCCTGGCGCGCCACGTGGCACACTGTCAGAACACACATTGTTCTGATGAATGCAATGCATTTAATACAAGACAAAAAAGAAATGTCAGGATCTAATGCTCAACATTATTAAAAGGGCCAAGCCCAAATAAAGGCTCAATAGCCAGAACAATAAAATGTTAAACATTTATTGGACTTAGCCCAAGATTGGCTGTAAGTCCTCAACTCATATCAACTGAGCCCATATGCTCATAAACTTTTTAACAGACTTTAATTCCAAATTTTACTATAGATCTCCCAACCAAAATTGGTTCAAGGGTACATCTCTGAACTCCTCTGATATTTGTCGTTGTAATCCTTCAACGTCTTCAGAAAGGTGACGGGTCCCGACAGACATACATTCCACAGACCATGATGTCTTTAAACTGGACTATGGTGTCCTTAAGCCCATGTACTACAATGTCCTTAACCTGGACTGTGGGGTCCTTAAGCCCATGGACTATGATGTCCTTAACCTCGGACCGTGGGGTCTCTTTAAACCCACAGACTATGATGTCCTTAATCTCGGACTGTGGGGTCCCTTTAAACCCATGGACTATGATGTCCTTAACCTTATACCACCATATCCTTAAACTGGTAATCGACCGCAATGTCCATAAACTAAACAATAGAGTCCAAATGCTCTTTTATTGGATCTAAACGATCTCGTTAAGTTGATCTCAGTCTAAAATTAGATTGACGTATCCTTAACAAGCGTTAAGTTGATCTTAGTCTAAAATTAGACTAATGTGTCCTTAACAAACGTTTAAGTTGATCTTAGTCTCAAATTAGACTAACGTATCCTTAAACCCAAATCAAAACCCAAATCTAAGAAAATACGGATTTAGACTAATCCACGCCCTACGGGCTACAACATAAATTAGTCTCCGTATACAATCCACGGGCAACCGCAAACAAAACAAACACACACGACACGAAGTGACCATCTGGAGAAGGAGAAAGTTGTTACAGCGATGCGGTAGCGTAATTAATTGCAGGGGCTTGCGCCTGCAGGGAAGAGCGTCCCCACAATAAAAAAACCCCTCAAACGAGGGGGAATCTGATGAAGTCTGCTACATCGGTCGCATTCGTTTAAATCTTCGATACATGGTGCCATAAATCAACTTGGCATCTTCGGAGAGGTGGACGGATAGCACAAATTAGCATCTGCCCCGAAATTCAGGCGAGACGTTCGCCGTGTCTTCGTCCACGTCTTTTGGCGGGGAACAAGCACTTCTCATGAAGCGTTGCTTCATTTCAAATCTCGGAATTTGAACAGAGCTTTGCTCTGATTGGGGAAACAAATGCCCCTCCACCGTTGCGCTTACGTGGCCCACATGCGAGTGCAACGGTGGCAGCATCTCCACCGTTGGATCAACTTTTTGGGAGTTGAAACGGCTCTCAACGCCTATAAATAGGGCCTTCGGCCCTCTGTGATGACCATTGTTCATCTTCTTTTCCGAGAATTATTTCTCCTTCAGAGCATTGCTCTCTTCTTTAAGAAATCTCTTAAGAATCAAAACTCTGTCAGATCTTTTCTTTTTGGTAAGATTCGAATTTGTTATCAGAGCTTTGCTCTATTTGGATCATGGATCTGAAAAAGAAAACCTTTCTAGGGTTTCTTTCGACCCATTGATGAAGAAATTTTGGAATCCACTTTACAGATCTTAAAGATTTCAAAGTTTTTACTTCTGCAGAAAGTTTGCTTTCAGGGTTTCTTGATGGATCATTTCATCTTCTCTACAGAGCATTGCTCTTCAGCATTTTCGGGGAATTTTATTCCCCTATTAATCATGGTAGTTGTCATTTCTGAAGGGCATTGCTCTCAAGAGAGATTTACTCCTTGGCTTGAGGGGCTTAAATGGGAGTCTTTTGAGGGTTTTCTTCCTTAATCGCACAAATTTAAATTCGTTTGTCGCTTAAAAGAACTTGTCTTCCCGAGAACTTGTTTAAATCCCAATGTCTGATTTTCCTCATTGCTAATCTTTCAATGATGTTTCTTTTCAGACACTATGGCTGTTCATTTATATAGTCTGAACGAGTTTATCTCTTATGAGGATATTCGCGTATAGGGCCATTGCCAGAACCAAGAGTTTACAGATGTCCAATGTGCGGAGATTATAGCTCGTCTGTATGAACACAGCGGTCGACTGCTTCCTCGTCGCTCCGCTCTCTTGAAAATCATATTGGGAGCAATTTGGGAAGCACTTCCTTGGTTTTACGAAGCCATGCCGCTAGATGCGCTGGATGATGCTGAAGACAAAGTGCACTCGGTGTACCTTTCGGGCCTAATCTCGAAGAAGCGTCGCGATAACCTTATTGATATTCTGCATCAAACTTTCCAACAAACGACGATGATCGCTTCTTATCAAAGGGAGGAGGGCATTGGCGAGGATCTCGACACCCGCGATCGAGAGAGGATGCATACGAGAATGGTCGGAAAGGCCAGAAAGATTCTAGACGGCCTGACTTTCGAATTCCTCAATCCATGCCCTGGATATGAGGTTTTACTATTGTAAACATCTCGATGCCTCTTTTGTTTATTGTCTTTACAGATGTAAGAATTTTCCGAAGTATGAATTACAAATCTTTCGCTTCCTTTCCTTTATTTTCTGCTTTGTTGTTGGCATATTACTTTAGTGAGCGTAGCCTGCAGATGATAGAGAGCATTCCGTCTTAAATTCTTCGAGAGGTAGTGATGGCTTAAGAAGCAGGTTCAGATCCGCCGCCTAAGACTTTTCAACTTTACGAGTCGTGAGGGTCCCATAAAGACTTTTCTCCCTACGAGTCGAGAGGATCTCATAGGTGTATTTTCTCCTTAGGAATCGTGAGGATTCCTAAGTGCGTTTTCTCTTGGTAGTCGTAAGGATCTCACAAGAGAGTTTTCTTCCTTACGGGTCGAGAGGACCCGTAAGTGATTAATGGGGTTTGCATTATCCGCATTTCACGGAGTCAGGGGTTGCTCTGGGCGTTTCCCACGGGGTCAAGATTGACTTTTAGCCGTGTTCCACGGGACCAGGATTTGCTCTGGACGCTTTCCACGGGTCAGGATTGACATTATCCGTGTTCCGTAAGGACCAGGTTCCGCTGTGGACGTTTCCCATGGGGTCAGGATTGCCATAGGTCGTGTTCCACTAGACCGGGATTTGCTCTGGATGCTTCCCACGGGGTCAGGATTGACATAGGCCGTGTTCCGCAAGGACCAGGTTCCGCTCTGGACGTTTCCCACGGGGTCAGGATTGACATAGGTCGTGTTCCACGAAATCAAGATTTGCTCTGGATGCTTCCCACGGGGTCAGGATTGACATAGCCGTATCCCGCAAGGACCAGGTTCCGCTCTGGATGTTTCCCACGGGGTCAGGATTGGCATAGGCCGTGTTCCACGAAACCAGGATTTGCTCTGGATGCTTCCCACGGGGTCAGGATTGACATAGCCTTGTTCTGCGAGGACCAGGTTTTGCTCTGGATGCTTCCCACGGGGTCAGTATTGACATAGGCCGTGTTCCGCAAGGACCAGGATCCGCTCTGGACGTTTCGGGGTCAGGATTGACATATGTCGTGTTCCACGAAACCAGGATTTGCTCTGGATGCTTCCCACAGGGTCAGGATTGACATAGGCCGTGTTCCGCAAGGACCAGGATCCGCTCTAAACGTTTCCCACGGGGTCAGGATTGACATAGGCCGTGTTCCACGAAACCAGGATTTGCTCTGGATGCTTCCCACGGGTCAGGATTGACATAGGCCGTGTTCTGCGAGGACCAGGATCCGCTCTGGACGTTTCCCACAGGGTCAGGATTGACATAGACCGTGTTCCACGAAACCAGGATTTGCTCTGGATGCTTCCCACGGGGTCAGGATTGACATAGCCGTGTTCTGCGAGGACCAGATTCCGCTCTGGACGTTTCCCACGGGTCAGGATTGACATAAGCCGTGTTCCACGAAACCAGGATTTGCTCTGGATGCTTCCTACGGGGTCAGGATTGACATAGGCCGTGTTCCTCAAGGACCAGATTCCGCTCTAGACGCTTCCCACGGGGTCAGGATTGATATAAGCTGTATTCCGCAAGGACCAGGATCCGCTCTAGACGTTTCCCACCGGGTCAGGATTGACATAGGCCATTTTCTACAAAACCAGGATTTGCTCTGGATGCTTCCCACGGGGTCAGGATTGATATAGCCGTGTTCTGCGAGGACCAGGATCCGCTCTAGACGTTTCCCACGGGGTCAGGATTGACATAGTCTGTGTTCCACGAAAACAGGATTTGCTCTGGATGCTTCCCACGGGGTCAGGATTAACATAGCCGTGTTCTGCGATGACCAGGATCCGCTCTGGACATTTTCCATGGGGTCAAGATTGACATAGGCCGTGTTCCACGAAACCAGGATTTGCTCTGGATGCTTCCCACAGGGTCAGGATTGACATAGGCCGTGTTCCGCAAGGACCAGGATCCGCTCTGGACGTTTTCCACGGGGTCAGGATTGACATAGGCCGTGTTCCACGAAATCAGGATTTGTTGACTCTCAGTTGTTTGTGCATCGTCGAGTCATGGAACTGGGGACTTTGCCGCGGCTCCGATTTGTTGATGTTGCGTCTGTTGTAATGAGTTGAATGATGAGATGATCTCCAGGCTGTCTTTGAACCATCGAGATGTGGATTATTTTTCTGATGGAGCCTGGTGGGAAGGTATGGTTCCTTCTTAATTTGTGCCCCTAGATTGTATACAAGGATCGATGTGATCTCATCTGTAGGGCAAATGTTTCATTTAATATTTTTCTTTCCGCGATGCTCTATCATTTCAGCTTTTATATCGCGAAAGTCACGATTGCCCAATCATATCGGCTATTTCTCGTGGTGCCTAATCATTTCGGCTATTTGTTTTTATTTACTCGCTGCTTTTTATTGCGAGATGTCCAACCATTTCGGCTATTTTGCATGCATACATTTTTACTTGCTGATTTTGTTGCAAGTTGTCCCATCATTTCGGCTATTTCATATGCATTTGTGGCTCGTTGTCTTTTCACCGCGAGTTTGGGATTTGATACCGATTCAGGCATCAGCATCGCAACAACTGGGATGTTGCCAGGAGTGAATCATCATTTGCCTCTGTCGATGTTGAACAAAGGTGGCTTAGCAAATAAGGTTAGGATCCTGTCGACTAAGGCTTTAAATTTTACGAGCCGTAAGGGTCTCATAAAGGTATTTCTCCCTACGAGTCGTGAGGATCTCGTAGGTGCATTTTCTTCTTAGGAATCGTGAGGACTCCTAAGTATGTGTTCTCTTATAAGTCGTAAGGATATTACAAGAGTATTTTCTCCTTATAAGTCGAGAGGACTTTCAAGGGTTGTTCACCATGTGAGCATATCACCAGTCTTTGGTGGGACTTTGTTAGGGAAATGTTTATTCGTGCCCGTGGATTGTATACAAGGATCGATATCGAGACGCTTGTAGGGCAGCATTAGAAGTTGTAATGGCTTAAGAACAGGTTCAGATCCCTGTAACTTAAGGCTTTTGAATCCTATGAGCCGTGAGGGTATCAAAGGGGAATTCTCCTTACGAGTCGTGAGGATCTCGTAAGTGTAATTTCTCCTTAGGAATCGTGGGGATCCCTAAGTGTGTTGGTCCCTTGTGAGTCCTAAGGATCTCACGCAGGTGGTTTCTCCTCACAAGGTCGAGAGGGCCTTGCAAGTGTATTTTTAACGAGACTGCGCCCTTTCGGGTTTTCACAAAACTAGCGGGTAGCCCTGCTGTTTTTACTCACGGAGCTCTTTTGGGTTTTCATCCGTGCCCATTTTGCTTATGGATATACCGTTTTCTTCTTCTTCTTTTTTTTTGTCAGCCTTAGGATGCTGCGGTCCGTAGTAGTTTATCGACGTCTCGGTCAACAGCCAGTTTTAGGACATAGTGGTCCATCGTTAGTTTTAGGACGTTTCGGTCCGTCGTTAGTTTTAGGACATCTCGGTCCGTCGTTAGTTTTAGGACATTTCGGTCCGTTGATAGTTTTAGGACAACTCGGTCCGTTTGCCGGCTACTACTTATAGAGTTTGGTCTTAGGAATATAGCGAGCGGACATAGGCGTCGTCATCTACCGTTGACCTAGGCCATGACTCATCAGGCGTAGTATTTTTTTAGGAAGCGACCGTATATTGGCCTGAAAGGTCTTTCACCATGCATGTCCATGAGTAGATAGGCTCCACCCTGGTAAACATTGTCTATGATATACGGGCCTTCATAGTTCGGCTCAAATTTCCCCCGCTTGGCACGATTGGGGATCATAGGTCTTTTGACTACTAGCACGAGTTCGCCTTGGCGGAATGTTCTCGGCCTAGTCAATCTTTCATATGAGCGCGTCATCTTCGCTTTATAAGCCTCCAGATTTTGTTGCGCCATAAGCCGGGTTTCATCAAGGGCATCGAGTTCCTCAAGCCGAAAGTGAGCATTTTCTTCGTCTGTTAGCTCATAGTGAACCGCCACTTATAGAGAGGGTAACTCTATCTCGAGGGGGAGTACCGTTTCTGTGCCGAATACCAATGCATACGACGTTGTGTTTGTGGCCGTAGCTTGATACACCCAGAGAGCTTCATGCAGTCTTTCGTGCCAGTCCCTCTTATTTCGAGACACCGTCTTTTTCACAATCTTCATCAAGGTCTTGTTGAAAGCCTCAGCTAGACCGTTAGCTCGGGGATTATAGACCGAAGAGTATCTCCAATCTATGTTATGATGTTGTGCGAAGCGACTGATCTTGTGGCTGTTGGAGATAGTGCCCTCAGAGTCAATTATTGGGTCACAGGCACGTGATTGCAATGATTGAGAGAGGACCTATCCCGGGAAGACAGTCTTACTCGAGATGATAGTACGCTATCTGGTTTACCTTTATCATCGTGTACTGCTTTAGGTGACCTGACATGTCGCTATTGCACGTTGATAGAGCCCCTAGGATTCTTGCTTGACTGCCGGCAGTATGAGGGCGATCATATAAGTGAGAGCTGGAGTCTATAAGCACATCCTTAAAAGGTCCCTAGTCGTAGGAGTTTCGAGACAGGGCATCGATACTCCAGAGTAGACTAGTGTATACAGTCGAGACCCCGACGAGGGGCGGTGGCCGGTCTCACAAGCCACTGGTGTCAGTTGGTTCACCTAAGATGTATACAGGTGCTCATTAGGTTATGAGTACACCGGACAGGACTCGCCGGGAATATGCTAGTTGGTCTTATACCGGACGTCAGATAGCAGTTCCCAGGTGACATGTGTACAGGTTAGTTCATCGACCTGGGGATCGTCATTTGTCTCGTGTGAGTTCCCACTGTACTTTGATTACTACCCTACCACGGCTCAAAGGAGTCGTGCAAACAGGTTTTAGTTGGGTACAGTCCCGAGCCACATGGAGGCAGTGAGCGGATCTTCGGGGGTTTCGTCTCTCCCGGTATTGGGGGTGAGGTCGCGCTGTGTCTAGGAGAGCCATTACACGAAGACCTTGGCCAAGGCAGGAGATTTACTGGTAGGTATTCCAGTAGTATCTCAGGGTGTTCTGGGCTTCACTCCGACACGACTTGTACCGCTTTTGGGGGTCTGACTTTTACCAACCCCCTAGGCCCGCCATGCGATGCTCATAGACGAACGGACCGGACTGTACGGATATTGTCACTGACAGGCTCAGTTGGGTGTCGGGGTGAGCTTCCTCATCGACGTCCCTTTTAGTCAATAGCTGGTGGCCCGTCACGTATTGGCTTATACCTCTGACGTGCTAGTGGTTAAATCCACAGCCATAGTATTGACGAGTCTTTAGAGTCCACCACACTTTCAGTTACTCAAGCTTTCGGGCGAAACGCTGTAGAGGCCGTATGGAGATATGGCAGGGTCCGATCAGATACGTGCGGTATTGCACGGATCAGGATCGGACAGTTTTGTACTAGTGGCCGTATAGTTATATGGCAGCGTTCGATCAGATACGTGCGGTATTGCACGCATCAGGATCGGACGGATATTACTAGCCGGCTTTGGCTTAAGCCGGTCCTAGTTTAGTACAGTGTAGATTTTGTCTCATTGCATTTGTATCCGGACGGAATACAAATGCGGGTGTGTATGCACAGTGTGGGGTTTTCCTATAATTTATTACGGGACCAGTTTTCTGGAGTTGCCAGTTTGCATTCCGTTCCGGCCGGTTTTTCTTTGTTCTTTCCCGGCCGGACTTTTCCGATGGAGGGGGTAATTTGCAGTTTTGCAAATTACTTTTGTGGAGGGGTTTCATGCATTATGATAGCATCTTTTCTTTTTCCTTCATAATGGTTAGCATCTTTGCTTTATGAGATTTGAAATGGATTTGAGGTTGATTTGAAGTTTAGTGATGATTATGTTTGGATGTGGTCACCCTCCTCCTTTTACTACGATAACCTCCCTTCTTGCGTCATATCCTTGCTCCACCATTTTTCTAAGTATGATAGTTTTCATTTTAGAAGTGAGAGAGATTATTATCATGGTTGAAAAAAGAAAGAGAGAAGAAGAAAAGAAAAGAGAGAAAGAAAAAGATGAGAGCTTCACCATGAGAGTTTCATTCTTGATCTTCTTTCCATGATAGAAAAATGCAAGCACCATTTTTCTAGTCTTGATTCCTCCATCATCTTCAATGGCAACCAACCCCAATGTGAGACATACATTCTACATTACATTCCCTACAGTATATCTTGAGCATGTCGAGTAGCCGGCTTCATGCTCGAGTTGCCTCAGTATCGAGGTGGGAGCCCGTAAAAGTACCCGGCTTCGTGGTGCCCTTTCCGACGAGGAGGAGACGGACGGAGATCCCGCGAGGAGATCGGAGTGGAGATGAAGACCGGAGGACTTGGATCGTCGGTATATCTCTTCCCTTTCTTGTTAGTTAGCTAGACTAGTTTAATGGTTACGATCCGGGGTTTAGTGCGCGGTGGTGCCGGTTTGCTAAGTCCGCAAAATTTAAGTTTACCACCGTTTCCGCGTTTGGCCGTCGGGTTGACGGCCGGGGCGCCGCCGTGCACTTACAGTGGTATCAGAGCCTCGCCATTAACATAGTCTAGCTTGGTGTAATGTGTTTTACGTTTCCGATCGAACAAAATCCCGAAAACACGTATTTCAACCACATCAGTTTCTGTCGAATTTTTTTTGAGTCCAAAAATTTTTCTGGTTGTCTCAGAATGATGTGCAGGGAATTTTAAGGTTACTGCAAAAATTTGGTACCACGAACTCACCAAACCGCCGCGGAAGGGCGGCCAAACCCCTGCTTTGGCCGCTCTTCCGCCGCGGATTTAACTGTTCACCCCCCCAAAATTTTGCAGTATGTTCCTGAGTAAGAAATGTGGTTTCTGGGATATTAAAATTGGGCCCAGTGTTTCTGTGATTGCTACAGTTTTGTTTGGGGGCCCATTTGTTAAGGTTTGATCAATCGGAAAATTTTAAACACATTTTTCACAGTATTTACATTATATCTGCGACCGTGAATGTCACTCGATCGGTAAATCCTGTCTAACTGCTATAGCCCGGTTAGACGGATTTGCGAACGTGACTTTCACGTTGATGTTCTATGTTTATGCTGTGATGTTGCGGATCGGTCGTGGGATAGCCTGGTTGCAATGCTAGTACAGTTGTGGTGGTATTATGTATATTTGATATTGCGGGGCGAGCGTCCGACATGTGGACTGCCGTCACTGCCTGTTTGTATTATTATTTTGGGGCACGACCTGGTTGCGGTCGATGTACCCGTTGTATGTATATTTTACTTTCTGTACTAGGATTACCCCGCGGTGGGGTGCACGGATAGCCGGGTTCTAGAGGGCAACAAGCCCGCATATCATGGCATTGAGACGGAGGGGGCTTCACTCTGGGATTGGCGGGCTATTCGCCGCACTCGTAGGGGGTACAGGTTGACCCAGGAGGGGTGCCCAAGTTGCCGGATTCCGTGGAGTGCTGGGTGGTCCATTCACGGAGCTGAAGGGGGCTGCCTCGCTTCAGGTTTTGGCGGGTGACTTGCCGCGCCCGTAGGGGTCTAGGATTTCATTGCACAGGCTATCCACACGACCAGGGGAACGTCGGGTTTCAGTAGTGGCTCTGTGAAACCCGGGGATCCCAGATATCTGTATCGTTCTGTGATGCTATACATTTCTGTGATGTTGCATTTCTTTTCACGCCTTGAGCGAAATATAATATATTGGTATATATATTAGTAGATGTTGAATATGTTTTGCATCCGCGCTAGTCCAGTCCCCGCTCTGTCGTTAGTTAGCTAACCTAACGGGTAATGACGGGACCCAGTGGCGAATGCGGATGGCATATACGTACGTCAGTATATTTTCGTTCTTTTTGGTGTGATCAATTGATGGGACTGCATTGATTCGGATCAATGCAAGTTAAAAAAAAACCTAATCTGATGTTGTTGGAACACTTTTCTAAAAGCTGTTATTGCAAGGACGTTCACTTCTGTTTTGCATCGTGGTATTCATTTGGAATATCCTGCTCCTCAGTCGACGAGGCAAGGGCCGAGATCCCTTCACCGGGAGTGACCCCTTGGACAGAAGTTTGCATCAGGGCATTAACTTCACTATAGCCGATTACTTTTGCTTTGCATCGTGGTATTCATTTGGAATATCCTGCACCCCATTCTACGGGGAAAGAGCCGAGATCCCTTCACCGGGAGTGACCTCTTTAGCAATGGTTTTCGTCACTATATTTTCTAAAAAGCTATCCGTTCCTTCAACGATATCAAGTTCATTACGTTAAAGGTTTTCGCCAGAAACCATTCGTAGCCCTCCGTCGTTTCAGACGGGTAGCACGTAGTATTCATGCTATGTTTGTTGACCTTCGTCAAGGCATAGTGCATGGTAGCTGCTTGTTACCTTTCTGCTGCATAGGTAGATGCGTTGGTTTGGGACAGTCGTATAGCCTTGTTGACCTTCGTCAAGGGCTTGTACGGGTGGATTCAAATTAACCTGGATAATGACGGGTAGAACTTGACATGTGACTTATGATTTGTTGACCTTCGCCAAGGTCATAAGAGCATGGGGCAGAAATCACATCGGGAGTTTCAAAAGAACTGAAACTTGCCAGATATGCGCATACCTTCTGGAGTGTGATACCGTGAGCGGATTCCGTCACGTTATCATGCGATGATAGTTGGATCCCGATTCCCACTGATGAGTTGGTTTACTCCTCGGGTGACCCCGACTAATTCTTCTTTCAGGTTTGGAGGAGAATTTGAGGTACAGTGGGAGGTTTCCAGATTAGATAAGTTGGTAACCATTCTGATCTAGGATAGAGTGCACGCTGAGTGTTTCTTCTCTCTCTCTCTCTTTGGCAGCGATCATTGACCCGACCCTAGACTATGACTCAGTGACCAAGTTGACCGAACCTACTTAACACTGGCTTTTGGATTGTCAGAGTTGCGAACCTCATTGCCGCTCCTACTTTTACCCTTTTCTCCGGGACACCCCGTATTACTACGAACGTCCACTTCCATTGGACAAAACCATCGTATGGTTATATACGAACTCGAAGGAATTTATTCGAGGATGGTTTCCGGTTCTGGAGAAAACGGATAGGACTATTCAGTTGTCTTTTCTTTTTCACCCTATCTCATGTTGCGAGTACTCCTTGGTTTAGGAGTAGTACACCTATTACGCAAATTGGATAGTCTTCTTCCAAACCATAGGCTGGTGCCGACCGGTAGGGAATGAAGAAAACCAATTAGCCTAAACGGTGTACAGAAGGTATTAAGTTCAGACAAAGCAAGGGATTAGTAAGAGGGCAAAGTAAATTGCGACTGATATTCACGACCAAACCAAGTATCTCTTCGCCAATCCTAAATCACCTTTGTATTTCTCCAGGACACTCCGTATCACTACGAAGATCCCATTTTAATGGATAATCCATCGTATGGTTATATACGAACTCGAAAGGAACTTGTTCCAGTTCGGGGATGGATCCTGGTTCAGGAGAAATAGGAATAAAGTACATTCAGGTGTCTTTTATCTTCACCTTCTCTCGCGATGCGAGTGCTCCTAGGATTAGGACAGTACACCCTTTATGCTTTTTGGATAGTCTTCTTCCAAACCATAGGCTGGTGCCGAACGGTAGGGAAGGAAGAAAACCATTTGGCCTAAAGGGGTGTACAGAAGGTAAAGACTAAAGACATATGAAGGGATTTGGAGAGGTGGCAAAGAACTATACGGTTACAGTCGTGAATCTGGAAGAGGCATTACTAGGAATACCGGGATACCCCATCGAAACATTTCAATGTTTCAGTTTCACTGTGTACTGTTAATGGAAAACTGATTTCCCGATTAGACACTTACTCCAGGGTATGTATTTACCAGGTATGATTCTCACATCTGTATGGTTTTACAGATGGTGAGTGGGAGTAAGTTATTGGGAATTAGGTGATCATCCTCATTATATCGGGATTCGTTGTAATTGGTGATATTTGAGGATGCCACCTGGATTGTTTGCCGGTCGGCAAATATTTGGTTTTGAATATCCGCTGTTGTGCACCAATTTCAAATTGCTATATCTGTACGTCTATTTTCATAGAGTGAGATATACCTTTTGATATTATGTCGATGACATTTACCTATATCAGTGGATGGTTAGGTAAGGAGCATTGAACAGCGGTGTAATTCTTCTTAACCATAAATACAGTTTTTCAACCTACGACGCACAGTGAATGAGTCGCTAGACTCAAGGGACTTATACAGAGTATTGTATGTTGTCCAGGGTCCATTAGGACAGAGGGGTTGGTCCTCATACTATATTCTGTTTACTTTTAACTTCTCTAGTTCTTAGACATGTGTTTCCTAGAAACACAGGGTCTGAGTTTTGAGGAGTTATAGGTATTTGAATAGAGTAGAGAACCAGGTGTTGCAAGTATCGGGATTCTTCAAAGTGATCGAAGATGTAGATACTTGTGTATGGTATTCAGTTGATAGTAATGATAAAGAGAAATTACTTCTCTTTCAGGTTACTCATAATTGGAAGCATTCCTAAGTTGAGTAACGCTGATCGGCCTCCTTCCATTTAGTTGACATGCGCTGGAGACAGCTGCATGATTTGAATCTGGTTAAATTAAATCAGTGCCTCTGGTTCTATATTGGATGTAGAACAGTTCATATCTTAACATTGTTAAGGTACGGGGAGTTGTCCGGCTTATGCTTAAAACCAGACACTGGACAACTCAAGGCACGTTTCTGTAATGGCTGTTTGTGGGTTGACCCAGGCTATGACGCGGGTTGACGTTCTACCATCTGGATGAACAATAGCAATATTGTTCTAGACTCGCCACAGTTTTATTAAAAATGGATTTTTTCAAAAACAGCAGTGGGAGTATGGTAGAACTGGAAGTGATTCCAGAACCGCAAACGATTACTGAAGATTTGATAAGGAACCTGAAGATTCAATCTGATTTGACATTCCATTGGCCACTCCGCAGATAAGGTGGGTAACTTCAGGCACCCGAGAGGTACTTCGGTAGCCTCAAGGATGGTGACAGGGAAGTTCTTGTTTACCCACACTTGCCATTGTTGTTATTCCAGGCTGCGAGACCCGGCAGGAGGATGAGTATAGCGTCGTTCTAAACTTGCTTTAGAAGTGCACGTCTATATGACTCTGCCAGAGGGTTGTCGCAGTCAGTGGGAGCAGCGGAAGCATTGGTGGACATCAGGCTTATGTCTATTTATAGACTAAAGCAGATGTAGCGGAGATTGATCATCTATTTCTGACGTGACAGTCATGGGTTTGACTTCATCAGAATAGGAGATGGATCTGTTGAGAAGATAGTAGGGTGTGATATCCTGGTATTTGGATGACATACACAGAGTAGAAAAAGAAACTCCTACACTACGATCGGTTATTCTTTGGTCGTCACACAGTGGTTTCTCCATAAAGGACTTGGACATTATATCAGACATTCTGGTTACTAGATCTATGGTTTTAGATCTAGATTTGGGTGGTTTCCTAATCTGGGTACCTTGACAGCATTCTATGAGTATTTAGAATGGACGACTCCTGGCACGGTAGCACACCTGCAGGTAATGGAGTCACCCTCTCCAAAGGTGTCTTACAGACTAAAGGGGAGAGGGACGGGCATGATTGGCAGATCACTTGCTCAGGCAATTGAGTCAATCGTGAGATGTCAAGTACCACACCAGATGTTGTTCTTGCACTAGATGCAATAAGTTGACGTTAATCCAATCCTGGAGAAACAGTCGGAAGCAGTTTTAGAACATAAGTGAATGTTCTAGGGATATGATAACGGCTGCCTCTTTTAGGAGACGGTTATCATTCCAGGCTTCCAAGGTGACCTGGACGACAAGGAGGTTGTCAGAGTTATAGTTTTTCCCTCTGACGAGGGGCAGTATTTTGGACGGATGGTCCAAGGCAATACTGAGGGTGGCATGGCGCAGGATACTGATTAAGTTCAGTTGACGATACAGTCTAAGAAGTTTGGATTTGGAGTTCATTTATGAGCTAAGTCCCATCAGACATCCAGACATTCTAAGACAGGTATTGCTCATTTCGGGAGATGGCTTTCTCCGCGAATTTGAGATATAGAGAGACATAGAAAGAAACTTCTAGGCGGATCCACTCACTGAGGCTATTCCTCGACCGCAATAGTTTCACAAACGGGATTTGTGAGACTGACTAGTAGAGGAGTTGGGTGTTCGGTATCATACGGGCTGTGAGTATGCGACATCGTAATAATTAGCCTTGAGTGCAAGTGGGAGATTGTTGGAGATAGTGCCCTCAGAGTCAATTATTGGGTCACAGGCACGTGATTGCAATGATTGAGAGAGGACCTATCCCGGGAAGACAGTCTTACTCGAGATGATAGTACGCTATCTGGTTTACCTTTATCATCGTGTACTGCTTTAGGTGACCTGACATGTCGCTATTGCACGTTGATAGAGCCCCTAGGATTCTTGCTTGACTGCCGGCAGTATGAGGGCGATCATATAAGTGAGAGCTGGAGTCTATAAGCACATCCTTAAAAGGTCCCTAGTCGTAGGAGTTTCGAGACAGGGCATCGATACTCCAGAGTAGACTAGTGTATACAGTCGAGACCCCGACGAGGGGCGGTGGCCGGTCTCACAAGCCACTGGTGTCAGTTGGTTCACCTAAGATGTATACAAGTGCTCATTAGGTTATGAGTACACCGGACAGGACTCGCCGGGAATATGCTAGTTGGTCTTATACCGGACGTCAGATAGCAGTTCCCAGGTGACATGTGTACAGGTTAGTTCATCGACCTGGGGATCGTCATTTGTCTCGTGTGAGTTCCCACTGTACTTTGATTACTACCCTACCACGGCTCAAAGGAGTCGTGCAAACAGGTTTTAGTTGGGTACAGTCCCGAGCCACATGGAGGCAGTGAGCGGATCTTCGGGGGTTTCGTCTCTCCCGGTATTGGGGGTGAGGTCGCGCTGTGTCTAGGAGAGCCATTACACGAAGACCTTGGCCAAGGCAGGAGATTTACTGGTAGGTATTCCAGTAGTATCTCAGGGTGTTCTGGGCTTCACTCCGACACGACTTGTACCGCTTTTGGGGGTCTGACTTTTACCAACCCCCTAGGCCCGCCATGCGATGCTCATAGACGAACGGACCGGACTGTACGGATATTGTCACTGACAGGCTCAGTTGGGTGTCGGGGTGAGCTTCCTCATCGACGTCCCTTTTAGTCAATAGCTGGTGGCCCGTCACGTATTGGCTTATACCTCTGACGTGCTAGTGGTTAAATCCACAGCCATAGTATTGACGAGTCTTTAGAGTCCACCACACTTTCAGTTACTCAAGCTTTCGGGCGAAACGCTGTAGAGGCCGTATGGAGATATGGCAGGGTCCGATCAGATACGTGCGGTATTGCACGGATCAGGATCGGACAGTTTTGTACTAGTGGCCGTATAGTTATATGGCAGCGTTCGATCAGATACGTGCGGTATTGCACGCATCAGGATCGGACGGATATTACTAGCCGGCTTTGGCTTAAGCCGGTCCTAGTTTAGTACAGTGTAGATTTTGTCTCATTGCATTTGTATCCGGACGGAATACAAATGCGGGTGTGTATGCACAGTGTGGGGTTTTCCTGTAATTTATTACGGGACCAGTTTTCTGGAGTTGCCAGTTTGCATTCCGTTCCGGCCGGTTTTTCTTTGTTCTTTCCCGGCCGGACTTTTCCGATGGAGGGGGTAATTTGCAGTTTTGCAAATTACTTTTGTGGAGGGGTTTCATGCATTATGATAGCATCTTTTCTTTTTCCTTCATAATGGTTAGCATCTTTGCTTTATGAGATTTGAAATGGATTTGAGGTTGATTTGAAGTTTAGTGATGATTATGTTTGGATGTGGTCACCCTCCTCCTTTTACTACGATAACCTCCCTTCTTGCGTCATATCCTTGCTCCACCATTTTTCTAAGTATGATAGTTTTCATTTTAGAAGTGAGAGAGATTATTATCATGGTTGAAAAAAGAAAGAGAGAAGAAGAAAAGAAAAGAGAGAAAGAAAAAGATGAGAGCTTCACCATGAGAGTTTCATTCTTGATCTTCTTTCCATGATAGAAAAATGCAAGCACCATTTTTCTAGTCTTGATTCCTCCATCATCTTCAATGGCAACCAACCCCAATGTGAGACATACATTCTACATTACATTCCCTACAGTATATCTTGAGCATGTCGAGTAGCCGGCTTCATGCTCGAGTTGCCTCAGTATCGAGGTGGGAGCCCGTAAAAGTACCCGGCTTCGTGGTGCCCTTTCCGACGAGGAGGAGACGGACGGAGATCCCGCGAGGAGATCGGAGTGGAGATGAAGACCGGAGGACTTGGATCGTCGGTATATCTCTTCCCTTTCTTGTTAGTTAGCTAGACTAGTTTAATGGTTACGATCCGGGGTTTAGTGCGCGGTGGTGCCGGTTTGCTAAGTCCGCAAAATTTAAGTTTACCACCGTTTCCGCGTTTGGCCGTCGGGTTGACGGCCGGGGCGCCGCCGTGCACTTACAGTGGCTTCTATAGGCTGGCCCGTTATCGGAGATAATCCTTCGCGAAGTGCCGAACCGATGAATGACGTGTGTCTTGAAGAAATGGAGGATATTCTCCGTCTTTACTTCCTTCAGCGGTACTGGTTCTGTCCATTTGGAGAAGTAATCAGTTGTCGCCAAAATGAATCGATGTCCTCTGGATGATGCTGGTTTGATGGGGCTGATTATATCAGTTTCCCACATTTCAAACGACCAGCTAGCCACCGTTGGATGTAGTGGGTTTGGATCCTGATGAATAAAGTCCCCGTGAATCTGGCACGAGTGGCACTGCTTCGCGTATTCGAGGCAGTCTTGGATCATCGTGGGCCAATAGTAGCCCATCCTTTTCATCTTCAGCTTCATCTTCGGCCCGGCTTGGTGAGAACCGCAGAGTCCGTCGTGAGTTTCTCGGACGATTCTCTTTGCCTCTTCAGGTTCCAGGCATCTTAGCCACAGAGAATCAAATGATCTCTTATACAGAGTATCATTGGCGAAGGAGAAGGATAGAGCTCGTTTCATGAGCTGATGTCTTGGGGATGCATCTTCAGGCATTTGACGGGATTTGAAATAGTCTATAAAGACTTCTCTCCGATCCTTAGCCTTTTCCTGATCTTTTATTTGTTGGGTCGTTTGCTCGGTCGCTCCTTTTTCTTCGGACGACTCTGGAGATATTTCTTCCGGTGCAAGAACCCGACGGCTTAGCACAATGATCCTCACATCATCTAGGTTCTCGTCAGCCAATTCTTTAGCTAGCTTGGCTAATGCATCCGCCTTGCTATTTTCCACATGCGGTATGTTTTCCAGGGCATAGGCAGGGATTTGAGTCAGCAGTTGCTGCACTCTCTCGCCGTACTTCACCAACTCTGGTTTGCACATTTGATAGTCGCCGTTTACTTGACCAACGACCAGTTGGGAGTCCCGTATATATGGAGGTTCTCAATTCCCATGTCGACGGCGATCTCAAGACCTGCTATCAAAGCTTCGTATTCGGCTTCATTGTTTGTCCTCGGCTCTGTTAAGGAGAAGGCAAAGCGCATTATCCCTCATTGTGGAGTCACGAAGATGAGACCCACCCTTGATTTGATTATGGGGGTGCTTTGTTTGCACTTCTTCATGGAAGATGCTCCATCGAAATAGGGTTCCCACCGGGTATAATTCTCCTTTCTCTCCCCATCGATCGTGTTAAACGCGTGTTTGTCTGGCAAGTCGCAGTTCAAGGGAGAATCGGCAGGTATTGGATGCTCAGCGAGGAAGTCGGCGATAGCCTGGCCTTTCACTGCCTTGAGAGGACGATAAGTTATTGAGAACTCCATCAGGAGAAGGGCCCATTTAGGGAGAAGTCTCGTTAATATGGCCTTTGACATCAAATATTTGAGAGGATCCACCTTTGATATAAGATGGACCTCATGTGCCAACGCATGGTGTCTAAGCTTCATTATCGCAAAGATTAACGCCAGGCAGTGTTTTTCGATGGGGGAGTAATTGCTTTCTGCCCCCAGGAGAACTCAGCTCAAATAGTAGAGGGCTCTCTCCTTCCCTTGGTCGTTCTCTTGTGCCCATAATGCGCCTAAGGAACCTTCAAGGGCAGTTGTATACAGAATGAGGGGTTTTCCCTTGACAGGAGCGGTTAGCACCGGAGGATTCTGTAGGTATTGCTTGATTTCGTCCAGTGCGCCTTGGCATTTGCGATCCCAGACGAGCGGGGTTCCCTTCTTCATTAGGTGGCTGTAAGGAAGGCACTTGCCTGAGAGATTGGCTATGAATCGCCGGATATACGCGAGCTTTACTTGGAGAGACCGCAGTTTCTTGAGAGTCCTTGGCGAAGGCATTTCCATGATCGCCTTGATCTTTGATGGGTCTATCTCGATGCCTCGGTGCCGTACGATGAATCCTAGGAATTTGCCCGAGGAAACTCCAAACGCACATTTGAGAGGGTTCATCTTCAAGTTGTATTTCTGAAGGCGTTGAAACACGATCTTCAGATGCTCTAAATGTTCCTCGTATGATTTTCTTTTAACTATGAGGTCGTCAATGTAGAATTCGACGATTTCATGTATGAGGTCATCGAAGATCTTCGTCATGGCCCTCTGATAGGTGGCACCGGCATTCTTTAGACCGAAAGGCATCACATTGTAGCAGAATATGCCCAAAGGGGTCCGGAAAGCGGTATGCTTCCGGTCCTCGGGATGCATCTTTATCTGATTGTATCCTGATAATCCGTCCATAAAGGAGAAAACTTCATGAGTGGACGTATTATCTATCATCAGCTCAGTGACCGGTACTGGAAAGTCGTCCTTTGGGCAGGCCTTGTTGAGATCCCGAAAGTCCATGCATATGCGCACCGTCCCATTTTTCTTCATCACTGGGACAATGTTGGCGATCCAGTCAGGATACTGAACCTCTTAGATGAATCCGAAGTCTATTAGCTTCTTGACTTTGGCATTGATGCTCATCTCAAGCTCGAGCCGCATTCTTCTCGGTGCTTGTTTGATCGGCTTGACGTCTGGAGATATCGCCAATTTATGTGCAGCAATCTTTGGATCTAGTCCAGGCATTTCGGAATAGTTCCTTGCGAAACAGTATTTATACAGCATGAGCACGTTTTTAAGCATAGCCACTTTTTCTTCAGAGAACAGCTCACTGACAACGTCGACCGTGGGTCGTTTGCTGTTCCCAAGTCGATTTTTCTAAGGTTATCCGCAGTAGTATGTATTCCATCTTCCAGCTCTTTTGGCGCCGGTGGAAATTCTGAGATCACTTCATTTTCATTATTTTCGAAGCACCAGCGTAGGTCATCCATATTCTCAGGTTCTTCTTCTGACAGCGTTATCACGTGACAGGTGCGAGATCGCTTCCAAGACCGATGTTGCTCCGGCTCTGCTCTCATGGCTTTCGGTTCATGCTTCTGCGGTGGGGTTACCCTCCAACTGCTGGATAAAGCGAACTAGCTTTGCTGATACTGATCTTCTACCCAGTCTTTGAATGTGAAGCAGTTTTCGAGAGGATGTCCTATCTCTCGGTGATAGGAGCAATAGTCTGGATGATGAACCTCACCTAATTGCTCGGGGTGCTTGGACTCCGAGAGCGTCATCATCTAATGTCTTATAACAAGATCGAATATCTTCTGTGTCTTGTCTTGGGGAAAGGAATACGCTCGACCCATCTTCTTTGTAAGAGACGAATCCCGGTTGCTCAATTCTCGATCGCGTGGCTTCTTGGACCCGCTTTGTCGCCGTCGAACTCTTTTTCCGTTCATTGGTTTATTTTTACCTCTGCGTCGGGTCTTTTGTATGACGGGCTGGCGACGAAGGGCATCGTCACTTTCTGCAGCCTGCTGAAGGAGGCGCTGCGTTCTGGCTCTCTCGTAGATGGCCATTTCACGATTATGGCCGTCTCGAATTTTTTGTCCCGCTTCCCTTATAAGCTTGTCCATCTGTTCGGGCTTGGCATTTTGACGACGGGGGCTCGTTTTGGTTCAAGGTTAGCATCTTCCCACAGAGCATCTCCTTCTTCATCAAAATCATGTATGACGTAGCAACCGCAGAATCGCTCCCGTTTTTTGTATTGAACATATCCAGGTCCGATCGTTTCCATTCTCCCGTTGGGCAGTTTTCGTTGAGTTCCGGGGACATTCCAGATCCTGTTGTAGAACTGTGCTTGTCGAGCAGTCTGCTTAAGGGGTATTGATTGTTGGAGTTTTTGCGTGCTTAATTTATTACCGCAATCAAGACGGTTTCGCTTGTAGCTAGCCGGTTGAGTACGGGTCGTCTGCAGGGAGATGGGAATCTTTTTCTATGTGCTTTAACGAGTTAAGTCCAAATGTCCAGGTTTGTTTGAGATTAACTATGTGCTAATATGTTATATAAAGAGAGCTTGTTAGGGTTAGGATTAGGTTAGTTTGAGTTAGGAGTCACTCACTTCTTTCATTGCCACTCTTAATATCGGTGTTACGGTAATCGGCAACAACGGGGATTAGCACGACTAGGAAGGAACTTGCGAGTATAAGCTAGGCTTTCCAACGCTTAAGTTCTTCCTTTTGGTGCTTGTCCGTCCGTTCTTGGCTCTTAGCCTTAACCTCCGGTTAATTCAACCACAACCGGTCTCACTAAGGAATCACCGCTATCATGTAGGATGGGGTGCCGTAGGGAGCGGATTGTGGTTCAATTAACGGGAGTCCGAATTAAGATGTTGGGCAAGGAAAGAGTGAGAGAGATTTCCTTCTCTCAAACTTTCCTTATCCTACCCTAACAAGTAAGAAAACTACTCACCCATTACAAGAAAAAGAAAATACAACAAAAGGAGGAAGATAGAAAGAAAGAGGTTAGAAGATTACAACTAGCTATTTGAGACCTCACCTTGGCAAGGATCAAGCTTAAGCATCATTGTTGTTAAGGATAAAGAAAAAGAGAACAAGAAAGAAACAAACAACAAATAACAACAACTAGATTAGCAAATGAAAATTACAAGCAATTAAAATAAAGAAAATAACAAGACAAGCATGATAAGGAAAAGAACTCTTTTATTCATCCTGCACTCATAAAAAGCTCACTACAAGATTTTAATGGAGAAAAGATGAAATGAGGAAGAAAGACAACAAAATATATCCTAAACCTAATACAAGAATAAGCACTCACTTGGCTCTGTTCTGGGTTATTTATAGGCAGGAAACTGAAACCCTAGGGCAACAATCAGACTCTGAATGATGTTACAAAAATGCCCCTGAAATTTGATCACCTGATTAGCCAACTTGGCCACGGATCCGCGGCTAAGTCACCATGTTGGCCGCGGATCCGCGGCCATATAGTGGAGTTGGCTCAGCATATTTTTTGTGCTTCTCTGTGTTGCTATTTACATCAGTGTGGTACACTTTGTTTCTCAGAAGCTCTCCACATTTCTTCCAGATTTGCAGCCGGTCAAAAGGTGATTTGATGTGGATATTTTGCCATGATTTCCTTGAGCTCCGCGTAGATATCTTGGATTTTGTGTTGCCATTATACTTTGTGCATGAAAATGACCATCGATTTGCCATTTTGTCCCTTAAACTGGTGTGTAGCAACATACGGATGGAGAGCGGAGACCCGTACTTTATCTGTGGTTGGTAGTAATCCAGAATTTGTCACGCTTTTCCATGAATTTCACTATTTAGAACTGAGAACCTGTATCCTGCAATTAACTAGCAAACACGGCTCAAGAGTACCTACCGATAAGCAATGTGATAAAAATGGGCGGTATAAAAATGCAAAAATCTGATATGAACAAATACCCCCAAACTTATCATTTGCTCGTCCCGAGCAAAGCCAATTTATTCACAAAAATTCCTAACCTCACTTTCCCAGGGAACGCGATTGCACTGAGCATGTGCAACAAGCCCTTAAACCTCTAGGTGTCCCTAGTAGGAGGAGTGCTGTCTCCTGAGGGTTTTCAGCAGATACTACCCACAAAATCCCGTCAAGCTAGTTTTGCAAAATAACTATGATTCAAACCCTAAGGTTTTGTTTTAAAAATAATAATTATATTATCCTAAGTCTAGACTATCGAACCTTTATTTTTCACACCTCGCTTCTCATTTAACTTAAGATTTTATATGTCTTTACGTGCAGTGCAAATAGTATCGTTAAGTTCCAGAAGGATCGATTAAAGTCATCAAGTCACAAAATAAAGACCAGATGAAATTTTTTTAAAAGGATCACATAAGTTTCATAAAGAGTTAAGTATTTTTCAAGTTTCGTTTTCCAGTAAGGTTTCAATTTCAGAATTTCTATCTTCCTTAACAGGAAACTAGGTCTTATTTTTCACTCCACCTTTTTCTTGTTTTCATTTCATACACACCTCTGTGAACGTGCAATAGTCTTTATCATAGAATAAAACCTTCATATCTCCGCTAGAAATATTTTTTTATAAAAACCTGTCTTTTGTCAAGATTATTCTCACACAAAGAACTGTTAGGAATTTTAACTCGGAGAGAACACTTGCTTGACTTTGTTTTAATCTGGACTTTCTAGGCTTCTTAACGAGCTTTGGGTCAATGCACCCAAACCAGTTGGCTTTAGGGCATTAGGTGTAGAGACACCCCAGCGGACTTAATTACTCAAGTTACCTAGGCCCAAAAACAAAAGACAATTTAGCGTGAAAATCATGATGATTTAATGCGAACGGAGATATAACCGGCAGTTCAATTATTTTTTGGATAAAAGACGTGTTTAGTGGGTTTGGTGTGTAATCATTCCAATCAAGTTCCAGATGGGTTACTTTTCAGAATTAGTTCCAATTAAGGCATCAATAACATTCCTTCATATTCGCTTCACTTCATAAACTATTCTTGATATTACTTATTTCAGAACAAACCTATTTGATCCTTAGAAAATAATTTATCCATTTAAAAGTTTTTAGACACAATAGACTTGTCATCTAATTTTCAAAAACTTACGACACGTGTAGTGTGATGTAAAGACGTATATCAGCTATAGTTAACTTCAAAGGAGAGTTATCTTTCAGGTTCTCAAAATCTAAAAATAAGATTTAGTTATTCTTATCTAATCAAACAAAACCTGTTGAAATGTTGAATCAGAGTTCTCCTACTAGCTAACTTGATGAAAAAGTTTTTATGTTTTTAGAAATTTTTTTGATTTTTATGGGTTTTATGGATTTTAGTATGCAGATGCAAAATATACATATGAATGCGAAGGTTAGAAATGCGTACCGAGCGTACCCCCAAACTTAAACTGGACAGTGTCCTCACTGTCATTGCATGAAGAAATCATTGAAGGGTCAAAATTGTTGGTTAGATATACACAATTTTTACTTTTTTTTGTTTTCGTTTTTAAAGAAAAGAAGAAGAATAAAAATGGACAAGAATATCCACAAATATATACAAAATGGTATATACATACCCCCAAACTTATTTGGAACAGTGTCCACTGTTTTGGCTGGATAACCGAAGTTTGGTGGTAGGAAGAGGAAGATTATGCAAGGTAAACCGGCTCCTGTAAGACCAGGAGCTCCTCTGTTGGTTCGGCGCTAAGGTACGGTTTTAGTCTGTGTCCGTTTACTTTGAAAATTGAACCGTCCTTTGGATTCTCCAAATCCACAGCGCCATGCGGATACACATTCCGCACAAAATATAGCCCTTTCCAGCGAGATCTGAGCTTACCTGGATGGAAATGTAGCCGGGTGTCGTAAAGCAGTACCTGTTGACCAGGTAGGAATGTTTTGCACACAAGGTGTTTATCGTGAAACACCTTCGTTCGGTTCTTAACGAAAACCGCGTTTTCGTAACCCCCATCCCGAAGCTCGCTCAATTCATTCAACTGCAGCTTCCGATGGCTGCCCGCATCTTCGAGAAACAAATTCAGCTCCTTTATCGTCCAAAATGCGCGATGCTCTATTTCCACAGGAAGGTGGCAAGCTTTTCCGTAAACAAGCCGATAGGGAGACATGCCAAGATCGGTCTTATAAGCAGTTCGAAATGCCCAAAGGGCATCAGTGAGCTTTAACGACCAATCCTTACGGTTCTTGGAAACCGTCTTCTCCAGTATCTGCTTGATTTGCCGATTTGAAACTTAGGCTTGCCCACAGGTTTGGGGGTGGTAGGGCGTAGATAGCTTATGATTAATGGAATATTTCCGCATCAAGACCTCGAAAGTCTTATTACAGAAATGAGTTCCATTGTCGCTAATGATCGCTCGGGGGTGCCCAAACCGGGAGAAAATGCTTTCCTTAAGAAATCTAACAACAACCTTGTTGTCGTTAGTCCGGCTGGGCACAGCCTCGACCCACTTAGAGAAATAATCAACAGCGAGAAGGATGTACAAGTTCCCAAAAGAGCTGGAAAACGGCCCAATGAAATCGATCCCCCAAACATCGAAAATCTCCACAACCAAGATTGGTTGGAGCGACATCTCGTTTCATCTGGATATCCGGCCCAAGTGTTGGCACCGAGAGCAAGTCTTGCAGTAGTCATGAGCGTCTTTGAAGAGTTGTGGCCAGTAGAAACCACACTGCAAGATCTTCTCAGCTGTCTTTCTGGGGCCAAAATGCCCGCCACATGCTTGATCGTGGCAAAATGACAACACACTCTTGAATTCATCGTCAGGCACACACCGACGAATGATCTGGTCGGGACAGTACTTGAACAGATAGGGTTCGTCCCAGTAAAAGTGTTTTACTTGGGATAAGAATCGAAGTCTGTCCTGACTTGACCATTCAGTCGGTAGTAATCCTGTGGCCAAATAGTTCACAATACCTGCGTACCAGGGTTCGCAAGATACTGTCAAGAGCTGTTCATCCGGAAAAAAGTCGTTGATCGGAATTTGAAGCGACGACGAAGAAGGAAGTTGTGAGAGATGGTCGGCGACTACATTTTCACATCCTCTTTTGTCCTTGATGACAATGTCAAACTCTTGAAGCAAGAGGATCCAACGTATCAGCCGAGATTTTGCATTTTTTCGCAAAAAGATGGCGCAGAGCAGAATGGTCCTTATAGACGATGACTGGAGAGCCGATGAGGTAAGGCCTGAACTTTTCTAAAGCAAATACAACAGCCAAGAATTCCTTCTCAATTGTTTTATAATTCAGTTGGGCGTCGTTCAGGGTTCAGCTAGCATAATAGATTACGTGCGGCATCTTGTTGATGTGTTGTCCAGGGACAGCACCGATGGCAAAGTCGGATGCATCGCACATAATCTCAAATGGGTGCGTCCAGTCAGGAGAAGAAAGAACGGGAGCAGAAGTGAGTGAGCTTTTTAATGACTCGAACGCAGTCACACAGCTCGAGTTGAAGTCGAATGGCGTGTCCTTGGCCAGCAAAAGAGTCAAGGGCCTAGCAATCTTGCTAAAGTCCTTGATGAACCGTCTATAGAAACCGGCATGGCTAAGGAAGGCTCGGATGTCTCTGACGCATCGGGGAGGAGGGAGATTGGAAATGACTTCAATCTTTGCTTTATCTACCTCAATGCCATTTCGCGAGATGATATGTCCTAAGACAATACCTTCGTACACCATGAAGTGGCACTTCTCCCAATTCAAAGTGAGGTTCTTGTCCTTACACCGGGTAAGGACAGCGTCGAGATGCAGCAAACACTCATCAAAGGAATCGCCGAAGATGGAGAAATCATCCATGAAGATCTCCAAGAATTTTTCCACCATGTCTGAGAAGATTCCCATCATACACCGCTGGAAGGTAGCGGGCGCATTGCATAACCCAAAGGGCATGCGACGATATGCAAACGTGCCGAAAGGACAAGTGAATGTGGTCTTGTCCTGGTCTTTTTCGGCGATGGGAATCTGATTATAGACGGAGTAACCATCAAGAAAGCAGTAGTACGCGAGTCCAGCCAATCGTTCAAGCATCTGGTCAATGAAAAGTAGCGGAAAGTGGTCCTTCCGCGTTGCGGCGTTGTGTTTTCTGTAATCGATGCATACTCGCCACCCAGTCTGGGTGCGAGTAGGGATTAACTCGTTCGCCTCATTGGTTATGACCGTTATGCCCGACTTCTTGGGGACAACATGAATGGGGCTAACCCATTAGCTATCAGAGATAGGGTAAATGATACCACTATCCAGACAATTTACGATCTTCTTTTTTGCAGCCTCCTTCATGACTGGGTTGAGTTGCCTTTATGGATCGCTGGCTGGTTTGGCATCATCCATCAGATGAATGTGATGTTCAACGATCAGGGGACTAATCCCCTTGATGTCCGCCATTGACCAGCCAAAAGCTTTCCTGTTGCTGTGCAAGACCGCAAGAAGGGCTTTTTCTTGCTCTGGAGCTAGAGAAGCCGAGATGATAACAGGGAGGGTCTCGTTCTCACCCAAGTAAGCGTACTTAAGGTGAGACGACAAAGGCTTGAGTTCGAGCGTTGGAGGTGAAACGATGGAAGGCAAGATTGGTGAAAAGGTCTCGAACTCAAAGGATTCCAGCAAAGGTTCAAAATGAGTGTAAGCGACCGAGTTGGATGGTTTAGGTAACTCATCCAGAAATTCAAAGGATTCCAACTCGGGTGGTGACTGGCTAAGATCGGTCGAGAAAGTGAAACACTCGTAGTCATTGTCGGGCGTAGAAGCAACAACAGGTTCGAAAAGGAACGCACTAATGGCCTTAAGGTTGTCGTGATCGGACAAAAACTCCTCGAATTCACATTCCTCTGGGGTGATCTCCTGGATTGAGCAAACGTCTAGTATATGAGCATTAGGTTCAGAGGGCTGATTCCCTAACCTAAAAATGTTGAGTTCAATTGTCATGTTTCCAAAAGATAGGTTCATCGAACCATTTCGACAATTGATCACAGCATTTGAGGTTGCAAGGAATGGGCGACCGAGTATCACCGGAATTTGATTCCGGGAGTTAGCTACAGGCTGTGTGTCTAAAACAATGAAGTCAACGTGGAATATGAAGTCCCCAACCTTGATTAACACATCCTCTAGCTCACCCCTAGGATGGGTGATCGATCGGTCGGCCATTTGGAGAGTGCAGTGTGTGGGTTTCAGCTCTCCTACACATAGTTGCTCATATACTGAGTACGGAAGCAGGTTAACACTGGCACCAAGATCTAAAAGCGCACGGTTGATGTTCTTATCCCCAATGGTAATAGAAATCGTAGGACAGCCAGGGTCCTTCCGTTTTTGAGGTAAAGATTGGGTAAGAGCATCACTCACATCACTAGCCAAGAAAACTTTCTTGGGTACCTGAGATTTCCTCTTTTTCGTGCACAAGTCCTTTAAGATTTTCGCGTAGGAAGGGACTTGTTGGACATCATCTAAAAGGGGAATGTTGATGTTAACCTGCTTAAACAACTCCAGAATCTTCTCCATTTGTGGATTTTGTTTAGTGGTCCTCAACCAGTTTGGAAATGGGACGTTTTTAAAATTGGTTGAGTCCAATGCTTATGGAGGAGATTGTGGAGTTGGAACGGATCCCAGAGCTGGTGTTTTCGTGGAGTGAGAAATGGGTCCGTTTAGAGCAGAAGAAGAGGAAGAGCCTTTTGAAGAATGGAGAATAGGCTTAGAAGACAAAGAAGAAGAAGAAGAAGAAGAAGCGGCCGGGGTGTCATTGTTGATCTGTGAGCCAATGTTGTTTTGCAGCATCATTCCAGATCTCAATGTAGTCACGGCACTCACATTATGGTTCTGTTGTTCAAGAGCAACATGTACATTATGTGGGTGACCGGGATTTGGGAGTGGTTGAGATAGAAGCTTCCCCTTCTCTCGCTCGCTTAAGGCCGCATTCAGTTGTGCTATCTGGGCTTCGATGGTTTTGATGTTTTTCCCGTGTGCAGCAGTGTGTTGCACCAAAGACTGAATGGAAGACTGGATGTTGGCGGTGGACTGAATTGATTGCTTTACAAATGCCTCCAGACTTCGTTCGAGCGAGGAAACCTTATCGTTGTTTGACGGAACAAAGTTGTTTTGGGGAAAAGAATTGTTGGGTGCAAAGTTGTTCGTCTGATTTTGAAAAGGTTGGGGTTGGAAGGGCTGCTGAAATTGATGTTGAGTTTGTTGTTGTGCTTATTGTTGCGGAGGAGGGGGACTCTAGAAATTGTTTCCTTGGAATTGATGCTGGTTCTGATTCCAGGCGAAGTTGGGGTGGTTCCTCCAACCGGGATTGTAGGTGGAAGAGTATGGATCGTTTCTTGGTCTTTGCTGAAATGCAGCATTAACCTGATCCTGTCCTTGAGATGGTGGATTGTACGGACACTCTTCGGTTAAGTGAGATGGATCGGAACAACAAGCACAAATGGTACGAAGGGGAAGAACAGGGGCAGGAGCAGGAGATGAAAATTTTCTCTCTATCGCTTCAAGTTTTCTCGTTATTGCAGCCAATTCAGCTTTCATTGCAATAGAGACATCGAGTTGGTGAATTTCTACCCTAGACTGACCAGTAGAAGTGGAGGAAGAAGAAGAAGAAGTTGGTCTGGTGCTCTCCTATTGAAGCGTTTGTTCCGTAAGGTCGTCGAAGAATTGCCATGCTTCCTCGTCAGATTTCGATAGGAAGTGGCCTTGACAAATGGTTTCCAACAACTGCTTGGTTGCTGGGTTCAGGCCCTCGTATAAGGTTTGGAAAAGTTGTCATTTCTCAATACCGTGGTGAGGGCACTGAACAAGAAGGTCTTTATACCGGTCAAAGCACTTCCAAAAGGGTTCAGTAGGAAGCTGGGAGAATTGGTTGATTTCGTTACGGATCCTCGCGGTTTTATGATTCAGATAGAATTTTTTGAGAAACGCTTTCACAAACTCGTCCCAACTGGTTATGGAGTGGGAAGCAGTGCTATACAGCCACTTTTCAGCAAGATCGCACAAAGTGAACGGAATGACCCGTAGCCGTATAGCACCGTCTGACAGCTGGGTAGTTTTCATCATAGCACAAACATTTTGGAACTTGTTGATGAAGATATAGGCATCTTCAGATTCAAGCCCATGAAATTTCGGAAGCATGTTAATGAAGTGGGGCTTAATTCGAAATTATCCCCATTGGCCGGTGGAAGGGAAAGACAGGTGGGAAGTGCATAGCGGGTGGGATAGAAACGATCCCGGAGTGTGATTCGCTGTGGCGCTACAACAGGCGGTGGTGGTGGGTTATTCGCATCCATAGGAGGTGGAATCAATCCAGGGGGAATCAAAGGGATGTTTGGATTAAATCCTGACATCGCGGAAGAAGAGGTTGGTGATGGTGAAGGTGAGGATGTATGAACAGAATTCCGGTCAACGTCAGAGTTGGCTGGCAAAGGTAAGGGTGAAAGAGGCGTGGAAGGAGTTTCGACGTCTGAGTCGATCGCGTAGTCGGTAGCGACTAATGTAACGTGGACTTGGCGGGCGCTAGTGTCCCGAGTCCAACCGAACATACACTAAACAATTTTAGTGTAGTCAAAGCGGAGAAGGTGAAGGTAAGAAAATGTCAATGGAGAAATACGATGGGTGGTGGGTGAAAAAATGGATTCTGGCGACAAAGGGCAAGTTTTTATAAAAGTTTTTTTTTTAGAAAGAGCTTTACAGAAATATGTACGGACTTACGGCTCCAAACAATCATAGACAAAAATATGCGCAATCACACCTAGATCTAGGGTCATCTAGGTCAGCTAGACAGCTCCTAACTGTTCCAAAGGGCTAGAAATAGGACCTCAAACCGCCTCTTCTCCGCCAATTGCGGCCAGGTAAGTGCCAGGTAAGTGGGAGGCTCCCCACTACGTAAGTAGTGGTCCTAATTAAGTAACCACTTTTCTTGGACACACTTGCCTAGACACCGCAAAGTCAGGATAGGATAAACGGCCGATGCCTACAACCAGCCCTCTGTCCTATTGAGCGCGACGTCCTTAGGGTTGAGTCTAGTATTGTTTAATTAAATAATGGTCAATGCATATGCCTTTATGATTTCTGGGGTCCTGGGAAGGGTGATGAAATCCCCATCCAATCTGGATTGGTTTCAAGCCCCTTAAAGTCCGATTAAAATATGCAAAGCAGTAACAATCAACTGCAATCAATTTTTATTTTTTTAGCGCGGCGCAAAGAATCCTGCACAAAAACAATTTATTGGAAGGGGGAAGAGAGTTTGCGCAAAGAATGCTGCAGAAAACACAGTTCAGAGGAGTTCAGAGGAGTGGGGAAGAGGGTAGAAGGACTTACAGGGAATTTGGGCTGCTGATATCAGCAAACCGCCGCGGTTCCGCGGCCTAAGAGCTCTTATGCTGCGGTTCCGCGGCCAGAGAGCGGGCTTGGGCCTTTAAATTTCCTGAAAATGCTTGGTTGGGTGTCCTCTTCTTATTTGGAGCCCCTGAATCTTGATTTGCTCACTGGGTTTGCTCCAGAATTCATCAGTAGACCGTTGGTTCCGTCTTGATCACCCCGCGGTGTAGCCGTGAGTTATCGGTCTAACTTCCCACGTCTTTGGCACTGAACTCGACCTTCTTTTTACCCTGCACACTTGCACAAAAACTAATCAAAAATAACAAGATGATTGTTTACAATATATATTTTTTTGTTTTGTTTTTCGGTTATATTTATATTCACAAATTAACCCGAAATTACACAAAGAAATAAACTACCGTCTCCCCGGCAACGGCGCCATTTGATTGTTGGAGTTTTTGCGTGCTTAGTTTATTACCGCAATCAAGACGGTTTCGCTTGTAGCTAACCGGTTGAGTACGGGTCGTCTGCAGGGAGATGGGAATCTTTTTCTATGTGCTTTAACGAGTTAAGTCCAAATGTCCAGATTTGTTTGAGATTAACTATGTGCTAAAATGTTATATAAAGAGAGCTTGTTAGGGTTAGGATTAGGTTGGTTTGAGTTAGGAGTCACTCACTTCTTTCGTTGCCACTCTTAATATTGGTGTTACGGTAATCGGCAACAACAGGGATTAGCACGACTAGGAAGGAACTTGCGAGTATAAGCTAGGCTTTCCAACGCTTAAGTTCTTCCTTTTGGTGCTTGTCCGTCCGTTCTTGGCACTTAGCCTTAACCTCCGGTTAATTCAACCACAACCGGTCTCACTAAGGAATCACCGCTATCATGTAGGATAGGGTGCCGTAGGGAGCGGATTGTGGTTCAATTAACGGGAGTCCGAATTAAGATGTTGGGCAAGGAAAGAGTGAGAGATTTCCTTCTCTCAAACTTTCCTTATCCTACCCTAACAAGTAAGAAAACTACTCACCCATTACAAGAAAAAGAAAATACAACAAAAGGAGGAAGATAGAAAGAAAGAGGTTAGAAGATTACAACTAGCTATTTGAGACCTCACCTTGGCAAGGATCAAGCTTAAGCATCATTATTGTTAAGGATATAGAAAAATAGAACAAGAAATAAACAAACAACAAATAACAACAACTAGATTAGCAAATGAAAATTACAAGCAATTACAATAAACAAAATAACAAGACAAGCATGATAAGGAAAAGAACTCTTTTATTCATCCTTCACTCATAAAAAGCTCACTACAAGATTTTAATGGAGAAAAGATGAAAAGAGGAAGAAGAACATCAAAATATATCCTAAACCTAATACAAGAATAAGCACATTCACTTAGCTCTGTTCTGGGTTATTTATAGGCAGGAAACTGAAACCCTAGGGCAACAATCAGACTCTGAATGATGTTACAAAAATGCCCCTAAAATTAGATCACATGATGAGCCAACTTGGTCGCGGATCCGCAGCCAAGTCACCATGTTGGCCGCGGATCCGCGGCCATATAGTGGAGTTGGCTCAGCGTATTTTTTGTGCTTCTCTGTGTTGCTATTTACATCAGTGTGGTACACTTTGTTTCTCAGAAGCTCTCCACATTTCTTCCAGATTTGCAGCAGGTCAAAAGGTGATTTGATGTGGATCTTTTGCCATGATTTCCTTGAGCTCCGCGTAGATATCTTGGATTTTGTGTTGCCATTGTGCTTTGTGCATGAAAATGACCATCGATTTGCCATTTTGTCCCTTAAACTGGTGTGCAGCAACATACGGATGGAGAGTGGAGACCCGTATTTTATCTGGGGTTGGCAGTAATCCAGAATTTGTCACGCTTTTCCATGAATTTCACTGTTTAGAGCTGAGAACCTGTATCCTGCAATTAACTAGCAAACACGGCTCAAGAGTACCTACCGATAAGCAATGTGATAAAAAAATGGGCGGTATAAAAATGCAAAAATATGATATGAACAGGTATGCCTTGGCGCCTCAATAGCCTTTTTAATCCGTCTGTGTATGATTGAATGATTTAGCGTGCTTGCGCTTTCTAAAAGATAGATCAAAAATATTTGTAACCGCAATCAAGAACGGCGTCGCATGAAGCTAGCCGGTGAGTACGGGTCGGTCCACAGGGATGTTGTGAATCTCCGATTCGTTCTTACGAGTTAATTCCGAAGGGTGTTCGGTTGATTATTAAATCTAAAAATTGATTCTATCTAAAAACTAAATTAATCTAGATCTAAATCTTACTAGGGTTAGTTTTAGGAATGGTTTTGAAATGTAAATAAATCCCAACGCTTTCTATACCCAAATTAGGATCTAAGAGGAGTTATGGTAATTATCAATAAAGAGGATTGGATCCATTCGGGAAGGTGTTCTTTCCTCTAAGTTCTTGTCCTTCTTTTAGAGATCCTTACCCTAACCTCCATGGAAAACATCACACCCGGGCCTTTATACTATGGTATCACCGCTACCTCGAGGGATAGGGTGCCGTAGGGAGCGGTATGTGCATGTATGCATGGAGTCCTATAGATTCTATGTGATGAGTAAGAAAGGGATGAGAGATCTCATCTCTCAAAAGCCTTTCCCAAAGCTAACATCTAAGGCAAGAAATTAAAATCTAAACTAGGGCAATTAAATAAAACTACTTACTGATGCATCTCTCCAATCATCCATGCAGGGTTGTCAGATCTGAATTTCCGTATGGAGAAGAAACACCGATGCTCTCCAAAAGATTTCTAAATTTTATTCATTAAAGGGAGGCATGAGAAATTACAATCTTTAGAGTTCTATTTATAGGAAATAGAAACCCTAGGTTACATTTTGATCCGCATGTTTACAATTACAGAAATACCCCTAAGAAAAGACCTATTCAGCGTCGCCTCAGACTTTGGAAAAAATTCTCGAAGTACGCGCACAAGATGGCCGCGGAATCGCGGCAATGGAGGGCTTGGGCCGCGGAACGTTCATTTCATCATTTTTCCTGTGCTTCCTTTGGGCTTTCTGGGCTCTGTTATTCTTTAATTCTTTTCTCAATTGGGCTACCAAGTTGGTTCCAGATCTCCGGTGAACAATTTGCTAAGGATTTTTTAACCATTTTCCTTGTAATCTTGGACCTTGCATTGCCTTATATTTTGTGAATTTTATCTTTGATGTAGGCTTCATCAAGAGTCTTCTGTTTGTTGGTTAAAGTCCACTTTTGCATCGTCTTTTCATCATCTTCACTGTTTTAGATCCACGAACCTGTAACCTGTAATATGTAGCAAACATGCATCAAAAGCACCTGTTTATTTATTAAATGAATAATAATGGGGAATATAATAATGCAATATTCTGGTGTGAACAAATAACCCCAAACTTATCTTTTGCTCGTCCTCGAGCAAACTTATTTTTTATTCATTACAAAAAACCTAACCGCACTTTCGCAGGGAAACGCGATTGCACTGAGCACGTGCAACAAGCCTTTAAACCTCTAGGTGTCCCTAGTAGGAGGAGTGTTGTCTCCTGAGGGTTTTCAGCGGATACTACCCACAAAATCCTATCAATTCAGCCCATTAACTTTTGTTCTCCAATTAGGTTTTCTAACTAAGAATTCTATTATCTTTTACTTGTAAATTATCCACCCATATTCTTCACACTTCCTCATCATTTAACTTAAGATTATATATATCTTGCAGATCTACTTAGCTTTCGGCATTTCTTAAGTTTTCCTTCTAGGATTCCATCTCCACTTAGGAATTGCTATCAACCCTACTAAAGATACAAGTTCTATTCTTCATTCCTTTCTCTCATCTAAACTCTAATCACATATCCCCTACGTGTGTGTATAGATCACCCCTACACTTGGAAATTCAAATCAAGCAATCGTACTCTCGTCCGTTGTCCAAATTACTAATTAGTTGGTGAATTTAATTGAATTTTGCTCACACATCCTTCATGCGACTGTTAATACTTCTTGAGGTACCAACAACCGATTACAAGATGCGTTTGCACTTTAAAGCGTACTTCCTAGTCTTGCAACACCCAAGGCTTTAGCAGTGACTCCCAAACCAGTTGGTCTAAGGCACTAGGTGATAAGGCACCCTTGCTAAATATTTTTCTAATTTTTACAGCCTTAAGTAATCACAAAAACCAGTGTCCATTTTTTTCTTTATTCACTTTTTTTTTCCTTTTATTTTCATTGTACTAAGGACTTTAGACAAGAGCATTTCAAGGTCTCTTCTACTATTCCAAATTTCAAGGTGCGTGATTGTGCAAATTGTAGGGTATACATTTTCAGAATCTAGACTTAAGCTAGGAACTATTTTTCAAACTTATACTCTGATAAGAACATCAATACTATTCCCTTGTTTCGACTTAGCCCAAGAAGTGAACCCAAAATTTGCCTATTTCTAAATAAACTACAAAGGCATATACTCTCTACCGTTAAACTTTAAGAAAGGTTATTTTTAGGGTTTTTAATTTACTAAGTTTAAGATCTAGTTGTTCCTAGCTAGTTAACCTATCTGTCAAACTCTAGTCAAATATGGCCAAAATTGAATACAATAATTTTTATAATTTTTGAAATTTTTTAAATTTTTATGGGTTTTCAAATAAGTATGCAAATGCAAAAATATGTACAAATGAATACGAAGGAAGAAGACGTACCGAGCATACCCCCAAACTTGAACTTGACAGTGTCCCCACTGTAATGCTAAGCCAAGAGGGTCAAAATACCGGCACTCCCCTGTTTATTTATTTATAATTTTTATATTTTTAATGTTTTGAATTTTTTTTTTAATTTTTTTATAGAAAAGAAAAAAAATATATATACATATATACAAAGATTCCTCCAAACTTAAGCTTGGCCTTGCACAAGCCAAAAGTTAGCACCAACCATTCAAAAATCTTATCGTGGAAATGGTATAATTGGTGAAAGAAAATGAGAAGCACGCGAGACCGTGTGGAAAGAAGAATGGTAGAATATGGTCTCGGTGGGGGAGAAGAATGGCGAAAAGAAGAAGGAAGTGGAGTACGATCTTGAGGGTGTAAATTGAGTGAATAAATTAGCGCAATTTGTGATGACCGATGTGTTAAAAGCGATTGCGCTAACCTATCAACCCATCGAGAAATAGGGTCAAATCCCTCAAGATTCGCAAGAAAACATGGGTACGCCGAACTTGGTATCGGAGATGAAAGCGTAACAGTCATTTGTACGGTCGGGACAATAGGAAAGACGAAAGGAAGTGAATTAGGGATATTATCATTCTCACCGTAGTAAACTGTCTCGAACTTAAAAGATTCCATCAATGGTTCGAAACAACTATAATCAACCGAGTCTGATGGCTCATCTGAAAATGTAAAGGACTCAAACTCGGGCGGTGAGTCATCAGCATCGTCCGAAAAAGTGGAACCCTCGTAGGTGTTATCGTTTGTGAGGACTGTGTCAGATTCAAAAGAAAAGGTTTCAAGCTCACAGTCTTCAAGCGGGGTTGGAACGATGGGAAAGAGGGAGGGTGATATAACAATCAAAGGTTCAGGAGGATGAATTGAAAAATCAGACACATCAAATAAAAATGATTCAACCTCAATATTATCATCAAGACTCTCCTCAATACTATCCTCAATATTCAACTCATCCATGCCATTATCATCAAAATCTAGACGCATATGAGATTCGGGAGAAACATTTAATAACTCAGGATGATGATTTGAACATAAAATTTCAAGCAAATCGACAGGTTCATCATCCGAAATATTCCCGGCGTCTATATCCTCAATCAAGTGAAAATCAATTTCTTTAGACACCTCATCAAAAGCATGGATATCTATCGATTTAGGTTCTAGAGTGGAGGTGTAAAGATCGAACGGATTAGGTGCGGTTTTACTCGAAAGGGGTTCCTCACAATTTGGCAAATCAAACACTACAAAATCACACAACTCGTTGTTATTTTCAACTGGTGAACTATTTAGGGCAATCGATGGCAAACATGAGTTGTGGGCTTCAATTGGGTAAGGGTAGGTTTGATTTGAAAATCCTCTCTCATTCTCACTCTGTCCAACTGCCGCCTCATACATTGAAAAATTTGGAGCTAGAGGGACACAAGCTACCGGTTCACTAGGTTGCATAAGGGCGGCCATGGACGCTTCCACATTCCTCATCATTTTATTTGTTGCAGCGATATACGCCTCCAACGCCTCTTCCAAACTAGACTTAGGTGGTGAGGGGGTTTCAGTAAAAGATTCAAAATTGGTTGGATATGTGAAACTCCCTAATGGCTGTGTCGAAACAGTGTCTAGTGAAGGTGGGAAGGTTGGGTATGACTGGTAGGAAGTGGGTGGTTGGGTAGGGGTAGGGTCAACATATGGATAAAAAGGTGAATAATCGTGCGGATCCCTAGAACTAGATGAGTGGAGAGGGGTGAAAGATCGACTGCGAGATTGAGCAATATGCTCAGCAATGGACATCGGCCTAGGAGTTACAGCAGGACTTGGAAAAGTGGTGTCAACATATGTAGGTGGTAAAGGTTGACTAGGTTGAAACAAAGTGGGTTGAAAAGTCAAACTGTTTCTCCTAGACTCCTCTATGTGATCTTTCAGAGATTTTTTAGGCATGGAGGGATCGCTTTTAAATTTACCGAACACATTGACATATGATGCAAAATTAGGTTCGGGATACCAAAGTTCTGCTAATGATTTTTTATGTGGGGTACCCATGTTAAAAGAAGAAAGGTGACAAAAAGGAAGGTTGGATGGTGCAAGGATTTATTTGGGGCTAAAAAATTTTGCAAGTTCTATAAAATATTTGTCCGTTTTATTTTCATTTTTCATTAATTTTTTTCTTTCTCTTTATTTGGAAAAATTTTGTTGCAAAAAGATTTTTAGAGAAAAGATATGCAACAGCAAAATATTTTATAGAAAAGATATGCAACAGCAAAATATTACTTGCAATTGGTTATTATTTGAAGCAAATCACAAGAATCTTTATTTGGAAAAAATTGTTGCGAAAAGATATTCGAGAAAAGATATGCAACAACAAAATATTTCTTGCAATCAATTTAGTTCAAGCGGGGCCCAAAAATCCTGCACAAGACTTGTTATATGGAAGGCAATATATTTTATAGCTCACAGAATCTTGCAGGAATTTCCAGAAAATATATTTCAAAAATTACAGAGGAGGAACAGACGATTCTTACAGAGCAAAGATAATCAGATGATGTCACTGTTCCACCGCCCTTCCGCGGCAAAACCAGGCTCCCACCGCGATTTCGCGGTCAAAATGACTGCACAGTGCCCCAAAAAAATTTTCACGGTCTCATTTGACAATACGGCCGCGGTTCCGCGGCCTAAGGTAGGTTTTGGCCGCGGAATCGCGGCACTTTGGTCGGTTCACTGCTTCAAAAAAAAATCCAGTGTTCTGTTTTTTAAAATATCTTCTGTTTCGATATTTTGTTTCCTGTTTTGCTTTCTGGAAATCTCCAGATCCGAATTTATATATCCTGCAAAAATTCAACCACAAAGTATCCTTCCCAAAAATAACAAATGATATATATTTTTTATATTTTTATGGATTTTTTAGATTTTTATGATTTTTTTAAATTTTATGATTAACCCGAAATTGCGAAAAGAAAATTCTACGCCATCCCCGGCAACGGCGCCATTTGATTGAATGATTTAGCATGCTTGCGCTTTCTAAAATATAGATCAAAAATATTTGTAACCGCAATCAAGAACGGCGTCGCATGAAGCTAGCCGGTGAGTACGGGTCGGTCCACAGGGATGTTGTGAATCTCCGATTCGTTCTTACGAGTTAATTCCGAAGAGTGTTCGGTTGATTATTAAATCTAAAAATTGATTCTATCTAAAAACTAAATTAATCTAGATCTAAATCTTGCTAGGGTTAGTTTTAGGAATGGTTTGGAAATGTAAATAAATCTCAACGCTTTCTATACCCAAATTAGGATCTAAGAGGAGTTATGGTAATTATCAATAAAGGGGATTGGATCCATTCGGGAAGGTGTTCCTTCCTCTAAGTTCTTGTCCTTCTTTTAGAGATCCTTACCCTAACCTCCATGGAAAACATCACACCCGGGCCTTTATACTATGGTATCACCGCTACCTCGAGGGATAGGGTGCCGTAGGGAGCGGTATGTGCATGTATGCATGGAGTCCTATAGATTCTATGTGATGAGTAAGAAAGGGATGAGAGATCTCATCTCTCAAAGGCCTTTCCCAAAGCTAACATCTAAGGCAAGAAATTAAAATCTAAACTAGGGCAATTAAATAAAACTACTTACTGATGCATCTCTCCAATCATCCATGCAGGGTTGTCAGATCTGAATTTCCGAATGGAGAAGAAACACCGATGCTCTCCAAAAGATTTCTAAATTTTATTCATTAAAGGGAGGCATGAGAAATTACAATCTTTAGAGTTCTATTTATAGGAAATAGAAACCCTAGGTTACATTTTGATCCGCATGTTTACAATTACAGAAATACCCCTAAGAAAAGACCTATTCAGCATCGCCTCAGACTTTGGAAAAAATTCTCGAAGTACGCGCACAAGATGGCCGCGGAATCGCGGCAATGGAAGGCTTGGGCCGCGGTTCCGCGGCCCATTGGAGGGTTCATTTCCTCATTTTTCCTGTGCTTCCTTTGGGCTTTCTGGGCTCTGTTATTCTTTAATTCTTTTTTCAATTGGGCTACCAAGTTGGTTCCAGATCTCCGGTGAACAATTTGCTAAGGATTTTTTAACCATTTTCCTTGTAATCTTGGACCTTGCATTGCCTTATATTTTGTGAATTTTATCTTTGATGTAGGCTTCATCAAGAGTCTTCTGTTTGTTGGTTAAAGTCCACTTTTGCATCGTCTTTTCATCGTCTTCACTGTTTTAGATCCACGAACCTGTAACCTGTAATATGTAGTAAACATACATCAAAAGCACCTGTTTATTTATTAAATGAATAATAATGGGGAATATAATAATGCAATATTCTGGTGTGAACAAATAGGCCGCGATTCCACGGCCTATTGGAGGGTTCATTTCCTCATTTTTCCTGTGCTTCCTTTGGGCTTTCTGGGCTCTGTTATTCTTTAATTCTTTTCTCAATTGGGCTACCAAGTTGGTTCCAGATCTCCGGTGAACAATTTGCTAAGGATTTTTTAACCATTTTCCTTGTAATCTTGGACCTTGCATTGCCTTATATTTTGTGAATTTTATCTTTGATGTAGGCTTCATCAAGAGTCTTCTGTTTGTTGGTTAAAGTCCACTTTTGCATCGTCTTTTCATCGTCTTCACTGTTTTAGATCCACGAACCTGTAACCTGTAATATGTAGCAAACATGCATCAAAAGCACCTGTTTATTTATTAAATGAATAATAATGGGGAATATAATAATGCAATATTCTGGTGTGAACAGTGTAGTATCTAGGCAATCGGATGGGCTGAAGTCTGTCAAGTGTGGAATCAGCACCATGCCAAATTTCTTTCTCCACTTTGGTTTCTTTGGATCGGTAGAATAGGATCGCCTTTTCACCTTTTCGCCTGGGAGGGACGTAGAATGTCTGCAGTTCCTGCACATTATAAGTTTCAAGTGCATCGAGCTCTTTGTAATGCTCTTGTGGAACAATGGCAACTTGAAAACTTTGATCTTCATCAGCGAAGGCTTGTATCGATGGCCGGGCAGAGAATATGGCATTGAACTCATCTTCCGAGTTGCTGCCGAAGACCAGGATAGGGGTGGACGGTCTCGGCTTGTTGCATTGGGGTGGTCCCGAATAGACTATCTCTTCTCTTCGGTATCACTCCCGAAGACCGGAATAGTGGTGATAGCTTTGTTCTTGTCCTCCGATTTGCGACATCTTTCTGTGTCTTCGAAATCTGGTAAGAAGTACTTGGCATCCTCATATTTGCGGACTTCGTTCACAGAGAATGAGTTTAGTTCCCCTATCACAGTATACTCGAGACCATCTTTGAAGTACTTCATACACTGATGTTGAGTAGAAGGGATAATGTTGTACTCGTGTAACCAAGGCCGGCCGAGCAAAGCGTTGTAGCATGTCTTGGAGTCAATGACGTGAAATTTAATGTCTGTGACTAGCAGCCCAAAGCGTAACGTTGGTATCACAGACCCGAGCATCCATGATGACTGGGAGTCAAACCCGGAGATGGTGATTTTATCACGAGCAAGGTGTTGAACGCTCATGCAGATTTCCTTCAACACTCTTAAATTGAGGAGGTTGACGGAGAACCCATTGTCAACCAGGATCTTGCCTATCTTAATATCATGACAGTATCCAGAGACATAAAGGGGCGGTTGTGCTCGCACGTCCCGAAGAGGAGAACTTCATCGCCGAAAATGATATCGGCCGTGCGCACTTCTTCCAATCCGTCCTTCATCTTTTCCTCGGCGAGGAAGGCTTGAAATTGTTCAGGCTTTTGTAGCGCCTTGATCAGAGAATCTCTCGCCTCTTTGGATAACAAGAGGGCATCGAGAATGCTTAGTTGCGAAGGTAGTTTCCTCAAGTGTTCCAGAACGTTGTAGTCTACCTTGTTTTTCTTTGGCGGGTCCTTGGCTGTCAGCTCTTCGACGACTCGATCATCAAGGGCGACATTCTAAGGGACTTTTTCTTTTCCCTTATCCTTTTTTCTCGACCCCTTATTTACGGGTCCGAGATTCTTTTAAGGTAATGTGCGATTGCGCAACTGAATGTTATCGCAGCTCTTCGATTCTTCCTCTTTTCCCGAGGTGGATTCTTTGAAGAGAGGGCCAAGGGCTATTTCTTCATCGGAATCGCTCCCGAAGGTGAGAACTTGCGATCCCCAAGCGTCGACCATGTGACAGTTGCCGGTCATTCTTTTGCGCTCCTCGGTCGTATTTCTTTTCTCCCGACGTGTTTTGTGTTTCATCCGCTTGAAATGTTGTCGGTGAGCAACATATCTCTGCCACCAGCTTTTAAAACCGTTGCACTTTTCGGTGGGGTGCGCAATCTTTCGATGATATAAGCAATAGCTAGGATGTATATCCGCTTCATCAGGAGTGTTTCCTTCAGAGGGTGGTAGCTTCATTCCCATCGATATGGCTTTGGCGAACCTTTTCCTTGTCTTGAACCCGCTTTTATTTATGGTGAATGTACTTTGATCTGGTGAGAGTGTTTCAACCCTTTCGTCCAGTCGCCGGCGTTTGGCCTTTTCAAATATGGTCATCTCGCGCTCTCGATCAGCTTTGCTTTTAAGAAGGGCTTTGTTCAGGAATGCCTCAATCATTTCGTCTGATGGTCCTAGAAGTTCTGGCTCAAGATCTGCCCTCAGTTTCTCTGCATCAGGAGCTTCTTCCTTGTCTATCAATGAGTGAGAGATCACATGGCAGCTTGCCACATAATCCTCAGATTCACCCGACGAGTCTTCTCCATTGTCGTCCTCTCCGTCCTCAAGGACGTGACTGAGAAATTCTTGGAGTGTGATCGGAGTTCGTGCTTTCTGATTGTACTCTTCCAGCGCGTCGATATATTTTTACAGGTCCGTGCGCTTGTCACCAGGCCTCACAGGCTTTTTGGTCTTCTTCTTTTTCTTCGAAGACTTTGACGGCTGAGTGTGAGCGCTTTGACTATCCCCGCCAATATTTTGAGTTGGGCGCGGTTTCAGCATTCCCTTGATGATCTCGGGTTCCAGTGGTTTTTTCCATCTGATTGCCGGGCATGTTTGGAGATCCTTCAGCATTCTTTTCGTTTTGGCTGAAAGTGCGACCTCCCATGGAACTTCTTCTACAAAAGAGCACGGTGTGTCTGTCTTTTTGAGAGCGTGAGGCTGCGGCGGGCTTACTTTCCAGTTCTCGGACAGTGCGAACTTGCCCTGTTGGTATTCGTCTTCGATCCAGCCTTTAAAGACGAAGCAATCTTCAATCGGATGGCCTATCGCTTGGTGATAGGGGCAATAATTGGGATTACTAGCCTCACCTGGTTGCAATGGGCATTTTGGATTTGGAAAATTGATGAGCCTGTTGCGCATTGCCAGCTCGAACAATCTCATCGTTTTGTCCCGGGGAAACGAATAAGGGCGCTTTATTTTCTCATTATAGAATTTCCGTCTCTCGTCCAGGCGATTAGTTAGTTTTGGGCCACTGGGCTGCTGTTGAGCATTTGCGACGAAGGTCGCTTTCCCTTTGCCTTTTTCATTCCGTGGCTCTGGCTTTGAAGGAGACAGTCTATGACCCATCTGGTCCATTTGGGCCAGTTTGTCAATCAAGGCCTGGAACGTGGTCGGCTTGAAGAACATCATAAATTGAGAAATAGTCGCCTGAGGGTCAAGAGTGCCCACAAACATGCCTACTGCCGGCGCTTCTTCGATGCACTGCTCGCATTTCGACCATAAATTCTGCCATTGTATTGCGTATTGCACCCACGTTTTGCCTGGCTTTACCCTGGCATTGATCAATGCCGTTATTGGGGTGCGTTCACTAGCGCTCGCGAAACGCTCAGCGAATAGTAGCTCTATCTCTGCAAAAGTTTTGACTGAGTCGTTAGGAAGCTCCGAATACCACTCAAATGCTGGGTTTGACAAGCTACCAACGAATTGGCGAAGCAACAGTTTGTCGTCGCCTCCAGTGTTGCCGCACAAGGCCCTGAACTGAGCGACGTGCTGATGCGGATTGCCCATCCCTTTATATACATGGAATTTAGGGATCGTATATCCTGACGGGTACCTTATTTGGTCATACCAGCCCGGATAGGGTCGTCCAGTCTTAACGATCTGCCCGGCCGCTTCATTCGCCTGGTGAGCTCGTATTTGCTGAGCAATGTAATCATCTAGAGTGGCCTTGGAGATGGTCTCTTCCTTGGCTGCTGAAAGAGCGGGAGGAGGGTTCGATGTCTCCCCTCTATCGTCTTCAATGATAATCGGGGGTCTTCAGCTGGAGGTTCCGGCTGTAACATCATCCCGGCCATGTCTTGAAACAAAAGAGCCGTTCGTTTTATGTTGGCCGCCTATTCCGCTGCCTCTTTTTCTTTCCTCTCGAGCATTCTTCGGAGGAATTCAGTATCAGTTTCTTGTTCCCTATGCTGTTCTGAGGTCTCTTGATTTTCTTTTGGCCCAGTGAGTGCGGCCATTGCAGTCAGCATCTCCTGAAGTTTTTGCTGTTGTTGCTCCTGAGCCTTTGTTATCGATCGGGTAAGCGGTCGATGACCCGTAGAAGCACAGCTTTCCTCTTTTCCAGAAGCCATATAAACGGTATGTGTTACCATGCCCCCACACTTGGGGCGTTTAGGTTCAGCGTCCTTGCGGTTCACCGCGGTCACAGGGGCTTTCTCCGGCCTCCTTCTCTTGTGAGCGGTTGACGTTGAGGGAGCCGTTGTAGCGGGCACCCAGATGGATGACGTCTTCTGTGGTACTACGGGATGGCTCTTTTCTTTCCGAGCTTTAATCTTCTTTGGTCGGCGAGAGTAGTCCTGGTCAATCACTGATTCCTGGACCTATCGCCAGACTTTGTAAATTTTGGAGGACAGCCACTGAGGGGGCTGCTCCAGCTTCTTTTCTGTAGCAATCTCCATAGGTGGAGGAGATCTTTTCAGCACGGCAGTCGAAGAGTTCTTGCGAACCCTCCTAAGCGGTTTGAAGTTGTTCCCAGTTGGAACAGCAGCATCAATTTCCACCATGGGAGCTGGCGGAGTCAATCCAGAAGGGGAGCTGCCCCTGGCCTTCCTTACTCGGCGCTAGTGGCGACGTCGAGCGTGTCGAGCCGTTGGGATTGTCTCGGCTGTAGGGGTGACTTCCTCATGCCCCCTGTATTGGTCAAAAGTTGTCGTGGTCAGCCTTTTGAAGACCGATGTCCGTTGAGAAGCAGTGTCCAATCTGTCAAAGACAGACCTCTGGGCAGGGGAAGCAGCTTTGAAGACTTCGCCTGGAGTGGGAGCTGAAACAGCCAGTCTTGTGAAGACCGACCCTTTGGCAGGAGAAGCCGCCTTGACGACTTCAAAAGCAGGAATGGCTATCCTTTTTGGGATAACCCTTTCTGGTATCGCAGGCTTCTTTACGGGCCCATATGAGCTTTGGTCCAATCTATCAAAGACTGAGGCGATGGAGTTGGGCGATCCGTTGAGAGGGGCCGCAGTAGTTGTAAGACGATCAAAGACCGACTTCTTTGAAGCCTCCTGCAACAGCATTGGGGCATTGAAGCTCATGAGTAGGAGCATTGTCCCGCAGAATAGACCAGTGGTGGCCTGAGTCACTCGCTCCACCGGCATCTTGAACAGAGAGGCCGTTACACCTCTAGATGAGGCGGAACGGGAATTGCAGCTGCAGTTGGAGCAGTTGGAGGCCATTGATTTTCTTTTTTCTGCACGAGAGCGAAACCAAATCTTAGTACCTCGAACCCAAGGGCAACCATATTAAACCGCGATTCGTTCGCGAACACGACACACGATGTGTGGAGTGGAAAGAGGAAGAGGTCCCACCGGGCATGCCAGAATATGTTCCCCTCCGAATACGGAGACGCGACCCCGCAGGTTCGTCTTTCCTGAATTCGGGGCAGATGCTAATTGGTGCTATCCGTACACCTCTCCGAAAATGCCAAGTTGATTTATGACACCATGTATCGAAGGTTTAAACGGAAGCGGCCGATGTAGCAGACTTCGTCAGATTCCCCCTTGTTTGAGGGTTTTTTTTTATTTTGGGGACGCTTTTCCCTGCAGGCATAAGCCCCTGCAATTAATTATGCTACCGCATCGCGGTAACCACTTTCTCCTTCTCCAGATGGTCACTTCGTGTCGTGGGTGTTTGTTTTATTTTTGATTGCCCGTGGATTGTATACGGAGACTAATTTATATTGTCGCCCGTAGGGCGTGGATTAGTCCAAATCCGTATTTTCTTAGATTTGGGTTTGGGGTTGGGTTTAAGGATACGTTAGTCTCATTTGGGACTAAGATCAACTTAAACGTTTGTTAAGGATACGTTAGTCTAATTTCAGACTAAGATCGACTTAACGGAATCGTTTAGATCCAACAAAAGAGCATTTGGGCTCTATTGTTTAGTTTAGGGACATTGCGGTTGATTAGTTTAAGGACATTACGGTCCAACGTTAGTTTAAGGACATTACGGTCTGAGATTAAGGACATCATAGTCCATGGGTTTAAGGACCCCACTGTCCAAGGTTAAGGACATCATAGTCCATGGGTTTAAGGACCCCACAATCCAGTTTAAAGACGTCATAGTCTATGAAATGTATGGTTGTTGGGACCCGTCACCTCTCCGAAGACATTGAAGGATTACAACGACATATATCAGAGGGATTCAGAGATGTACCCTTGAACCAATTTTGGTTGGTAGATCTGTAGTCCAATTGGAGCTAAGATCGGTTAAAAGATTTATGAGTATATGGGCTCAATTAATCTGGGTTGGGGACTTATGGCCAATCTTGGGCTAAGTCAAATCAAGTTAAAATGTTCAACATTTATTTTGGGCTGTTGAGCATTTATTTGGGCTTGGCCCTTTTAACAATGCTGAGTATTGATTTGAGTTTTGACAGTATTTCTGTCTTTTATTGAATGCTGAGCATTCATCATAGCTTTGAGGCTTATTAAAAAACAATTTATGTTCTATCAGCGCACACGTGAGGAGCACGTGGTGCGCTTGGCACTTTGCACCAGTCAAAGAGCGCAGTGCGCTTCTGCCGAGTAGCGCACATGTGAGGGACACGTGGCGCGCTTGGCGCTAAGCGCCAGATGATGAGCGTAGTGTGCTAATTTACGAGCGCATTGCGCAATTAGTTCAGTGGCCCACACATGAGTGACACGTGGTGCGTTTGGCGCTGAGCACAAGTCCATGAGCGCAGTTCGCTAGTTCAAGAGCGCAAAGCGCTAACTGTTGAGTGGCGCACTCATGAGTGACACGTGGTGCGCTCGGCGCTGAGCGCCAGTCCAAGAGCGCAGAAGCGCATTTGATCAATTTTATGATCTGGGGAAATAAATTCTCCCTTAGAAGAGACTTTGTCTCAAGATCCTAAGAACAAAAGTTCTTACTTTTTAAGAGATACTTCAATCTCTTGTATTGATGAAAGGCTTTGCTTTTATGGATCTATGATCCTTAAGAGAATTGAATTATTCTCTCCCCTTTATTTTATAATGAGATGTTCATGATCTCTTTTTGTAAGAGACAATTTGTCTTATAGATCTATGATCTGTGAAAAAGAAGTAAATTCTTCTTGTTACTTATGATGAGATCATTTGATCTCTTTGTTCTTTTACCTTGAAGAAAAGAAGTTCTTCTATTGAGAGCGTGGCTCTTCTTTCTGAGATTTTTCTCAAAGCTTATTGGGGGTTCCTCTCTATGCTTCTATATCTCTTTTTCTGTATTCTTTTTTCTAGACTTGAAGTCTAGGGGCCTTTATATAGGGTGAGTTGATCAATTCAATCAGTTAAGGAGATCTTTTCTCCAATTGATTTGGGGAATTTCCCATCGTTGGATCTTTGATTCAAGGGCTTCTGATTTATAGAAGGCAATCTTCTTGTTTTTTAACAAGATTGGGAAATCTTCTAAACAGAATTTATTCTGTGATTTTGGTGATTTTTAATCACCATTAGATCATTGATCCAACAGTGCTCTGATTTACAGAGCACAATTTTATTATTTGGAAAGATTTTGAGAAATCTTTCCTTAACAGAATTTAATTCTGATTAATTAATGATTTATCATTATTATTAGATCTTTGATCTGACGGTAGGGAGTTTTTAGTTCCAGCGCTAGCGCACCCGTGCTTTGCACGTGGTGTGCTGCTCAGAGCGCAGCACACTTAGCGCTAGTGCACACGAGCTTTACACGTGGTGTGCTGCTTAGAGTGCAGCGCACTTAGCGCTAGCGCACCCGTGGTTTGCACGTGGTGCGCTTCTCAGAGCGCAGTGCACTTTGCGCTAGTGCACACGTGCTTTGTACGTGGTGCGCTGCTCAGAGCGCGGCGCACTTAGCGCTAGCGCACACGTGCTTTGCACGTGGGCGCCGCTTCAGAGTCTTTGACTCTTAGTGCTGGCACATTTTAATTCTAGCGCTTCTTATGAAGCGTTGCTTCGTTTCAAATCTTGGAATTTGAGCAGAGCTTTGCTCTGATTGGGGAAACAGGGTCACGTGGAGACACGTGAGGCGCCATAAATTAGTACTGCCTTTGGATTTGTTCCCTTTTGTTTTGAGAGTCACATGTGAGCACGTGAGGCATTGCCTCCAAGCTTTTTCTTTCTCATCTTTAGGAGTCTATTTAAGGGTCAAGTGGGGGCACGTGACCATGTCTCATTATTTCTTTTACTCATTGAGGATGAGGGTCACGTGTTACCACGTGATCATGTTAGATACTTGATCTTTTTACGTGCATGGAGAGTAAGTCTCTTGTTTGAGAATTAAATTCTTTTGTAGGGTTAAACCCTAATTTTATTTAGAGGAATTAAATTCCTATATGTTTGGAAGAATTAAATTCTTTTATAGGATTAAACCCTAATTTTGTTAGAGGAATCAAATTCCTATGTGCCTTGTGGGAGAATATAATTCTCTGAACTTAGGTCTTCTCTTAGGTTTTAGATCTGCATGGCAAAATCTTTCCGGTAAGAATTAAATTCTCAACTTATGGGAAGATCTGCTTCTGCAGACCTTCAACCAAAAGAAGAACTAAGTTCTTATTCAGAAGAGTTAAACTCTTAATTTGAGAATTAAATTCTCTATTTTCTTTTGTGGGAGCTTATGGGATGATCTCTCACCTAGGATTTCTTTCTTTTCTCAAGAAACCTTTTTTTCTCTCTGGAGAATTAAATTCTTTTTTCTTTGTATTCTCTCTCTATTGTTGTCGTATCTTCCTCTTGTTCTCCCTCTTGTTTTCTGTCCCCTTTTTTCTTCCCCCTTGGCTCTTATTTATAGGAGAAAGAAAAGAATCAGTTTCTTTAGTCAATCTTTCGTTGAAAGATTTTAATTGATTTTGTAACCAACATGATCTTTTAGATCACTCAGTGAATTTTATTCACCATTGAATTTTTAATCCAAAAGATATTTTGTCTGTTATTCCTGGCAAATTTTAGGGAAATTTTTCCTTATATAGAATTTTTCTATAAATTGGTGATTTTTAATCACCATTGGATTTTTAATCCAACGGTGCTCCACTTTACAGAGCACAATCTTTTTTGTTTGGAAAGATTTAGAGAAATATTTTTCCAGTTAGGGTTTTCGATTCCCTCTTAATTAGAATTTAATTCTATTAGTTCAGAAGGCTTAAGAGCTTGTCACGTATTGGCACGTGACCTTCTGATTGACCTTTTAATTAGAATTTAATTCTATTATTTCAGAGATCTTAGGATCCCATCACGTGTTGACACGTAACCCCCTGATTAAGAATTTTAACCAGAATTTAATTCTGTTGTTTTAAAGAGCTCGGGAATTATCGCGTGTCAACACGTGACCCTTGGTCACGTGTGGGCACGTGATGCCCTATTGGGATTTTTCCCTGTTGTTTTATTATACCTTTTAATTCCTTTCGGTGGGTTTAAAGGCCCATTGCGTGTTGGCACGTGACCCCATTTGAAGTTGTGTATCTCAGCGCCTATAACTTTGCCCATAGAAAGTCACGTGTCCCCACGTGATGCCCGATCACGTATGGACACGTGATGCTTCTCTTGTGTATTTCTTTGCTGCTTTATTCAGTTCCCATGAGGGAACACCCCTATTCTAAATAAACCGTTGATTCTTTATACTGCCGCGCTAGATGAGTCACTCGGTGCGCTCCTTACCCATAACAACGAGGAGGGAAAAGAAAATTCCCTCTACTGCCTCATTCGAACTCTAGTCGGGGCGGAACAAAACTATTCCCTGATCGAAAAGTAATGTCTGGCTCTAATATTCGCTATGAAGAAGCTGAGGCACTATCTGCTCACACATCGGGTTATGCTGATCTCCAAGGTCGACCCGCTCAAACACTTGATGACCAAAGCAAGCCTAGCCGGTAGAATGGCGAGATGGACTGTCATGCTGCTTGAATTTGACATAATCTATACTCCCCAGAAAGCAGTAAAAGGGCAAGCTCTCGCTGACTTCCTTGATACTCATCCCATACCAGAAGGGTCACCGCTCAATTGCGAGTTACCCGACGAACAAGTGCTGCACCTCGAGGATGATGTGCTATATTGGGAGCTCTACTTCGATGGAGCCTCATCAATGAGGAGCTCTGGCAAATCAAGTGTCCCGCAGGTAAAAGTAGGGATAGGATTGATGTTCATCACGCCATCGATGGGAACCATACGACGTTCTTTGCTCTTACCGAGCCTCTCACAAACAACGAGGCTGAGTACGAAGCTCTGATAGCTGGTCTGGAGCTCGCCATAGAAATGGAAATCCTTTGGCTACGGGTCTACGGTGACTCCCAGCTTGTCGTCAACCAGGTAAGCGGCGACTATAAGATATACAAACCCGAGTTAGCTCGATATAGAAGCCGAGTGGTGGAACTCATGAAATGGTTCACTCATATTGAACTAATGAGAGTCCCTAGGGTGTTGAACGAAAAAGCTGATATACTCGCTCGCCTAGCTAAAGAGCTAGCTGAGCCTGACATGGATGAAATTCTAATCACAGTCAGAAGCCGGCAAATTCTACCTCCAGTCTCTTTGCGTGAAGAATAAAGCATAGAACAAGAAAATAATCCTGCCGAAGAGGCTTCGATCATTCAAGACGAGCCCGATTGGAGAGAACCCTTCATAGAGTACCTTCGATACGACAAGCTACCCGAAGAAAAATCTACGAGGATTTAGCTGAAGAAGAGAGCTCTCCGATATTTGTTTGTAAATAATACACTATACCGCAGATCATATGACCAACTCTAGCTCGGGTGCCTGTCATCGGCCGAAGCCCAAAAAGTCATGAAAGAAGTTCACTCGGGCGTCTGCGGGGCTCACCAGTCCGGCCCCAAAATACGGCTTCAGATCAAACGGCTTGGATATTACTGGCCCACCATGATAAGGGATTGCGAAGAGCATGCAAAGAAATGCCATCTCTGCCAAATTCACAGTGATTTCATTCACAGCATCCCAATTCGTTGCGTCCTACGGTGGCGTCGTGGCCTTTCGAAGTTTGGGGCACCGACATAGTTGGCCCAATTGATCGTCCATCATTCAAAGGCCACCAGTTCATATTGGCTGCGATAAACTACTTCTCCAGATGGGCTGAAGCTGTCCCGCTAAAAGAAGTCAAAACAGAAGATATTCTGACGTTCTTCAAACATAATATTCTATACCGCTTTAGTGCACCGAGAAGAATCATATTTGACAACGGGCCTTCTTTCAAGAGATTCAAAGTCTCAAGTTTCGCTACTCAGCACAAGATGTAGGGTTCCTAGGCACTCTAACAAGGTTCTACAAGGCTTCAACCATGCCCGATTAAAAATTTAGCCGTGCCGAACAACTCTAAACAAGATCTTTAAACTAGAGATTAGGCGAAAACAAACATGTTAAACACTTTAACACTAAGTGTGAGGGATTACAACCTTTGTAGTCCGCTCCTTCGCTTCATAAGCTCTGAGTAGAAGTCCCTTCGCTGCGATCCACGATCTCCCGGACTCAAGAGAGGCTCCACGACTCGAACGATCCATGCTAGTTTGTAGTGTTCCTTTTCTCCGATGATCTACGTCGAAGTTTCTATAACTCAAGCTCTCTCACTCTAATAAGTTGAACACCCAAATCTAATTGGCTAGATTAGATGAGGATGATGGAGTAGTATTTATGCTTTCTTTTTATATCAAATTCTCACATGAAAACATCACAAAAGGAAAACCTAGTAAGCTTTCTCAAAGCTCAAGGTTGAAGATGAAGATGAAAAAACTGAGTTAAACCTTTTGTGATAAATAATGAAATGAATATATGATTAATAATGGAACCATGGTTAAGGATGACAAGGATAACCCTTGTAGAGAATTAACTAGGTGTCACGTCCCGAAAGTACACTTAAAATACGAAACATCTCGAGGCGTACGTAATCTAAGTAAGCCGAAAACCCAGAAATCCAAACCAAGAAAAGTAGTAGAGTGAAGGAAAAACCAACTTAAAACAAGTAGTTTTAATAGCATAAGCCGAATTATGCGTTTTAAAAACATCAAGTATTTTCTGAAAATTTTGGCAGAGTCTCCTTTGTAAATACTGGCCCCCAAACGGGATACAACATGAATAGTATACGAAATCAATAAAAGGCATCCCCAAGCGGGAGCTAGCTCTTCGTCAATCGACGGTCACAACCACACAAGCAATATAATATACAACGTCCAGGGCGAGGATCAAAACTCAAAAGGAAACTCAAAACAGCAAGAAATCCATAGAAATACAACGTGCGACTCTATGTTCGAAAGAATAAACACCACTGGTCTCTATCTCTGAAATAAAATACATGTTTGGTTGATGGAACTTCTAGATACAACAGAATAATAGTATACAAGGTATAATGATGAGTACGATACAAATAAACCCACCTACTAGCAAATCACCCGGAAATGGAAGTAGTGCCAGCAAAGCCGTAATGGAACCTGTACGGCAAAACCTGCAAGAACTGTGGCACAACGGGGGTGAGTTGCCAACTCGTGAATAGAATACATCTACGAAAAGAAATCGCATGTATGACGCAATCCTAGGTCATACGATCATAATATATCCTCAAAATATAACCAGCAGCCTATAACCATGGCTAGGGTATACCACTAAACAACAGTAATACCAAGTGCTCGTGTCAGTGCCTCAGATAGCAATATATCATATGGATGATGTAGGAATGCATGAAAACAGCATACATGTACTGAAGAAACTGCTTTCATAACTTTATGAGATTACTTTATTTTTAAAGCGAGGTATCATAAATGAAATCAGCATAAACAGTGTCTAGCATCGACACAAAACATAAATCCCAATGTCTCAAAAATCCGAGGCTTCGGCTATCCGGACTGGCCTGTATCATCAAATCTCAGTACCTCAATATCTCAAAATCTCAGTATCAATCTCACTATCTAGGGCGCCGTCAGTCCTGATCGGTCCCTACCATCAATCTCAAGACCACGACGGTATCCTCCGGATATCCGACGCGTCGGGTAAAATCACCGGTCGGTAGTGCTCCCCTGCCAGGCTCAACGTCAACAACACGACCTTCTCGCCCCGGGGTACCGCACCGGGCCCACCATGTACCCGAAACGGTTCATCCAACTCCTCGAATCGGGTCTCGAAATCCATCAGCAAACTCATGGTGGACGACTCATACATCATGGGAAAACCGCACTTTTCATTTAAAAGAGAGAGAAAAGAAGTTTATAAATGTTTTTGCGGTTTTCCCCCAAATCCAGGAAATCTCATGAAAATCCGAATCCAAATCCTCAATAGCATGTAAACAGTGAATATAGGCATGAGAATCCATGAATGCGGCATAACAGTGAATAATAACATGCATGAAGTAGCAGGTAATAACTATAATGCCTGAACTAGCATATAAGGCAAGTACACTAATATCATGTCTAAACTATTAGCTAACAAGCTATGTCAATGTAATAGTATTTTCTATATGTACGTGACATGGCAATTACCGATGAAGATGTGTGTGAGCCGGCAAGTAAGTGTACGTGGTACATACGCATCATCGGTAATGGTGCTGGTGTCCTAACAACATAATATCAACATGGCATATGAAATCACATTATGAATATGCGATGTGGAGCGAACAGCAATAATGTGCGGGAGCAGAATACTAGACACAACGATAACTATAAGTCAAACAATGGTGCCTTTTAAAAATAACACGAATCACGGTGTTTTGAAAATAAGGGCTACGGTGTTTTTAAGAAAAGATACGTCTTTTGAAATATCCGTAGAATCCTTTGACCTGTCTTTTAAAATACCCGCGATTCGTTAGCTTTTGAAATAGGTAGGAGTCGAATCTAGTCTACCAACTATACTAAACTATAGGGCTAAGCTAACAAGCTAACTGAAGGTAAGGAAACCGCCTAACATCTGAGTCGATATATATATATATATATATATATATATATATATATATGTCGGTGATCCCGCCTCAATAATATCACATCCGATACCATATCTATAATCAGACATTCCCAAGTCAAGAGTGCGGATCAATCATCAATATATAGCTCGTACGTAAATCCGTCGTACGGCATCCCAAATCTGGGTACGGGTCAGTATCACATTCATCATATTATTCATCTGGTATCCTCTTTATCAAAGATTATAATCCGGGGTACTGTTCTACATCTAGTGCAATACTGATATCATCAATAATCCTGATCTGACTGCTGATCTACAGCCTCATACAAACCGATATCATCATCATATATCGTCGTAAAGAGGTATACATCGCCCAATGCGACCTATTATGAATATCTTAACATATCTTATCTCATATCACGATCACATGTCAACCATTCTATGTATATCACTATTCACATGGTATCGTCGTCCAAAGATCTGCTATAACATCATGATGTATCTCAAATACGTATCCTGCCATATCACCGTTCTCGCGGTCTCAATCAAATCTTATCGACCCATCTCAAATCCCAAATACTATACTCGAATCCAGTATGTGAACACATAGTCCCATACCCATGTGAACACATAACAATATAACCCCATATAAGCACATATGAAAGAAGAATGTATCCAAGTATGGGGGTGTGTGTGTAAATGTGGTGCAACCTCTACTCTAGGGTCTCGCAACACTAAACTAATCCGATCACACCCAAAATCCATCTATGTCATCAATACTCTCAAACAATATATATAATCAATATATGTGTGTATACGTATTCATATACATCACCATGAACAGCGGGGGTGCTATACGCCATCCACCCGACTTCTCCCCGTAGATATAAATCTACTCACCTTGCTTCTTGTGTGCCGATGCCGATGTCGCCATCTTCATCTTCAAAGCCTCGACATCATGTAGGGTACCTACAAAGATAACACAATCGCAATACGTATTAAAATCGAATCCGGAAAACCGATATGGCGCACGGTGTACTCATAGGTTAGAACCTATGGCCTACACGTGCAAAGACAATCAAACAACCCCTGTTGTCTATGTACAAACATCCAACAACTAAATACAAATCCAAATTTCAAGAAATTGCATTTCAAAATACGGAAAACATAGCCTAAAACACACCAAAATGCTCCCAGATTTTCCCCAGGTGACAATTAGCCAAAACTGCATATATGAGGGGTCTATTTTAGTGCAAAAGGAGCCATGGACCAAATCTGGAACCCAATTTCCCTGCTCTGGCAGCAAATTGCGGCCAGAATGAATATATCTGCGCCCTGGGGTTGGAGTTGAGGCTCGGGTCTCTGTGGTAGCTTCCTAGGTGCCTGCACGACTCCCAGTAATTCCAAAATCATTTCTAGTGTCCCCGGGTTGCTCCAGATTCCAAACTACCCTCTAAAATCACACATTTATCCGGTGTCAGGGTTTCTAAATCCATGTTTTGGGTTTTCAAGTCTCAGGTTTGGGTCTCAATTCATGCACTAGGGTGTTTGTATAACCTCTACTGAGCTCAATTTCACATCATAATCCAAATTCCCTCAAACCCTAATTAGGTTTTCCTTAAGTCCACCAAATCAAACAATATCGGTTCTAAACTAGCATAGGGGTATAAGTAATGCTAAAACTAAGCTAATGGTTCAGTATATACCTCATTTGGCAACTCAAGAATTTTCTTGAGTTGCCCCCAAGTGGCCAAAATCCTTGCTTTCTTGGTCCAATGTGTTGGTCTTGAGCTTGTACACACTTTTTGTGAAATGGGAGTGGGGTTTTGGAGTTGTTTTCATGGTGATTTGAAGAGGTGAAGAGAGGAGGGAGGTGAGGAGCAGGAGCAGCAGCAACAACATGAGAGAGAGGGAGAGAAATGAGTGAAGGTTGAAGGGGAATGGCTAAGTCTAAGTCAACACACCTCACCCTCTCATTCTCTCACTTGCCCATACCCAATATTATAATCCTTTTCCTTTTCTTTTCTTTTTTTTTCTTTCTCTCTTCAAAATCCTTCTCACTCAAATAGTAACCCCAAAAGAAACATGATAGAAAATGCACAAGTGTAGAAAAAAAATATATGTGCATGTTTTGCACAAAATTGCTAAAAACCGATTAGCGATTTTTAATCGCGATTAGCACTAATTAGTGTCAAACTAATCATAAAAACTTAAAAAATGGCATAATTCCATAAAATACCCTATTTTAGAATTTTCCATAATTTTTCCAAAATTTTTCCCATTTATCGGTATTTAATTATACCGGAATATTAAAATATTCATTAAAATTTAATATTAAATTATAAAAATTCCCAAAAATAATATTTTATTTTTTTAAAATGTTACACTAGGTCTAGGGTTTGATTGGGTTAAAGAATGAGTCATAAGAAAATATCAACCATAATATCTAACTCATGACAAAAGAAATTCCTTCTAGAAAGTGCATGAAGAAACTAACCCAAATCAAACACTAACCTTGTTTAATCTCCACTAAACATGTTTCATCATTAATCATATCATGTTACAATAATATATATCACATATATATTATATATTTGTAACAAAAGAAAATAATTCAATTAACATATATCGCATATACATCAATGTATTACCTAGTGAGAAAATGAAATAATAAAGCGAGCCAATATTAGATAATGTAATACAATATATCATATATATTATTATACATTAAATCATCGAATCAACTCTTGATCCGACAATCCGGCTATATTGAATATAACCGACTAATATATCATGTACTGATTCATCGAATCAACACTTGATCCGATGACCCGGTTCATATCTAAATATCGCGAAAATATAATACGGTATCTCATATCGCGTTATCCTCGGTTGTGCACATATCACATATGTTCCCCTACTCCGTTTTGCCTGAGTCAAGAAACCTCTGTGTAGGACTCTAAAGAATCGTCAATACGCCGGTAGCAGGTGATGATCATATCAAACACCCACAAGATGCAAGCGGTCAGCTAAACGTAATAGCCACCCAGGTATTGAGCGATCAGAAAATCAAAAAGCTAGCATGTACATTCTCCTATGAATCCAATCAGTAACACTCCCATACAGTCCGGTCTCTTCGTCTGATATGTTGCATATCTAGTCTAGGGGTGGTATACGTCAAACCCCAGTAACTGATAAGTCGTGTCGATGTGAGGCTCATAATGGGTCGAAAAACTACTGGTAACACTTACCAGTAAATCTCTATATCAGCCATGGCCAGGAACTTCCAGTTATAGCCAATCGAACACAGCACAACATCAACTCCCTATACCGGGAGAGACGAATCCCCTCCTATCGCTCATTGCCTCTATGTGATTCGGGACTGCATCCAAAAGCCACCGTTTTGCATGCCCTCTTGGACGTGGTAAGGTGGGAATCAAAGCACAGTGGGAATCACACGAGACTATGACGATCTCGGGTCTACGGACTACTCTGTACCAGTGTCACCGGAGAACTGCCATCTGACATGAGGTATAATACCTTCTGAGAGTTCTCGGCGAGTCCGTCCAGTATACCCAGTCTCTACTGAGCACCCGTACACCATCCTTGATGTCAAACACCGATGGATATGGGATCATCCATCGCCCATCATATGGGTCAAGATGCGTATACGCTAGTCTACTTTGGTGTATCGATGTCCTGTCTCGATACACCCTCGACTAGGAACAGTTATAGGATGTACTCGCCAACTACCGCGGCCCCACTAGTATGATCTCATCATAGTCCCAGTAGTCGTGTACATATCCTAAGGGCTTTATCAACATGTAACATAGAGACAATCACAGTACATGTTAAGATAAAGTACAACCAGATAGCATTCTATCATGTCGAGCAAGAAAGTCCTCCCTATATATGTCCTAGCATCCACTACAATATACATCGTATGTATAGTAATGGTCTCTAGGGCATACATATAACTAACAATCTCCCACTTGCACTAGGGCCATCTGTTGTGGTATCACATACCCAACAATTAGCTGCGGTTGAAGTATCTCATACTCAACCATCCCATAAAAGTCTCTGCTGGGAAATAAGGCCTTTGTGAGTGGATCCGCGCTGTTGTCCTCTGTGTCTACTCTCCTAACCTCGATCTCCCTGGAGATCAACCATCTCCATGATCAGGTGATACTGCCTAAGAATTATATCTGGATTTCTGATGGGACGGGGGGTTCTTTGATAAAAGCCACAACTCCATTGTCACACAATAGTTGGAACGAAGTTCATCTCATGAACTTATATATCCAGACTGCCTCTTTGGTAGCATCCTTGGTAACGATGTATCTTGCCTTTAATCGTCTAGTAAGTCACGGTATCTAGCTTAGAACTCTTCCAACATACCGTCCCTCCACTGAGGGTAAAGACAATGTCTGCGACTGACATTCAGTCGTCCTTATCACCCTGGATCCTGTGCAGTGATTCTCCCCAGGATCGATTGATACCATCTCACTACAATTAGTGAGAATCCTAACATCCAATTAGATCTATCTCATAGATCCAAAACCTAGGATTTAGGAGGTATCATTTTGATCCTATATGGAGAATCCTTGTGATAAGCGGAGATTGACCGATCGTAGCATAGGAAACTCCTTCCCTATCAAGAGTATGTCATCCACGTACTCTACGAGGATCACCACCATACTCCTTACTACCTTTTTGTATATACAAGGTTCATCTACCATTTTGATGAAGTCAAACTCTTTGACTATCACATCAAAACAGACATTCCAACTCCGCGATGCCTGCTTTATCTCATAAAACATCTTGCACACGTTTTCGCTTCTCCCACTGTTTACGAAGCTCTCTACCTGTGTACTTATAGACGCTCTCTTCCAAAACATCATTTAGAAAAGCAGTCATGACACCCAACCACCAGATATCGCAGTCATGGTATGTAGCAGTGGCAAGTAAGATCTGGAAGGACTTAAGCATAGCTTTGAAAGTCTCAACCTTTCCATGTACACCAAGTAATCTTCTTAAGATATACTTGCTCCTGATGGGGATTTAACCATTCAGATAAAGCAACCAAAGTCCATACTTTGTTGGTGTATAAGGATTCCATCTCAGATCACTAAGCATCCAGCCATTCTTACAGAGTCCCACTCCTGATGGCCAGCTCGAAAATAGTTGGGTCATCATCTTATGATGCAATCCTCGCTCCCACTGTCATAGAGAAACCGAAGTATCTCTCAGGTGGGTGAGGAACCCTACTAGATCGGCGGAGAGGCCGAGGTTCGTTGGTTACTATTGAATCCTTTGGTTCTACCAAATCAGCAGCTGCAGTTTGTATAGCTAGAACAATTTCCAGTTCTACCTCATGACCACTATTTCTTCACAAGAAATTCCCTTTCACAAAGATGGCATTCTAAAACATATTTTGTTCCTCTATAAGGTAGAAGATATTCCCTTGCGAATGCTTGGGATATCCAACAAACTTCTACAGAACTGACTTTGCCTCGAGCTTGTCCGGATTATGCTTTTAGACATAGGCTGGACAACCCTAAATCTTAACAAACTTAAGATATGGGCTCTTCCCATTCCATATCACATATGTAGTGGCAGGCAACTTATTTGATTGGAACCCAATTCAATAGGTATGCAGCTTCTCAAGTGCATAACTCCCAAAAGGAAATAGGAAACTCAGTAGTACTCATCATAGAGCACACAATATAAAAAAGGGCGTGTTTGCTCCGCCCCGATACACCGACGTGCTGTGGTGTATACGGAGGAGTAATGCTGAGAGAGAATTGTTAGTTATATGTATGCCCTAGAGGCCATTACTGTACATACGATGTATATTGTAATGGATGCTTGGACATATATAGAGAGGACTTTCTTGCTCGACATGATAGTATGCTATCTGGTTGTACTTTATCTTAACATGTACTCTGATTGTCTCTATGTTACATGTTGATAAAGCCCTTAGGATATGTACTCGACTACTGGGACTATGATGAGATCATACTAGTGGGGCCACGGTAGTCGATGAGTACATCCTATAATTGTTCCTAGTCGAGGGTGTATCGAGACAGGGCATCGATACACAAGAGTAGACTAGCGTATACGCATCTTGACCCATATGATGGGCGATGGATGATCCCATATCCATCGGTGTTTGACATCAAGGATGGTCTACGGGTGCTCAGTAGAGACTGGGTACACTGGACGGACTCGCCGAGAACTCCCAGATGGTATTATACCTTACGTCAGATGGCAGTTCTCCGGTGACACTGGTACAGAGTAGTCTGTTGACCCGAGATCGTCATAGAGTCTTGTGTGATTCCCACCGTGCTTTGATTTCCATCATACCACGTCCAAGAGGGCGTGCAAAAGGTGGCTTTTGGGTACAGTCCCGAATCACATGGAGGCAATGAGCGATAGGAGGGGATTCGTCTCTCCCGGTATAAGGAGTTGATGTTGTGATGTGTTCGATTGGCTATAACCGGAAATCCCTGGCCAGGGTTGCTGATATTTACTGGTAAGTGTTATTAGTAGTTTCTCGAACTGTTATAGACCTCAAATCGACACGACTTATCGAGCTACTGGGGTCTGACGTTTACCACCCCTAGGCGAGATATGCGACATATCAGATGACGAGACCGGACTGTACGGGAGTGTTACTGATTGGATTCACAGGAGAATGTACAGGCTTGCTTGTTGATCTTCTGAGCGCTCAATACCTGGGTAGCTGTTACGTTTAGCTGACCGCTTGCTGCTTGTGGGTGTTTGATATGATCATCACCTACTGCCGGCGTATTGACGATTCTTTAGAGTCCTACACAAAAGTTTCTTGGCTCAGGCAAAACGGAGTAGGGGCACATATGTGATATGTGCAGGACCGAGGATAATGCGATATGAGATACCGTATTCTATTCTCGCGATATTTGATATCAGTCGGGTCATCGGATCAAGTGTTGATTCGATGAATCGGTACGAATAAATATTAGTAGGTTATATGCGATATAGCCGGATTGTCGGATCAAGTGTTGATTCGATAATTTAATGTATAATAATATATATGATATATTAAATTACATTAACTAAAATTAGCTCGCTAAAAGATTCTTTTTCTCACTCGGGTAATACATTGATATATATGCGATATATGTTAAATGTATTATTTTATTTTGTTACAATAAATATTATATATGTGATATATAATATTGTAACATGATATGATAAATAATGCAACATGATTAGTGGAGATTAAACAAGATTAGGGTTTGATTTGGGTTAATGTTTACTAGAAGTTTCTAGAAGTTTTTTATTTTGTCATGAAAAAGATATTTTGTTATGACTCATCTTTAACCTAACCCAAACCCTACACCCTTGGTTAATTCTCTACAAAGGTTTAGCAACCATGGTTGCATTAATCATCATTACCTTCTTTGTATTATTCATCACAAAAGGAATTCATATTATTTATCTTCTTCTTCCTTCTTCTTTCTTTCATGAAAAAGCTTACTAGCTTTTTTGCAAGTGATGAATGAGTGTGAGAAAAAGATAATAAAAGAGAGCAAAAATCATACTTCATCATCCTCATCTATCCTTGCCATTTAGATGAGGGTGTTCACTTCATATTATGAATGTTAGCTTGTGTTAACGAAACTTCAAGGTAGATCAACTTTGTATCGAAGATCGGAAGCAAGACTGCATCTTTCTCTTCATGGAACCTCTCGAGAGTCCGGAACACGATGATCGCAGCGAAGGGATTTCAACACGGAGCTTTAGAAGTGAAGGACCGGATCTACAAAGGTTGTAATCTCTCTCACGTGGTGTTAAAGTGTTTAGCATGTTAGTTTTCGCCTAATATCTAGTTTAAAGATCCGGCTTCGGGTTGTTCGGCACGGCTAATTTTTTAATCGGGCATGGTTGATGCCTCGTAGACCCTTGTGGCAGTGCCTATCAACCCTACAGTGGTATCAGAGCCAAGCTAGAGCTTTAGGCGAAGTCTAGAAGAAGTTTAAAGTCCGATCGAAACCCGAAACCCCAATGTTTAACCTTCTCTGTACATTTTTCAAAACTGTGGTTTTTTTATGAATTAAAAATGCTCAGAAAAACAAGCAGGAAAAACTAAGAATTACTGTGAAGTACTGTCCACTAAGTCACTCACGTGACCGCAGAACCGCGGCCAAAACATGGTTTTGGCGGCGGTTCCGCTGCCAAAATTTGGACTTAGTCCCTCAAATTTCATATAATTATTTTTAGGTCCTTTCTTGGCAGTTTTTTCTGGGAATTTTTTAATTCCACTCAAGTGTTGAGTTTTCTTGGGTTGTATTGGGGACTCGTTGATTCGATCGGATAATTTAACTTTGTTTAGTCTTTCCGGATAATTTTAGAAACTGTTGAAATGTTCGACCGGATATCAATAACTCACTTTTTCCCCTGTCGGAAATTTTTTCAAAAGTTGGATTTTTTCTTGAGTTTGAAACTTTCTAAGTCGTGCAAGTAATGCGGTGGACCCTCTAAAAGACAACAAACCTTAACTCGATTATGTGACCGTCTTGAACTGCCTCTAAACCTTAGGGTTTGTGGCAGTACGGCGTGCCACATGTGAGGCGTTGGCTTGACCCTTCTACGGCTGGACCATTGGTACTGTGGCATGTGATGGATGTTTCTAAACTGATTTCAAGTGTTGAGATATATTGGGGAAATCTTGGGTGTTTGATTATTCGATCGAAAAGTTTAACATTGTCTATTTATCTGGAATGTAATACAATATTTGGAATCCACAGGTAGTTATGAGATAACTAATTTGAATGTTATAAATCTAGCAGTTTAGTCTCAAATTGATCGGTTGCCACGGAATTTTGATGTGATCAAAAGTCCGTCGCAATCACGTAGCGTACGCGGATACTCGCCGGATAAACTTAATAGATAGCCATGCCCCATAGCCCCGACCAAGTGACTGTAGGAGAACCCCGTCGCCAAAAGCATCCGTTCGGGTGCTCGCGGCAGCGGTGTTCCGCCTTAGTGCACTTCGTCGACGGCATCCGGGGGTGCGGCCGTCTACTAAAGTTTGCGACGAGCATTCGATCAGGTTGTCGGGAATCTTGTTGAATTGCCCGACTTGATATTGAAAAGAGTTTTCGATAATGAGACTAAAATGCGGGGTTTATAATTGTTAGGCATGCGATGTCTAAGGAATTCATTTGGTTAGGCATGCGATGTCTAATGAGGTTGCGGATTCCAACTGTTGTGGTTTTACACTTTCTTTTCTGTGACCGTAAGCGTAGTATGTGGTGTATCGCCGGCTTCGTTGCTATACATCAATGACAATCGGGATAGGCATACTTGCTTTTGTTGATGATATGAGATATTATGTGTTGCTGTGATATGTTATATTGGATCGTCGCGTTTTGAATAGTCGGGGGTTTTATGTGAGATGGGAGTTTTTTCTTTTTCATTCATGTAAAATTCATTTGTATGTAATATTCTTTTATTGGGGCACTTCCGGGCTGAGGATGATGTCACCGTTGTATATTATTTACTTTTCCGCATTAGGTAGACCCAAGGAGGGGAGCACAAGTAACCGGGTTTTAGGGTCCAGTTGGAGACCATCTCGAGGAGTCGAGACCGGGTCTCCTAACCCTAGAATTGGCAGAGTTGCTTGCCGCTCTCGTAGGGGTCTAGGGATGTGGGTTTGGCTATTCATTGCGACCGTGGAATCTGTGTTTTATACAGGCTCGTATTGAAAACACGGACGTCCTAGTATATCCAATATTTCATATATGTTCTTCTGCTGCAATGTTCTGTGATGAGATCATATTACTGCCTGAGATGAATGTTTATATTATATATATATGAGATATATATTATATTGCAGATTTCGTTTCAAATGTGATGCTTGTGAAGCATATTAAAATAGGACTTCATTAATGAAATTAATGAAAATAAAAGAAACCTAAGATGTTGTAGAAACTTGTTTAAAAAAAACTGGTAGCTCTAGTTCTTGCTTTGCATAGCGGTGTTCCTTGTAGAACATCCAGCACCTTATTCGATAAGGAAAGAGCCGACGATCCCTTCACCGGGAGTGACCTCTTTAGTGAAACTAGCAGATGCTATAAACTCGGTTTGTCTTTTGATTGCTTCTATAGTTCTTGCTTTGCACAGCGGTATATATGATATACCCTGCATCTTATTCGATGAGGAAAGGGCCGACGATACCTTCACCAGGAGTGACCCCTTTAGCAAAACTAGAAAAGCCTCAAAAACACTCCATTTAAAATCACTCGATTCTACAACGATATCAAGTTCATTACGCAATAGGTTTTCATAAAAACCTGTCGTAGCCCTCCGTCATTTTAGGAAGTAGAGTACTTAGTATTCATGCTGCGTATGTCGACTTTAGTTGAGGTATAGTGTACGGTAGCTAAGTGATATCTTCCTACACAGCATATGACGCGATTAGTTAGGACATTCATGTGATTATGTCGACCATAGTTAAGGGTCATATAGGGTGGGTCTGATTAATCATGAAATGACGGGTAGAACTTAACTAGTACTTATGATATGTTGACCTTAGTTAAGGTCATAAGTGCTAGGGGTAAAATATTATTGAAAATTTCAAGTGTTGAAATTTGCAATGAGATTGCATACCTTCTATGAGATAGTTGGATCCCGATACCCACTGCGAGTAAGAGTTACTCCTGGGAGAGTTTTACACATTACAATTAGCCGATCAAATAGGTGTCTAGAAAGGTGTTAACGGGGTTATGCCTCTGGGAAAACGAGGTTTACTTTAATTAGGTCCGTGCGAAAGCACGGGACACCTCCCTCAAAGTACCGACACTGGCCTGGATGAAAGATTGGCGAACTTGTAGCTTGTAATTAATCCCGGCTAGTCTTTCCTTTTAGGGTTTGAAGGAAAATTTGATTAAAACAGTGGGAGACATCCTGATTAGATATATTAAATAACCAATGTAATCTTGCAAGAGCATACGCTGAGTGTTTTCTTCTCTCTCTCTCCAGGTAGCGACCATATTACGCCTTAATCAAGATAATAAAACGGATATTTTGACCGAACCCGCTTGTTATACTGAGCTGGGGAACGTTGGTCCCGCTCCAACTTATAATTGTTATAAGACAGAGCAGGAAATTGGGGAATACCGGATTTCCTGTGCCTCCCAAACGAAGAAAGTGCATGATGATGCATCATCTTCGGGTGTGTTCATTACATAGAACTGTTTCTCAGTATCCTTTACGTCCTGGGTATGAGATACCGGATCAGGATCCCGCATATGTAATCTGTTACATAGGCTACAGATAGGTAGAGAACTGAGAACGGATGATAAGTTTCATAAGATAGAAACGGTGCAAGTGTTGCAGCCAAGTCTGTTGGTCACTATCACCCTGTATTACCAGAATACATTGATTCTGAACAAATGTAATTAGATACCAAACCTGATATACAACATCATATCAGTCTCTTTATTAGTAAAGAAAGGATATAATTTTGTATTGTTGGATACTGTTTTGAACATTTCCTATATCAAGAGTTGATCGGTTCAGGCACGTTATCTAAAAGCATTGACGTTCTAAATCAAACTACAGTTCTTAGTATACAGAACACACACAAGAGAAAGAGTTCAGAAATGAACGGATCCTTCTTGAGGCATTGTAGACTAGGTCATATCAATGCGACCCGACTAGCTGAAGTTACATTAAGATGCAAATTTAAATTTGTTTCAATTTACATCTTGTGAAACTTGCCGGTCATGTCACAAAGATAAGATGACCATAGCTCTGTTTATTGGAAACAGAGAAAGAGTTAGTAAACTCTTGGGATTGATACATGCTGATGTATGAAAGTCTCTTGTCTATACATGCCAAGACCGGTTCTTTGTACTTCATTATATTCTCTGATAATCTCTCAAGATTCAGACATGTGTTCCTGTTGAAACATAAGTCCGAAGCTTTTGAGATATTCATAGAATATAAGTTAGAAGTAGAGAACCAAAATATGGGTATAGGTATTATATCCTTTGATGAGATCAGGGAGGAGAATACTTGAGCACGGAATTCCTGGACTATTCTAAAGGAGAATCAGATTCTTTCTCGGCATTACTCCTCCGTATACACCATAGCACGATGGTATATCCGGGTGGAGCAATAGCACCCTATGTGATATGGTGTGCTCTATGATGAGTACTACTGAGTTTCCTATTTCCTTTTGGGAGTTATGCACTTGAGAAGCTGCATACCTATTGAATATGGATTCAATAGTTTCCAACGAACCTCAGCCTCTCTGCCGATCTAGTAGAGTTCCTCATCCACCTGAGAGATACTTCGGTTTCTCTATGACAGTGGGAGTGAGGATTGCATCATGAGATGATGACCCAACTAGTTTCGAGCTGGCCATCAGGAGTGAGACTCTGTAAGAATGGCTGGATGCTTATCGATCTGAGATGGAATCCTTATACACCAACAAAGTATGGACTTTGGTTGCTCTATCTGAAGGGTTAAATCCCCATCAGGAGCAAGTATATCTTGAGAAGATTACTAGGTGTACATCGAAAAGTTGAGACTTTCAAAGCTATGCTTAAGTCCATCGAGATCCTACTTGCCACGGCTACATTCCATGACTACGATATCTGGTGGTTGGGTGTCATGACTGCTTTTCTAAATGATGTTTTAGAAGAGAGCGTCTATAAGTACACAGCCAGAGGACTTCGTAGACAGTGGGAGCAGCAGAAACGTGTGCAAGATGTTTTATGTGATAAAGCAGGCATCGTGGAGTTAGAACGTCTGTTTTGATGTGGAAGTCAAAGAGTTTGACTTCATCAAAATGGTAGATGAACCTTGTATATACAAAAAGGTAGTAGGGAGTATGGTGGTGATCCTCGTAGAGTACGTGGATGACATACTCTTGATAGGGAGGAGTTTCCTATGCTCTGCTCGGTCAATCTTCGCTTATCACAAGGATTCTCCATACAGGATCAAAGTGATACCTCCTAAATCCTGGGTTTTGGATCTATGAGATAGATCTAATTGGATGTTAGGATACTCACTAGTTGTAGTGAGATGGTATCAATCGATCCTGGGGAGAATCACTGGAAAGGTTCCAGGATGATAAGGACGAATGAATGTCAGTTGCAGGCATTGTCTTTACCCTCAGTGGAGGGAAGGTATGTTGGAAGAATTCCAAGCTAGATACCGTGACATACTAGACGATTAAAGGCAAGATACATCGTTACCAAGGATAATACCAAAGAGGCAGTCTGGATATATAAGTTCATGAGATGAACTTCGTTCCTACCATTGTGTGACAATGGAGTTATGGCTTTTTGCCAAGGAACTACCGTTCCATCAGAAATCCAGATACAATTCGTAGGCAGTATCACCTGATCATGGAGATGGTTGATCTCCACGGAGATCAAGGTTAGAAGAGTAGACACAGAGGACAACAGCTCGGATCCACTAACAAAGGCCTTTTTCCCAGTAGAGACTTTTAAGGGATGGTTGAGTATGAGATACTTTAACCGCAACTAATTGTTTGGTATGAGATACCACAACAGATGGCCCTAGTGCAAGTGGGAGATTGTTAGTTATATGTATGCCCTAGAGTCTATTACTGTACATACGATGTATATTGTAATGGATGCTTGGACATATATAGGGAGGACTTTCTTGCTCGACATGATAGTATGCTATCTGGTTGTACTTTATCTTAACATGTACTCTGATTGTCTCTATGTTACATGTTGATAAAGCCCTTAGAATATGTACTCGACTACTGGGACTATGATGAGATCATACTAGTGGGGCCACGGTAGTCGATGAGTACATCCTATAATTGTTCCTAGTCGAGGGTGTATCGAGACAGGGCATCGATACACAAGAGTAGACTAGCGTATACGCATCTTGACCCATATGATGGGCGATGGATGATCCCATATCCATCGTTGTTTGACATCAAGAATGGTGTACGGGTGCTCAGTAGAGACTGGGTACACTGGACGGACTCACCGAGAACTCCCAGATGGTATTATACCTTACGTCAGATGGCAGTTCTCCAGTGACACTGGTACAGAGTAGTCTGTTGACCCGAGATCTTCATAGAGTCTTGTGTGATTCCCATCGTGCTTTGATTTCCATCATACCACGTCCAAGAGTGCGTGCAAAAGGTGGCTTTTGGGTACAGTCCCGAATCACATGGAGGCAATGAGCGATAGGAGGGGATTCGTCTCTCCCGGTATAGGGAGTTGATGTTGTGCTGTGTTCGATTGGCTATAACCGGAAATCCCTGGCCAGGGTTGCTGAGATTTACTGGTAAGTGTTATCAGTAGTTTCTCGAACTGTTATAGACCTCAAATCGACACGACTTATCGAGCTACTGGGGTCTGACGTTTACCACCCCTAGGCGAGATCTGCGACATATCAGACGACGAGACCGGACTGTACGGGAGTGTTACTGATTGGATTCACAGGAGAATGTACAGGATTGCTTGTTGGTCTTCTGAGCGCTCAATACCTAGGTAGCTATTACCATTAGCTGACCGCTTGCAGTTTGTGGGTGTTTGATATGATCATCACCTACTGCCGGCGTATTGACGATTCTTTAGAGTCCTACACAGAGGTTTCTTGGCTCAGGCAAAACGGAGTAGGGGAACATATGTGATATGTGCAAGACCTAGGATAATGCGATATGAGATACCGTATTCTATTCTCGCGATATTTGATATCAGCCGGGTCATCGGATCAAGTGTTGATTCGATGAATCGGTACGGATAAATATTAGTCGGTTATATGCGATATAGCCGGATTGTCGGATCAAGTGTTAATTCGATAATTTAATGTATAATAATATATATGATATATTAAATTACATTAACTAATATTAGCTCGCTAAAAGATTCTTTTTCTCACTCGGGTAATACATTGATATATATGTGATATATGTTAAATGTATTATTTTATTTTGTTACAATAAATATTATATATGTGATATATAATATTGTAACATGATATGATAAATAATGCAACATGATTAGTGGAGATTAAACAAGATTAGGGTTTGATTTGGGTTAATGTTTACTAGAAGTTTCTAGAAGTTTTTTATTTTGTCATGAAAAAGATATTTTGTTATGACTCGTCTTTAACCTAACCCAAACCCTACACCCTTGGTTAATTCTCTACAAAGGTTTAGCAGCCATGGTTGCATTAATCATCATTATCTTCTTTGCATTATTCATCACAAAAGGAATTCATATTATTCATCTTCTTCTTCCTTCTTCTTTCTTTCATGAAAAAGCTTACTAGCTTTTTTGCAAGTGATGAATGAGTGTGAGAAAACGATAATAAAAGAGAGCAAAAATCATACTTCATCATCCTCATCTATCCTTGCCATTTAGATGAGGGTGTTCACTTCATATTATGAATGTTAGCTTGTGTTAACGAAACTTCAAGGTAGATCAACTTTGTATCGAAGATCGGAAGCAAGACTGCATCTTTCTCTTCGTGGAACCACTCGAGAGTCCGGAACACGATGATCGCAGCGAAGGGACTTCAACACGGAGCTTTAGAAGTGAAGGACCGGATCTACAAAGGTTGTAATCCCTCTCACTTGGTGTTAAAGTGTTTAGCATGTTAGTTTTCGCCTAATCTCTAGTTTAAAGATCCGGCTTCGGGTTGTTCGGCACGGCTAATTTTTTAATCGGGCATGGTTGATGCCTCGTAGACCCTTGTGGCAGTGCCTAGCAACCCTTCAAGAATCTCATTCTCCTTTAGAATAGCCCAGGAATCCCGTGCTCAAGTATTCTCCTCCTTGATCTCATCAAAGGACATAATACTTATACCCATTTTTGGTTCTCTACTTCTAACTTATATTCTGTGATTATCTCAAAAGTTTTGGACTTGTGTTTCAACAGGAACATATGTCTGAATCTTGAGAGATCATTAGTGAATGTAATGAAGTACAAAGAACCGGTCCTGGCATGTGTAGACAGGGGACTTTCATACATTAGCATGTATCAATCCCAAGAGTTCACTAACTCTTTCTCTGTTTCCAATAAACAGAGCTGTGGTCATCTTATCTTTGTGACATGACCGGCAAGTTTCACAAGATGTAAATTCAAACTAATTTAAATATGCATCTAAATGTAACTTCAGCTAGTCGGGTCGCATTGGTATGACCTAGTCTACAATGCCTCAAGAAGGATCCGTTCATTTCTGAACTCTTCCTCTTATGTGTGTTCTGTACGTTAAGAACTGTGGTTTGATTTAGAACGTCTATGCTTTTAGATAACGTGCCTGAACCGATCAACTCTTGATATAGGAAATGTTCAAAACATTATCCAACAATACAAAATTATATCCGTCTTTACTAATAAAGAGACCGATATGATGTTGTATATCAGGTTTGGTATCTAATAACATTCGTTCAGAATCAATGTATTCTGGTGATACAGGGTGATAACTACCAACAGACTTGGCTGCAACACTTGCACCGTTTCTATCTCATAAAATTTATCACCCGTTCTCAGTTCTCTACCTATCTGTACCCCATGTAACAAATTACATATGTGGGATCCTGATCCGGTATCAAATACCCAAGACGTAAAGGATATTGAGAAACAGTTCTGTGTAATGAACACACCCGAAGAAGATCCATCAACATATACTTTCTTCGTTTAGGCGGCATGGGAATTCTGGTAATTCCCAATTTCCTGCTCTGTCTTATAACAATTATAAGTTGGAGCGGAACCAACATCCCCTAGCGCAGTATAACAAGCGGGTTCGGTCAATTCATCCGTATTATTATCTTGATTAAGGCGTGACATGGTCGCTACCTGGAGAGAGAGAGAAGAAAACACTAAGCGTGCGCTTTTACAAGATTAGATTGGTTATCAATTTATCTAATCAGAATGTCTCCCGCTATTTTAGTCAAATCTTCCTTCAAACCCAAAAAGGAAAGACTAGCCGGGATTAATTACACTCTACAAGTTCGCCAATCTTTCAGCTATGCTAGTGCCGGTACATTGAGGGAGGTTCCCCGTGCTTTCGCACGAACCTAATTAAACTAAACCTCATTTTCTCAGGGGCGTAACCCCGTTGACACATTTCTAGAAACCTACTTGATCGGCTAATTGCAATGTGTAAAACTCTCCCAGGAGTAACTCTTACTCGCAGCGGGTATCGAGATCCTACTATCTCATAGAAGGTATGCAATCTCATTGCAAATTTCAACACTTGAAATTCCCAATAATATTTTACCCCTAGCAGCTATATGACCTTAACATAGTCAACAAATCATAAGTGCTAGTCAAGTTCAACCCGTCATTTCCCGATTGAATTAAACCCACCCGCACGACCCTTAACATAGTCAACAAAGTCTCACGACTATCCTAATCCAATCGCATCATATGCTTATACAGATAAGCACTAATCAGCTACCGCACACTACGCCTTAATATAGTCAACAAACGTAGCACGAATACTAACTAGTACTTATCTGAAATGACGGAGGGCTACGACAGGTTTTTAAGAAAACCCTTTACGTAATGAACTTGATATCGTCGTAGAATCGAGTGGTTTTTAATGGAGTGTTTTTTAGGCCTTTTCTAGTTTTGCTAAAGAGGTCACTCCCGGTGAAGGGATTTCGGCTCTTTCCTTATCGAATAAGGTGCAGGATATTTCGCAAATACCACTATGCAAAGCAAAAACTATAGTAGCAATCAAAAGACAAACCGACTTTGTAGCATCTACTAGTTTCGCTAAAGAGGTCACTCCCGGTGAAGGGATCTCGGCTCTTTCCTTATCGAATAAGGTGCTGGATGTTCTACAAGGAACACCGCTATGCAAAGCAAGAACTAAAGCTACCAGTTTTTAAACAAGTTTCTACAACATCTTTAGGTTTCTTTTAGTTTCATTAATCTCATTAATGAAGTCCCATTTTGTTATGCTTCACAAGCATCTGATATGAAACGAAATCTGCAATATAACATATATCTCATATATATAATATAAACATTCATCTCAGGCAGTAATATGATCTCATCACAGAACATTGCAACAGAAGAACATATATGAAATATTGGATATACTAGGACGTCCGTGTTTTAATACGAGCATGTATAAAACACGGAATCCACGGTCGCGATGAATAGCCAAACCCGCATCCCTAGACCCCTACGAGAGCGGCAAGCAACACTGCCAATTTTAGGGTTAGGAGACCCGGTCTCGACTCCTCGAGATGGTCTCCCACTGGACCCTAGAACCCGGTTACTTGTGCTCCCCGCCTTGGGTCTACCTAATGCGGAAAAGTAAATAATGTACAATGGTGACATCATCCTCAGCCCGGAAGTGCCCCAATAAAAGAATAATACATACAAATAAATTTTACATGAATGAAAATAAAAACCTCATCTCACATAAAACCCCCGGCTATTCAAAACGCGACGATCCAATATAACATATCACAGCAACACATAATATCTCATATTTCTACAAGGCATCAACCATGCCCGATTAAAAATTTAGCCGTGCCGAACAACCCTAAACAAGATCTTTAAACTAGAGATTAGGCGAAAACAAGCATGTTAAACACTTTAACACTAAGTGTGAGGGATTACAACCTTTGTAGTCCGCTCCTTCGCTTCATAAGCACCGAGTAGAAGTCACTTCGCCGCGATCCACGATCTCCCGGACTCAAGAGAGGCTCCACGACTCGAACGATCCATGCTAGCTTGTAGTGTTCCTTTTCTCCGATGATCTACGTCGAAGTTTCTATAACTCAAGCTCTCTCACTCTAATGAGGTGAACACCCTAATCTAATTGGCTAGATTAGATGAGGATGATGGAGTAGTATTTATGCTTTCTTTTTATATCAAATTCTCACATGAAAACATCACAAAAGGAAAACCTAGTAAGCTTTCTCAAAGCTCAAGGTTGAAGATGAGGATGAAAAAAATGAGTTAAACCTTTTCTGATGAATAATGAAATGAATATATGATTAATAATGGAACCATGGTTAAGGATGACAAGGATAACCCTTATAGAGAATTAACTAGGGCTAGGGTTTGGTTGGGTTAAAGAATGAGTCATAAGAAAATATCAACCATAATATCTAACTCATGACAAAAGAAATTCCTTCTAGAAGGTGCAAGAAGAAACTAACCCAAATCAAACCCTAACCTTGTTTAATCTCTACTAAACATGTTTCATCATTAATCATATCATGTTACAATAATATATATCACATATATATTATATATTTGTAACAAAAGAAAATAATACAATTAACATATATCGCATATACATCAATGTATTACCCAGTGAGAAAATGAAATAATAAAGCGAGCCAATATTAGATAATGTAATACAATATATCATATATATTATTATACATTAAATCATCGAATCAACACTTGATCCGACAATCCGGCTATATTGAATATAACCGACTAATATATCATGTACCGATTCATCGAATCAACACTTGATCCGATGACCCGGTTCATATCTAAATATCCCGAGAATATAATACGGTATCTCATATCGCATTATCCTCGGTCGTGCACATATCACATATGTGCCCCTACTCCGTTTTGCCTGAGTCAAGAAACCTCTGTGTAGAACTCTAAAGAATCGTCAATACGCCGGTAGCAGGTGATGATCATATCAAACACCCACAAGCTGCAAGCGGTCAGCTAAACGTAACAGCCACCCAGGTATTTAGCGATCAGAAGATCAACAAGCTAGCCTGTACATTCTCTTGTGAATCTAATCAGTAACACTCCCGTACAGTCCGGTCTCTTCGTCTGATATGTTGCATATCTAGTCTAAGGGTGGTATACGTCAGACCCCAGTAACTGATAAGTCGTATCGATGTGAGGCTCATAACGGGTCGAGAAACTACTGGTAACACTTACCAGTAAATCTCTATATCAGCCCTGGCCAGGGACTTCCAGTTATAGCCAATCGAACACAGCACAACATCAACTCCCTATACCGGGAGAGACGAATCCCCTCCTATCGCTCATTGCCTCCATGTGATTCGGGACTGCACCCAAAAGCCACCGTTTTGCACGCCTTCTTGGACGTGGTAAGGTGGGAATCAAAGCATAGTGGGAATCACACAAGACTCTATGACGATCTCGAGTCTACAGACTACTCTGTACCAGTGTCACCGAAGAACTGCCATCTGACGTGAGGTATAATACCATCTGGGAGTTCTCGGCGAGTCCGTCCAGTGTACCCAGTCTCTACTGAGCACCCGTACACCATCCTTGATGTCAAACACCGATGGATATGGGATCATCCATCGCCCATCATATGGGTCAAGATGCATATACGCTAGTCTACTCTGGTGTATCGATGCCCTGTCTCGATACACCCTCGACTAGGAACAGTTATAGGATGTACTCTCCGACTACCGCGGCCCCACTAGTATGATCTCATCATAGTCCCAGTAGTCGAGTACATATCCTAAGGGCTTTATCAACATGTAACATAGAGACAATCAGAGTACATGTTAAGATAAAGTACAACCAGATAGTATACTATCATGTCGAGCAAGAAAATCCTCCCTAAATATGTCCTAGCATCCACTACAATATACATCGTATGTACAGTAATGGCCTCTAGGGCATACATATAACTAACACAAGATAGACTGGAGATATTCCTTCATCTATAATCCAAGAGCCAATGGGCTAGCCGAAGCCTTCAATAAAACTCTATGCAAGCTCCTGAGGAAAAATGCCTCTGCCAACAAGAGAGACTGGAATCTCAAGCTCCACGAGGCGTTGTGGGCATATCGTACCACGCACCGCACTCCAACTCGATCCACTCCATACTCACTACTCTTCGGAGTGGAAGCAATCCTCCCGCTGTAAGTTGAAGTTCCAATTCTAAGAATGGCTATACAACACGAGTTGACAGAGGAGGAAAATGTCCTCTTTCGGCTCGAAGAGTTTGACGCCCTCGAAGAAAAGAGGCTCGCAGTACAGCAAAATCTGGAGTTGTACCGAGCCCAAATGTCACAAGCCTATGATAAGATGACACGTCTCCTTGCTTTCAAGAAAGGCGAATTGGTGTTGGTTCTCAAAAGACCGGTCATCCCCAATCGACATGCTAAGGGAAAATTCGAGCCAAACTCGGAAAGACCTTACGTCATCGAGAAAGTGTTTGATGGAGGGTCCTACCAGCTGATAAATGCCGAGGCAGAAAGGACCATGCCACCCATCAATGGCCGATATCTCAAGAAATACTATGCGTGAATGCTCCAAGTCGTAGACGAATTGAGCACACCGGCCCTACGGTCTGGATCATACATCCTGTAAAACCGTATACAATCCACGGGCGTAAACGACCCCTATCTCGCCCAAAGTCCTACCGGCGAGACTACATTTAAAGTCCCACCGAAAAAAAATGGTATGTCCACAAGCAAAACGGGCACGGATGAAAACCCGAAAGGGCTCCGTGAGTAAAAACAGCAGGACTGCCGGCGAGTTTGTGAAAACCCGAAAGGGCGAAAAATCGTGAAAAGAGATAAAATACCCTCACAAAGTCTTCTTGACCTTGTGAGGAGAAAATCCCTACGTAAGATCCTTACGACTCACAAAGGAGCAACACACTTAGGAATCCCTACGATTCCTAGGGAGAAAATACACCTGCGAGATCCTCTCGACTCGTAGGCAGAAAATGCTTTTATGAGATCCTTACGGCTTATAAAATTGAAAAGCCTTAGGTGATAGGGATCTAAACCTGGCTCCTGAGCTATCGCACCCCAACGGGCAATGGAAAATGATGACTCGCTCATGGCATTTCGCTTCAGTGTTAGCGGTGCTGATGCCAAACCAAAAACCTAAATCCCAAGTCTTCCCTAGGCAAATGATGAGTCGCTGCTGGCATTGCTTCAGTGTTAGCGGTGTTGATGCCGACCCAAAAACCAAATCCCAAGTCCTCCCGGGACAAATGATGAGTTGCTCCTGGCATTATTCCAGTGCAGCAATGCTGATGCCAAACAAATTCCAAATTCCAAGTTTCTCTCAAATTCAAAAGTCCCGCCAAACGAGGCAGAAGACGGATCAAATTAATGTCCCACCCGGTAGCGCTTCCAAGCTCAAAAGTCCCGGTGGACAGGTAGGGAACTCCCAGAATAAATCAAATCAAACAAATCAACCCTGACACCGTAGAAAGCGGAGAAAGTCAACTTCAACCCCGGCACCGCAAGAAGCGGAGCTAGTTAAATCAAGCACCGACCGTCCAAGTCGTAAAAAGGGCAGAACCGACCGTCCATGTCACTAAAATGGCAGCACAGACCGTCCACGTCGCAAAAATGGAAGCACCGACCGTCCAAGTCTCAAAAAGGGCAGCACCGACCGTCCAAGTCGCTAAAAGGGCAGAACCGACCGTCCAAGTCGCTAAAATGGCAGCATCGACCGTCCACGTCACAAAAATGGCAGCACCGACCATCCAAAAAGGGCAGTACCGACCGTCCAAGTCGCTAAAAGGGAAGAACCGACCTTCCAAGTCGCTAAAAGGGCAGCACCGACTGTCCACGTCGCAAAAATAGCAGCACCGACCGTCCACGTCGCAAAAGTGGCAGCACCGACCGTCCACGTCGCAAAAAGGGCGGCATCGACCGTCCATGTCGCTAAAATGGCAGAACCGACCGTCCACGTCGCTAAAATGGCAGAACCGACCGTCCACGTCGCTAAAATGGCAGAACCGACCGTCCACGTCGTAAAAATGGCAGAACTGACCATCCACGTCACAAAAAGGGCAGTATCGACCTCCACGTCGCCAAAACATGAACCAGATTAAATCAACCTCCACACGAAAGAAGATCCATCAATTTCATGCACACAATCCACATATGTGGTGTGCATTTATTGATGGGGGGCAATTTGTTAGGGTCAAAATTTATACCCCGGTTGACCAAGTCAAAATCAAAGTCAACCCCAAGTCAAGTGGGCCCATGCCCAGGTCAGAACCGAGCATGGAAGGGACTGGCCCCATGACAAAAGGAATGAAGCCATAAATTAGTTTTAATGTAATTCTTTTTTTAGAAATAAATGTATGTAAATGGGCAGAAAGCCAAAATTTTGTAAAACGCGTGGCTTATGTGCAAAAAGAAACAAGCATATAAGGCATGGGATGGCACAAGCGCCATTTGGCAAAGCCCGAGGGGCTATATGTAAAGTGTGTAGCCTATAAAGGCAAACATGATGAAAATATCTATGAAAACTTTTCCATTCTCTAAAAATTATAGGGTTTATACCTCCTCCTTCCTCAAGGTTCTAAACCTTCTTCTTTTCTTTTGAATTAAATCAAGAGTTTAACTCTTCTTGTTCCAAAAATAAATAGTTTTTCACCATAAAACTCTTAAAGGGGAGCTCGGATCTTCTATCAAACCCCTAAAAGGAGAGATTTTAAGTCTCGCCTCCCTTTCCCCTCCAAGATCCAGCCAACAAAGAGGAAGAAGAAGGATACCCATCACAAAAAAAATCCCATTCCGGGAGGATCCGAGGCTCAAAAGTAGATCTAAATATTTCTAGGAGTTTAACTCCATTCAAGATCTATTGGAGTTTAACTCCATAAACCAACCCCCCTTTTAGGAGTTTAACTCCAAATCTATACATATCACTGTTAGGAGTTCAACTCCAAAGACCCTTGGGAGTTCAACTCCCAGCCCAGGGGCTAAGCCCCTTTTCCGCTGGTATTTCCAGCGGCCGCGTACCGCGTACATGACCCATGGGCGTCCAGCGGTCACGTGCCGCGCATGTGACTCGTGGGCACCCAGCGGTCGCGTGCAGGGCACGTGACCCGTGGACGCTCAGCGCCCACGTGCGCCTCACGTGACCCGCGGGCGCCCAGCGCTCAGCGGTCGCATGCATGGCACATGACCTGCGGGCGCCAAGCGCCCACGCGCCTGGCACGTGACCCGTGGGAGCCAAGCGCCCACGCGCCAGGCACGTAACCTGCGGACGCCTAGTGCCCACGTTCCATGCACACGTCTTTAAGACGCTCCTCACCCCTTTTTTTCCATGCACTCCACACCCAAAACACGTCGCTCATTGAAAAAAATTCTAACGGGGCACTGTCTCGCACCCCGCAAGGGGGCTGCTAGCCCCCTTGACCCCCAGCCCGCTATCCGGGTAGCAGGACCCTAGCCCCCTTGACCCCCAGCCCGCTATCCGGGTAGCAGGACCCCCGTAAACTCTGTGAGGCCCCCGATATATCCAAAACACAACACACGCACACGGCACATTGAGTTCACATGCTCGGTTTGACCCGTCAATCGGAGGTTCCCTCGCTCCAAAGGCGAGGGGTAATTAACGGCAGCTTAGTCCGCGGCTCCCGGAGATTTGGATACCCACAATCAATAAACCCCCGTCTATCCTGGGCAGGGGGAATCTGTAGTACGCCTGACAAGCGCGTGCGTATTCCCATCTCAATGGGGTGACGAAAAACACCGTACAAGCAGCATATGCAATATTGGTAGCCTGAGCTTATTTGGTTTTAGACTTAAGTTTGATTAATCAGACTTACATAAAACTATCTAATTAAACCGAACTTTATAATCATAACAATGCCACATCTTTCTTCATTTTGGAGTTTAAAAAGTTATGATCATCCGAATTCAAAACTTAAGAATAAAACACTGCTTTGTAAATTAGATAACTCCAAAACCAAGTATCCAATCAAAACTAAACAATTAAGGAGAGATACAGGCTTACAAGTTAGAGTAAGCATCATTTCTACCTCCACTTAAAATAAACTATAGTTTTCAAAACTAGATACCCAAACTAGGCCTAAGTCTCTAAATATTCTTAGATTGGGGGAAAAAGGTATAGCCCTGAATATGTGCAATTTCAACATATATAAATTCTCATACATAACATATGAATTTCAAAAGAACGTGTGGAATCTCAACAAAGCATATATAAATTCGCCATTTCACAATAATACGATAATTATACGAATTCGATTAAAATCTAATACACCGTTCTTATTCGTTTATTATACAAATACAAATTTTTACAGATTCGGCAGGCTATTTCGACCACGTCTCCACATGCCTCTCTTTTAGCTGCAGCTTCGCAAGCCACTACCTCGGCTGCGGCTGTGCAGGCTACTCCTATAGCTCCATAGCCTATCCAAACTCCTGCACAGACCATTCAGACTCTTGCACATACCGCTCCTTCATTAGTCGAGTTTTTGACGACTCAGGGCTGCACAGAGGAGCAGATGCGACAGATTACGACGATTATTAGAGGTGGAGGAGCTGAAGCGAGCTACGGTAGGTTTATTTATATTTTTGGGGATGGATGTACTTATTTGATATATATTGTATGTTTTGTACGATATATGTAATTTTTTGGATGGTTACGATGATGTTAGATTAATTTCATATTTTGTTTGTTTATTTCGTTTATATATTATGTGTGACATGTTGTTTATGAATATTTCTGTATTCGGTTATATGATATATATATTATTGTGCACATGATGGGGAAAAACGGTGTTTACCGCAAGAAACCGGGAAGACGGACTGTCTTTCCTGAATTCGGGGGCAGATGCTAATTGGTGCTATCCGTCCACCTCTCCGAAGATGCCAAGTTGATTTATGGCACCATGCATCGAAGGTTTAAATGGATGCGGCCGATGTAGCAGACTTCGTCAGATTCCCCCTCGTTTGAGGGGTTTTTGATTGTAGGGACGCTCTTCCCTGCAGGCGCGAGCCCCTGCAGTTAATTACGCTACCGCATCGCGGTAACAACTTTCTCCTTCTCCAGTTGGTCCCTTCGTGTCGTGGGTGTTCGTTTTGTTTGTGGTTGCCCGTGGATTGTATACGGAGACCAATTTATGTTGTCGCCCGTAGGACGTGGATTAGTCCAAATCCGTATTTTCTTAGATTTGGGTTTGGGGTTTTGGTTTAAGGATACGTTAGTCTCATTCTGAACTAAGATCAACTTAAACGTTTGTTAAGGATACGTTAGTCTAATTTCCAGACTAAGATCAACTTAACAGGATTATTTAGATCCAACAAGAGAGCATTTGAGCTCTATCGTTTAGTTTACGGACATTTCGGTCGATTGCCAGTTTAGGGACATGGTGGTCCATTGTTAGTTTAAAGACATCCCGGTCATGGTTAAGGACATTGTAGTCCGTGGAATGTATGGCCGTCGGGACCCGTCACCTCTCTGAAGACGTTGAAGGATTACAACGACAAATATCAGTGGAGTTCAGAGATGTACCCTTGAACCAATGTTGATTGGGAGATCTATAGTCCAATTTGGGACTAAAGTCTGTATGAAGGTTTATGAGCATATGGGCTCAGTTGATATGAGTTGAACATTTTATTGTTCTGGCTGTTGAGCCTTTATTTGGGCTCGACCCTTTTAATAATGCATAACATTGGGCTCTGTAATTAAATGCATAGCATTTATCAAGAGCAAAATAGTGGTCTGACAGTGCGCCACGTGGCTTGTCAGGCGCTTTGTGCCAATCAAAGAGCGCAATGCGCTAGCGCATGCGAAGGTGACACGTGTCACGCTCTGCGCTAAGCGCAAGTCTGTTAGCGCACTGCGCTTTCTGAGTGCACTGCGCCAGTGCGCTGCGCCAGTGGATGACACATGGAGCGCTCTGGTGCTATGCGCCAGTCCAAGAGCGCAGTGCGCTATTTTTAGAAACGCAACGCGCAAACCGTTCTGTGGTTGACACATGGCGTGTTCTAGCGCAGTGCGCCAGTCCAAGGAGCGCAGATGCGCAATTCAAGAGTGCAAGGCACTGTCCAGTAGCGCAGAGTGCATCTTGATCAATTTAAGATCAAAGAACAAGTTCTTTTTGTTCTGTTCTTCAAAAAAGGCATTGGCTCAAGATCCAAGAACCAAGGTTCTTATTCTTAACAAAAGGTTGTGCCTTTATAGATCAAAAGATTTATGAATGAAGTAAATTACTTCTTTTTAGTCTTTTATAATTAGATCTTTTGGATCTCTTTCTTTTTTTTTATTGAAGATCTTGATCTTGTTCTTAGATCTTTGATCCTTTTAGAAGAGGATTCTTCTTTTTTTGAGATGTTTTCATCTCTTTTCTTCAAAAATTAAATTCTTTACCTTTAAAGATGAAGAAAATGATCTTCTTTCTTCAAAGGCTTACCTTTCTTTCTCTTTGAGTTTTTTCTCAAAATTTGCAGAGGGTTCTCTATATCTGAGACTTGAAGTCTTGGGACCTTTATATAGGGCCAATTGATTTGTTAAGTTAGTTACAGAGATCTTTCTCTGATTGATCTGGGGATATTTCCCCACCGTTGGATCTTTGATCCTAAGGCCTCTGTTTTACAGAAGATAATTTTCCTATTTTAATAAGATTGGAAAGATCTTTCTAGAACAGAATTTTAATTCTGATTAATTAATAATTTATTATTTATATTCCAGTGCTAGCGCAATTGGCGCTAGCGCACTTGCGTTTGACACGTAGCGCGCAGCGCAGAGTGCAGCGCAGCGCAGCGCAACTGTGCTAGCACGCCTGCGTTTGACACATGGCGCGCAGCGCAGAGCGCAGCGCGCCTGCGCTAGCGCGCCTGCGTTTGACACGTAGCGCGCAGCGCAGAGCGCAGCGCAACTGAAGCGTTGCTTCAATTTTTTAAAATTTGAATTTTGAAACAGCGCTTTGCTCTGATGGGGTGCGCTGCCTTGGGCACAGCGCTCCTGGTGCTGGCGTGTCTGCTTTTGACACGTGGCGCTCAGCGCGCAGCGCAAGTGATCCGAAGCGTTGCTTCAATTTTTGAATTTTAAAATTCAAACAGAGCTTTGCAAGCTATGATTGGGGGAAACAAATGCCCCCCCCACCGTTGCGCTCACGTGGCGCACACGTGAGTTCAGCGGTGGCAACATCTGAGCCATTGGATCAACTCAGAAGTTGAGGAGGCGCTTCAGCGCCTATAAATAGGACCCTTGTTCCTCAGATGATTATCATCTTCTCAAGAATTTTATTTTCAGAGCCTTGCTCTCATTTCCAAGAACTTCAAGAGTTAAAACTCTAGAAAATTTTAGGTAAAAATTAAATTAGATTAAATTAATTTTAATTAACAGAGCCTTGCTCTCGTAGATCTTTTGATCTAAAGAAAACCCTTTTGGGATTTCACAAACAGAGCTTTGCTCTCAAGAACCCATAGATCTAAATAGATCTTTCCTTAGGGTTTCTTAGCCCATGGGTCAGAGCTCTGCACTTTGACAATGTATAGATCTTTTGATCTTTTGATGAAGAACTCTCAGGAGTTTTTTTTATGGATTTTTAAGATCCCAGAACTTTAATTCTTAGGAATTATTTTTCATTAACTTTTGATGGATTTTCCATCATCATTACAGAGCTAGGCTCTTCAAGGAATTTTATTCCCTCGTGACCAGAGTTTGACAAGTGTCACTCTGTTATAGAGCTTTGCTCTGAAAGGGAGATTTTCTCCTTGTCTCGAGAGATTTCTCATTTTTAATAAGAATATTCTTTGAGGATTTTCTCATTAATTGACAGTCTCATCCAATGATGAGACTGTCTCATTAACTGATGCATTGTCATCTGGATTTTGTGGGTCCCCCTTTGGTCCCCTCTCCACTGCATTGCAGTGTGATACAAATTTTTAAAGTACCGAGCGTCGGGATTTTAAAATTAAATTATAACACTGATAATTGAATTTCGTTCTTTCTTGCAGGCGACATGTCTTCTGATCGCTCGTTCCCGTTCATTCGCTCAGAAGGCGGGTTCCCTGAAGCACCCGTTGACCGTGAGGTTTCTGCGTTGATAAAAGACCATGACCCGGAGCACAAGAGCCTTCATTTATGGGGTAAATAGTATGACCAAATAATCATAAGCCGACGGAGCTTTCCCTGTGCGACACCTTCGGAGCCTATTTCAGCAATTGCTTATGCAGATGCGCCTCCGATAAATTACACTGTGGAAGAGGTTAACTGGACATCGGAAGGTCTCCTTTGGCCTTCTATCGCCGCAATACCAGTGCAGCCACCGGTAGCTTTGGACATCCTAGGGCGACGCATATGTCAAGGCGAGTCGTGTCCTTGGGGACAGCCGTACAATGTAGGACTAAATCCCCGTCACCCAGCCGGGTATTTACAGTGGGCTCGGTATATCTTATCGGCGAGGAAATCACAGTTGATGAAGCTCAGATTGTATTCCTCCGTTTATGCTTCTTTGTTTAAATATTCCACGCCCCCTACATGGTGGGTCAGGGCATTTCTAGAACAGTGGAACATTCCAACCAACACCTTCCTCCTGTCAGATCGAGAAGTTTCCATTTCTTTGGAGGAGTTTGCAGAGGTCTCAGGTTTACCCGTTAGGGGGGAACATTACGAGGAATTTCTTCCCCCGGATGAGTATGTTTTCGCTACCAAATCAATGGTAATGGGTCTTACTCCCAAGAATGCTATTCAGCACAAATTTCCGAGCTTAATAAAGGTGTTGAATATGTACGAGAACCTCTCTATTGCATCCGAAGTTCGTGGAGTCAGTTTTACGGCTTTTATCGCTGATTTTCTTCGTCCGGAAATATTGAAGGAAGAAGTCGAGAAATTCGCCAGTCTTGACGACCCCTTCGGCCTGGGTTTAGGAAAGCTGCTAGCGGTGGAGGCGGATCAGAAGAGCTTCTATCTACCTGAAGCCCCGGTCATCCCTCTTGCAGAACTGGCGGCTCCTGAGATCGACGAAGAAGCGTTTTTTTTAGTGTTCCTCGGGCTGTGGCTGAGTTGGTTCGTGCTTCCCATGCACCCTCGCCGTATGAGGCCGTCCGTCTTCTATCCTGCGCATCGGATGGTTGCTGGGATACAAGTGGCTGTGGGGATTGCTGGGTTAGCCCATATGTATCACGACCTCAGCTTGGCGGCTGATACCACTGAGCCAGAGGTGCAGTCGGTAAACTTCCCGATGAATTATTTCACGTCATGGCTCGGTTACACATTCTAGGTGTCTTTGGCATCCATAAGAGGCCGGGTTTTTATGACAGGTGCAGGTTCCCTCGGATCATGCGACTGGTTGGCGCTTCTATTGTGACTCCGACGCAACGGGAAGCTAGAGGCTTGCTTCTTCGCCCGCGCACGGTTGGGGCTGGCATGCTCTTTACTGATAAAGTTCTGACCGTCGGCCAAGAGTCGAGGAAGGTGGTGCTGCCGCTGCAGGACATATTTAAAGATGGGGCCTCTGTGCTGAAAGCTCGTGTATCTTCTTTACTTCCTGAACCGACATCTGACCATGATTTATTTTGCAGCAATCACATCGACTCCAGCCCCGTTCAAGTCTCTTATCATAATGCCAGCAGGGCCCTTTTCTAGACGTCCATCCTCAAAAGGTGCCGTGACCAGTCTGTGTATGCTGACCGAATACGTCGAGGAGCTTGACGCGGAGGCTCCTATATCTGCTGCAGATTTCGCTGCCGAGGTCGATCCAATACTGGCGACGCTTATGAACTTCTATAATGAAGGCGTCGTCGAGTCTTGGGTTAATCACTGCAGGGAAATTGAAGCTTGCCTGCATGAGCTCGAGGTTGGATGTCCTGCTCCAGAGGTTCGGGCTGTGAACGCTCAACGGGCTACGTGGGTTGAGCAGAGCACTCACTACTTCCGTCATCTTGAACAAGAGGCGGCTTTAAAACGTAAAGAGTGCGGAGAGACTTCGAGCGAATCTGCCCGACTGCATGCTCAAGTTGACTCCAATGCTGTGCAGTTGAAAACCATCTTTGAGGGCCTTTTACGATGCATTTCTGATGGGCTGACGCTAAGGCAAAAGCTCGACCTCATCGAGCAGGATGCGCAGAGTCGTGAGGTAGCTCGGCGGGTCGTTGATGAGCGACTTTCATCTTATTTGCAGCAACGGGCTCAGGTTGAAACGGAGTTGGCCATGGCAGCTGACCGTGACGACAGGCTGAGGGGAGTGCGTGAGCAATTGATTGGCCTACTGAAGATGCTTCCCTCCCAATAGTCGCATTTTGCGCCATTTGTAAATTTTGAATAAAATGTATTCATTTTTCTTTATCCTTTCAGATGATGTAGCTTGTACTCAATTGAATTCATGAATACAAGATACATTTTTTTCGCAATGTCTTGTGTCATCTCTCTGCTTTCCTCTTTCTTATGTTATCAGCGTGTCACCTTAGCAAGCATAGCCAGCAGATGACAGGTTGAGCATCTTGTTTTGGCTTCTTCGAGGAGTAGTGATGGCTTAGGAGGCAGATTCAGATCTGCTGCCTAAAACTTTTCAACTTCATGGGCCGTGAGGGTCCCATAAAGACTTTTCTCCCTACGAGTCGAGAGGATCCCGTAGGTGTAATTTCTCTTTAGGAATCATAGGAATCACTAAATGTGTTTTCTTTTGAGAGTCGTAAGGATCTCACAAAAGAATTATCCCTCTTACAAGTCGAGAGGACCTGTAAGCGGTTGTTTCTCTCCTTGTTGAGATTCGACTTTGGAGAGTGTGGCTCGTGAATAGTATGCAGGAGTACATTTTGAACTGACTTGCAGGGCTCCGGTGCTTAGGAAACCGGTTCTTATCCCGATTGCCTAAGGCTTTTCCCTACGAGTCGAGACGAATCGAGCATTTCTCGCAAGGATATCCTAACGTCACAGTTAACCTCTACTCTTTACGACAAAGGTCCGTTAGGGTTTGTGGTACAGGGTTTTGTCCATCGTACCGTCGCGTTGGTTGATGTATTCCTCGATAAGCAATCTTGCTTGTTCGAGTAGCCTTGCGACTGTCGTGTCTCTGACCCTTTCGGAGGATGGACAAGACGTCTTCAAGCAATCCTCCTAGACAGTTTGACCGTCGGAAGAGCAAGAGTTAGGAATTTTGCCATGCTTCTTTCTACTTGAGGTTATGCCCATTTTAAAGAGCCCCGATGAGTCATAACCACTCCGCGCTGGTGTGGGATGATCTCCGATAGTCTTTTAGGTTTTATATGAGTTGCCGTCAAGACCCTGAAGCTAGGAATTTGGCCTTCGCTTCGTTCCCTGGCATCGCGTCTGATGTAACGAGACGAATTTCGCGGTTGTCTCTGGGTTGCAGGTGAACTGTCGAGGTTTGGAACTAGGGATTTTGCCGTGGCTCCATTTTTTAATTGTCGCGTCTGAATCCTGCTGGAGGAGAAACGCTGTAGTGACATTTCGTCTGCTGTATCGAGACAAACGTCGAGATGGTGACCACTCTGTGCTGGTGTGAGATGATCTCCGATGGTCTTTCAGGTTTTATATGAGTTTCCGTCAAGACCTCGAAGCTAGGAATTTGGCCTTTGCTTCGTTAGCTGGCATTGTGTCTGCTGTATCGATACGAATGCTGAGGTGGAGTTGGGATTTTGCCATCACTCCTCTTTGCTTTAACGTTGCGTCTGTATCCTGCTGGATTGCGAAGGAACGCCGTTGTTGACATCGCATCTATTGTAACGAGATGAATGTTGAGGTGGTCTCTAGGTTTTCTGTGAACCGTCGAGACTTGGCTCTCTTTCTGGTGGAGCCTGAGGAAGGAAGGCGTGATTCCTTCTTTGTTTGCGCCCCTGGATTGTATACAGGGATTGATGTGATAGCACCTGTAGGGCATAAATTTCGTTTTTATTTTTATTTTATTTCTTTCCGCGATGCTCTATCATTTCATCTTTTTATATCGCGAAGGTCGCAATTGCCCAATCATTTCGGCTATTTTTCGCGGTGCCCAATCATTTTGGCTATTTGTTTTATTTTTACTCGCTGCTTTTTATTGCGAGTTGCCCAATCATTTCGGCTATTTTGCATGCATACATTTTTTTTACTTGCTGATTTTTTTGCAAGTTGCCCCATCATTTCGGCTATTTCGTATGCATGTGTGGCCCGCTGGCTTCCCGCTGCAAGCCTGGAATTAGACACCGATTTCGGCATCAGCACCGCTACAACTGGGATATTGCTAGGAGTGAACCATCATTTGCCCCTGTCGATGTCGGACAAAGGTGGCTTAGTAAACAGGGTTAGGATTCTGTCGACTAAGGCTTTTGACTTCATGAGCCGTAAGGGTCTCACAAAGGTATTTCTCCCTACAAGTCGTGAGGATCTCGTAGGTGTGTTTTCTCCTTAGGAGTTGTGAGGATTCCTAAGTGCATGTTCTCCTATAAGTCGTAAGGATCTTACAAGAGAGTTTTCTCCTTATAAGTCGAGAGGACTCATAAGGGTTGTTCACCGTGCGAACATATCCCTAGTCACAGATGTGACTTGGCTAGGGAAATGTTTATTCACACCCGTGGATTGTATATAAGGGTTAGTATTGAGCCACTTGTAGGGAAGTATCGGAGGTTGTGGGGATTACTTAAGAACAGGTTCAGGTCTCTATAGCTTAAGACTTTCAAATCTTATAAGCCGTGAGGGTTCCATAAGAGAGTTCTCCTTACGAGTCGTGAGGATCTCGCAAGTGTAATTTCTTCTTAGGAATCGTGGGGATCCCTAAGTGTGTTGCTCCCTTGTGAGTCATAAGGATCTCACGCAGGTGATTTCTCCTCACAAGGTCGAGAGGACCCTGTAAGTGTCTTTTAACGAGATTGCGCCCTTTCGGGTTTTCACAGACACTCGCCGGTAGCCCTGCTGTTTTTACTCACGGAGCCCTTTCGGATTTTCATCCGTGCCCACTTTGCTTATGGACATACCATTTTCCCTCTTTTTTATTCTTTTTTTTAACGAGGTTGCGCCTTTTCGGGTTTTCACAAAACTCGCCGGTAGCCCTGCTGTTTTTACTCATGGAGCCCTTTCGGATTTTCATCCGTGCCCATTTTGCTTATGGCCATACCGTTTTTTTTACCACGTCAGCCTAAGGATGCCGCGGGTTGGTAGTAGTTTCACGACGTTTCGGTCATTTACAAGTTTTAGGACATTGTAGTCCGTCGTTAGTTTATGGACGTTTCGGTCCGCAGCCAGGTTTAAGACATAGTGGTCTACCGTTGCCGTATTTGAGGCGAATCTCCAGTTTACGGACTTTTCGGTCTATAGGGCTTTCCCTATGAATGAGCATGATTCCCCCGGCATATCCATCTTTCTCGGAGCATGTGGTTGTGACGGGCTCACCTTCCAGTTTTTGGACAGCGCGAACTTGCCCTGTTGGTATTGGTCTTCAACCCAGTTTTTGAAGACGTAGCATTTTTCGATCGGATGGTCCAATACTTGGTGCTAAGGGCAGTAATTAGGATTGTTGACATCATTCAGTTGTAACTGGTATTTTGGCTCCGGTAGAGTGATAAGCCTGTTGCGCACTGCTAGTTCGAACAACCTCCTTGTTTCATCCCAGGGAAATGAGTAGGGACGTTTCAACTTCTCATAGAGGGGTTGCCGTTTGTTGCTTTGGCGAACAACCGGTCTAGGGCCACTCAATTGTTGTTGAGCGTTGGAGACAAAGGCCGTTTTTTCCTTCCCTTTATCCCTTTCGTTCGATCCCTTGTTTGTGGGTCCGAGATTCTTTCCAGGTAACGTGCGATTGCACGGCTGAATGTTCTCGCAACTCCTCAATTCTTTCGTTTCAGAGATGGATTCCTTGAAGAGAGGACCGAGGGCTACTTTTTCGTCGGAGTCGCTCCCGAAGGTGAGAACTCGCGGTCCCTCGTGATCAACCCTATGACAATTGCCGTCAATTCTTTTACGCTCATCTGTCACATTTTTTTCGCTGTCTACGAGCTTCACGCTTTGTCCTGTTGAAGTGTTGCCTGTGAGCGACATACCCTTGCCACCAACACTTAAAGGAGTTGCAGTCTCAGTAGGATGTGCGATCTTCTGATGATATAAGCAGAAGTTAGGATGCACATCCGCTTTATCAAGATGTATACCACCAGGAGAATTTTCTTTGAAAGAGGGCAGCTTCATCCCCATCGATATGGCTTTGGCGAATCGTTTCCTTGTCTTGATCCTACTTTCATTTGCGGCGGATGTACTTTGACCTAGTGGGAGTGTTTCGACCCTTTTGTCCAGTCACCGGCGTTTGGCCATTTCAAATATGGCCATCTCACGCTCCCGATCGGCTTTACTTTTCAGATGAATTTCATTCAGGAAGGCGTCGATCATTTCGTCTGACGGCCATAGAGGTTCTGGTTCAGGACCTGCCCCCCGTCTCTCGGTGCAAGGAGCTCCTTTATCGTCAATCGACGAGTGAGAGATCACATGACAGCTCGCTACATAATCCTCAAGTTCATCCGACGAGTCTTTGTTATCATCTCCGTTGTCAAGGACGTGGCTGAGGAATTCTCGGAGTCTGACTGGGGTCCGCGCCTTCTGATTATATTCTTCCAGTGCGTCAATATGTTTTTGTAGATCCGTGCGCTTGTCCTCTAACTTCACGGGCTTTTGGGTCTTCCCTTTCTTCTTCGAAGACTTTGACGGCTGGGTGCGCGAGCTTTGGTTATCACCACCAATCTTTGGAGTTGGGTGCGGTTTCAGCATTCCCTCGACGACCTCGGGTTCCAGTGAATTTTTCCACCTGATTGCCGGGCACGTATGGAGATCCTTCAGCATCCTTTTCGTCTTGGCTGAAAGAACTGTTGGGGTAAAAATTTACACCCCCGTTGACCGAGTCAAAGTCAAGGTCAACCCCAAGCCAGGTGGGCCCAAGCCCAGGTCAAGCGGGCCCATGCCCAAGTCGAGCCCGCGGCCAGCCTCCTCCATGCTAAAATATAGATCATGTAATAAATAATTTTTATGTAATTTTTTATACATGAATATACGCAAAATGGGCATAAAGCCAATATTTTGTAAGCCCATAGCTTATGTGCAAAAAATGAAATGGCACATAAGCCATGGGATGGCTAAAATGCCATTTTTGTGAAGCCCAAGGGGCTATATGCAAATATGTAAGCCTATATAAGGCAAGATGATGAATAAAAAAAGATACTTTCATCCTCTCCACAATAATTAGAGCTGAGCTCTTTCTTCCTTCTTCAAGGTTCCAAAACCTTATTCTTTCTCTTGAATTAAATCAAGAGTTTTACTCTTCCTTTTTCAAAACAAATTAGTTTTTCACCACAAAACCCACACAGGGGAACTTGGATCTATCATTAGATCTGAAAAAGAAGAGATTTTGAGATTTCACATCTCTTGATCTTCAAGATCCAGCAAGCAACAGGAGGAAGAAGAACATCATTCACTAAACACAAAAAAATAAAAAATAAAAACCACACTCAGGAGTCCAACTCCTCTTTGATTTCTCATCAGAGAAATCTTTTTAGGCTAAAAGCCTCTTTTTCTCGCCGGCGCTCAAGCGCAGAGCGCCCACGTGCCGACACGTGGCGCGCTTGCGCTCCAGCGCAAGCGCTCGAGCGCAAGTCGCCCTCGTGCCAACACGTGGCGCTCTTGCGCTCCGGCGCAAGCGCCCGAGCGCAAGTCACCCTGGTGTCGACACGTGGCGCGCTTGCGCTCCAGCGCAAGCGCCCGAGCGCAAGTCGCCCTCATGCCGACACGTGGCGCTCTTGCGCTCAAGCGTAAGCGCTCGAGCGCAAGTCGCCCTCGTGCCGACACGTGGCGCGCAAGCGCTCGAGCGCAAGTCGCCCTCGTGCCGACACGTGGCGCGCTTGCGCTCAAGCGCAAGCGCTCGAGCGCAAGTCGCCTACGTGCCGACACGTGGCGCGTTGCGCTCCAGCACTCTGCGCTCGAGCGCAAAGCGCCCACGTGCTGACACGTGGCGCGCTCGCGCTCAAGCGCCTAGGCGTTGGCCCCACGCATCCTTTGGATGTCTTTTTCCCCTTTACTTATATATGCTTATATATATACATATGTATACAAATTTGTGCACACACGCACTCCACGACACTGTCCCTGTTAGAAAAAAATTTCTAACGGGGCGCTGCCCCGCACCCCGCAAGGGGGCTGCTAGCCCCCTTGACCCCCAGCCCGCTATCCGGGTAGCGGGACCCCCGTAAAAACTCTGCGTGGCTCCCGATATATCCAAAACCCCCCTTTCAAAACAGAACACACGTACACCGCACGTTGGGTTCGCATGACTAGTTTAACCCGTTAATCGGAGGTTCCCTCGCCCCAAAGGCGAGGGGTAATTAACGGCAGCTTAGTCCGCGGCTGCCGGAGATTCGGATCCCCACAATCATTAAACCCCGGCCTACCCCAGGCAGGGGGAATCTGTAGTACGCCTGACAAGCGTGCGCGTATTCCCATCTCAATGGAGTGACGAAAAACACCCTACAGGTTCTGGCACGCCCGGTGGGACCATCTCTCCTCCCATATTTCGGGTTAAATGTTCATGCGAACTCAATCAATTTACACGTCTATATTTATACTAAAATAATGCTCTTTCATGCAGATTTTCAAGCAATCACCTTTCGACGATGTCTTCGATGATGAACTCAGCTCCTGTCCCCTACACGATGAAGATAGACTCCAGGACGGTCCTTCCGGCCAGTCTCGGGCGACAATGGGAGGAGCCGCTGCTACCATTCGGCTCTATTATGTTCATACCAATTGGCGCCATCCCAGCTCCTCAAGCCCCGGTGGCAGACAAACCAGTCCCGAAAGGCAAAAGGCCAAATGTGGTGGTCGCGAGGGCACCTCAGCCCAAGCGCAAGTCCGTTTCCGAACGACTCTCCATGGCCCCAGCTGGGGGCAAGGCCACCAACACCAACAAATCTATAATGCGTCCCGAGCATGCTCCAGCGGTGCCCTTGACCACTGCTCGATTGGGTGTCTTCTCTAAGCTCCCCTCTGATCAACTCACAATGGCTTCCCGGGTAGCAGATGCCCGCCAAGCCTTCAAAATCAAGAAGCTGAGGGAGAAAAGGCTCAGATATAGAGCCAACAAAAGGGCTAGGGCTCCTGCCAGGCTGCACCTCATGAGGTTCGAAGATCAGGGTTACCCCGCCAAAAATGAGGAAATGGCTGGGTATGTGGTCCACACTGTCTACACAGTAGGCACGCGCAGCAAGAGCAAGGACGGGGCTACCACATCTCAAACCCAATCTGGCTTGAATGTGGTGGCCGCTTCCCAAGAACAGCCGCCTCCGCTGGATGATGAAAACCCTCTCGATGAGGCTGATAGGCAAAGAGAGCCCTCAATTCATGAGGAGTCAGGCTCGGAAAGCGAAGATGAGCCAACTTTCCGTCCTAAGACCGCAGAGCAACAACTTCTCCAAGAGCTCCGAAAGCAGCTCAGAAGCAAAGACAAGGAGATGGCCAAACTCTACTCAAAGATCGACGACTTGACAAATGTCGTCTTACGGCTTACGGCCCAACTTGCCTCTCAGCCGCCCAATCAGGCGCAGGGCTCCCATGAACCGGGAAATGGTATCCCAAAGCAGCCGACGCCTATTCCCTCAAATCCAAAAGTGACCGGACCGCATGAAAGTCAATCGCATCCTATCTCAGGAAATGTCTTGGCTACCGATGACAGTAGCCCGCTAACTCAAGATCAAATCATGGATTTGGTTGCCAGCAAAGTCAAAACATTGGTGGCCGAAGCCGAAGCGCGAAAAGATATCAGCAGTAGTGGGAGACCATATCCTGCTCAGTATGATCTGGTAGAATTTCCTAGCGGCTATGTCATCCCTAAATTCGGAAGATTCGATGGGACGGGAAATGCGAATCAGCATATCGCCCACTTCAAAGCCTCATGCGGAAATACTGGGGGCAATGATGCGCTTCTCCTCCGCCAGTTCGTTAATAGCTTGACCGATGTTGCTTTCGACTGGTACGCGAGCATACCGGATGGCTCCGTCACAACTTTTGTCCAAATGGAGTCTCTGTTTCGGCAGAGGTTCATGAGCGTCAGCGATAAGATTACCATTGCCGAGCTCGTAAGGACCAAGCCCAAGAGCGACGAAAGCAGCACGGATTTTATAACCCGATGGCGCAATCTCTCCGTCAAATGCGAACCGCCGATAGAGCAGGACCAATCTGTCAGTCTCCTCGTCGGAAATCTCAACAATTGGATGGCCCCGTTTTTATGCACCGCGGGTCTCAAAACATTCCAAGAGCTGACCAGGAAAGTCCAGATGCTGGAGCGCTCAAAACAGGAGTCCTCCTCGGATTCTCAAAATAACAATAGGTCCTGGAGAAACCGGAAGGATGATAATCGCAAAGGCGGAAACTCCGATGATTCTGAATCTTTCAATGCTTCGGCTAACCGAAATAAGCAAGGGATGAGCGGACCTAGCGCCAACCAGCCTCGGAAGCCAATGTTCGGAGAGGGAGGAGAATCTCCACTGAAAGAGAAGCTGGATAAGGTCTATTCCTTCAGAAGGGACAAAATCCGTAAAATATTCAAAGACGCCCTGAAGAACGGTCTACAACTGCCAGAGTCAAAAAGACCGCAGGAAGCGAATAGGACCGACGACCCCAAATACTGCCCCTATCACAGAGTGATAGGCCATGCCATTGAGGACTGCTTCGTCTTCAAAGATTGGGTCGAAAAGCAATACAAGGCAGGAGAGATAGAACTGTCCAAAGGCGTGTTAACAAACAGTCAAGCTGCAACCGCCAATTTCATACAAGCGGAGACCGAAGTTCTTCGTGAAACCGATTCTCTCAGGCATCTGCCTTTCTCTGAAAACAATCGACCACCACGTCATTAAACTGGGAACAGTCGACCACCACGTCATTAAACTGGGAACAGTCGACCTCTAAGTCGTTAAACTGGGAATGTAAAAAAAAAATGTAAATAAAAAAAATGTGTGTAAATAAAAGAAAAATAAAGAAAAGCCGAAATGATGGGGCAACTCGCAATAAAAATCAGCGAGTAAAAAAATGAAAATGAAAATAAAGCCGAAATGATGGGGCAACCGCGAATAAATAGCCGAAATGATAGGGCAATCGCGACCTTCGCGATAAGAAAAGCTGAAATGATAGAGCAATCGCGGTAAAACAAAAACGAAAAAAAAAAAACAAAAAACAAAAAACAAAAAACAAAACAACGGCGAATGATGAGTCGCTCCTGGTACCATATTCCAGTGCAGCGATGCAGACGCCAAACAAAACTTCAAATTTCCAAAGTTCTCCCAGCCCTACGGTTAGTCCTCAAATTGACTACCGTATACAATCCACGGGCTCAAATAAATCTCATCACGTCCATGCCCCACTACGATTACCGGTTACGCGGCTGGTCTCCGCCTTTGGAATTATGCTTCATTGGAAAGACCCACTCATGTGTCCTCACGATGCATGAGGAGAACAAACCTTCATGAGATCCTTACGACTCACCAAGGAAAAACACACTTAGGAGTCCTCACGACTCTTAAGGAGAAAATACACCTGCGGGATCCTTACGACTCGTAGGGAGAAAATACTTTTATGGGACCCTCACGGCCCATAAAATTGAAAAGTCTTAGGTGATAGGGATCCAAACCTGTCTCCTAAGCCATCGCTCCCCAATCCCCAAGTGGCGAATGATGAGTCGCTCCTGGTACCATACTCCAGTGCAGCGATGCAGACGCCAACCAAATTCTAAATCTCATGCCCCAACGGCGAATGATGAGTCGCTTCTGGTACCATATTCCAGTGCAGCGATGCAGACGCCAACCAAATTCCAACTCCCATACCCCAACGGCGAATGATGAGTCGCACCTGGTACCATATTCCAGTGCAGCGATGCAGACGCCAACAAAGTCCCGAAATGTTTTTGGCCCTACGGTCTGGATCATACATCCTGCAAAACCGTATACAATCCACGGGCGTAAAACGATCCCAATCTCTCCCAAGTCCTCCCGGGGCAAATGATGAGTTGCTCCTGGCATTATTCCAGTGCAGCAATGCAGATGCCAAAAAAAAAAAAAAAAAACCAAATCCAAATCCTCTCAGGGCACATGATGAGTTGCTCCTGGCATTATTCCAGTGCAGCAATGCAGATGCCAAACAAACCAAATCCAAATCCTCTCGGGGCACATGATGAGTTGCTCCTGGCATTATTCCAGTGCAGCAATGCAGATGCCAAACAAAAACCCCAATTCCCAAATCCTCTCATGACAAATGATGAGTCGCTCCTGGTACCATATTTCAGTGTAGCGATGCTGATGTCAACCCAAATCAAATCAAACCAAAAACCTCTGCGGCAGAATCATGCTTCGTCCCAGAATTTACCTAGTGTCGAAATCATGCTTCGCCTCGGGATATCTACCTTCCCTGCCGGAATTATGCTCCGCCTCGGAATCAAGTCAACCAGCAAGCTCTGCGTCGGAATTATGCTTCGTCTCAGAATGCACCCCGTGTCGAAATGATGCTTCGCCTCGGTGTGCCTGCCTTCCCTGTCGAAATTATGTTTCGCCTCGGGATCAAGTCGACCAACAAGCTCTGCGCCGGAATCATGCTCCATCTCAGAATGTACCCCGTGTCGAAATCATGCTTCGCCTCGGAGTATATGCCTTCCCCGTCGGAATATGCTTCGCCTGGGAATCAACCTCTGCATCGAAATTATGCTTCGGTCAGAATATCTGCCGCGCTTCGGAATAATGCTCCGAATCCTGGAATTATGCTCCGCCCATCGGAATGATGCTCCGAACTCTGGAATCATGCTCCGCTCTTCGGAAAGATGCTCCGAACCCTGGAATTATGCTCCGCCCTTCGGAACGATGCTCCGAATCCTGGAATCATGCTCCGCCCTTCGGAACGATGCTCCGAATCCTGGAATCAAGCTCCGCGCTTCGGAATGATGCTCCGAACTCTGGAATCATGCTCCGCTCTTCGGAATGATGCTCCGAACCCTGGAATTAAGCTCCGCTCCTCGGAAAGATGCTCCGAACCCTGGAATTATGCTCCGCTCCTCGGAAAGATGCTCCGAACCCTGGAATCATGCTCCGCCCTTCGGAACGATGCTCCGAATCCTGGAATCAAGCTCCGCTCTTCGGAATGATGCTCCGAACCCTGGAATTATGCTCCGCTCCTCGGAAAGATGCTCCGAACCCTGGAATTATGCTCCGCCCTTCGGAACGATGCTCCGAATCCTGGAATCAAGCTCCGCGCTTCGGAATGATGCTCCGAACTCTGGAATCATGCTCCGCTCTTCGGAAAGATGCTCCGAACTCTGGAATTATGCTCCGCAAATCGGAATGATGCTCCGACCCTGGACTTATGCTCCGCACTTCAGAATGATGCTCCGACATTGGAATTATGCTCCGCGAACCGGAATGATGCTCCGATCCTCGGGAATCATGCTCCCCGGGATGATGCTTCGCCTCCGGAATGATGTTCCACCTCGAAGTTCAGCTTCAAGATCCATCAATTTCATGCACACAACTCAAATGTGCGGTGTGCATTTATTGATGGGGGGCACTTTGTTGGGGTAAAAATTTACACCCCCGTTGACCGAGTCAAAGTCAAGGTCAACCCCAAGCCAGGTGGGCCCAAGCCCAGGTCAAGCGGGCCCATGCCCAAGTCGAGCCCGCAGCCAGCCTCCTCCATGCTAAAATATAGATCATGTAATAAATAATTTTTATGTAATTTTTTATACATGAATATACGCAAAATGGGCATAAAGCCAATATTTTGTAAGCCCATAGCTTATGTGCAAAAAATGAAATGGCACATAAGCCATGGGATGGCTAAAATGCCATTTTTGTGAAGCCCAAGGGGCTATATGCAAATATGTAAGCCTATATAAGGCAAGATGATGAATAAAAAAAGATACTTTCATCCTCTCCACAATAATTAGAGCTGAGCTCTTTCTTCCTTCTTCAAGGTTCCAAAACCTTCTTCTTTCTCTTGAATTAAATCAAGAGTTTTACTCTTCCTTTTTCAAAACAAATTAGTTTTTCACCACAAAACCCACACAGGGGAACTTGGATCTATCATTAGATCTGAAAAAGAAGAGATTTTGAGATTTCACATCTCTTGATCTTCAAGATCCAGCAAGCAACAGGAGGAAGAAGAACATCATTCACTAAACACAAAAAAATAAAAAATAAAAACCACACTCAGGAGTCCAACTCCTCTTTGATTTCTCATCAGAGAAATCTTTTTAGGCTAAAAGCCTCTTTTTCTCGCCGGCGCTCAAGCGCAGAGCGCCCACGTGCCGACACGTGGCGCGCTTGCGCTCCAGCGCAAGCGCTCGAGCGCAAGTCGTCCTCGTGCCGACACGTGGCGCTCTTGCGCTCCAGCGCAAGCGCCCGAGCGCAAGTCACCCTGGTGTCGACACGTGGCGCGCTTGCGCTCCAGCGCAAGCGCCCGAGCGCAAGTCGCCCTCGTGCCGACACGTGGCGCTCTTGCGCTCAAGCGTAAGCGCTCGAGCGCAAGTCGCCCTCGTGCCGACACGTGGCGCGTAAGCGCTCGAGCGCAAGTCGCCCTCGTGCCGACACGTGGCGCGCTTGCGCTCAAGCGCAAGCGCTCGAGCGCAAGTCGCCTACGTGCCGACACGTGGCGCGTTGCGCTCCAGCACTCTGCGCTCGAGCGCAAAGCGCCCACGTGCTGACACGTGGCGCGCTCGCGCTCAAGCGCCTAGGCGCTGGCCCCACGCATCCTTTGGATGTCTTTTTCCCCTTTACTTATATATGCTTATATATATACATATGTATACAAATTTGTGCACACACGCACTCCACGACACTGTCCCTGTTAGAAAAAAATTTCTAACGGGGCGCTGCCCCGCACCCCGCAAGGGGGCTGCTAGCCCCCTTGACCCCCAGCCCGCTATCCGGGTAGCGGGACCCCCGTAAAAACTCTGCGTGGCTCCCGATATATCCAAAACCCCCCTTTCAAAACAGAACACACGTACACCGCACGTTGGGTTCGCATGACTAGTTTAACCCGTTAATCGGAGGTTCCCTCGCCCCAAAGGCGAGGGGTAATTAACGGCAGCTTAGTCCGCGGCTGCCGGAGATTCGGATCCCCACAATCATTAAACCCCGGCCTACCCCAGGCAGGGGGAATCTGTAGTACGCCTGACAAGCGTGCGCGTATTCCCATCTCAATGGAGTGACGAAAAACACCCTACAAGAACGGCCTCCCATAGAGCTTCTTCAACAAAAGAGCACGTTGCTCCCGACGTGTCCATCTTTTTAGGAGGATGAGGCTGTGGCGGGTTCACCTTCCAGTTTTCGGATAACGTGAACTTGCCTTGTTGGTATTGGTCCTTAATCCAGCCTTTGAAAATGAAGCAATCTTCAATTGGATGGCTTACTGCTTGATGGTAAGGGCAGTAATTAGGATTGTTGAGATCGCCTGGCTGCATTGGATATTTTGGACTCGGCAAATTGATGAGTCTGTTGCGCACTGCCAGTTCGAACAATCTTCTCGTTTTATCCTGAGGAAACGAGTAAGGACGTCCCAGTCTCTTCTCAAGGGATGGGCATGGACGCATATTGTTTTGACGGACAACCGGCTTTAAGTTTCTCGGCTGTTGTTGAGTATTAGCGGCGAAAGTTGCTTTCCTTTTCCCCTTTTTATGCCGAGGATCCGTTTTTGAAGGAGATGGTCTGTGACCCATCTGATCCATTTGGGCCAACTTGTCAATCAACGCCTGCAAAGTCGTCGGCTTGAAAAACATCATGAATTGGGAGATAGTCGACTGAGGGTCAAGATTACCCACAAACATGCCTACCGCAGGTGCTTCTTCGATGCGTTGTTCGCACTTTGACCATAAGTTTCTCCATCGTATTGCGTATTGAACCCACGTTTCGCCTGGCCTTACCCTGGCGTTGATCAATGCGGTGATTGGGGTTCGCTCGCTGGCGCTTGCAAATCTCTGTGTAAACAGAAGCTCCATCTCCGCAAATGTTTTGACGGAGTCGTTAGGTAGCTCCGAATACCATTCGAAGGTCGTTTCCGCTAAGCTGCCGACGAATTGGCGAAGCAACAGTTTATCATCGCCTCCAGTGTTACCGCATAAGGCTCTGAATTGAGCGACATGCTGATGTGGATTCCCCGTCCCTTTATATATATGGAACTTAGGGATCGTATATACCGGCGGGTACTTTATCTGATCATACCAGCCTGGATACAGTCGCCCAGTTTTAATGACTTGACCGGCTGCTTCATTTGCCTGGTGGGCTCGTATTTGCTTAGCTATATAGTCATCCAGTGCGGCCTTGGAAATGGTTTCCTCCTTGGCTGCTGAAAGAGCGGGAGGAGGATTAGATGTCTCCCCTCTATCGTCTTCAATAATGATCGGAGCGTCATTTATTTTATGTTGGCAGCTTGTTCTGTTGCTTCTTTGTCCTTCTTTTTGAGGACTCTGCGTAGGAAGTCAGTGTCAGTTTCTTGTTCATGACGCTGTTCTGATGATGCCTCTGGGCTTTCTTTTGGCCCGGTAAGTGCGGCCGTTGTAGTCAGCATCTCTTGAAGCTTCTGCTGTTGCTCCTGGGCTTTTGTCACGGATCGGGTGGGCGGTCGGTGACCTGTCGAAGCGCGGTTTTCCTCCTTTCTTGAAGTCATATAAACAGTATGCACCACCATGCCCCCAGACTTAGGGCGTTTGGGTTCAGTGGTCTTGCGATTCATTGCAGACTCAGGGATTTTCTCCGTCCTTCTCCTCTTATGAGTGGTCGAAGTTGAGGGGTCCGTAGCAGCGAAAACCCAAGTAGGTGACACCTTCTGTGGTACGATAGGGTGGTCCTTCTCTTGCTGAACTTTCATCTTCTTCGGTCGGCGAAAGTAGTCTTGATCAATCACGGAGTCTTGGACCTGTCGCTAGACCTTGTAAATTTTAAAGGGCAGCCGCTAAGGGGGCTGTTCAAACTTCGCCTTTGTAGCGTTCTCCATTGGTGGAGGAGACCTTTTCAGCACAGCAGTTGGCGAATTCCTGCGTACCCTGTTAAGTAGTTCAAAGTTGTTTCCAGTTGGAACAGCAGCATCAACTTCCACCATTGGAGTTGGCGGAGTTAGTCCAGAAGGGGAATTGCCCCCAGCTTTCCTCACTCGGCGCCAGTGGCGACGTCGAGCGTGTCGTGCGGCCGGGATCACCCCCGTTGTTGGATCAGCTTTCCCGTGCCTCTTGTTCTGATGAGAGTCTGTTGTTGGCGTTAGCCTGTCAAAGACAGATGCTCGTTGAGAGGGGATAGTCAGTCTTGCGAATGCCGACTTTCGAACAGGGGAAACAACCCTCATGACTTCACGCGGAGTTGGGGCTGAAACGGCTAGTCTCGTGAAGACCGACCCCTTAGCAGGAGAAGCCGCCTTGGGGACTTCAGGAGCAGGGATGGCTATATTCTTTAGGATGGCCACTTCGGGTATCACGGGCTTCTCGGCAGGACCACATGAACTTTGGCTCAATCTGGCAAAGACTGAGGCGCTGGAGTTGGACGACCCGTTGAGAGGGGCCGCTATAGTAGCAAGCCGATCAAAGACCGACTTCTTTGGAGCTTCTTGCGACGACAATGAGGCACTAAACCTCATTGGCGGGAGCATGGTCCCGAAAAACAATCCAGTGGTAGCCTGAGCCACCTGTTCCATCGGCATAGTGAAGATGGAGTCCGCTCGGGGCCCGTAAGTCACTCCTCCAAATAATACGGAGCGAGAGTTGCAGTTGCAGTTAGTGCAGTTTGAAGCCATTGATCTTCTGTCTTCTGCACGGAGCAAGACACCGAATCTAAGTATCTCGAATCCACAGGCAACCATAGCAAACCGCGATTGGTTCGCGAACACGACACACGAAGTGTGGAGTGGAAAGAGGAAGAGGTCCCACCGGGCGTGCCAGAATCTGTTTACCGCCAGAAACCGGGAAGACGGACTGTCTTGCCTGAATTCGGGGGCAGATGCTAATTGGTGCTATCCGTCCACCTCTCCGAAGATGCCAAGTTGATTTATGGCACCATGTATCGAAGGTTTAAACGGATGCGGCCGATATAGCAGACTTCGTCAGATTCCCTCTCGTTTAAGGGTTTTTTTTATTGTGGTGACGCTTTTCCCTACAGGCGTGAGCCCCTGCAGTTATTTACGCTACCGCATCGCGGTAACAACTTTCTCCTTCTCCAGATGGTCACTTCGTGTCGTGGGTGTTCGTTTTGTTTGTGGTTGCCTATGGGATTGTATACGGAGACAAATTTATGTTGTCGCCCGTAGGACGTGGATTAGTCCAAATCCGTATTTTCTTAGATTTGGGTTGGGGGTTTTGGTTTAAGGATACGTTAGTCTCATTCTAGACTAAGATCAACTTAAACGTTTGTTAAGGATACGTTAGTCTAATTTCCAGACTAAGATCAACTTAACATAATCATTTAGATCCAACAAGAGAGCATTTGGGCTCTATCGTTTAGTTTACGGACATTTCGGTCGATTGCCAGTTTAGGGACATGGTGGTCCATTGTTAGTTTAAAGACATCCCGGTCAAGGTTAAGGACATCGTAGTCCGTGGAATGTATGGCCGTCGGGACCCGTCACCTCTCTGAAGATGTTGAAGGATTACACCGACAAATATTAGAGGAGTTCAGAGATGTACCCTTAAACCAATGTTGGTTGGGAGATCTATAGTCCAACTTGGGACTAAAGTCTGTTTGAAGATTTATGAGCATATGGGCTCAGTTGATATGAGTTGAACATTTTATTGTTCTGGCTGTTGAGCCTTTATTTGGGCTCGACCCTTTTAATAATGCATAGCATTGGGCTCTGTAATTAAATGCATAGCATTTATCAAGAGCAAAATAGTGGTCTGATAGTGCGCCATGTGGCTTGTCAGGCGCTTTGCGCCAATCAAAGAGCGCAATGCGCTAGCGCATGCGAAGGTGACACGTGTCACGCTCTACGCTAAGCGCAAGTCTGTTAGCGCACTGCGCTTTCTGAGTGCGCCATGCCAGTGGATGACACGTGGCGCGCTCTGGTGCTATGCGCCAGTCCAAGAGCGCAGTGCGCTATTTTTAGAAGCGCAATGCGCAAACCGTTCTGTGGTTGACACGTGGCGCGTTCTGGCGCAGTGTGCAAGTCCAAGGAGCGCAGAGGCGCAATTCAAGAGTGCAAGACACTGTCCAATAGCGCAGAGCGCATCTTGATCAATTTAAGATCAAAGAACAAGTTCCTTTTGTTCTGTTCTTCAAAAGAGGCATTGCCTCAAGATCCAAGAACCAAGGTTCTTATTCTTAACAAAAGGTTATGCCTTTATAGATCAAAAGATCTATGAATGAAGTAAATTACTTCTTTTTAGTCTTTTATAATTAGATCTTTTTGATCTTTTTCTTTTTTTTTATTGAAGATCTTGATCTTGTTCTTAGATCTTTGATCTTTTTAGAAGAGAATTCTTCTTTTTGTGAGATATTTTCATCTATGTTCTTCAAGAATTAAATTCTTTACCTTTAAAGATGAAGAAAATGATCTTCTTTTTTCAAAAGCTTGCATTTCTTTCTCTTTGAGTTTTTTCTCAAAGTTTGCAGAGGGTTCTCTATATCTGAGACTTGAAGTCTCGAGGCCTTTATATAGGGCCAATTGATTTGTTAAGTTAGTTACAGAGATCTTTCTCTGATTGATCTGGGGATATTTCCCCACCGTTGGATCTTTGATCCTTAGGCCTCTGTTTTACAGAAGATAATCTTCCTATTTTAATAAAATTGGAAAGATCTTTCTAGAACAGAATTTTAATTCTGATTAATTAATAATTTATTATTTAAATTCCAGCGCTGGCGTAATTGGCGCTAGCGCGCCTGCGTTTGACACGTGGCGCGCAGCGCAACTGCGCTAGCGCGTCTGTGTTTGACACGTGGCGCGCAGCGCAGAGCGCAAGGGATCTGAAGTATTTCTTCAATTTTTTAAAATTTGAATTTTGAAACAGAGCTTTGCTCTAATTGGGGGTGCGCTGCCTAGGACGCAGCGCTCCTGGCGCTGGCGTGTATGCTTTTGACACATGGCGCTTAGCGCACAGCGCAAGAGATCTGAAGGGTTGCTTCAATTTTTGAATTTTAAAATTCAAACAGAGTTTTGCTCTGATTGGGGGAAACAAACGGATAGTCCCTTTTTAAAAATAACCTGATATAATATCTCTACGGATTAATCCGTAGGGGCACGTGTTGCCCCTACACATTTATCTGTAGGGACAGAATATCTGATATTTTGTCTCTATGGACTCAGTAATATGGGAAAAACTTGTCTCTACGGATTAATCCTTAGGGGCATTTAGCAGGCCCTATGGATAACTCCGTAGGATCAATTATTTTATTTTTTAAACAGATGAATTAAAAAAAAGATTATGTCCTTTCGGAATAATCCGTAGGGCCAAATGCCCCTACGGAATACGTCGTAGGGGCAATATTTACTCCGTAGGGGCCTGTTTAGAGAAAATATTTTCACCTGCGGTCTTTAGACCTGTGGAGTTATTTTATGTCCATACGGATTAATCTGTAGGGGCTATGGTTTGCCCCTACAGCTAAATCTGTAGGGGCAAGTGGATATTGTAGTAGTGTGTCTTGAGTACAGTATGCACGATATATCAAATATTCAAGCAAGATTGCCGGCAATGTGATACGCACTCAAAAAAGAGATATGGCATGATGACTTGACGCAGACGATAAAGTGGTGCAAGTTTAATCAAGATTCAATAACGTTGCAACGTAACGATTAAAGGAAATGAAGATTAAGGAAGCACCAAGACGAAGATAAGAGTTATAAGTGTATACTTTTGCTTAGTATTGATCTCATAAGATTAAAAATCTCATTCCAACTTGTTTTTAGTGCTCAAGACGTCTCTCTCACTCTTTTAGAGATGTCTAGTTTATCCATTGGAATTCAAACTGCCAAGTTTCAAAATCAGATACTCACCCATGTCAGAGAACAGACGTCTGTACTAGACATCTGTCTCAGAAATTTTTGAAAACCAGACGTCTCTAGCTCAAATTTCCAAATTCACAAATACTGGATAATACTCAGGGAAAGCTATACTGACGTCTCTAGAGTAATTTTTGTTCTCCAGACGTCTCCCTACAGACGCCTGATTAAGGAATTTGATGAACGGGCAGACGTCTCCTACAGGTGTCTGCACGAGCAGTTTTTGGAAGTTAAATTTAAATTTGAATTGTCAATCGAAGTGATTTTTACGTTGTTTTCTTTTCTAACCGTCTCGGACGGTCATTAACTGTTTTATGACAGTTTTTTGCAGTTATGGGCAGTTGGAATAACTTCTCATTCGATCCCTATATAAACCCATGAGATCTCACACTTTTCACTTAACAATTCATTACAAATTCTTTTGAGAAAGTTTTCGTGCTCTTGTGCTTTCACTTTCCCAAATTCTTTTCATTTCCACAAAACCAAAACTTGTTATATTCTCTCAAATCAATCCTTATGCAACACTGGTAATAATCTATTGAGATCATAAGATTGAGAGTGAGTATTTATCATTTGTACTAACGATTGTAAATCCACGAGAAATGGTGTTTCTCAACCCACGAGAAGGGGTGCTTCTCAATTGCTTGAATTGTGTGGATTCAAGTGGAAAAAGAGATCTTCTTAGAGAGACGTGGATTATAGAGGAAAGTGCGACTTTCCTAGAGAATCATGGGTTAGAGAGAAAGAAAACTTATCTTTTAGGGAATCGCAAATTCAAGAGTGTGATCCTTGTGAAGAAGGATTGGTGTTCTTCACATCCCTGTGAAGAAGAATTCATGTTCACAAATATAATGCAGAAATTCTGAGAAGGTGTCTCAGGCGGGGACTAGCCACAGGAGTGTGGTGAAACCTAATCAACAATTCTATGTGTTTGCGTTGTTTTGACTCTATTTACTTTTTCTGTGATTGTGTTAATTACTGTATTAAGTTTCATTGTTTTAAACTTGTTTTAATATTTTCCGCAGAAACTTGGTAATCGATTAACATATAATAATTAAACTTTAAATTTGTCATAGGACACGTAGTTATCTTATTCAAACTCCCCTCTAAGATATTTTCAAATGTGAAACGAGAATTTAACGTGCTTCGGCATAGCCAACATGCACGGGTGGTAAACCATTGTAAGTTTCATTCATAGAGATTTCTCTGATTTACCACCAGATTATATAACCTAATACGACTCACACATCTGGACCCAATCAATGAGAAACCCCACGCTATCCACATGATAAAATACAAAATAGAAATGTACGTATTTGAAATATTAACAAATATATCAGAGATAATAATTTCTAAGAAAGACAAGGAAATATATTTGTCTATTAATTTCAAATACTTTCCAACAAAGATAGTTTTTCCACGAAATCATAGTAGATTCAACTATCTTGTTTGTATTTTTTTTTTTTTGATAAAAGTTCCTACGTTCATTAAAGATCAATAATGAAATGCAAAAGTTCCAATATAAGTTCGGACATCCAACTAGCTTCATCAACACAATCCAAATACAGCAAGAAGCATAAAATTCAAGCAAACAGACAAGGGATCAAACAACCATGCCATCAACTATCTTATTTACTGAGTCATGCTTCTGATATCAATAAAATCATCAGGTTCTCTGTTTTTACAGGTACGTGATGGGGGATGACGATACCGTATTCTTCACGGAGAATCTCATGAACTTGCTGAGCAAGTACGATCATAACGAGATGTATTACATTGGGGGAGTGAGCGAGAGCGTGGAGCAGGACGAGACGCATTCGTATGGGATGGCGTTCGAAGGCGGCGAGTAGGCTATCAGCGCGGCGGCGGTGGAGGCACTGGCGGTGGCGGTGGAGGAGGGAGGGTGTTTGGAGAGGTATAAGCGGTTGTTGGGGAGCGATGCGAGAGTTCATGGGTGTTTGAGTGAGATTGGGGTCCCGTTGACGAGGGAGAGGGAGTTGGCGTTTCATCAGGTTAGTTTGGTATTGGATTAAATTGCACGAAACACCCTTCATTTTTTGTCTGAATGGTAGATAATCCCCCGCCCCCCCACCCACCCATCCCGCACCCCCTGACAGTATAAATAAACACCTATCTTATTAAATCCTATGATTTAATTGGTGTTGGCTTTTTATTTTTATTTAAAAATCAATAGTCTATTTTTAAAATATCTTGAACTTGGCCATATTTTTTGGGGTTTTCTCCTTTGGAATCTTTTGGGGTTTGGCTTCTTCTGTTGTGGGAGTCAGAGCTTCATGCTGTAATTTTCCATGTTTGGAAAACCCCCATCATAGATCAAAATGATCGATATCCTTTTATATTCTATCTTTTAATCACCGTTGGATTATGATCATTGTATTCGTACTATTACAAGGTCCTCAAATCCTTTCTTGCTGGGGTGGAGCTCCCAAGAGTATTAGCGCGGCAAGGAGCAGCTCAAAAAGCCAATGGTTAAGTTTGGACGATAGTTAAAAATAGATATCGCTGCGCTGTGCAGCATATGAATGGCCATTTTGTTATACAACCAGTGCGCATAGGGCAAATACAATGTACCGTCAGTTAGCTATTTGAGCCGTAAAGAACTGGACTTTTAAGTGTGTAATTTAATTATAACCCTACTCAAATCAAACTCATACCCATTGACAACATCATCCAGTAACATAGAACGGTCATTAGAGCATCGATTTCTCCTCTTCCTATTCCTCTACTCAATTGGATCTTCCCACCTAAGACCATCGCCGGCCATCGAAAGGCACATCCATTCATCCCCGGACATCCAAGGACCCATCTATCCATAGCCGGTCATCGGGTAAACTAACAATGATGAATCAGAAGTGTGAGCTCATGGATTGGATTACATGAGGAAAAAAATTGTTGAAATGCTAGTCTTTTTTCTTAGAATTTTACAGAAATCTTCCATAAAATTTTAGATTATTTGTACTGTTTTTTATATTCAAGATAACCTTATTTATATTTTCTCAAGAATCAAAATATTCATAAACCACGTAGTTTGCTATTTGGTGACATGTGGCTATGCTTAATATTGAAATTATTTTCAATGGGTTAGCTATAAAGATGTCAAAACTTTTGTTATAAAGACTGTCCTTAATTAGGTCTTACCCATTAATTCCTTTGCACTAAGCAAACAAGCTCTAAATTACAACAAGTTTTCTTTTGCAAGAGTTTGTGTCTCTATATTCAGCGTGATATTATCTTTCTTTGTTTCTTTTTTATTTTGGTTTTTTTTTGTATATTCAACTCCCAAATCTTAACTAAGAACCCCCAAATCTTGATAATTCTAAATAAGAACCCCAAATCCAAACAATGATCCACATTAGTTCCGCGTTATCTAAGTGTCGTTAATTCCATGGCTAACTGCGTTCTTCGGCTAAGATGAAATTTCCTCCTGTGGCGTCGACAAAATACAACCTCCATCATTTTTTCCGACGATCGGCACCCATCATCATCATCGTTATCATCTATGATGTACATACACCAAATTTCATGTGATTCCACAACTTTTTCACCATTGAATTAGCAATGTAAAAAATTCTATTGTCGGTAACCATTAATTTTGCACCAACTAAATCAACGGTGAAAAAATGGTATAATCACATGAAATTTGGTATATCCACATCTTAGATGATAAAAATGAAAGTGATATATGCCGATCGTTGAAAAAAAAATCACGGAGCATGTATTTTCCGACGCCATAGAAGGAAATTCCCACATATGGCACATTTCCTCCATTAACCTCAATGAGATCATGAGTCGGTAAGAATAGCTAAACAAGAGGGGTTATAATTTTGGATCCTAACCCAAGCATTTGGGGTCACGTTGAAGGGTAAAAAGGTAAAAATGGAAATTTAAGGGCGGACTTTTACGGTCCGAGGTGTGATCCCAACTGAAGTTCTTGATCCTTTCTCGTAGGTTCTGGGATACGTCATCTACAACGTGTCAGCATCTGGAGAGTCGCCGATATCGAGCCTCATCATTATCCCCCCACTCTCGTCTCGACCCTTTCCTGGGTCGGGTCGAGAGTGGTCTGACCGATCACCCGGGGTGAGCTCTCACTCGAAGATATTGTCGGCGTGCATTCCCGGGCAAAGAGTAGTATTTTCTTGATGATGTCAACGGATCAGGGGAGAGATCTCGCATTAAAGGGGAAGTGCCGGATCGTGTGTACGTTCGTCGAAGCGACAGCCCACGTGTCTGGCGCTGGTTGCTTGGCGAGACGTGCCACAGGCGTTCCCGCGCTCGATGGGACGCGCCCAATATGAGGGCGACAGGTGGAACGTTGTCGGCCGTTGGTTGCGAAGCGTTGTTTTGGCGGGAGGCGATTGGAGCCTTAGGATGCGTACGCCGGCTGCTATAAATAGAGGTGGGATCCTCATAAGGGCTCATATCTCTTCATAATTTCCTCATCCCTAGTCGTGTTAGCCCGGCGCTCTCCTCCTCAGGTCAGATTCCTTGCGTTTGATCTCCCGAGGACACCTCCCTTTGTTCAGGTTAGATGTCTTCTTTCGAGGAGTCTGTATATGTAGTCCGGGTAGAGTCTAGAGAGTCTTCTGCAGCTTCCTCTTCTACTTCTTCCTCTTCCTCCTCTGAGTCGGAGTCCCCCTGGGGAGTTAGGGTTAGTAATGCTTCCCGGGGTCGTGCGACGAGGGCGGTCCCCAGAGCGTAGGTCGCGGGTGTTCTTGGCGTGCGATCCACGCTGAGGCGTGCGGATGAGCTCGCCAACATCCGGACTCATTTCCTCATTCCTCCCGGCTATTCGTTTCGTCTGGCCGAGGAGGGGTAGAGGGCAGACCAGGTACGGGGCAAGGAGATTGCCTTGTATCTGGAAGCCTTTTAGGTCGGGATGCGTCTGCCCTTCTCCCCCGAGATGAGTGCGGCGTTGAATTGTTTTGGGTTAGCCCCGGGCCAGCTAGTGCCGAACTCTTGGAGGATCCTCCTTGGGTTCCTAGTCCGGTTGAGATTGAGTCTGATCCCCTTCAGTCTGAGCCTTCTCGTTTCTTCTCTTTGCTACAAAAACCACCCTGGCGCTCATAGGGGCGAGCCGAGCAGGGTATACATCTCCTTTAGAAAACAATGGAGGGACGCTGCCGGATCGGGGATCGTCGTAGTACCTTCTTCCATTCACCAATGTAAGAAGAAGTTTTTCTTTATTGCGCCGTCCGAGGGTGAGGATTGGCCCGTTCCCACCCAGTGGCAAGGGGCCAGCTGTCCACGGGTGAGTCAGTCGAATGATCCCGACACGGTGGCGGTGTCGAAGTGGGAGCCCCTCCCTCAGGTTGATGTGCTGCTATCTGAGTAGGCCCTCAGTTAGGTCGGGATCAGCCCCGCCTATTACGCGGGTAAGTTAGGAGCCTTCAGGCGATCTGTTTATACTTATGCATTCTTTCATTTTTCCTGGCATCGCTGACTCCTTGTGTTTTTGTCTAATGCAGGACCCACGGACCTAGGCAAGTTCCGGGCGGCTCTGGTTGACATGAAGAAGGGGAAGAAGGCCAGAGGCGCCAGCCCTTCTAGCCTGTCGTCGTCTCCGGCTCCGCCGGTGGCCGCTCCATCCAGGCGCCCAAGCACGCCCCGGGCCCCCGAGTTCAGCCGTGCGCCGGTCCGAAAGCATGCTCGAGAGCAAGAGCCCCGGGCTCCCGAGGAGAGAGGCGAGACTGGTTTTCCCGCGTCGCTCCTCAAGAGGTTTCATAGGACGGGGCTGTAACATTTTCAAAAGTATAAAATATTAATTTTGGGAATTTTTATAATTTAATATTATTTTATTGATTATTTTAATATTAAATCTATAATTAAATGCAAATAAATAGGAAAAATGGTAGAAAAATTATGAAAAATTTTGGAAAATTCTAAAATAGGGTAAATTAGTGAATTATGACATTTTTATGTTTTTGTGATTAGTTTGACACTAATTTAGTGCTAATCGCGATTAAAAATCGCTAATCGGGTTTTTTCGACTTTTTGTGCAAAACTTGCACATATCACTTTTTTCTACACTTGTGCATTTTTCTTGCCATGATTTATCATTTGGGGTTTACTATTTGTGTGAGAAGGTTTTAGAAATAAAGGAAAAGAAAAGAAAAGAAAATGAGAATGGGGTTGGTGAGAGAGGTATGGGTGCATATTGACTTAGCCATTCCCTTGGTTTTCCTCCTCATTCCTCTCCCTCATCCTTGTGCTGCTGCTGCTGCTGCTACTGCCCATTTTTTCCCCTCCACAAAACCCTCTCACTTCATCTCAAAATCTATCTCAAAACCTCACATCCCTTTCACGAAAAAGATGCACAAGCTCGAGATCTACGCAATGGACCATGAAAGCATGGATTTGGCCACTAGAGGGCAACTCAAGAAAGTTCTTGAGTTGCCAAGTGAGGTAAATTCTGAACCCTTAGCTCAATTGTAGCATTTCCTTTAACCCCAAGTTAAGATTATATCGATATTGTGTGATATTACGGACTTGGTGATAACCTAGTTAGGGTTTGAGAGAAACTTGAGTTGTAATGTGAAATTGAGCTCAGTAGAGGACTTGTAAACACCCTAGTGCATGAATTGGAACCCAAAACCTGAAGCTAGAACCAGAATACGGATTTTAGAAACCGATATCGGGGAAAATGTGTAATCTGTGAAGGTTAATTCGAATCTGCTATCATACGAGACATCTGAAAATAATATTGAATGGACAGTGAGATGTGCAGGCACCATTGAACCAACACCCCAAACCCTAGCTCCCCACTCCACTTTTTAGCCGCCGAAATTCCCATTCTGGTCGCAATTTGCGGCCAGACCAGGGAGGAATTTCCTCGTTTTGCGTGCATGCCCCCATTTCCTCAATTCTTGGCCCAGGGTACTTCTAGTTTTGACATATTCCATCTAGGGTAAAATCTGGGACATATATCCTAAGTTGCTATTTGGGTTTCGTGTTTCCGTATTTCTGTATTTTTGATTCTGAAATTATGGATTGTGTTTTGCCTCGACTATTGGGCGTTTATACGACGATATAGAGGATTTGTTGATGGTTTGAAGGCGTGCCATAGGTTCTCACCTATAGGCCCCCTTATCGTATCGTTTGGATTTCATGCGCCGTTTTAGCTTGGATTTGGTTTTAATGCGTATATGCGACACTTTGATGTGTAGGTACTCATGAGGACTTCGGGACGACAAGCAAATGTATGGTGACGTCCGCAAATGATGATGCAAGGTGAGTAGATTATATCTACAGGAGGAAGTCGGGTGGATGGCGTATAGCACCCCCGCAGTCCGTAGATAGATTACAATGTAGTTTATGTGATAATAGGTGAATTATGGATAGTGTAGGGTTAGAAGTGACTAGTGTAGTTCATAGTCGCGAACCCTAGGATAGAATTACACCTACACACACACCCTTGCATATTACTTGTACTTACACGGTGTTTGATGATATGGGATGACTTTGGAGATGAGTCGATGATGTGGGTTTGATGGCGTGAGATCGGTGATTGGATACGATTCATATGAGGAATATGACTTGTGATTCTTGCGGGCTTGGGATATGTGTTTACCCCCGCATGCATACTTTATTGATGGTATCGTTTGTACTGACATAGAGTAGTACCCCAGACTATATGATCTGATGATAGTGATACCTGTTATGTGACGAGATAGTGAGATGTTGACCTGTACCCAGCTTTTGGGGATGCCGTACGATGATTTACCGTATGAGCCAATATTGATGATAGATCCGCACTCATAACTAGAGGATGTCCTACGATATGTTCTTGAGGCGGGATCACCGACTATATACCTATGTATATATACATTGACTCAGATTTAGGTGGTTTCCACACCTACCCCTCCTGATTTACCTGATACTTAGATGTAGTTTGCATAGTGGATACTTCACGGTGGTGTCGACTACTAGATTTCTGCATTTTCATGCTATTCGCATTGCTGGCATATGTTCATTGCTATATTATTATCATGCTGCTAAGACACTAGCACCATTATTGATGATGCGTATGTTTCACGTACACTATTTGCCGGCTCAAACACTTCATCACCGATAATTGCCATGCCACTACACTGTAGTATTGTTGCATTCATGATATGATTCTGGCTTGGCATATTGTATACTTATACCTGTACACAAACATAGATGATTCATTCTAAAGGAGCGGTTTCTCTCGACATATGCACATTACTATTCCATGTTGCATGATTTCGGATATGATTACCTTTCTTTACATGTCGCATACATCATGGATTGATTGCATAGCACATCGTATTGGATCATTGCAGTGTAGCTTATCTATATGTGACATGACTTGATATTCATACTTGATACCTATATCACATTGGATCATTGCATTGTAGCTTATCTATATGTGACATGACTTGATATTCATACCTGATACACATATCACATCACAATTACTTGTATTATTGGTTGAGATTCATGTGATTTCTGGATTTGGAAACCGTGGCCTTTTCAAATAAATAATCATTTAAAAACCCGGTTCCCTTGATATGATATTTGGGGCGTCGCCCCGTGTTTTCTCGGTGCTAGAGGATGTACTGAGAGCGGGATGACCCGGACTGACGGATTCCCGATATATACTTTGAGAGAGGGCTGACCCGGAATGACGGATGCCCGATGGATTGATATAGGGCTGACCCGGAATGACGGATGCCCGATGCATTGAGAGAGGGATGACCCGGACTGACGGATTCCCGATATATACTTTGATATAGGGCTGACCCGGAATGACGGATGCCCGATGGATTGATATAGGGCTGACCCGGAATGACGGATGCCCGATGCATTGAGAGAGGGATGACCCGGACTGACGGATTCCCGATATATACTCTGAGAGAGGGCTGACCCGGAATGACGGATGCCCGATACATGAGGATTTACGTGTCGATGCTAGGCACGGGTTTCATGATGTTTTTCCATGATTTTGTTTATATCCTCACATTGCATACATGATGCTTATTGTCATTGGGTGACGGGTGGACGGGTTCCACATATATACAGATATGGATCATATACAGACATAGATCATATACAGATATGGATCATATACAGACATAGATCATATACGAAAATAGATCAAATACAGACATGGATCATATACAGACTGGACTTACACTGATCATACTTCATTTGTATATATAACAGGGCATGAGGGCGCTGTTATATATACCCTTACACCAATATTAGTGGTATGGGACGCTAATATATGTGTATTGATATCATTGATACTTCATCATATTTACTTCTTGCAGACATACCTTATATTGATGACATGTTATTACCTGAGTACCTGGCACTACATACAGGATTAGATGTTACCTTGCCACTTTATCACACTCAGATGTACTCTTATGGTTATATTACTGATCGTTGATTTAGGATTATGTCTTGCATTCGGTTTCTGCTTGTAGATATTTTCTATTCACGAGTTGGCAACTCACTCCCGTTGTGCCACAGTTCTTGCAGGTTCTGCCGTACAGGTTTCATTACGGCATTTCTGGCACACTACTTTCTTGAGGGTGTTTTGCTTTTGGTAGGTGGATTCTTTCGCATCAAGAACCACCCTTGTACTTGTATTATTCATTGTATCTAGAATTTCCTTCAACCAAAATTTGTATATTGTTTCAGATCTAGACTTTAGTGATGTATTATTCGACCTTAGAGTCGCGCTTGGTAGTATTGCGGTTTCTTGTTGCTTGAGCTTTCTTTTGGGTTTGATCCTCGCCACTTGGCGTTGTATATTATTGTTACATGTGTGGTTATGACCGTCTATTGACGAAGAGCTAGCTCCCGCTTGGGGATGCCTTTATCATTGCATAAATTGTCATTCTTGTTGTACCCCATTCGGGGCCAGTTTTACAAAAGAAACTCTGCCGAAATTTTTAGAAAAGTCTGTACTGTTTTAAATTGCACATTCGGCTTAGTTATTCAAAAACCTTGATTGTTAAACATGTAGTTCTTTACTTATTCTTAAAAAGGGTTTTAGATTTCTGGGTTTTCGGCTTACTTAGTCGCGTTACGCCTGTAGACGTTACGTGGTTAAGTGCCGGTCACGGGCCAAACTTTGGGTCGTGACAAAGTTGGTATCAGAGCGCTAGGTTGACCTTGGTTCGAGTCTGAGTTTGACTATGTGGAGCCTAGGGAGTTATTTATATACGGAACTTAGGCTTGACCTTACGGAACTTAGACTTGGTCGAGGGGGTATTAGACCCGAACTTTCTTCGCGTAGGATGACCCTTGGTTGATGGAATAGGTGACTAAAGTAGAGTGACGTACCGTTGGTATGTTCCGCGGCATACTTACGATACGCTACTCCGCTTAAGGAACCTTAGGATGTGCATATTGTTCGAGATCAGTGATTCTCTTTATATCCAGGATTATACATCCATTTGAGATCCTCCGATTCTATTAGTTTCATGATCATACCTTCATTGATACTGTTCCTTCCTATGATCATGTATCCACTTTGGATCTGTTGTTTCCCTTCTTGCCACTGGTGTACTCTTTTGATACTCGATTGAGGTTCCTGTCGCCACGTTTGAGCGTAGTTTGGGCTGCTGCTAGGGTTACGGCCGGTGTGAGCTCGTCTGGTACGAGGGCCGACCATTGTGTTTTCTGGTGACATGGGAACGTCTCGAGTTAGTGTTGGTGATTGTGACCTCTAGTGGAGGCGAGTGCTTGGTCTTGCACCGGATGATCGGGCCATTGTTAGAGCTGCCAGTTGAGAGAGGACTGTTGATGTACAGCATACCTCAGAGATTGTGATGTCGCCTACCGTGCAGACCGATGGACCAGCTGTTGCTGAGTTTGACAGGATGTCGCTTCCGAAGCTTACAAGCTGAGATTGCCGGAGCTTTCAGGCAGATATGAGACAGATGATAGCTAGTCTACCCGAATTGAGAGACGAAGGTGATTCGTCCGATTTATGCACCGGAGCGGGCCCAGTTGAGTTGAAGATTTCCAGTGTGGAGAGTCTTACTCAGATCTAGAGAAGACCGATTCAGAGATAACCGCCACTGTGTTGCCTTTCCTGGAGGATTGAGGCGATGTTCGGCGTACAGGCGAATAAGCCAGTTGCTGCTGCAAATGACGAGATATCGCCCAGATGATTGGAGCCATTGCAGCGTGAGCATATACTCAGAGAGATGATAGCGAGTCGCTAGTCACCTGAGGATGAATGACTAGGACATGTGGTCCGTTCGTTTACCGATGCGAGATCATCAGATAGATTGTTTCCAGCTAGAGACGACTTCACGCAGGTTCGTCGAGAGTCGATTGAGACGATCGAATGTCAGGAGCCTACTTTCCAAGTTTAAAGTATACGGAAAGACATGCAGGTGATTCTATGGACCCTCTAGAAGAATGAAACCCTAACTCGACTTAATGACCGTGTGAAAGCCTATGAACCTTCGGGTTTGCGGCGGTTCCGCGGCGCCATTAGTGAGGCTTGGATTTGCCCTTCTACGGCTGGACCACCGATGCTGTGGCATGTACTCGATACTATTAAATTGTACCCGAAATGTGAGCTCTTGGGGGATTATGAGGATCTGACGAGTCGATCGGATGGTTCGACATCTTTCGGATATCGTGATGGGGCACTGCTTGGGAGACTCCAGATGCGAGCGTAGCCATCGGAGCGCAGTTCGTGTAGCCACGATGAGTTAGGTCCGAATCAGTCGACATTGAGCAATGTGGAGTAGAGAGTTCGTACGAGGTTTCGACGAGATGACGTCCCACTCCGCTGACATCAGAGATGTGATACGCACCCAGAGGCGTTGTATATAGATATATCTTCCAGAAAGAAGCGCGATAAGTATGCAGCCGTTCCGGAATAAGAATTTGCTTCAGCGATGGATGATGACTTCCGGGCAATCCGGCAGGAAAGAGATTTGAGAGAGAAATCTCGATAGGACCTTTCTGGAATACGATACGAGAAGACCTAGACCCAGGGGTGGTCATATGGCGCACACTCAGCAGGCCAGAGTTCGGCATTGTCGACGAGGTAGTTGACCAGGTTCGGATAAAGGAACTTACCCAGATGCATTGCAAATTGATCAGGGACGGACGAGTGACGAGTATTCCTCCGATGGTTGGGACGTGTTCCCGAGGATCTGTTCGGCCTGACATCTTCTACAGAATGGTAAAGCTACAGAGTACGCGATTTCGAGTCCGTATGAGAGACTTCAGATTGGCCGTGGCCGAGAACAGTGCAGTGCAAGGTAGCTTGGCGTGACGTCATAGTGGACGACGATGGAGACAAGTGGAACCAGAGGTTCGTGTGAGACACTGACGAGCTGTCATTACTTCCCGTCAAGACTAGAGACCTGATATGCTTACAGAGACGTTGGGATGTGACCAGTTTCTGAGAAAACATTGTACTGAGGACACAGATGTCTCTCAAGCGAGAAGAGGTAGTACAAGAGAGCCAGCCTCTGTGCAGATCGGCATAGACATGATTGGAAGAGACCATGAGCAAGAGGCAAGTAGATATCTTGCGCTGCTAGCATTGGATGCACCCTTAATGTGTTGAGGTACGATTTTGGTGCACACCAGATGCACTAAATCGGGTTTCCTTGTGCATGTTAGATGCACCTGGTTTTGCTGTCAGGCACACACGTTGCCTATGACAGATGTTGTGTGCACACCCGTTGCACCTGTATGGTACTTAGGTGGGTTTTGTTTTCCGTGCGCACCTGACGCACGGGGTATTCTTGTATACGCCTTAGGATTGATGTTAGAGGAGCCCCGACAATTTGGATTTTTGCTGAAATTGTTTTAGTAGTGGGGGTTTAAATTTAAATTCGGGGACCGAATTTCTTTAAGGGGGGTAGATTGTAACATTTTCAAAAGTATAAAATATTAATTTTGGGAATTTTTATAATTTAATATTATTTTATTGATTATTTTAATATTAAATCTATAATTAAATGCAAATAAATAGGAAAAATGGTAGAAAAATTATGAAAAATTTTGGAAAATTCTAAAATAGGGTAAATTAGTGAATTATGACATTTTTATGTTTTTGTGATTAGTTTGACACTAATTTAGTGCTAATCGCGATTAAAAATCGCTAATCGGGTTTTTTCGACTTTTTGTGCAAAACTTGCACATATCACTTTTTTCTACACTTGTGCATTTTTCTTGCCATGATTTATCATTTGGGGTTTACTATTTGTGTGAGAAGGTTTTAGAAATAAAGGAAAAGAAAAGAAAAGAAAATGAGAATGTGGTTGGTGAGAGAGGTATGGGTGCATATTGACTTAGCCATTCCCTTGGTTTTCCTCCTCATTCCTCTCCCTCATCCTTGTGCTGCTGCTGCTGCTGCTACTGCCCATTTTTTTCCCCTCCACAAAACCCTCTCACTTCATCTCAAAATCTATCTCAAAACCTCACATCCCTTTCACGAAAAAGATGCACAAGCTCGAGATCTACGCAATGGACCATGAAAGCATGGATTTGGCCACTAGAGGGCAACTCAAGAAAGTTCTTGAGTTGCCAAGTGAGGTAAATTCTGAACCCTTAGCTCAATTGTAGCATTTCCTTTAACCCCAAGTTAAGATTATATCGATATTGTGTGATATTACGGACTTGGTGATAACCTAGTTAGGGTTTGAGAGAAACTTGAGTTGTAATATGAAATTGAGCTCAGTAGAGGACTTGTAAACACCCTAGTGCATGAATTGGAACCCAAAACCTGAAGCTAGAACCAGAATACGGATTTTAGAAACCGATATCGGGGAAAATGTGTAATCTGTGAAAGTTAATTCGAATCTGCTATCATACGAGACATCTGAAAATAATATTGAATGGACAGTGAGATGTGCAGGCACCATTGAACCAACACCCCAAACCCTAGCTCCCCACTCCACTTTTTGGCCGCCGAAATTCCCATTCTGGCCGCAATTTGCGGCCAGACCAGGGAGGAATTTCCTCGTTTTGCGTGCATGCCCCCATTTCCTCAATTCTTGGCCCAGGGTACTTCTAGTTTTGACATATTCCATCTAGGGTAAAATCTGGGACATATATCCTAAGTTGCTATTTGGGTTTCGTGTTTCCGTATTTCTGTATTTTTGATTCTGAAATTATGGATTGTGTTTTGCCTCGACTATTGGGCGTTTATACGACGATATAGAGGATTTGTTGATGGTTTGAAGGCGTGCCATAGGTTCTCACCTATAGGCCCCCTTATCGTATCGTTTGGATTTCATGCGCCGTTTTAGCTTGGATTTGGTTTTAATGCGTATATGCGACACTTTGATGTGTAGGTACTCATGAGGACTTCGGGACGACAAGCAAATGTATGGTGACGTCCGCAAATGATGATGCAAGGTGAGTAGATTATATCTACAGGGGGAAGTCGGGTGGATGGCGTATAGCACCCCCGCAGTCCGTAGATAGATTACAATGTAGTTTATGTGATAATAGGTGAATTATGGATAGTGTAGGGTTAGAAGTGACTAGTGTAGTTCATAGTCACGAACCCTAGGATAGAATTACACCTACACACACACCCTTGCATATTACTTGTACTTACACGGTGTTTGATGATATGGGATGACTTTGGAGATGAGTCGATGATGTGGGTTTGATGACGTGAGATCGGTGATTGGATACGATTCATATGAGGAATATGACTTGTGATTCTTGCGGGCTTGGGATATGTGTTTACCCCCGCATGCATACTTTATTGATGGTATCGTTTGTACTGACATAGAGTAGTACCCCAGACTATATGATCTGATGATAGTGATACCTGTTATGTGACGAGATAGTGAGATGTTGACCTGTACCCAGCTTTTGGGGATGCCGTACGATGATTTACCGTACGAGCCAATATTGATGATAGATCCGCACTCATAACTAGAGGATGTCCTACGATATGTTCTTGAGGCGGGATCAACGACTATATACCTATGTATATATACATTGACTCAGATTTAGGTGGTTTCCACACCTATCCCTCCTGATTTACCTGATACTTAGATGTAGTTTGCATAGTGGATACTTCACGGTGGTGTCGACTACTAGATTTCTGCATTTTCATGCTATTCGCATTGCTGGCATATGTTCATTGCTATATTATTATCATGCTGCTAAGACACCAGCACCATTATTGATGATGCGTATGTTTCACGTACACTATTTGCCGGCTCAAACACTTCATCACCGATAATTGCCATGCCACTACACTGTAGTATTGTTGCATTCATGATATGATTCTGGCTTGGCATATTGTATACTTATACATGTACACAAACATAGATGATTCATTCTAAAGGAGCGGTTTCTCTCGACATATGCACATTACTATTCCATGTTGCATGATTTCGGATATGATTACCTTTCTTTACATGTCGCATACATCATGGATTGATTGCATAGCATATCGTATTGGATCATTGCAGTGTAGCTTATCTATATGTGACATGACTTGATATTCATACTTGATACCTATATCACATTGGATCATTGCATTGTAGCTTATCTATATGTGACATGACTTGATATTCATACCTGATACACATATCACATCACAATTACTTGTATTATTGGTTGAGATTCATGTGATTTCTGGATTTGGGAACCGTGGCCTTTTCAAATAAATAATCATTTAAAAACCCGGTTCCCTTGATATGATATTTGGGGCATCGCCCCGTGTTTTCTCGGTGCTAGAGGATGTACTGAGAGCGGGATGACCCGGACTGACGGATTCCCGATATATACTTTGAGAGAGGGCTGACCCGGAATGACGGATGCCCGATGGATTGATATAGGGCTGACCCGGAATGACGGATGCCCGATGCATTGAGAGAGGGATGACCCGGACTGACGGATTCCCGATATATACTTTGATATAGGGCTGACCCGGAATGACGGATGCCTGATGGATTGATATAGGGCTGACCCGGAATGACGGATGCCCGATGCATTGAGAGAGGGATGACCCGGACTGACGGATTCCCGATATATACTCTGAGAGAGGGCTGACCCGGAATGACGGATGCCCGATACATGAGGATTTACGTGTCGATGCTAGGCACGGGTTTCATGATGTTTTTCCATGATTTTGTTTATATCCTCACATTGCATACATGATGCTTATTGTCATTGGGTGACGGGTGGACGGGTTCCACATATATACAGATATGGATCATATACAGACATAGATCATATACAGATATGGATCATATACAGACATAGATCATATACAGACATGGATCATATACAGACTGGACTTACACTGATCATACTTCATTTGTATATATAACAGGGCATGAGGGCGCTGTTATATATACCCTTACACCAATATTAGTGGTATGGGACGCTAATATATGTGTATTGATATCATTGATACTTCATCATATTTACTTCTTGCAGACATACCTTATATTGATGACATGTTATTACCTGAGTACCTGGCACTACATACAGGATTAGATGTTACCTTGCCACTTTATCACACTCAGATGTACTCTTATGGTTATATTACTGATCGTTGATTTAGGATTATGTCTTGCATTCGGTTTCTGCTTGTAGATATTTTCTATTCACGAGTTGGCAACTCACCCCCGTTGTGCCACAGTTCTTGCAGGTTCTGCCGTACAGGTTTCATTGCGGCATTTCTGGCACACTACTTTCTTGAGGGTGTTTTGCTTTTGGTAGGTGGATTCTTTCGCATCAAGAACCACCCTTGTACTTGTATTATTCATTGTATCTAGAATTTCCATCAACCAAAATTTGTATATTGTTTCAGATCTAGACTTTAGTGATGTATTATTCGACCTTAGAGTCGCGCTTGGTAGTATTGCGGTTTCTTGTTGCTTGAGCTTTCTTTTGGGTTTGATCCTCGCCACTTGGCGTTGTATATTATTGTTGCATGTGTGGTTATGACCGTCTATTGACGAAGAGCTAGCTCCCGCTTGGGGATGCCTTTATCATTGCATATATTGTCATTCTTGTTGTACCCCATTCGGGGCCAGTTTTACAAAAGAAATTCAGCCGAAATTTTTAGAAAAGATTGTACTGTTTTAAATTGCACATTCGGCTTAGTTATTCAAAAACCTTGATTGTTAAACATGTAGTTCTTTACTTATTCTTAAAAAGGGTTTTAGATTTCTGGGTTTTCGGCTTACTTAGTCGCGTTACGCCTGTAGACGTTACGTGGTTAAGTGCCGGTCACGGGCCAAACTTTGGGTCGTGACAGGGGCCCCGCTCTCCGGCTTCACAGATCCTCGTGTACGATGGGGAGCTTCGCTTCGAGGTGCCCTTTGGGCTTTTCATCGCCGACAGCCTGCTCTCGGAGATGGAAAGGTCGGCCGGGGGCAGAATCCCTCGGGGTACCCTCCGGGCCCAAATGGCTGCCATAGCCCAAGAGGCCGTGCAGGTTAGTGTTCGCACCCCACTTGGTTCTTCATTCGGCATTTTTGTTCGTGTGATTGGGTGCCTCTCTTCCGTTTTTAACATTCTTTCTTTTCTTCAGGTCCTCCATCACGTCGCCCTCGTCGTCAATATGGAGGACGAGGAGATAGCCCCGGCAATGCGGGCCGCGAGCGAGTTCTCTTCGCGGGAGGAGAGCTCAAGGCTGGAGCTGGAGGCGGCGATGGAGAGGGTCGCTTCCCTTGAAGACCGGGTGGAGGCCGGGAATCGGGAGGTCGCCAGGTGCCGAGAGGCCGCCTGGGCCGCCGAGGCCTAGTAGGAAGACTCCAAGGTGCTCGTCGCCACCCTGAAGAAGACGGTGAGCACCCTCCGGAAGGAGAACAAGGCGGCGAAGGAGGGGACGAAGCGTGCCGAGCTTCGGGCTTCGAAGGCCAAGCTTCTGGCATCGAAGGCGGTAGAGAGCTACAAGGAGTCGGACTAGTTCTACACCGACCTCGCTGGAGCCTCTACCGTCATTTGGCATGACACCCTCGATGCCGTCAAGGCCGTGATGCCGGAGTTCCTTGATAGCGAGCTCCGGGCCTAGTACCCTCACGGGGAAGAGGCACACGGGGATGCTCCCGGCAGTGCTACAAAGGAAGAGGCCCTTGGTGGGCCCGTCGAGGATCAGTCGGTCGACCCGGCTACCGGCACCGAGGTTCCCTCCGTGGGTTTCTACCCTGAAGATGCCGCCTCGGTGGTCGCAGTGGATGTGCGGCTCATCGAGGTTCTCCCCGGCCCTGAAGCCTGAACTTTCTCGCCTCCTTATTTTTGCGCCAAAATTTTGTAAGCCTCCGGGCATTTTTGTAAGGCCGGGGAGCCCATAATACATTTGTAAACACTTCTGATTTTTATGAATAGAAAATCCATTTTGCTGTGTGCTTTTGTGCAGCGTTCTTTTGTTTGTGGTAAACATTTATATTTGCCTGGTATCGCCTTCATGTTAAGTCGGTTTTCCATTTAGCGATCACATGTCAAGTTGAAATCTGTAACTTGCCAAGTGTGCAAAGACCAGTGAAAGGTCGGTATCTCCATGGCCCCGAAGTCGAGGTGGAGATCGCTTAGACGTGGATGGACTGAGCAGGGTAGCTTCTCGGTGGCCTCTTTGTGAGGGTTTATATCTTTGGCGTCGTTGGGTAAGAATTTACCAGCCAAGGATGGACCGAGCAGGGTAGCTGCTCGGTTGCCTCTTGGCGAGGGCTTCGATCCCCGGCATCGGTGGGTAGGGAACTACCAGCCAGGGATAGCCGAGTAGGGTCGCTGACCAATTGCCTCTTGGTGAGGGTGTTCTCCTCCGAACACAGAGACGTGACCGCGTAGGTCCGTCTTGCCTGAATTTGGGGGCAGATGCTATTTGGTGCTATCCGTCCACCTCTCCGAAGTGCCAAGTTGATTTATGGCATCATATATCGAAGGTTTAAACGGATGCGGCCGATGTAGCAGACCTCGTCAGATTCCCCTTCATTTGAGGGGTTTTTGATTGTGGGGACGCTCTTCCCTGCAGGCGCAAGCCCCTGCAGTTAATTACGCTACCGCATCGCGGTAATCACTTTCTCCTTCTCCAAATGGTCACTCCGTGTCGTGTGTGTTTATTTTGTTTTTGGTTTCCCGTGGATTGTATACGGAGACTAATTTATTTTGTCGCCCGTAAGACGTGGATTAGTCCAAATCCGTATTTTCTTAGATTTGGGTTTGAGGGTTGGGTTTAAGGATACGTTAATCTCATTTGAGACTAAGATCAACTTAAAGGTTTGTTAAGGATACGTTAGTCTAATTTTTAGACTAAGATCAACTTAACGGGATTGTTTAAATCCAACAAAAGAGCATTTGGCCTCTGTTGTTTAGTTTAGGGACATTGCGGTCGATTACCAGTTTAGGGACATTGCGGTCGATTACCAGTTTAAGGACATGGTGGTCCAATACCAGTTTAAGGACATGGTGGTCCAGTACCAGTTTAAGGACATAGTGGTCCAAGGTTAAGGACATCGTAGTCCGTGGGTTTAAAAGGACCCCACAGTCCGAGGTTAAGGACATCGTAGTCCGTAGGTTTAAAGGGACCCCGCAGTCCGAGATTAAGGACATCATAGTCCGTGGGTTTAAAGGGACCCCACAGTCCGGTTTAAGGACATCATAGTCCGTGAAATGTATGGTTGTCGGGACCCGTTACCTCTCTGAAGATGTTGAAGGATTACAACGACATGTATCAGAGGGGTTCAGAGATGTACCCTTGAACCGGTGTGAATTGGTTGAAAGATCTGTAGTCCAATTTGGGGCTAAGATCCAAGTTGAGGACTTATCGCCAATCTTGGGCTAAGTCCTTTCAAGTTATAATGTTTAACATTTATTTTGGGCTGTTGAGCACTTGTTTGGGCTTGACCCTTTTAACAATACTGAGCATTGATTTGGATTTTGACAGTATTTCTGTCTTTTAGTGCTGAGCATTCATAATAGCTCTGAGGCTTATTAAAGAACAATTTATGTTCTGCCAGCGCCCACGTGAGGGACACATGGTGCGCTTGGCGCTTTGCGTCAGTTAAAAAGAGCAGTGCACTTCTGCTGAGTAGCGCACACGTGAGTGACACATGGCGCGCTTGGCGCTGAGGGCCAGATAATGAGCGCATTGCGCTAATTCATGAGCGCAGAGCGCTGGTTCATGAGCGCATTGCGCTTCTAGTTTAGTGGCGCACATATGAGTGACACGTGGCTTGTTTGGCGCTGAGCCATGAGCGCAATGCGCTATTTTAAGAGCGCAAAGCGCTAACTGTTAATTGGCGCATGCGTGATTGACACGTGGTGCATTTGGCGCTGAGCACCAGTTTAAGAGCGCAGAAGCGCAGTTCAAGAGAGCAAAGCGCATCTGATCAATTTTATGATCAGAGAAACAATTTATGTTCTTTTAAAAGAGACTTTGTCTTTGGATTCTAAGAACAAAGTTCTTAGTTTATAGAAGATATTTCAATCTCTTTTTGATGAAAGACTTTGCCTTTATGGATCTGTGATCCTAAGAGAATTGAATAATTCTCTCCCCTTTTATAATGAGATGTTCATGATCTCAGAAAGACAATTTGTCTTATAGATCTATAATCTGTGAAAGAAGTAAGTACTTATTTGTTTTATGATGAGATCTATTAATCTTTTTATAAAAGCCCTTAGTCTTTGTAGATCTGTGATCTTTTAAGAAGAGAATTCTTCTTTTTAATTATGAGATGATTTCATCTCTTTGTTCATCATCATTCTTTTTACCTTGAACAAAAATCTTCTTTCTTGAGAGCTTGGCTCTTTTTTTTCTTGAAATCTCCAAGCTTTTGCGGGGGTTCCTCTATATAAGACTTGAAGTCTTGGGTCCTTTATATAAGGAAGGGTGATTTGTTGAATCAGTTAAGGAGATCTTTTCTCCAATTGATTTGGAGAATTTCTCATCGTTGATCTAAGGGCTTCTGATTTACAGAAGGTGGTCTTCTTGTTATTAATAAGATTGGGAAATCTTTCCAAACAGAATTTATTCTGTATTTTGGTGATTTTTTAATCACCATTGGATCATTGATCCAACGGTGCTCTGATTTACAGAGCACAATTTTATTATTTGGAAAGATCTTGAGAAATCTTTCCTTAAAAGAATTTAATTCTGATAAATTAATGATTTATCATTTATTATTAGATCTTTGATCTGACGGTGGGGAGCTTTTAGTTCCAGCGCTAGCGCACCTGTGCTTTGCACGTTGTGCGCTGCTCAGAGGGCAGCGCACTTGGCTCTAGCGCACACGTGCGTTGCACGTGGTGCGCTGCTCAGAGCGCAGCGCACCTAACGCTAGCGCACACGTGCCTTGCACGTATTGCGCTGCTCAGAGCGCAGCGCACCTGGCGCTAGCGCACACGTTCCTTGCACGTATTGCGCTGCTCAGAGCGTAGCACACCTGGCGCTAGCGCACATGTGCCTTGCACGTATTGCGCTGCTCAGAGCGCAGCGCACCTGGCGCTAGCGCACACGTGCCTTGCACGTGATGCGCTGCCTAGGGCGCAGCGCACTGGGCGCTGGATCTAAAGTGTTGCTTCATTTTAAAATTTGAATTTTGAACAGAGCTTTTCTCTGATTGGGAGAAACAAATGCCCCCTCACCGCTGCGCTCACGTGACCCACACGTGGGTGCAGCGGTGGCATCATCTCGACTCTTGGATCAGCTGAGGAATTGAAACGGCGCTTAGTGCCTATAAATAGGACCCTTGGCCCTTGAGATGACTTCTGTTCATCTTCTTCCTTGTTTTCTGAGAATTTTTATTCTCTCACAGAGCATAGCTCTCCATCTTAAGAATTTTCTTAAGAACAAAAACTCTGTCAAAATTTAGGTACAGATTAAATCTTTTAATAATCTAGGGTTTTACCCATTAACAGAGCCTTGCTATTCATAGATCTTTGATCTGAAGAAAACCCTTTTAGGGTTTTTCAATAGAGCTTTGCTCTTTCAAATCATGTAGATTTGTTGATTTGTCATGAAGGATTCATAAGAGTTTGTTCATGGATCATTAAAGATCATAGAATTTCAAATTCGTTAATAGCTTCGCCTGTAGGGTTTCTGATGGGTTCCTCCATCTTCCTCACAGAGCATGGCTCTTAAAATTCTCGGGGTGTTAGTCCACGTTGCGACCCCCGGTTCTTACGGGGAGGCGGAAACGGTATAAAAATCAAATTTTTAGTGCAAGAGGCAACATGGACTAAACAAGGTCGGGATCGTTACCTAAACTAAAACTAGCAAACTTGCTAAAGAGATTTAGCTACTCGGATGAAGATGGTTATACCTAAACTTGAACTCCTTCTTCTTCAAACTTTGTAGAGGTTGATGGTTCTCCTTTGTCGCCTTCTTCCGTCGAAGATGGATCCACCACGAAGGCTCGACCTTTGGGCTCTTTCTCGAACTTGGAGTGAACTAGAATCGCCGGCTTGCTAAACCCTTGATCCTAGAGTGAGTAGAGAGTGTCTAAGGGATGCTTTTGTTTTTAAAGAGAAGGATTCTCAACACATGAGAAGGTTTCTCTTTTCTAGAGGAAGAAGAAGATGAAGTGAAGAAAGAGAATGAATATGATAGAATGAGCTATCCTTTTCCTTCTTGCAACCATAATGCAAAAGAAAAAGAATTATCAAATAATAATAATAATGATAATGAAAAGGTTGATGGAAAGTTTTAGAATGACCATTATTATTACCAACATTAAATGGTTTTGCAAGAATCAAAAAGCATCTTGCTTTTGTAATGATGATAGTCAAATCTTCAACCATGGTCAACAAGTCAACCATGGTCAACAAGTCAACAAAAACCAACCATGGTCAACAGGTCAACAAAAACCAACCATGACACTTTTCATTTTATTAATATTATTAATTGATAAAACATAAATCCATTAGGGTTTGGAAAAGGACGACTGTCAACTGTGCATACGCACCCGTTCCGAAACCCTAATGAAAGTCATCTTCCTCCTCCTCAAATAACTGTGCATACACACCTGCATTCTTGTTCCGAGGAACACGAATACTGAGAGATAAAAGCAACCCCAAAACATATACCGGTATCTGACTCAAACCAGAGCCAGCCAGTAAAATCCGTCCGGACTCTAAACGTGCACAAGTGCGCGGATGAGAACGAACCCTGTCGCAAAACCATGCGACCTCTACTCTGTTTTGCCCAGAGGCGAATACCCTCTGTGTGGGACTCTAAAGACTCGACACTACGCTGGCAGTGGGTTTAACCACAGACCGCAAGCGGCACTAGCTGTGCGTAACGGTCCCCAGGTAGATGTCGACAAGAAGGCTGACGAGGTGAAACCCCATCGGTACTCCTACTGAGTCTGAATGTGACAGTCTCCGTACAGTCCGGTCTGTTCGTCTGATACATCGCATGGCGGGCCTAGGGGGCGGTAAACGTCAGTCCCCTAATAGCGGTACAAGTCGTGCCGGAGTGAAGCCCAAAATACCCTGAGATAACACTGGAACCTACCAGTATATCTCGCTTGCCCTGGCCAGGGACTACTCGTGTAATGGCTCTCCTAGACACAGCGCGATGTCAACCCCCAATACCGGGAGAGACGAATCCTGTCTAACCATCACTGCCTCCAAGTGCTTCGGGACTGTACCCAACCACCACCTGTTTGCACGACTCCTTTGAGCCGTGGTAGGGTAGTGATCAAAGTGCAGTGGGAACACACTTGAGGCAAAGTGGCAGTGTCAAGTCAGCGGACTAAGCTGTACTCATGTCACCTGGGAACTGATAACTGACGATAGGTATAATACCAACCTGTCAGTTCCCGACGAGTCCTGTCCAGTGTACTCGTAACCCAACGAGCACCCGTATACTATCTCCAGTACGACGTACTGATGGCTGTGGGACAGACCATCTCCCACTCTGGGATGAGAAGCGCATACGCTAGTCTACTCCGGAGTATCGATGCCCTGTCTCGATAGTCCTACGACTAGGGACCTATATAAGGATGTGCTTATAGATTACCCAGCCCCCACTAGTGTGACTGCCATCACAACGCTGGTAATCAAGCAAAGATCCTAAGGGCTCCACTAATGCGTATAAGTGATATACTGAAATAAACACAAGTACACATTGAAGTAGAAACAAACCAAGTAGCATACTACTATTTTGAGCAAGATTGTTTATACAAGGTGAATATCCCAAGCTTCCATTAAGTAATATACAAACTAGTATGATACAGTAATGGCCTCTAGGGCATATACACTAACAATCTCCCACTTGCACTAAGGCCATGTACTGGCGTATCGAAGACTTATCATCTCGATCAGCCGCTCAAACTGAGTCTGGGGTAAGTCCTTGGTGAATGGATCTGCAGTGTTTTCTTCTGAAGCAACCCTCCGAACCTCGATCTCCTTACGATCCACGATCTCCCTGATCAGGTGATACCGCCTCAAGATGTGCCTGGATCTCTGATGGGACCTGGGTTCCTTCGCTAAAGCTATAGCCCCGTTGTTGTCGCAATACAGAGGTATTGGGTCAACAATGGACGGAACCACCTGAAGTTCTTTCAAGAACTTCCTCATCCAGACAGCTTCTTTTGCGGTATCAGATGCAACAATGTATTCCGCTTCCATCGTCGAGTCTGCAACGGTTTCCTGTTTGGAACTCTTCCAACACACCGCCCCTCCATTGAGGGTGAAGACAAAACCCGACATGGACTTGGAATCATCCTTGTCACTCTGGAAGCTGGAGTCAGCAAAGGCCTCGATCTGGAGGTCTTTTCCGCCATACACCAAGAACATCTTCTTAGTCCTTCTTAGGTACTTGAGAATGTTCTTTACCGCTATCCAGTGTTTCTCCCCAGGGTTTGACTGATACCGGCTTACCACACTCAGTGCATAAGCTACATCCGGTCTGGTACACAACATTGCATACATTATAGAGCCTACCGCAGAAGCGTAGGGTATAATAGACATGCGATCCCTCTCCAAATCAGTCTTGGGAGACATCTCTTTAGAGAGGGTGATCCCGTGACAAGCCGGTAGGTTACCGCGCTTGGAATCTTCCATATTGAATCTCTTCACTATGGTGTCGATGTACCTGGACTGAGAAGGTCCCAATATCCTCTTGGATCTGTCACGGTAGATCCGGATACCCAGAATGTATGAGGCATCACCCAGGTTTTTCATGGAGAACCTGTGTGACAAGAACCCCTTGACAGATTGTAGCATAGGAATGTCATTTCCTATCAAGAGAATGTCATCCACGTATAAAACGAGGAATACTGCAGTTCTCGCTACAAATCTACTATAGATGCATGGTTCATCTGGATTTTTGATAAAGCCAAATTCTTTGACCGTCTCATCAAAGCAGATGTTCCAACTCCGCGATACCTGCTTTAGTCCATAGATGGACTTAAGCAACTTGCACACCTTTCCGCTGCTCCCACTCTGAATGAAACCTTCTGGCTGGTCCATATAGACACACTCCTCTAAATTTCCATTTAGAAAAGCTGTCTTTACGTCCATTTGCCAAATCTCATAATCGTGGAAGGCAGCAATGGTAAGAAGGATCCGAATGGATTTCAGCATGCCTACTGGAGAAAAAGTTTCGTCATAGTCCAAGCCAGGCCTCTGACGAAAACCCTTTGCTACCAGCCTAGCTTTATAGGTCTCAACCTGTCCATCTACACCAATCTTCCTTTTGAAGATCCACTTGCATCCTACGGGTTTTACCCCGTCTGGAGCAATGTCCAACGTCCATACCTTGTTGGTGTACATGGACTCCATTTCGGTCCGCATTGCATCCAGCCATTTCACTGAGTCAACGCTCTGAATGGCCTGCTGGAAGCTAGTAGGCTCATCATAGTCTATGATGCAATCCTCTCTATCCCCGTCTACGAGAAAACCGTAGTATCTCTCGGGCGGATGAGACTGCCTACTACTTCTGCGGAGCGGCGTAGGAATGTCCTGTTCTGTTGAACCCTCTGGTTCCACCAAACTTTCAGTAACAGTCTGTGGTTCTGGAACTTCTTCCAGTTCTATTGTGCTCCCACTTATCTGGGTTTCCAAAAACTCAGTTTCCAAGAAGCGGGCATGCTGAGAAACAAAAACCTTTTGTTCCTCAGCGGAATAGAAAAGATACCCCCTGGAGTTCCTTGGGTATCCCACAAACTTACACTGTACTGAACGTGCCTCAAGCTTGTCCGCATGCTGCTTTTTTACAAAAGCTGGACATCCCCACACTTTAAGATACTTAAGACAGGGTTTCTTCCCAGTCCACATATCATATGGGGTGGTAGGCACAGTCTTGGTGGGAGCCTTGTTCAAGAGATACGCAGCTGCTTCTATTGCATATCCCCAGAATGATCGCGGTAACTCAGCGTTACTCATCATGGACCGAACCATATCCAATAGGGTTCGGTTCCGTCTTTCCGATACACCGTTATGTTGCGGAGTGTATGGAGGAGTAAGCTGAGAGAGAATACCATTCTCTTTTAAGTAATTCAGGAATTCGGCACTTAAGTATTCTCCATCTCGATCCGATCTTAGAATCTTAATACTTTTGTCGGTCTGTTTCTCTACTTCATTCTTATACTCCTGGAATTTTCCAAAGGCCTCGGACTTATGTTTCATTAAGAAGACATAACCGTACCTTGAGAAGTCATCCGTAAAAGTAATGAAGTAAGAATGTCCGCTTCGGGCATGTGTAGACATTGGACCGCACACGTCACTGTGTACTAGTCCCAAGAGCTCGCTCGCTCTTATTCCATGTCCAGTAAACGGAGTCTTTGTCATCTTTCCTTTGAGACAGGATTGACAAGTGGCATACGACTGATATTCGAACGCATTCAAATACCCTTCTGTATGTAACTTAGTCAACCTTCTCTCATTGATATGACCCAATCTACAATGCCATAAGAAAGTCTGATTTATTTCTGGAGACATTCTTTTGTGTATATTCTGGACATTAAAAATATGTGGTTGGTTTAACACGTATATACCATTACTCAAAGTACCTGACCCAATCAAAACTTGATTAAGGTGAATGTTTACAACATTACTTACAAACGCAAATTCATAACCTTCTTTAGAAACTAAAGATACAGAAATGATATTACAAGTTGCGTTGGGTACAAAAAAGCAATTACGCAAAACCAAAAGATGTCCATCTGACATTCCCAGGTGATAGTCCCCCACGGCTTTAGCATCCATGCTAGCTCCGTTCGCAACTCTGAGGGTCATGTCACCTTCCTTCAAAACCCTACGGTTTCTCAACGCCTGCAAAGAATTACAGATATGAGATCCTGATCCGGTATCCAATACCCAGGAAGTAGAGTTTATTGAAAGACAGTTTTCAATAACATACACACCTGAAGCTGAAGCTGCAACCTGCTTCAATTCCTGTGTCCTGGCTTTCCAAGCCCTGTAATCATTCTTCCAGTGTCCTTTCTTATGACAATAGAAGCACTCTTCCTTATCCACAAGCTTCCCCGCTATCTTTGCTGCTTTACCTTTTCCCTTCGTATCCACTTTACTAACACCGCCCCTTGGTTTGGCGGGGGCCTTCTTCTTCTTTCCCTTGGCTTTCGCCTTGGACCTAGAAGAAGATGATCCTCCTACAAACAAAGTGGATGTTCCCTACCTTTCTGTAGGGTGCCCTCTGCGCTCCTCAGCAGGTTGAGGAGCTCTGAAAGTTCAACCTCCTTTTCTTGTAGGTTGAAGTTCATTATAAACTGGGCGTAAGTGGAAGGAAGGGACTGGAGAACTATATCCGTATACAGCTCACTCTCCAATGTGATCCCTAGGTCAGCGAGCTCCTCAATGTAGCCGATCATCTTTAGCACGTGCTCGGCTACTGATGATCCGACGGCCATTCTTGTCGAGAATAACTTTTTCGACGCTTCGTATCTTGCGATACGAGATTGCTCTCCATACAGTTCTTTTGTATGGAGCAATATGGATTCCATGTCCATATTCTCATGCCTCCTCTGATGTTCGTTGTCCATCGAGGCAAGCAAGAGGCATTTGGCCTTCGCGCTATCAATCTCCCAAGTCTTGCGGATTTCCTTATCCGCGACGCTGGAAGTTGGACCAGGGACAGGGGGAGCTTTGGTGGTAAGAAGATACCCCAGCTTGTCATAAGTGATTGCAATCTTGACATTCCTGAGCCAATCTTTGTAGTTTGGCCCTGTCAGCTTGTTTTTATCTAGGAGTAACTTAAGTCCAGTCATGTTGATTGGTCGCTGCAATTAGGAGAGAGAAGAAGAAACACTCAGCATGATGCTCTTGCAAGTTTAGAGTGGTTTTTAATTTGTCTAAACAGGATGGCTCCCACTGTTTCTCGAATCCCTCCTCAAACCATAAAGGAAGAATTAGTCGGGATCAATCCCACCGTACAATACTTGCTTAACCGTTCAGCCAGGCCGGTGTCGGTACTTCGAGGGAGGTTTTCCAACGCTTTCGCGAAGTTCCTTAATTATAGAACCTCTTTTCCCTGGGGGCGTAGCCCCGCTAACACCTTTCTAGGCACCTACTAGGTTTATAGCATTGATCGTTAAGTGAGAAATTTCCCGAGGAGTAGCATATACTCACAGTAGGATCGGGATCCAAATATCATCGCGTGACGAAACTGAAGGAATCGTACCAGAATCATCACACTCCAAATGGTATGCAAATCTAGCAAGTTTCAGTACTTATGAAACTCCCGATATGGATTTTTGCCCCATGCTCTTATGACCTTGACGAAGGTCAACAAATCATAAGTCACATGTCAAGTTCTGCCCGTCATTATCCAGGTTAATTTGAATACACCCGTATATACCCTTGACGAAGGTCAATAAGGTAATGCGAATGTCCCAAACCAACGCATCTATTTATGCTACATATGAATATCCAACAGCTACCAATCACTATGCCTTGACGAAGGTCAACAAACATAGCTTGAATACTATTGAATGTTCATACGAAACGACGGAGGGCTACGAATGGTTTTGGCGAAACCGTGAACGTAGTGAACTTGATTTAATCGATGGAACGAGATAGCTTTTAGAAGGAGTGGCTCAATCTCCGCATTTTAAAAGTTAGTTTTGAAAAGAACCGAGTGGTTTTTCGAAAGTGTTCCAACGACTTTAGCTTGGTTTATTATCTTGCATTAGTTCTTTTAATGCGTGATATTCTTGCATTAGTTCTTTTAATGCGTCCCATCATTTAATCCTACCATTGCAGAAAACAACCAAAATATGACGTACGCTTATGCCATTCGCATTCGCCACGGGGCCCCGTCATTACCCGTTAGGTTACTTAACTAACGACAGAGCGGGGGCTGGGCTAGCGCGGCTGTAAAACATAAGCAACGCCTAAATAGTTATAGATATAGCAATAGTAGACATTACAGATCACAGATGAATGCATTGGATATACTAGGAATCCGCAATCCGTTCGAGCCTGTAACGAAAAGCGGATTACACGGTCGCGGTGAATAGCCAAATACCCTACCCAAGACCCCTACGGGTGCGGCAAACTACCCGCCAAGTACTCGGTAGTTTGTGCACCCCCTCCATGGGTCTATCCTAGGAGCAAAAACAGTAAAAAGAATTATACAATGACGGCTACAACCCCGACCCGGTTGTGCGGCCAAACAAATAATAATTATTACATCAATTTACATCTACAATGAATGAAAGAAAAACAAAAGCTCATCTCACATCCACCCCGGCTATTCACCCGCAACAGTCTAACACATTCATATACACATTCCAATATCAAACACAGATCATGTATAACCCCGACTAATCGACTTATAGCGATTAGCCGACGTTCAATACATGCAAACATCACAGATATAACCATCATAGTCAAAGTGCAGTGAAGTTCGGAAAAAAAATACGGAATTATAGGACCCCAAAAGTAAATTTCTTTTCTGGAAAATCTGGGCACATATAATATATTTTAAAAATCCCAAAACCAACACACAAACACACTGCACGAAAAACGATGCACAGAAGACGACAAAGCGCGGCGCTTCCGCGGCGGATGCCTAGCTCATGCGGCGGAAGGACGGCGGTTTGGACGAATCACTGTATCGTTTTTCTTGGGTGTTCACACAAAACCCTGAGCCGAATTTACAAGTATAAAGTTTTTCATTTTGAGCCAAAAAAATTTCAAGAGAAACTCAGGTTTTGTAATTTCTCCGGTTTTGTGATTTTTCGTTTCCGAACTTCGTTACACTTCACTACCAAGCTAGTTTAAGTTTAGTTAGGCTCTGATACCACTGTTAGTCCACGTTGCGACCCCCGGTTCTTACGGGGAGGCGGAAATGGTATAAAAATCAAATTTTTAGTGCAAGAGGCAACATGGACTAAACAAGGTCGGGATCGTTACCTAAACTAAAACTAGCAAACTTGCTAAAGAGATTTAGCTACTCGGATGAAGATGGTTATACCTAAACTTGAACTCCTTCTTCTTCAAACTTTGTAGAGGTTGATGGTTCTCCTTTGTCGCCTTCTTCCGTCGAAGATGGATCCACCTCGAAAGCTCGACCTTTGGGCTCTTTCTCGAACTTGGAGTGAACTAGAATCGTCGGCTTGCTAAACCCTTGATCCTAGAGTGAGTAGAGAGTGTCTAAGGGATGCTTTTGTTTTTAAAGAGAAGGATTCTCAACACATGAGAAGGTTTCTCTTTTCTAGAGGAAGAAGAAGATGAAGTGAAGAGAGAGAATGAATATGATAGAATGAGCTATCCTTTTCCTTCTTGCAACCATAATGCAAAAGAAAAAGAATTATCAAATAATAATAATAATGATAATGAAAAGGTTGATGGAAAGTTTTAGAATGACCATTATCATTACCAACATTAAATGGTTTTGCAAGAATCAAAAAGCATCTTGCTTTTGTAATGATGATAGTCAAATCTTCAACCATGGTCAACAAGTCAACCATGGTCAACAAGTCAACAAAAACCAACCATGGTCAACAGGTCAACAAAAACCAACCATGACACTTTTCATTTTATTAATATTATTAATTGATAAAACATAAATCCATTAGGGTTTGGAAAAGGACGACTGTCAACTGTGCATACGCACCCGTTCCGAAACCTTAATGAAAGTCATCTTCCTCCTCCTCAAATAACTGTGCATACACACCTGCATTCTTGTTCCGAGGAACACGAATACTGAGAGATAAAAGCAACCCCAAAACATATACCGGTATCTGACTCAAACCAGAGCCAGCCAGTAAAATCCGTCCGGACTCTAAACATGCACAAGTGCGCGGATGAGAACGAACCCTGTCGCAAAACCATGCGACCTCTACTCTGTTTTTCCCAGAGGCGAATACCCTCTGTGTGGGACTCTAAAGACTCGACACTACGCTGGCAGTGGGTTTAACCACAGACCGCAAGCGGCACTAGCTGTGCGTAACGGTCCCCAGGTAGATGTCGACAAGAAGGCTGACGAGGTGAAACCCCATCGGTACTCCTACTGAGTCTGAATGTGACAGTCTCCGTACAGTCCGGTCTGTTCGTCTGATACATCGCATGGCGGGCCTAGGGGGCGGTAAACGTCAGTCCCCTAATAGCGGTACAAGTCGTGCCGGAGTGAAGCCCAAAACACCCTGAGATAACACTGGAACCTACCAGTATATCTCGCTTGCCCTGGCCAGGGACTACTCGTGTAATGGCTCTCCTAGACACAGCGCGATGTCAACCCCCAATACCGGGAGAGACGAATCCTGTCTAACCGTCACTGCCTCCAAGTGCTTCGGGACTGTACCCAACCACCACCTGTTTACACGACTCCTTTGAGCCGTGGTAGGGTAGTGATCAAAGTGCAGTGGGAACACACTTGAGGCGAAGTGGCAGTGTCAAGTCAGCGGACTAAGCTGTACTCATGTCACCTGGGAACTGATAACTGACGATAGGTATAATACCAACCTGTCAGTTCCCGACGAGTCCTGTCCAGTGTACTCGTAACCCAACGAGCACCCGTATACTATCTCCAGTACGACGTACTGATGGCTGTGGGACAGACCATCTCCCACTCTGGGATGAGAAGCGCATACGCTAGTCTACTCCGGAGTATCGATGCCCTGTCTCGATAGTCCTACGACTAGGGACCTATATAAGGATGTGCTTATAGATTACCCAGCCCCCACTAGTGTGACTGCCATCACAACGCTGGTAATCAAGCAAAGATCCTAAGGGCTCCACTAATGCGTATAAGTGATATACTGAAATAAACACAAGTACACATTGAAGTAGAAACAAACCAAGTAGCATACTACTATTTTGAGCAAGATTGTTTATACAAGGTGAATATCCCAAGCTTCCATTAAGTAATATACAAACTAGTATGATACAGTAATGGCCTCTAGGGCATATACACTAACACGGGGAATTTTTAATTCCCTTCATAATTGACTTTGACAGGTGTCACTCCTGTCTGCAGAGCATTGCTCTCACGGAGTTTAACTCCTCTGTCCCGAGGAACCCTTTTATTAAATGCCAAATCCTTTTTAGGATTTCCTTTCTTGATTGCACAGAATTAAATTCATTGAAGGATTTAATTAGCACTTATTTCCCCCTTGGGGATGTCAAGAGTTGTTTAAATCTCTTGGCTGTTTCAATAATCTTTTTCTCAATTAGTCTGTCCACTGACTCTTCCTGATTTTCCTTTTCAGACGCTATGGATGCTCATATGTATGATCTCGACGAGATTATTTCCTATAGAAACATTCGCGCACTCGGCCGTTCCCAAAACCAGGAATTCACAAACGCCCAGTGTGCTGAAATTATGGGTCGCTTTGATGCATACAATGGTCGACTGCTTCCTCATCGTTCCTCTCTCTTGAAGCTTATCGTGAGAGCGATCTGGGAAGCGCTTCCCTTATTCTGTCTAGGCATGCCGCTTAAGGCATTGGACAACGCCGAAGATAAGGTGCATTCGGTGTATTTGATGGGCCTAATCTCAAAGAAAAGGAGAGACAACCTTGTCGATATCCTGCATCAAGCTTTTCAGCAGGCGGCGATACTTGCTGCCTATCGAAGGGTGGAGGACATCAGTGGGGATCCTGACGCTTGTGATCGTGAAAGGATGCACACGAAGATGGTCCGAGAGGCCCGAAATTTTTTGGATGGCCTTACTTTTGAATTTCTCAATCCGTGTCTTGGATTTGATGTCTTGTCATTGTAATCATTTTGATGATGTTTTTGTTTATTGCTTTCATTGTTGTAAGAACCTTTTGAAGTATGAATAGCAAATTCCTCGTTTCCGTGTGTTTATTTTATGCACTAAATCTTTTGCACATGCATGAATGGGTATGCTTTGAACGCTTAACTGGATGTGCGTCAAATGTTCTCCTTACTGTCGCTCTCTTCTTTTTTTTCTCTGTTGCCAGTATGTCACCTTAGTAAGCGTAGCCTGTAGATGATGTAGAGCATTCCGTCTTGAATTCTTCGAGAGGTAGCGATGGCTTTGGAAACAGGTTCAGATCTGCTGCCTAAGGCTTTTCAATTTTATGAGCCGTGAGGGTCTCATAAAGACTTTTCTCTCTACGAGTCGAGAGGATCTCGTAGGTGTATTTTCTCCCTAGGAGTCGTGAGGACTCCTAAGTGCGTATATTTTCTCTTGAGAGTCGTAAGGATCTCACAAGAGAATTTTTCCCGCTTACAAGTCGAGAGGACTTGTAAGTGGTTGTTTCCCTCTTTGTCGATGTTTGACTTCGGAGAGTGTGGCCTGTGAATAGTATGCAAGAGTCCATCTTAGACTGACTTGCAGGGCCCCAGTGCTTAGGAAACAGGTTTTTTGATCCCCATTGCCTAAGGCTTTGCCTTACGAGTCGAGACGAATCAAGAAATTCTCGCAAGGATGTCCTAACGCCACAGTTAACCTTTTCTCTTTACAACAGAGGTCCGTTAGGGTCTGTGGTACTAGGGTTTTGTCCGTCGTACCGTCGCATTGGCTGATGTATCCCTCGATAGGCAATCTTGTTGTTCGAGTAGCCTCGCGACTGTCGTGTCTCTGATCCCTTCAGGGGCCGGACAAGACGTTTTCAAGCAATCTTCGTAGGCAGTTTGACCGTCGGAAGAGCAAGAGTTAGGAATTTTGCCATGCCGCTTTTTACTTGAGGTTAGGCTCATTTTGGAGAGCCCCGATGAGTCATAACCACTCCGCGCTGGTGTGGGATGATCTCCGATAGTCTTTCAGGTTTTATATGAGTTGCCGTCAAGACCCTGAAGTTAGGAATTTGGCCTTCGCTTCGTTTACTGGCACTGCGTCTGCTGTATCGAGACGAATGTCGCGGCTGTCTCTAGGTTGCATGTAAACCTTCGAGGTTTGGAACTAGGGATTTTTCCATGGCTCCGTTGTTTGATTGTCGCGTCTGAGTCCTGTTGGAGGAAGAACGCTGTAGTGACATCGCGTCTACTGTATCAAGACGAACGTCGAGGTGGTGACCACTCCATGTGGGATGATCTCCGGTAGTCTTTCAGGTTTTTTATGAGTTACCGTCAAGACCTGAAGTTAGGAATTTGGCCTTTGCTTCGTTTGCTGGCATTGCATGTGCTGTAACGAGACGAATGTCGCGGTTGTCTCTAGGTTGCGTGTGAACCGTCGAGGTTTGGAACTAGGGATTTTGCCGTGGTTCCGTTGTTTGATTGTCGTGTCTGCATCTTATTGGAGGAAGAACGTTGGGGTGACATCTCGTCTGCTGTATCGAGACGAACATCGAGGTGGTGACCACTCCGCGTTGATGTGGGATGATCTCCGATAGTCTTTCAGGTTTTATATGAGTTGCCATCAAGACCCTGAAGCTAGGAATTTTTCCTTCGCTTCGTTTGCTGGCACCGCGTCTGCTGTATTGAGACGAATGTCGCGGTTGTCTCTAGGTTGTGTGTGAACCGTCGAGGTTTGGAACTAGGGATTTTGCCGTGGCTCCGTTGTTTGATTGTCGCGTCTGAGTCCTGTTGGAGGAAGAACGCTGTGGTGACATCGCGTCTACTGTATCGAGACGAATGCTGAGGTGGAGCTGGGATTTTGCCATCACTCCACTTTGTTTCGACCGTGAGGTCTTTCGTTGACGTTGCATTTGCATCCTGCTGGACTGCGAAGGAACGTTGTTGTTGACATTGCATTTGGTGTAATGAGACGAATGCTGAGGTGGAGCTGGGATTTTTCCATCACTCCGCTTTGTTTCGACCATGGGGTCTTTCGTTGACGTTGCATCTGCATCCTGCTGGACCTCGAAGGAACGTCGTGGCTAACATCTCGTCTACTGTATAGAGACGAATGCTGAGATGGAGCTGGGATTTTGCCGTCGCTCCGCTTTGTTTCGACCGTGAGGTCTTTTGTTGACGTTGCGTCTGCATCTTGATGGACTGCGAAGGAAGGCCGTTGTTGACATCTCGTCTACTGTATAGAGATGAATGCTGAGGTGGAGCTGGGATTTTTCCGTCGCTCCGCTTTGTTTCGACCGTGAGGTCTCTTGTTGACGTTGCATCTGCATCCTACTGGACCGCAAAGGAACGTCGTGGCTGACATCTCGTCTGCTGTATAGAGACGAATGCTGAGATGGAGCTGGGATTTTTCCGTCGCTCCGCTTTGTTGACATCATGTCTGCATCCTGCTGGACTGTGGAGGAACGCCGTTGTTGACATCTCGTCTGCTGTATCGAGACGAATGCTGAGGTGGAGCTGGAATTTTGTCGTCACTCCGCTTTGTTTTGACCATGAGGACTTTTGTTGACGTTGCGTCTGCATCCTGCTGGACTGCGGAGGAACGCCGTTGTTGACATCTCGTCTGCTTTATCGAGACGAATGCTGAGGTGGAGCTGGGATTTTGTCGTCACTCTGCTTTGTTTCGACCATGAGGTCTTTTGTTGACGTTGCGTCTGCATCCTGCTGGACTACGGAGGAACGCCGTTGTTGACATTACGTCTGGTGTAATGAGACGAATGCTGAGGTGGAGCTGGGATTTTTCCATCACTCCGCTTTGTTTCGACCATGGGGTTTTTTGTTGACGTTGCATCTGCATCCTGTTGGACCTCGAAGGAACGTCGTGGCTGACATCTCGTCTGCTGTATAGAGACGAATGCTGAGATGGAGCTGGGATTTTGCCGTCGCTCCGCTTTGTTTCGACCGTGAGGACTTTTGTTGACGTTGCGTCTGCATCCTGCTGGACTGCGAAGGAACACCGTTGTTGACATCTCGTCTGCTGTATAGAGACGAATGCTGAGATGGAGCTGGGATTTTGCCGTCGCTCCGCTTTGTTTCGACCGTGAGGTCTTTTGTTGACGTTGCATCTGCATCCTGCTGGACCGCGAAGGAACGTTGTGGCTGACATCTCATCTTCTATATAAAGACGAATGCTGAGATGGAGCTGGGATTTTACCGTCGCTCCGCTTTGTTGACGTCACGTCTGCATCCTGCTGGACTACGGAGGAACGCCGTTGTTGACATCTCGTCTGCTGTATCGAGACGAATGCTGAGGTGGAGCTGGGATTTTGTCGTCACTCCACTTTGTTTCGACCGTGAGGTCTTTTGTTGACGTTGCGCCTGCATCCTGCTGGACTGCGGAGGAACGCCGTTGTTGACATCTCGTCTGCTGTATCGAGACGAATGCTAAGGTGGAGCTGGGATTTTGTCGTCACTCCGCTTTGTTTCGACCGTGAGGTCTTTTGTTAACGTTGCGTCTGCATCCTGTTGGACTATGGAGGAATGCCGTTGTTGACATTACGTCTGCTGTGACGAGACGAACGTCGAGGTGGTCTCTAGGTTGTCTGTGAACCGTCGAGACTTGGCTTCTTTTTCTGATGGAGCCTGGTGGGAAGGTATGGTTCCCTTTTTTTTGCCTCTGGATCGTATACAGGGATCGATGTGATCTTTCCTGTAGGGCAAGAAGTTTCATTTTATATATTTTTCTTTCCGTGATGCTCTATCATTTCAGCTTTTATATCGTGAAAGTCGCGATTGCCCAATCATTTCGGCTATTTTTCGCGGTGCCCAATCGTTTCGGCTATATTTTTTTATTGCGAGTTGCCCAATCATTTCGGCTATTTTTGTATGCATCTGCTTTGCCTCAAGCTTGGGATTTGATACCGATTTAGGCATCAGCATCGCTACAACTAGGATATTACCAGGAGCGAATCATCATTTGCCGCGAAAGGGCTTGGAATTTGATACCATTTTAGGCATCAGCATCGCTACCACTAGGACATTGCCAGGAGCGAATCATCATTTGCCTCTGTCGATGTCGAACAAGATAGCTTAGTAAACAGGGTTAGGATCCTGTCGACTAAGACTTTTAACCTTATGAGCTGTAAGGGTCTCATAAAGGTGTTTCTCCCTACGAGTCATGAGGATCTCGTAAGTACATTTTCTCCTTAAAAATCGTGAGGATTCTTAAGTATATGTTCTCTTATAAGTCGTAAGGATCTTACAAGAGTGTTTTCTCCTTATAAGTCGAGAGGACTTACAAGGGTTGTCCACTGTGTAAACATATCCCCAGTCGCGAGTAGGACTTTGTTAGGGAAATGTTTATTCGCGCCCGTGGATTGTATACAAGGATCAATACTGAACCGCTTGTAGGGCAGTCTAGAAATGTGATGGCTTAAGAACAGGTTCAGATCCCTGTAGCTTAAGGCTTTTGAATCCTATGAGCCGTGAGGGTCTCAAAGGGGAATTCTCCTTACGAGTCATGAGGATCTCGTAAGTGTAATTTCTCCTTAGGAATCGTGGGGATCCCTAAGTGTGTTGCTCCCTTGTGAGTCGTAAGGATCTCACGCAGGTATTTTCTCCTCACAAGGTCGAGGGGACCTTGCAAGTGTCTTGTAACGAGATTGCGTCCTTTCGGGTTTTCACAAACTCGCTGGTAGTCCTGTTGTTTTTACTCACAGAGCCCTTTCAGGTTATCATCCGTGCCCATTTTGCTTATTGACATCCCGTTTTTTTTTTTGGGATGCTGCGGTCCGTAGTAGTTTATCGACGTCTCGGTCAATGGCCAGTTTTAGGACATAGTGGTCCATCATTAGTTTAACGACGTTTCGGTCTGTCGTTGCCATATTTGAGGCAAGTTTCTAGTTTACGGACTTTTCGGTCCATGGGGCTTTCTCTATGAACGAGCAAGATGCCCCCGGCATGTCCATCTTTTTCGGATTATGTGGTTATGGCGGGTTCACCTTCCATTTTTCGAACAGCGCGAAATTTCCCAGTTGGTATTGATCCTCAATCCAGCCTTTGAAGACGAAGCAATCTTCGATTGGATGGCTTACTGCTTGGTGGTAAGGGCAGTAATTAGAATTGTTGACATCGCATGGCTGCAACGGACGTTTTGGAACCGGCAGATTGATGAGTCTGTTGCGCACTGCCATCTAGAATAGTCTCCTCATTTTATCGTGGGGGAACGAGTAAGGACGTCCCAGTCTCTCCTCGAGGGATGGGCGTGGACGCACGTTATTTTGGCGAACAACTGGCTTTAATTTGCTCGTCTGTTGTTGAGTATTGGCGATAAAAGTCGCGTTCCCTTTCCCTTTTTCGTTTCGAGGCTCGGGCTTCGAAGAGGAAGGCCTGTGACCTATCGGGTCCATTTGGGCCAGTATGTCAATCAAAGCATGGAAAGTGGTCGGCTTGAAAAACATCATGAATTGGGAAATAGTCGCCTGAGGGTCGAGAGTACCCACGAACATGCCTACCCCGGGCGCTTCTTCGATGCGCTGCTCGCACTTCGACCACAGATTCCGCCATCGTATTGTGTATTGGACCCAGGTTTCGCCTGGCTTCACCCTGGCGTTAATTAGTGCGGTGATCGGGGTGCGCTCGCTAGCGCTGGCGAAACGCTGGGTGAACAGCAATTCCATCTATGTAAACGTTTTGACGGAGTCCTAGGGAAGCTCCGAGTACCATTCAAAAGCTGTCTCCGCTAAGTTGCCGACAAACTGGCGAAGTAGAAGTTTATCATCACCTCTAGTATTGCCGCAAAGAGCCCTGAACTGAGCGACATGCTGATGTGAATTCCCCGTCCCCTTATATACATGGAATTTAGGGATCGTATATCCCGGTGGGTACTTTATTTGGTCGTACCAACCCGGATAGGGTCGTGCAGTCTTAACAACCTGACCGGCCGCTTCATTCATCTGGTGAGCTCGTATCTGTTGAGCGATGTAATCATTGAGCATGGCTTTAGAGATGGTCTCCTCCTTGGCTGCTGAAAGAGCAGGCAGAGGATTCGATGTCTCTCCTCTATCATCTTCAATTATTACTGGAGGATCTTCAGCTGGAGGGTCTGGCTGGATCATCATGCCCACCATATCTTGGAACAGAAGGGACATTTGTTTTATATTGGCCGTTTGTTCCGCTGCTTCTCTATCCTTCTTTTCGAGGATTCTGCGGAGGAAGTCAGCATCGGTTTCCTGTTTATGGCGTTGCTCTGATGACGCCTCTGGTCTTTCTTTGGGCCCAGTGAGTGTGGCCATTTGCATTAACATTTCCTGAAGCTTTTGTTGCTGCTCCTGGGCTTTTGTTACGGATCGCGTGAGCGGTCAATGACCCGTAGAGATACGGATATCCTCTTTCCCGGATGCCATATAAACAGTGTGAACCACCATGCCCCCAGACTTGGGGCGTTTAGGTTCGGCGCCTTTGAGATTGGTCGTAGGGATCTTCTCCGGCCTTCTCCATTTGTGGGCGGTCGAAGTCGAGGGGACCGTTGCAGCGGGCACCCGAGTAGATGACATCTCCTACGGTATGACAGGATGGTCCTTTTCTTGCCAAACCTTTATCTTTTTCTGTCTGCAGGAGTAATCTGGATCAATCACCGAGTTTTGGACTTGACGCCAGACCTTGTAAACTTTAGAGGAGAGCCGCTGAGGGGGCTGCTCTGGCTTCGCCTTTGTGATCTTTTCAACAGGCGGGGGAGACTTTTTTAGTACGACAGTTGGCGAATTCCTGTGCACCATGTTAAGTAGTTCAAAGTTGTTCTCAGTTGAAACAGCAGCATCAATTTCCACCATTGGAGCCGGCAGAGTCAGTCCAGAAGGCGAATTTCCCCTAGCTTTCCTCACTCGGCGCCAGTGGTGACGTCGAGCATGTCGTGCGGCCGGGATCACCTCCACTGTTGGATTAGCTTTTCCATGCCCCCTGTTCTAATGAGAGTCTGTTGTTGGCGCCAGCCTATCAAAGACAGATGCTTGCTGAGAGGGAACGACCAATCTTGAAAAGGACGATTTTCGTGCAGGGGAAACAGCCTTCGTGACTTTGCGTGGAGTAGGAGCTAAAACGACCAGTCTTGTGAAGACCGAGCCCTTGGCCGGAGAAGCCGCCTTGGTGACTTCAGGAGTAGGAATGGCTATCCGCTTCGGGATAACGGCTTCTGGTACCGCGGGCTTCTTCACGGGCCCGTTGGAGCTTTGGCCTAGTCTGCTGAACACTGAGACGCTTGGTTTGGGCGACCCGTTAAGAGGGGCCGCAGCAGTGGTAAGCCGATCAAAGACCGACTTCTTTGGGGCTTCTTGCGATAGCAGCGGGGCATTGAAGCTCATCGGTAGGATCATGGTCCCAAAGAACAGCCCTGTGGTGGCTTGCGTCACCTGTTCCACCGGCATCGTAAAAGCTTGAGGCCCATAGGTCACTCCTCTGACAGGGACAGAGTGGGAGTTGTTGCAGTTAGTGCAGTTTGAAGCCATTGATCTTCTGTTTTTCTGCACGGAGCAAGACACCAAATCTTAGTACCTCGAATTCAGGGGCAACCATAGCAAACCACGATTTGTTCACGAAACACGACACGAAGTGTGGAGTGGAAAGAGGAAAAGGTCCCACCGGGTGTGCGAGAATCTGTTCTCCTCCGAACACAGAGACGTGACCGCGTAGGTCCTTCTTGCCTGAATTTGGGGGCAGATGTTATTTGGTGCTATCCGTCCACCTCTCCGAAGATGCCAAGTTGATTTATGGCATCATATATCGAAGGTTTAAATAGATGCGGCCGATGTAGCAGACTTCGTTAGATTCCCCCTCATTTGAGGGGTTTTTGATTGTGGGGACGCTCTTCCCTGCAGGCGCAAGCCCCTGCAGTTAATTACGCTACCGCATCGCGGTAATCACTTTCTCCTTCTCCAGATGGTCACTTCGTGCCGTGTGTGTTTGTATTGTTTTGGTTGCCCGTGGATTGTATACGGAGACTAATTTATTTTGTCGCCCGTAGGACGTGGATTAGTCCAAATCTGTATTTTCTTAGATTTGGGTTTGAGGGTTGGGTTTAAGGATATGTTAATCTCATTTGAGACTAAGTTCAATTTAAACGTTTGTTAAGAATACGTTAGTCTAATTTTTAGACTAAGATCAACTTAACGGGATCGTTTAAATCCAACAAAAGAGCATTTGGCCTCTGTTGTTTAGTTTAGGGACATTGTGGTCGATTACCAGTTTAGGGACATTACAGTCGATTACCAGTTTAAGGTCATGGTGATCCAATACCAGTTTAAGGACATAGTGGTCCAATACCAGTTCAAGGACATGGTGGTCCAGTACCAGTTTAAGGACATAGTGGTCCAAGGTTAAGGACATCGTGGTCCGTGGGTTTAAAAGGACCCCCACAGTCCGAGGTTAAGGACATCGTAGTCCGTGGGTTTAAAGGGACCCCACAGTCCGAGATTAAGGACATGTAGTCCGTGGGTTTAAAGGGACCCCACAGTCCGGTTTAAGGACATCATAGTCCGTGAAATGTATGGTTGTCGGGACCCGTTACCTCTCTAAAGACGTTGAAGGATTACAATGACATGTATCAGAGGGGTTCAGATACGTACCCTTGAACCGATGTGAATTGGTTGAAAGATCTGTAGTCCAATTTAGGGCTAAGATCTAAGTTGAGGACTTATGACCAATCTTGGGCTAAGTCCATTCAAGTTAAAATATTTAACATTTATTTTGGGCTGTTGAGCACTTGTTTGAGCTTGGCCCTTTTAACAATGCTGAGCATTGATTTGGATTTTAACAGTATTTCTGTCTTTTAGTGCTGAGCATTCATAATAGCTCTGAGGCTTATTAAAGAACAATTTATGTTCTGTCGGCGCCCACGTGAAGGACACGTGGTGCGCTTGGCGCTTTGCATCAGTTAAAAAGTGCAGTGCACTTCTGCTGAGTAGCACACACGTGAGTGACACGTGGATCGCTTGGCGCTCAACGCTAGATGATGAGCGCATTGCGCTAATTTATGAGCGCAGAGCGCTGGTTCATGAGCGCATTGCACTTCTAGTTTAGTGGCGCACACGTGAGTGACATGTGGCGCGCTTGGCGCTGAGCGCCAGCCCATGAGCGCAAAGCGCTAACTATTAATTGGCGCATGCGTGATTGACACGTAGCGCATTTGGCTCTGAGCACCAGTCTAAGAGCGCAGAAGCGCAGTTCAAGAGTGCAAAGCGCATCTGATCAATTTTATGATCTGAGAAACAATTTATGTTCTTTTAAAAGAGACTTTGTCTCAGGATTCTAAGAACAAAGTTCTTAGTTTATAGGTGATATTTCAATCTCTTTTGATGAAAGGCTTTGCCTTTATGGATCTGTGATCCTAAGAGAATTGAATAATTCTCTCCCCCTTTATAATGAGATGTTCATGATCTCAGAAAGACAATTTGTCTTATAGATCTATGATCTGTGAAAGAAGTAGTATTTCTTTGTTTTATGATGAGATCTTTTGATCTTTTTATAAAAGACCTTAGTCTTTGTAGATTTGTGATCTTTTAAGAAGAGAATTCTTCTTTTTAATTATGAGATTATTTCATCTCTTTGTTCATCATCATTCTTTTTACCTTGAAGAAAAAATCTTCTTTCTTGAGAGCTTGGCTCTTTTTTTTTCTTGAAATCTCCAAGCTTCTTGGGGGTTCCTCTATATAAGACTTGAAGTCTTGGGTCCTTTAAATAGGGGAGGCTGATTTGTTGAATCAGTTAAGGAGATTTTTTCTTCAATTGATTTGGGGAATTTCCCATCGTTGGATCTTTGATCCAAGGGCTTTTGATTTACAGAAGGTAGTCTTCTTGTTATTAATAAGATTGGGAAATCTTTCCAAACAGAATTTATTCTGTATTTTGGTGATTTTTTAATTACCATTGGATCATTGATCCAACGGTGCTCTGATTTACAGAGCACAATTTTGTTATTTGGAAAGATCTTGAGAAATCTTTCCTTAACAGAATTTAATTCTGATTAATTAATGATTTATCATTTATTATTAGATATTTGATCTGACGGTGGGGAGCTTTTAGTTCCAGCGCTAGCGCACCCGTGCTTTGCACGTGGTGCGCTGCTCAGAGCGCAGCGCACCTAGCGTTAGCTCACACGTGCCTTGCACGTGGTGAGCTGCTCAGAGCCCAGCGCACCTGGCACTAGCGCACATGTGCCTTGCACATGGTGCGCTGCTCAGAGCGCAGCGCACCTGGCGCTAGCATACACGTACCTTGCATGTAGTGCTCTGCCTAGGGCGCAGCGCACTGTGCGCTAGATCTGAAGCGTTGCTTCATTTTAAAATTTGAATTTTGAACAATGCTTTGCTCTGATTGGGGGAAACAGAGGGCTTTGATCCTTGGCGTCGTTGGGTAAGAATTTACCAGCCAAGGATGGACCGAGCAGGGTTGCTGCCCGGTTTCCTCTTGGTGAGGGTTTCGATCCCTGGCGTTGGTGGGTAGTTGATTACCACCCAGGGATAACCGACCAAGGTAGCTGCTCGGTTGCTTCTTGACGAGGGCTTTGATCCTTAGCGCGGGAGGGCATAGAGAGTCCTTCTAAGGATGGACCGAGCAGGGTTGCTGCCCGGTTGCCTCTTGGTGAGGGCTTTGATCCCTGGCGTCAGTGGGTAGGGAATTACCAGCCAGGGATAACCGAGCAGGGTTGCTACCCGGTTGCCTTTTGGTGATGGCTTTGATCCTTAGCGCGGGAGGGCATAGAGAGGCCTGCTAAGGATAGACCGAGCAGGTTTGTTGCCCGGTTGATTCTTGGTGAGGTCTTTGATCCCTGGCATCAGTGGGTAGGGAACTACCAGCCAGGAAAACCGAGTAGGGTTGCCGCCCGGTTGCCTCTTGGTGAGGGCTTTCATCCTTGGCACGGGAGGGCATAGAGAGGCCTGCTGAGGATGGGCCGAGTAGGGTTGCTGCCCGGTTGCCTCTTGGTGAGGGCTTTGATCCCTGGCGTCAGTGGGTAGGGAACTACCAGCCAGGGATAACCGAGCAGGGTTGCTGCCCGGTTGCCTCTTGGTGAAGGCTTTGATCCTTAGCGCGGGAGGGCATAGAGGGGCCTGCTAAGGATGGATCGAGCAGGGTTGCCTCCCGGTTGCCTCTTGGTGAGGGCTTTGATCCCTGGCGTCAGTGGGTAGGGAACTACCATCCAGGGATAACCGAGCAGGGTTGCTTCCTGGTTTCCTCTTGGTGAAGGCTTTGATCCTTAGCGTGGGAGGGCATAGAGAGGCCTGCAAAGAATGGACCGAGCGGGGTTGTTGTCCGGTTGCCTCTGTATACCGCCGAAAACAGAGACGAAACCGCGTAGGTCGTCTTGCCTGAATTTGGAGGCAGATGCTATTTGGATTTATCTGTCCACCTCTCCGAAGATGCCAAATTGATTTATGGCACCGTGTATCGGAAGTTTGGACGGATGCGGCCGTTGTAGCAGACTTCGTCAGATTCCCCCTCGTTGTGAGGGGTTTTTGATTGTGGGGACGCTCTTCCCTGCAGGCGCAAGCCCCTGCAGTTAATTACGTTACTGCATCGCGGTAACCACTTTCTCCTGCTCTATAAGGTCACTTCGTGTCGTGTGTGTTTGTTTTATTTTTGGTTGCCCGTGGATTGTATATGGAGACTAATTTGTGTTGTCGCCCGTAGGGCGTGGATTAGTCCAAATTCGTATCTTCTTAAATTTAGGTTTGGTTTGATTTAAGGATCATTAATTTCATTTTGGGATTAAGATCAACTTAAATATTTGTTAAAGATACGTTAATCCGGTATTGGACTAAGATCTACTTAATAAGATTTTTGAGATCATTTTTGATCCAAAGAAAGAGCATTTGGGCTCTATCATTTTTGTTTCAGGACATTGCAGTCCATTGGGTTTAAGGACATCATAGTCCATAGAGTTTAGTTTAGGAGCGTTGCGGTCCATTGGGTTTAAGGACATCATAGTCCATAAAGTTTAGTTTAGGGACGTTGCAGTCCATAGTTAGTTTAAGGACAATACGGTCCATGGTTAGTTTAAGAACATTACGGTCCATAGTTGTTGGTTGTCGGGACCCGCCGCCTTTCTGAAGACGTTGAAGAATTAGGACGACATATATCAGAGGTGTGTGGAGATGTACCCTTGAACCAATGTCGGTTGGGAGATATGTAGTCGGGTTTGGGACTAAGACCAATTAGAGAAATCGTGAGCGCATGGGCTTGGTTGATCTGAATTAGGGACTTGTGGTCAACATGGGCTCAGTCCACTCAGTTTTGAATAAAGTGTTGAACACTTGTTTGGGCTCGATCCCTTTTTATGTGCAACAATGCTAAGCATTGATATGGGCTCTGACTCTCACCCTATTTCTTTGTGTTTTTTTTATAGAGTGTTAAACACTCTTTGTGGCTTCAGGCTCTATGGGCAGAGCGCTTTATATTAGACAACGCCCACATGGGGGGCACGTGGGGCGCTTGGCGCTGGGCGCCAACCGCCGAGTGCAGAGCACTCTTTATTTTATTAGCGCCCACATGAGGGGTACGTGGGGCGCTCAGCGCTGGGCGCCAACCACTGAGTGTAGAGTACTCTTCATTTTATTAGCAGCGCCCACGTGAGGGGCACGCGGGGAACTTGGAGCTGGACGCCAAACACTGATTGCATAGCACTCTTCATTTTATTAGCAGCGCCCACGTGAGGGGCACATAGGGCGCTCCGCGCTGGGTGCCAACTACTGAGTGCAGAGCACTATTTATTTTATTAGCAGCGCCCACGTGAGGGGCACGTGGGGCGCTCAGCGTTGTTTTCTTCTTTGTGCATTTTTCTGAAGAATTTAATTCTTTGTTCTTCCCTGGATCTTCAATCCCTAAGAACGAATTCATCCCTGCGAGAATTAAATTCTTATTTGTGGGAGACTTGTCTCATGGATCTCAGATCCAGGAAAAGAACTATGTTCTTCTATAAGGGTAAAACCATTGGGTATGCAGATGAGATACTATGATCTCTTTTTGCCTTGAAGAGAGTTCTTGTTCCTTCTTTTCTCTTAAAGCTCTTTTTGCTTGCACTTCTTTTTTTTTTACTTGAAGCTTATGGGGGGTTCCTCTGTACAAGACTTGAAGTCTTGGGTTCTTTATATAGTGGAGGCACATTTGTTGATTCAGTTAAGGAAATCTTTCATTGAAAGATTTCTTAATTGATTTGGGGAATTTATCCACCGTTGGATCTTTGATCCAAGGACTTCTGTTTTACAGAAGTCATTTTTCTTGTTTTTTTTAACAAGATTGGGAAAATATTTTCCCATACAGAACTTATTCTGTGTCTTGGTGATTTTTGGTCACTATTGGATCTTTGATCCAACGGTAATCCTTCTTGTTTAGAAAGACTGGGAAGATATTTTCCCCTACAGAGCTTATTCTGTAGCTTGGTGATTTTTAATCACCATTGGATCTTTAATCCAACGGTGCTCTGATTTACAGAGTACAATATTTCTTGTTTAGAAAGATTTGAGGAGTATTTCCTCAATCAGAATTTAATTCTGTGCTCTGATGATTTATCATCTCCGTTGGATCTTTGATCCAAGGGTGGAGAACCTTTAGTTCTGGCACTGGTGCTCTCGTGCTTTGCACGTGAGGCACTGCCTCAGAGATTTTAACTCTTGGCGCCGGCGCTCTCGTGCCTTGCACGTGAAGCACTGCCTCAGAGTTTTTAACTCTGGGCGCTGGCGCTCTCGTGCTTTGCACGTGAGGCGCTGCCTCAATTCAAATTTTGAACAGAGCCCTGCTTTCTTATTGGGGGAAACAAATGCCCCCCACCGTTGCGCTCACGTGGTTCACACGTGAGTTCAGCGGTGGCAACCTTTCCACCGTTGGATCATCTTGGAAATTGGACCGTCTTCCAGCGCCTATAAGTAGGGCCTTTGGCCCTTGAGATGATTTCTGTTCATCTTCTTTCTTTCTTGTTTCTGAGAATTTAATTCTCCCTTCAGAGCTTAGATCTTTGCCCAAGAAAATTCCTTTTAGAGTTAGAACTCTGTCCAAATTTGGTATGGATCGAACCTATTAACAGAGCTTTGCTCTTCTCAGATCGTAGATCTTAAAATGGATTTATAGGGTTACTTAACCCATTAATTAGAACGCTGTTCATCTCTATGAAGAACTCTTAGAGTTCGTTTTGTAGATCTTAAAGATCTTGGAGTTTTTACTCTGCAAAAATCTTTGCTTTTTAGGGTTCTGATGGATTACTCCATCATTTTCACAGAGCATGGCTCTTAGAAATTTTGGGGAATTTTTATTCCCTTCATAATTAAATTTGACAAATGTAATTTCTGTTTGCAGAGCACTGCACTAGAGGGGGTTTAATTCCTTGGCCCAATAAGTTTCTCATTAAATGAGAATCTTTTTAGAATTTACTTCTTAATGATCGACTGTCTCATCAATGATGAGCTTTGTTAGTTGTATGTATGCCCTAGAGGCTAGTATTGTACAGATGATGTATATTATATTGGATGCTTGGACATATATAGAGAGGACTTTCTTGCTCGATATGATAGTATGCTATCTGGTTGCTCTTTATCTTAACATGTATACTTGTCTCTTTATACTGTCTTATAGTTACATGTTGGTAAAGCCCTTAGGATGTGTACTTGACTACCTAGGCTATGATGCGGATCATACTAGTGGGGACATGGTAGTCCAAAGGTACATCCTTCAAGATCCCTAGTCGTGGGTGTATCGAGACGGGGCATCGATATACCAGAGTAGACTAGCGTATACGCTTCTCGACCCATGAGATGGGCGATGGATGATCCCATATCCATTGGTGTTTGACATCAGAGATGGTATACGGGTGCTCAGTGGAGACTGGGTACACTGGACGGACTCGCCGAGAACTCCCAGATGGTATTATACCTCACGTCAAATGGCAGTTCTCTGGTGATACTTGTGCAGGTTAGTCTGTAGACCCGAGATCGTCATAGAGTCTCGTGTGATTCCCACTATGCTTTGATTTCCACCTTACCACGTCCATGAGGACGTGCAAAACGGTGGTTTTTGGGTACAGTCCCGAGTCACATGGAGGCAATGCGCGATAGGAGGAATTTCGTCTCTCCCGGCATTGGGGGTTGATGTTGCGCTGTGCTCGATTGGCCGTAACAGGGAAGTCCCTGGCCAGGGCTGATTATGAGATTTACTGGTAAGTGTTACAAGTAGTTTCTCGACCCGTTATGAGCCTCACATCGGCACGACTTATCGGTTATTGGGGTCTGACGTTTACCACCCCTAGACTTGATATGCGACATATCAAACGAGGAGACCGGACTGTACGGGAAGTGTTACCGGCAGGCTTTTACAGGAATTGGAGCGGGCTTGCTTGCTGATCTTCTGATCGCTCAATAACCGGGTAGCCGTTACGTCCAGCTAGTACCGCTGACGGCTTGTGGGTGCTTGATGTGATCATCATCTACTGCCGGCGTATTGACGAGTCTTTAGAGTCCTACATAGAGGTTTTATTGGCTCAGGCAAAACGAAATAGGAGCACGTATGTGATATGTGCGAGACCGAGAATAAATGCGTGTATGTGATACCGTATTCTATTCTCGCGACTTTTTTATATCGGTCGGTTATATATGATATAGCCGGGTTATCGAATCAAGTGTTGATTCGATAAGTCGATACAATGATTGTTAGCCGGTTATATGAGATATGACCGGATTATTAAGTCAAGTGTTGATTTAATAATTAAGTGTATAATTGTATATTAGATATACTAATTTACATTTACTAACACTTGTTCACTTTAGGGGTTTTCTCACTTTCACACATCTTTACTATATATATATACGATATATATATTAAAATGTTTTATATATTTGTATCATGGTTGTTGATACACTAGACATGGATGTGTAAGACTTACACCATTCTATTTTTAAATGGTGGTTTATATTTATCTAAAGTAATTACAAATTAGTGGAATTTTTTCATAAGCATAAAGCATGGAGAAGCTTGTGGATGCTTTGAAAAAGTCCACAAGTTTTGTTTTACTTTAGATTTTTATTGACCTAACCATTTACACTTAGCCATGGTTATGTCTCACCATGAGTTAGTATATGATACTCACTCACCATGGTTATGTAAGTCTACGCTAGCGTCCCGGCCGTCTACAGACGCCAAATGCGGAACAAAAACTTTTAAACTGGCGCTATCGTATACTTTAACCCGGATCTGCCATTATTGCTAAACTAACAAACTGTAAAGAGTGTAGAATGGTTATACCGAACGATCCGAGTCCTTCGTTCTTCAACCATCATCCCACGCTCCGTTGCGGCTGCTCCGATCTCGTCGATCGCCGATCTCCTCGTCGAGGTGGCACCACATGATCGGTTCTTTAAACGGGCTCCCGCCTCTGACTCGAGGCAACTCGATCGTCAAGTTTGCCAAAAGAGACGACCAAGAATGATGTAGAGAATGAGTAGATGACTTTGTCTCACTTCGTCCAAATCCGTGGACGATCGGTTAATGAAGTTGCCGTGGAAATCGGGTGATGGAATGAAATGAACTGTAAAATTCCATACACCCCGAATGCTATCATAATCTTTTCTAACCGAAATGAAACATCAAGTGAGAGTGTTAGAATGAGGAGAGAGAGAGGGCAAGCCATATATAGCAAGAGGGAGGTGACCGTAGGAGAAGGGGGTGACCTTAAGCTAAAAGCTTCTCACTTCAAAATATCTTAAGCAATCCAAAAGGAATTAATCACAAAGCATGAGTCATTAGGCTAGTCATCATCTAATAAATGCAACCAATTAGAACTTAACACCATTTAATCCTAGTCACCTCATCTAGAACCTTCTAGAAGAATCCACACTCATCTCAAGAAAAGATAAATCCGTCTTTAACCGAATGTTAAAAGACGGCTGATAGAAAACTGGAAACTGGCAACTTCCAACAGTGATCCTGAAACGAATTTCAGGACAACCCCGAAACTGTATAAATATACCCGCATTTGTATTACGACCGAATACAAATGCAACTGAGACAAAGATATTATACCTACTCAATATAATACTCGGATCCGGCTTAAACCAAAGCCGACCAGTATCATCTGTCCGAAAATCGACACGTGCGTAAACGCACGTGCATTTTCCGAACCCTGCCATAAAACCATACGGCCTCTACAACGTTTCGCCCGAACTTGGGAAACTGTCTGTGGGGGACTCTAATGACTCGTCAGCACCCTGGCAGTGGGTTTAACCACAAACCGTCAGCGGCAGTAGCTATGCGTAACGGCTGCCCATGGACTGACCTCAAGGGTGGCCGAGGAGCGAACTCAAGGGAGACCGATGAGCGAACTCCTCCGAAAACCCTACTGAGCCTAACAGTGATAATGTATATACAGTCCGGTCCGTTCGTCAATGAGTATCGCATATCCGCCTAGAGGGCTAGTAACGTCAGACCCCCTTTAGCAGTATAAGTCGTGTCGGAGTGTAGCCCAGAACGCCCTGAGATACTACTGGAATACCTACCAGTAAATCTCCTGCCTCGGCCGAGGGCTTTGCGTAATGGCTCTCCTAGACACAGCACGATCTCGCCCCCAATACCGGGAGAGACGAATCCCCTGCCGATCCGCTCACGTGCCTCCATATGGCTCGGGACTGTACCCAAAAGCTACCTGTTTGCACGACTCCTTTGAGCCGTGGTAGGGTAGAAATCAAAGCACAGTGGGAACTCACACGAGACAAATGACGACCTCAGGTCGATGAACTAACCTGTACACATGTCACCAGGGAACTGCTATCTGACGATAGGTATAGTACTAACTAGCAGATTCCCGGCGAGTCCTGTCCGGTGTACTCATAACCCAATGAGCACCTGTATACATCTTAGGTGATCCAACTGACACCAGTGGCTTGTGAGACCGGCCACCGCCCCTCGTCGGGGTCTCGACTGTACACACTAGTCTACTCCGGAGTATCGATGCCCTGTCTCGAAACTCCCATGACTAGGGACTACAATTAAGGATATGCATATAAACTACCCAACTCTCACGTATATGATCGCCCTCATACTGTTGGTAGTAAAGCAAGATCCTAAGGGCTCTATCAAAGTGTAACATGCAATCAGTCACCTGAACATGTACACGACTGATAAAGTCAAACCAGATAGCATATTATCATTTCGAGTAAGACTGTCCTACCGGGATAGGTCCTCCGCAATCATTGCAATCATGTACCTGCGATCCAATAATTGACTATGAGGGCATTATCTCCAACAATCTCCCACTTGCACTCAAGGCTAATATTGCGATGTCGACTACTCACAGCCCGTGTGAAACCGAACATCCGACTCCTCTACTAATCAGTTTCACAAAGCCCGTTTGTAAAACTATTGTGTTCGAAAAATAGCCTCGGTGAGTGGATCCGCCTAGAAGTTTCTTTCTGTATCTCTCTTAATCTCAAGTTCGCGGAGAAAGCCATCTCCCGAATTGAGTAGTACCTGTCTTAGAATATGTCTGGATATCTGATGGGACCTTAGTTCATAAATGAACTCCATATCCAAACTTCTTAGACTGTATGGATCACTGAACCTAATCAGTATCCGGCACCATGCCACCCACAGCATCCTCTGGAACCACCTGTCCATAATACTGTCCCTCGTCAGAGGGAAAACTAAAACTCTGACAAACACTCTGTCATCCATGTCACCTTTGAAGCCTGGAATGATAACCGTCTCCCGAAAGAGGCTGCCGTTATCAAATCCATAGAACATGTACTAATGTTCTAAAACCGCTTCCTTATGTTTCTCCAGGATTGGATTAATACAAACTTATTGCATCTAGTGCAAAACCAACATTTGGTGTGGTACTTGACATCACATGATTGACTCAATTGCCTAAGCAAGTGATCTGCCAATCATGCACATCCCTCTCCCCTTTAGTCTATACGACACCTTTAGAAAGGGTGACTCCATCACCTGCAGGTACTCTACCATGCTAGGAGTCAACTATTCTAAAAACCATTAGAATATCTGTCAAAGTACCCACATTGGGAAACTACCCAAATCCATATCTAAAGCCATAGATCCAGAAACCAGAATGTCAAATATTATATCCATATCCTGTCTGGAGAAACAACTGTGTGACGACCACAGTCCAACCGATCGTAGTATAGGAATTTTACTTCCTACTTTGTGTATGTCATCCATATACCATGACATCACACCCTACTACCTTCTTAACTGATCCATCCCCTATTCTGATTGAAGTCAAACCCATGACTGTCATATCAAAATTAGATGATCTATCTCCGCTATAACTGCTCAAGTCTATAAATAGACATAAGCTACTTGCCCACCATACTTCCGTTGCTCCCACTGACTACGACAACCCTCCTACCGGGTCTCATATCCTGGAACAACAGTAGTGTCAAGTCTGGGTAGATAAGAACCTCCCTGTCACCGTCCTTGAGACTACCGAAGTACCTCTCGGGTGTCTGAGGTTACCTACCATACCTGCGGAGTGGCTATTGGAAATGTCAAACCTGATTGAATGTATAGGTCCTATTAAATTTTTTTCCGTAATCGTTCGCGGTTCTGGAATCACTTCCAGTTCTACCATACTCCCACTTCTGTTTTCTGAAAAAGATCCATTTTTACTAAAACTGTGGCGAGTCAAGAACAATATCACTATTGATCTTCTAAATGGTAGAATATCAACCCTCGTCATAGCCAGGGTCAACCCACAAACAGCCATTACAGAAACGTGCCCTGGGTTATCCAGTGTCTGGTTTTAATCATAAGCTGGACAACTCCCCGTACCTTAATTTCTTCTAAGGTACGAACTATTCTATATCCAATATAGAAACTTTGGCACTTATTTAATTGGAACTAAGATTCAATCCATGCAGCTGTCTCCGGTGCATATCAACTTAATGGAAAAAGGTTAATCAGCATTACTCAACTTAGGAATCCATCCAATTATGAGTAACCTGAAAGAGAAACACGTTTCTCAAAACCATCACTATCATCTGAATACCAATCACAAGAATCTACATCTTCGATCTCTTTGAAGAATCCCGATACTTGTGATACCTGGTTCTCTACTTTATTCTTATACCCATAACTTCTCAAAACTTAGACCTTGTATTTCTACGAAACACTTGTCTAAATACTAGAGAAGTTATAAGTAAACAGAACATAGTACGAGGACCTACCCCTTTGTCCTGATGGACACTGGACAACATACAATACTCTGTATAAGTCCGCTGAGTTGAACAACTCAAAACCTGTGCGTCGTAGGTAGAAAACTGTACCCTGGCGATTTCCTCAAATATCACCAATCGCAACGAATTCCGATATAATGAGGATGATCACCTAATTCCCAATATCTTACTCCCACTCATCATCTGTAAAACCATACAGATATGAGAATGAAACCTGGTAAATACATACCCTTGGAGTAAGTGTCTAATCGGGAAAACAGTTTTTCTTTAACAATGCACTGAAACATGAAAATGTTTCGTAGGGGTATCCTGGTATTCATAGCAATGCCTCTTCCATAATCTAATTCATGACTTCAACCGTATATTTTATTGCCATCTCTCCAAATCCCTTTATTTGTCTTTAGTCGTTACCTTCTGTACACCATCGTTAGGCTAACTGGTTTTCTTCCTTCCCTACCGTTCGGCACTAGCCTATGGTTTGGAAGAAGACTATCCAGTAAGCATAATAGGTGTACCCTCCTAAACCAAGGAGTACTCGCAACTCGAGAGAAGGTGACGATAAAAGACAACTGAATAATACCTTATTCTTTTAAAGATGAAATAGGAGCGGCGATGAAGTACGCGGTTTTGGTCGTGAATGATATCAGTCGCAATTTACTTTGCCCTCTTTCTAATCCCTTTATTTTATCTTTACATATTACCTTCTGCACACCCTACTTAGGCTAATTGGTTTTCTTCATTCCCTACCTTTCGGCACCAGCCTATGGTTTGGAATAAGACTATCCAATAGGCGTAATAGGTGTACTCTCCTAAACCAAGGAGCTCTCGCAACCTGAGAGAAGGTGATAATAAAAGACAACTGAATAAACCAATTCTATTTCTCCTGAATCTTGATCCATCCTCGAAGAAGTCCCTTCGAGTTCGTATATAACCATACGATGGCTCTATCCAATGAAAGTGGATATCCGTAGTAATACGGGTGTTCTGAGAAATTCAAAGGGTAAAAGAAGGAGTGGCAATGACTTATGCAACTCAGACAATCCAAAAGCCAGTATTTTAAGAAGGTTCGGTCAACCTGGTCACTGAGTCATAGTCTAGGGTCGGTCAAAGGTCGCTGCCAAAGAGAGAGAGAGAAAAGAAACACTCTGCGTGCACTCTATCCTAGATCAGAATGATCATCATTTTATCTAATCCGGAAACCTCCCACTGTCCTGTCAAATTCTCCTCCAAACCTAAAGAAGAATCAATCGGGGTCACCCGAAGAGTAAACCAACTCATCAGTGGGAATCAGGATCCAACTCTCATCGCATGATAACGTGATGGAATGCATCCACGTTACTCATACTCCAGATGGTATGCGCATACTTGGCAAGTTTCAGTTTCTTTAGAAACTCCTGATATAGTTTTTGCCCCATGCTCTTATGATCCTGACTAAGGGCCAGCAAATCATAAGTCACATGTCAAGTTCTGCCCGTCATTATCTTGTTAATTTGAACCCACCCGTACTCGCCCTTGACTAAGGGCCAACAAGGCTGTACGACTGTCCCAAACCAACTCATCTATCTATGCAACATGTGAACACCCCAGCAGCTACCAATCACTATGTCCTAGCTAAGGGCTAGACCAACATAGCTTGAATACTACTGACCATCCATATGAAATGACGGAGGGCTACGGCTGATTTTTGGCGAAAAACCTTTAGCGTAGTGAACTTGATATCGCTGAAGGAACCTGATAGCTTTTTAAAATATAGTGGCGAAAACCTTTTGCTAAAGAGGTCACTCCCGGTAAAGGGATCTCGGCTCTTTCCTCGTGGAATGAGGTGCAGGATATTCCACTGAATACCGCTATGCAAAGCAACTTGTAATCGACTATAGTGAAGTTATTACTCTGACGCAAACTTCTGTCCAAGGGGTCGGTCCCGGTGAAGGGATATCAGCCCTTGCCTCGTCGAATGAGGTGCAGGATATTCCACTGAATACCTCTATGCATAACAAAAGGAAACATCTTTGCAATAACACTTTTTAAATTGTTCCAACAACTGAAACAGGTTTGTTATACTTTGCGTTGATCAGAATCAACGCAGTCCCATCATTCAATCACACCAGAAAAGAACGAAAATAAAATGTACGTATATGCCATCCGCATTCGTCACTGGGTCCCGTCACAACCCGTTAGGTTACTTAACTAACGACAGAGCGGGGACTGGACTAGCGCGGGTGTAAAACATATACAACATCTAATAGTATATAAACCAATATACATAATCGCTCCAGGCGTGATAGTATGCAACATTACAGAAAAGTAATAAGCATCACAGAACAATACAGATAATCTGGGATCCCCGAGTTTCACAGAGCCGCTGCTGAAACTCGACGTTCCCCTGTCGTGTGGATAGCCTGTGCAATGAAACCTAGACCCCTACGGGTGCGGCAAGTTACCCGCCAAAACCTGAAGCGAGGCAGTCCCCCACAGCATAGTGAATGGAACACCCGGCACTTCACGGAATCCGGTAAATTGAGCACCCCTCCTTGGGTCAACCTGTACCCCTTACGAGTGCGGCGAATAGTCTGCCAATTCTGAAGTGGGGCCCCTCTGCCTCTCAAAGCCATGAGATGCGGACCCATTGCTTTCCCGAACCCGGCTATCCGTGCACTCCGTCGCGGGGTAAAACCTAGTACAGTAATGAAAAATAGTACAATAGGTACATCGACCGCAACCTGGTCGTGCCCCAAAAGAATATAATACAACAGACAGTGACGGCTGTCCACAAGTTGGACGCTCGCCCCGCAATATCAAATGTACAAATAAACTCAAACTGTACTACCATTGCACACTGCTATCCACCACGACAAATCCGCAACAATACAGCACAACACAGAACATCAACGCGAATATCACGTTCGCAAACCCGTCTAAAAGAACTATAGCAATCAGACGCGGTTTACCGATCAAATGACATTCCCGGTCGGAGATATAATGTAAGCACTGTAAACTAACGTGTTTAAATTTCGATCGACCAAAGACCAAATATCAAAAAGTGGGCCCCACTGCTTACTGGTGAACAGTAACAAAATCTGGGCGCAAATGATATATACCAAAAATCACAAAATCCCAAATAAAGCCAACTGAGAAAAATTGGTGCACTGTTCCCTCTGAAGCGCGGCGGTTCCGCGGTCAAACCCTAGGTTTGACCGCGGAAGCGCGGCGCTTTAGTGGGATCACGTGACCGTTTTTTTCTCAGATGTCTTAGAAAACCCTGCACTGATTTTTAAGATATACAGAAATCAATTTTGACACCGTTTAAAATTAACAGAAACTGTCGGGCATGGATTTTATAGTTTTTAGTTTTCCGGTCGGATCGATGTTTTAAACACGTTGGCACAAGTTAGTATAGCAAAATGGTTAGGCTCTGATACCACTGTAAGTCTACGCTAGCGCCCCGGCCGTCTACAGACGCCAAATGCGGAACAAAAACTTTTAAACTGGCGCTATCGTATACTTTAACCCGGATCTGCCATTATTGCTAAACTAACAAACTGTAAAGAGTGTAGAATGGTTATACCGAACGATCCGAGTCCTTCGTTCTTCAACCATCATCCCACGCTCCATTGCGGCTGCTCCGATCTCGTCGATCGCCGATCTCCTCGTCGAGGTGGCACCACATGATCGGTTCTTTAAACGGGCTCCCGCCTCTGACTCGAGGCAACTCGATCGTCAAGTTTGCCAAAAGAGACGACCAAGAATGATGTAGAGAATGAGTAGATGACTTTGTCTCACTTCGTCCAAATCCATGGACGATCGGTTAATGAAGTTGCCATGGAAATCGGGTGATGGAATGAAATGAACTGTAAAATTCCATACACCCCGAATGCTATCATAATCTTTTCTAACCGAAATGAAACATCAAGTGAGAGTGTTAGAATGAGGAGAGAGAGAGGGCAAGCCATATATAGCAAGAGGGAGGTGACCGTAGGAGAAGGGGGTGACCTTAAGCTAAAAGCTTCTCACTTCAAAATATCTTAAGCAATCCAAAAGGAATTAATCACAAAGCATGAGTCATTAGGCTAGTCATCATCTAATAAATGCAACCAATTAGAACTTAACACCATTTAATCCTAGTCACCTCATCTAGAACCTTCTAGAAGAATCCACACTCATCTCAAGAAAAGACAAATCCGTCTTTAACCGAATGTTAAAAGACGGCTGATAGAAAACTGGAAACTGGCAACTTCCAACAGTGATCCTGAAACGAATTTCAGGACAACCCCGAAACTGTATAAATATACCCGCATTTGTATTACGACCGAATACAAATGCAACTGAGACAAAGATATTATACCTACTCAATATAATACTCGGATCCGGCTTAAACCAAAGCCGACCAGTATCATCTGTCCGAAAATCGACACGTGCGTAAACGCACGTGCATTTTCCGAACCCTGCCATAAAACCATACGGCCTCTACAACGTTTCGCCCGAACTTGGGAAACTGTCTGTGGGGGACTCTAATGACTCGTCAGCACCCTGGCAGTGGGTTTAACCACAAACCGTCAGCGGCACTAGCTATGCGTAACGGCTGCCCATGGACTGACCTCAAGGGTGGCCAAGGAGCGAACTCAAGGGAGACCGATGAGCGAACTCCTCCGAAAATCCTACTGAGCCTAACAGTGACAATGTATATACAGTCCGGTCCGTTCGTCAATGAGTATCGCATATCCGCCTAGAGGGCTAGTAACGTCAGACACCCTTTAGCAGTATAAGTCGTGTCGGAGTGTAGCCCAGAACGCCCTGAGATACTACTGGAATACCTACCAGTAAATCTCCTGCCTCGGCCGAGGGCTTTGCGTAATGGCTCTCCTAGACACAGCATGATCTCGCCCCCAATACCGGGAGAGACGAATCCCCTGCCGATCCGCTCATGTGCCTCCATATGGCTCTGGACTGTACCCAAAAGCTACCTGTTTGCACGACTCCTTTGAGCCGTGGTAGGGTAGAAATCAAAGCACAGTGGGAACTCACACGAGACAAATGACGACCTCAGGTCGATGAACTAACCTGTACACATGTCACCAGGGAACTGCTATCTGACGATAGGTATAGTACTAACTAGCAGATTCCCGGCGAGTCCTGTCCGGTGTACTCATAACCCAATGAGCACCTGTATACATCTTAGGTGATCCAACTGACACCAGTGGCTTGTGAGACCGGCCACCGCCCCTCGTCGGGGTCTCGACTGTACACACTAGTCTACTCCGGAGTATCGATGCCCTGTCTCGAAACTCCCACGACTAGGGACTACAATTAAGGATATGCATATAAACTACCCAACTCTCACGTATATGATCGCCCTCATACTGTTGGTAGTAAAGCAAGATCCTAAGGGCTCTATCAAAGTGTAACATGCAATCAGTCACCTGAACATGTACACGACTGATAAAGTCAAACCAGATAGCATATTATCATTTCGAGTAAGACTGTCCTACCGGGATAGGTCCTCCGCAATCATTGCAATCACGTACCTGCGATCCAATAATTGACTATGAGGGCACTATCTCCAACAGGTTAGCCTTCTCACTTGATCATTATCCTCTTCACTTTCTTTTGTTCATCATCTTCTTCATTGAACAAAAGGAAAAAGCAAGCTAGGGTTTGATCCAAAGTAAGAATCCTTGTGAGAAACAAAATTCTAAAGAGAACCCACTTCCTATTTCTCCATCCTATACTAGACTAGCCCTTTAGTATAGGGTGTTTGCTTCACTAATTCTCAAGTTAGTGAAGTAGGAGCTTGAGTTGGAATTCCCTCGACGTAGATCATCTTCGGCCTCGGAGACTTCAAGCAAGGTCGCATCCTTCGCGTCGTGAAGCCATGCAAGAGCCCGGGAGAACCTTGATCGCAGCGAAGGGACTTCCACAAGGAGCAAATGAAGTGGAGGACCGATCTACAAAGGTTGTATATCGCGTTCCCTTTAGTGTAAAGTTGTTTACTTGCCATTTGTTTCGCCTAAACTCTAGTTAACGATCTTGCTTAGGGTTGTGCGGCACATAAAAATTTAATTTTGGCATGGTCGAAGCCTTGTAGAGCCTTGTTGGTGTGCCTAGTAACCCCTCAGTGGTATCAGAGCCTAGCTAGAGTATTAGGCGATATTTTAACGAAGTTAAAACTCCAAACGAACCCGAATACGACAAAACGACCCCCTCTCTGGACAATTTTCAGAATCTGGGATTTTTGTGAATTAAAAATATCTTAAAAAAACAGCTGGGTTTTACAAGAATTATTGTGCAAAACGAGGACGTGAATCGAACAGTTGACCGCGGTTCCGCGGTAAATCCCTGCTTGTGCCGAGGAACCGCGGCAGTATGGTGACCGTTGGATCCTATGTTTGCACAGTAATTCTAGATTCTGCGATTGTAATTTTTTGGGTATTTTTAACTTGACTCAAGTGTTGAGTATTCAGGGGTTCATTTTGTAATCGTCGATTCGATCGGAGAATTTAATTTTGTTTTGTTATTCCGGATAATTTAGAAAGTATTAAAATGTTCGAACGGATATCCTTAACTCAATTTTTCCCGGCACGAAAAACATTCAAGTGTTGAATTTTTCTCGGGTTTAAATCTTTCGGAAATACGCACATCTGACGCGATGGACCCTGTAGAAGATAACAAACCTTAACTCGATTATGTGACCATCTTGAACTGCCCTTTGAACCTTTGGGTTTGGGGCTGTACGGCGTGCCACATGTGAGGCGTTGGCTTGACCCTTCTACGGCTGGACCGTTGCCACTGTGACGCATTCTGGAATTTTTGAACTCCGCTCAAGTGTTGAGCTATTTAGGAAATCTTGGGTATTTGATTATTCGATCGGAAAGTTTAATACTGTCTATTTATCTGGAATGTGATACAATATGTGGAATTTATACAGTTAGGCATGAAATGCGAAATATGTGATATTTCGGATTTACGATGTCTAAAGAGATTGTGGATTCTAAATATTGTAGTTTTACACTTTCTTTTCTGCGACCGTAAGTGTAATATGTGATATCGCCGGTTTCATTGCTATATGTCAATGACAATTGGGATGCGCATATTTACTTACGTTGATGATATGTGATGTTCTGTGTTGCTGGATATGTTATATTGGATCGTCGCGTTCTGAATAGCCGGGGGGGTTTATGTGAGATGAGAGTTTTTATTTTTCATTCATGTAGAATATAAATGTATGTAATATTCTTTTATTGGGGCACTTCCGGGATGAGGTCGTTGTCACCATTTGTATATTATTTAATTTTCCGCACTAGGATAGACCCAAGGAGGGGAGCACAAGTAACCGGGTTCTAGAGTCCAGTGGGAGACCAACTCGAGGAGTCGAGTCCGGGTCTCCAAACCCTAGAATTGGTAGGGTTGCTTGCCGCTTTCGTAGGGGTCTAGGGGTGTGGGTTTGGCTATTCGTCGCGACCGTGGAATCCGTGTTTTATAGAGGCTCAAAATAAAACACGGACGCCCTAGTATATCCAATGTTTCATATATTTCTTCTGCTGCAATATCTATGATGTGATCGTTTGATGTTCTGTGATAAATACTGTATATAGTATATATAATATATTATATAGGCGTTACTTATGTTTTACACCCGCGCTAGCCCTGCCTTGCTCTGCCATTAGTTACCTAACCTAACGGTGCACGAGGGGACATCGAGGCGAATACGGATGGCATAAGTGTACGTCGTATTTATCTATGATGTTTAGGTGACTTAAATGATGGGACTTCATTAATGTGATTAATGAAAGAAAAGAAACTTAAAAGATGTTGTAGAATCAAATTTTAATAAAAAAGGGTAGCTACAGTTTTGCTTTGCATAGCGGTATATATGATATACCCTGCACCTTATTCAATGAGGAAAGAGCCGAGATCCCTTCACCGGGAGCGACCTCTTTAGCAAAACTGGCAGATGCTACAACACTCGGTTTGACTTTTGACTGCTTTTTGAGTTTTGCTTTGCATAGTGATGTATATGATATATCCTGCACCTTATTCCATAAGGAAAGAGCCGAGATCCCTTCACCGGGAGCGACCTCTTTAGCAAAACTAATAAAAGCCTCAAAATCACTCCATTTCAAAATTCATATGATTCTACGACGATATCAAGTTCATTACGCAATAGGTTTTCAGAAAAACCTGTCGTAGCCCTCCGTCATTTCAGATAAGAACTGTTTAGTATTCATGCTGCGTTTGTTGGCCTTTGTCAAGACGTAGTGTGCGGTAGCTAAATGGTGCTTATCTGTTTATGCATATGATGCAGATTGTTTTGGGGGTAGTCGTACGACCTTGTTGGCCTTTGTCAAGGGTCGTGCGGGTGAGTTTGATTCAATCAAGAAATGACGGGTTGAACTTGACTAACATCCTATGGTTTGTTGGCCTTTGTCAAGGTCATAGGGGTTAGGGGCAAAAGATTATCGGGAATTTCAAGTGTTGAGATTTGCAATGAGATTCCTTCCCGTCTATGAGATAGTTGGATCCCGATACCCACTGCGAGTAATTGTTACTCCCGGGAGAGTTTTACACAGGACAATTAGCCGATCAAGTAGGTGTATAGAAAGGTGTCAACGGGGTTACGCCTCTGGGAAAACGAGGTTTACTTTAATTAGGTCCGTGCGAAAGCATGGGGAACCTCCCTCAAAGTACCGACACTGGCCTGGCTGAAAGATTGGCGAAGTTGTAGGGTGTAATTAATCCCGGCTAGTCTTTCCTTTTAGGGTTTGAAGGAAGATTTGATAAAAACAGTGGGAGTCATCCTGATTAGATAAGATAATAACCAATCTGATCTTGCAAGAGCATACGCTAAAGTGTTTTCTTCTCTCTCTCTCTCCAGGTAGCGACCATATCATGCCTTAATAAAGATAATAATATGGATGTATTGACCGAACCCGCATGTTATACTGTGCTGGGGAACGTTGGTTCCGTTCTTTCTTATAAGAGTTATAAGACTGATCAGGATATAGGGGAATACCAAGATTCCCATGCCACCCGTATGAAGAAAGTACATATTGATACATTTTCTGTAAGTGCACGGCGGCGCCCCGGCCGTCGATCCGACGGCCAAACGCGGAAACGGTGATAAACTTAAATTTTGCGGACTTAGCAAACCGGCACCACCGCGCACTAAACCCCGGATCGTGCCATTAAACTAGTCTAAGCTATCTAGAGAGGGGGTAGAGAAGTATACCATACGATCCGAGTCCTCCGGTCTTCATCTCCACTCCGATCTCCTCGCGGGATCTCCGTCCGTCTCCTCCTCGTCGGAAAGGGCACCACGAAGCCGGGTACTTTTACGGGCTCCCACCTCAATACCGAGGCAACTCGCGCATGAAGCCGGCTACTCGACATGCTCAAGATATGCTGTAGGGAGTGTAATGTAGAATGTATGTCTCACTTTGGGGTTGGTTGCCATTTGAAGAGGATGGAGGAAACAAAGATAAGAAAAATGGTGCTTGCATTTTTCTTGGCATGGAATGAGATCAAGAATGAAAACCTCTCTCAAAGATGAAGCTCTCTCTTCTTCTCTTTTCTTCTTCTCACTTTTCTTTTTCAACCATGATAATAATCTCTCTCTCTTTGAAATGGTGGAGGAAAAACCATATGAAGCAAGAAGGGAGGTGAGTGTAGTAAAAGGAGGAGGGTGACCACATCCAAAAACATAATCATCACTAAACTCAAATCAAACCTCACTTCATTTCTAATCTCATCAAATCATGAAAAGCAAAGATGCTTATCATATCAACCCTTATGCAAATAAGTCCCCCACAAATTGTTATTTGCAAAACTGCAAATAACCCCCTCCATCGGAAAAGTCCGGCCGGGAAAGAACAAAGAAAAACCGGCCGGAACGGAATGCAAACTGGCAACTCCAGAAAACTGGTCCCGTAATAAATTACAGGAAAACCCCCATACTGTGCATACACACCCGCATCTGTATTCCGACCGGATACAAATGCAAAGAGACAAAATCTACACTGTACTAAACTAGGACCGGCTTAAACCAAAGCCGGCTAGTAAAATCCGTCCGATCTTGATTCGTGCAATACCGCACGTACCTGATCGAACCTTGCCATATTACTATACGGCTACTAGTACAAACTGTCCGATCCTGATCCGTGCAATACCGCACGTATCTGATCGGACCCTGCCATATCTCCATACGGCCTCTACAGCGTTTCGCCCGAAAGCTTGAGTAACTGAAAGTGTGGTGGACTCTAAAGACTCGTCAATACTATGGCTGTGGATTTAACCACTAGCACGTCAGAGGTATAAGCCAATACGTGACGGGCCACCAGCTATTGACTAAAAGGGACGTCGATGAGGAAGCTCACCCCGACACCCAACTGAGCCTGTCAGTGACAATATCCGTACAGTCCGGTCCGTTCGTCTATGAGCATCGCATGGCGGGCCTAGGGGGTTGGTAAAAGTCAGACCCCCAAAAGCGGTACAAGTCGTGTCGGAGTGTAGCCCAGAACACCCTGAGATACTACTGGAATACCTACCAGTAAATCTCCTGCCTTGGCCAAGGTCTTCGTGTAATGGCTCTCCTAGACACAGCGCGACCTCACCCCCAATACCGGGAGAGACGAACCCCCGAAGATCCGCTCACTGCCTCCATGTGGCTCGGGACTGTACCCAACTAAAACCTGTTTGCACGACTCCTTTGAGCCGTGGTAGGGTAGTAATCAAAGTACAGTGGGAACTCACACGAGACAAATGACGATCCCCAGGTCGATGAACTAACCTGTACACTTGTCACCAGGGAACTGCTATCTGACGTCAGGTATAAGACCAACTAGCATGTTCCCGGCGAGTCCTGTCCGGTGTACTCATAACCCAATGAGCACCTGTATACATCTTAGGTGATCCAACTGACACCAGTGGCTTGTGAGACCGGCCACCGCCCCTCGTCGGGGTCTCGACTGTATACACTAGTCTACTCTGGAGTATCGATGCCCTGTCTCGAAACTCCTACGACTAGGGACCTTTTAAGGATGTGCTTGTAGACCCCCAGCTCCCACTTATATGATCGCCCTCATACTGCTGGTGGTCAAGCAAGAATCCTAGGGGCTCTATCAGCGTGTAATAGTAACCTGTCAGGTCACCTAAAGCAGTACACGATGATAAAGGTAAACCAGATAGCATACTATCATCTCGAGTAAGACTGTCCTACCGGGATAGGTCATCCCTCAATCATTGCAATCACGTGCCTGTGATCCAATAATTGACTCTGAGGGCACTATCTCCAACAATCTCCCACTTGCACTCAAGGCTAATTATTGCGATGTCGCATACTCACAGCCTGTGCGATACCGAACACCCAACTCCCCTACTAGTCAGTCTCACAAAACCCGTTTGTGAAACTATTGCGTTCGAGGAATAGCCTCAGTGAGTGGATCCGCCTTGATGTTTCTTTCTATGTCTCTCTATAACTCAAGTTCGCGGAGAAAACCGTCTCCCGAAATGAGCAATACCTGTCTTAGAATGTCTGGATGTCTGATGGGACCGAGCTCATAAATGAACTCCAAATCCAAACTTCTTAGACTGTATCGTCAACTGAACTTAATCAGTATCCTGCGCCATGCCACCCTCAGTATTCCCTTGGACCATCTGTCCAAAATACTGCCCCTCATCAGAGGGATAACTATAACTCTGACAACCTCCTTGTCGTCCATGTCACCTTGGAAGCCTGGAATGATAACTGTTTCCCGAATGGGGCTTTCGTTATCATATCCCTAGAACAGGCACTTATGTTCTAAAACTGCTTCCGACTGTTCCTCCAGGATTGGATCAATATCAACTTATTGCATCTAGTGCAAGAACAACATCTGGTGTGGTACTTGACATCTCATGATTGACTCAAGTGCCTAAGCAAGTGATCTGCCAATCATGCACATCCCTCTCTACTTTAGTCTATAAGACACCTTCAGAGAGGGTGACTCCATCACCTGCAGGTACACTACCGTGCCAGGAGTCATCCATTCTAAATACTCATAGAATGCTGTCAAGATACCCAGATTGGGAAACCACCCAAATCTAGATCTAAACCATAGATCTAGTAACCAACATGTTTGATATAATATCCAAATCCCATGTGGAGAAACCACTGTGTGACGACCAAAGTATAACCGATCATAGTATAGGAATATCACTTCCTACTACCTTCTCAACAGATCCATCCCCTATTCTGATGACGTCAAACCTATGACTGTCACATCAGAAATAGATGATCTATCTCCGCTATATCTGCTTTAGTCTATAAATAGACATAAGTTACCTGTCCACCAATGCTTCTGCTGCTCCCACTGACTACGAAAACCCTCTGGCAGAGTCATATACACGTACACTTCTGAAGCGAGTTCAGAACGACGCTATACTCATCCTCCTGCCGGGTCTCGTAACCTGGAACAACAGCAATGGTAATTGTGGGTAAACAAGAACTTCCCTGTCACCGTCCTTGAGGCTACCGGAGTACCTCTCGGGTGCCTGAAGTTACCCACCTTATCTGCGGAGTGGCCAATGGAATGTCAAATCAGATTGAATCTTTAGGTTCCTTATCAAATCTTCAGTAATCGTTTGCGGTTCTGGAATTACTTCCAGTTCTACCATACTCCCACTACTGTTTTCTGAAAAAATCCATTTTTAATAAAACTGTGGCGAGTCTAGAACAATATTGCTATTGTTCATGCAGATGGTAGAAAGTCAACCCGCGTCATAGCCTGGGTCAACCCACAAACAGCCATTACAGAAACGTGCCTTGAGTTGTCCAGTGTCTGGTTTTAAGCATAAGCCGGACAACTCCCCGTACCTTAACAACGTTAAGATATGAACTGTTCTACATCCAATATAGAACCAGAGGCACTGATTTAATTTAACCAGATTCAAATCATGCAGCTGTCTCCAGTGCATGTCAACTAAATGGAAGGAGGCCGATCAGCGTTACTCAACTTAGGAATGCTTCCAATTATGAGTAACCCGAAAGGGAAGCAATTTCTCTTTATCATTACTATCAACTGAATACCATACACAAGTATCTACACCTTCGATCACTTTGAAGAATCCCGATACTTGCTACACCTGGTTCTCTACTTTATTCTTATACCTATAACTTCTCAAAACTTCGACCCTGTGTTCCTACGAAGCACCTGTCTAAGAACTAGAGAAGTCATAAGTAAACAGAATACAGTACGAGGACCAACCCCTCTGTCCTAGTGGACCCTGGATAACATACAATACTCTGTATAAGTCCGCTGAGTCTAACAACTCTTTCACTGTGAGTTGTAGGTTGAAAACTGTACTTATGGTTAAGAAGAATTACACCGCTGTTTAATGCTCCTTACCTAACCATCCACTGATATAGGTAAATGTCATCGACATAATATCAAAAGGTATATCTCACTCTATGAAAATAGACGTACAGATATATCAATTTGAAATTGGTGCACATCAACGGATATTCAAAACCAAATATTTGCCGACCGGCAAACAGCCCAGATGATTTCCTCAAATATCACTGATTCCAACGAATCCCGATATAATGAGGATAATCACCCAATTCCCAATAACTTACTCCCACTCATCATCTGTAAAACCATACAGATGTGAGAATCAAACCTGGTAAATACATACCCTGGAGTAAGTATCTAATCGGGAAATCAGTTTTCTTTTAACATTACACAGTGAGACTGAAACATTGAAATGTTTCGATGGGGTATCCCAGTATTCCTAGTAATGCCTCTTCCAGATTCACGACTGTAACCGTATAGTTCTTTGCCACCTCTCCAAATCCCTTCATATGTCTTTAGTCTTTACCTTCTGTACACCCCTTTAGGCCAAATGGTTTTCTTCCTTCCCTACCGTTCGGCACCAGCCTATGGTTTGGAAGAAGACTATCCAAAAAGCATAAAGGGTGTACTGTCCTAATCCTAGGAGCACTCGCATCGCGAGAGAAGGTGAAGATAAAAGACACCTGAATGTACTTTATTCCTATTTCTCCTGAACCAGGATCCATCCCCGAACTGGAACGAGTTCCTTTCGAGTTCGTATATAACCATACGATGGATTATCTAATAAAATGGGATCTTCGTAATGATACGGAGTGTCCTGGAGAAATACAAAGGTGATTTAGGATTGGCGAAGGAATACATGGTTTGGTCGTGAATATCTGTTGCAATTTACTTTGCCCTCTTACTAATCCCTTACTTTGTCTTAACTTAATACCTTCTGTACACCGTTTAGGCTAATTGGCTTTCTTCCTTCCCTACCGGTCGGCACCAGCCTATGGTTTGGAAGAAGACTATCCAATTTGCGTAATAGGTGTACTACTCCTAAACCAAGGAGTACTCGCAACCTGAGAGAGGGTGAAAAGAAAAGACAACTGAATAGTCCTATCCGTTTTCTCCAGAACCGGAAACCATCCTCGAATAAATCCCTTCGAGTTCGTATCTAACCATACGATGGTTTTTTCCAATGGAAGTGGACGTTCGTAGTAAAACGGGGTGTCCTGGAGAAAAGGGTAAAAGCAGGAGTGGCAATGAGGTTTGCAACTCTGACAATCCAAAAGCCAGTGTTAAGAAGGTTCGGTCAACTGAGTCATAGTCTAGGGTCGGGTCAATGGTCTCTGCCAGAGAGAGAGAGAAAAGAAACACTCAGCGTGCACTCTATCCTAGATCAGAATGGTTACCAATTTATCTAATCTGGAAACCTCCCACTGTACCTCAAATTCTCCTCCAATCCTTAAAGAAGAATTAGTCGGGGTCACCCGAGGAGTAACCTAACTCATCAGTGGGAATCGGGATCCAACTCTCATCGCATGACAACGTGACGGAATCCGCTCACGGTATCACACTCCAGAAGGTATGCGCATATCTGGCAAGTTTCAGTTCTTTTGAAACTCCCGATGTGATTTCTGCCCCATGCTCTTATGACCTTGGCGTGAGGTCAAAATATCATAAGTCACATGTCAAGTTCTACCCATCATTATCCAGGTTAATTTGAATCCACCCGTACATACCCTTGACGTAGGCCAAAATAGTAGTACGGCTGTCCCAAACCAACGCATCTATCTATGCAACAGTTAAATACCCGGCAGCTACCAATCACTATGCCTTGGCGTGAGGTCAAAATACATAGCTTGAATACTACCGAATATTTAACTGAAATGATGGAGGGCTACGAATGGTTTCTGGCGAAAAACTTTAACGTAAAGAACTTGATATCGTCGAAGGAACGGATAGCTTTTTTAAAAATACAGTGACGAAAACCGTTGCTAAAGAGGTCACTCCCGGTGAAGGGATCTCGGCTCTTTCCCCGTAGAATGGGGTGCAGGATATTCCAAATGAATACCGCGATGCAAAGCAAAAGTAATCGGCTATAGTGAAGTCATTGCCCTGACGCAAACTTTTTGTCCAAGGGGTCACTCCCGGTGAAGGGATCTCGGCCCTTGCCTCGTCGACTGAGGAGCAGGATATTCCAAATGAATACCACGATGCAAAACAAAAGTGAACGTCCTTGCAATAACAGCTTTTTGAAAAGTGTTCCAACAACATCAGAATAGGTTGGTTTTATCTTGCATTGATCCGAATCAACGCAGTCCCATCAATTGATCACACCAAAAAGAACGAAAATATACTGACGTACGTATATGCCATCCGCATTCGCCACTGGGTCCCGTCATTACCCGTTAGGTTAGTTAACTAACGACAGAGCGGGGACTGGACTAGCGCGGATGTAAAACATATACAACATCTACTAATATATATACCAATATATTATATTTCGCTCAAGGCGTGAAAAGAAATGCAACATCACAGAAATGTACAGCATCACAGAACAATACAGATATCTGGGATCCCCGGGTTTCACAGAGCCACTACTGAAACCCGACGTTCCCCTGGTCGTGTGGATAGCCTGTGCAAAGAAAACCTAGACCCCTACGGGCGCGGCAAGTCACCCGCCAAAACCTGAAGCGAGGCAGCCCCCTTCAGCTCCGTGAATGGACCACCCAGCACTCCACGGAATCCGGCAACTTGGGCACCCCTTTAGAACCCGGCTATCCGTGCACCCCACCGCGGGGTAATCCTAGTACATAATGTAAAATATACATACACCGGGTACATCGACCGCAACCAGGTCGTGCCCCAAAATAATAATACAATCAGGCAGTGACGGCAGTCCACATGTCGGACGCTCGCCCCGCAATATCAAATGTACATAATACAACAACACTGTACTAGCATTGCATCCAGGCTATCCCCACGACCGATCCGCAACATCACAGCATAAACATAGAACATCAACGTGAAAGTCACGTTCGCAAATCCGTCTAACCGGGCTATAGCAGTTAGACCGGATTTACCGATCGAGTGACATTCACGGTCGCAGATATAATGTAAATACTGTGAAAAATGTGTTTAAAATTTTCCGATTGACCAAAAATTAACAAGTGGGCCCCAAATCAAAACTGTAGCACTCACAGAAACACTGGGCCCAATTTTAATATCCCAGAAACCACATTTCTCACTCAGGAACATACTGCAAAATTTTGGGGGGGTGAACAGTAAACATTGCGGCGGAAGAGCGGTCAAAGCAGGGGTTTGGCCGCCCTTCCGCGGCGGAACAGTGAGATCATGTTACCAAATTTTTACAGTATGCTTCTATTTCCCTGCACATCACTCTGAGACAACCTGAAAAATTTTTGGACTCAAAAAAAATTCGACAGAAACGGATGTGGTTGAAATACGTGTTTTCGGGATTTTGTTCGATCGGAAACGTAAAACACATTACACCAAGCTAGACTATGTTAATGGCGAGGCTCTGATACCACTGTAAGTGCACGGCGGCGCCCCGGCCGTCGATCCGACGGCCAAACGCAGAAACGGTGATAAACTTAAATTTTGCGGACTTAGCAAACCGGCACCACCGCGCACTAAACCCCGGATCATGCCATTAAACTAGTCTAAGCTATCTAGAGAGGGGGTAGAGAAGTATACCATACGATCCGAGTCCTCCGGTCTTCATCTCCACTCCGATCTCCTCGCGGGATCTCCGTCCGTCTCCTCCTCGTCGGAAAGGACACCACGAAGCCGGGTACTTTTACGGGCTCCCACCTCAATACCGAGGCAACTCGCGCATGAAGCCGGCTACTCGACATGCTCAAGATATGCTGTAAGGAGTGTAATGTAGAATGTATGTCTCACTTTGGGGTTGGTTGCCATTTGAAGAGGATGGAGGAAACAAAGATAAGAAAAATGGTGCTTGCATTTTTCTTGGCATGGAATGAGATCAAGAATGAAAACCTCTCTCAAAGATGAAGCTCTCTCTTCTTCTCTTTTCTTCTTCTCACTTTTCTTTTTCAACCATGATAATAATCTCTCTCTCTTTGAAATGGTGGAGGAAAAACCATATGAAGCAAGAAGGGAGGTGAGTGTAGTAAAAGGAGGAGGGTGACCACATCCAAAACCATAATCATCACTAAACTCAAATCAAACCTCACTTCATTTCTAATCTCATCAAATCATGAAAAGCAAAGATGCTTATCATATCAACCCTTATGCAAATAAGTCCCCCACAAATTGTTATTTGCAAAACTGCAAATAACCCCCTCCATCGGAAAAGTCCGGCCGGGAAAGAACAAAGAAAAACCGGCCGGAACGGAATGCAAACTGGCAACTCCAGAAAACTGGTCCCGTAATAAATTACAGGAAAACCCCCATACTGTGCATACACACCCGCATCTGTATTCCGACCGGATACAAATGCAAAGAGACAAAATCTACACTGTACTAAACTAGGACCGGCTTAAACCAAAGCCGGCTAGTAAAATCCGTCCGATCCTGATTCGTGCAATGCCGCACGTACCTGATCGAACCTTGCCATATTACTATACGGCTACTAGTACAAACTGTCCGATCCTGATCCGTGCAATACCGCACGTATCTGATCGGACCCTGCCATATCTCCATACGGCCTCTACAGCGTTTCGCCCGAAAGCTTGAGTAACTGAAAGTGTGGTGGACTCTAAAGACTCGTCAATACTATGGCTGTGGATTTAACCACTAGCACGTCAGAGGTATAAGCCAATACGTGACGGGCCACCAGCTATTGACTAAAAGGGACGTCGATGAGGAAGCTCACCCCGACACCCAACTGAGCCTGTCAGTGACAATATCCGTACAGTCCGGTCCGTTCGTCTATGAGCATCGCATGGCAGGCCTAGGGGGTTGGTAAAAGTCAGACCCCCAAAAGCGGTACAAGTCGTGTCGGAGTGTAGCCCAGAACACCCTGAGATACTACTGGAATACCTACCAGTAAATCTCCTGCCTTGGCTAAGGTCTTCGTGTAATGGCTCTCCTAGACACAGCGCGACCTCACCCCCAATACCGGGAGAGACGAACCCCCGAAGATCCGCTCACTGCCTCCATGTGGCTCGGGACTGTACCCAACTAAAACCTGTTTGCACGACTCCTTTGAGCCGTGGTAGGGTAGTAATCAAAGTACAGTGGGAACTCACACGAGACAAATGACGATCCCCAGGTCGATGAACTAACCTGTACACATGTCACCAGGGAACTGCTATCTGACGTCAGGTATAAGACCAACTAGCATGTTCCCGGCGAGTCCTGTCCGGTGTACTCATAACCCAATGAGCACCTGTATACATCTTAGGTGATCCAACTGACACCAGTGGCTTGTGAGACCGGCCACCGCCCCTCGTCGGGGTCTCGACTGTATACACTAGTCTACTCTGGAGTATCGATGCCCTGTCTCGAAACTCCTACGACTAGGGACCTTTTAAGGATGTGCTTGTAGACCCCCAGCTCCCACTTATATGATCGCCCTCATACTGCTGGTGGTCAAGCAAGAATCCTAAGGGCTCTATCAGCGTGTAATAGTAACCTGTCAGGTCACCTAAAGCAGTACACGATGATAAAGGTAAACCAGATAGCATACTATCATCTCGAGTAAGACTGTCCTACCGGGATAGGTCCTCCCTCAATCATTGCAATCACGTGCCTGTGATCCAATAATTGACTCTGAGGGCACTATCTCCAACATTTTCTTCGGGTGTGTTCGTTACAGAGAACTGTTTCTCCATTTCCTCTACGTCCTGGGTATTAGATACCGGGTCAGGATCTCATATATGTAATCCGTTACATGGGCTAGGAAAGGTAGAGAACTTGGAGAAGGTGATAAAGACATAAGGGTTGGAAATGGTGCAATTGTTGCAGCTAAAACCGTCGGGGGATATCACCTTGTATTGCCAACTGGTAATACATTGATTCTGAACGAATGCTATTACATGCCGAACCTGATATGCAACATTATATCGGTTTCTTTGTTGAGTAAAGACGGATATAATTTTGTAATACAGGATAATGTTATGAACATTTTCCTAAACCAAAAGTTGGTTGGATCAGGCACGATGTGCAATGGCATTTATGTTCTAAATCAATCAACAATTCTGAGCATAACAAACACACACAAGAGAAAGAGTTCAGAAATGAACGAATCCTTCTTGTGGCATTGCAGACTGGGTCACATCAATGCGACACGACTAGCTAAGTTGCATAAAGATGGATATTTGAATCCGTTTGAATTTTCATCTTATGACACTTGCCAGTCATGTCTCAAAGGCAAGATGACCAAAACTCCGTTTACGGGACACGGAGAGAGAGTTACGGAACTCTTAGGACTGGTACATAGTGATGTATGCGGCCCCATGTCTACACATGCCAGGAATGGTTCTGCGTACTTCATTACATTCACTGACGATCTCTCTAGATTCGGATATGTGTTCCCGATGAAACACAAATCAGAAGCTTTTGAGAAATTTAGAGAATATAAACATGAAGTCGAGAACCAAACCGGGAAAAGTATTAAAATCCTTCGATCTGATCGAGGAGGTGAATACTTGAGCAAAGAATTCCTGGACTTCCTAAAAGAGATTGGGATTCTCTCTCAGCTGACTCCTCCATATACACCACAGCACAACGGTGTATCTGAACGGAGGAACCGCACCCTATTAGATATGGTGCGCTCTATGATGAGCATAGCTGAGTTACCTATTTCCTTCTGGGGGTATGCGCTGGAGACAGCGGCATACCTATTGAATCAAGTTCCATCTAAATCTGTACCTACCACACCATATGAGATATGGAGTGGGAAGAGACCATGTCTTAAACGAGTTAAGATATGGGGTTGTCCGGCCTATGTTAAAACGCAAAATCCGGACAAACTCGAGGCACGGTCAGTTCTATGCAAGTTTGTGGGATATCCCAAACATTCACATGGATATCTTTTCTACCATACTGAGGAACAAAAAGTGTTTGTTTCTCGACATGCCACCTTTTTAGAAAAGGAATTTCTTACAAAAGAAATTAGTGGCGACAAGGTAGAACTGGAAGAAATTCCGGCTACACAAACTCAAACTGAAGATTTAGTGGAACCAGAGGATTCGGTAGTTCCCAACGAACCTCAGCCTCTCCGCCGATCTAGTAGGGTTCCTCACCCACCTGAGAGATACTACGGTTTTCTCATGGATGGTGGGAGCGAGGATTGCATTATGGTTGATGATGACCTAACTAGCTTCGAGCAGGCCATCACGAGTGGAGACTCAGTGAAATGGCTGGATGCAATGCGGTCCGAGATGGAATCCGTGTACACCAACAAAGTATGGACTTTGGAAGTTGCTCCTGAAGAGGTAAAACCCATTGGGAGCAAGTGGATCTTTAAGAAAAAACTTGGTGTAGATGGGAAAGTGGAGACTTTCAAAGCTAGACTTGTTGCAAAAGGTTTTCGTCAAAGACCAGGTGTGGACTATGAAGAAACCTTTTCTCCAGTGGCTATGCTTAAATCCATCCGGATCATGCTTGCCATCGCTGCATATCATGACTACGAAATCTAGCAAATGGATGTTAAGACTGTCTTTCTAAATGGTGATTTAGAAGAGTGCGTGTACATGACTCAGCCAGAGGGCTTCGTAGATAGTGGGAGCAGCGGGAAGGTGTGCAAGCTGCTTAAATCCATTTATGGATTGAAGCAAGCATCGCGGAGTTGGAACATCTGCTTTGACGTCGTTATCAAAGAGTTTGATTTCGTCAAAAACGTAGATGAACCTTGTATCTACAAGAAGGTGGCAGAGAGTAAGGTTGTCTTCCTCGTATTGTACGTGGACGACATACTCTTGATAGGAAATGACATTTCTATGCTGCAATCGGTGAAGCTCTTCTTATCACAAAGATTCTCAATGAAAAATCTTGGTGATGCCTCCTGCATATTGGGAATCATGATCTATAGAGATAGATCTAAAAGGATATTGGGATTGTCCCAATCCAGGTATATTGACACCATACTAAAGAGGTTTAGTATGGAAGAGTCCAAACGTGGGTTTTTACCCATAATCTCTGGGCTCACTCTCTCTAAAGAGATGTCTCCCAAGACTGATTTGGAGAGAGCTCGCATGCAAGGGATACCCTATGCTTCGGCAGTAGGCTCTATCATGCACGCGATGCTATGTACCAGACCCGATGTAGCATACTCACTAAGCATAGTGAGTAGGTATCAAGCTGATCCTGGAGAGAGTCACTGGACAGCTGTGAAGAGCATTCTCAAGTACTTGCGAAGGACTAAAGAGATGCTCTTGGTGTATGGTAATGAAGAACTCCAAGTGGAGTCCTTTACCGATTCGAGCTTCCAGAGTGATAAGGACGACTCTAAGTCGCAGTCGGGATTTGTCTTTACCCTTTACGGAGGGGCGGTTAGCTGGAAGAGTTCCAAGCAGGAAACCATGGCAGACTCGACGATGAAGGCTGAATACATCGCTGCCAACGATGCTGCCAAAGAGACTGTCTGGATCAAGAAGTTCATCACAGAACTTGGAGTGGTTCCATCCATTGAGCATCCAATACCTTTGTATTGCAATAACAATGGAGCGGTGGCTTTGGCCAAGGAACCCAGGTCCCATCAGCGATCCAGGCATATTCTGAGGCGGTATCACCTGATCCGGGAGATAGTTGATCGCCGGGAGATCGAGGTCAGGAGGGTTGACACGAAGAATAACACAGCGGATCCACTCACGAAGGCCATTCCCCAGATACAGTTTGAGAGACTCTTCGGGATGCTCGGTATGCGATACTACAGCAGCTGGCCCTAGTGCAAGTGGGAGATTGTTAGTTGTATGTATGCCCTAGAGGCCAGTATTGTACAGATGATGTATATTATATTGGATGCTTGGACATATATAGAGAGGACTTTGTTGCTCGATATGATAGTATGCTATCTGGTTGCTCTTTATCTTAACATGTATACTTATCTCTTTATACTGTCTTATAGTTACATGTTGGTAAAGCCCTTAGGATGTGTACTTGACTACCTAGGCTATGATGCGGATCATACTAGTGGGGACATGGTAGTCCAAAGGTACATCCTTCAAGGTCCCTAGTCGTGGGTGTATCGAGACGGGGCATCGATATACCAGAGTAGACTAGCGTATACGCTTCTCGACCCATAAGATGGGCGATGGATGATCCCATATCCATTGGTGTTTGACATCAGAGATGGTATATGGGTGCTCAGTGGAGACTGGGTACACTGGACGGACTCGCCGAGAACTTCCAGATGGTATTATACCTCACGTCAGATGGCAGTTCTCTGGTGACACTTGTGCAGGTTAGTCTGTAGACCCGAGATCGTCATAGAGTCTCGTGTGATTCCCACTGTGCTTTCATTTCCACCTTACCACGTCCATGAGGACGTGCAAAACGGTGGTTTTTGGGTACAGTCCTGAGTCACATGGAGGCAATGAGCGATAGGAGGGGTTTCGTCTCTCCCGGTATTGGGGGTTGATGTTGCGCTGTGCTCGATTGGCCGTAACAGGGAAGTCCCTGGCCAGGGATGATTATGAGATTTACTGGTAAGTGTTACCAGTAGTTTCTCGACCCTTTATGAGCCTCACATCGGCACGACTTATCGGTTATTGGGGTCTGACGTTTACCACCCCTAAACTTGATATGCGACATATCAGACAAGGAGACCAGACTGTACGGGAAGTGTTACCGGCAGGCTTTTACAGGAGTTGGAGCGGGCTTCTTTGCTGATCTTCTGATCGCTCAATATTCGGGTAGCCGTTACGTCCAGCTAGTACCGCTGACGGCTTGTGGGTGCTTGATGTGATCATCACCTACTGCCGGCGTATTGACGAGTCTTTAGAGTCCTACATAGAGGTTTTACTGGCTCAGGAAAAACGAAATAGGAGCACGTATGTGATATGTGCGAGACTGAGAATAAATGCGTGTATGTGATACCGTATTCTATTCTCGCGACTTTTTTGTATCGGTCGGTTATATATGATATAGCCGGGTTATCGAATCAAGTGTTGATTCGATAAGTCGATACAATGATTGTTAGCCGGTTATATGAGATATGACCGGATTATTAAGTCAAGTGTTGATTTAATAATTAAGTGTATAATTGTATATTAGATATACTAATTTACATTTACTAACACTTGTTCACTTTAGGGTTTTTCTCACTTTCACACATCTTTACTATATATATATATATGATATATATATTAAAATGTGTTATATATTTGTATCATGGTTGTTGATACACTAGACATGGATGTGTAAGACTTACACCATTCTATTTTTAAATGGTGCTTTATATTTATCTAAAGTAATTACAAATTAGTGGAATTTTTTCATAAGCATAAAGCTTGGAGAAGCTTGTGGATGCTTTGAAAAAGTCCACAAGTTTTGTTTTACTTTAGATTTTTATTGACCTAACCATTTATACTTAGCCATGGTTATGTCTCACCATGAGTTAGTATATGATACTCACTCACCATGGTTAGCCTTCTCACTTGATCATTATCCTCTTCACTTTCTTTTGTTCATCATCTTCTTCATTGAACAAAAGGAAAAAGCAAGCTAGGGTTTGATCCAAAGTGAGAATCCTTGTGAGAAACAAAATTCTAAAGAGAACCCACTTCCTATTTCTCCATCCTCTACTAGACTAGCCCTTTAGTATAGGGTGTTTGCTTCACTAATTCTCAAGTTAGTGAAGTAGGAGCTTGAGTCGGAATTCCCTCGACGTAGATCATCTTCGGCCTCGGAGACTTCAAGCAAGGTCGCATCCTTCGCGTCGTGAAGCCATGCAAGAGCCCGGGAGAACCTTGATCGCAGCGAAGGGACTTCCACAAGGAGCAAATGAAGTGGAGGACCGATCTACAAAGGTTGTATATCGCGTTCTCTTTAGTGTAAAGTTGTTTACTTGCCATTTGTTTCGCCTAAACTCTAGTTAACGATCTTGCTTAGGGTTGTGCGGCACATAAAAATTTGATTTTGGCATGGTCGAAGCCTTGTAGAGCCTTGTTGGTGTGCCTAGTAACCCTTCAGCCGTCACCTTGATTTTGTGGGTCCCCCTTGGTCCTTTTTTTTTGCATTGCAGTATGGTACAAATTTAAAGTATCAAATGTCAGAATTTGTAATGTAGTATTGACATCTAACCCTCGTTTCTTTTCATGCAGGTACTATGTCTTTTGTCTCTTCTTTCTCATTTGTTCGCCCAGAGAGTGCATACGCCGACGCGCCTGTGGATCGGGAAGTTTTGCACAGATTAAAGATCATGACCCGGAGCAGAAGTCTCTTCACTTATGGGGGTTGTGGTACAACCAAATTATTCGGGGTCGGCGCTGTTTCTCCTGTGCGGCGCCTTCAGAGCCAATTTCCGCCATTCATTATGCTGACTCGCCTTAGGTGAATTACGCTGTGGAGGTGGTTAACTGGATTACGGATGGACGCCTCCAATCTTCTATGGGCTCGATACCTGTACAGTCATCGATGGCTTTAGATATTCTAGGGCGGCGCATATGTCAAGGCGAGTCGCGCCCTTGGGGGCAGGCATACATGATAGGCTTGACTCCTCGCCATTCAGCCGGATACTTGCAGTGGGCTCGATACATCTTGTCGGCCAAAAAGTCGCAGCTGTTGAAGCTCGGGTTGTACCCTGCTATCTACGCTTCTCCTTTCCAGTATCCCGCGCCTCACGTGTGGTGGGTCAAGGCTTTCTTGGAATAGTGGAATACCCCGACTCACACCTTTCTTTTATCGGACCGGGAGGTTTCAATTTCCCTGGAAGAATTTGCAGAAATTTCGGGCCTACCCGTTAGAGGGGAACATTACGAGGAAATACTTCCCCCTGACGAGTACATCTTCTCCACCAAATCAGTGGTGATGGGTCTCACTCCGGAGAATGCTATTCAACATTGATTCCCGAGTCTAATCAAGGTGTTGAATATTTACGAGAGTCTGTTTCTCGTGTCCGGAGGGCACGGAGTCAGCTTCGCGAATTTCATTGCCCGCTTTCTTTGCTCGGAAGTCTTATCAAAACAAGCTGCGAAGTTCGCCAATCTTGACGATCCTTTTGGTTTTGGCTTAGACAATCAGCCGACAGCGGAAGCGAATCAAAGGAATTTCTTCATCCCAAACACCCCGGTCGTCCCCTTTGCAGAGCTCGCAGTTTCAGATGTCGACGAAGAGACGTTCTTTTTAGGGTTCCTCGGGCTATGGTTAAGCTGGTTTGTGCTCCCAATGCACCCTTGCTATATGAGGCTATCTGTCTTCTATCCAGCTCACCGAATGGTTGCCGGGACGCGAGTGGCCGACGGGATCGCTGGGCTGGCTCACCTGTATCAAGGCCTAAGCTTAGCGGCAGACACCACTTAGCCGGGGGTACAGCCCGTACATCTCCCGCTGCACTATTTCACGTCGTGGATCGAGCTGCATGTGCTCGGCGCTTTTGGAGTCCACAAACGGCCCCATTTCTATGACAGTTATAATTACCCCGGGTTATGTTTCTAGTTGACGCTTCTGCTTTAGATCCGTCACAGCGAGAGGCTCGGGGTCTGGTCCTTCTCCCACGTATGGTCGGGGATAGCATGACTTTCGTCGATAAGGTCTTAACTATAGGTAAGGAATCCACTAAAATGGTGCAGCCGTTGCGCGATACCTTCAAAGACGGGGCTCCTACATTGAAGGTTCGGGAGATTCTGCATTTGTATTCAATCAGGACGAGATTTTTAGTGTTCAGGCAGAACGACTCGGCGCTGTTCATGATGTACAACCCGCACCGTTTTGCTCGACAGTCGAATTACGATCAGGGTGTCCCGCTTGAGGCTTTCTTAGCTGAGCCGATTGCTACGGAAGAGGGTATCCGCAGCGCGCTGCACCATTTCATGCGGCTAAACACCGGGTCTAACTTTTTTATCAGTGAGCCGAGCTACGTTCCGAAAGCCTCGAACGCCTACGTGGAGTGGTACCAGCATGCGACGGGTGCTGTTATTAGGGAAGAAAGACGGTTACTGCTCGATCGCAAGGGTGCAGCTCCTGTTGGTAATCAAGCTGTCCCCTTAAAGCGACGGACCATTGTTCGTCCTTCATTAAGTGAAGCTGCTGCGGTTGTGGTCCCGCGCGCCTTTCCTGAGGAGCCTCTACCCCGTGTTCTTATAGAAACGGTAGCTGCAACGTCCCCGGAGTCTCGAGTGGGTACGGAAATCGGGACTCGTCGTCCAAAAATGCTCGTCAAGCGTAAGCTCGTGTCATCGGCCGCCGGCGTTCGCTCACAGAAAAAGAAGAAGTCAATCTTTTCTGCTGACGTTGTACTCGGCCAGGAGCCCCATGCTCCCTACAGCGAAGGCTTGTGTGAGTATGGCACTAACGATGGCTTGTTCGACACGCCTGTGACCGACACCGATCTACAGGCTGCCCTTGTGGCCTTCGAGCGACTGGCTCGCGAAGAAGCGGCGCTAATCACCATCGCGAAGTCAGGTATACTTCAGTTGTATTTTTCCGCGTTCATTCCTTCCTTATTATTATGCTTTTACTAATGACCTTTTCTTCAACAGGTATTTCTGCTGAAGAGGCTCTCGCAGCTTCCATCAAGATGTTCGAGGAGGAAGAGAGGCTCCGCGCTTCTTTGGGTCTTGGTATAATTCAGCTCATTGTGCCTTCATTCCCCCTTTTTTTATTCGTGCTCTAACTCTCTCCTTTATTTTATTATAGGGACTACCTTGACTCAGGTTATTCCTAGTGCGGTACTGATCCAGAGCGGTGATGCAGCGACGCTTTCAGAGCCAGTTATTGTGGCCCCAGCTCCCCCAACATTACCGCAGGAGGCTTCGCTAAAGCAGCCGATGACAGACGCTGTAACAGCTCCGGAGGCAGAGCTTGGTTCGGACGATGACGTCCCTTTGTCAGAGGTCTTGAGGAGATCATTTCTCACTGCTCAGACCGAAAAGAAGTGCAGGAAGCGTGTGGTGAGGGAACGTGATGCCAGTTTGGCCGTGGGTGCAGGCTCAAGCAGCATCCCCCTTGTTGATACTCTCTCGGCGGATGTCCCCCCTGCGTTGTCTACCGCCCGTAGACAGGTTGCACGCGCGGCTCGGGAAAAGACTGAAAAGCTGCCCCAACGTAACGTAACGCTAAGTCTTTTACTAGAACTTGATCTTCGAATTTTGATATATGCATTTTCTGCAGGGACAAGTCTTGGCATGGGATGACGGGTGAAACGATGGTGATCACAGAGCCCGAAGTGGCCACTCTCTCTCTCTCGGGAGTCTAGGACTGCCTAAACCGCCGCTCTTTCCCCATGTGGCTTCCTGGTATCGGCGGGCGTCGCAAGCGTCACGACGACCCTCGTCGAATCAGGGGATGAAGCCATGGGCGCAGAAACTACTCTTCTGAGGGAGAGCGAAGAAGCTGCTACGCCTGGTGATGCTTCTGTCGCGGTTTTGGTTGATGACCCATCAGGTTGTCTTGGGTCACTGTTCTCTTTTTATTTCTCAATCCCGTTCATCTCCATCTGACGATATTTTGTTTGCAGGTGCAGTGAACGCTGAGATTGTGCCATCTAAAGCACTTCCGGTCGCCGCCATGACGGTTGTTGTTCCCTCGCCTTCTCCTATGCCCTCTCAAATGTTGGAAGGTATGGGTTTGCGACTAATTTAGTTTAACTGTGGATACCATCTTCCTTGTATTGACAGTATATTGTCGCAATTCTGCAGGAGTCCTTTTCGACCATCTATATCAGGTGTTGAACCCGCATTTCTCCTTCCAGTCGGAAGTCATTCCGCCTCCTGGTACTGGGTAATATATCCTTCAGCTATTGTCTCCTTCTTTCTTTTATGAATAGCCGTATTGTTGCTAAGTCTTCTTTATATTGATCATAGCGTCACAGATCGGTGGAGGAGACGAGAGAACAGTCGCGCCTCCGGTGCTCCCAATTTTGCCACCCACCACAGCCGGTATAGTAAACTCCATCACTTGTGTATTTTCTTTACCTCCCGAGTCTACATTTGACCATAATTTGTTTTGCAGTAACTGTACCGGCTCCAGCTCCCTTTGAGTCTCGCATCCCAATGCCGGCAGGGCCCTTTGCTAAACGCACATCTTCCAGGGGCGCTGCGAATAGCCGGCGAATGTTGAGTGAATTCATCGAAGATCTCGATGCCGAGGCCCTCAGTTCTGCTACGGATTTTGCTGTTGAAGTCAATCCAATGTTGGCGACACTTGTGAACTTCCATGATGAAGATCTCGTCGGCTCTTGGGTTGATTACTGCAGAAAGATCGTGGCTTGTCCGCACGAGATTGAGCTTAAGCTTCTCTCTCCTGAAGTATTAGCTTCGAACTCCCGACGGGCTATGTGGGTCGAGAGTAGTGTTCCTTTCATCCGCCATATTGAACAAGAGGCGACCCTAAGGCGAAAGGAACATGAAGTAGTTTCAAGCGAATCTGCCCGGTTACGCGCCCAGGTTGAAGCGAATGCTGCGCAGTTAAAAGCTGTCTTCGACAATCTCCAGCGATGCATTTCGGATGGGTTGACGCTGAGGCGGACGCTTGACTCTACCGAGCGGGTCATGCAGGACTGCGAAGCTGCCATGCTAGAAACCGATGAAAAGCTTTCGTCCTGTCTACGGCAGCGGACTCAAGTTGAAGCGGAGTTGGCCGCGGCGGCTGACCACGAGAAAGGATTGAGAGGAGCACGCGAGTAGCTGGCTGATTTGTTGAAGACGCCTCCTCCTCAATAACCATCTTTGTACCCCATTTTTTTACTGTAAACTTGCGGTTTATGAATAACATGTATTCATTTTGATTTCTTTGTGAAATGTATTTTGTATTCACTTGAATTCATGAATAAAAGACATCATTCATTTTATATAGGTGTGTCCCTTTGGAAAATGTATCTTGTAGATAGTCTATCTTGATCTCCTTTGCACGGCAGCGATGGCTCAAGAAAAAGGTTCGGATCTGCTTCCTAAGACTTTTCAACTTCGTGAACCATGAGGGTCTCATAAAGACTTTTCTCCCTACGAGTCGAGAAGATCCCGCAGGTGTATTTTCTCCTTAGGAACCGTGAGGATTTCTAAATGCGTTTTCTCTTGAGAGTCGTAAGGATCTCACAAGAGAATTTTCTCCCCTACAAGTCGAGAGGACTCGTAAGTGGTTGTTTCCTTTCTTGTCGATATTCGACTTGGGAGAGTGTGGCCCGTGGACAGTATACAATAGTCCATCTTGGACCTCCTTATAGGGCAGCGATGGCTTAGGAAGAAGGTTCAGATCTGCCGCCTACGACTTTTCAATTTCGTGAGCCGTGAGGGTCTTATAAAGACTTTTCTCCCCATGAGTCGTGAGGATCCCGTAGGTGTATTTTCTCCTTAGGAGTCGTGAGAATTCCTAAGTGCGTTTTCTCTTGAGAGTCGTAAGGATCTCATAAGAGAATTTTCTTTTGTGTGAGTTTAGAGGTTTGTGGGTTGACTTGTTTCCGAGTCGAAGCATTGCTCCGATGGGGAGGTCATTGGCTAACTTGTTTCCAGGTCGAAGCATTGCTCCGACGGGGAAGTCATTGGTTGAATTATTTCCGAGTTGAAGCATTGCTCCGACGAGTAGGTCATTGGTTGACTTGTTTCTGAACCGAAGCATTGCTCTGACAGGGAGGTCATTGGCTGACTTGTTTCCGGGTCAGAGCATTGCTCCGACGGGGAGGTCATTGGTTGACTTGTTTCCGGGTCGGAGCATTTGCTCCGATGGGGAGGTCATTGGTTGACTTGTTTCTTAACCGAAGTATTGCTCCGACGGGGAGGTCATTGGCTGACTTATTTCCGGGTCGAAGCATTGCTCCGACGGGGAGGTCATTGGTTGACTTGTTTCCGGGTCGAAGCATTGCTCCGACGGGGAGATCATTGGTTGACTAGTTTCCGCGCCGAAGTATTGCTCCGACGGGGAGGTCATTAGTTGACTTGTTTCTGGGTCGGAGCATTTGCACCGACGGGAAGGTCATTGGTTGACTTCTTTCCGGATCAAAGCATTGCTCCGACGTGGAGGTCATTGGTTGACTTGTTTCCGAGACGAAGCATTGCTCCGATGGGGAGGTCATTGGTTGACTTGTTTCCAGGTCGAAGCATTGCTCCGATGGGGAGATCATTGGTTGACTTGTTTCCGCGCCGAAGCATTGCTCCGACGGGGAGGTCATTAGTTGACTTGTTTCTGGGTCGGAGCATTTGCTCCGACGGGAAGGTCATTGGTTGACTTGTTTCCGGGTCAAAGCATTGCTCCGACGGGGAGGTCATTGGTTGACTTGTTTCCGAGCCGAAGCATTGCTCCGACGGGAAGGTCATTGGTTGACTTGTTTCCGGGTCGAAGCATTGCTCCGATAAGGAGGTCATTGGTTGACTTATTTCTGAGCCAAAGCATTGCTCCGACGGGGAGGTCATTGGTTGACTTGTTTCCGGGTCGAAGCATTACTCCGACGGGGAGGTCATTGGTTGACTTGCTTCGCTTTCTGCGATGTTGGGAAGGAACGCCGTGTTGATCTTCTGGGATGTAGATATTGCTGTCGAGATCTAACTCTCTCTTTGATAGAGTTTGTTGGGAAATATAGTTCCCTTTTTCGTTTATGCCCTTGGATTGTATACAGGGGTCAGTATGGACTCGCATGTAGGGCAAAAGTTTCATTCTTTCATTTTTTTATTTCCTTCCGTGATGCTCTATCATTTCAGCTTTTTATATCTCGAAATTCGCAATTGCCCAATCATTTCGGCTATTTTTCTTTTTACTCGCTGCTTTTTATTGCGAGTTGCCCAATCATTTCGGCTATTTTTCTTTTTACTCGCTGCTTTTTATTGCGAGTTGCCCAATCATTTCGGCTATATATATTTTTTGTATTTTTAACTCGCTGATTTTGTTGCGAGTATGGACCTGAGATCTGATACCAATCTTAGCATCAGTATCGCTGCGACTGGAATATTGCCAGGAGCGAATCATCACTTGCTGTGAAAGGACTTGGATTTTTTTACCGATTTAGGTATCAGAATCGCTACAACTGGGATATTGCCAGGAGCGAATCATCACCTTCCTTTGTCGATTCGAACAAAGGTGGCTTAGCAAACAGGGTTAGGATCCTGTCGACTAAGGCTTTTGACTTCATGAGCCGTAAGGGACTCATAAAGGTGTTTCTCCCTACGAGTCGTGAGGATCTCGTAGGTGCGTTTTCTCATTAGGAATTGTGAGGATTCTTAAGTGTGTGTTCTCTTATAAGTCGTAAGGATCTTACAAGAGTGTTTTCTCCTTATAAGTCGGAGGACCTACAAGTGTTGTTCACCAAATAGGGGAATTTCATACCATTGGTGGAACTGGGCGAGGGAACGCTTATTTATGCCCGTGGATTGAATACAAGGGTCAGTATTGAACCGATTTTAGGGCAAACTGGGGGATGTGATGGCTTAAGAACAGGTTTAAGTCCCTGTATCTTAAGACTTTTGAATCCTGTGAGCCGTGAGGGTCTCATGGGGGGGAATTCTCCTTACAAGTCGTGAGGATCTCGTAAGTGTAATTTCTCTTTAGGGATCGTGAAGATTCCTATGTTTTTCTCCCTTGTGAGTCGTAAGGATCTCACACGGGTATTTTCTCCTTACAAGGTCGAGAGGACCCTGCAAGTGCACAGGAATTTTTTTTTACGAGTCTGCGCCCTTTCGGGTTTTCACAAAGTTGCCGGTAGCCATGCTGTTTTTACTCACGGAGTCCTTTCGGGTTTTCATCCGTGCCCATTTCGCTTAAAGACGTACCGCGTTTTTTTTGGCTGCCACGTTAGCCTAAGGATACTGCAGCTCGTAGTAGTTTAAGGACGTTATGGTCCGTCGCTAGTTTCAGTACATTTCGGTCCATTGTTAGTTTAGGGACATTTCGGTCCGTTGTTAGTTTAGAGACATTTCGGTCCGTTTTTAGTTTTCTGCGGCGAAGTTTTGCCGAATACTACTTACAGAGCTTGGTACTCCGGAAGACAGCGAGCGGACACAAGCGTCGTTATCTGTCATTAACTTGAGTTGCGACTTGTCAAGCATAGTATTTCTTAAGGAACCGGTCGTTTATTGGCCGGAAGGGTCTTTCGCCATGCATATCCATGAGCAAATAGGCCCCGCCTTGATAGACCTTGTCTATGATGTATGGGCCCTCATAGTTTGGATCAAATTTCCCCCGTTTGGCACGATTGGCGATCATAGGTCTTTTGACAACTAGCACGAGTTCGCCTTGGCGGAATGTTCTCGGCCTAGTTAATCTTTCTTATGAGTGCGTCATCTTTTCTTTGTAAGACTCCAAGTTTTGCTGCGCCATGAGACGGGTTTTCTCGAGGGCGTCGAGCTCTTCAAGCCGAAGATGAGCATTCTCTTCATCTGTCAATTCGTAATGAACCGCCACTCGTAGAGAGGGTAGTTCTATTTATAAGGGGAGTATCTCTTCCGCGCCGAATACCAATGCTTACGGCGTTGTATTCGTAGCCGTTTTGAACATAGTCCGATACGCCCAGAGAGCTTCATGTAGTATCTCGTGCTAGTCCTTTTTATTTTTAGACACCGTCTTCTTTATGATATTTGTCAAGGTTTTGTTGAAAGGCTCAGCTAGACCGTTAGCTCGGGGATTATAGACCGAAGAGTATCTCCAGTCTATATTATGCTGCTTTGCAAAGCGGCTGTTTCTGTAACTTCTGTAGGCCGGCCCATTGTCCGAGATAATCCATCGTGGAGTGTCGAACCGATAGATGACGTGTGTCTTGAAGAAGTGGAGAATATTCTCCGTTTTCACTTCTCTTAGTTGTATGGCTTCTGCCGACTTAGAGAAGTAATCAGTTGTCACCAATATGAACCGATGTCCTTTGGATGACGCTGGTTCGATGGGCCCAATTATGTTGGTTCCCCATATTTCGAATGGCCAGCTAGCCATTGTTGGATGTAGCGGATTTGGATGCTGGTGGATGAAGTCCCCGTGAATTTGGCACGAGTGGCACTGCTTCGTGTATTCGAGGTAGTCCTGAATCATCGTGGGCTAAAAGTAGCCCGTCCTTTTGATCTTCAGCTTCATCTTTGGACCGGCTTGATGAGAACCACAGAGTCCGTTATGAGTTTCTTGGATGACTCTCCTTGCTTCTTCCGGTCCCAGGTGTAGGGTGTTTTTGTCCCCCCATTGAGATGGGAATACGCGCGCGCTTGTCAGACGCATTACAGATTCCCCCTGCCTAGGGTAGGCTGGGGTTTATTGATTATGGGGATCCAAATTTCCGGCAGCCACGGACTAAGCTGTCGTTAATTACCCCTCGCCTTTGGAGCGAGAGAACCTCTGATTGACAGGTCAAACAGGTCATGCGAACTCAATGTGCAATGTTGTGTTTTGAAAGGGTTTTGGATATATCGGGGGCCCGCAGAGTTTTTATGGGGATCTCGCTACCCGGATAGCGGGCTGGGGGTCAAGGGGGCTAGCGGCCCCCTTGCGGGGTGCGGGGCAGCGCCCCGGCCCAATTTTTTTTTGAGAGGGACAGTGTTCTAGAGTATGTGTGTGTGTGTATAAAAGGGACAGGGCATCCAAAGGATGCGTGGGGACCAGCGCCTCGCGTGTCTAATACGCGAGTGCTGGGCGCTTAGGCGCTGGTGCACCACGTGCCCAACACGTGGGCGCATAGGCGCGGCGCACCACGTGCCCAACACGTGGGCGCAGGGCGCTTGAGCGCTAGCGCACCACGTGCCTAGCACGTGAGCGCTGGGCGCTTGAGCACAAGGCGCTCGAGCGCTGGGCACCACGTGTCCGGCACGTGGGCGCTGGGCACATTGAGCGCAAGGCGCTCGAGCGCTGGCGCACCACGTGCCCGGCATGTGGGCGCTGGGCGCTGGGCGCTTGAGCGCTCGGGCGCCAGGCACTCGGGCGCTTGGGTGCCGGCGAGGAAAATGGGGCTTTTAGTCCCAGAAATAGGATTTAAAATCCCAAAAGAGGATTTAGAGTGGAGTTAAACTCCTAAGATGTTTTGGAGTTGATGAAAGGGGTTCTTCTTTGGAGCCGTGGGTCTTCCCAAAAATGGGGATTTCGGAGATGGGCCTCCTTCTTCCTCCACTGTTGGCAGGATCTTGAAGATCAAGAGATGTAAGATTTTTTAAAAAAAATCTCTTCTTTTTGAGATCTGATGGGAGATCTAAGCTCCCCTTTGTGGGTTTTGTGGTGAAAAACTATTTAGTTTTGAAAAAGGAAGAGTAAAACTCTTGATTTAATTCAAAAGAAAGAAGAAGGTTTTGAGCCTTCAGAAAGGGGAAAGAGGCACAAACCCTAGATTTTGAGGGGAATCAAAAAAGTATCTTAGATATTTTCATCGTGTTGCCTCTTATAGGCTTACACATTTATATATAGCCCCTTGGGTTTTACAAAATGTCATTGTGCCCATTCCATGGCTCATGTGCTATTTCTTTTTGCACATAAACCATGTGCTTACAAAAATTTGGCTTTATGCCCATTTTGTTTACATTCATGCATAAACAATTACATAAAAATTATTTATTACATGACTTTTTATTTTGGCATGGAGGAGGGCCGGCCGCTTCATGTTCGGACTCGACTTGGGCATGGGCCCACTCGATTTGGGCTTGGGCCCACTTGGCTTGGGGTTGACCTTGACTTTGACTTGGTCAACCGGGGTGCAATTTTCGACTTCAACAAAGTGCCCCCCATCAATAAATGCACTCTACATATGTGAGTCGTGTGCATGAAATTGATGGATCTTCTTTCACGTGGAGGCGGCTTGCCTTGGTTCCCACTTTTTGGGATGGACTGCCCTTTTTACGACATGGACGGTCGACGCTTGTCGCATCTCCGAGATGGAGTGTCCGTGGTAGACGTTTCTCTGGCCCGGAGTGATCTGGTTCCCGCTTTGTAGGAAGCCTGCACTGCCTTTTTTGCGACATGGACGGTCGACTCTTGACGCGTCTCCGAGACGGAGTGTCCGTGGTAGACTTTTCCCTGGCCCGGAGTGATCTGGTTCTTGCTTTGCAGGAAGCCTGCACTGCCCTTTTTGCGACATAGAATGTCGACGCTCTGATCCAGAGCAATTTGGTTCCCGATTTGTGGGAAGCCTGCACTGCCCTTTTTGCGACATGGACGGTCGACGCTCTGAGCTGGAGCGATTTGGTTCCCGATTTGTGGGAAGCCTGCACTGCCCTTTTTGCGACATAGACGGTCGACGCTTGACGCATCTCCGAGACGGAGTGTCCATGGTAGACTTTTCCCTGGCCCAGAGTGATCTGGTTCCTGCTTTGTAGGAAGCTTGCACTGCCCTTTTTGCGACATGGACGGTCGACGCTCTGATCCAGAGCGATTTGGTTCCCGATTTGTGGGAAGCCTGCACTGCTCTTTTTGCGACATGGACGGTCGACGCTTGACGCGTCTCCGAGACGGAGTGTCCGTGGTAGACTTTTCCCTGTCCCGGAGTGATCTGGTTCCTGCTTTGTAGAAAGCCTGCACTGCCCTTTTTGCGACATGGACGGTCGACGCTCTGATCCGGAGCGATTTGGTTCCCGATTTGTGGGAAGCCTGCACTGCCCTTTTTCCGACATGGACGGTCGACGCTCTGATCCGGAGCGATTTGGTTCCCGATTTATGGGAAGCCTGCACTGCCCTTTTTGCGACATGGACGGTCGACGCTCTAATCCGGAGCGATTTGGTTCCCGATTTGTGGGAAGCCTGCACTGCCCTTTTTGCGACATGGACTGATCCGGAGCGATTTGGTTCCCGATTTGTGGGAAGCCTGCACTGCCCTTTTTGCGACATGGATGGTCGACGCTTGACGCGTCTCCGAGACGGAGTGTCCGTGGTAGACTTTTCCCTGGCCCGGAGTGATCGGGTTACTGCTTTGTAGGAAGCCTGCACTACCCTTTTTGCGACATGGACGGTCGACGATCTGATCCGGAGCGATTTGGTTCCCAATTTGTGGGAAGCCTGCACTGCCCTTTTTGCGACATGGACGGTCGACACTCTGATCCGGAGAGATTTGGTTCCCGATTTGTGGGAAGCCTGCATTTCCCTTTTTGTGACATAGACGGTCGACGCTCTATTTGACTTGCTCTGCTTCCTGCAGTGTCAGGGGTGAACTTGACATGCTCCGCTTCTTGCGGTTTTGAGATTGGATTATGACTTGCTCCGCTTTCTGCGATGTCGGAGTTGAAGTTGACTTGTTGATTGCGATTTGGGTTGACATCAGCATCGCTACACCGGAACATGGTACCGAGAGCGAATCATCATTTGTCTTTGAGAGGATTTGGGGATTTGTTTGGCATCTGCATTGCTGCACTGGAATAATGCCAGGAGCAACTCATCATTTGCCCCGGAAGGATTTGGGAATTGGTGGCTTAGGAGACAGGTTTAGATCCCTATCACTTAAGGCTTTTCAATTTTATGGGCCGTAAGGGTCCCATAAAAGCATTTTCTCCCTACGGGTCGAAAGGATCTCGTAGGTGTATTTTCTCTTTAGGAGTTGTGGGGACTCCTAAGGGTGTTGCTCCTTTGTGAGTCGTAAGGATCTCACGCGGGAATTTCCTCCACACAAAGTCGAGAGGACTTTGCGAGTGCATTTCTCGTAGGTGTATTTTCTCTTTAGGAGTTGTGGGGACTCCTAAGGGTGTTGCTCCTTTGTGAGTCGTAAGGATCTCACGCGGGAATTTCCTCCACACAAAGTCGAGAGGACTTTGCGAGTGCATTTCATCTCCTTTTTTACGAGTTTGCGTCCTTTCGGGTTTTCACAAACTCGTCGGCAGTCCTGCTGTTTTTACTCACGGAGCCCTTTCGGGTTTTCATCCGTGCCCATTTTGCTTGTGGACATACCATTTTTTTTATAATTTTATTTATTATATATATATATATTGGTGGGACTTTGAATGTGGTCTCACCGGTAGGACTTGGGAGAGATTGGGATTGTTTTACGCCCGTGGATTGTATACGGTTTTGCAAGATGTATGATCCAGACCGTAGGACCAGAAAAATTTTGGGACTTTGTTGGCATCTGCATCGCTGCACTGGAATATGGTACGAGGAGCGACCCATCATTCGCCGTTAGGGTATGGGATTTGGAATTTGGTTGGCATCTGCATCGCTGCACTGGAATATGGTACCAGGAGCGACTCATCATTCGCCACTTGGGGATTTGGATTTTGGCCGACGTCTGCATCGCTACACTGGAATATGGTACCAGGACCGACTCATCATTCGCCATTGCCTATTAGGAAGCGATGGCTTAGGAGACAGGTTTAGATCCCTATCACCTAAGGCTTTTCAATTTTATGGGTCGTAAAGGTGCCATAAAAGCATTTTCTCCCTACGAGTCGTAAGGATCTCGTAGGTGCACTTTCTCCTTAGGAGTCATGGGGACTCCCAAGTGTGTTTTTCCTTCGTGAGTCGTAAGGATCCCACGAAGGTGTTTTCTTACGAGTCGTGAGGATCCCGTAAGGGTTTTTTTTCCTCCTCATGTATCGTGAGGACACATGAGTGGATTTCCCTCGTTCCCAGTTTAATGACTTAGGGGTCATCTGTTTCCAGTTTAACGACTTAGAGGTCATCTGTTTCCAGTTTAAAGACTTAGGGGTCTATTGTGCCCAGTTTAATGACTTAGCGGTCATCTGTTCCCAGTTTAACGACATAGCGGTCATCTGTTTCCAGTTTAACGACGTGGTGGTCACCTGTTTCTAGTTTAACGACTTAGAGGTCATCTTTTTCCAGTTTAACGACTTAGTGGTCATCTATTTCCAGTTTAAAGACTTAGAGGTCTACTGTTTCTAGTTTAACGACTTAGAGGTCATCTGTTTCCAGTTTAAAGACTTAGAGGTCTATTGCTTCCAGTTTAACGACTTAGAGGTCATTTGTTTCCAGTTTAAAGACCTGGAGGTCTATTGCTTCCAGTTTAACGACTTAAAGTTCATCTGCTTCCAGTTTAAAGAATTAGAGGTCTAATGTTTCCAGTTTAACGACTTAGAGGTCATCTGTTTCCAGTTTAAAGACTTAGAGGTCTACTGCTTCCGGTCATCTGTTTCCAGTTTAAAGACTTAGAGGTCTACTGCTTCCAGTTTAACTACTTAGAGGTCATCTGTTTCCAGTTTAAAGACTTAGAGGTCTATTGCTTCCAGTTTAACGACTTAGAGGTCATCTGCTTCCAGTTTAAAGACTTAGAGGTCTACTGGTTCCAGTTTAACGACTTAGAGGTCATCTGTTTCCAGTTTAAAGACTTAGAGGTCTATTGCTTCCAGTTTAACGACTTAGAGGTCATTTGCTTCCAGTTTAAAGACTTACAGGTCTACTGTTGCCAGTTTAACGACTTAGAGGTCATTTGTTTCCAGTTTAAAGACTTAGAGGTCTATGGATGGCGAGCTTGGAACTTTGGGGTAGGGGCCGGCATCAGCGTTGCTAACACTGAAGCACAAGTGCCAGGAGAAATTCATCATCTGCCTTTTCCTGTTGGGGAGCGATGGCTTAAGAGACAGGTTTAGGTCCCTATCACCTAAGACTTTTCAATTTTATGAGCCATGAGGGTCCCATAAAAGCATTTTCTCCCTACGAGTCGAAAGGATCTCGTAGGTGTATTTTCTCCTTAGGAGTCGTGAGGACTCCTAAGTGTGTTTTTCCTTTGTGAGTCGTAAGGATCCCACGAAGGTTTGTTCTCCTCATGTATCGTGAGGATACATGAGTGAGTCTTCCCAATGGAGCATAATTCCAAGGGCCGAGACCAACCACGTAACTGGTGATTGTAGTGGGGCATGGGTATGATGAGAATTATTTGAGCCCATGGATTGTATACGGTAGTCAATTTGGAGACTAACCGTAGGACCGGGAGAATTTTGGAAAATTGGATTTTGGTTGGCGTCCGCATCGCTGCACTGGAATATAGTACCAGGAGCGACTCATCATTCACCGTTATTTTTTATTAATTTTTTTTACCGCGATTGCTCTATCATTTCAGCTTTTCTTATCGCGAAGGTCGCGATTGCCCTATCATTTCGGCTTTTTATTTGCGGTTGCCCCATCATTTTGGCTTTCTTTTTATTTATTTATTTACACATTCCCTTTTTTTTTATTTACACACATTTTTTTACATCCCCAGTTTAATGACTTAGAGGTCGATTGTTCCCGGTTTAATGACATGGTAGTCAGCTGTTTCCAGTTTAACGACGTGGTGGTCATCTGTTTCCAGTTTAACGACTTAGTGGTCATTTTTGCTTATCCCAGCTCCTTGAACTTTGATCTTGGCGGAGCTGTGTTAATGACCGTAGCTCTGTGGCTTGTCAATACATCCGAGGACTGTGAGGTTTTTCCAAGCTTGTATTGGTCCTCTGCCCAATCTTTGAAAACACATCAGTCTTCGATGGCATAACTCACCACCCTATGGTATAGGCAGTATACGGGATTGTCGGTCATATTCATTTCATGTGGCCTCTTTGGAATAGGCAGTTGCAGACCGTTGTTCAAGGCTTCCTCGAATATATTGCGGACCTCATCCCTCCTGAAGGAGTACACCTTCTTCTTTCTATCCATTAGAGTAGGTGCCCTTACTGATGCTGGTCCTTGAGGCCGATCAGTCTTTGGTTCGCCCTTTTCAGATAATGGCACATATCTGAGAGGATTGGGTTCCCAAAAGGCTTCGGTCTCCATCTGTGTGAAATCGACGGTCGTAGCTTGACTGTTTGCTAGCACGCCTTTAGACAGTTCTATCTCTCTCGTCTTGTATTGCCTTTCGACCCAATCATTGAAGATGAAGCAGTCCTCAATGGCATGACCTATCACTCTGTGATAGGGGCAGTATTTGGGGTCGTCGGTCATATTCGCTTCCAGCGGTATTTTTGACTCTGGCAGTTGTAGACCATTTCTTAGGGCGTCCCTGAATATCTTGTGGACTTTGTCCCTTTTGAAGGAATAGACTTTTTCCAGTTTATCTTTCAGAAGCGATTCCCCTTCGGTGTATGTATCGGAGGGACTGGAGGCTGATCGCGGCCGTTTTTCGCAAAGGCGCTCCGCTCTTAGGTTGAAAGGGGTATCAGTTGGCTGCCTCCGGGTATCAATCCCTGGCTCACGAACCAAAGTTTGATTTTGCTGTAATTGTAATCGGGCGACTTGGGTCGCGAGATCTGCCAACTCGTCGACCTTAGACTGTACCTTGGCTAACTTCTCATCCCTGTCCTGAAGCCGCCTCTGAAGCCATCGGAATAATGCTTGTTCTGCAGTCCCGGTTATGACAACCGAGTCATCCTTATTGCCTGAGCTCAATTCCGCAGGAACCCCAGGCTCATTTGGCCCATCGGCCTGAGCGAGCTCTTCATCATTTAGACCGAGTCAACGTTGGGTAGCGTCCACCATATCATCACCATGGCTGTGAAGTATAAGAGGGTCCGTTTCTTCATGTCTGACCATGTAGACAGTGTGGACCACATATTCATCCGTCTCTTCATCTTTGGCGGGGTAACCACATTCTTGGAGCCTCATGAAGCTCAGCCTAGCATGAGCCCTGGCCCTTTTGTTGGCTCTGCATATGAGCCTTTTCTGCCTTAGCTTCTCGATTTTGAGGGCTTGGCGGGCATACATTTTCTGGGAAGCCACCGTGAATCGATTAGCGGGGAGCTTAGAGAAGACACCCGATCGAGCAGTTGTCAGGGGCACCGCCAGAGTCTGCTCGAGACGCCTTGTTGCTTTGTTGGTGTTGATAGCCTTGCCCCCAGCTGGGGCCAAGGAAAGTCGTTCAAACTCCGACTTGCGTTTGAGTTGGGGCACCTTCGAGACCACCACATTTGGCCTCTTGCCTTTCGAGACCGGTTTGTCTGTCACCGGGGCTTGAGGAGCTGGGATGGCGTTAGGTGACTAGAACAGAATAGAGCCGAATGGTAGCGGCGGCTCCTCCCACTATCGCCCGAGACTGGCCGGAAGGATCGTCCTGGCGTCCATCTTCATCGTGTAGGAGATGGGAGCTGTGTCGAGAGCTGAGCTTGTCCTTGGATACATTTTTGCTGCGACCGGAGATTGCAATTTGAAATTTGTTAACCTATACAAAGAAGTATGATTTCAGTACAGGTAGTCGATATGTATATTGATTGAGTTCGCATGAATTTTTAACCCGAAATATGGGAGGAGTGATAGGTCCCACCGGGCGTGCCAGAATCTGTAGGGTGTTTTTCTTCACCCCATTAAGATGGGAATACGCGCGCTCTTGTCAGGCACATTACAGATTCCCCCTGTCTAGGGTAGGCTGGGGTTTATTGATTGTGGGGATCCAAATTTCTGGCAGCCGCGGACTAAGCTGCCGTTAATTACCCCTCGCCTTTGGAGCGAGAGAACCTCTGATTGACGGGTCAAACAGGTCATGCGAACTCAATGTGCAATGTTGTGTTTTGAAGAGGTTTTGGATATATCAGGGTGCTCGCAGAGTTTTTATGGGGGTCCCGCTACCCGGATAGCGGGCTGGGGGTCAAGGGGTCTAGCAGCCCCCTTGCGGGATGCGGGGCAGCGCCCCGGCCCAAAAATTTTTGAGAGGGAAAGTGTTCTAGAGTATGTGTGTGTATATATATATATATAAAAGGGACAGGGCATCCAAAGGATATGTGGGGACCAGCGCCTCGCGTGTCTAACACGCGAGCGCTGGGCGCACCACGTGCCCAGCATGTGGGCGCAGGGCGCTAGGCGCTCGAGCGCTAGCGCACCACGTGCCCGGCACGTGGGCGCTGGGCGCTCGTGCGCTAGCGCACCACGTGCCCGACACGTGGGCGCTGGGCGCTTGGAGCGCAAGGCGCTCGAGCGCCAGTGCACCACGTGTCCGGCACGTAGACGCTGGGCGCTTGGAGCGCAAGGCGCTCGAGCGCTAGCGCACCACGTGCCCGACACGTGGGCGCTGGGCGCTCAAGCGCGAGCGCACCACGTGCCCGGCACGTAGGCGCTGGGCGCTTGAGCGCTCGGGCGCCAGGCGCTTGGGCGCTTGGGCGACGGCGAGGAAAATGGGGCTTTTAGTCCTAGAAATAGGATTTAAATCCCAAAAGAGGATTTAGAGTGGAGTTAAACTCCTAAGATGATTTGGAGTTGATGAAAGGGGTTCTTCTTTGGAGCCCTGGGTCTTTCCAAAAATGGGGTTTTCGGAGATGGGCTTCCTTCTTTCTCCTCTGTTGGCAAGATCTTGAAGATCAAGAGATGTGAGATTTTAAAAAAAAATCTCTTCTTTTTGAGATCTGATGGGAGATCTAAGCTCCCCTTTGTGGGTTTTGTGGTGAAAAACTATTTAGTTTTGGAAAAAGAGGAGTAAAACTCTTGATTTAATTCAAAAGAAAGAAGAAGGTTTAGAGCCTTCAGAAAGGGGAAAGAGGCACAAACCCTAGATTTTGAGGGGAATCAAAAAAGTATCTTAGATATTTTCATCATGTTGCCTCTTATAGGCTTACACATTTACATATAGATCCTTGGGCTTTACAAAATGTCATTTTGCCCATCCCATGGCTCATGTGCTATTTCTTTTTGCACATAAGCCATGGGCTTACAAAAATTTGGCTTTATGCCCATTTTGTTTACATTCATGCATAAACAATTACATAAAAATTATTTATTACATGACTTTTTATTTTGGCATGGAGGAGGGCCGGCCGCTTCATGTTCGGACTCGATTTGGACATGGGCCCACTCGATCTGGGCTTGGGCCCACTTGGCTTGGGGTTGACCTTGACTTGGTCAACCGGGGTGCAATTTTCGATTTCAACACCAGGCATCTCAGCCATAGAGAGTCGAACGATCTTTTATATACAGTATCATTGACGAAGGCAAAAGACAGAGCTCGTTTCGTGAGCTGATGTCTTGAGGATGCATCTTCAGGTGTTCGACGGGATTTGAAGTAGTCTATAAAGACTTCTCTCCAATCCTTAGCCCTTTCTTGGTCTTATATTTGTAGGGTTGTTTGCTTGGTCGCTTTCTTTTCTTCAGACGACTCCGGAGATATTTCTGCTAGTGCAAGAACCCGATGACTTTGTACAATGATCCTTACATCATCGAGGTTTTCGTCAGCCAGTTCTTTAGCGAGTTTGGCTAGTGCGTCCTCTTTGCTATTTTCTGTACGCGGTATGCTTTCCAGGGCGTAAGAGGGAATTTAAGTTAGTAACTGTTGCACTCTTTTGCTATACTTTACCAGCTCTGGTTTGCACATTTGATAGTCACCGTTTACTTGGCTAACGACCAGCTGGGAATCTTCGTATATGAGGAGGTTTTCGATTCCCATGTCGACAGCGATCTCCAAACCTGCTATCAAAGCCTCATATTCTGCCTCATTGTTTGTCCTCGGCTCTGTTAAGGAAAAGGCAAAGCGCATTATCCCTCCTTGCGGAGTCACAAAGATAAAGCCTACCCCAGATTTGATTATAGGGGTATTGTGCTGTCGCTTCTTAACGGAAGATGCTCCGTCGAAATAGAGTTCCCATCGGGTATTACTCCCTCCTTTCTTCCCGTCGATCGTGTCAAACACGTGTTCGTCTGGCAGTTCGCAATTTAAAGGTGAGTCACCAGGTATCGGATGCTCAGCGGGGAAGTCGGCGATGGCTTGGCCTTTCACTGCCTTGAGGGGTCGATAGATTATCGAGAACTCCATCAAGTGGAGGGCCCATTTAGCGAGTCGTCCCGTTAGTATGGCTCTTGATATCAAATACTTGAGAGGATACACTTTTGATATGAGATGGACCTCATGCGCCTAAGCATAATGTCGAAGCTTCGTTATCGCGAAGATTAACGCCAGGCAGTGTTTTTCAATAGGGGAGTAGTTGTTTTCTGTCCCCAGTAGAACTCGACTCAAATATTAGAGGGCTATCTCCTTTCCTTGATCGTTTTCTTGTGCCCATAGTGAGTGGTGACGGAATGGTCTTCCTTTTGCCGAACCTTCATTTTCTTCTGTCGGCGGGAGTAGTCTTTGTCAATTACAGAGTCTTGGACTCTTCGCCAGACCCTGCGGATTTTGTAGGATAGCCGCTGAGGGGGCTGCTCCGGCTTTGCCTTAGTAACATCTTCAGCGGGTGGAGGAGATCTTTTCAACACGGCAGTTGAAGAGTTCTTGCGCACCCTCCTGAGTGGCTCAAAGTTGTTCCCAGTTGAAACAGCAGCATCAACTTCCACCATTGGAGCTAGTAGGGTAAGTCCAGAGGGGAACTGCCCCCAGCTTTCCTCACTCGGCGCTAGTGGCGACGTCGGGCATGTCAAGTAACCGGGATCACCTCTATCGTCGGAGTAGCTTCGTCATGCCCCCTGCTTTGAGGAGAGGCTGTTATTGGCGCCAGCCTGTCAAAGACTGACATCCGCTGGGAAGGAATGGTCAACCTGTTGAAGGCCGACTTTCGAGTAGGGGAATTAGTTTGGATGACTTCACCAGCAGTAGGAGTTGGGATAGTCTTATCCGGTATTGCGAGCCTCTTCGCGGGCCCATTTGAGTTTAGGCTCAGCCTGTCGAAGACTGAGGCAGTAGACTTGGACGACTCGTTGAGAGGGGTCGCGGTAGTTGCAAGCCGATCGAAGACCGACTTCTTTGGAGCTTCCTATGACGGGACTGGAGTGTTGAAGCTCATTGGCGGGAGCACGGTCCCGAAGAACAATCCAGTGGTGGCCTATGTCACCTGTTCCACCGGCATTGCGAAGATGGAGGCCGTTTGGGGCCCATAATTCACTCCTCCAGCAGGGACGGAGTGGAAGTTGCTGTGGCATTTGGTGCGGTTGGAAGCCATCGACGTCATCTTCACTTCTGCATGGAGCAAGACACCAAATCTTAGTACCTCGAATCCAGGGGAAACCATATTAAATCGCGATTCGTTCGTGAACACGACACACGAAGTGTGGAGTGGAAAGAGGAAAAGGTCCCACCGGGCTTGCCAGAATCTTTTTACCGCCAAAAACAGAGACGAAACCACGTAGGTCGTCTTGCCTGAATTTGGGGGCAGATGCTATTTGGATTTATCCTTCCACCTCTCCGAAGATGCCAAATTGATTTATGACACCGTGTATCGGAGGTTTGGACGGATGCAGCCGTTGTAGCAGACTTTGTCAGATTCCCCCTCGTTGTGAAGGGTTTTTGATTGTGGGGACGCTCTTCCCTGCATGCGTAAGCCCCTGCAGTTAATTACGTTACCGCATCGCGGTAACCACTTTCTCCTGCTCCAGAAGGTCACTTCGTGTCGTGTGTGTTTGTTTTATTTTTGGTTTCCCGTGGATTGTATACGGAGACTAATTTGTGTTGTCGCCCGTAGGGCGTGGATTAGTCCAAATCCGTATCTTCTTAGATTTGGGTTTGGTTTGATTTAAGGATCATTAATTTCATTTTGGGATTAAGATCAACTTAAATATTTGTTAAGGATACGTTAATCCGGTATTGGACTAAGCTCTACTTAACAGAATTTTTGAGATCATTTTTGATCCAAAGAAAGAGCATTTGGGCTCTATCGTTTTAGTTTCAGGACGTTGCGGTCCATTGGGTTTAAGGACATCATAGTCCATAGAGTTTAGTTTAGGGATGATGCGGTCCATTGGGTTTCCATTGGGTTTAAGGACATCATAGTCCATAAAGTTTAGTTTATGTACGTTGCGGTTCATAGTTAGTTTAAGGACATTACGGTCCATAGTTTTTGGTTGTCGGGACCCGCCACCTCTCTGAAGACGTTGAATAATTATGACGACATATATTAGAGGTGTGGGGAGATGTACCCTTGAACCAGTGTCAGTTGGGAGATCTGTAGTCGGGTTTGGGACTAAGACCAATTAGAGAAATCGTGAGCACATGGGCTTGGTTGATCTGAATTAGGGACTTGTGGTTAACTTGGGCTCAGTCCACTCAGTTTTGAATAAAGTGTTGAACACTTGTTTGGGCTCGATCCCTTTTTATGTGCAACAATGCTAAGCATTGATATGGGCTCTGACTCTCACCCTATTTCTTTGTGTTTTTTTATAGAGTGTTAAACACTCTTTATGGCTTCGGGCTATATGGGGATAGCGCTTTATATTAGACAGTGCCCATGTGGGGGGCACGTGGGGATTTTGGCGCTGGACGCCAACCACCGAGTGCAGAGCACTCTTTATTTTATTAGCGCCCACGTGAGGGGCGCTGGGCGCTGGGAGCCAACCACTGAGTGCAGAGCACTCTTCATTTTATTAGCAGTGCCCACGTGAGGGGAACGTGGGGCGTTCAGCACTGGATGCCAACCACTGAGTGCAGAGCACTCTTCATTTTATTAGCAGCGCCCACGTGAAGGGCACGTGGGGCGCTCAGCGCTGGGCGCCAACCACTTAGTGCAGAGCACTCTTCATTTTATTAGCAGCGCCTACATGAGGGGCACGTGGGGCGCTCAGCGCTATTTTCTTCTTTGTGCATTTTTCTGAAGAATTCAATTCTTTGTTCTTCCCTGGATCTTCAATCCCTAAGAACGTATTCATCCCTGCGAGAATTAAATTCTCATTTGTAAGAGATTTGTCTCATGGATCTCAGATCCAGGAAAAGAACTATGTTCTTCTATAAGGGTAAAACCCTTGGGTATGCAGATGAGATACTATGATCTCTTTTTGCCTTGAAGAGAGTTCTTCTTCCTTCTTTTCTCTTAAACCTCTTTTTGCTTGCACTTCTTCTTCTTTTTTTACTTGAAGCTTATGGGGGTTCCTCTGTACAAGACTTGAAGTCTTGGGGTCTGTATATAGTGGAGGCACATTTGTTGATTCAGTTAAGCAAATCTCTCATTGAGAGATTTCTTAATTGATTTGGAAAATTTATCCACCGTTGGATCTTTGATCCAAGGACTTCTGTTTTACAGAAGACATTTTTCTTGTTTTTTTTAACAAGATTGGGAAAATATTTTCCCATACGGAACTTATTCTGTGTCTTGGTGATTTTTAATCACTATTGGATCTTTGATCCAACGGTAATCCTTCTTGTTTAGAAAGACTGGGAAGATATTTTCCCCTACAGAGCTTATTCTGTAGCTTGGTGATTTTTAATCACCATTAGATCTTTAATCCAACGGTGCTCTGATTTACAGGGCACAATCTTTCTAGTTTAGAAAGATTTGAGGATTATTTCCTCAATCAGAATTTAATTCTGTGCTCTGATGATTTATCATCTCTGTTGGATCTTTGATCCAAGGGTGGAGAACCTTTAGTTCTGGCGCTGGCGATCTCGTGCTTTCCACGTGAGGCGCTGCCTTAGAGTTTTTAACTCTTGGCGCCGGCTCTCTCGTGCCTTGCACGTGAGGCACTGCCTTAAAGTTTTTAACTCTGGGCGCTGGCACTCTCGTGCTTTGCACGTGAGACGCTGCCTCAGTTCAAATTTTGAACAGAGCCCTGCTCTCTTATTGGGGGGAAACAACCTCTTGGTGAAGGCTTTGATCCCTGGCGTCGGTGGGTAGGGAACAACCAGCCAGGGATAACCGACCAGGGTAGCTGCCCGGATGCCTCTTGGCGAGGGCTTAGATCCTTGGCGTCGTGGGGTAAGAGATTACCAGCCAAGGATAGACCGAGCAGGGTAGCTGCTCGGTCTTGTGAGGTTTCGTCCGACCCTCCCTGGTTCGCGGCGTGAGCGTTGGGAAGAGCGACCGTCTCGGGTGACACGTGTCACGAACGTGTGGAGGGAGGCAAAGCGTAAGAGCCGTGTCATTCCGATTTTGGTTTGCCGAAAGAGGTGGGATATCCACCGTGTGGCGGTACAGCATTAGAAGGAACGAGCAACTGTTGGACTCTTGGGGGCGCTGTGGGGCTATAAAACCGAGGGCTTGTTGAGCACTCATTTCTCCATGCCCAAAACATAAGAATGGACACTTTCCCTTTCACCATCCCTGATATCATAACTTTCGAGGACGTGTACCTGTACGACCAGTACTGCACCGAGTATACGGTGCAGTTAGTGATAGGACGCATTGAGGATCATTTTGGCCGACTGCTTCCCCGGCACTCACCCCTGCTCCAGCTGTTGATGTACTCCATCTGGAGGGCGTCGCCGGGGCTGCACAACCCCTTATCCGAGCTACTGATGGATGAGACGGTTGGTAAGCTGAGGTCTTTGTGCCGCTTCAGCCTGATCTCGACGGGTCGGCGGGATCGCTCGGTGGCACTCATTCTCGAGTGCTACCAATTGAGGCATCACGCCGACGTCCGCGGGCGGCATCAGAGGTAGAGGTCCGAGGCGGCGAGGGCCTGGCTGGCGGAAATATCCTCGGAGTACCACGAGCAATGTTTCTGCACCCCCTCCCCCGTCGTTGTAACCTTTTTTTTATGTAAGGCTGAGGAGCCTACAATACCTTTTGAATCAATAAAATTCTTCTTTTCTGCAATGCTCGACTACTTTGTCCTTCTTGTTATTAAATAAAAAGAACTTAGAAGAACTTGCATTGCTTTGTTGAAGAACCCAAGCTGTGGCCAGCTAAGGATGGACCGGGCATGGTAGCTGCTCTGTAGATCCTGAGGTTCAGTTCGACCTTCCTTGGTTCGTGAACATGGGGAAGAGCGATCGTCGCAGGCGGCACATGTCAGGAAAGCTTGGGGGAGGCATAACGTTTCAGGAAGTTGCGTCAGTTCTGCCATGCAGGGGCGCGACATTAGAGTAATCTTGATGGATCCCGGGATTCGCGCCCATGCGCGTGCAAATCTGGGTCCTCAAGGATTTTGTTTGAGGTTATAAATAGAGTAGGAGACGGCAACTTCTTCGGCATCGCTTTATGGGATGACTGGGCGCATGTACTCGATCGAAGAGATCATTTCCTTCGACGACGTCTCCGTGTATGACCAATCCCTGGCCGAGGATGGGTATCGGGGAGTGGTTCAGCGTTTCGAGGGTCACTTCGGCCGGCTCCTCCCTCGTCGGTCGTCCTTCCTACAATTGTTGATGTACGTAATTTGGAGGAGGTCCCTGGGGTTGGACAACCCTCTCTCCGAGGAGTTGCTGGACGAGGCGCTCGACAAGGTGCGCTCGACAAGGTGCGCTCGGCCTTATCTCGAAGGCCAGGCACGACGATCCTTGGCGCTCATTTTGGAGTGCTTCAAACAGAGGTACATCGTGAGCCAAGGAGCAGGGAACGAAGCGCCGGGTGTTTCTGTGGCATCCCGGGTTTGCGTGCAGCGTCGGCAGGAGCGGGCTGCAAAGGCTAGAGCCCGGCTGGCGGAGTATCACCAGGAGTACTTCATCGATCCCGTTCCTCCTCTGCTGTAAATGTTTCTTCTTTATTTTTCTGTAAGGCCGAGGAGCCCATAATACCCTTCGGAATAAATAAAACTCTTCTTTTTTCAATGTTCTATTGTTCCCTTCTTATTATATAAACAGAAAGAACTTTTAGAAAAGTTTTACATTGCCTTTGTGAAAGAAGAAATACACGCTCATAGATATTATTTTCATTGGTACAGCTTGAGCTTCTCAGCGTTGTAAGGCCGTGGAAACTTGCGTCCATCCGCGTCTTGTAAGCGGTAGGCTCCGCCGGGCAGGACCTCGGAGACGAGGAAAGGACCGTCCCACTTCGGGGAAAACTTATGCAGCTTGCCTTGATCGACGAACTCGTTCTGCCTCAGGACCGAATCTATGGTCTTGAAGAAACGACGCTTAACTTGCGCTTTGTGGTAGCGGGCGGTTTGCTGTTGATAGGCGGCAGCCCTAATCTGAGCTCGGTCCTGTTTCTCTAACAAGATGTCCAGATTAGTTCGAAGGGTTGAGGTGTTCGCCTCATCGTCGAAGTGCTTGACCCGGTGACTGGGGAGCCCGATCTCCGCTGGGACTATTGCCTCGGTACCGTAGCATAGGCTGAAAGGGGTCTCCCAGGTGGGGTTTTCTTCGATGTGCGTAGGGCCCATAAGATCCGGGGTAACTCCTCGACCAAACTGCCTTGGTGTCCTTCTAGGCGTGTTTGAAGACCTCGGAGGACGTCCCGATTAGCGACCTTGGCTTGCCCGTTGCATTGGGGATGTGCGACCGCGGCAAACTTCATGAGGATATGATATTCGCTGCAGAATTCCTTAACTTTTTCGTTTTCGAAATTCGTCCCGTGGTCGGTGATGATACACCTCGGGATGCCGAACCGGAGTATCACGTTGTTCTGCAGGAACTTGATAGTTGTGGCGGCGTCCAGTTTCCTGATGGGAATGGCCTCGATCCACTTCGTGAAATTGTCCACTGCGATGAGGACGTACTTGTGTCCACCCATACCGGTAGGGAACTAGCCTATCATGTCCATTCCCTACTGGGCAAACGGCACGGGGAGGTTAGGGCGGTCAGCTCGGTAGCCGAAAGGCGAGGTATGCTTCCATGGAGTTGGAAGCTTTTGCATCTCCTGACGAGCTTCTGGGCGTCCTGGTGAATGGTTGGCCAGTAGTACCCCTGGAGCAATGCCTTCTGGATTAAGGTGCGGGCCCCTTGATGTGCGCCGCCGACCCCTTCGTGGATCTCACGGAAGATGTAGTCGGCTTCATGAGGGTCGACGCACCGGAGTAGTGGCTGAGTGAAGTACTTATTGTAGAGGTTCCCATTGCTCCAGATGAAGTGACGAGCTTTGGCTCGGAGACGGCGAGCTTCTCCCCGATCTTCTAGGAGCGTACCTTCCCTCAGGGATTCCACAAGGGGCTTTCTCCAATCCCGGTCTTCTTCCCGGGCTATGTATACTTGGAGTGGCGTTGCCCCGTCTTCCACACTGGGGCGTGGTAAGACCTCGAAGAGGATGTTCCTCTTGTTGTTGTCTGTATAAGATGAAGCCAGCTTACTCAAGGCGTCAACCTGGGCGTTTAGCTGTCTGGGGATCTGCTCCACCTGAACCTCATGGAAGTCCTTTCGCACTCTTCTCACCTCGGCAAGATACTTTACCATCAGAGGTTCTCGCGCCTCGAATCAGCCGGTCACTTAGCCCACGAGTAGGGCGGAGTCGTTGCGGATCCGAATCGTTTTCAGCCCCAGTCCGAAGGCTATGCGCAGTCCGGATAGCAAGGCCTCGTATTCCGCCGCGTTATTTGAGACGTTGAACCCAAGCTTTTAAGAATACTCCATTTCTGCTTCGTTCGGGCCCCGAATGATGAGGGTGGCCCCACAGCCTTCCTCGGTCGAGGAGCCGTCGATATAAAGGATCCAGTCAGGGACGGAGTCGAGCTTCCCATCGACTTAAGGTTGAGCTATGGGGGCCAGCGCGGATTCCGGCTCTTTGCTGGGGATGGTGCACTCGACGATAAATTCGGCCAGGGCCTGTGCCTTGATAGCTTGCCTCGGGCGGTATTTTATGTCGAACTGGGACAACTCCCACCTCCATTTCTCCAAACGACCGGAGGACTCGGGGGAAGCGAGGATGGCTCCCAAAGGCCACTCGATAAGAACGAGGATGGAGTGCACCTGGAAATAGTGCCTTAGTTTCCTCGATGCCACGACGAGTGCCAAGACGATCTTCTCTATGGCCGGGTACCTCGTTTCTGCGTCCTTGAAGACATGGCTCACATAGTATACCGGCTTCTGGGCTCCCTCGACCTCTCGGAGGAGCACCGAGCCTGCATCTTGGTCGGACACCGCTAAATACAGCGATAGCTCGTCTCCTTCAACTAGCCGGGTGAGCAGCGGGGGAGTCGCGAGGTGCCTCTTTAATTGTTCGAAGGCGGTCTGGCACTCCTCCGACCACTCGAACCTCGGTATCTTCCTAAGAGCTTTGAAGAACGGGAGGCACTTCTCCCCAGACCTTGACATGAAACGACTCAGAGCGGCTACCCGCCTTGACAGCCGCATGATCTCGACGTTAGTCTTGGGCGTGGCCATGTTTAGGATGGCGCCGATTTTCTCCGGGTTAGCTTCGATTCCACGGTGGGTGACCATGAAACCGAGGAACTTTCCACCGGTGACCCCGAATGCGCACTTGGCGGGGTTCAGTTTCATCTTGTATTTGTGGAGGACGTCGAAGGCCTCGCCCAGATCCTCGGCGTGCTTGTACGATGAGACCGATTTGACTAGCATGTCATCGACGTAAACTTCTATGTTTCTGCCAATCTGCGGCTTGAACATGCGATTTACCAAGCGTTGGTATGTAGCCCCGGCGTTTTTGAGGCCGAAAGGCATTACCTTATAGCAGTATACCCCCCGGTTCGTTGTGAATGCGGTGAGATCTTCATCTGCCGGATTCATACGGATCTGATTGTAGCCATAGAAGGCATCCATGAAGCTTAGTATCTCGTGCCCTGCCGAACTGTCGACGAGCTGATCTATCCGAGGGAGGGGATAGTTGTCTTTCGGGCAGGCTTTGTTGAGATCAGTGAAGTCGACGCACATGCGCCACTTCCCGCTCGATTTTTTGACCATCACCACGTTCGCCAACCATTCTGAGTAAGGCACATTCCGGATGAAGTTAGCGGCGAGGAGCCTGTCTACCTCGTCCTTGATCGCCTTTTGCTTGATTGGGGCGAAGTTTCGTTTTTTCTGCCTGATGGGTCGGACCGTAGGGTCCACCCCGAGCTTGTGAGATATGATCTTGGGGTCGATCCCAGGCATGTCGGCAAGCGCCCAGGCGAACACGTCAGAGTTGTTTATGAGGAAGTGAACCAAGCCGTCTTGCTGAGCCCCCGTCAAAAGTGACCTGATCTGAACGGTTCTTTCGCCGTCCCCTTCTACGAGGGGGACCTCTGTCAGTGGCTCCACAGGGGTCCCCGGGACCTCTTTTTTCTCGTCTCGAGTGTCCAGGGAACCCCAGATGTCACCCTCGCCCTCAACATCGTTGTTTGGCCGCTCAGACGTAGATGTTACGGTGAAGCATACCTTTGCGGTCCGTTGGTCTCCGTAGGCCCGACCTATCCCGCGTTGGTCGAGCGGGAATTTCATCGCCAGGTGGTCAGTCGATATCTGGCCCCTGAGGGAGTTCAGTGTAGGGCGGCCGAGGAGGATGTTGTAGGACAACGGGATTCTCGCTATGATGAATTCCAAAGGCACGGTGCGCGTACGGCCCGATTCCCCGATGTTGAATTGCAGAGTGATTACCCCTTCAGCCGGGATGGAGTGGTTAGTGAACCCTGACAGGACGTGGGAGGTCGGCCTTAGGTCCGACAGGGTGAGTCTCATACGCAGAAAGCAGTCGTAAAATAGAATGTCTGCTGAGCTTCCAGAGTCGACCATTATCCTCTACACCTCATAGCGGTAGACCCAAGCTGTGATCACCAGCAGGTCGTTGTGGGGCAGGGATATACCGTGGAGTTCCTCGTCCTTGAAAACGATCGGCTCGGCTGCCCTGGCCTTCTTCATCGGGTGGCTATCAGTCCCTTGGCCGGTGAGGGACGCTGAGCCTCGTCGGCCTTAGTTGTACCCCCCGCTGATATGGCCATGATTTTGCCGATTGTCAATGCGCCGGGAGGGGGACGTTGCTCCTGCTCACGGTCGGCTTGCCGCTTGTCCCTACGTTGCCAGGTGCCCCGAGCGGATTAGCTCCTCGATGTAATCTCGGAGATGCTTGCAGTTCTCAGTGGAATGGCCCTGCGACCTATGGAAACCGCAGCATGGGCCTTTGGTGCGCTTTGTCGCCCTATTCGAGACTGGAGGGAGTTTGAAGAACATCTCGCCCTTAGCCTCCTCCAACAGTACCGTCTGGGAGACGTTGAGCAGGGTGTACTCCTGAAACTTCGGGGAGTAGGGCTTTGGCAGCTCAATCTTCTTCTTCTCTTCCCTCGCCCTTTTCTTCTGATCGGTTTGCTCAGTCCGGGGGAGATTTGGGTTCACCTCGGACTCGAGCTGGATCTTTCATTTGGTCCAGGCCTTCACCTCGGCCATGGTCTTAGGTTGCACTAATGCAAAGGAGCGTAACCACTCCTTGTGCCTAAGACCTGACCTGAGGGCCGTAATGACCGTCTCATCCCTGTGTTCTGGGATCTTGAGGAGGGCGTTGTAGAAGCGGGTGACGTATCGTTTGAAGGACTCTTTGTCCCCGCTCTTTATGGTGAAGAGATGGTCGACGGTCCGCTTTTGCCGTCTGTTCCCGACGAAGTGGCCGAGGAATTGGGTGGCCAGCTCATCGAAGGTTGAGATCGAGCGTGGCGCAAGTCCTCGGAACCAGTCTCGTCCGGAGCGAATGAGAGTTTCCGGGAAAGCGCAGCATTGGGCGGCGTCAGAATAGTCCTGGAAACTCATCCCGGCTGTGAACGCGTCCAAATGGTCCTTCGGGTCAGACTTCCCGTCGAAGAGTGAGACCTTCGGGGGCTTGTTCTGGGAGGAGACATGGACGGCGAGTAGCTCTTTGGTGAAGGGTTTCGTGAGCGAGTCGGCGGCGTATTTAGCCCCGTCGCTTGAATGACGACTTTCCCGATGCATACCTTCGATCTTCTTTTCAAGGGCGCCCAGCCGGCCGTGGTATCCCGACGATTCAGCACATTCTAATTTTCGGCCTCTACTGTCGGAGACTTGAGCCTGGCCGCGGCCCCGGTTCCGTTCGATGAGGTTCATTAGGTCCCCTGGCGAGGTCGTCTTCGAGCTGCCGTGACGAGTCCCGTCCGCGCGGCCCCGTCGATGGAGGGGGTGCCGGTCATGCCTGGGCACAGGCGAGCTGACCGACACCTCCTCGGGAGGGACAGGGGCGCGATGGTGCTCGGGGCGAGGCGCTCTGACGACGGATCTCGGTGTTGAGCTGAGGGGCGTCCAGCAGGTCATTGAATATGTTGGCCCGGGGGATCTGCGGCCGCCGGAGACAGCGAGACGGTGTTCGGTCGTGCCAACGCGGGCAGAGTCTTCTCTCCCTCTATAGGGGTCTCGTTCCCGAAGCGGGGGAACGGCGACATGGGGAGCTTGTCCGGCCGTTTGTACACGGACGAGGGCATCCACGACGGACGTGAGCCGATCTATCCGAGCGGCTAGGGCATTAATGGCGTTCGGGGGAGGAGATTCGTCCGCGCCTCCGTTATGGGGGAGGCGGCGTCTAGCGTTTGGATCGTCGCGGTGATCGCTCGCCATGAAGTTGAGACTGGAAGATGAACTTTCGTTGAGTGGAACTAGTTTCCCACAGACGGCGCCAACTGATGGATCTTTGGATCCCCTTCAGATGTTCTCTTCCGTTGATCTGCTGTGATCGCTGATGGACAACTAGGATTGAGTTTGAGGGTTGCCTCCTGATGCATGCGGATCTCAATGGGTTTTATGAGGCTTGGGCCGAGCTACCTGCAAAGAAGTCCCGGGGTGGTTGTGCTACCGAGGACTCTCCGACGATCAAGTTAGTCGAAATAGTTTGGCAGTGTAACGGCCTATTAGAATGAAATTGACTTACCTGAATCGCCTGAGAGAGGGGTTTATATAGCGGCAGCAATGGGCAGGCGGGCGTGAGATTCACGCCGGCCGTTACGTCCATGGCGTCACGCCCGCGTGATAGGCGGGATCCCGCATTAATGACGAGACAGGCTCGTTAATGGAGGATCGTGATGGCGTGGAACGCGGGATCATGGGCGGCGGATATCTCGCGCATGGCGAGATTCGCGGAGCTGTGGCGGAGACGCCTGTGATCTGCGCTGTGGGTCGGTCGATGAGACCGAGGAAAATGAGCCCGGTGGGAGGCTCGGGCACGAGCGGGAGGCCGAGGCATCTTGGTTCTGTGATAGATCGGAGGCGAGCCGGGGGTGGTCTGGAAGGGCCACCGAAGGTCGGATGGCTCCTCGGGCCGTAGGCCCGAAGCGTAATCCCAACTGAAGTTCTTGATCCTTTCTTGTAGGTTCTGGGATACGTCATCTGCAACGTGTCAGCATCTGGAGAGTCGCCGATATCGAGCCTCATCAAAAAGTGATAACTCGTTTCAACATGGTTTTTTGATGACTCATTTTATGGGTTTTTTCTTCTATTTAAATTTCAATATTGATTTTTTTTCTAATGATCTTTCTTGGTAGTCAAGTGCAATGAAGAACAAGGGACCTTGACTTTTTGATAACCACATGTACATAAACACTTTCATTGAATTAAATTTTAAGCAAGTATCATGCATGTGATAGTTAAGAAAACAATGGAATTAACAGAATGAATTTGTATAATAGATTTTTTTTTAAAAATTCAATATCGATTTTTTCCAATGATCTTTCTTTAGTGCAATGTAGAGCAAGAGAGCTTCACTTTTTTGATAATAACCACAGCACTTAAATGCTTATCAGTGGATTAGATTTTAAGCACGCATGTGATTACTGGAAAAAAAATAGATTTTTCGTAATAAATATATAGAATAGATTGTCTTTAATGAATAACTAACTAGCTAGTGTGTTGATGATCTCTTAAATATTTGTTCAGGCTCTATGCAAGCAGTGCTGCGACACACGTGGGATAAATCAAGGGAAGAATGTAGAGGTCAAGATCGAAAGACTGCCATCATGGACAGATTACATCTCCACGGTAGATTTTCATTTTTCTAATGAAATCTCCACAGTAAATTGGTTTACTAATGCATATCAAATTGATGTACAGATCCAAAACAAAGTATATAAAAAAATTAGAGAGGTTTAGAGAGAGATTAGAGGCACAATTTAGGTCATGAGTACTGCTTTTGTATTTAGCTAGCCTATTAATACATTGTTTTTTTTTATTTACCTGTAGACTTTCTGAAACATAGCAAATTTCTTTCTACTCCAAAACTTGGTATTTATTTTTTACCTACCCCAAAACTAATAAGATATATCATTTTACCTCTCCTTACGATTTCCGTTAATTTTTAACGATATAACATCAGGTTTTCCTTTAAAATGTCCCAACCTTACTTCTTCTTTGGAAATACTCAATTTCTTCCCCAAATTGAAATTAGGGTTTAGCTTTCTGCTGCACCTTTCTCAAAATCGGTCATGAAATCAGAAGCATATTCAACATTCTTCTTTAGCTATGAAGAAGATGAATGCTTCTGTGCTCTTACTTGTTATCTTCGGGTAAATGGCAAAGCTAAATTCTATGGAGAAATATTAAAGTTAAAGTTAATGGGTTTTTTTTCTGACGGAAATCGTAAAGGGGGTAAAATGGTGTATCTTATTAGTTTTGGAAGGTAAAAGGTAAATACCAAGTTTTGGAAGGTTAGAAAGTGATTTTCTATGTTTTGGAGGGGTTTGAAGCAAATCCTAATGCATTTTATTGGGTTCATTGAATAATGCAAAACTTTCTGCTATTCTCCTTTATTTATATGCGCGTTTATAGATTTCAAATTTCGATGGATAGGCCTGGCCCATTTAAAGTCTGAATTTGCCTTAAGCCTTTGGGCTTAGAATTTACCACTAGCCCAACATTAATTTCTTTTTGATTTTTCTTTATTTTTTTCATAAAGAAAATAGGTCTAGACGCCCTATTCCAAAATGAAAACATTGGACATTGTGCTAGCAATAATAGAATAACGCTTGTAATTAGGTTCTTGCAATAACTACAGATTTTCAAAGTTGAAGCCCCTTTTCCCTGCTTTCTTTCGGGATAAAAAAGGAGATATTTTGTATTACGGTCCCTCATAATTTCCATTACAAACAATTTAGCTCTATTGATTCATTAATTATCCGACATGATGTTCAAGCTCAGCTCGATGACTTACTCGGTCAAAGACCACAATAAATTTTACACCTGCAAACAAATCGGCTTCATGTAAACAATAGATCTTGAAATCCAAATCATTCCCGTTCTTTATGGATTCTCATTTAAGTTGTTAATAGAGCAAACCGCGTTTCAAATAAGTTTATCAATGCAAAGTAATCTTTTTTGATCATGTGTGTGCGCGCATGTAGTGCCGTGCGCTCCTGGACCTGCCCTTTGATAAACAAATTTTATGTCAAAAAAGAAATCTTTTTCTGGTGGAGGCCTTGATCTCCTTCAGATTCTGTCCTCCATCGATCCGTCGCGAGCGTTGCTGGACGGTTAAGATTGGATTCGGAGGTTGTCTCCTTGAGTTTGTGGATCTCAATGGGTTGAGTTTGAGGTAGAAGCTGAGCTACCTGCAAAAAAGTCCCGGGGTGGGTGACCATCGTAGGACCCTCTGACGATCAAGTTAGCCGAGAAATTTGAGTAGAGTAGCGGCCTATTGGGTGCAAATTGCCTTACCTGAGTCGTTTGAGAGAGAGGCTTTATAGTGGTCGCATGGAGCGAGCAGACGCTAGATCTTCGCCCTTGGGTTACGCCCCTAACGTTATGTGTGCATGAACGACGAGATACCTTCATTAAAGACGGGATACACTCATTAATGGAGGGGACGTGCCGGCGTGGGATGCGGGACGTGAGGCGGCGGTTATCTCTTTTTGGCGAGATACGCAGAACCATTGCGGAGGCGTTAGGGCTCCGCAATCTCGGTTGATCGGGGGAGGTCGAGGAAGCTCGGCACATCAGGGGCTCGGAGATGAGGGGGAGGTCGAGGAAGCTCGGCACATCAGGGGCTCGGAGACGAGCAGGAGGCCGAGAAAGCTCGGCGCGAGAGAAGGCTCAGAGGCGAGGAGACTGAGGAAGCTCGGAGACGAGTTGTTGGTAGTCTCTTAGACGAAGGTGGAAAGTCTTTCAGGGGGTCTCCCGAAAGGTCGGGAAACTCCCCCGAGAAGGGGCCCCGGGGATGTCCCCGATGCGGCTCACTTATTCCACCCCCACCCACCCCCCGTGGAATCCGGGACACGTCGTCTGCCATGTTTCGTAATCTGGGGGGACACCACTTGTGAGCATCATCATTAGCCCCCACTCTCGGTCCGACCTATCCAAGGGTCGGGTCGAGAGTGGTCTGCTCGGTCTTTCTTCTGCTCAATTTGGCACCATGGAATCATAATGCGGATCGTCCGGGAACGGCATGGCGTTTAGCGGTTACTTCGTTTCGATTCTTGGGTCCACGTGTTGCCTTGTCGTTTGCCTGAATCTTCACGTGTATCCCCGAAGACGTCAGCGGATCAGTGAAATGATTGCGCTTTTAGAAGGGGTGTGCTGCTTCACTCATACGTCTGTTGGGCTGCAGGCCACGTGTCCGATGTGGGTTGGCGGAAGCGACAGGCTGTGACTGCCACCTGCAACTGAAGGGACGACCCCAATGGCTGATCGCCACGTGGTGCCCCGTCGGTCATTGGGCACGACGTTTCGTTTTGGCGGGAATCAGTCTGGGCCGTTGGATGTTCTTCTTTGGGGGTATATATATAGGAGGGGACCCCCTAGGGCTGATGCTTCCACCATAATTTACCCTCGTTGTCAGAGATTGGCCGGCGCTCCTTCCTTTTAGATCGGATCGCCTGTGCTTTTTCCTTGGCCAGCCCCTTCCTTTGAGTCAGGTTAGATGTCTTCATCTGAGGAGTCTGTAGTGGTAGTTAGGGTAGAGTTGGGCGATGAGGCTCCAGTTGTTGGAGCTGAGTTTAGAGGGTCTTCCTCCTCTTCAGCTTCAGATAGCCAAGAAGGTTCGTTTTCTTCTTCTTCGTCCTCTGTGTCAGGATCGCATCTGAGAGTCAGGGCCGCCCTCGTCACCCGCCGTCGGGCAACAACAAGGGCTCCCAAGGTGCGCGTCGGGAATGTCCGCGATGCGCCCTCTGTCTTGAAGAATGTGGACGAGCTTGCCGAGATCTGGGCTCGGTTCCATATCCCCTCTAGCTATTCTCTCCGTTTATCCAGAGAGGGTGAGCATGCGGACCAGGTGCAGGGCAAGGAGATGTTAGCTGTATGTATGCCCTAGAGGCCAGTATTGTACAGATGATGTATATTATATTGGATGCTTGGACATATATAGAGATGACTTTCTTGCTGGATATGATAGTATGTTATCTGGTTACTCTTTATCTTAACATGTACACTAGTCTCTTTAAACTGTCTTATGGTTACATGTTGGTAAAGCCCTTAGGATGTGTATTTGATTGCCTGGACTATGATGCAAATCATACTAGTGGGGACATGGTAGTCCATAAGTACATCCTTCAAGGTCCCTAGTCGTGGGTGTATCGAGATGGGGCATCGATATACCAGTGTAGACTAGCGTATACGCTTCTCGACCCATGAGATGGGCGATGGATAATCCCATATCCATTGGTGTTTGACATCAGAGATGGTGTACGGGTGCTCAGTGGAGACTGGGTACACTGGACGGACTCGCCGAGAACTCCCAGATGGTATTATACCTCACGTCAGATGGCAGTTCTCAGGTGACACTTGTGCAGGTTAGTCTGTAGACCCGAGATCGTCATAGAGTCTTGTGTGATTCCCACTGTGCTTTGATCTCCACCTTACCACGTCCATGAGGGCGTGCGAAACGGTGGTCCTTGGGTACAGTCCCGAGTCACATGGAGGCAATGAGCGATAGGAGGGGTTTCGTCTCTCCCGGTATTGGGGGTTGATGTTGCGCTGTGCTCGATTGGCCGTAACAGGGAAGTCCCTGGCCAGGGCTGATCATAGATTTGCTGGTATGTGTTACCAGTAGTTTCTCGACCCGTTATGAGCCTCACATCGGCACGACTTATCGGTTATTGGGGTCTGACGTTTACCACCCCTAGACTTGATATGCGACGTATCATACGAACAGACCGGACTGTACGGTAAGTGTTACTGATTGGATTCACAGGAGTGTGAGCGGGCTAGCTCGTCGATCTTCTGATCGCTCAATACCCGGATGGCCGTTACGTTTGGCAGACCGCTTGCGGCTTGTGGATGCTTGATATGATCATCATCTGCTACCGGCGTATTGACGAGTCTTTAGAGCCCTACACAGAGGTTTCCTGGCTCAAGCGAAACGAAATAGGAGCGCATATGAGATATGTGCGGGAGCGAGAATAATGTGTGTATGTGATACCGCATTTCATTCTCGCGATAAATGTTTCGATAGGTTATATTCGATATGACCTAGTTATCGAATCATTGATTCGATAAGTCGATACATAGGATACTAGTCGGTTATATGCGATATGACCGGATCGTTAAATCAAGTGTTGATTTAATAATTTGATGTATAATTATATATTTGATATATTACTTTGCATTAACTAGTATTGGTTCATTTTAGAAGGATTTTCTCACTTGATGCACATTGTATATATGATATATTTTTGTGCACTTGTTTGTATCATCTTTGATGATACTTGCTCACTTGGGTTTGTGTAAAGATTAAACCATGGTTACATGCATAATGGTTAGGGTTTTGATTATTTACTTAGTTATTTATTCATTTTGGATATTATTAAGAATGGTAGCTTATTTTGTTTCTATGTTGAAGCTTCATGAAGCTTTGACAAAGTCCACCATCCTTATCTTATCCTTAACCCTAACCATTCCAACTAACCTTAGTTTAATCTCTACACTTGACCATGGTCAAGATATGATAAGTATTCATTTTAGTTTCATTTTTAAAAGACATATCATATTCTTTTTCTTCTTGATCATCTTCTTCTTCAAGAAAAGCTTAAGGGCCATCAATGGCAACTTGAGCTAAAGTGAGAGAAATCCAATTCTAAAGAGAACCCACCTCCTATTTCTTCACCCTCTATCTCTTGCCAAGTTGTTTTGGGTGTTTTCTTCACAAGTTTCACAACTTGGTGAAGTTGGAGCTTGAACTTGCGATGCCTCGACGTAGATCATCTTCGGCACGAAGCCGACGACCTAGTCCGTCCAATTCTCCGATGAAGCCGACGTTTGAGTTCGGGATTCGAGACGGACAGCGAGAGGAGGCCCACGTGGAGCCAAGGAAGTGGATATCCGGATCTACAAAGGTTGTAGCCTCTCTCCTTTAGTTAATATGTTAACTAGATTCATTATTCGCCTAGAATTCTAGTCTAAGATCCGTGTTAGGGTTTCTCGGCACCCATAATTTTTGAATTTGGCATGGTTGATGCCTTGTGAGACCTCTATAGTGTGCCTAGGAACCCTACAGTGGTATCAGAGCCTAGCTAGAGCCTTAGACGAAGTCCTGACGGAGTTTGAAGTCCGAACGAACCCGAAACCCTAAACCAAACATGCTCTCTGTCCTTTTTTGAAAATTGTGGATTTTTCGAAATTAAAAATATGCAGAAAACAAAGCAGGAATATCTAAGAATAACTGTGAAGTTCGACAACATGATTCCATTATAGTGCGGCGGGACCGCGGCATTATCATGCTAATGCGGCCGTTCCGCGGCTACTTTGACTTTTGTCCAGTTGACTTATGCACAGTAATTCTTAAATTCTTGTTCTGTATTTTCTGGGTATTTCTAATTTGAATTCAAGAGTTGAATTTTCTGGGGTTGTTTTGGGGATTCGATGTTTCGACCGGATTATCAAATTTCGTCTTTGTGTATTTCCGGATGACTTTAGAATATGTTAAAAGGTTCGACCAGATATAAATACCCAATTTTTCCCATGTCGGGAAATTTCCAAGTGTTGGATTTTTCCGTAATTTAATGACGTTCTAAGTAGTGCAAGTAACGCAATGGACCCTCTAGAAGACAACAAACCTTAACTCGATTATGTGACCGTCTTGAACTGCCCTTTGAACCTTCGGGTTTGGGGCAGTACGGCGTGCCACATGTGAGGCGTTGGCTTGACCCTTCTACGGCTGGACCGTTGGTACTGAGGCACGAACTGAATGTTGTTAGACTTATTTCATGTGTTGAGCTGTATCGGGAAAACTTGGGTAATCGACTGTTCGATCGGAAAGTTTAACATTTTCTGTTTATCTGGAATGTGATACAATAATTGGAATTCACAAACAGTTATGAGATAACTGAATGAATGTCATAAATCTAGCGGTTTAGTTTCACTTGATATTGAAAAGAGTTTTCGATAATGAGACTAAAATGCGGGGTTTATAACTGTTAGGCATGTGATGTCTAAGTATTTCATTTCATTAGGCATGTGATGTCTAAAGAGGTTGCGGATTCCAACTGTTGTAGTTTTACACTTTCTTTTCTGTGACCGTAAGTGTAGTATGTTCATATCGCCGGTTTCGTTGCTATACGTCAACGACAATTGGGGTATGCATACTTACTTACGTTGATGACATGTGATGTTATGTGTTGCTGGATATGTTATATTGGATTGTCGTGTTTGAATAGCCGGGGTTTTTTATGTGAGATGAGTGTTTTTCATTTTCATTCATGTAAAAACTTGTATGTAATATTCTTTTATTTGGGGCACTTCCAGGTAGCGGAAGTCGTCACCTTTTGTATATTATTTACTTTTCCGCATTAGGATAGACCCAAGGAGGGGAGCACAAGTAACCGGGTTCTGGGGTCCAGAGGGAGACCAACTCGAGGAGTCGAGTCCGGGTCTCCTAACCCTAGAATTGTCAGGGTTGCTTGCCGCTCTCGTAGGGGTCTAGGGGTGTGGGATTGGCTATTCATCACGACCGTGGAATCCGTGTTTTATACTGGCTCGTATTGAAAACACGGACGTCCTAGTATATCCAATGTTTCATATGTTTCTTCTGCTGCGATATCTGTGATGCGATCATGTGATGTTCTGTGATAGATACTTTATATAGTATATATGATATATTATATAGACGTTACTTATGTTTTGCACCCGTACTAGCCCTGCCTTGCTCTGTCGTTAGTTACCTAACCTAACGGTGCACGAGGGGACATCGAGGCGAATGCGGATGGCATAAGTGTACGTCGTATTTATCTGTGATGTTTAGGTACTTAAATGATGGGACTTCATTAATATGATTAATGAAAGAAAAGAAACCTAAGATGTTGTAGAATCAAATTTTAAACAAAACAGGTAGCTACAGTTCTTGCTTTGCATAGCGGTATATATGATATACCCTGCACCTTATTCTATGAGGAAAGGACCGAGATCCCTTCACCGGGAGTGACTCCTTTAGCAATAACTGGCAGATGCTACACACTCGGTTTGACTTTTGATTGCTTCTATAGTTTCTGCTTTGCACAGTGATATATATGATATATCCCGTACCTCATTCGACGAGGAAAGGGCCGACGATCCCTTCACCGGGAGTGACCCCTTTAGCAAAACTAGAAAAGCCTCAAAATCACTCCATTTCAAAACTTCATTCGATTCTACAACGATATCAAGTTCATTACGCTCATGGTTTTTTCTGAAAGAACCCGTGTAGCCCTCCGTCATTTCAGATAGATATTGTTTAGTATTCGTGCTATGTTTGTTGACTTAGTCAAGGCATAGTGTATGGTAGCTAAATTATGTTTATCTGTAACAACATGAGATGTGATTGGATTAGAGCATTCGCACGGCCTTGTTGACTCAGTCAAGGGTCGTACGGGTGGGTTTAATTCAATCGGGAAATGTACGGGTTGAACTTGACTTGCGATTTATGGTTTGTTGACTTAGTCAAGGTCATAGATCGCTAGGGGCAAAAGCATTATCGGGAATTTCAAGTGTTGAAATTTACAATGAGATTGCATACCTTCTATGAGATAGTTGGATCCCGATACCCACTGCGAGTAAGAGTTACTTCTGGGAGAGTTTTACACATTACAATTAGCCGATCAAGTAGGTGTCTAGAAAGGTGTTAACGAGGTTACGCCTCTGGAAAAACGAGGTTTACATTAATTAGGTCCGTGCGAAAGCACGGGGGACCTCCCTCAAAGTACCGACACTGGCCTGGCTGAAAGATTGGCGAACTTGTAGTGTGTAATTAATCCCGGCCAGTCTTTCCTTTTAGGGTTTGAAGGAAGATTTGATAAAAAGCAGTGGGAGCCATCCTGATTAGATAAGATAATAACCAATCTGATCTTGCACGAGCATACGCTAAAGTGTTTTCTTCTCTCTCTCTCCAGGTAGCGACCATTTCATGCCTTAATCAAGATAATAATATGGATGTATTGACCGAACCCGCATGTTATACTGTGCAGGGGAACGTTGGACCCGTTCTATCTTATAAATGTTATAAGACTGAACAGGAAACAGGAGAATATCTGGATTCTCACACCGCCCAAACGGAGAACATGCATGTTGATGCATCATCTTCGGGTGTGTTTACCATTGAGAACTGTTTCTCAGTTCACCCTACGTCCTGGGTATTAGATACCGAGTCAGGATCCCACATATGTAAGATGTTACATGGGCTGAGAAAAGGTAGAGAACTGAGAAAAGGTGATCATTCCGTTCATGTAGGGAATGGGGCAAATGTTGCAGCTAAAGCAGTTGGCATATATCACCTGGTATTACCAAATGGTGATACACTAGTCCTGAATGAGTGCTATTATATACCGAACATGATGTGCAACATTATATCAGTTTCTTTATTAAGTAAAGAAGGATATAATTTTGTAGTAAAGGATAATGTTATGAACATATTCCTGGATCAAAAGTTGATTGCATCAGGCTCGCTACATAATGGCATATTCATTCTCAATCAAAATACAGTCTTCAATATACAAAACACACACAAAAGGAAAAGCTCAGAAATGAACGAATCCTTCTTGTGGCACTGTAGACTTGGCCATATCAATGAGACACGACTAGCTAAGTTGCATAAGAATGGATATTTGAATTCATTCGAATTATCATCTTATGACACTTGCCATTCATGTCTCAAAGGAAAAATGACCAAAACTCCGTTTACGGGACACGGAGAAAGAGTTACTGAACTCTTGGGACTGGTGCATAGTGATGTATGCGGTCCAATGTCTACACACGCCAGAAATGGTTCTTCCTACTTCATTACATTCACTGACGATCTCTCTAGATACGGGCATGTGTTCCTGTTGAAACACAAGTCTGAAGCTTTTGAGAAATTCAAAGAATATAAGCACGAGGTAGAGAACCAAACGGGCAAAAGTATTAAGGTTCTTCGATCTGATCGAGGAGGTGAATACTTAAGCAGTGAATTCCTGGATTATCTAAAAGAGAATGGGATTATCTCTCAGCTTACTCCTCCTTATACACCACAGCACAATGGTGTATCGGAACGAAGGAATCGCACCCTATTAGATATGGTGCGTTCAATGATGAGTAATGCTGGGTTACCTATTTCCTTTTGGGGGTATGCGCTTGAGACAGCCATATACCTATTGAATCTGGTTCCGTCTAAATCTGTACCTACCACACCATATGAGATATGGAGTGGGAAGAGACCATATTTTAAACGAATTAAGATATGGGGTTGTTCGGCCTATGTCAAAAAGCAAAATCCGGACAAACTCGAGGCACGATCAGTCCTTTGCAAGTTTGTGGGATATCCTAAGAATTCTCAAGGATATTTTTTCTACCAAGCTGAGGAACAAAGAGTGTTTGTTGCTCAACATGCCACTTTTTTGGAAAAGGAATTTCTTGCAAAAGAAATTAATGGCAAAGAGGTAGAGCTGGAAGAGGTTCCAGCACCACAAACTGCAACTAACGATTTAGTAGAACCAGAGGATTCAGTGGTGCCCGACGTACCCCAGCCTCTCCGCCGATCTAGTAGGGTTTCTCGTCCACCTGAGAGATACTATGGTTTTCTCATTGATGGTGGCAATGAGGATTGCATCATGGAGGATGATGACCCAACTAGCTTCGAGCAGGCCATCACGAGTGGGGACTCAGTGAAATGGCTGGATGCTATGCGGTCCGAGATGGAATCCATGTACACCAACAAAGTATGGACTTTGGAAGTTACTCCTGAAGGGGTAAAACCCATTGGGAGCAAGTGGATCTTCAAGAAAAAACTTGGTGTAGATAGGAAAGTGGAGACTTTCAAAGCTAGACTTGTAGCAAAGGGTTTTCGTCAAAGATCAGGTGTGGACTATGACGAGACCTTTTCTCCAGCGGCTATGCTTAAATCCATCCGGATCATGCTTGCCATCGCTGCATATCATGACTACGAAATCTGGCAAATGGATATTAAGACCGCCTTTCTAAATGGTGATTTAGAAGAGTGCGTTTACATGACTCAGCCAGAGGGCTTCGTAGACAGTGGGAGCAGCGGGAAGGTGTGCAGGCTGCTTAAATCCATTTATGGATTAAAGCAAGCATCGCGGAGTTGGAACATCTGCTTTGACGTCGTTATCAAAGAGTTTGATTTCGTCAAAAATCCAGATGAACCTTGTATCTACAAGAAGGTGGCAGAGAGTAAGGTTGTCTTCCTCGTATTGTACGTGGACGACATACTCTTGATAGGAAATGATATTCCTATGATGCAATCGGTCAAGCTCTTCTAATCACAAAGATTCTCAATGAAAGATCTTGGTGATGCCTCCTGCATATTGGGAATTAGGATCTATAGAGATAGATCCAAACGGATATTGGGATTGTCCCGATCCAGGTACATTGACATCATAATAAAGAGGTTTAGTATGGAAGAATCCAAGCATGGGAACTTTCCCACGATCTCTGGACTCACTCTCTCCAAAGAGATGTCTCCCAAGACTGATTTGGAGAGAGCTCGCATCCAAGGGATACCCTATACTTCGGCAGTAGGCTCTATCATGTATGCGATGCTATGTACCAGACCCGATGTTGCATACTCACTAAGTGTAGTGAGTCGGTATCAAGCAGATCCTGGAGAGAGTCACTGGACAGCTGTGAAGAACATTCTCAAGTACTTGCGAAGGACTAGAGATATGTTCTTGGTGTATGGTAACGGAGAATTCCAAGTAGAGTCCTTTACCGATTCGAGCTTCCAGAGTGATAAGGACGACTCTAAGTCGCAGTCGGGCTTTGTCTTTACCCTTTACGGAGGGGCGGTTAGCTGGAAGAGTTCCAAGCAGGAAACCGTGGTAGACTCGACGATGGAGGCTGAATGCATCACTGCCAACGATGCTGCCAAAGAGGCTGTCTGGATCAAGAAGTTCATTACAGAACTTGGAGTGGTTCCATCCATTGAGCATCCAATACCTTTGTATTGCGATAACAATGGAGCGGTGGCTTTGGCCAAGGAACCCAGGTCCCATCAGCGGTCCAGGCATATTCTGAGGCGGTATCACCTGATCCGGGAGATAGTTGATCGCCGGGAGATCGAGGTCAGGAGAGTTGACACGAAGGACAACACGGCGGATCCACTCACGAAGGCCATTCCCCAGATACAGTTTGAGAGACTCTTCGGGATGCTCGGTATGCGATACTACAGCAGCTGGCCCTAGTGCAAGTGGGAGATTGTTAGTTGTATGTATGCCCTAGAGGCTAGTATTGTACAGATGATGTATATTATATTGGATGCTTGGACATATATAGAGATGACTTTCTTGCTCGATATGATAGTATGCTATCTGGTTACTCTTTATCTTAACATGTACACTAGTCTCTTTAAACTGTCTTATGGTTACATGTTGGTAAAGCCCTTAGGATGTGTATTTGATTGCCTGGACTATGATGCAGATCATACTAGTGGGGACATGGTAGTCCATACGTACATCCTTCAAGGTCCCTAGTCATGGGTGTATCGAGACGGGGCATCGATATACCAGTGTAGACTAGCGTATACGCTTCTCGACCCATGAGATGGGCGATGGATGATCTCATATCCATTGGTGTTTGACATCAGAGATGGTGTACGGGTGCTCAGTGGAGACTGGGTACACTGGACGGACTCGCCGAGAACTCCCAGATGCTATTATACCTCACGTCAGATGGCAGTTCTCAGGTGACACTTGTGCAGGTTAGTCTGTAGACCCGAGATCGTCATAGAGTCTTGTGTGATTCCCACTGTGCTTTGATCTCCACCTTACCACGTCCATGAGGGCGTGCAAAACGGTAGTCTTTGGATACAGTCCCGAGTCACATGGAGGCAATGAGCGATAGGAGGGGTTTCGTCTCTCCCGGTATTGGGGGTTGATGTTGCGCTGTGCTCGATTGGCTGTAACAGGGAAGTCCCTGGCCAGGGCTGATCAGAGATTTGCTGGTAAGTGTTACCAGTAGTTTCTCGACCCGTTATGAGCCTCACATCGGCATGACTTATCGGTTATTGGGGTCTGACGTTTACCACCCATAGACTTGATATGCGACGTATCAGACGAACAGACCGGACTGTACGGTAAGTGTTACTGATTGGATTCATAGGAGTGTGAGCGGGCTAGCTCGTCGATCTTCTGATCACTCAATACCCGGATGGCCGTTACGTTTGGCAGACCGCTTGCGGCTTGTGGATGCTTGATATGATCATCATCTGCTACCGGCGTATTGACGAGTCTTTAGAGTCCTGCACAGAGGTTTCCTGGCTCAAGCGAAACAAAATAGGAGCGCATATGAGATATGTGCGGGAGCGAGAATAATGCGTGTATGTGATACTGCATTTCATTCTCGCGATAAATGTTTCGATGGGTTATATTCGATATGACCTAGTTATCGAATCATTGATTCGATAAGCCGATACATAGGATACTAGTCGGTTATATGCGATATGACCGGATCGTTAAATCAAGTGTTGATTTAATGATTTGATGTATAATTATATATTTGATATATTACTTTGCATTAACTAGTATTGGTTCATTTTAGAAGGATTTTCTCACTTGATGCACATTGTATATATGATATATTTTTGTGCACTTGTTTGTATCATGTTTGATGATACTTGCTCACTTGGGTTTGTGTAAAGATTAAACCATGGTTACATGCATAATGGTTAGGGTTTTGATTATTTACTTAGTTATTTATTTATTTATTCATTTTGGATATTATTAAGAATGGTGGCTTATTTTGTTTCTATGTTGAAGCTTCATGAAGCTTTGACAAAGTCCACCATCCTTATCTTATCCTTAACCCTAACCATTCCAACTAACCTTAGTTTAATCTCTACACTTGACCATGGTCAAGATATGATAAGTATTCATTTTAGTTTCATTTTTAAAAGACATATCATATTCTTTTTCTTCTTGATCATCTTCTTCTTCAAGAAAAGCTTAAGGTCCATCAATGGCAACTTGAGCTAAAGTGAGAGAAATCCAATTCTAAAGAGAACCCACCTCCTATTTCTTCACCCTCTACCTCTTGCCAAGTTGTTTTGGGTGTTTTCTTCACAAGTTTCACAACTTGGTGAAGTTGGAGCTTGAACTTGCGATGCCTCGACGTAGATCATCTTCGGCACAAAGCCGACGACCTAGTCCGCCCAATTCTCCGATGAAGCCGACGTTTGAGTTCGGGATTCGAGATGGACAGCGAGAGGAGGCCCACGTGGAGCCAAGGAAGTGGATATCTGGATCTACAAAGGTTGTAGCCTCTCTCCTTTAGTTAATATGTTAACTAGATTCATTATTCTCCTAGAATTCTAGTCTAAGATCCGTGTTAGGGTTTCTCGGCACCCATAATTTTTGAATTTGGCATGGTTGATGCCTTGTGAGACCTCTATAGTGTGCCTAGGAACCCTACAGGAGATTGCCTTGTATTTGGAAGCATTCTGGATGGGAATTCGTTTGTCCTTCCCAACCAAAGTATGTAGGGTGCTTCGTTGCTTCCATCTTGCCCCAGGCCAGCTAGCGCTGAACTCGTGGAGAATCCTCCTCGGATCTCTGGTCCAGTTGAAACTTGAAAAAATTCTTTTTAGTTTGACCCTCCTAGTCTCCTTTCTTTGTTATAAGAATCATCCCGAAACCAGTAAGGATGAGCCGAGCTGGGTGTATTTTTCTTTCAAAAAACGCAAGGGCGGGGGTGGGAGGGGTAGCAGTCGTCCTTTTTTCCATTAATGAATGGAAGGAGAAGTTCAAATTCGTCGGGCCATCCGAGGGTGAGGATTGGCATGTGCCTACACAGTGGCACAGGGTCGACTGCCCGAGGGTGAGGCAGTCGTCCTCACCTCAGGCGAGGGCGGTATCCATGTAGGAGCCGATCCAGCAGGCCGACGTTCTGCTTTCTGAGCAGGCCCTGAGCTCAGTCCGGTCAAAACTCCCGTATTGAGCGATCAGAAGAAAAACAAGCGAACTTGTCAAAACTCCCGTCGAGCCATTGGCAACACTTACCGTACAGTCCGGTCTCTTCATCTAATATGTTGCATATCAAGTCTAGGGATGGAATCGTCGAGCCCTAATAACTCAATAAGTCATGTCGATATGGTCTATGACCGGTCGAGAAACTACTTATAACACTTATCAGTAAATTTCATCAGCCCTGGCCAGGGACTTCAAGTCAGAGCCACAACATCAACTCCCAATACTAGGAGAGACGAAACCCTTCCTATCGCTCATTGTCTCCATGTCTCTCGGGACTATACCCAAAAACCACATGTTTGCACGACTCAGTAGAGCCGTGGTAGGGTGGAAATCAAAGTACAGTTGGAGAACACACAAGACTCCATGACGATCTTGGGTCTACAGACTAACCTGTACCACAGCAGCATGCATGAGGGTGAGGATTGGCATGTGCCTACACAGTGGCACAAGGCCAACTGCCCGAGGGCGAGACAGTCGTCCTCACCTCAGGTGAGGGCGGTATCCATGTAGGAGCCGATCCAGCGGGCCGACGTTCTGCTTTCTGAGCAGGCCCTGAGCTCGGATGGGCTCAGCCCTGCATGCTTTCTGGGTAAGTTAGGGCCGTCGTAGATGAATTTTCTTTGCCCTTTTCAGCGTCACTGACTCTCTTTGTGTATTCTCCTTTCTGCAGAGCAAATGGACCGATCCAAATTCTTAGCTGCTATGGCCGCGAAGGAAGGAAAGAAGACCGGGAGCGCTAGCTCATCCCATCCCGGTTCGAGCTCGGCCCCGAAACCAACTGCACCGGCGAAGCCTTCCGCTGCGTCCCGAGCCCCGGAAGTCAGCCGCGGGGAGAGCCAGAAGCATGCACGGGGACCGGAGCCCCGGGAGAGGGGGGTGGAGGATGAAACCGACCTCACCGAGGTCCCCCTCAAAAGGTACAAAAGGACGGTCTCTCGCTCGCCACCCTCCAGGATCCCTGTGCAGGAGGGGGACGTCTGTTTTGAGGTGCTTTCGGGGGTTTCCGTTGCCGATAGCCTGGTCTCGGACATGGAGCGATCGACCGGGAGCAAAATTTCTTGGGGGACCCTAAAGGCCCAAGTGGCCGCCATCGCTCAGGAGGCAGTCCAGGTCGGTCTCCATTTTCCCTTAAGGATTTTGTTAAGTATTTTTCCTCGGTTTGAACATTTTTAACTCCTTTTATTGCTTTCCTCAGGTCCTCCAACACTGCGCCCTTATCGTCAACATGGAGTCCGAGGAGATTTCCCCGGCCATAAGGAAGGCGGGCGAATCTTCCTCGCGGGATGAGAATCTATGCCTGGAGCTGCAGCAGGCGAAAGAGAGGATAACCATCCTCAAAACCCAGGTGGCCGCCGAGGAGTTGAAGAACTTCAAGTGTAAGGAGTCTCACCAACTTCTTAGTGAATCCAACAAGGCTATCCAAGATAAGTTGGAGGAGGTCAGCAAGCTCTATGCCGCGATGAAGAAGTCGATGGATGCCAGCAAGAGGGACACCCAGGCGGTGCTTGATGCGATGAAGCTTGCCGATCTCCGAGCCTCGAAGTCCGTGGAGAGGTATAAGGCGTCGGACCAGTTCTACGCCGACCCCGTTGACACCTCGGCCATTGTTTGGCACCAGGCTCTCGACACTATTGAGGCGTTGATGCCGGGGTTTGCTGACGGCGAGCTTCGGCTCCAGTACCCCTCTCCGAGGATGCGCGCGCAGGCGGAAACTGCCGGGGATGCCGCCGGGGGAGAGGCTGCTGGTAGAAGTGCCAGAGGTGAGGCTGCCGGTGGAAGCACCAACCCAGAGGTCGCCATTTTGGTTCCCGACGCTGGCATCGAGCATGGCGAGATCCTCTCTGGTCCTGCAGCATGAGCTTTCCTGCCTTTTCCTTTTTTTCCTTTTAGTTTTGTAAGCCTCCGGGCGTTTTGTAAGGCTGAGGAGCCCAGAATACCTTGTAAAATTTTCTGGAATATAAATAAAACTGAGCTTATTTTCCTCTGCATGACTGTGTGCTTTCTGCGTGAGTACTTCAGTTCGTCAGTCTTTTCCTCGACTCGAGTGGTAGGCTATAGGTCGATGCCCGACTTTTTAGATGACTATCGTGCGTCAAGTGTAAGCCGGTTAATTTCCAAGTGTAGGAAGGTCGGTGCCCTCCTGTTCTCCGGAGTCGAGGTGGCTATTCTCGCTAAATTTTTTGGTTAAAAGCTACTTGTTCCCTTATAAAAAAAGAGAAAAAGGGATGGGGAAAATTCCCCACTAATGGAGCCTCACGTGCCCACACGTGAGCGCCTATATACAAAGATTATAAGCGCTGCGTTTAAACAATTGACAGGCTGAAATTGAGCCTCACGTGTACGCACGTGAGCATCTATATAAAATGTATATAGGCTCTATATTAAAACAAATAGTAGGCCAGAGAATCTCACGTGTTAACACGTGATGCCCTTTTTAGGTTGTTGTATATGAGCAAATAAGTTCAACTCCATAGGGGTCACGTGCTACACGTGAGTGTTCCTAAACACCTTCCAAGCTGATAGAATTAAATTCTAAATAAAAGGATCAAAATCCTATTTGGAAAATATATCTTTAAATATTTCTAAACTATCTGATAGAATTAAATTCAATATATATGGGAAATATATCCCTGGTCTTCATTAAAACAGAAACATCTTCTCTGTTGTTAAACGAAAGACCTTTGGATCAAAGATCTAACGGTGATTGTCTAATAGAATAAAATTCCATCTTAGGAAAATATTTCCTAATCCGGTTAAAAAAAATAAGAAATCTTCTCTGTTAAACAGAGAGCCTTTGGAATAAAAAATCCAACGGTGAATAAAATTCACCGATTGATCTAAAAGATCATGGAATCAATCATGATCTCTCTGTTGGTGTGTAACCCAAAGTAGTGAACTTTTAAATTCTAGAAGGCTAATACAAACGAATTATGAATCATAACTAGAGATTAGGGTAATAACATCATTATGTGAAGTCTAAACTAAAGGAAAAGGAAATACAACCTTTGTAGCCAACTCCTTCGGTCTTGCTCGAAGCTTGGAACGACTCCGCTCAAGATCCTTCGTCGTCTACAATGATCCACCCGGAGATTTCTAGATCAAGCTCTATGCTACACAAAATGAAGCAAACACTCTACACTAAAGGGCTAAGGTAATGTAGAATGGTTGTGTGGTTTGTAAACTCACTTAAAAACCCTTTCTTTTAAGTTTCTCACTCTAAACAAAACTCAAGAGAGCTTGAAGAAGGAGGAAGATGAAGATGGCAAAAGCTTTTGTAAAATATAATGAAAACTTATATCCAAAAAGAAAAAGAAAAAGAAAAGAATATATATATGAGACACTCTCAAATATAACCATAGTTAACTAAATATCTAGATATTTTGTAGATGGGTTAAAGAACAAAGAAAATCAAACCATGGTTAAAGTCAATGGTCAAAGAAGAAGTGTGTAGAAAATGAGCCATTATGCTAATTTCCTTTTTTCTTTAATTCATTTACAAAAATCTTGATATTTATCAACCATATGAGTCTTGTATTGCTATCTTCTATGTATCATCTACCATGACACATATGTATGTATGTATGTGTGCATGCACATCATCATGTATATGTATAAACATATATGCATACATCCAAAAGAAAAGGTTTAATTAAAAATGAGCTAAAAGTTAATATTAAATCAACACTTGATTTAATAAATCGGTCACCCAACCAATATTGAACGTCCGATTAAAATACGGTATCACATATTCGTATTTAATCGAGCTCCTGCGCATATCACATATGCACACCACAACATTTCGCCTGAGCTAGAAAAATCCTTTGTGGGACTCTAAGACTCGTCAATACACCGGCAGTAGGTGATGATCATATCAAAACACCTACAAGCCACAAGCGGTCAGCTAAACGTAACGGCCACCCAGTTATTGAGCGATCAGAAGAAAAAAAAGCGAACTCGTCAAAACTCCCGTCGAGCCATTGGCAACACTTACCGTACAGTCCGATCTCTTCATCTGATATGTTGCATATCAAGCTAGGGATGGAATCGTCGAGCCCTAATAACTCAATAAGTCATGTCGATATGGTCTATGACCGGTCGAGAAACTACTGATAACACTTATCAGTAAATTTCATCAGCCCTGGCCAGGGACTTCAAGTCAGAGCCAATCGCACATTGCACAATATCAACTCCCAATACTAGGAGAGACGGAACCCTTCCTATCGCTCACTGTCTCCATGTCTCTCGGGACTATACCCAAAATCCACCTGTTTGCACGACTCAGTAGAGCCGTGGTAGGGTGGAAATCAAAGTACAGTTGGTGAACACACAAGACTCCATGACGATCTCGGGTCTACAGACTAACCTGTACCAGTGTCACCAGAGAACTGCTATCCGACGATAGATATAATACCATATAGGAATTCTCGGTGAGTCCGTTCAGTGTACCCAGTCTCCACTGAGCACCCGTATACAATCTTCGATGTCACAACACTAATGGATATGGGATCATCCATCGCCCATCATATGGGTCAAAAAACGTATACGCTAGTCTACTCTGGAATATCGATGCCCTATCTTGATATACCTACGATTAGGAACATTTAAGGATATGCTTATAGACTACACATGCCCCACTAGTATGATCTCCATCATACCCATGGAAGTCAAGCAAATATCCTTAGGGCTTTATCAACATGTATCAAATGAACATTATCAAGAAAACATGTCAGATAAAGTAAAACCAGATAGCACACTATCATGTTGAGCAAGAAAGTCATATATCAAAATATACATATATATATGTCCAAGCATCCACTATACATATAATGGCTTCTAAGGCATACATATATCCAACAATCTCCCACTTGCACTAAGGCCAATTATTGGCGTATCTCATACCCAACATCTCAAAAAGTCGCTCATGTTGCGGCTGTGGAAGGGCCTTGGTGAGTGGATCCGCGGTGTTATCCTTTGTATCTACTCTCCGAATCTCAATCTCTTGGTGATCAACTATCTCCCGGATCAAATGATATCGCCTGAGGATGTGTCTGGACTTTTGATGGGATCTGGGTTCTTTGGCCAACGCCATAGCTCCATTATTATCACAATACAATGGTATTAGATTAATAATGGTTGAAACTACTCCTAGCTCCGCAACGAACTTCCTCATCCAGACGGCTTCCTTGGCAGCATCATTTGCAGCAATATACTCAGCTTCTATCATGGAGTCTGCAACGGTATCCTGTTTGGAACTCTTCCAACATGCCGCCCCTCCGTTGAGGGTAAATACAAACCCTGAGATAGATTTACTGTCATCCTTATCACTTTGGAAGCTGAAATCGGTAAAGGCCTCCATATGGAGATCCCCATTACCATACACCAAGAACAATTCTTTAGTCCTTCACAAGTACTTAAGAATGTTCTTCATGGCTAACCAGTGTTGCTCCCCTGGGTTGGATTGATACATGCTCACTACAGCTAGTGCATAAGCTACATCAGGGCGAGTACATATCATCGCATACATTATAGATCCTACGGCTGAAGCGTAGGGTAAAATGCTCATGCGAGCTCTCTCTTCATCAGTCTTCGGACAGAAGTCCTTAGAGAGAGTGATTCCATGGCAAGCAGGCAAGGCACCACGCTTGGAATCTTCCATACTAAACCTATTTAGGATGGTATCAATGTACTTTGATTTGGACAATCACAATAATCTTTTGGATATAGATCCTTATGCCCAAAATGCATGAGGCATCACCCAGGTCCTTCATGGAGAACCTTTGTGATAAGAATAATTTAACCGATTGTAGCATAGGAATATCATTTCCTATCAAGAGAATGTCATCTACGTACAATACGAGGAAAGTGACAGTACTCCATACAATCTTCTTATAAATGCATGGTTCATCTATATTTTTGATAAAATCAAACTCTTTGATTGTGTCATCAAAACATATGTTCCAGCTCTGAGATGCATAAATGGATTTAAGCAACCTACACGCTTTTTCGCTTCTCCCACTGTTAATGAAGCCCTCTGGCTGATTCATAAAAACACACTCTTCTAAATCACCATTTAGAAATGCAGTTTTAACATCCATCTGCCAGATTTCATAGTCGTAGTGAGCAGAAATAGCAAGTAGGATCCGAATGGATTTAAGCATTGCTACTGGAGAGAAAGTTTCATCATAGTCCAGTCCTGGTCTTTGACGAAAACCTTTCGCTACAAGCCTTGCTTTATAGGTCTCTACCTGTCCATCTACACCAATCTTTCTCTTAAAGATCCATTTGCATCCAACGGGTTTTATCCCAGGAGGTGCAACGTCTAAAGTCCATACTTTGTTGGTGTACATGGACTCCATTTTGGATCTCATGGCATATAGCCACTTCACTGAGTCACCATTCGTGATAGCTTGCTGAAAACTAGTAGGGTCATCATCATCTATGATGCAATCTTCTCTATCACCATCAATGAGAAACCCATAGTATCTCTCCAGCGGGCGAGAAGTTCTACTAGATCTTCGGAGCGGCTGAGATTCTTGAAGTTCTACTGCAACATCAGTTTCAACCAATTCGTCCTGAGTAATTTGCGTCTCTAGAACCTCTTCTAGTTCTACCACTTTGCCATTAGTACTGCCTGTAAAGATTTCATTTTCCAAAAATGTGGCATGTTGAGAAACAAACACCTTTTGCTCCTCTTTGTGGTAGAATAGATATCCATACGAGTGTTTTGGATATCCTACAAATTTACACATGACTGATCGTGTCTCGAGTTTATCCGGATTCTGCTTTTTGACATAAGCCGGACAACCCCAAATCCTAACTCTTTTAAGAGATGGTCTCCTTCCACACCATATCTCATATGGAGTGGTAGATACGGTCTTTGATGGAACCCTGTTCAATAGATAAATTGTTGTCTCTAATGCATGTCCCCAAAAGGAAAGTGGTAACTCAGCATCACTCATCATGGACCGTACCATATCTAATAGGGTACGATTCCTCCGTTCTGACACACCGTTGTGCTGTGGTGTGTATGGAGGAGTGAGCTGAGAGAGAATCCCATTCTCTTTTAAGAAGTCTGAAAACTCAGTGCTTAAATACTCTCCACCTCGATCTGATCGAAGTTTCTTGATACTCGAGCCAGTTTGTTTTTCTACTTCAAGTTTGTACTCCTTGAATTTCTCGAAAGCTTCAGATTTATGCTTCAATAAAAACACGTGTCCGAATCTTGAGAAATCATCAGTAAAAGTGATGAAGTATGAAAAACCGCCTCTAGCATGTGTAGACATTGGTTCGCATACATCACTATGTATGAGGCTTAAGAGTTCTGTAGCCCTCTCTCCGTGTCCTATAAACGGAGTTTTGGTCATTTTACCTTTGATACAAGACTGGCATGTTGCATAAGATTTATATTCAAAAGGTTTTAAATACCCATCTTTATGTAGCTTGTTTAGTCTTGTTTCATTAATATGACCAAGTCTACAATGCTAAAGAAAAGATTCATTTATATCTGAAATCTTTCTTTTATTTGTATGTTGTATATTGAAAACTGTGTGTTGGTTTAGGACGTAAATTCCGTTACTTAGTGTACCATAACCAATCAACTGTTGATTCAAGTTAATGTTCATAACATTATTTTGCAACACAAAATGATATCCTTCATTGTCCAACAAAGATACGGATATTATATTACATAGCATACCAAGTACAAAATAACAAGGGTTCAAAACCAAAATACATCCTGAAAGCAACCCAGATGATACTCACCTACGGATACAGCATGTACATTGGAACCATTTCCAACCCGTACAGTGGGGTCCCCGGTCTTCAAAACTCTACTGTTTCTCAATCCCTGCATATAATTACAGATGTGAGAACCAGAACCGGTATCTAATACCCAAGATGTAGAGTTTAATGAAAAACAGTTTTCAGTTACAAACACACCTGAAGCGGAAGCATCAACATGCTTCTTCTTCTTGAGATATGCAAGGTACAAAGTACAATTGCGTTTCCAGTGTCCCGACTTGTGGCAGTAAAAACATTCTCCTTTTCCACTTCCCGTGGTCCCAGATTTGTCTTTCCCCTTCGCCTTTTTAACTCCACATCTCGGCTTGGTGGGATTCTTCTTCTTCTTTCCCTTGGCCTTGGCTTTCGGGACAGAAGAGGAAGATGGCCCATAAAGCAGAGCGGGAGTTTTTGCTGTCTTAAGCGTGCTCTCTGCATTTCTTAACATATTGAGAAGTTCGGGCAATGATTTCTCCAAATCTTTTATATTGAAATTCACTATGAACGGAGCAAAGGCGGGGGAGAGAGACTGCAGAACAATATCTGTATATTGCTCATTATCCATAGTCCATCCTAGTTCTTCAAGTTCTTCTATAAGACCAATCATCTTCAAAACATGGTCTCCTACTGATGCACCGGGGGCCAACCGCATCTGAAACAGTTTTTAAGACGCCTCGTATCGTAAAGTACGAGATTGCTCTTCATACAACTCCTTTGTATGAAGAAAGATGGATTGCATATCCATCTTCTCGTGCTGTTTCTGATGGATACTGTCCATAGAAGCAAGCGCGAGGCACGTGGCCGTGTTGCAATCAATATCCTATGTTTTTCGGATCTCTTTATCCGAAACAGATGATTCAGGTCCTGGAACGGGTGGGCTTTGGTAGTGAGGACATATGATTCTTTATCATATGTGAGTGCAATGTTCAAGTTCCTCAACCATTCTTTATAATTTGATCCATTCAGTTTGTTTTTCTCTAAAAGAAGCTTAAGTCCTGTCATCGGTATCTGCCATTAGGAGAGAGAAAATAATACACTCAGCGAAATGCTCTTGCAAAGATCAGATTGGTTATTATCTTATCTAATCGATGTCTCCTACTGTTTTTATCAAATTTTCTTTCAAACCTGAAAAGAAAACTAGCCAGGATTAATTGAATTCTACAGTTTCGCTAACCGGTCAGCCAGTCCAGTGTCGGTACTTTGAGGGAGGTTCCCCGTTCTTGCGCACGGACCTAATTAAAATAAACCTCGTTTTCCCCAGAGGTCAAACCCCGTTAACACCTTTCTAGACACCTACTGGATTAGCAAATTGTAAAGTGCAAAATTCTCCCGGGAGTAACTCTTACTCACAGTGGGATCGGGATCCAAATATCATATAGATGGTATGCAATCTCATTGCAAATCTCAACTCTTGAAACTCCCGATATGGTTTTTACCCCTAGATGCTTATGACCTTGGCTATGGTCAACATATCATAAGCACTAGTCAAGTTCTACCCGTCAATTCGAGATTAACTAGACCCACCCATATGACCCTTGACTATAATCAACATAATCACATGAATGTCTTAACTTATCGCATAATATGCTTTATAGGAAGACATCACTTAGCTACCGTACACTACGCCTTGACTATAATCAGCATGCGTAGCACGAATACTAAATACTCTGCTTCCTAAAATGACGGAGGGTTGCGGATGGTTTTTATGAAAACCTTTAACGCTTTGAACTTGATTTCGTTGTAGAATCTAAATTGTTTTTAGAAAAGGAGTAGCTTAAGCTCCGCATCTTTTGAAACTTGCTTTTTCATAAAAAGAAGCCGAGTGGGTTTCAAATTTGATTCTACAACATCTTTAGGTTTCTTTTCTTTTACATTAATCTCATTAATGTATTCCCATCATTTAAGTTCCTTAGCCATTACAGAAAGAAACGAAAAACAGTATTACATATCACATATATAACAATATCACATTCGTCTCAGATATTAAGCAATCACATCACAGAATAATTAGCAGCAGAAACACATATATGAAAATATAGGATATACTAGGAACTCCGTATTTTCTACTTAGCCTAAGATAGAAAATACGGATTCCACGGTCGTGATGAATAGCCAAGCCCACACCCTTAGACCCCTACGAGAGCGGCAAGTGACCCTTCCAATTTTGGAGTTTAGGAGACCCGGTCTCGACTCCTCGAGATGGCCTCCCACTGAAGTCCAGAACCCGGTCACTCGTGCTCCCCTCCTTGGGTCTATCCTAATGCGGAAAAGTAAAATATACGTCAACGGAGACATCATCCTCAACCCGGATGTGCCCCAATAAAAGAATAATATATACAATGAATTTTACATGAATGAAAAAATAAACTCTCGTCTCACATAAAACCCCCGGCCATTCGATCACGACGATCCTATACATTATATCACATCAACAATTGAAAAGCATAGACGAAGTTAAAATATATCAATCAACACATCAACATACCCACTGTTGTAATAGATCTCAATACTTAAACCTGCATAAAAAATTCCCAGAGAGCATATATAGTACCTACGGATCAACGCAAGAGCGCACGGTCCAAGCCTCACCAACGGCGCCGCGGAACCACTGCAAATACACCTATTTGGTCGCGGTTCTGCGGTCGTTATGTTGAGTTAGGCGCTCACTTTTCTTGGGGATCCATAAAAAACCCTTCTCTATTTTCTGAATATTTTTAATTACAAAAATTCCAACTTTTGAAAAAATTTCCAGTGAGCATGTAAAAATCACATTTTTTTTATGTTCGATTGAGTTTTTAAACGTCATCTGGTTTACCCTAAAACTCTAGCTAGGCTCTGATACCGTGATGGGGTGTAGTAGCGCCTCTAGTAAGGTTGCATCAACCTAAAGTAGTGAACTTTTAAATTCTAGAGGGCTATTACAAACGAACTACGAATCGTAACTAGAGATTAGGGTAATAACATCATTATGTGAAGTCTAAACTAAAGGAAAAGGAAATACAACCTTTGTAGCCAACTCCTTCTGTCTTGCTCAAAGCTTGGAATGACTCCGCTCAAGATCCTTTGTCGTCTACGATGATCTACCCGGAGAATTCTAGATCAAGCTCTAAGCTACACAAAATGAAGCAAACACTCTACACTAAAAGGCTAAGGTAGTGTAGAATGGTTGTGTGGTTTGTAAACTCACTTAAAAACCCTTTCTTTTAAGTTCACCACTCTAAACAAAACTCAAGAGAGCTTGAAGAAGGAGAAAGATGAAGATGGCAAAAGCTTTTGTAAAATATAATGAAAACTTATATTCAAAAAGAAAAAGAAAAGAATATATATATGAGACACTCTCAAATATAACCATAGTTAACTAAATATCTGGATATTTTGGAGATGGGTTAAAGAACAAAGAAAATCAAACCATGGTTAAAGTCAATGGTCAAAGAAGAAGTGTGTAAAAAATGAGTCATTATGCTAATTTCCTTTTTTTCTTTAACTCATTAACAAAAATCTAGATATTTATCAACCATGTGAGTCTTGTATTTCCATCTTCTTTGATACCGTGTTGGTGTGTAGTAGCACCTCTAGTAAGGTTGCATCAATCCAAAGTAGTGAACTTTTAAATTCTAGAGGGCTATTACAAACGAACTACGAATCGTAACTAGAGATTAGGGTAATAACATCATTATGTGAAGTCTAAACTAAAGGAAAAGGAAATACAACCTTTGTAGCCAACTCCTTCGGTCTTGCTCAAAGCTTGGAACGACTCCGCTCAAGATCCTTCGTCGTCTACGATGATCCACCTGGAGATTTCTAGATCAAGCTCTAAGCTACACAAAATGAAGCAAACACTCTACACTAAAGGGCTAAGATAGTGTAGAATGGTTGTGTGGTTTGTAAACTCACTAAAAAACCTTTTCTTTTAAGTTCGTCACTCTAAACAAAACTCAAGAGAGCTTGAAGAAGGAGGAAGATGAAGATGGTAAAAGCTTTTGTAAAATATAATGAAAACTTATATCCAAAAAGAAAAAGAAAAGAATATATATATATGAGACACTCTCAAATATAACCATAGTTAACTAAATATCTAGATATTTTGTAGATGGGTTAAAGAACAAAGGAAATCAAACCATGGTTAAAGTCAATGGTCAAAGAAGAAGTGTGTAGAAAATGAGTCATTATGCTAATTTCCTTTTTTTCTTTAACTCATTAACAAAAATCTAGATATTTATCAACCATGTGAGTCTTGTATTGCCATCTTCTATGTATCATCTACCATGGCACATATGTATGTATGTATGTGTGCATGCACATCATCATGTGTATGTATAAACATATATGCATACATCCAAAAGAATAGGTTTAATTAAAAATGAGCTAAAAGTTAATATTAAATTAACACTTGATTTAATAAATCGGTCACATCAAATGCGACCCGACCAATATTGAACGTTCGATTAAAATACGGTATCACATATTTGTATTTAATCGAGCTCCTGCACATATCATATATGCACACCACAACATTTCGCCTGAGCTAGAAAAATCCTTTATGGGACTCTAAGACTCGTCAATACGCCGGCAGTAGGTGATGATCATATCAAAACACCTACAAGTCGCAAGCGGTCAGCTAAACGTAACGGCCACCCGTGTATTGAGCGATCAGAAGAAAAACAAGCGAACCCGTCAAACCTTCCGTCGAGCCATTGGCAACACTTACCGTACAGTCCGGTATCTTCGTCTGATATGTTTCATATCAAGTCTAGGGATGGAATCGTCGAGCCCTAATAACTCAATAAGTCATGTCGATATGGTCTATGACCGGTCGAGCAACTACTGATAACACTTATCAGTAAATCTCATCAGCCCTGGCCAGGGACTTCAAGTCAGAGCCAATTGCACATTGCACAACATCAACTTCCAATACCGGGAGAGACGAAACCCTTCCTATCGCTCACTGTCTCCATGTGTCTCGGGACTATACCCTAAAGCCACCTGTTTGCACGACTCAGTAGAGCCGTGATAGGGTGGAAATCAAAGTACAGTTGGAGAACACACAAGACTCTATGACGATCTACAGACTAACCCGTATCAGTGTCACTAGAGAACTGCTATCCGACGATAGATATAATACCATATAGGAATTCTCGGTGAGTCCGTTCAGTGTACCCAGTCTCGACTGAGCACCCGTATACAATCTTCGATGTCACAACACCAATGGATATGGGATCATCCATCGCCCATCATATGGGTCAAGAAACGTATACGCTAGTCTACTCTGGAATATCGATGCCCTATCTTGATATACCTACGACTAGGAATATTTAAGGATATGCTTATAGACTACACATGCCCCACTAGTATGATCTCCATCATAACCATGGAAGTCAAGAAAATATCCTTAGGACTTTATTAACATGTATCAAATGAACAGTATCAAGAAAAAATGTCAGATAAAGTATAACCAGATAGCACACTATCATGTCGAGCAAGAAAGTCATATATCAAAATATACATATATATATGTCCAAACATCCACTATATATATAATGGCCTCTAGGGCATACATATATCCAACACTCTCAATGAGAGATTCTCTTAACAAATTGATTCTTGTTCTTCTCGTATAAATAGGAGTGAGGAGAGGAGGAGAAAACAGACAGAGAGACCCTCCTATAAGCTTTGAGAAACAAAAGAAAAAGAGTAAAAGATTATTCAATTCTCTAGAGGAAGAAGATCCCTTTCTTAAACAAAAAAATCCTAGGTAAGAAGAAAGTACAGAGATTATCTTATCTCTTCTTTAAGAGTCTAACCCTTCAAATAAGAACTTAGTTCTTCCTCTGGTTGAGGTCTGCAGAAGCATATCTCCCCACAAGTTGAGAATTTAATTCTCATCGGAGAGATTCTATTATGCAGATTCAAAATTTAGGGGAAAGAACTAAGTTCAAAGAATTTAATTCTTCCAAAAGTATATAGGAATTTGATTCCTCTGATAAAACTAGGGTTTAACCCTGTAAAAGAATTTAATTCTTATAAAATAAGGGACCTGAAATTCTGAAAACTCAGATCAAAATCTGTATGCATATGAAAGAAAAGACTGGTGATTTATTAGCGTTCAACGCTAAACGAGAGCTCACGTGTTCCCACGTGAGCACCTCCGATGAACAAGAAGGAATGACTGAGATCGAATCACGTGTTCTCATGTGACCCCCAAACAGTTCCTTAATACTCATATGGATTCCACTACTTGAATAGACATAAGGATTTTCTTTTCCGGGGCTCATTTGCAGGCCGACGTAGGATCACTTGAGTTTTATTTGAGCGTTTTCTTGCGAAAGTCAACTACCTCTTGCGAGTAAAATCGCTTAATGTCCCAACGAGGAATTCCGAAGACAATGCTCACATTTTGAGCACCTCACGTGTTCGCACGTGAGCGTTATATGAGCTAAGTGCTTAGCATTTATAAAAGGAAGAAGGAGTAAACCTAAAGAGGCAGTGCCCAACTCTGGGGTACCTCACGTGCCCACACGCGAGGGCCACAAGAATTAAATGTTTAACACTTATATACAGACGGGGATTTGGACCCATGTGTACAGCGCTAACTTTCAGGCGCCTCACGTGCGACACGTGAGCGCCCCAAATTTCAGTGTTTAACACTACTTTAGAGTCTCACGTGGGAGCACGTGAGCACCGAGCATATATTAGTGTTTAACACTATAAGAAGCCAACTTCAGCCCCAAATTGGCTAAGTTTTCCTGAGATTAAAACATCTTGGATCTTCAAATAGACCGAGCCTCTATGCTCATGACTTCCCAAACTAATGATTCTTCAATTGATAATGACCAGAACGATATCCATCCCACATCTCCTAAGTTAATCTTAGTCTCCAAAAAATGACTAATGATTCTTAGATGGTCTACCATGATCTTTCCCTTCAATCTGGAATTTGGTTCAAGGGTACATATCTCCACACCTCTGATACATGTCGTTGTGATTCTTCAACGTCTTCAAAGAGATGGCGGGTCCCGACAACTAACTGCTTTTGGATGCACTTCCCAAAATGGCGACAACGGACCGCAACGTCCTTAAACTAGCTACGGACCGAAACGTCCTTAAACTAACAATGGACCAAAACGTCCTTAAACTAAAGCAATAGAGCCCAAATGCTCTTTTGTTGGGTCTGAAGGATCCCAAAATCCCGTTAAATAGATTTTAGTCTAAAATTGGACTAACGTATCCTCAACAAATATTAAAGTTGATCTTAATCTCAAATGAGATTAACGATCCTTAAATCAAACCAAACCCAAATCTAAGAACATACGGATTTTGACTAATCCATGCCCTACGGGCGACAACATAAATTAGTCTTCGTATACAATCCACGGGCAACCAAAAATAGAAAAAACACACACGACACGAAGTGAACCTCCAGAGCAGGAGAAAGTGGTTATCGCGATGCGATAACATAATTAACTGCAGGGGCTTGCGCGTGCAGGGAAGAGCATCCCCACAATAAAAAAACCCCTCAGAAATGAGGGGGAATCTGACGAAATCTGCTACAACGGCCACATTCGTCCAAACCTCCGATACACGGTGCCACAAATAAACTTGGCTTCTTCGAAGATGTGGACGGATAAAACCAAATAGCATCTGCTCCCGAAATTCAGGTAAGACGATCCATCCTGGTTTCGTCTCCGTTTTCGGCGGTAAACAGATTCTGGCATGCCCGGTAGGACCTTTTCCTCTTTCCACTCCACACTTAGTGTGTCGTGTTCGTGAATAAATCACGGTTTACTATGGCTGCCCCTAGATTCAAGGTACTAAGATTTGGTGTCTTGCTCCTATGCAGAAGAGAAGAGAAGTCGATGGCTTCCAACTGCACCTGCAACAGCAGCTCCCACTCTGTCTCCGCTGGAGGAGTGACTTATGGGCCCCAAGCGGCCTCCATCTTTTCAATGCCAGTGGAACAAGTGACTCAGGCCACCATTGGAATATTCTTTAGGACTATGATCCCGCCAGCAAGCTTCAGTGCCCCAATGCAATCACAAGAAGATCCCAAGATGCCGGTCTTTGATCGACTTGCAATCTCCACGGCCCCTCTCAACGGATCGTCCAATTCTAATGTCTCAGTCTTTAACAGGTTGAGCCGCAGCTCAAGTGGGCCCGCAAAGAGGCTCGTGATATCTGAAGGGGTTATCCCGAAGCGGATAGTCATTCCAGTTCCGGCAGATGAAGTCGTCAAAGAGGCCTCTCCTACTAAAGGACCAGTCTTCGCAAGACTGGCCGTTCCAACTCCTACTACGGGTGATGTCGTAAAAAATGCCCCCCTACCAGAAAGTCGGCCTTCGAAAGATTAGCAGTTCCATCTCAACGGATGTCAGTCTTCAACAGGCTGGCACCAGCAGTGGCCCATAACCAAAGCAAGGGGAAGGACAGAGCCGCTTCCACAACTGAGGTGGTCCTATCGGCAAGACATGCTCGACGTCGCTACTGGCGCCGGATGAGAAGAGCTAGGGGCAACTCCCCCTCTGGACTTACTCCACTAGCTCCAATGGTGGAAGTTGACGCTGCTGTTCCACCTGGGAACAGCTTTGAACCGCTAGGGAGGGTGCGAGAAAACTCTCCGACCGCGGTGCTGAAGAAATTTCCCCCACATATTGAAAACGTGGTACAGGAAAAGCCAGAGCAGCCCCCTCAACGGCTGTCGTCCAAAATCCACAGAGTCTGGCGGAAGGTCCAAGATTCCGTGATCGATAAAGACTACTCTCGCCGACTGAAGAAAATGAAGGCTCGGCAATAGGAGGACCATCCTTCCATCGTACCATGGAAGGCATCGTCTACATGGGTGCTTGTAACAACATTCTCTCCGACTTCAACCTCCCACAAAAAGAGAAGGCCGGAGAATCTCCATTCGCCGGCGGTAAATCCCAAGGGTGATGGATCCAAACGCCCCAAGTCTGGGGGAATGATCGTGCACACGGTGTACATGGCTTCCGGGAAAGAGAAAAGCCGTGCTTCTGTAGGTCATCGACCACTCACTTGGTCGTTGACAAAAGCTCAGGAGAAGCAAAAAATTCTCCAAGAAATGCTGATGAAAATGTCAGTACTCACTGGGCAGAAAGAAAGCCGGGAATCAACGTCTGAGAAGCACCAGGAACAAGAGACCGACACCGAGTTCTTGCGAAGGGTGCTAGAAAGGAAGGATAAGGAGGCCGCAGAACATGCCGCTACTATAAAACAGATGGCGCTTCTGTTTCAAGACATGGTTAGGATAATGATCCAGTCGGAACCTCCAGCCGAAGACCCTCCGATAATCATCGAAGACGACAAAGGGGAAACGTCAAACCCTCCTCCGGCCGTCTCAGCAGCCGAGGAAGAGACAATCACCAAAGCTACCCTTGATGACTACATAGCTCAAAAAATACGAGCTCATCAAGCAAGTGAAGCGGCAAGCCAAGTCATCAGGACGGGTCGACCTTATCCAGGCTGGTATGATCAAATCAAGTACCCGCCAGGATATACGATCCCTAAGTTCCATGCGTATAAGAGGGCGGGAAATCTGCATCAGCACATCGCTCAATTCAGAGCTTTGTGTGGTAATACTGGAGGCGACGACAAACTGCTGCTTCGCCGGTTTGTTGGCAGCTTGTCGGAGATGGCATTTGAATAGTACTCCGAGCTCCCAAACGACTCTGTCAAAACATTCACGGAGATGGAATTAAAATTCATACAGCGATTAGCCAGCGCAAGTGAGCGCACCTCGATCACAGCATTAATCAATGCCAGGGTGAAGCCAGGAGAGACCTGGGTTCAATACGCAATTCGGTGGTGGAACCTATAGTCAAAATGCGAACAACGCATCGAAGAAGCTCCTTCCGTGGCATGTTCGTAGGGACCCTCGATCCTCAGGCGACTATATCCCAGTTTATGATGTTCTTCAAGCTGACCACTTTCCAGGCTTTGATCGACAAGCTGGCCCAAATGGACCAGATGGGCCATGGGCCGTCCTCTTCAAAAACGGATCCTTGGAATGCAAAGGGCAAAGGGAAAGCGAACTTTGTTGCCAATACTCAACAACAGCCGAGCGATCCGAAACCGGTTGCTCGCCAAAGAAACACACGCCGATCCCTCGAAGAGAAGTTGAGACGTCCTTACTCGTTTCCCCGGGATAAAATGAGGAGGCTGTTCGAACTGACGGTGTGCAACAGGCTCATTACTCTGCCGGATCCGAGACGCCCACTGCAGCCTGGCGATGTCAACAATCCCAACTGCCCCTACCATAAAGTAATGGGTCACCCAATTGAAGATTGCTATGTCTTCAAAAACTGGGTTGAGGACCAATACCAACATGGCAAGTTCGTGTTGTCCGAAAACTGGAAGGTAAACCCGCCACAACAGCACGCTCCTAAAATAGTGGATACGCCGGGGGCATCATGCTCATTCGTAGAAGAAGCTCCGTGGGAAGTTGTCCTTTCGGCTAAAACTAAAAGAATACTGAAGGATCTTCAAGCATGTCCGGCGATCAAATGGAAAAGCCCGTTGGAGTCCGAGATTATTGAGGGGATGCTTAAACCAAGCCCAACACCGAAAGCTGATAACGATGGGCAAAACACCCAGGTCAAGCCTTCAAAGTCTTCGAGGAAAAATAAGAAGACCAAGAAGCATGTACAGCCTAATAACAAGCGTACGGACCTGCAAAAGTACATTGATGCGTTGGAGGAGTACAACCAGAAGGTGCGGACCCCATTCACCCTCGAAGAGTTTCTCAACCATATCCTTGAGAACGAAGACAGTGACATTGACGAGGGAAACGACTCATCAGAAGAACCCGAGAATTATGTAGCGAGTTGCCACATGGTTTCTCACTCGTCGTTAAAAGACGAAGAAACTCCCTCGGCTTCGGAGAGAAACACGAGGAAACTGGGGGCAGGATCGGTCCCAAGATCCCTGGAACCGTCAGATGACCTGATTGACAGGCTGCTGAACGAAGCCCTTCAAAAGAGCAAAGCTAACCGAGAGCGTGAAATGGCCATATACGAAAAGGATAAGCGTCGGTGTCAGGATGAAGAAGCTGTGGCGAGGAAGAGTCACAAAGTACTCTAACCAGATCAAAGCACACCCGCAGCAGACAAATGCAGGTTTAAGATGGGGAAACGGTTCGCCAAAGCCCTGTCAATGGGAATGAAGCTGCCACCTTTCAAAGGAAATACTCCCGGGAGTACATGCCTCGACGAAGCAGATGTACATCCGAACTACTGCTTATACCATTGGAGGGTCACACACCCCACCGAAGAGTGCAATGCCTTCAAGAAGTGGTGGCAAGGATACGTTGCCCACCGACAACACTTCAAACGGATGAAGCGCAAAGCCCGTCGGGAGCAGAGAAGCACGACAGATGAGCGTGAAGGAACAGATGGTAACTGTCCTATGGTTGATACCATTTCGACAAAAGGAAAATCTCAAGCTCTTACATTCGGGAGTGATTCTGAGGAAGAAATAACCCTCGACCCTCTCTTCAAAGAATCCACTTGTGGAAAAGAAGAAGATGAGAAGAACTGCGAGAACATACAGCTGCGCAATCGTACGTTGCCTGAAAAGAACTTCGAGCCTACAAACAAAGGTCCAAGCAAAAGAGACAAGGGGAAAGAAAAGGTCCCTAAGGAAATTGCCCTCGATGATAGAGTCGTTAAAGAGCTCGCAGCCAAGGAACCACCTAAGAAAAACAAGGTGGATTACAATGTTCTGGCACATCTGAGGAAGATACCCTCACAATTGAGCATTTTGGATGCCCTTCTCCTGTCTAAAGAGGCACGAGATTCTCTGATCAGGGCATTGCAAGAGCCCGATCAGTTTCAAGGCTTCCTTGCAGAAGAAAAGATGAAAGACGCGCTGGAAGAAGTTCACACAGCTAACATCACCTTCAGCTATGAAGAATTCCTCCTTGGAACGTGCGAGCACAACCGTCCTCTATATGTCACCGGGTACTGCCACGACATTAAGATAGGGAAGATCCTGGTCGACAACAGGTCCTCTGTCAAACTTCTCAACGTGAAGGTGCTGAAGGAGATCTGTATGAATGTTCAGCACTTGGCTCGGGACAAAATTACCATCTCTAGGTTCGACTCGCAGTCATCACAGATGCTTGGGTCTGTGATACTGACATTACGCTTTGGGATGCTCATCACTGACATCAAATTTCATGTCATTGATGCCAAGACTTGCTATAATGCTCTCCCTTGGTTACTGTAACAACTCGAATTCTTGTGTACGTAAATTTGATTTAAAGTTAATGTATACTTGGGGTATTTACATTTCCTGTGAGTACTATAAGTATTTGAATTGCTTTTGAACAGCAAAAAGGAGCTTGTAGCTCATTGGTAAGACCTCGCACTGCTGAACCAAAGCACCAGAGTTCAAATCCCATTATCCACATTATATTTTAATTAGTTTTCTATTAAATTTTTAGAAGCCCAAGAGTCTACACGTGCTTAACCCGTAAAGCCAAATGGCACACTAAAAACAAACGATTCCAGAAGGTAGACCAAGAGGCAAGGGACACGTGGCGGCGAGGCGGACCTCGACTCGGCCTGATTCGGCCGGCGGGAGGCTTGGATCGGCCGGCGCCGCCGTCCGACTTGGAGTCAACTCGGATTTTTCTTCATGAAACCTGTGCCTCTTTGCCTCCCCTTAACCCTTGTTATATTTATTTTACCTGCATTATTCCAGAGCCAATTAAAACCAATTTAAACCATTTTAATGCATAATTTTGAATGCATTTTCTATCAAACCTTAACCCTAATCTTTTCCTATAAATACCACTCCATTTCACACCCCCTCACACACAAACTCTGTCCAAGCTCTCAAGAAAAATCCCTAGAACTTTTGTGTACAAGTGGAGTTAGCGAAGGGCGAACCTCCGACGAACTTCCGAAGACGACCCTAGGAGCTCCCGACGACGAAATGACGCACCGGCACCTCCTACCACTCCCTCTTCCTTTCTCCAACCTAAAATATAGTAAGTCCCTCCTCCCACTTCTCTTTTCTATTCTGAAAACTCGTAATTCTAAAACCTGACGGAAGCGGAATTAATCCGACTTCCGATTCGGTTTTCTTTAAAAGGTTCCAATTTTCTTAAATACAGCAACACCAAACTTGCACATCATGACCATTAAACATTAACAAAACATATTGAACAAGTTTCATAGCAAAAGAATTCATATTGAAATTTTTATCGCAATTTTACAGAAAAAATACCATATAGTTTAGTTTCGACATAAAACATCATTACCCCTTACTATACCTTTAGATAGTTCACGAGATAATGATCTACCTCCTCACAACACTCATATATAACATAGCACGATGCCTTTCGGGAACATGGAATACGGGAAAATGCAATTTTACATATAAATACCTTTTACTATTAAAACATTTTTCTACAAGAAATGTATTTTTAACAAATCTTTGCAATATGCCGCTATAACCCATTTAGGAAACTCGTTCGGGATGGTGCGGATTATCGCACATCCTCGGGCTTAGTAGTGCGAGATGCAGACCTCCACAAGGAGCATTCGGTCTCGAAAGATTTAAAAATACAATTTTCTTTAGAAAATGTGATTTCTATTATAAATAAAACTCATATTTTTAATAAATAAATATATATGTAATTAATATCAAAATACCTATTTTTTATATTTAAAATATTCCACATTTCCAAAATTCAAGAAAAACATTCCATTTACAAGAAAATACCAAACAATTCCAATATTACAAATAAATACCATATATTATGAAAAATAGGTTTTATTCACTAGAAATGTCACAATGATAAAATATATATCAATGAAAACTCTAAAGACGATAATAAAATACTTGAGGTATATTTTGAAAATTATACAAAATTATTTTTACATAAAAACGCCTCAAGTTCTATAAATTACCCTAAGGACCCTAGTAAACATAGGTTTAAGCGGGACCAGTCTCTTGAGCCTCAGGGAGACGGAGATATGGGTGCTTGCCTATTTAAGGTAGACAACTTAACAAACGGTGTTATCAACACGGTAATCGTCTTTGAAAAATACACAAATCCTGCCGTCCATGTGCAGTGGTTACCGATGACACCAAAACCTAATTCAGGATTCAATTTCTTTTCTAATTGTCTGAATCAGACTGAGTCTCAATATAATCAATCTGACTTGAATGAGATTCAAGTACATATAACAATTCAATATGAATCCATATATTCAATCTGTTCAATCATTCAATCTATACAACTTGACTGAACCGAACAATGGATATACATCCATCTACATTATTCTCCAGTTACATTCATTTACTGATATCATTGTTCCGGCAAGTCATCCATCTATACAATCTATAATACGAGACAATACAATTTACAATACAATACAAACAATACAATCAAGACATCACGGGGTTTAAGGGGTAGATTGGTATGGAAGGTGTTAGATGTGGCACGAGACTGCAACCATTAAGACACCTAACCTGTATTCATTTGCTGTTGTACCGTGGCATAAACGGTTCCTTGCACATTCCGTTCACCTTAGTCTCTGGTCTACTGAGACTCCTCTCGTATACAATGGCCTCTTCTGTACCAAGCTACAAACAACAGCGTTAACACTAAATACAATATTATAACAATATAATACTACTTTAAAAGTTACACTCTCTCTCTCTGTCTATTCTATTTCTCTTTTACCTTTAGGACTTACCGAGCGATTTGTTTCGCTGATGACATTCTTTTTCTTCTTCTTTGGAATGTCATCAGGTGATTCGGACTCTTTGGAGATCGAGCCCACCAACGAGGACTTGGATCAGCTAGCCTTCTACCCGGAGCTCTAGATACTTGAACTTTTCATTTCAGTACTTTTCATTTCTGTTATGCCACTGTTTAGGCATTGCTTTTATTCCATGTATTTACTTTTCATTGTATTGTAAAAAGAATGTTAATAAATAAAGTTGATGTTCATTTACATTTGTCTCTTGTGTACATTTACTTTTATATTGCTTAGATACGCTTAGCGTGTTTACTTCAGAGAAAATACGTAGTGGCCAATCGCGTCCCCTTCGCCGTACACAGGGAAGCGGGGCGTGACAGGTTTTGTTGGTGGCCTATGCAGGTCAGAGCTGTATGGAACCCTATCTTGTAGTTCATCACTGTATGGACAACCTAAGCAATATAACACAAGAACCAACAAATGAAAACATTCTTTACAATTCATACTTCTTGAATCTTATTAATTCATATATTTTGAATCTGTCCTAACCCAAAAATTTTCATTCAAGATTATGGATTCCCCAAACAACACTAGCACCAATGTCAATAACACTCCTCCACCCCTACCACTTACACCTGCCGTCGCTGCACCGATCAACGAGTAGACGGTTCTGCTTGAGGCAATCCGCAGCCTCCTGGAAGGACAGCAGCAGCAGACAGCTATACTGATGAACCGACCAGAGGCAGAAGCACCTAGGGTGAAGCAATTCAGGGTCTTGCACCCCAAACAATTCTCAGGAAAAGAAAGCCCTCTAGAAGCTGAGGAATGGGCTCAGAGTATCGAAGATAATCTGGCAGCGGCATAAGTGCCAGAGATAGCTTGGGTTCGTGTTGCGAAACTGCAGCTCACAGACAATGCACGGGTTTGGTGGAAGGCGGAAGAAAGCCATCTTGATCAACCCATTGAATGGAAGACTTTCCGCGACATGTTCGACGCAAAGTACTTCCCTGAGACTGCCAGGTTCGATATGGAACAACAGTTCATCCATCTACAACAAGGTTCAATGTGGACCAAGTCAGTAGATGAATATGACGCTGAGTTCACCATGCTCAGTCGGTAAGATATGTCTCACTAATTCAGTTTTTCAATAAATCACATATTACACAGCTAACACAATACTTTAACAGATTTGTGGCATACCTGATACCGAAAAATGAGATCAGAGCCCGTCGATTTCAACAAGGTTTGGATTCGGAGATCTAGGCTGCACTAGCCACAGAAGATTTTCCGACTCATGAATCGGCTCTGAAAGCTGCCCGCCGTTATGAGGCGGTGGTAAATATGAGGGGCAGATCTCAATCTGCTGGAGTTAAGCGCCCTGCCAACCAGATGGCAGAGGAGGAGCCTCATCAAGGCCACCATTTGTGCCAAGGAGACCAGGAGTACCGAACAACAGGCCCAGCCCAGCCTTTTGTACCTACTGCAAGAGAGCTGGACATATGATGAAAGACTGCCAGCGTGCAAACCGCTTTGCTTAGTCTGCGGCTCAGCTACTCATGATATTGGGTCTTGTCCTCATAGACAAAACTCATATGCTGCACCCAGGCCAGCAATCACTTACCCACATCGCCCAGCCATCTAAGCACCTGCTCCGAGACTTGCACTACCTGCTCCACCACCTAGAGGACCACCGACTGCACCTCCCCCTCGTCAGTTCCATCAAGCTCAATGGAATGTTCAGAGGAATGCTCCTCAGGCCAAGAGGAATATACCACGGCGACAGGCTTTCATGATGACCATGGAAGAAACTGAGGCCACTGGCCAAGTTATCACCGGTAACCTTTTCTTCTCAACCTTTTCTTTCGTCTTAACACCTACCTACATATTTTTCCTATACCTAAAACATATCCTACATACCTTAGGTACAATCCTAGTAGCCTCACTTCCTGCACCAGCACTCTTCGATACTGGAGCATCTCATTTCTTTATGTCGCAACGGTTCGTTCGAACTCATGCGATTCCAGTCACACCGCTTGTATCCAGTTGGAATGTCAGTTCAGGGAATGACGTTCTAAAGGCAACAATGAGATATAGCTTATGTCCAGTAGTCTTCTGCAGCAAATAATTCTATGCTGACTTCAAGGTGCTGGACATACCAAACATCGATGTGGTTCTAGGTATGGATTGGCTCGGAACATTTTATGCTACCATTGACTGTCGTCAAAGGAGGGTAGTATTCGAGATTCCAGACCATCCGGTCTTCTATTTCAAAAGTGGAGATCGTACCGTGGAGCCAAGTACTTACAAGGTGAAGCCGAAGAAGGCAGTGATTGCAGCAATTCAAGCGGAGGAAGGATCAAAGCCAGAAGTGGTTTGAGAGTTCGACGATGTGTTTCCTAATGATATATCAGGTTTGCCTCCCGATCGAGCTCTTGAATTCAGCATTGATTTAGTACCAGGAGCACATCCAGTGATCAAAGCACCTTATCGATTAAGTCCGGAAGGTTTGAAGGAAGTCCGAACTCAGTTGGACGAATTATTGGCGAAAGGATGGATTCGTCCTAGCACTTCAAGTTGGGGATCACCAGTATTGCTTGTGAAGAAGAAGGAAGGTTCATACAGAACGTGCATCGATTATAGAGTCTTGAACGAAGTAACGATAAAGAACAAGTATCCACTCCCGCACATCGATGACTTATTCGATCAGCTAAGTGGATCTTGTGTTTTCTCTAAGTTAGATCTTCGTTCAGGTTATCATCAGGTGAAAGTCAAAGAATCTGATATCCACAAAACGTCTTTCAGAACTCGTTATGGACATTACGGATTTCTTGTGATGCCATTTGGGGTGACCAATGCACCGACAATATTCATGAACCTGATGAATCAAGTTTTCTGGGAGTACTTAGATAGGTTTTTTGTCATCTTCATCGACGACATCCTAGTGTATTCTAAGAGTCGGAAAGAACATGCCGAGCACCTACGAATTGTCCTGGACACTCTACGACAACATCAACTCTATGCCAAGTACAGCAAGTGCGGGTTTTGGCTAGATCAAGTTGGTTTTCTTGGACATATTGTATCGGACGAAGGAATCTCTGTGTATCCAGCGAAAGTAGCAGCAGTAAGCGAATGGACGACGCCAAAGTCAGTGAAGGACATTCGAAGTTTCTTGGGTCTAGTTGGATATTACAGAAGGTTCATTGAAGGATTTTCGAAGATAGCAACACCCCTGACCAAGCCCACACGTAAAGATGAAGAATTCATGTGGTCAGAAGCATGCGAACAAGCTTTCGTAGAACTCAAGTCAAGTTTGACATCAGCGCCTATTCTCATTATACAGGACCAATCTGGAGGTTTCGAAGTACATTGCGATGCATCCGGTAAGGGATTAGGATGCGTTCTACATCAGCACGGAAGAGTTGTGGCTTATGCTTCAAGACAACTGAAGATTCATGAGCGCAATTATTCGACGCATGATTTGGAGTTGGCAGCCGTTATCTTTACTCTTAAGATTTGGTGCCATTATCTTCTTGGTGAACGAGTGAACATATACACAGATCATAAGAGTCTGAAATATGTGTTTACTCAGAAAGAGCTTAATATATGGCAGAGACGATGGTTAGAACTCATGGAGAACTTTGACATTAACCTGCAATATCACCCAGGGAAGGTGAATGTCGTACCTGATGCTCTTAGTCGCCAACCATTAGCAATAAATCTCACCGCTTAGTGGAAGCTTCAACAAGACTTGCATCAGATGGAGATAGAAGTAGTCATGCCAGGTAACGCTTCAAGTTTGATGAATTTACAAGTTCAATCTGCCATTGTCAATCAGATCAAAGCAGCTCAAGCAAGTGATGCTAAGTTGCAAAAGATCAGAGAACAAGTAGAGAATGGACTCAGAACAGACTTCATCATCCATGAAGACAAATCTTTGAGATACAGCAGCAGATTATGTGTACCAAAAGATTCTGTTCGGGAATAGTTAATGAAAGAAGCTCACAACTCTCCCTACTCAGTACACCCTGGAGGTACAAAGATGTACAAAGATCTACGTCAAAGTTACTGATGGTTTGGAATGAAGCGTGAAGTAGCCAAAAGCGTCGCAAAATGCTTAGTGTGTCAGCAAGTAAAGGCTGAACATCACATGACAACTGGATTACTTCAACCGTTACCTATCCTAGAATGGAAGTGGAAACACATCACGATGGATTTTGTGACTGCACTCTCTCGCAGCATAAAGGGTAACGATGCGGTATGGGTTATTGTGGATCAACTCATAAAGTCGGCTCACTTCATCCCATTTCGAGTTGGCCAATCAACTGAGACGTTAGCAAAGAAGTACATGGAGGTAAGAATCTAAGTAAGATTTAAACTCTTCAAATATGTACTACCTCTGATACCCATGAATTCATACAGGAAATTGTGAGACTTCATGGAGTACCGGTCTGCATTGTTTCCGATCGTAACACCAGGTTCCGATCGCAATTTTGGCAAAGTCTGAAAGCAAGCTTGAGAACAAGTCTGAACTTTAGTACGGCTTATCATCCATAAACAGATGGTCAGTCTGAGCGAACTATTCAGATCTTGGAGGATATGCTCAGAGCGTGTATGTTAGACTTCGGAGGATCGTGTGAAGATCACCTACATCTTGTGAAGTTTTCATACAACAACAGCTAAGAAGAAAGCATTGGAATGGCACCTTTTGCAACGCTTTATGGAAGGAAATGTCGATCGTCATTAAGTTGGGACGACATCGGAGATAGAGAACTCCTTGGACCTGAGATGATAGTAGCAACTGTTGATGTGGTTCGTACTATCAGAGAAAGAATGCGCATAGCCCAAGATCGACAGAAGCACTGGGCTGATGCAAAGCGCCGTCACTTGGATTTCCAACCGGGAGAGCATGTATTTCTGAAGATATCTCCAAACCGCGGAGTGATTCGATTTAGAAGACGGGAAAAGCTAAGTCCGAGATACATTGGACCGTTCGACATATACTCGAACGAGTCGGTGAAGTGGCATACCGCTTGGCACTTCCACCTTCATTGGAAGGAGTGCATAATGTGTTCCACATATCCCAATTCAGAAGGTATGTAAGTGGCCCCAACTATATTATAGATCATTCCGAGCTCACTGTACAACCCGACTTATCTTGTGAGCAACAACCTGTTGAGATCCTAGACAGGAAAGTGAAGTCACTTCGGAACAAGAAAATCAACTTGGTTCGAGTGATGTGGAGAAAGGACACTCCAGGAGAATCGACATGGGAAAGGGAAGACGAGATGCGTGCAAGATACTCCCACTTATTTGTAAACTAGTTCTTAAAATAAATTGTAAATTTCGAGAACGAAATTTTTGTAAGGAGGGTAGACTGTAATAACTCCAATTCTTGTGTACGTAAATTTGATTTAAAGTTAATGTATACTTGGAATATTTACATTTCCTGTAAGTACTATAAGTATTTGAATTACTTTTGAACAGGAAGAAGGAGCTTGTAGCTCATTGGTAAGACCTTACACTGCTGAACCAAAGCACCAGAGTTCAAATCCCATTAACTACGTTATTTTTTAATTAGTTTTCTTTCAAATTTTTAGAAGCTCAAGAGTCTACACGTGCTTAACACGTAAACCCAAAGGTCACACTAAAAACAAACGAGTCCAGGAGGTAGACCAAAAAGCAAGGGACACGTGGCGGTGAGGTGGACCCCGACTCGGCCTGACTCGGCCGGCGGGAGGCTTGGATCGGCCGGCGCCGCCGGCCGACTTGGAGCCAACTCAGATTTTTCTTCATGAAACATCTGCCTCTTTGCCTCCCCTTAACCCCTGTTATATTTATTTTACCTGCATTATTCAAGAGCCAATTTAAACCATTTTAATGGATAATTTTTAATGCATTTTCTATCAAACCCTAACCCTAATCTTTTTCTATAAATACCACTCCATTTCACCCCTCTCACTCACAAACTCTCTCCAAGCTCTCAAGAAAAATTCCTAGAACTTTTGTGTACAAGTGGAGTTAGCGAAGGGCGAAGCTCCGACGAACTTCCGAAGACGACCCTAGGAGCTCCCGGCGACGAAACGACGCAACGACACCTCCTACCACTCCCTCTTCCTCTTCTCTAATCTAAAATCCAGTAATTCCCTCCTCCCTCTTCTCTTTTCTATTCTGAAAACTCGTAATTCTAAAACCCGACGGAAGCGGAGTTAATCCGACTTTCGATTCGGTTTTCTTTAAAAAGTTCCAATTTTCTTAAATACAACAATACCAAACCTACACATCATGACTATTAAATATTAACAAAACATATTGAACAAGTTTCATAGCAAAAGAATTCATATTGAAACATTTATCGCAATTTTACAGAAAAAATACCATATAGTTTAGTTTCGACATAAAACATCATTACCCCTTACCATACCTTTAGATAGTTCATGAGGTAATGACCTACCTCCTCACAACACTCATATGTAACATAGCACGATGCCTTTCGGGAACATAGAATACGGGAAAATGCAATTTTACATAAAAATACCTTTTACTAGTAAAACATTTTTCTACAAGAAATGTATTTTCAACAAATCTTTGCATTGTGCCGCTACAACCCATTTGGGAAACCCGTTCGGGATGATGCGGATTATCACACATCCTCGGGCTTAGTAGTGCGAGATGCAGACCTCCGCAAGGAGCATTCGATCTCGAAAGATTTAAAAATACAATTTTCTTTAGAAAATGTGATTTCTATTATAAATAAAACTCATATTTTTAATAAAAAAATATATATGTAATTAATATCAAAATACCTATTTTTTAATATTTAAAATATTCCATATCTCCAAAATTCAAGAAAAACATTCCATTTATAAGAAAATACCAAACAATTCCAATATTACAGATAAATACCATATATTATGAAAAATAGGTTTTATTCACTAGAAATGTCACAATGATAAAATATACATCAATGAAAACACTAAAGACGATAATAAAATACTTGAGGTGTATTTTGAAAATTATACAAAATTATTTTTACATAAAACCTCCTCAAGTTCTATAAATTACCCTAAGGACCCTAGTAAACATAGGTTTAAGCGGGACCAGTCTCTTGAGCATCAGGAAGCCGGAGATATGGGTGCTTGTCTATTTAAGATAGACAACTTAACAAACGGTGTTATCAACATGGTAATCGTCTTTGAAAAAGACACAAATCCTGCAGTCCATGTGCAGCGGTTACCGATAACACCAAAACCTAATTCAGGATTCAATTTCTTTTCTAATTGTCTGACTCAGACTGAGTCTCAATATAATCAATCTGACTTGAATGAGATTCAAGTATATATAGCAATTCAATATGAATCCATATATTCAATCTGTTCAATCATTCAATCTATACAACTTGATTGAATCGAACCATGGATATACATCCATCTACATGATTCTCCAGTTACATCCATTTACTGATATCATGGTTCCGGCAAGTCATCCATCTATACAATCTATAATACAAGACAATACAATTTACAATACAATACAAACAATACAATCAAGAGATCATGGGGTTTAAGGGGTAGATTGGTACGGAAGGTGTTAGAAGTGGCACGAGACTGCAACCATTAAGACACCTAACCTGTATTCATTTGCTGTTGTACCGTGGCATAAACGGTTCCTTGTACATTCTGTTCACTTTAGTCTCTGGTCTACTGAGACTCCTCTCGTATACACTGGCCTCTTCTGTACCAAGCTACAAACAACAGCGTTAACACTAAATACAACATTATAACAATATAATACTACTTTAAAAGTTACACACTCTCCCTCTGTCTATTCTATATCTCTTTTACCTTTGGGGCTTACCGAGCGATTTGTTCGCTGACGACATTCTCTTTCTTCTTATTTGGAATGTCGTCAGGTAATTCGGACTCTCTGGAGATCGAGCCCACCAGCGAGGACTTGGATCAGCTAGCCTTCGACCCGGAGCTCTAGATACTTGTACTTTTCATTTCAGTACTTTTCATTTCTGTTATGCCACTGTTTAGGCATTACTTTTATTCCATGTATTTACTTTTCATTGTATTGTAAAAAGAATGTTAATAAATAAAGTTGTTGTTCATTTATATTTGTCTCTTGTGTACATTTACTTTTATATTGCTTAGATACGCTTAGCGTGTTTACTTCAGAGTAAATACGTAGCGGCCAGTCGCGTCCCCTTCGCCGTACACCGGGAAGCGGGGCGTGACAGTTACACGAGTACAACATCATCCCTTTTACACAACATCAGTGTATGAAGTACTTCAAAGACGGCCTCGAGTACACAGTTACAAGGGAGCTAAACCCATTCTCCGTAAATGAAGTCCGCAAATATGAAGACGCCAAGTACTTCTTACCAGACTTCGAAGACACGGAAAGATGTCGTAAACCGGAGAATAAACAAAAAGCCGTCGCCACTATCCCGATCTTTGGGAGCGATACCGAGGAGGATGAAGAGATAGTCTTCTCGGGGCAACCCTAAGGCAGCAGGCCAGGACTATCTACTCCTATTTTGGTCTTTGGCAGTGACTCTGAGGACGAGGCCAATGCAGTGTTCTCCGTCCGCCCGTTAATGCAGACCTTCGCTGAAGCTGATTAGAGTTTACAAATTACCAAGGTTCCACAGCGGCATTATAAAGAACTCGATGCGCTTGATACATACAACATACAAGAGTTGCAGACTTTCTACTTCCCTCCTAGGTGAAAAGGAGAAAAGGCAATCCTCTTCCACCAATCTACGGAGACAAAAGTGAAAAAAGAAGTCTGGCACGACACCGATTTTACGCTTGACAGGCTTCAACCAATCAGTCTACCCAGATATTACGTAGAGGGATTGAAAATGCTATTAAGATTCCAAGGCGTACCCTTCAAACAAACTGCTCGACCAGCCCAGTTCTACAACAAGATTTAGGACGTTCTCGGGACTCAGCGAAAGATGCCCAACGGGAGGATGGAGACGATTGGGCTTGGATACGTTCGGTCCAAGAAAAAGGGGTTATTCCATGATTACCATGTTATAAACGACTCCAGTAGAGAAGGGAATGCTCTTCCAGATAGCGCTGATATTGAACCAGAGCGAAATCCCGCCGTAAGAACACTAAGTCCGTCATTCGAAGAACAGATTGACAAGCTAATAAGGGAAGCGGGTCAAAAGGTGCAGGATGACCACAGCCGCGAAATGTCCATTTACGAGAAAACCAGGACGCAACGTCTCATTCAGCAGTCTATGGAAAGAGAAGACTACGATGCCTTTCACCCTCAGCCCGCTGTGCACTCTCATGGCAAGGAAAAAGCCCGACGCAGAGGCAACAACAAGGTGAAGAACGGGAATGGCGTTCAAAAACAGCGAAGCGAATCCAAGAAGCCACGCGATCGAGAAAAAGTCAGCTGGAATCCGTCTTTTATGAAGAAAATGGGTCGAGAATACTCTTTCCCTCAAGAGAAGACGAGGAAAATATTTGAACTTGTCATGAAGCATCAAATGATGACGCTCCCGGAGTCTCGGTACCCCGAACAAGTAAATAAGGTCCATCATCCGGCTTATTGCTCCTACCACCGAGCAGTAGGACATCCTCTTGAAGACTGCTTTACCTTCAAAGACTGGGTCAAAGACCAGTATCAGCAAGACAGGTTTGCTGGGTAGCCCCACCACGAAAACATGAACCAAAAGCAACCTATATTGCGAGAGTAAGTCCAGATCAATATCGAGCTTGGAAACGAACTCGTACCTGCCACGTGATAACATTCTCAAAGAAGGAGGAGCACGAGAATATGGACGACCTCTCCTACTGCTTCACAGACGAGGTAATCTCAGGATTTCCACCGGCGCCAAAAGAGCTGGAAGATGGGATACACACCACGACCGATAATCTGAGGAAAATTGACTTAAGGGCGAAAAAAGATCCAAGGCCAACTTTCGTCAGTGAGCTGTTGTCTGAAACACAGGTGGCCATACTAAAGGACGTGCTTATGCAGTATAAAGATTGTTTCGCATGGAACTACTTCGAGATGCCGGGACTAGATCCAGAAATAGCAGTGCATAAATTGGCTATATCGCCGGACGCTAAGCCAGTCAAGCAGGCGCCAAGAAGAATGCGGCTTGAACTTGAGGTGAGTATCAACGCCGAAGTCAAGAAGCTAATTGACTCCGGTTTCATCCATGAAGTTCAATACCCTCACTAGATCTCCAATATCATTCCGGTAATGAAGAAAAATGGGACAGTACGCATCTACGTGGACTTCCGAGACCTCAACAAAGCTTGTCCGAAAGATGAATTCCCAGTGCCTGATACTGAGCTGATGATCGATAACACGTCTACCCATGAGGTCTTCTCCTTTATGGACGGATCTTCGGGGTACAATCAAATAAAGATGCATCCCGAAGACCAAAAGCACACCGCCTTCCGAACCCTGCTAGGCATATTCTACTATAAGGTGATGCCCTTTGGCTTGAAGAACGCAGGCGCTACATATCAGAGGGCTATGATGAAGATCTTCGATGACCTCATACACGAGATTGTCGAATGTTATATCGACGACCTCGTGGTGAAAATCAAATCGTACGAGGAGAACTGGGAGCATTTGAAAATAGTGTTCCAGCGTCTTCGGAAATATAATCTGAAGACGAACCCCCTGAAATGTGCATTTGGAGTCTCCTCAGGCAAATTCCTAGGTTTTATCATACGACACCGAGGCATCGAAATAGACCCATCAAAGATCAAGTCGATTATGGAAATGCCCTCTCTAAGAACTCTCAAATAATTGCGGTCTCTCCAAGAAAAGCTCGCGTATATCCGACGGTTCATAGCCAATCTTTCCGGAAAATGCCGCCCCTACAGCCATCTAATGAAGAAGGGGACCCCATTCGTTTGGGATCGTAAATGCCAAAATGCACTAGACGAAATCAAGAAATATCTGTAGAACCCACCGTTATTGACCGCTCCGGTCAAGGGAAAGCCCTCATCCTGTACACAACAGCCCTTGATGGTTCTTTAGGCGTGCTATGGGCACAGGAGAATGATCAAGGAAAAGAGAGAGCTCTCTACTATTTGAGTCGAGTTCTCCTGGGGGCAGAAAACAACTACTCTCCTATCGAAAAGCATTGCCCGGCATTAATCTTCATGATAACAAAGCTTCGGCATTATGCCTTGGCGCATGAGGTCCATCTCATATCAAAGGTGGATCCTCTCAAATATTTATGTCAAGAGCCATACTAATGGGAAGGCTTGCCAAATGGACCCTCTTCTTGATGGAATTCTCGATAATCTATCGACCTCTCAGGGCAGTGAAAGGGCAGGCCATCGCCGACTTCCTCGTTGAACATCTGATACCTGCCGACTCGCCCATAAACTGCGAGTTGCCGGATGAACATGCGTTCAACACGAAGGATGAGTAAAATGAATCTCGATGGGAACTCTACTTCGATGGAGCATCTTCCATGAAAAAGCGAAAGCAAAACACCCCCATAATCAAAGCCGGGGTAGGCCTTATCTTTGTAACTCCATAAGGAGGGATAATGCGTTTTGCCCTTTCCTTAGCGGAGCCAAGAACAAACAACGAATTGGAATATGAAGCTTTAATAGAGGGTCTTGAGATCTCTATTGACATGGGAATCGAAAACCTCCTCATATATAGAGACTCCTAGCTGGTCGTTAGCCAAGTAAATGGCGAATATCAGACGTGTAAACCGGAGTTGGTAAAATATGGCGAAAGAGTGCGGCAATTGTTGACACAAATCCCCTCTTAAATACTGGAAAGCATACCGCGTGCGGAAAATAACAAGGCGAATCCGCTACACCAAACATTGGATAGTTGGCCGTTCGAAATATGGGAACCGATATAATTAGGCTCATCGAACCAGCGTCATCTAAAGGACATCGGTTCATATTGGAAACAACCAATTACTTCTCTAAATGGGCAGAGTCAGTACCGCTAAGAGAGGTGAAGATGGAGAACATCCTCCATTTCTTCAGGACACGTGTCATCTACCGGTTCGGCACTCCGCGAAGAATCATCTCGGATAATGGACAGGCCTACAGGAGCTATAAGATCAGCCACTTCGCACAGCAGCATAATATAGATTGGAGATACTCTTTAGTCTATAATCCCCAAGCTAACGGTCTAGCTGAGGTGTTTACCCCAATCAGAGCAAAGCTTTGCTTTGAAAATTTAAACTTTAATAAATGAAGCAACGCTTCAGATTCTTTGCGCTGCGCGCAACACGCCACGTGTCAGGTGCTGATACGTCAGCACAGCGCCCGAGGCAGCGCGCCCAATCAGAGCAAAGCTCTATTAAAAAACAAAAGGAAGCAACGCTTCAGTTGCGCAAGCACTGCGCTGCGCGACACGTGTCAGCGCAGATGCGCTAGCGTAGTTGTACTGCGCTTTATGCTGCGCGACACGTGTCAGAGCAGATGCGCTAGCGCAGTTGCGCTGCGCTGTGCGCTACTTGACAAGTGTCACGCGCTGGGGCGTTTGCGCCAAACAGAATTAAGGTTTCAAAGAAATCTTTCTGTTCTTGTTAAAACAAGAAGATTTTCTTCTGTAAAACAGAAGCCCTTGGATCAAAGATCCAACGGTGGGGAAAATTCCACAAATCACTCAGAGAAAGATCTCTTTAACTAATTTATGGGCACTATAAAAAGGACCCTAGACCTCAATTCAAAGGAGATCAACATTTTTGAGAAATCAAGAGCTTCAAACAGAGAGAACTCTGAAAAAGTTTCAAGAAAAAAGGTAAAAAAAAAACCTTCATAAAATAGAAGAAATTTCTTCTAATAGATCATTGATCTAAGAACAAGATCAATGATCTTCACATAATAAACAGTGCTTTTCACTTCTCATGAACCACTGGTTCTTTAAAACAAGAAAAACAATAAATACTTGTTTTCTTTGATTCTCATTAGATCGAAGAAAACAAATAGTGCTTTGCACTTTATCATGAACCATTGGTTCCAAAAGATTCTCAAATCATAGTGCCTTGCACTTGCAAACTGCGTTGTTGTGCTCCTGGATTGGCGCAAGCCCCCAGAGCGCGCCACGTGTCAGCAGCGCAGGCGCAGCGCATTAGTGCAGCGCACTGCGCTTGCGTGACACGTGTCAACACCACAAGCGCTTGCGCTCTCTGATTGGCGCAAAGCGCCTGATAAATGCAATGCATTTCCTAAAGGGCCAGGCCCAAATCAAAAAGACCAAGAAGGCCTAATGAAATTGTAACGCAATAAAAAGGGCAGAGCCCAAACAGAATTGATGCTCTGCATCATTTATAAATGGGCAGAGCCCAAACGAAATAATAAAAATGCTATGCATTTTAAAAAGGACAGAGCCCAAACAAAGTAGATGCTTTGCATCATTTATAAATGGGTAGAGCCCAAAACAAATTGATGCTCTGCATCCTTTATGGGTAGAGCCCAAATAAAAATAAAAAGAAATGCAATGCAAAAGCAGATAAAATGTTGAACATTTTCAACTGGACTTAGCCCAATTTTGGCCGTAAGTCCTCAAATTAAATTGACTGAGCAAGATTGCTCTCTTAAATCAATTTACCTCCGGTTCGAGGGTACATCTCCGAACTCCTCTGACACATGTCGTTGTAATCCTTCAACGACGTCAGAGAGGTGACGGGTCCCGACGACCACATACGTATACGGACTGCGGGGTCCTTAAACTCGTGGACCGAAACGTCCTTAAACTAATGGTGGACCGAAACGTCCTTAAACTAATGGTGGACCGAAACGCCCTTAAACTAATGTTGGACCGAAACGTCCTTAAACTAATGATGGACCACCACGTCCCTAAACTGGCGATGGACCACCACGTCCCTAAACTGGAATATGGACCACCACGTCCCTAAACTGGAACATGGACCCCTATGTCCCTAAACTGGAACATGGACCACTATGTCCCTAAACTGGAACAATAGAGCCCCCAAATGCTCTTTTGTCGGATCCAAACGATCCCGTTAAGTTGATCTTAGTCTCAAATCAGACTAACGTATCCTTAACAAACGTTTAAGACGATCTTAGCCTAAATATGGCTGACGTATCCTTAAACCAAAACACCAAACCCAAATCTAAGTAAATACGGATTTGGACTAATCTACGTCCTACGGGCGACGGCATCACTTAGTCTCCGTATACAATCCACGGGCAACCACAAACAAAACAAACACACACGACACGAAGTGAAATTCTGGAGAAGGAGAAAGTTGTTACCGCGATGCGGTAGCGTAATTAACTGCAGGGGCTTGCGCCTGCAGGGAAGAGCGTCCCCACAATCAAAAACCCCTCAAGTGAGGGGGAATCTGACGAAGTCTGCTACATCGGCCGCATCCGTCTAAACCTCCGATACACGGTGCCATAAATCAACTTGGCATCTTCGGAGAGGTGGACGGATAAAACCAAATAGCATCTGCCCCGAACCCCAGCGTCAGTACTTCGCAGTCTTGTGCGCCGTCTTTCGGAGGGGAACAGATTCTGGCACGCCCTGTGGGACCTTTTTCTCTTTCCACTCCACACTTCGTGTGTCGTCTTCGCGAACCAATCGCGGTTTGTTAAATGGTTGCCTTTGGATTTTAAGTTACTAAGATTTGGTCTTTTGCCTGGCGCAGAACTCAAGCATCAATGGCCTCTAACTGCACCAACTGCTCGAAGTGCCACTGCAATGGACGCTCCATCTCCCCTGGAGGTGTAGCATATGGACCCCAAGCAGCTTCCTTCCTCGCTCTGCCGGTAGACCAGGTGACCCAGGCCACCACCGGCCTGTTTTTCGGGACTATGATCCCACTTACAAGCTTCTCTATGCCAATACCTGCACTGGAAGTGAACAAGAAGTCGGTCTTCGACCGGCTCACTGCTACGACGACCCCTGTCAACGGGTCGCCCACTGCCAAACCAACAGCTTCGGTTTTCGCCAAGCTGGATCAGAACTCTAAATTGGCTGTCCCAAGGAAGGCAATAACTGCTGCTCCAGAATTTGTCAAGGCGGCTTTCCCTGTCAAAGAGTCAGTCTTTTCAAGACTGACGATTCCTGCTCCTGCCCCTGCTCGAGGATCTGTCTTCGACAGGTTGAATATCATCCCTCAAAAGACAACTTCAGTCTTTAAGAGGTTAACACCAGCGGCGCCTCATTCAGACAGGGGGCAAAAAGAAGCTGTCTCAATCTCCGAGCCAGTCCCAACGGCTCGTCATGCTCGACGTCGCCATTGGCGACGAGTGAGGAAGGCAGGGGGCAACTCCCCCTCAGGGCTAACTCCACCGGCTCCAGTGGTGGAAGTTAACGCTGCTGTTCCAACTGGGAACAGCTTTGAACTGCTGAGGAGGGTACGTAAGAACTCTCCAACCGCTACACTGAAAAGATCTCCTCCACCTGCGGAGAGAGTTCCGGAAACAAAACAGGAACAGCCCCCTCAACGGCTGTCCTCAAAAATTTATAAAGTTTGGCGGAGAGTTCAAGAATCCGTAATTGACCCAGATCGCTCTCGTCAACAGAAAAAGGCGAAGGTGCAAAAAGAAAAAGACCATCCTGTTAAACAGCAGAGGACAACAATCGCTAGGGTGCCCACTGCAACGGCCCCCTCAACTTCTATGGCCCATAAAAGAAGAAGGCCAGAGAAAGTGCCAACGCCCGCGGCGAATATCAAAGGTGGTGAACCCAAACGCCCTAAGTCAGGGGGCATTGTGGTTCATACCGTCTACGTTGCGTCTGGTAAAGAAGACAATCGCATATCTACGGGTCATCGACCGCTTACACGATCAGTGACCAAAGCGCAGGAGCAGCAACAGAAGCTCCAAGAGATGATGAACGCTATGGCCGCACTTACTGGGCCAAAAGAAAACCCCGAAACGTCCTCGGATGAACGCCAAGAGGAAGAAACCGACGCCGAATTCCTTCGTCGAATATTGAAGAAGAAGGACAAAGAGGCTGCTGAACAAGCAGCCAACATACAGCGTATGGGCCTCCTGTTCCAAGACATGGTGGGGATGATGATCCAACAAGATCCTCCGGCCGAAGATCCCCCGATCGTCCTTGGTGACGATAGGGGAGAAACGTCGAATCCTCCGCCAGCCCTATCAACAGCTAAGGAGGATACAATCTCCAAAGCTGATTTGGACGAGTACATAGCCTAACAAATACGGATTCATCATGCGACCGAAGCAGCCGGCCAGGTCGTAAAAACAGGGCGGCCATATCCAAGTTGGTACGACTAAATCAAGTACCCGCCGGGTTACACAATTCCCAAGTTCCATGTCTACAAGGGGACATGCAATCCTCACCAGCATGTCGCCCAGTTCAGGGCACTCTGTGGCCACACTGGCGGTGATGAAAAGCTTTTGCTTCGCCAGTTTGTTAGGAGTTTATCAGATACAGCGTTCGAGTGGTACTCTGAGCTCCCGAATGACTCTATTAAGACCTTCACGGAGATGGAGCTGTTGTTTACTCAGCGTTTTGCAAACGCCAGTGAACACACCCCGATGACGACACTGATTAACGCCAGGGTAAAGCCAGGCGAGACATGGGTTCAATATGCTATACGGTGGCGGAACTTATGGTCGAAGTGCGAGCAGCGCATTGAAGAAGCTCCCGCGGTGGGTATGTTTGTGGGAACCCTTGATCCGCAAGCAACCATCTCGCAATTTATGATGTTTTTCAAGCCGACTACCTTCCAAGCCTTGATTGACAAGCTAGCGCAAATGGATCAGATGGGTCATAAACCCCCTCTTCCAAAGCCGGACTCCCGAAATGACATAGGAAAGGGAAAAGCGATCGTCGTCGCTAATGCTCAACAACAACCGAGCGACTCGAAGCCGGTTGTTCGTCAAAATAATATGCGTCCGTACGTAGCCCTTGAGGAGAGGCTAGGACGTTCTTACTCTTTTCCTCGCGATAAAACGAGAAGGTTATTCGAGTTGGCGTTGCGCAACCGACTCATAAATCTGCCGGATCCAAAACGTCCGGTGCAACCAAGTGATGTCAATGAGCCCAACTACTGTCCTTATCATCGAATACTGGGCCATCCGATCGAAGATTGCTACGTTTTCAAAAATTGGCTTGAAAACCAGTACCGACAGGGCAAATTCGCGTTATCTGACAAATGGAAGGTGAATCCCCCGCAGCCCCACACCTCTAAGGGGACGAATACGCCGGGGGCAACATGCTCCGTCGTTGAAGAAGCTCCTTGGGAGGTTGTATTATCAGCCAAGACAAAGAGGATGCTAAACGATCTTCAGACATGTCCGACGATTAGGTGGAAGAACCCGTTGGAACCGCAGATCATTGAGGGGATGTTGAAGCCACGTCCAACTCCAAAGACCGCTGGTGGTGACTCAAGCACTTGCAACCAGCCGTCAAAATCTTCGAAGAAGAAGAAAAATAAATCAAAGAAGCCCTTGAAGCCTGGCCACTACTACAAATAAGGGTTGCCCCTACGGATATATGCGTAAGGGCGAAAAAATACCCCGTAGGTGCAAAGGCCGCAGGTGCAAGTTGAGGCCCTGAACGTGCCCCTACGGGCAAATTCTTGCCCCTACGGATATATCTGTAGGTGTTGTTGCCCCTACGGATTACTCCGTAGGGGCAATCAAATCATATATTTTTTTTATGTTTTTTTGAATATATTGTATGTACCTACGGATAGAACCGTAGGTCCTTGTTCTATCCCTACGGATATATCCGTAGGTAATATGACGTAGGGGCAAAATATCAGTAAACCTGATATTTGGCCCCTACGGATAACCCCGTAGGGGATAGACAGTAGCCCCTACGGACATATCCATAGGGGCACTCCCAACACCCTGCACTGAGATCACAGGGGGGAAAATATCAGGTTTCCTGATAGTTTGCCCCTACGGATATGTCTGTAGGGGCAACATATATACCTACGGCTTAATCCGTAGGTACATATTGTCTGTATTTTTTTTAAAAAAATGGGCTGCTAGATTTTTTCCCGCCCTGTGCACAATACTATATACATCAATCAAATCATATATTGCAGTATTCATAATCACATCTCACGTATATATAATATACAAAAGAAACCTAAAAACTGAATATGATATAAATACAAACCAATATCAATATCGTTTCAAAATGTAGTACAATGTGATATAAATAAATACATGTTTCAAAAAAGCTACCCTAGTTCGGTCCAGCTCCACCTCTGAATAACGTTAGAATAACGCGCGCCTGCTCCTCGGTCAATATACTCTGCAATGCGTCGCGAGCGGGAGTCTGAGTGGCATGTGGAGCTGGCGATGTGGTCTGCGCAGCCGCCATCGAGGTAGTCGCTTGCGGAGCCGCGGCTGCGGGAGTCTGAGTGGGCGGTGGAGCTACAGGAGCTGTTTGCGGAACCGCAGCCGATGTAGTGGCTTGCGGAGCCGCAGCCGAAGGAGATGCATGTAGAGGCTCGGCCGATCTACCATGTCGCGTCTGGACATAACGTGTGTAAGAAGCGTGTAAGAACTGTGTATTATTCGAATTCGTATCATTATTAAGTTATTTCGAAACCCTGTTTGGATATCTAGTTTGGAAAAGCGTTGTTTATTTTAATTACATATGTATGTATGATTAATCAAACTTAAGTCTAAAACCAAATAAGCTCAAGCTACGTACTAATTATGGATATGTTGATATGTATATAATATGAAATGATATTTTACTATAAAGTAGTATACATACCAGCATCTCCTTCAACTCCTGAACGGTGGCCCTCAAGCTATCCAGTTCCTGATGGACATGCCGGTCACTGGAGACGGAGGAAGTAACCGCCGGGGTGGAGTCCAACCTCATATGGGCCCTGCTAAGGCCCAATCCCAAGCCTCTCTCCCAACCTCCGTGGTGCCCTCCGTGTGCGGCGTCCAGAACTGGGGTCAACAGCCTCGGATCGTTCTGTCCGGTAAAATCGATCCCCGATGCCTGGGCCTGCTCAACCACCCGCTCCTACACCCACATTAAGCAGTAAAGTATAAGTATAAAATTTAAACTTGTACCTTCCAAAACTAAAATTTCAAATTTGGGTAGAAAAAATATTAACACTTACGCAGTACTCCTGGGTAGCGACGTCGGGATATCGAAGCTCGCCCGTGGCGGGATCTGTCGAGGTGCCGTGGACGGCAAGATATGCGGACAGCACGCTCAGTGTACCACCTGACGCCACGGTCCGAGATGTCTGCAATATTAGAAAGTAACTCTTAATATTAGAAATATTAGAGAATAACTCTTAATATTGCAGAATATTAGAGAATAACTCTTAATTTACCGATAACTCCATGGCTCGAGTAATGTTCCTCGAGCCACCTGTGTAAGTGGGGCGACCCCTCTTCGCAGACTTCCTGTTCTCCGTATTCTGAGCGGCCTGTTTCTGCACAACGCATTAACATTTAGTTTTCTAATTAAGAAACACAATGAAATAAATTATATCATAAATAATGAATTAAATTTAAAATACATACCTGTTTGCGTTCGGAGTCGAAATAAGCGCACAATAGAGGCCATGTCTCTACGTCGACTCTCGCAAACGCCAGAGTAGATAGGAGGGCCGCTCTCTCTGCCTCGGGGGTCGCTATCCACAGGGAGTAGCAGTCGGCCGTCAGCTCATTCCTGTTGTATCGGACCTTAGCCTGCATGTTCTTCATCAGGCCATTGTACAGAGCATGAAGGTCGAGCACCCTCCCCGGGTGATCAGGGTCGGCTACAGGCTGAAAATCGTAATCCAACTGAAAATACAAAAAAACATTGTTATTAGATTGCAAGTGTTAATAATAAATATATTGGATAGATCAAATGAAAATATATATTAATACATACCCGAGCCTGATCAAAGAAGAGGGCGAATGAGCGCTGGTGCTGCTCGCCCCACTCAACGTGAAGTGGATAGTTCTTCACGATCCGGCTCTTGTCCCCCAAATACCGGCCGAACCTCTCGGCATGAGGACCGGTATAGCGATAGTCAAGAGTAAAAAATAGGGGGAATGCTGCCTCCCCTTAGCTCTATCAGGCCTCAGCCTATGGGATTGATTCGGGCCTCGAGTCCCCCTCTGGGGATGGAGAGGCCCTGCGTCTGCACGAAAAATCAAGACAATCAATAATAAGACAAAGTTGTATTAAGAAATCAAGGTTAAACAAAAATTCATGTGTGATATTTACCTTCGGTGACTAGCGCACGAGCCTGGGCCCGAGCAGCAGCACGAGCGGGACGATAGTTCCTCCGGTGAGGAACAACCGGGGTCCCGGACCCGGACGCATCCCCTCCAACTATAAAATAAACATCGACGCTAAATTTCCATGAAGTTCATATTTATTCTATAGAGCATATGTAAAATGAATAAATATTTTAAATTTATTCATACTAAGCTGCAGACGATGCGGAGGGTATGGAAGCGGCAGGAGTGGCCCCTGTGGAAGGTGTGGACGCACCACCTATAATTAGACAATTAAAAATAGATTCACTAAGTAATTGCAAAAAGAATATGTAGATCAATAATATAACGTTCTAAATCAATATGCATGCACTATAGGATATATAAAAATACCCGCAGGTGCGGTGGTGTCACCACCTACAGCTAGACAATAATAAAAATTGCTAAGTAAGAGCAAAAGGAATGTGTGTATTTATGATATAGCATTCTAAATCAATATACATACACTATATGATATATAAACATACCTGGAGGAGCGAGGGTGGCCTCTGTCCCAGATGTGGACGCATCACCAACAACTAGACAATCAAACATTGACAATATAAGTAATTTTGACATAAACATGCATGAATATCTATAATATTACATTCAAAATGGATATGCGTGCAGTATACCTGGAGGTGTGGCCAAATCAACACGGAAGGAGGCATCCGAAGGGGTCTCCGATCTGGGTGCAAGACCGGCCCTCTGAAGCTCCCTACGGAGCTCTCCGGGCGGCAGAACCGCTCTGCCTCTGCCTCTGCCGCGGCTGGAGCTCCTGCCGCCCCTCGCTGCTCCCGACATCGTCATCAAATCTAAATAAACGGTTCATGGACGCATTAGACAATCATTAAAAGTATTGACTATATATGATCTAGAGCGTAAAATGTGAAGTAATAATATAACATTACTGATAACCTTTTTCGTTTCGTGGGCGCATCATACATATCTACTTGGATTTCATCGTCGATGTCATTTCTAACCCACGTAACTTCATGATCGTCGAAGACAACCCGTCCTTCGAAACAGACGGTCGGAGCACTTTAAGCCTTCTCTCTTCTTCGTCCTCATCGCTGTCCTCGTATTCTGGGACATCGTAGATATCTCTAGGTTTCCATCGGCATACAACACTCCACCCCGGATGCTTCAAACACTGTGAGTAGTATACTTGGAACGCTTGGTTCGGAAAGATAAACGGATCGTCCTGACCGTAAAATCGAAGTGTGTTCACACTGGTCAATCCATATTCATCTTTCCAAGTCCCAAGACTGCTTCTCCACCTTTCCGTATCGGTTCGCGGATCGTACCAAGTACACTGGAATATATAAAAGGGTTCTGATCGTCCGGGATAGTGGATGCCGAGTATACAATTTAAGTACCCATAGTAAATCACACCGTCCGATCCTACCGTCGCAATCCCACTATTCTGAGTGGTTCTAGATGTTTCTATGTCCTTAACTTCGAATTTGTATCCAAGGACACCAAATCCTTTGTAATATGCAACCTCCATACTAGGAAATTGAGCTAAACATCTTGAATCACTCTCAAATGATGCAGACAAGTTCGGATCGTGGATCTAACAAAACAAATTTTACGATAAATACATAACGATACAAGTTTAGATTAAAACTGATAGCAATAAAATGTAATTCGAATAACTTACATGCTCTGTGACCCAATCACAAAAATTATCCTGATGGTATTTTTCCAAACGTTCTTCGTTCCAATCAGGATGCCCCTCACGTACCTCGTTAAAATGAGTTATGTTTTCGACAAATAATTGTGACATTAATATTATGTCATTTCATACACACACAAACACAGATATAACAATTAATCCAAGAGAACTTACTCTCTAATTTGTTCAAGACATGCGCAATTAAGCAAGATAAACCGGTATATCTTGTTGATAAACATAGTGTCTACCCTCTTATACTCGGCTTTACCATATGGCCCGTCTTGAATTCTTCGTGGTCGGTTAAGCCTTGTCTCAATGTTCTCGTCCAGATAGCGGGAACAAAATGTGGTTGCTTCATCAAGAAGATAACCTTGCATGATAGAACCCTCTGGTCGATTTTTATTGCGTATATACTTCTTAAGAGTGTAAAGGTACCTAATGAGAATATGTTCAATAAATAAACACGGGCATACAGGACAACAATAAATTTATAAATTGCGCGAAACGAAAAATTACACGTACCTCTCGACGGGATACATCCATCGATATTGTACCGGTCCGGCTAACTTCGCCTCAGTTGCAAGATGAACCGTCAAGTGTATTATGATATCGAAGAATGACGGTGGGAAAATACGCTCAAACTTGCAAAGTATCAACGCAATAGAATTTTCTAGTTTATCCAGCGGCGCAACCTCCAGTGTTTTAGCACACAACTCCCTGAAAAAACAACATAGGTCGTTGATTACTAGACCAACCGAGTCGGGGAGAGAAGTCCTGAGGGCTAATGGAAGAAGGTGCTCCACGATAACATGGTGATCATGACTTTTCAGCCCATCGATCTTGCCCTTCACAATTTTTATTTTCTTGCTGAATGATCCTGAGAAACCTGTGGGGACTTTCAAATCATGCAACACCTGCAGGAATCTTTTCTTCTCCGGTTGTGACATATGATAAGCGGCATTGGGAAGTACAAACTTGTCCGGTTTACCCGCTACCGGTTTAGGGTGCAGTTCACTTCTTATTCCCCACTCTTGTAGATCCATCCGGGCATTCATGTTGTCTTTCGATTTCCCGTCTTTACACAGAAGCAAGTTAAGTATGTGCTCTGATACTCCCTTCTCTATATGCATGACGTCCAGACAATGACACACTGAATTTGTAGACCAGTACGGAAGCTCGAAGAAAATGCTTAACTTGTTCCAATATTGTGGTTTGACCTGTTTCGTCGGATCCATCCCGAAAGTCACGTTATTGTAACCATCCCATTTAGCAGTCACGTCCTCTCTGGACAATGCGGATGGAGGCCCAAGAAGCTCCTGATGACCATCAAAGTGAACCGTGTCTAACCTATAGGGGTGGTCTGGAGGCAGAAAACGTCGATGGCCGCAATAACAAACCTTCCTGCTAAAATTCAAAAATTTTGATGTTGTGTGTTCATGGCAATGAGGATATACTTTGTGACCATGTACGGACCAACCTGATAGCATTCCATACGCAGGAAAGTCATTAATTGTCCACATTAAAGCCGCACGCAGTATGAAGGTTGTATTTGTGTTTGAATCATATGTCTCTACACCATCAATGAACAAAGTTTTCAGCTCCTCGATCAGAGGTCGGAGATAGACGTCGATATTGTTCCCCGGTGAGTTTGGTCCGTCGATAAGAAGAGGCATCATAAAGTATGATTGGTCCATAGCCAACCAAGGCGACATATTATAAATTATCATTACAACGGGCCATGTACTGTGACTTCCAGCCATATAGTTGAATGGGCAGAAGCCATCGGTAGCCAGTCTGAGCCGGACATTGCGAGGATCGCTACTGAATATTGCGTGCCTCCTATCGAAATCCTTCCATGCCGGTGAATCTCTTGGATGGCTCATTTTTCCATTTTCGCTTGGAGGAGCACGGTGATGCCAAATCATTGCCTCGACTGTTTTCTTGCACCTGAATAGCCTCTGTAGCCTCTGTGTTATGGGAAAGTATCGTGCTATCTTCACAGGTATATTAGGCTTCTTATCAGAATCTTTCGGCTTATACCTGGCCTATCCGCATGTTGGACACTCTTTCAAATCTGAATTCTCTTTCCGGTACAACACGCAATTTTTAGGACATGCTTGAATCTTCTCGCACTTTAGACCCAAATCAGACATCATCTTCTGGGCTTCGTACCAGCTTTCGGGCACATTATTTCCCGGAGGCATAGAATCTTTCAAGAACGAAAGAAGCATTGTGAATGACTTGTTGCTCCATCCATTTAGGCACTTAATCTGGAAAAGTTGGACAAACCATGAGAGGGTGGAATACTTCGCATTCTCATAAATTGGTTTCCTAGCATCATTCATGAAATTTTCATATTTATCCGCACGCGTTCCCTGACCGGAAGGAATGTCATCTTCGGTACGAATAGATTCACCTAGGGCAGCCTCTACCATATCCTCCATTTCTTCTGATGGAAATAAATTTCCGTCTCCTGCCGTATTACCGAATTCTTCTTTTTCTCCTGCCGTATTATCGTGTTCTCCTTCTTCTTCTACCGCAGTACTGCATTCTTCTCCTTCCCCGTGATATTTCCAAGTTGAATAAAGTCTAGTAAACCCATGTTTTACAATATGAAGCTCTGCCAATTCTACCTTCTGCCAGTACTTATTGCCACATCTATCGCACGGACAGAGAATCTTCTCTATTATGATCTTATTATGTGCGCGTGCAAATTCAAGGAAAGCAGCAACTCCTGCGACAAACTTAGGTTGCATACGTTGTTTCCAATCCACATACATCCAGTCCTTAACTCTGACGTACTCATGGGCCATGTTAGACTGAATAACATATAAATTGTAAGTTATGCTGACTATATTGAGAAATATAAGAACGGGATAGTTACTGACAAAGGAGAAAATCCGTGTATATGCTTTGTGTGTGCGTTTGTCGTTGAAAAGAATAAATTATCGCACGTATGTTAACCGATAGACGGGGACTAAGTGGCGCTTTTAGTTTCATATATGAGTATCGATGGGAATATGAAGGTTTCATATTATCATATATTGGTTTTAACCCGAACATCTCGAATCGCTCTCTAGTTATGCGTTTGTATGTGTGTGTTCCGGCTGTCGGGGGTAGGCTTCTATCCCATTAAGAATGTATAGAGCGAACGCCCATCACTTGTGCTTTCAACCGTTTCGAGTAAATTTCGGCAGCACCTCCCTGCTGTTCTCCGAGTACACTGTAATAGAATAGATAATCATTTCAAAGCTGTGAAACAACGTTGAAATGAACATCTAATCTATCTTTGTACACGGAGAACCAGCGGAAAGGTACCGACGAAATATCTCGAAACAGATGAAAACACAAGTGAATGAAGGCGTTTGCTTTATACATTCTTAACTTGTCCACACGGGACAAATCTATGGGTTACCATACGATTGAATTTTCTCGTCGCGTAGACTATACGACGGTTGTTAGTATCGAGCTATACTGTCCGATATTTAACAACCTTCGTATAGTTCTAGGTCACGACGAGTATCGCACGTATGTTAACCGATAGACGGGGACTAAGTGGCGCTTTTAGTTTCATATATGAGTTTCGATGGGGATATGAAGGTTTCATATTATCATCGAGTATCATATATTGGTTTTAACCCGAACATCTCGAATCGCTCTCTAATTATGCGTTTGTTGTGTATTCTTGTTGTATGTGTGTGTTCCGGCTGTGGGGGGTAGGCTTCTATCCCATTAAGAATGTATAGAGCGAACGCCCATGCCCCTTTTATCAATCAAGAGAATACTACTAATAACTTATTGATAACATAAACAATATAATAATATTTTAGTATGTCAGGTTAAAATAATTGTATTAGAAAATACATTTTAGATAGTTATATAGACTACAAATTTCCAGAGAGAAAAAGTGGATGGGCAAGGAGAACAGAAGTTCCACTGTATTCACTTTTTGGATGGAACGATTTTGGTAGGCGGAAATCTATCATATACCAAAAAAGTTCTAACTGAAACCATCAACTTCCAATATTAGATTCATTCATAACTAACAATAAAAGGTTCTACTTCTCATTTTATTTGACTGACACCAAATAAACCTATCCCATTAAAGATATACTTCAAAGTTTCAAACACCAATTCCAATTGACTAACCCCCTTACTTAATTTGGGTCAACAACATAAGCTTATTGAATATTATCAATCACTAAAGTAATATTAAGAAGTATGATAAAGTTCAATGTCAAGACCATGCATAAATTCTCGGAAGAAATATTCAAAAAAAATGATATCATGATCACTCAAGTAATATCTAATTTTCCCACAATAATTGAAAGGCATAGAGTTGGAGGGGATTATGAAGAAAGAATGGACCCAGTCACCACCCATCAAGCAGCTTTCTCCCTACACCAATTTACTTTCTGTTTTATGAAAGACATCCTAGTGTTGTCAAATATCTTACGACATGCAAATCAATCTTACGATTCAATACAAGATACAGGAAAATTAATAAGTATCTTATGAATGTATTTGTTGGATGATTGGATCAAGTAGTTTTAGGATACAATTTCTGCATCTTACATTATAATATAATGGAATCATAAATATTCAACCCAACTAATAAATGTGTTTCAAATATATTTAGAAAGATTTTTTAGTCACATTTTGGTTGCTAGTTTTAAGATGAGAAAACGGAGTATACGTTTGAATTTCCTATGTTGGCGGGACACATAACATCACTAAATTCATCGATCCATCCATGTATTTTGTTGTCATCAATCCACCTAACCCTAACCCCAACCTAACCCTAGCCCCAGCCCCACCCAGCCCCAGCCCCCAGCGCCCAGCCCCAGCCCAGCCCTAGCCCCAGCCCCAGCCCCAGCCCAGCCCAGCCCAGCCCCAACCTAACCCTAACCCTAACCCCAGCGCGGCCAGCTAAACCCCAACACCAACCCTAAGGCAAACCCTAACCCCAGCCCCAGCCCCAGCAGCAGCGAACCCCAACCCTAACCCTAACCCCAACCCCGACCCCGACCGCGACCCCTGCCGAACCTCAACTCGCGCGCGCGCAACCCCCCGACCCCAGACCCAGCACGTATGTTAATCAAAAAATTCTTTAATTTACCTCAAGATTTACTCACCTGACCGGCGGTGGCGACGACCCGAACGGCGCTGGCGACGACCTGAACGGCGGTGGCGACGAGAACGCCGGTGGCGACGAGGAGGACGACGGTGGCGACGAGGAGTTGTTTTCGCGCGCGATCGAGATTGAGAGAGAAAGAAATTGTGAGCGTAGGCGATCGATCTTTGCTTTAGTAATTTGATATTTATTTGCCCCTACGGATATACCCGTAGGTCCTTTGTTTGCGGCTCCGTAGGGGCAAACACCAAATTAAGAATTAATATTTTTATTCTTGGACGTCTGGGCCCGTAGGGGCAACCTTTTAGCCCTACGGATTAATCCGTAGGGCCAAGTTAAATCTGCCCCTACGGATTCCAATATCCGTAGGGGCAACCCCCTATTTTACTAGTGGGCGACAAGCGCTCGGGCTTGCAAAAACAAATTGACGCGCTGGAAGAATACAACCAGAAGGCACGGACTCCCATTACACTATACGAGTTCCTCAATCATGTCTTTCAAGAGGAAGATGAGGGAGAAAGTTCATCTAATGAATCTGAAGAATATGTGGCGAGCTATCATGTGATTTCCCATTCGTTCATGGACGATGAGGAAACTCCTTGTACTGAAACCCTGGGGGCAGATCCTGAACCAAAAATTCTGGGGCCATCAGATGAAGTAATTGACGCATTCCTTAATGAAGCTCGGTTGAAAAGTAAAGCTGATCGAGAACGCGAGACGGCCATGTTCGAAAGGGCCAAGCGCCAGCGCCTTGACGAAAGAATTGAGACGATCCCGCTGGAGCAAAATACCTCCACTACCGATAAAAGCCAATTCAAGACGAGGAAAAGGTTTGCTAAGGCCATATCAATGGGCATGAAGCTACCATCCTCTGAAGGAAAAATTACTGGTGAAATAGAAATGCACCCCTCCTATTGCTTATATCATCAGAAGGTTTCGCACCCCACTCAAGAGTGCAAAGCTTTCGATAGATGGTGGCAAGGATACGTTGCTCATCGACAACGCTTTAAGCGGGAGAAACGTAAAACTCATCGGGAGCAGAAAAATATGACCGAAGGGTTTAACAGAGCTACCGGCGATTGTCGCATGTTTAACGCCGGGGGATCACAAGTGCCTACATTCGGGAGCGATTCTGATGAGGAGCTGGAACTTGCCCCTCTCTTTAAAAAGTCCACTTCGGGAAAAGAAGAAGAGCCGAAGGTCTGCGAAAATATCCGGCTACGTAATCGGACGCTGCATGAAAAGAATCTCGGACCTTCAAATAAAAAAGATAAAGTGAAAGAAAAGGTCTCTGAAGATATCGTTTTAGATGACCAAGTTGTGGAGGAGCTAAGTGCCAAGGACCCGCCAAAGAGGAATAAGGTGGATTACAACGTCTTAGCGCATCTGAGGAAGCTACCCTCACAGCTCAGCATTCTTGACGCCCTTTTGCTATCAAAGGAAGCGAGAGATTCATTAATCAAGGCACTACAGGATCCGGGGCAATTCCAAGCTTTCCTGGCCGAGGAAAAAATGAAGGATGAATTAGAGGAAGTGCACACGGCCGATGTAGCTTTTGGTGATGAAGACCTTCTCCTTGGGACGTGCGAACACAATCGCCTCCTCTACGTCTCAGGATACTGTCACGATATAAAGATAGGAAAAATCCTGATCGATAATGGATCCTCCGTTAATCTCCTCAACATGCGAGTGTTAAAAGAAATCTGCATGAGTGTCCAGCACCTTGCTCGGGATAAGATCACCATCTCCGGGTTCGACTCCCAGTCATCAAGAACTCTTGGGTCTGTGATACTGACGCTACGCTTTGGGCTACTCGTCACGGACATTAAATTCCACGTCATAGACGCCAAAACATGCTACAATGCTCTGCTCGGCCGACCGTGGTTACACGAGTACAACGTCATCCCTTCTACACAACATCAGTGTATGAAATACGCTAAGGATGGTCTCGAGTATACCGTGGCGGGAGAACTGAATCCGTTTTCCGTGAACGAAGTCCGCAAATATGAAGATGCCAAGTACTTCTTACTGGATTTCAAAGACACGAAAAGGTGTCACAAGCCGGAGAACAAAGCTAACGCCACCATCCCTGTTTTCGGGAGTGATACCGAGGAGGAAGAGGAGATAGTGTATTCGGGTCCGCCCCAACACAACAAGCCAGGGCCATCCGCTCCTACGTTGATCTTTGGTAGCGACTCGGAAGATGAGATCCATGCTGTATTCTCTGCTCGACCTTCAATACGAACGTTCACTGATGAAGAACAAAGTCTACAAGTCGCCACGGTGCCGCTTAAACACCGTAAAGAACTGGATGCACTTGATATTTACAATTTAGAAGAGCTACAAACGTTCTATATCCCTCCCAGGCGGGAAAGCGAAAAAGCAATTCTATTTTACCGCTCTGAAGAAACCAAAGTGGAGAAAGAAATCTGGCATGGCGCGGATCCTACGCTCGACAGGCTTTAGCCTATCCATCTTCCCAGATATTATACGGATGGTTTGAAAAAGCTGCTGAAACGCCAAGGGATATCCTTCAAGCAGACCGTTCGAAAAGCCAAGTTCTATGACAAAGTCTGGAACGTTCCCGGGACTCAACGCAAACTGCCTAATGGGAGAATCGAGACAAAAAGACTTGGATACATCCGGTCAAAGAAACGGGAGCTACTAAACAGCTGCTACGTCGTGTATGACTTCGATGAAGAAGCGGATGCTCAATGGGAGGATGCTAATCCTGAGCTAGTGAAAGTTCCAGATGCAAAGGAGCCCAGTCCGTCGTTCGAAGAACAAATGAACAAGCTTATAAAGGAAGCGGGTCAAAAAGTCCGAGACGATCATAACCGCGAAATGGTCATCTACGAGAAAGCCAAAATGCAACGCCTTCTCCAACAGGCCGTGAAAGATGAAAATGCCGCTCCTTGTCAACCTGTTATAAAGAAGACCCGACGCAGAGGCAGAAATAAGTCGAAAGGCCAAAAAAGTGCTCAACAGCAACAAGGCAGGGCCGAGCGTTATTGATCTATCCCTCATGAAGAAAATGGGTCGAGCGTACTCGTTTCCTCGGGACAAGACGAAGAAGATACTTGATCTTTCTCTAAAACATCAAATGCTTACACTGCCGGAGTCCAAAAACCCCGAACAAGCAGGCGAAGTCTCTGACCCAAACTATTGCTCTTACCATCGAGTAATATGGCATCCTCTTGAAGATTGCTTCACCTTCAAGAATTAGGTTGAAGATCAGTATCAGCTTGGCAAATTCACTCTGTCTGACAAGTGGAGGGTAGCGCCGCCACAGAAGCACGAACCCAAGGCCATGGAAGAAGAACCAGTTCCGCATTGGGATTGGAAGCGAATTCGTACTTGTCATGTGATAACGATATCAAAAGAAGAGCCCGAGAACATGGATGACCTTCCCTGGTGCTTCGAAAACAGCAACGACGAGGTAATCTCAGAATTTCCACCAGCGCCAAAAGAGCTGGAAGATGGAATCCATACCACTGCAGATAACCTCAAGAAAATTGAGTTGGGGACGGCAAACGATCCGCGACCGACATTCATCAGCGAGCTACTATCTGAAGAAAGGGTGTCTGCGTTAAAGGACGTGTTTCTACAACATAAAGATTGCTTCGCGTGGAACTATTCCGAAATGCTAGGACTAGATCCAAAAATTGCTGTGCACAGATTGGCGATATCTCCGGACGTCAAGCCAGTCAAACAAGCGCCGAGAAGAATGCGGCTCGAGCTTGAAATGAGTATCAATGCCGAGGTCAAGAAGCTGATCGACTCTGGCTTCATCCAGGAAGTTCAATACCCTGAATGTATCGCCAACATCGTCCTGGTGATGAAGAAAAATAGGACAGTGCGCATATGCGTAGACTTCCGGGATCTTAATAAAGCTTTCCCGAAGGACGATTTCCCAGTGCCAGTCACCGAACTGATGATAGACAATACGTCCACTCACGAGGTTTTCTCCTTCATGGACGGCTCGTCAGGATATAATCAGATAAAAATGCATCCCGAAGACTAGAAGCACACCGCCTTCAGGACTCCTTTGGGTATATTCTACTACAAGGTGATGCCCTTCGGGTTAAAGAATGCCGGTGCCACCTACCAAAGGGCCATGACGAAGATCTTCGATGACCTTATACACGAAATCGTCGAATGCTATATCGACGACCTCGTGGTTAAAAGCAAATCATACGAGGAACATCTCGAGCATCTGAAGACCGTATTTCAACGCCTTCGGCAATACAACTTGAAGATGAACCCTCTCAAGTGTGCATTCGGAGTTTCCTCGGGCAAATTCCTGGGATTCATCGTCCGACACCGAGGTATTGAAATAGATCCGTCAAAGATCAAGGCGATCATGGAAATGCCTCCGCCAAGGACTCTCAAACAGCTGCGGTCTCTCCAAGGGAAGCTCGCGTATATACGGCGATTTATAGCCAACCTTTCAGGAAAGTGTCGTCCTTACAGCCACCTGATGAAGAAGGGAATCACGTTCGTCTGGGACCAAAAATGCCAAAGCGCGCTAGACGAAATCAAGCAATACCTGCAGAACCCGCCAGTGCTGGCTGCTCCGGTTAAGGGAAAACCTCTCATTCTTTATACAACCGCCCTCGAAGGTTCCTTAGGCGCATTATGGGCACAAGAGAACGACCAAGGGAAAGAAAGAGCACTCTATTACTTAAGTCGAGTTCTACTGGGGGCAGAAAGCAACTACTCTCCCATTGAAAAACACTGCCTGGCATTGATCTTCGCGATAACAAAGTTCAGGCACTATGCGTTGGCGCATGAGGTCCGTCTCATTTCGAAGGTAGACCCTCTTAAGTATTTAATGTCAAAGGCCATATTGACGGGACGACTCGCTAAATGGGCCCTGCTCTTGATGGAATTCTCGATAACGTATCAACCTCTCAAGGCAATGAAAGGCCAGGCCATCGCCGACTTCCTTGCTGAGCACCCGATACCTGCCGATTCTCCTTTGAATTGCGATCTTCCAGACGAACATGCGTTTGATGCGATCGATGGTAATGATACCCGATGGGAGCTTTATTTCGATGGAGCATCTTCCGTAAAGAAGCGCAAACAAAGTACCCCTATAATCAAATCAGGGGTAGGACTCATCTTTGTAACTCCACAAGTAGGGATAATGCATTTTGCTTTCTCCCTAACAGAGCCGAGGACAAACAATGAAGCCGAATACGAAGTTTTGAGAGCAGGCATCGAGATCGCCATCGACATGGGAACTGAAAACCTCCTCATATACGGAGACTCCCAGCTGGTCGTTAGTCAAGTAAACGGTGACTACCAAACGTGCAAACCAGAGTTGGTGAAATACGGCGAAAAGGTGCAGTAACTGTTGACCCAAATTCCTTCCTATACTTTGGAGAACATACCGCGCGCGGAAAACAGCAAAGCGGATGCGTTGGCCAAGCTCGCCAAGGAACTGGCCGATGAGAACCTCGATAACGTAAGAATCGTGGTGCAAAGCCGTCGGGTGCTTGCCCCAGCAGAAATATCTCCAGAATCACCCGAAGAAAAGGGGGCGACTAAGCAGACGACTTTACAAATAAAAGAACGAGAAAAGGCTGAGGACTGGAGGGAAGTCTTCATAAACTACTTTAAGTCCCATCGAATGCCCGAAGATGCGTCCACAAGACATCAGCTCATGAAACGGGCTCTGTCTTTTGCCTTCGTCAACGATACTCTGTACAAGAGGTCATTTGATTCTCTGTGGCTGAGATGCCTAGGGCCTGACGAAGCGGAAAGGGTCGTTAAGGAAGTTCATGACGGAATCTGTGGTTTTCATCAAGCAGGCCTAAAGATGAAGTTGAAGATCAAGCGGATGGGCTACTACTGGCCCACGATGATTCAGGACTGCCTCGAATATGCGAAGCAGTGCCACTCATGTCAAATTCATGGGGATTTCATCCATCAACATCCAAATCCGCTACACCCGACGGTGGCTAGCTGGCCGTTTGAAATGTGGGGAACTGACATAGTCGGCCCTATCGAACCAGCATCGTCCAGGGGACATCGTTTCATCCTGGCGACGACTGACTACTTCTCCAAATGGGAAGAAGCAGTACCGTTAAGAGAAGTGAAGACGGAAAATATCCTCCACTTCTTCAAGACGCACGTCATATATCGGTTTGGAACGCCAAGACGGATCATCTCCGATAACGGGCCAGCCTACAGAAGCCACAAGATCAGTCGCTTCGCACGGCTGCATAATATAGACTGGAGATATTCTTCATTTTACAATCCGCGAGCTAATGGTCTAACTGAAGCCTTCAACAAGACCCTGACGAAAATCATGAAAAAGACAGTGTCCCGAAATAAGAGAGACTGGCACGAGAGACTGCAAGAGGCTCTTTGGGCGTATCGAACTACGTTCAAGACGGCCACGAACACAACGCTGTACGCGTTGGTATTTGGGACGGAAGCAGTACTCCCCCTCGAGATAGAGTTACCCTCTCTACGAGTGGCAGTCCACTACGAGCTGACGGACGAAGAAAATGCTCACCTTCGGCTTGAGGAGCTTGACGCCCTTGATGAAACCCGGCTCATAGCGCAAAAAAATCTGGAAGCTTATAAAGCAAAGATTACGCGCTCATATGAAAGATTGACCCGGCCAAGGACATTCCGCCCAAGGCGAACTCGTGCTAGTGGTCAAAAGGCCTATGATCCCCAATCGCGCCAAGCGGGGAAAATTCGAGCCAAACTATGAAGGCCCTTACATCATAGATAAAGTTTACCAGGGAGGGGCCTATCTACTCATGGACATGCACGGTGAAAGGCCTTTCAGGCCAATAAACGGTCGCTTCCTAAAGAAATACTACGCTTAATGAGACACAGCCTAGGTCAATGATAGATGACGACGACTATGTCCGCTCGCTATCTTCCTAAGCTCAAGATTTACAAGCAGTAGCCAGCCTTCTTAATGATGGACCGAAACGTCCTTAAACTACTACCGCAGCATCCTTAGGCTGACGAGATGAATAATAAAAAATAATAATAAAGAAAAAATATATATATATATATATATATATATAATAAATAAAAACGGTATGTCCATAAGCAAAAAGGGCACGAATGAAAACCCGAAAGGGCTCCGTGAGTAAAAACAGCAGGGCTACCGGCGAGTGTTTGTGAAAACCCGAAAGGGCACGACCTCATAAAAAAAGAGGAGAAGAAAATTAAAAAAAAAGAATGAAAACCCGAAAGGGCTCCGTGAGTAAAAACAGCAGGACTACCGGCGAGAGTTTGTGAAAACCCGAAAGGGCGCAACCTCGTTAAAAGACACTTATAGGGTCCTCTCGACCTTGTAAGGAGAAACCACCCGCGTGAGATCCTTACGACTCACAAGGGAGCAACACACTTAGGGATCCTCACGATTCCTAAAGAGAAAATACACTTACGAGATCCTCACGACTCGTAAGGAGAACTCTCTTATGGGACCTTCACGACCCATGAGATTTGAAAGTCTTAAGTGACAGAGACCTAAACCCGTGCTTAAGCAACCCCCACAACCTTCGATATTGCCTTACAAGTAGTTCAATACTGACCCTTGTATACAATCCACGGGTGCGAATAAACATTCTCCTAACCAAGTTTCATCCGTGATTGGGAATATGTTCGTATGGTGAACGACCCTTGTAGGTCCTCTCGACTTATAAGGAGAAGACCCTCTTGTAGGATCCTTACGACTTACAGAGGAACATGCACTTAGGAATCCTCACGATTCCTAAGGAGAAAATACACCTACAAGATCCTCACGACTTGTAGGGAGAAATACCTTTGTGAGACCCTTACGACTCATGAAGTTAAAAGCCTTAGTCGACAGCGCCTTAACCCTGTTCGCTAAGCCACCTTTGTTCAACATCGACGGAGGCAAATGATGATTCTCTCCTGGCAATATCCCAGTTGTAGCGGTGCTGATGCCGAAATCGGTGTCTAATTTCAGGTTTACGGCAGAAAGCCAGTAGGCCGCACATGCATACGAAATAGCCGAAATGATGGGGCAACCTGCAATAAAAAGCAGCAAGTAAAATGTATGCATGCAAAAAAGCCGAAATGATTGGGCAACTCGCAATAAAAAGCAGCAAGTGAAAACAAAATAAACAGCCGAAATGATTGGGCAACTCGCAATAAAAAGCAGCGAGTGAAAACAAAATAAACAGCCGAAATGATTGGGCACCACGAGAAATAGCCGAAATGATTGGGCAATCGCGACCTTCGCGATATGAAAGCTGAAATGATAGAGCATCGCGGAAATAAAACAAAAAAAATGATGATGATAAAACTTTGGCCCTACAGTTAAGATCACATCGATCCCTGTATACAATCCAAGGGCGCAAACAAAGAGGGAACCATACTTTCCCAACAGGCTTCGCCAAAAAACGAAGCCAAATCTCGACGGTTCATCCCGACTCCGAAGAAACCAGTGTCTTCGGCAAATATCTTAGCTCAGGGAAACAAACAATCCTTGATGAGAGCTTCCTGATCCGCGTCGACTCGCAGAGCAACCAGTGCCTCCGTGGGAAATTCTCGATTCGTTTCAACACCAGGGAAACAAATAATCCTTGGAAAATACCTCAACTCAGGGAAACAAACAATCCTTGATGAGAGCCTCCTGATCCGCGTCGACTCGCAGAGCAACCAGTGCCTCCGTGGGAAATTCTCGATTCGTTTCAATACCAGGGAAACAAATAATCCTTGGCGCTAGGGAAACAAATAATCCTTAGCAAATACCTCAACTCAGGGAAACAAACAATCCTTGATGAGAGCCTCCTGATCCGTGTCGACTCGCAGAGCAACCAGTGCCTCCGTGGGAAATTCTCGATTCGTTTCAACACCAGGGAAACAAATAATCCTTGGCGCTAGGGAAACAAATAATCCTTAGCAAATACCTCAACTCAGGGAAACAAACAATCCTTGATGAGAGCCTCCTGATCCGCGTCGACTCGCAGAGCAACCAGTGCCTCCGTGGGAAATTCTCGATTCGTTTCAACACCAGGGAAACAAATAATCCCTGGCGCTAGGGAAACAAATAATCCTTAGCAAATACCTCAACTCAAGGAAACAAACAATCCTTGATGAGAGCCTCCTGATTCGCATCGACTCGCAGAGCAACCAGTGCCTCCGTGGGAAATTCTCGATTCGTTTTCAACACCAGGGAAACAAATAATCCCTGGCGAATACCTCAACTCAGGAAAACAAACAATCCTTGATGAGAGCCTCCTAATCCGCGTCGACTCGCAGAGCAACTAGTGCCTCCGTGGGAAATTCTCGATTCGTTTCAACACCAGGGAAACAAATAATCCCTGGCGCTAGGGAAACAAATAATCCTTAGCAAATACCTCAACTCAAGGAAACAAACAATCCTTGATGAGAGCCTCCTGATTCGCGTCGGCTCGCATAGAAACCAGTGTCTCCGCGGGAAAATTCCCGATTCGTCTCAACTTGCAAGATGAAGCCTAAGGCAGCAGAGACTAAAAAACTTGCTTCCTAAACAATGGGACCCTACAAGTCGATCTAAAACGGTCTCTTGCATACTATCCACGTGTTTCACTCTCCGAAGTCGAGTTTCGACAAGGAGGGAAACAACCGCTTACGAGTCTTCTCGACTCGTAAGAGGGAAAAATTCTCTTACAGGATCCTTACGACCTATAAGAGAAAACACACTTAGGAATCCTCACGACTCCTAAGGAGAAAAACCCACGAGATCCTCTCGATCCGTAGGGAGAAAAATCTCTACGAGACCCTCAAGGCTCATAGAGTTGAAAAGTCTTAGGCAGCAGATCTGAACCTGCGGCCTAAGCTATCGCTATCTCTTGAAGAAGCCAAGATGCTTACTCTATTATCTGTCAACCATGTTTATTAAGATAGCATGCCGATAATAAGAGAAAGAAGAAAGCAACAGAAAAAGCATCCGATTTACATTTGATCAGGCGTTCGAAACACACTCATTCATGCATAAGAAAAAGACTCAGAACGAAAAATAAAGACAAGCTGGGATAAAAATTTTCCATTAATATTGCCAAAAGTTCTTACAATCATAAAAGCAATAAATGAAAAATATTATTACAATGGAATGACCTCAGATCCAGGGCACGGATTGAGGAATTCAAAAGTAAGGCCATTCAGTGTTCTTCTGGCCTTTCGGATTATTCTCGTGCGCAACCTCTCGCGCTCCTGTGTGTCAAGATCCTCGGCAAGCTCACCCAGCCTTCGATAAGCAGCGACTATCGTCGTCTGCTGGAAAATTTGATGCAAGATGTCGATGAGGCTTTCCCGTCGTTTCTTCGAGATCAGCCCCGACAGTAACACTGAATGCACCTTGTCTTCGGCATCATCCAGCACATTGAGTGGTAGGGCCTCGTGGAACCCCGGGAGTGCTCTCCAAATGGCTCCCAACACGACTTTCAAGAAAGCAGAGCGGCGGGGGAGCATCCAACCAAGACGTGCGTTCAGACGACCCATGACCTCCGCACACTGGGCATCCGTAAACTCTTGGTTTTGCTGACGGCCCTGTACACGGATATCCTCGTAGGTGATGAATTCATGCAGGCTGTATAGACGCACCGCCATTATGCCTGGAGGAAACATCACAGGAAGATTAGCAAAAAAAAAAAAAATAATAACACAGAGAGTTAAACTTCTCGAGAGCAATGCTTTGCAAACAGGAGTGACTACCAAAATCCTAATAAGGGGAATTTAAAGAAATCCCCCGAGAACTCTGAGACCGTTACTATTAAAAGATGATATGATCCATTAAATACAAAGCTCCATTTTTAATTTTCATTATCCATGTTTGAACTCTTAAGAGTTCATCTTTCTTTTAGATCAAAGAGGTCTATGTTTTGCCAAAGATGCAAGGTTCTGTTCATGGGTTAAGAAACCCTGAAACAGATTCCTGAGAGCAAGGCTATATTTGGTGAAACCCCAAAAGGATTTTCTTTAGATCAAAGATCTATAAGAGCAAAGCTCTATTAATTAAGATTGATTTAATTCAAGACTAATTCTTACTTAAATAGTTTCTGTCTAGGAAAATCTAACTCGAGGAGTTCTTGAAGGCAAGAGCAAAGCTCTGAAGTTTCTGAAAATGAAAATTTTAAAGATGATAATCATCTGTGCAGGACCAAAGGTCCTATTTATAGGCATCAAGTGCCCTTTCAACTTCCAAAAGTTGTCGTAACGGTTGGAATTCTACCACCGTTGCGCTCACGTTTGGGGCCACGTAAGCGCAACGGTAGGGGGGGCATTTGTTTACCCCAATCAGAGCAAAGCTCTGTTCAAATTCCAAGACGGGAGATGAAGCAACGCTTCATCTTCCCCCAATCAGAGCAAAGCTTTGCTTTGAAAATTTAAACTTTAATAAATGAAGCAACGCTTCAGATTCTTTGCGCTGCGCGCAGCGTGCCACGTGTCAGGTGCTGATACGTCAGCACAGCGCCCGAGGCAGCGCACCCAATCAGAGCAAAGCTCTATTAAAAAACAAAAGGAAGCAACGCTTCAGTTGCGCAAGCACTGCGCTGCGCGACACGTGTCAGCGCAGATGCACTAGTGCAGTTGCGCTGCGCTGTGCGCTGCGCGACACGTGTCAGCGCAGATGCGCTAGCGCAGTTACGCTGCGCTGTGCGCTCCTTGACACGTGTCACGCGCTGGGGCGTTTGCGCCAAACAGAATTAAGATTTCAAAGAAATCTTTCTGTTCTTGTTAAAACAAGAAGATTTTCTTCTGTAAAATAGAAGCCCTTGGATCAAAGATCCAACGGTGGGGAAAATTCCCCAAATCACTCAGAGAAAGATCTCTTAACTAATTTATGGGCACTATAAAAAGGACTCTAGACCTCAATTCAAAGGAGATCAACATTTTTGAGAAATCAAGAGCTTCAAACAGAGAGAACTCTGAAAAAGTTTCAAGAAAAAAGGTAAAAAAACCTTCATAAAATAGAAGAAATTTCTTCTAATAGATCATTGATTTAAGAACAAGATCAATGATCTTCACATAATAAATAGTGCTTTGCACTTCTCATGAACCACTGATTCTTTAAAACAAGAAAAACAAGAAATACTCGTTTTCTTTGATTCTCATTAGATCGAAGAAAACAAACAGTGCTTTGCACTTTATCATGAACCATTGGTTCCAAAAGATTCTCAAATCATAGTGCCTTGCACTTGCAAACTGCGCTGTTGCGCTCCTGGATTGGCGCAAGCCCCCAGAGCGCGCCACGTGTCAGCAGCGCAGGCGCAGCGCATTAGCGCAGCGCACTGCGCTTGCGTGACACGTGTCAACACCACAAGCGCTTGCGCTCTCTGATTGGCGCAAAGCGCCTGATAAATGCAATGCATTTCCTAAAAGGCCAGGCCCAAATCAAAAAGACCAAGCAGGCCTAATGAAATTGTAACGCAATAAAAAGGGCAGAGCCCAAACAGAATTGATGCTCTGCATCATTTATAAATGGGCAGAGCCCAAACGAAATAATAAAAATGCTATGCATTTTTAAAAGGGCAGAGCCCAAACAAAGTAGATGCTTTGCATCATTTATAAATGGGCAGAGCCCAAAACAAATTGATGCTCTGCATCCTTTATGGGTATAGCCCAAATAATAATAAAAAGAAATGCAATGCAAAAGCAGATAAAATGTTGAACATTTTCAACTGAACAGCCCAATTTTGGTCGTAAGTCCTCAAATTAAATTGGCTGAGCAAGATTGCTCTATTAAATCAATTTACCTCCGGTTGAAGGGTACATCTCCGAACTCCTCTGACACCTGTCGTTGTAATCCTTCAACGACGTCAGAAAGGTGACGAGTCCCGACGGCCACATACGTATACAGACCGCGGGGTCCTTAAACTCGTGGACCGAAACGTCCTTAAACTAATGGTGGACCGAAACGTCCTTAAACTAATGTTGGACCGAACGTCCTTAAACTAATGTTGGACCGAAACGTCCTTAAACTAATGATGGACCACCACATCCCTAAACTGGCGATGGACCACCACGTCCCTAAACTGGAATATGGACCCCTATGTCCCTAAACTGGAACATGGACCACTATGTCCCTAAACTGGAACAATAGAGCCCCCAAATGCTCTTTTGTCGAATCCAAACGATCCCGTTAAGTTGATCTTAGTCTCAAATCAGACTAACGTATCCTTAACAAACGTTTAAGTCGATCTTAGCCTAAATATAGCTAACGTATCCTTAAACCAAAACACCAAACCTAAATCTAAGTAAATACGGATTTGGACTAATCCACGTCCTACGGGCGACGGCATCACTTAGTCTTCGTATACAATCCACGAGTAACCACAAACAAAACAAACACACACGACACGAAGTGAAATTCTGGAGAAGGAGAAAGTTGTTACCGCGATGCGGTAGCGTAATTAACTGCAGGGGCTTGCGCCTGCAGGGAAGAGCGTCCCCACAATCAAAAACCCCTCAAGCGAGGGGGAATCTGACGAAGTCTACTACATCAGCCGCATCCGTCTAAACCTCCGATACACGGTGCCATATATCAACTTGGCATCTTCGGAGAGGTGGACGGATAAAACCAAATAGCATCTGCCCCGAACCCCAGCGTCAGGACTTCGCAGTCTTGTGCGCCGTCTTTCGGAGGGGAACATGAGGCTTTCAACAAGACCCTGACGAAGATCATAAAGAAAACGGTGTCCAAAAATAAAAAGGACTGACACGAGAGGCTGCATGAAGCACTCTAGGTTTATCAAATCACGTTCAAAACCGCCACGAATACAACGCCATTCGCGTTGGTATTCGGCACGGAGGCGGTACTTCCCTTGGAGATAGAGCTACCCTCTCTACGAGTGGCAGTTCGATTCGAGCCGACGAATGAAGAAAATGCCCATCTTCGGCTTGAGGAGTTCGATGCCCTCGATGAAACTCGTCTCATGGTGCAGCAAAACCTGGAAGCTTACAAAGCAAGGATGACGCGCTCATACGAAAGACTAACTAGGCCAAGAACATTCCGCCAATGCTAACTCTTACTAGTTGTCAAAAGACCTATGATCCCTAACTGTGCAAAACGGGGGAAATTCGAGCCAAACTATGAAGGCCCGTACATTATAGACAAGGTCTACTAAGGTGGGGCCTACTTGCTCATGGATATGCATGGCGAAAGACCCTTCCGGCCAATAAACGGCCGGTTCCTTAAGAAATACTGCGCCTGACAAGTCACAACTCAGTTTAATGGTAGATGACGACGCTTGTGTCCGCTTGCTGTCTTCATGAGTCCAGACTCTATAAGTGGTATCCGGCACAACTCCGCCTCCAAAATGGCGATAACGGACCGAGATGTCCCTAAACTAAAAATGGACCGTAATGTCCTTAAACTAATATGTAGCCTCAAGCACGGCGATAATAGAATTCAAGTCCACAAGTCCCAAAGACGAGGACTGCACTCAAGTCCCGCTGGCTACACGGCTGCCCCGGTGGCGAAGTCCCCCCTAAGTTCCATTGGTATGCCAGAGAAGTAAAAAAAAACGGTACGTCCACAAGCGAAATGGGCACGGATGAAAACCCGAAAGGGCTCCGTGAGTAAAAACAGCAGGGATACCGGCGAGTTTGCGAAAACCCGAAAGGGCGAAGACTCATAAAAAAACGGTACGTCCACAAGCAAAATGGGAATGGATGAAAACGCGAAAGGGCTCCGTGAGTAAAAACAGCAGGGCTACCGGCAAGTTTGTGAAAACCCGAAAGGGCACAATCTCGTTAAAATAAAAACACCTGCAAGGTCCTCTCGACCTTGTGAGGAGAAAACACCTGCGTGAGATCCTTACGACTCACTAGGGAGCAACACACTTAGGGATCCCTACAATTTCTAAGGAGAAATTACACTTACGAGATCCTCACGACTCGTAAGGAGAATTTCCCCCTATGAGACCCTCACGGCTCATAGGATTCAAAATCCTTAAGATACAGGGACCTGAACCTATTCTTAAGCCATCACACTCCCCAAGTTGCCCTACAAGCGGTCAATATTGGCTATTATATATAATCCACGGGTACAAATAAACGATTTCCCCACCAGGTTCCACCAATGACGAGGAATGTCCTCACGTGGTGAACGACATTTATAAGTCCTCTCGACTTGTAAGAAGAAAACACTCTTGTAAGATCCTTACGACTTGCAAGAGAAAATATCACTTAGGAGTCCTCACGACTCCTAAGGAGAAAATACACCTATGAGATCCTCACGACTAGTAGGGAGAAATACCTTTATGAGACCCTTACAGCTCATGAAGTCAAAAATCCTTAATCGGCGGGATCCTAACCCCGTTTGCTAAGCCACCTTTGTTCAAATCAGCAAAGGAAAATGATGATTCGCTCCTGGCAACATTCCAGTCGTAGCGATACTGATGCTGAAATTGATATCAAATTCTAAGTCCTTTCAAGGCAAATGATGATTCGCTCCAGGAAATATTCCAGTTGCAGCGGTGCTGATGCCGAGATTGGTATCAGATCTTGAGATCCATACTCGCAATAAAAAGCAACGAGCAAAAAATGCATATAAAATAGCCGAAATGATGGGGCAACTCACAATAAAAATCAGCGAGTAAAATATATGCATATAAAATAGACGAAATGTTTGGGCAACTCGCAATAAAAGCAGCGACTAAAAAAGAAAAACAGAAGAAATGATTGGGCACCGCGTTAAAAGCCGAAATGATTGGGCAATCACAACTTTCGCGATATAAAAAGCTGAAATGATAGAGCATCGCGGAAAGAAATAAAAAAATGATGAAACTTTTGCCCTGCAGGTGAGTCCACATCAACCCCTGTATACAATCCATGGGCATTAACGAAAAGGGAACCACGCTTCCCCACCGGGCTTCGTCAAAGGGAAAACCAGGTCTTGACGGTAATATCTATAGCCTAAAGATCACCCCGGCATTCCTACTCACTCCAGCAGGATGCAAGTATAACATCAACAACCGACCCCAGGGTCGAAACAAAGCGGAGCCATGGCAAAGTCACTAGATTCCAGTCTCGACGGCAACATCTACAATCTAGAGATCACCCTGGCGTTCCTTCTCACTCCCTCAGGATGCAGACGTAACGTCAACAAACGACCCCAGGGTCAAAACAGCGGAGCCATGGCAAAGTCCCTAGTTCCAAATCTCGACGGTTCACAGACAGCCTAGAGATCAACAACGGCGTTTCTCCTCACTCCAGCAGGATGTAGATGCGACATCAACAACCGACCCCAGGGTCAAAACAACGGAGCCATGGCAAAGTCCCTAGTTCCAATCTTCGACGGTTCACCAACAACCCAGAGACTACCTCGGAGCTATGGCAAAGTCCCTAGTTCCAGGTCTAGACGGTTCACAAATAACCTAGAGACCAACAGCGGCGTTCCTTCTCAACTCCAGCAGAATGCAGATGCAACGTAAACAACCAACCCCAGGGTCAAAACAATGTAGCCATGGCAAAGTCTCTAGTTCCGAGTCTCGACGGTTCACAGACAACCTAGAGACAACCTCGACATTCGTCGCAATATAGCAGACACAATGTCAACAGACGAATCCAAGGAAGATCCCTAGCTTCAGGGTCTTGACGGCAACTCAAATAAAACCTGAAAGACTATCGGAGATCATCCCACACCAGCGCGGAGTGGTCAAGACTCATCGGGGCTCCTAAATTGAGCATAATCTCAAGTAAAAAGCGGCATAAAAAATCCCTAACGCTTGCTCTTCCGACGGTAATATGACCTGGGAGATTACTTAAAGACGTCATGTCCAGCCTCCGAAGGGATCATAGACACGACGGTCACGGGGCTACTCGAACAGCAAGATTGTGTATCGGGGAATGCATCAGCCAACGCGACGGTACGACGAACAAAAACCCTAGTACCACAGACCCTAACGGACCTCTGTCGTAAAGAGCAGAGGTTAACTGTGATGTTAGGACATTCTTGCGAGAACTTATCGATTCATCTCGACTCGTAGGGAAAACAATGTTCCTGCGAGAACTTCTCGACTTGTCTCGACTCGTAGGGAAAAACATCTTCGTGAAACCCTCACGGATCATGAAGGTGGAAATCCTTAGGCAAAGGGGATATCAACCTGTTTCCTAAGCACTGTGGCCCTGCAAGTAGGTCCGTGATGGACTATTGTATACTATCCACGTGCCATATTCTCCAAAGTCGAATATCGAAAATGAGGGAAAAACCCCACTTATGAGTCCTCTCGACTTGTTAGGGGGAAAATTATCTTGTGAGATCCTTACGACTCTCAAGAGAAAATGCACTTAGGAGATCCTCATAACTTCTAAGGAGAAAATACACCTGCAGGATCCTCTCGACTCGTAGGGAGAAAACCCTTTATAAGACCCTCACGGCTCATAAAGTTGAAATGTCTTAGGCGGCAGATCCAAACCTGTTTCCTAAGCCATCGCTGCCCTACAAGAAGGACCAAACTGACTCTTGTACACTATCCACAGGCCACATTCGCCAATAAAATGAAGAAGCTACTTACGGGTCCTTACGATTCGTAAGGAAAAAAAATACCCGAGTGAGATCCTTACGTCTTACGAAGGCGATAAACACTTAGAAATCCTCACGATTTCTAGGGAGAATATGCACCTATGATATCCTCTCGACTTGTAGGGAGAAAAACCTTCTTGAGACCCTTACGGATTAGGATGATGAAAAAGCCTTAAGATACAAGGATCCTAAACTTGTCTCCTAAGCCATCAATTCTATGGCCATGCATAACTTTGCACTACTTCACCCACGTACATACTTACGTAGGAAAAGTAGTAGGGGGCATTTGTTCCCGCCAAGTTTTTTTGGCTAAAAGTTACTTGTTCCCTTATAAAAAAAAGAGGAAAAGGGATGGGGAAAATTCCCCACTAATGGAGCCTCACGTGCCCACACGTGAGCGCATATATACAAAGATTATAGGCGCTGCGTTTAAACAATTGACAGGATGAAATTGAGCCTCACGTGTAAGAACGTGAGCATCTATATACAAAGTATATAGGCTCCATATTAAAACAAATAGCAGACCAGAGAAGCTCACATGTTAACACGTGATGCCCTTTTCAGGTTGTTGCATATAAGCAAACAAGTTCAACTCCATGGGGATCATGTGCTACGCGTGAGTGTTCCTAAACACCTTCCAAGCTAATAGAATTAAATTCTAAATAAAAGGATCAAAATCCTATTTGGAAAATATTTCCTTAAATATTTCTAAACTATCTGATAGAATTAAATTCTATATATATGGGAAATATATCCCTGATCTTCATTAAAACAGAAACAACTTCTCTGTTGTTAAACGAAAGACCTTTGGATCAAAGATCCAATGGTGATCATCTGATAGAATAAAATTCTATCTTAGGAAAATATTTCCTAATCTGGTTAAAAAAAATAAGAAATCTTCTCTGTTAAATAGAGAGCCTTTGGATTAAAAAATCCAACGGTGAATAAAATTCACCGATTGATCTAAAAGATCATGGAATCAATCATGATCTCTCAATGAGAGATTCTCTTAAAAAATTGATTCTTGTTCTTCTCATATAAATATGAGTGAGGAGAGGAGGAGAGAACCGACAGAGAGACCCTCATAAGCTTTGAGAAACAAAAGAAAAAGGAGAAAAAGAGAATTCAATTCTCTAGAGGAAGAAGATCCCCTTCTTAAACAAAAAAAATCCCAGGTAAGAAGAAAGTACAGAGATTATCTTATCTCTTTTTTAAGGGTTTAACCCTTCATACCCCTTCATACAATAACTTAGTTCTTTCTCTGGTTGAGATCTGCAGAAGCAGATCTCCCCACAAGTTGAGAATTTAATTCTTATCGGGGAGATTCTGTTATGCAGATTCAAAACTTAGAGGAAATAACTAAATTCAAAGAATTTAATTCTTCCAAAAGTATATAGGAATTTGATTCCTCTGATAAAACTAGGGTTTAACCCTGTAAAAGAATTTAATTCTTATAAAACAAGGGACCTGAAATTCTTAAAATTCAGATCAAAATCTCTATGCATATGAAAGAAAAGACTGGTGATTCATTAGCGTTCAACACTATAACGAGAGCTCACGTGTTTCCATGTGAGCACCTCCGATGAACAAAAAAGAATGACTGAGATTGAATCACGTGTTCTCACATGACCCCCAAACAGTTGCTTAACACTCATATGGAAAAGGGGAAAAATTCAAAGACAACGCTCGCATTTTGAGCACCTCACGTGTTCGCACGTGAGCGTTATATGAGCTAAGTTCTTAGCATTTATAAAAGGAAGAGGGAATAAACCCAAAGAGGCAGTGCCCAACTCTGGGGCGCCTCATGTGCCCATACGTGTGGGCCATAAGAATTAAGTGTTTAACATTTATATACAGACGGGGATTTAGACCCAAGTGTACAGTACCAACTTTCAGGCGCCTCACGTGCCACGCGTGGGCGCCCCAAATTTCAGTGTTTAACACTGCTTTAGAGTATCACATAGGAGTACGTGAGCACCGAGCATATATTTGTGTTTAACACTATAAGAAGCCAACTTCAGCCCCAAATTGGCTAAGTCTTCCTAAGATTAAAACATCTTGGATCTCCAAATAGACCGAGCCTCTATGCTCATGACTTCCAAAATTAATGATTCCTCAATTGATAATGACCAGAACGATGTCCATCTCACATCTTCTAAGTTAATCTTAGTCTCCCAGAAATGACTAATGATTCTTAGATGGTCCACCATGTTCTCTCCCCTCAATCTAGAATTTGGTTCAAGGGTACATCTCTCCACACCTCTGATACATGTCATTGTAATTCTTCAACGTCTTCAGAGAGATGGCGGGTCCTGACAACCAACTTCTTTTGGACGCACTTCCCAAAATGGCGATAATGGACCGCAACGTCCTTAAACTAGCTACGGACCGATAATGTAATTAACTGCAGGGGCTTGCGCCTGCAGGGAAGAGCGTCCCCACAATCAAAAAACCCTTAGAAATGAGAGGGAATCTGATGAAGTCTGCTACAACGGCCGCATCCGTCCAAACCTCCGATACATGGTGTCACAAATCAACTTGGCATCTTCGGAGAGGTGGACGGATAAAACCAAATAGCATCTACCGCCCAAATTCAGGAAAGACGATCCATCCTGGTTTCATCTCCGTTTCCGGCACTAAACAGTGGCGATCATTCATTTAGGATGAACCGAAAGATATCCAATTATAGGTAGGTCGGTATCAGTCCATTCCTCAGAGTTGGGTTGACAACCACGTTTCTTAGCATTAGTTGAAAAATGTAGAATAGGTCGGCATCGACCGATTCCTCCCTGATGTGGTTCCTAGACTCATGTCTTCGTAGGGTAGGAACCTACTCCTCGGAGACTAGCCGAGCAGGAATCTGCATGGTGGCATCGTTAGGAGGGCTTTAGCTCCTGAGTGTTGATGGGTAGGAAGCTACCCGCTCGGGATGGACCGGCAGGGAAGCTGCTCGGTGGCCTCGTGAGGAGGGCTTTGATCCTTAGCGTAGATGGGTAGGATTCTACCCACTAGGGATGGCCGAGCAGGAAGCTACTCGGTCGCCTCGCTAGGAGGGCTTCGATCCACAGCGTAGTTGGGCAGGAAGCTACCCGCTGCGGATGGACCGGGGCAGGGAAGCTGCTCGGTGGCCTCGTGAGGAGGGCTTTGATCTTTAGCGTAGATGGGTAGGAATCTACCCGCTAGGGATGGACCGGGCAGGGAAGCTTCTCGGTGGCCTCGAGAGGAGGGCTTTGATCCTTAGCATAGATGGGTAGGAATCTACCCGCTAAGGATGGCCGAGCAGGAAGCTCAGTCGCCTCGTGAGGAGGGCTTCGATCCACAGAGTAGTTGGGCAGGAAGCTACCCGCTGTGGATGGACCGGGCAGGGAAGCTGCCCGGTGGCCTCGTGAGGAGGGTTTTGATCTTGAGCGTAGATGGGTAGGAATTTACCCGCTGAGGATGGACCGGGCGGGGAAGCTGCTCGGTGGCCTCGAGAGGAGGGCTTTGATCCTTAGCGTAGATGGGTAGGAATCTACCCGCTAGAGATGGCCGAGAAGGAAGCTACTCGGTCACTTCGGGAGGAGGGCTTCGATCCACAGCGTAGTTGGGCAGGAAGCTACCCGCTGCGGATGGACTGGGTAGGGAAGCTGCTCGGTAGCCTTATGAAGAGGTCTTTGATCTTTAGCGTAGATGGGTAAGAATCTACCCGCTAGGGATGGCCGAGCAGGAAGCTACTCGGTCGCCTCGCGAGGAGGGATTTGATCCACAGCGTAGATGGGCAGGAAGCTACCCGCTGCGGATGGACCGGACAGGGAAGCTACTCGGTGGTCTCGTGAGGAGGGCTTTTGATCCTTAGCGTTGTTGGGTAGGAAGCTACCCACTAGGGATGACTGAGCAGGAAGCTACTCGGTTGCCTCGCGAGGAGGGCTTCGATCCATAACGTAGTTAGGTAGGAAGCTACCAACTGCGGATGGACCGGGCAAGGAAGCTGCTCGGTGGCCTCGAGAGGATGGCTTTTGATTCTTAGTGTTGTTAGGTAGGAAGCTACCCGCTAGGGATGATCGGACAGGGAAGCTGCTCGGTGGCCTCGAGAGGAGGGGTTTGATCCTTAGCGTAGATGGGTAGGAATCTACCTGCTAGAGATGGCCGAGAAGGAAGCTACTCGGTCACCTCGGGAGGAGGGCTTCGATCCACAGCGTAGTTGGGCAGGAAGCTACCCGCTGTGGACGGACCAGACAATGAAGCTATTCGTCGGCCCTGCAGGGAGATTTAGCACGGAAACAAAGAGAAGTAGTTCAAATTGCAGGGAAGCGAGAATCTTTATTATTGAATAAATTAAAGATTATGCAATTCAATTTAAATTCTCCTGTATTGAATATAAATTTTGGTAGGTGTCCTTGTTGCTCGGATTTGGGTCAGTCGGCGATGACCATGATCTGTCCGATCGTCAGCTCTCCGTATTTAATTTGATCGGCTTGATGTTTATCTCACAGGTACTTTGCCAAGTGGCCGGAGGGGATCAGCTCCTCGATGTAATCGCGCAGCTGTTTACAATCCTCGGTCGGATGTCCTTGCGTCCGGTGATAGGCACAATACGGGCCTCGGAGCCGCTTGCCCGTGCTTCGGGTAGCCGGCGGGAGCATGAAGAACCTCTCTCCCTTTGCCTCCTCTAGCTGCTCGGTTTGGGAGATGTTAAGAGGAGTGTACTCTTGGAACTTCGGGGGGTAAGGTTTTGGTCGGTCGACTCTCTTTTCTCTTCTCTGCCCCGCTTCTTTTGGTCGGTTTGGTCGCCTCTGGGTAGATTCGAGTTCACCTCGGACTCTAGTTGGATTTCCCGCTTGGTCCAGGCTTTTATCTCGGCCATGGTCTTAGATTGCGCTAATGCAAAAAAGCGGAGCCACTCTTTGCGCCTAAAACCCGACCTCAGCACGGTGATGACCGTTTCATCGCGGTGTTCGGGGACCTCGAGGAGCACATTGTAGAAACGGGTGACATATCCTTTGAAGGATTCTTTGTCTCCGCTCTTGATGGTGAACAGATAGTCGACCGTCCTCTTCTGCCGTCGATTCTCGACGAAGTGACCAAGGAATTGGGTGGCTAGCTCATCAAAGGTCGAGATGGAGCATGGCGTAAGTCTTTAGAACCAGTCCTGTCCAGCCCGGATGAGGGTGGCAGGGAAAGCGCGGCATTTGGTGCGTCTGAGTTATCTTGGAAGCTCATGCCTACTGTAAACGCGTCCAAGTGATCTTTTAGGTCGGACTTCCCGTCAAAGAGCGGCACCTTGGGCGGCTTGTTCTTGGATGAGAAACGTTCGACCAGTAATTCCTTGGTGAAGGGCTTCGTGAGAGAATCCGCGGAATATCTAGCCCCTTCGCCGGACGGATGGTCGTCTCGCCGTATGCCCTCGATCTTTTTTTCGAGGGCCTCGAGTCGGTGGTGGTAACCCGAGGATTCCGTGCAGTCAGAGTGGTCACTTGTTAGTGATGTATGCTCTAGAGGCCATTATTGTATCATACTGGTTTGTATATTACTTAATGGAATCTTAGGATATTCACAGTTATATTAACAGTCTTGCTCAAAATGGTAGTATGCTACTTGGTTCGTTTGTAACTCAATATGTGCATGTGTTTATTTTAGAATATCGTTTATACATATTGGTAGAGCCCTTGGGATCTTTGCTTGATTACCAACATTGTTATGGCAGTCACACTAGTGGGGGCTGGGTAGTCTACAAGCACATCCTTATACAGGTCCCTAGTCGTAGGATTATCGAGACGGGGCATCGATACTCCAGAATAGACTAGTGTATACGCTTTTCATCCCAGCAGGGAAGATGGTCGGTCCTAAAGCCATTAGTACGTCGTACTGGAGATAGTATGCAGGTACTCATTAGGTTATGAGTACACTGGACAGGACTCGTTGGGGATTGCTAGTAGGTATTATACCTATCGTCGGGTAGTAGTTACTAGGTGACATGAGAACAGCTTAGTCCGTCGACTTGACACTGCTACTTCGTCTCGAGTGTGTTACCATTGTACTTTGATTACTACTCTACCACGGCTCAAAGGAGTCGTGCAAACAGGTAGTAGTTGGGTGCAGTCCCGAAGTACTTGGAGGCAGTGGTGGTTAGATAAGATTCGTCTCTCCCGGTATTGGGGGTTGATATCGCGCTGTGTTTGGAGAGCCATTACACAAAGTCCTTGGCCAGGGCAAGCGAGATTTACTGGTAGGTATTCCAGTAGTTTCTCAGGGTGATTTGGGCTACACTCCGGTACGACTTATTGCGCTATTAGGGGTCTGACGATTACCGCCCCCAGGCCCGTTATGCGATACTCTTAGACGAACAGACCAGACTGTATGGAGATTGTCACATTCATGCTCAGTAGGAGTTCGGATGGGTTTGCTCATCGGCCTTCTTATCGACAGATACCTGGGTAGCCATTACGTGCAGCTAGTACCGCTTGCAGCTTGTAATTAAACCCACTGCCAGCGTACTGTCGAGTTTTTAGAGTCCCACACAGAGAGTTTCCCTGCATCGGGTGAAAGATGTAGAGGCCGTATGGTTTTACGGCAGGGCTTCGATCATGTACGTGCACTTGTGCGCATATGATGTTCGGGCGGATAATACTAGTGGGCTTTGGTTTAAACCGGATCCTAGTATTATATTGATGGATCAGTTTCGTCTCATTGTATTCGTGTTTCTCGAAACACGGATACGGGTATGTATATACGGATGAGATGGGCATTCTTGTAATTACTCAAGATTGCTATTAGAAGGAGACACCTCATTAGGGTTTTGGTTATTTACTTGATTAAAACAATTATGAGGTGGAGGAAATTATTTGTTATTTTTATAAATGATAATTGTGCCTGGCTACTTGGTTTGACTATTTGACTGAGATATTTTGTGAGATATTTTATGGCACTAGATATTTTGGATGAGATATTTTTCTTGCCATGCTTGTAGTCATATCAAGGGAGCCATCTCAATTATCAATATGAAAAATATTTTCTCTTTCCTCAAGCCATCTCCTTCTTCCTCCTCTCAACCCTTAAGTCTCATGAGTTGAGAAACCTAGGGTTCCAAGAGACAAACCACTCCATCTTATTTCTCTACATCACCAAGGCCATCTAGTTTAGCAAGCTAGTTGCCCTAATTACCTTGGATTTTAGGTTGGAGCTCGGACTATAGACTCTCGGGTGGATCGTCTTTGACTCGAGGAAGCTGACAAGGAAGCATCGATCCGTTTCGATCCTCGGAGCCTACGATGAGGAGGAGGACAGCGAGAAGACCCGAAGTACATGAAACTATGAGGTATAACTTTCATCCGAGTAGTTAAACCTCAAGTAGTTTGCTAGCCAGGGTTTATGATCGATCCTTGGTTCTAGTCGGTGTTGTCGAGCTCGTAAAAATCATTTTTTGCAATTTACACCTCCCCGCGAACACGTGGGGTGCGCGACATCGAGTTGCAGCTGTTGGAGATAGTGCCCTCAGAGTCAATTATTGGATCACAGGCACGTGATTGCAATGATTGAGGGAGGACCTATCCCGGTAGGACAGTCTTACTCGAGATGATAGTATGCTATCTGGTTTACCTTTATCATCGTGTACTGCTTGAGATGACCTGACACGTCGCTATTACACGTTGATAGAGCCCCTAGGATTCTTGCTTGACCACCAGCAGTATGAGGGCGATCATATAAGTGGGAGCTGGGGGTCTATAAGCTTATCCTTAAAAGGTCCCTAGTCGTGGGAGTTTCGAGACTGGGCATCGATACTCCATTAGTAGACTAGTGTATACAGTCGAGACCCCGACGAGGGGCGGTGGCCGGTCTCACAAGCCACTGGTGTCAGTTGGTTCACCTAAGATGTATACAGGTGCTCATTGGGTTATGAGTACACCGGACAGGACTCGCCGGGAACATGCTAGTTGGTCATATACCAGACGTCAGATGGCAGTTCCCTGGTGACATGTGTGCAGGTTAGTTCATCGACCTGAGGATCGTCATTTGTCTCGTGTGAGTTCCCACTGTACTTTGATTACTACCCTACCACGGCTCAAAGGAGTCGTGCAAACAGGTTTTAGTTGGGTACAGTCCCGAGCCACATGGAGGCAGTGAGCGGATCTTCAGGGGTTCGTCTCTCCCGGTATTGGGGGTGAGGTCGCGCTGTGTCTAGGAGAGCCATTACACAAAGACCTTGGCCAAGGCAGGAGATTTACTGGTTGGTATTCCAGTAGTATCTCAGGGTGTTCTGGGCTACACTCCGACACGACTTGTACCGCTTTTGGGGGTCTGACTTTTACCAACCCCCTAGGCCCGCCATGCGATACTCATAGACGAACGGACCGGACTGCACGGATATTGTCACTGACAGGCTCAGTTGGGTGTCGGGGTGAGCTTCCTCATCGACGTCCCTTTTAGTCAATAGCTGGTGGCCCGTCACGTATTGGCTTATACCTCTGACGTGCTAGTGGTTAAATCCACAGCCATAGTATTGACGAGTCTTTAGAGTCCACCACACTTTCAGTTACTCAGCTTTCGGGCGAAACGCTGTAGAGACCGTATGGAGATATGGCAGGGTTCGATCAGATACGTGCGGTATTGCACGGATCGTGATCGGACGGTTTTTACTAGCCGGCTTTGGCTTAAGCCGGATCTTAGTATTTGATAGTGTAGTTTTGTCTCTTTACATTTGTATTTCGGTCGAAGTACAAATGCGGGTGTGTATGCACAGTATCGGGGTTTTCCTGTAATTTATTATGGGACCAGTTTTCTGGGGTTGCCAGTTTGCATTCCGTTCCGGCCGGTTTTCTCTTTTTTCTTCCCGGTCGGACTTTTCGTTGGAGGGTGTTAATTGCAAGTTTGCAATTAACATTTTGTTGAGGGGGTTTCTTGCAAAAGGATTGATTTTGATATCTTCCCTCCATCTCTTGCATTAAATAAGGTAAGGTTGAGTATGGGTTTTGATGTGTTTTGGTGTTGGAAATTGGAGTGGGGCCGGCACTGTTTGGGAATGGAGTGGGGGCCGGCCATATCCTGTGTAGAGGGAAGGAATGAATTAAAAATTGTGAGCTCTTGAATTGTTTTTGTTGGTTTGATAAATTAATATTTATTTGATTGGTTTGTGTAATGAATGGAGTGATGGGCCGGCCACTGTTGGAGTTGAGGTGTGTGTTTTAATTTTGTGTGTGAATTATTCCTTGTTGATTTTTAGTGGCCCCCCCATTTATGTTTGCAGTAAAAGGATTTCTTTTGCTCCTGGGATTAATACACACACACATTCCTTTTACAAATGAGAGCTTGCTTTATTCTTTTTTTGGATTCACAGTGAGCAATTTCGGGCCGAGCTCATTTGATGGGGATGCTCCATTCTTCATCAAGTTTTCATCCATGATTATTCTTGCAAAAAATTCCTCCTTACAAGGCAACCTCTTAAACCCCAAAGAGACAAGTATTCTACACTATTCTACAGCAAATCTTGGACGCGTCGGCCAGCCAACTTCGCGCCCGAGTTGCCTCGGCATTGAGGTGGGAGCCCGTAAAAGATACAGGCGATGTGGTGCCCTTCCGGCGAGGAGGCGACGACCGAAGTTCCCGCGAGGAGATCTGAGTGGAGATGAAGACCGGAGGACTCGGATCAGTCGGTACATCTCTAACCCATCTTCTAGTTAGCTTAGACTTGTTAATGGGCACGATCCGGGGTTTAGTGCGCGGTGGTGCCGGTTTGCCAAGTCCGCAAAAATTAAAGTTTATCACCGCTTCCGCGTTTGGCCGTCGGGTTGACGGCCGGGGCGCCGCCGTGCACTTACACTGGTATCAGAGCCTCCCCATTAACTTAGTCTAGCTTTGTGTAATGTGTTTGCATTTCCGATCGATCAAAAAGTCCGAAAACCCGTATTTTTGCACATCAGTTTCTGTCGAATTTTTTTTGAGTCCAAAAATTTTTCAGGTTGTCTCAGAGTGATGTGCAGGGAATTTTAAGGTCACTGTAAAAATTTGGTTCAACGATCTCCTCAGACCGCCGCGGAAGGGCGGCCAAGCCCCTGCTTGGGCCGCGCTTCCGCCGCGGATGTAACTGTTCACCCCTCCAAATTTTTGCAGTGTGTTCCTGAATGATAAATGTGGTTTTTTGGAATATTAAAATTGGGCCCAGGTTTTCTGTGGTTGCTACAGTTTTGTTTGGGGGCCCACTTGTTAATGTTTAATCAATCGGAAAATTTTAAACACATTTTTCACAGTATTTACATTATATCTGCGACCGTGAATGTCACTCGATCGGTAAATCCGGTCTAACTGCTATAGCCCGGTTAGACGGATTTGCGAACGTGACTTTCACGTTGATGTTCTATGTATTTGCTGTGTTGTTGCGGATCGGTCGTGGGGATAGTCTGGATGCAATACTAGTACAGTTGTGGTTGTATTATGTACATTTGATATTGCGGGGCGAGCGTCCGACATGTGGACTGCCGTCACTGCCTGTTTGTATTATTATTTTGGGGCACGACCTGGTTGCGGTCGATGTACCCGGTGTATGTATATTTTACTTTCTATACTAGGATTGCCCCGCGGAGGGGTGCACGGATAGCCGGGTTCTAGAGGGCAACAAGCCCGCATCTCATGGCATTGGGACGGAGGGGGCTTCATTCTGGGATTGGCGGGCTATTCGCCGCACTCGTAGGGGGTACAGGTTGACCCAGGAGGGGTGCCCAAGTTACCGGATTCCGTGAAGTGCTGGGTGGTCCATTCACGGCGCTGAAGGGGGCTGCCTCGCTTCAGGTTTTGGCGGGTGACTTGCCGCGCCCGTAGGGGTCTAGGATTTCATTGCACAGGCTATCCACACGACCAGGGGAACGTCGGGTTTCAGCGGCTCTGTGAAACCCGGGGATCCCAGATATCTGTATTGTTCTGTGATGCTGTTCATTCTCTGTGATGTTGCATTTCTTTCACGCCTTGAGCGAAATACTATATATTGGTATATATATTAGTAGATGTTGTATATGTTTTTCATCCGCGCTAGTCCAGTCCCCGCTCTGTCGTTAGTAAGCTAACCTAACGGGTGATGACGGGACCCAGTGGCGAATGCGGATGGCATATACGTACGTCGGTATATTTTCGTTCTTTGTGGTGTGATCAATTGATGGGACTGCGTTGATTCAGATCAATGCAAGTTTAACAAACCTAATCTGATGTTGTTGGAACATTTTTCAAAAAGCTGTTATTGCAAGGACGTTCACTTTTGTTTTGCATCGTGATATTCAGTTGGAATATCCTGCTCCTCAGTCGACGAGGCAAGGGCCGAGATCCCTTCACCGGGAGTGACCCCTTGGACAGAAGTTTGCGTCAGGGCATTAACTTCACTATAGCCGATTACTTTTGCTTTGCACCGTGGTATTCATTTGGAATATCCTGCACCCCATTCTACGGGGAAAGAGCCGAGATCCCTTCACCGGGAGTGACCTCTTTAGCAACGGTTTTCGTCACTATATTTTTAAAAAGCTATCCGTTCCTTCGACGATATCAAGTTCATTACGTTAAAGGTTTTCGCCAGAAACCATTCGTAGCCCTCCGTCGTTTCATATGGGTGGTCAATAGTATTCAAGCTGTGTATGTTGGCCAAAGTCAAGGCACAGTGATTGGTAGCTATTGGGGTATTCATATGCAGCATAGATAGATGCGTTGGTTTGGGACAGTCGTACTGCTATTTTGGCCAAAGTCAAGGGTATGTACGGGTGGATTCAAATTAACCTGGAGAATGACGGGTAGAACTTGACATGTGACTTATGATATGTTGGCCAAAGTCAAGGTCATAAGAGCATGGGGCAGAAATCACATCGGGAGTTTCAAAAGTACTGAAACTTGCCAGATATGCGCATACCTTCTGGAGTGTGATACCGTGAGCGGATTCCGTCACGTTGTCATGCGATGAGAGTTGGATCCCGATTCCCACTGATGAGTTAGTATACTCCTCGGGTGACCCCGACTAATTCTTCTTTCAGGTTTGGAGAAGAATTTGAGGTACAGTGGGAGGTTTCCTGATTAGAAAAAGTGATAACCATTCTGATCTAGGATAGAGTGCACGCTGAGTGTTTCTTTTCTCTCTCTCTCTGGCAGCGACCATTGACCCGACCCTAAGACTATGACTCAGTGACCAAGTTGACCGAACCTTCTTAACACTGGCTTTTGGATTGTCAGAGTTGCAGACCTCATTGCCACTCCTACTTTTACCCTTTTCTCCAGGACACCCCGTATTACTGCGAACGTCCACTTCCATTGGACAAAACCATCGTATGGTTAGATACGAACTCGAAGGAATTCGAGGATGGTTTCCGGTTCTGGAGAAAACGAATAGGATTATTCAGTTGTCTTTTCTTTTCACCCTCTCTCAGGTTGCGAGTACTCCTTAGTTTAGGAGTAGTACACCTATTATGCAAATTGGATAGTCTTCTTCCAAACCATAGGCTGGTGCCGACCGGTAGGGAATGAAGAAAACCAGTTAGCCTAAACGGTGTACAGAAGGTATTAAGTTCAGACAAAGCAAGGGATTAGTAAGAGGGCAAAGTAAATTGCGACTGCTATTCACGACCAAACCAAGTATTTCTTCGCCAATCCTAAATCACCTTTGTATTTCTCCAGGACACTCCGTATCACTACGAAGATCCCATTTTATTGGATAATCCATCGTATGGTTATATACGAACTCGAAAGGAACTTGTTCCAGTTCGGGGATGGATCCTGGTTCAGGAGAAATAGGAATAAAGTACATTCAGGTGTCTTTTATCTTCACCTTCTCTCGCGTTGCGAGTGCTCCTAGGATTAGGACAGTACACCCTTTATGCTTTTTGGATAGTCTTCTTCCAAACCATAGGCTGGTGCCGAACGGTAGGGAAGGAAGAAAACCATTTGGCCTAAAGGAGTGTACAGAAGGTAATGACTAAAGACATATGAAGGGATTTGGAGAGGTGGCAAAGAATTATACGGTTATAGTTGTGAATCTGGATAATGGTAGAGGCATTACTAAGAATACCGAGATACCCTACCGAAACATTTCAATGTTTCAGTTTCACTGTGTGCTGTTAAAAGAAAGCTGATTTCCCGATTAGATACTTACTCCAGGGTATGTATTTACCAGGTTTTGATTCTCACATCTGTATGGTTTTACAGATGATGAGTGGGAGTAAGTCATTGGGAATTGGGTGATCATCCTCATTATATCGGGATTCGTTGTAATCGGTGATGTTTGAGGAGATCATCTGGGCTGTTTGCCGGTCGGCAAATATTTGGTTTTGAATATCCGCTGTTGTGCACCAATTTCAAATTGATATATCTGTACGTCTATTTTCATAGAGTGAGATATACCTTTTGATATTATGTCGATGACATTTACCTATATCAGTGGATGGTTAGGTAAGGAGCATTAAACAGCGGTGTAATTCTTCTTAACCATAAGTACAGTTTTCAACCTACGACACACAGTGAATGAGTCATCAGACTCAAGGGACTTATACAGAGTATTGTATGTTGTCCAGTGTCCATTAGGACAGAGGGGTTGGTCCTCATACTACATTCTATTTACTTTTGACTTCTCTAGTTCTTAGACATGTATTTCGTAGAAACACAGGGTCTAAGTTTTGAGGAGTTATAGGTATTTGAATAGAGTAGAGAACCAGGTATAGCAAGTATCGGGATTCTTCAAAGTGATCGAAGATGTAGATACTTGTGTATGGTATTCAGTTGATAGTAATGATTAAGAGAACTTGCTTCTCTTTCAGGTTACTCATAATTGGAAGCATTCCTAAGTTGAGTAACGCTGATCGGCCTCCTTCCATTTAGTTGACATGCACTGGAGATAGCTGCATGATTTGAATCTGGTTCAATTAAATCTGTGCCTCTGGTTCTATATTGGATGTAGAACAGTTCATATCTTAACGTTGTTAAGGTACGGGGAGTTGTCCGGCTTATGATTAAAACCAGACTTTGGATAACTCAAGGCACGTTTCTGTAATGGCTGTTTGTGGATTGACCCAGGCTATGACGCGGGTTGACTTTCTACCATCTGGATGAACAATAGCAATATTGTTCTAGACTCGCCACAGTTTTATTAAAAATGGATTTTTTCAAAAACAGCAGTGGGAGTATGGTAGAACTGGAAGTGATTCCAGAACCGCAAACGATTACTGAAGATTTGATAAGGAACCTGAAGATTCAATCTGATTTGACATTCCATTGGCCACTCCGCAGATAAGGTGGGTAACTTCAGGCACCCGAGAGGTACCCCGGTAGCCTCAAGGACGGTGACAGGGAAGTTCTTGTATACCCACACTTGCCATTGTTGTTGTTCCAGGCTGCGAGACCCGGCAGGAGGATGAGTATAGCGTCGTTCTAAACTAGCTTTAGAAGTGCACGTCTGTATGACTCTGCCAGAGGGTTGTCGTAGTCAGTGGGAGCAGCGGAAGCATTGGTGGACATCAGGCTTATGTCTATTTATAGACTAAAGCAGATGTAGCGGAGATAGATCATCCATTTCTGATGTGACAGTCACAGGTTTGACGTCATCAGAATAGGGGATGGATCTGTTGAGAACGTAGTAGGAAGTGATAGTCCTATACTATGATCGGTTATACTTTGGTCGTCACACAGTGGTTTCTCCACAAAGGACTTGGACATTATATCAGACATTCTGGTTACTAGATCTATGGTTTTAGATCTAGATTTGGGTGGTTTCCTAATCTGGGTACCTTGACAGCATTCTATGAGTATTTAGAATGGACGACTCCTGGCACGGTAGTACACCTGCAGGTAATGGAGTCACCCTCTCTAAAGGTGTCTTATAGACTGAAGGGGAGAGGGATACTCATGAATGGCAGATCATTTGCTTAGGCAATTGAGTCAATCATGAGATGTCAAGTACCACACCAGATGTTGTTCTTGCACTACATGCAATAAGTTAATATTGATCCAATCCTGGAAAAACAGTCGGAGGCAGTTTTTAGAACATAAGTGGATGTTCTAGGGATATGATAACGACAGCCTCATTCGAGAGACAGTTATCATTCCAGGCTTCCAAGGTGACATGGACGACAAGGAGGTTGTCAGAGTTATAGTTATCCCTCTGATGAGGGGCAGTATTTTGGACAGATGGTCCAAGGGAATACTGAGGGTGGCATGGCGCAGGATACTGATTAAGTTCAGTTGACGATACAGTCTAAGAAGTTTGGATTTGGAGTTCATTTATGAGCTATGTCCCATCAGACATCCAGACATTCTAAGGCAGGTATTGCTCATTTCGGGAGATGGCTTTCTCAGCGAACTTGAGATATAGAGAGACATAGAAAGAAACATCAAGGCGGATCCACTCACTGAGGCTATTCCTCGAACGCAATAGTTTCGCAAACGGGATTTGTGAGACTGACAAGTAGAGGAGTTGGGTGTTCGGTATCACACGGGCTGTGAATATGCGACATCGCAATAATTAGCCCTGAGTGCAAGTGGGAGATTGTTGGAGATAGTGCCCTCAGAGTCAATTATTGGATCACAGGCACGTGATTGCAATGATTGAGGGAGGACCTATCCCGGTAGGACAGTCTTACTCGAGATGATAGTATGCTATCTGGTTTACCTTTATCATCGTGTACTGCTTGAGATGACCTGACACGTCGCTATTACACGTTGATAGAGCCCCTAGGATTCTTGCTTGACCACCAGCAGTATGAGGGCGATCATATAAGTGGGAGCTGGGGGTCTATAAGCTTATCCTTAAAAGGTCCCTAGTCGTGGGAGTTTCGAGACTGGGCATCGATACTCCATTAGTAGACTAGTGTATACAGTCGAGACCCCGACGAGGGGCGGTGGCCGGTCTCACAAGCCACTGGTGTCAGTTGGTTCACCTAAGATGTATACAGGTGCTCATTGGGTTATGAGTACACCGGACAGGACTCGCCGGGAACATGCTAGTTGGTCATATACCAGACGTCAGATGGCAGTTCCCTGGTGACATGTGTGCAGGTTAGTTCATCGACCTGAGGATCGTCATTTGTCTCGTGTGAGTTCCCACTGTACTTTGATTACTACCCTACCACGGCTCAAAGGAGTCGTGCAAACAGGTTTTAGTTGGGTACAGTCCCGAGCCACATGGAGGCAGTGAGCGGATCTTCAGGGGTTCGTCTCTCCCGGTATTGGGGGTGAGGTCGCGCTGTGTCTAGGAGAGCCATTACACAAAGACCTTGGCCAAGGCAGGAGATTTACTGGTTGGTATTCCAGTAGTATCTCAGGGTGTTCTGGGCTACACTCCGACACGACTTGTACCGCTTTTGGGGGTCTGACTTTTACCAACCCCCTAGGCCCGCCATGCGATACTCATAGACGAACGGACCGGACTGCACGGATATTGTCACTGACAGGCTCAGTTGGGTGTCGGGGTGAGCTTCCTCATCGACGTCCCTTTTAGTCAATAGCTGGTGGCCCGTCACGTATTGGCTTATACCTCTGACGTGCTAGTGGTTAAATCCACAGCCATAGTATTGACGAGTCTTTAGAGTCCACCACACTTTCAGTTACTCAGCTTTCGGGCGAAACGCTGTAGAGACCGTATGGAGATATGGCAGGGTTCGATCAGATACGTGCGGTATTGCACGGATCGTGATCGGACGGTTTTTACTAGCCGGCTTTGGCTTAAGCCGGATCTTAGTATTTGATAGTGTAGTTTTGTCTCTTTACATTTGTATTTCGGTCGAAGTACAAATGCGGGTGTGTATGCACAGTATCGGGGTTTTCCTGTAATTTATTATGGGACCAGTTTTCTGGGGTTGCCAGTTTGCATTCCGTTCCGGCCGGTTTTCTCTTTTTTCTTCCCGGTCGGACTTTTCGTTGGAGGGTGTTAATTGCAAGTTTGCAATTAACATTTTGTTGAGGGGGTTTCTTGCAAAAGGATTGATTTTGATATCTTCCCTCCATCTCTTGCATTAAATAAGGTAAGGTTGAGTATGGGTTTTGATGTGTTTTGGTGTTGGAAATTGGAGTGGGGCCGGCACTGTTTGGGAATGGAGTGGGGGCCGGCCATATCCTGTGTAGAGGGAAGGAATGAATTAAAAATTGTGAGCTCTTGAATTGTTTTTGTTGGTTTGATAAATTAATATTTATTTGATTGGTTTGTGTAATGAATGGAGTGATGGGCCGGCCACTGTTGGAGTTGAGGTGTGTGTTTTAATTTTGTGTGTGAATTATTCCTTGTTGATTTTTAGTGGCCCCCCCATTTATGTTTGCAGTAAAAGGATTTCTTTTGCTCCTGGGATTAATACACACACACATTCCTTTTACAAATGAGAGCTTGCTTTATTCTTTTTTTGGATTCACAGTGAGCAATTTCGGGCCGAGCTCATTTGATGGGGATGCTCCATTCTTCATCAAGTTTTCATCCATGATTATTCTTGCAAAAAATTCCTCCTTACAAGGCAACCTCTTAAACCCCAAAGAGACAAGTATTCTACACTATTCTACAGCAAATCTTGGACGCGTCGGCCAGCCAACTTCGCGCCCGAGTTGCCTCGGCATTGAGGTGGGAGCCCGTAAAAGATACAGGCGATGTGGTGCCCTTCCGGCGAGGAGGCGACGACCGAAGTTCCCGCGAGGAGATCTGAGTGGAGATGAAGACCGGAGGACTCGGATCAGTCGGTACATCTCTAACCCATCTTCTAGTTAGCTTAGACTTGTTAATGGGCACGATCCGGGGTTTAGTGCGCGGTGGTGCCGGTTTGCCAAGTCCGCAAAAATTAAAGTTTATCACCGCTTCCGCGTTTGGCCGTCGGGTTGACGGCCGGGGCGCCGCCGTGCACTTACAGCAGCGGTATCAGAGCCTCTTATAAACCTTAGATAGTTTATAGCGACGTTAGAAATCCGCCATTTTTGTCGCGCAAAAACTGCCAACAAAAACAATTTCCAAAAATGATGTTTTGAGTTGTTTGCACACCCCGCGGGCTCACGGTTTGAACCGAGAAACCGCGGGGTGGAGCGGGCGCACCCCAGGGACACCCCAGGGGGACAAAAGGCCGAGCCTATCCCCCAAGACCACCACAAAGTGGCCTTGGGAGGTGGTGACCCGAGAGCACCTAAGAATGGTGCTCTCGGGGCTGCCTACCCTAAGGGGCCACTTCATAATGGCCCCCATGGGTGGGTACCCCATGAGCCCCCCCATTCGATAGTTAATTTTGATATCTTCACCTCCGCGAATATTCGGGCGGGTTTCGAGTTCGTTTCGACTCCCGGATTGGCTTAAAATGATCGGTTTTTGAACTTTAGCTCAGTGGATTTTTCATGTTTTGGAAAATTTGGTTTAGTTTGCTAATTGCGTGCGGAATTCTAATATCGCAGTTACTTTACAAGCTTTTTGATGTGTACATGTATTTAGAAACGTCGACTAATTTCTATACGTCGATTAGTCGGGGTTGCACATATCTGTGATGATGTTATGTTGGTTTGTGTATATGAACTTGTTGGATCGTCGTGGATGAATAGCCGGGGATATGAGATGAACGTTTTATCTTTCATTCGATATAAATTGTAAAGTGATGTAATATTATTTTGTGGGGCACATCCCGGTTGAGCTTGTAGCCACCGTTGTATTATTTCTTTTACTGTTCGCTGCTCCTAGGAAAGACCCAAGGTGAGTGTAACAACCCCAATATTAATATACCTCCGTATTTTCATTCTTTAGTAAAATATTGTATTTATTTATTCTTAGTATTTTCTGTATATTTTTTATATATAAATATATTATTTTATTATTCCATCTATTTTTCACAATCACATTTTTTTAAAACTAAATTTTAACCTTTTTTTTTTCAAATTAAACATAAGTCCTAACTCAGCCCATAAGTTAAATCCAATTTCATTTTCATATTCTTTAATAAAACTATGAGCCCAAAAGCCCACTTTCTTTTTAAGCAACATCATATATTTAATTCTTATTAAATATGTGTATGGACAATCTTGTAGCCCATTGGTTTAGTCTTTGTATTGTTATTCCATATATCACATGTTCAAATCCCCATTCTTGCAATTATTTTTTTTTATCAATTTTTATTCTTCTCATAACTTACAAATGAGACCTTTCATTTCCAAAATGAATGGTGACCTTTCATTTCTCTTTTAATTCCCATGTTGAATGCATATATTATTATAGATAATTCACCATTACACCATCTTTATTTGTCCTCCTCTTTCTTTTTCTTCCTCACATTTTTCTATCTTTCCCTTCTCCCACTTCACCTAGAGTCCTAGAAGAAGAACACAAAGAAGTTTTCAAGAAAATCTCGCTGGTAATGCGAGCTTATCGGTGGATAGACAAGCCCGGTGACAATACCGGCTTGTGTATGTAAGTCCCTTCTCTCTTTCCCTCCCTCCATCTCCTTCTCTCTTTCTCTTGTCATATTGCCATAAAAAAAACTTCACTTATCATATCATAATCCCTAAATAATTAATTAAATGGATACATATATAAATAATGAACACACACAAACACACACATATATAGTTTGTAAAGTCTTTTTCATTACTCTCAATCCATATGTTAAGATTTCATAGTGACCAATTAGGATTGCATCGTTTATTGTTGTATTTTAAATTACTTTATTTAAATTTTGTAAAAAAAATGAAGTTACGAATAAATACCATGGTTTTTCTCATTTCTTACATATGACATATCAATACCTTTACTTTTAAAATAATTTTTTGAAATTAATTTTTACTTCTGGAAATTTAAGGAAATTTACATATGATAGAATATATTATTTTTAAATGCTGTAAAAATTTCAGATCGAATCGCTTAACGGTTTAGGAATTATATCGTTTTCATTCACTGTTCGTAAAACATAAAATTGCAGTTATCGGTCAACTTCTAGAACACATAACTTAGTATACCGATATCCATTGAGCAAACTCAGGTGTTTTAGATATCCACGTCGAATAATCTAGATTTTATTAGTTGTAAGTTTTTACTGAAAACAGATGTAAAATATACAAAACCGCGTTAAAATATTAAGCGACGAATCTGGACAGAATCTATCCTGATTCGCACACTATTTTTAAATTGGACATAACTCGAATATCCGATGACCGTTTGTGACAAACTTTAGATGTGTTGATGTACAATTGATACAACTATAATTTTATGTATACTATATTACTTAGAAATGCGTGAAACAACCCAATATAGGCTTTGCAATATAACATATAATTGCTGTCTAGAAATCTGAATTTCTGTTTTAAACGCTGATATTAAAACGATCATAACTAGAGCTTCATAAATCCAAATCGCGCGAATCTTAGTGTTTTGGATAATTAAATCAAAAGACCTACAATTTTCTAATAATTTCTATGACCTGAAACCCGATAGAAATAAACTAAAACTGCGTTTTAAAAAATGTGTGACGGTGCTGAACAGATTCTGATATGTTTTGCGCGACGATATAAAAACATGTATATCTCCCAAACCGGTAGTCGTATTTAGGAGAGACTGGAACTCACATGTGCATAACACTTAAGGCTATGTTTTCATTTATATTCTGATCTCAAATGATTTGATTAACTTGTCGAACATATCACATATTTACAACATTGTTTTGGACGTTACTTGTATACTTATCTCATATCATGTTCTGTAATTTCTTATTTATTTTTATTTATATGACTTGTGATTAAATCATTACATGTTAGAATTGACTTGATCTTGACACGACTTAACCATGAATACTTGAACCCAGTATGTACACTTGAACCAACTTGATATCGAACCATGAATACAATTGGCATGACTTGCACTTGACATGACTATATGAACTCAATCTTGAAAACTTGATATCATACATCACCTTTTGTATTCTTGTATTTGATCAAGAATCATAACATTAATCATAAACTAATAAACACAGGGTGTTAGGGTAGTTCATACGTGAATCCAACAAAATCTCAAGAGTCCCCTAGATCATGAATCCATGTCTACTAACACAACCAAGCTATCATGATGGCCAGTGTTTCCTTGCTCCTGGATTACAGCCTGTTGAGTTTGGAATACTTCAACACTAGGTTGAAGTCCCGTTACTAACATTTGATTCGGGCCCGTGGTTCCCTACCACTGGATTATAGCCTGTTGGGTTCGAGAACACCCCTGAGATTGGTTGACATTCACCCTTGAACTTACGTTAGATTAGTATACCCAAGTAGAGACCTGTTAAGACATTTACATTCACTTCATGTTCACTATACCTATACTCCACGGCCTTATTATACTTGTTTGCCATACTGATATAGTTGACATACACATTACCATGCATGCTACCATACTTGTTTATATGTTCATGATTATATTCATGCTATACTTGTTTATTATGCTCATGTTATATTGCCATGCTTACATAGTTGTCATTAATATCACCGTGTTATACTTGTTCATGTTTTATTACCATCCATACTATATCACATATCACCTTGCATATTCATTTATATACTTTCACATCCCACCATTCTTGGGGACTTACCGAGCGCAAGTTCACCGACGGGCATTCCACCCACTTCTTTCTATTCTTGGAATGTTCGTCAAATGATATTGAGACAGAGAAGATAGAAGTGGTCGAAAAGGAGTACAACCAGTTCACATCACAAGCAGACGCATAGTTTCATTCAGTTTTTCATTTCATTTCAGCTTATTTATGTATGCCTCATTGTTAAGGCTTATCATGTTAAATATCATGTATTCAGATATTTTGTCTACTATGAATCATGAATGTAGTAAATCATAATTGGATTTCATTCTTTTGTTTATTCTTGTTAGTTTATGTTGCTTATATACGCTTAGCGTATTTATTTCGAGAAATGACCTTCTTGGAATAAATATGTCGCGGGCTTGCCACGTCACCGTTTCCATCTACTGTGAAGCGGGGCGTGACAGGTTTTGTTGGTGGCCCAATGCAGGTCTGTTCTGCATGAACATCGTAAGCAATATAATACAAGAATTATGAAATCCAATTATTACATTCGATTTTTCTTTTGAATCCTATCATATTCCTTGAGTCCATCTTGAACTCCACCTTCGGCTTTCATGAAGTCCATCTCTCGACTTTTGAATCCTTAACTCTTATTCCCTCTTTCTATTTGTATCTCGTTGGCCTATTAGCTCAATTTGTTAGAGTATCGATCGAAGGAGCTCGAAGACGGCGCCATTCTTAAATTTCCAGTACCTTGTTGCAATATTCTTCTTGAGTAATTTCGAGGACGAAATTATTTTTAAGGAGGGTAGAATGTAACGACCCCAATATTCATATACCTCTGTATTTTCTTTCTTTAGTAAAATATTGTATTTATTTATTCTTAGTATTTTCTGTATATTTTTTTATATAAATATATTATTTTATTATTCCATCTATTTTTCCCAATCACATTTCTTTAAAACTAAATTTTAACCTTTTTTTTCAAATTAAACATAAGTCCTAACCCAGCTCATAACTTAAATCCAATTTCATTTTCATATTCTTTAATAAAACTATGAGCCCAAAAGCCCACTTTCTTTTTAAGCAACATCATATATTTAATTCTTATTAAATATGTGTATGAACAACCTTGTAGCTCAGTTGTTAAGTCTTTGTATTGTTATTCCATAGATCACATATTCAAATCCCCATTTTTGCAATTATTTTTTTATCAATTTTTATTCTTCTCATAACTTACAAATAAGACATTTCATTTCCAAAATGAATGACGACCTTTCATTTCTCTTTTAATTCCCATGTTGAATGCATATATTATTATAGATAATTCACCATTACACAATCTTTATTTGTCCTCCTATTTCTTTTTCTTCATCACATTTTTTTATCTCTTCCTTCTCCCTCTTCACCTAAAGTCCTAGAAGAAGAACACAAATAAGTTTTCAAGAAAATCTCGCTGGTAATGTGAGCTTATCGGTGGATAGACAAGCCCGGTGACAATACCGGCTTGTGTATGTAAGTCCCTTCTCTCTTTCCCTCCCTCCATCTCCTTCTCTCTTTCTCTTGTCATATTTCCATAAAAAAAAACTTCACTTATCATATCATAATTCCTAAATAATTAAATAAATGGATATATATATATATATATATATATATATATATATATAATGAACACACACAAACATACACACATATATAGTTTGTAAAGTCTTTTTCATTACTCTCAATCCATATGTTATTTCATAGTGACCAGTTAGTATTGTATCGTTTATTGTTGTATTTTAAATTACTTTATTTAAATTTTGTAAAAAAAAATGAAGTTACGAATAAATACGATGGTTTTTCTCATTTCTCACATATGACATATCAATATATTTACTTTAAAATAATTTTTAGATATTAATTTTTACTTCTGGAAATTTCAAGAAATTTACATATGATAAAATATATTATTTTTAAATGCTGTAAAAATTTCAGATCGAATCGCTTAACGGTTTAGGAATTATATCGTTTTCATTCACTGTTCGTAAAACAGAAAACTGCAGTTATCGGTCAATTTATAGAACACATAATTTGGTATACCAATATCCAAATTGAGAAAACTCAGGTGTTTTGGATATGTACATCGAATAATCTAGATTTTCTTAGTTCTAAGGTTTTACTGAAAACCGATGTAAAATATACAAAACCGTATTACAATATTAAGCGACGAATCTGGACAGAATCTGTCCTGATTCGCACACTGTTTTTAAATTGGACATAACTCGAATATCCGATGTCCGTTTGTGACAAACTTTAGATGTGTAGATGAAAAGTTGACAGAACTATAATTTTATGTATACTAGATTACTTAGAAATGCGTGAAACAATCCAATATAGGCTTTGCAATACAATATATAATTGTTGTCTAGAAATCTGAATTTCTGTTTTAAACGCTGATATTAAAACGATCATAACTAGAGCTTCATAAATCAAAATCGCGTTAATCTTGGTGTTTTGGATAATTAAATCGAAATACCTACAATTTTCTAATAATTTATGTAACCTGGAACCCGATAGAAATAAACTAAAACTGCGTTTTAAAAAATGTGTGACGGTGCTGAACAGATTCTGATCTGTTTTGCGCGACGATACGAAAACATGTATATCTCCCAAACTGGTAGTCGTATTTAGGAGAGACTGGAACTCACATGTGCATAACACTTAAGGCTATGTTTTCATTTATATTCTGATCTAAAATGACTTGATTAACTAGTCGAACATATCACATATTTACAACATTGTTTAGGACGTTACTTGTATACTTATCTCATATCATGTTCTGTAATTGCTTATTTATTTTTATTTATATGAATTATAATTAAATCATTACATGTTAGTATTGACTTGATCTTGACACGACTCAATCATGAATACTTGAACCCAGTATGTACACTTGAACCAACTTGACATCGAACCGTGAATACAATTGGCATGACTTGCACTTGACATGACTACATGAACTCAATCTTGAAAACTTGATATCATACATCACCTTTTGTATTCATGTATTTGATCAAAACTCATAACTGTAACAACTCCAATTTTTGTATACCTAAATTTGATTTAAATTTGAAGTATACTTGGAGTATTAATGTTACTGATAACACTTTAAGTATCTATTTCCCTACAATAATTACAAAAAGGAGCTTGTAGCTCATTGGTAATACCTTGCACTGCTGAACCAAGCCACCAGAGTTCGAATCTCATGCCCCACATATTTTTATATCATTTTGTTTTAATTATTTTGGGAAGGTCAACAGTTAAACAGCCTTAACTCTCAAAATTAATGCTGCACAAAAAAAGTTAAGTATACCAAAAATCCCCCCATGGAATTACCTACCCAATGGTGTCCCGAGTCGGCCGGCGGCGCCGGCCGCCGGACGGCCGAGTCGTCAACACGGATTTTCTCCGTGTTGACTTGGTCAACCCCCCTCTATACACTAAATTTTCAGATCAGTTATCAATTTCCTATTAAACCTCTTTTATTCCAAAATTTAATGAATTTTAATGTTTTTCTTCATTATTTTTATATTTTTTTTAATCAAAACCCTAACCCTAGCCTAGCCCTATATAAACACCCATACCCTCTACCATTTCACCCTACAATTCTAAGTCCACTCTCTAAAATTCTCAAGAGAACTCGGTACGTTAGAAAAAGAGCGAAAAGCGAAGCGCTGCCGAAACCGACGGCGATTTCCGGCGACCGTACTAGGACCCTTCGCGACGTTTCGACGCACCGACAACCTACTACTTTCTTAGCCTCCCTAGCTTGTCCAAACTTGTAAGTCCTACTCTTTCCATCTTCCTTTTCTTTGAAAGAAAATACGACTTTATGAAACCCGACGGAAATCGGAACAAACCGATTTCCGATTCGGTTTTTCTATAAAATCCCACTTGTCACTTAATCCATAATACCTAAACATATTCATGATGACTATTAATCACATAAAAATCAAAGTGGACAAAGTTTCTCACATGAAATGATAACTTTCTTGTAATATCGTATTCTTTTCACAATAATACCATAAAGTTATTTTTCTTCTTCTAATCAATTCCCTCATTCCTAAACATGTTCATCTTGATCACTAAACTTGTAAAAATCAATTTGAATGAGTTTTCACACATGAAATGATAACTTTTACAAATACCGTATTCTTACACTTAAATACCCTCATGTTTCATTTATCATATTTAACCTCTAAACTTCACTAAACCTTAAAATAAGTCACGAGGTAATGACCTACCTCTACACACACACAAATATAACCCTAGTTGATAACGTCAAAACATAGAATACGAAAATACAAGACTTTTCACTAAAATACCATTTTCTTTATAAACCGTTCTTGGAAGCTTTAAATTGTACACAATTCTAAATAAAATCTTTTAAAAAGAAAGTACGATTTGTCATGGACATCGATCGTTTATCTAAACCTGACTTTGTGGTGTCTAGGCAAGTGTGTCAAGGCTAGTGGTTTTTAATTAGGCCCACTATTGTGGTTCCTTCCCAATTACCTGGCACTTACCTGGCCGCAATTGGCGGTGAAGAGGCGATTTGAGGCTTCTAATGACTTGTCGTTTAGACCTTAGAAATAGGCTAGTTGGCTTAGGAAACCCTAGAAACTAAAATATGGAAATTTCATCCTTTTACAAATAGATACCTTATATTTATAAAACCGTTTTTTCTAAATGAATAGTATTTATTAAACCTAAGCAAAGCGCCACTACAACCCACTTTTGGGGAACCCGTTAGGGATAGTACGGTTCATCGTGCACCCGCGGGCTAGTAGTACGAGATTCAGACCTCTGCAAGGAGCATTCGGTCTCAAAAGGTTTAAAATACGACATTTAAGAAAAAAATGAGATTTTGGAAAATAAAATATTTATATAAAATTATTCTTGTATTAATATATATATAATTATCATTTAAACAACTATTTTATCATAAGATAAAGTTTCCACTTTTTCCTAAAAAAATTACAAGATTAAAAGTTACATTAAAATACCATGAATTTCAAATAAATCAATTAATACTTTTATTAGGATATATTCACTAGAATAACACAAATAAAATTTGCACTCATTATAACTATAAAGACGAATAATAAATACTTGAGGTGTATTTTGAAAACTATACAATAGTACTTTTTACATAAAACCCCCTCAAGTTTTATAAATTACAATAAGGCCCCTAACAAGTACAGAACTTCAAATTACCTTTCTTTTAGTCTGACTCGAGTTAGAGTCTGACTATTTCTGACTTGAATATGATTCAAGTCAATCTATATTCTTTTATATTCCAATCCAATATGAATACATGAATCCCTGAATTCAGTTAACAATCTATTCAATTTTGACTGAATCAAACCATGGATATACATCCATTATCCTGTTATTCCATTTACCTGATGATGCAGTTACAACATGTTTGCTGATATCATGGTTTTGGTCAGTCATCTAACTTACACAAAACAGTACAACAATAATGTTAAAACACTACGGGGTTTTAAGGGGTAGATTGGTACGGAAGGTGTTAAAGGTGGCACGAGGTGGTCAGATTAAGACACCTAACCTGAATCCCATTGCTGTTGTACCGTGGCTTAATGGTTCCTTGTACTTTCCATTTGTCCTGGTCTCTAGCATATAGAGACCCCCCTCGTATATACTGGCATCCTTCTGTACCAAGCTACAAACAACAGCGTTAACATAACATTACAACAACAGCTTACACTTTAAAAATGTATCTTCTTATTCTGTCTTCTCTACTTCCCTCTTACCTTTGGGACTTACCGAGCGATCTGTTCGCTGACGACATTCTGTTTCTCTCTTCTTTGAATGTCGTCAGGTGACCTGGACCCGGTAGAAGTTGAGCCAACGCAAGAAGACTTGGAGCAATTTGCCGAAAACCCTGCAGTATAATTTCATTGTACACTTTTCTTTTCAGTACTTTCCATTTCCTGTTATGCCACTGTTTAGGCATCTTTATTTCAGTTGTAATTTCCTTTCCATGTATTGTACAAAAGAATGTTATTAATAAAGTTGCTGTTATTTCTATATCATTCGTCTCTTGTGATTTATTTTATATTGCTTAGCTATGCTTAGCGTATGTATTTCTGAGTATATACGTAGCGGACCTCGTCGCGTCCCCTTCGCCGTACACTGGGAAGCGGGGCGTGACAATAACATTAATCATAAACTAATAAACACGGGGTGTTGGGGGTAGTTCATGCGTGAATCCAACAAAATCTCAAGAGTCCCCCTAGATCATGAATCCATGTCTACTAACACAAGCAAGCTATCATGAGGGCCCGTGTTTCCTTGCTCCTGGATTACAGACTGTTGAGTTTGGAATACTTTAACACTAGGTTGAAATCCCGTTACTAACATTTTATTCGGGCCCGTGGTTCCCTAACCCTGGATTACGGCCTGTTAGGTTCGAGAACACTCTTGAGATTGGTTGACATTCACCCTTGAACTTACGTTAGATTAGTATACCCAAGTAGAGACCTGTTAAGACACTTACATTCACTTCATATTCACTATACCTATACTTCACGGCCTTATTATACTTGTTTGCCATGCTGATATAGTTGACATACACATTACCATGCATGCTACCATACTTGTTTATATGTTCATGATTATATTCTTGCTATACTTGTTTATTATGCTCAGGTTATATTGCCATGCTTACAAAGTTGTCATTAATATCACCATGTTATACTTGTTCATGTTTTATTTTCATCCATGCTATATCACATGTCACCTTGCATATTCATTTATATACTTTCACATCCCACCATTCTTGGGGACTTACCGAGCGCAAGTTCGCTGACGGGCATTCCACCCACTTCTTTCTATTCATGGAATGTTCGTCAGGTGATATTGAGACAGAGAAGATAGAAGTGGTCGAAAAGGAGTACAACCAGTTCAAATCACAAACAGACGCATAGTTTCATTCAGTTTTTCATTTCATTTCAGCTTATTTATGTATGCTTCCTTGTTAAGGCTTACCATGTTAAATATCTTGTATTCAGATATTTTGTCTACTATGAATCATGAATGTAATAAATCACAGTTGGATTTCATTCTTTTGTTTATTCTTCTTAGTTTATGTTACTTATATACGCTTAGCGTATTTATTTCGAGAAATGACCTTCTCGGAATAAATATGTCGCGGGCTTGCCACGTCACTGTTTCCATCTACTGGGAAGTGGGGCGTGACAGTGGGGTGCACAAACTACCGGGTTCTTGAAGTACCGAGTGGCCTACTCACTTTGTTGAGGGAGGTTGCTTCACTTCGAGAATTTGGCAGGTAGTTTACAGCATCCGTAGGGGTCTAGGCTAGGGTTTATCTATTCATCATGAACGTGGAATCCGTTTTTCGTTACAGGCTCAAACGAAACGCGGAATTCTTAGTATATCCAATATGTTCATTTGTGATCTGGAATGCCTATTTTTGCGTGAGACGAATGGATATTATTATATATATATTATCTAATAGGCGTTGCTTATGTTTTGCATCCGCGCTAGTCCAGCCCCCGCTCTGTCGTTAGTTAAGTAACCTAACGGGTGATAATGGGGCCCCGTGGCGAATGCGGATGGCATAAACGTATGTTATATTTTCGTTTCTTTCTGTGATGATAGGTGTAAATGATGGGACTGCATTACATTAATGCAAAGAAAACAAACCAAAGCTGAATCGTTGGAACAAATTTTAAAACCACTCAGTTTTTTCAAAACAACAAACTTTTAAAATGCGGAGCTTAAACCACTCCTTTTAAAAGCTATCAGGTTCCTTCGATTATATCATGTCCACTACATTCACGGTTTCGCCAAAACCATTCGTAGCCCTCCATCATTTCATATGAATGTTCAGTAGTATTCAAGCTATGTTTGTCGACCTTAACCAAGGCATAATGATTGGTAGCCGCTGGATATTCATATGTAGCATAGATAGATGCGTTTGTTTGGGACAGTCGTGTTACTTTGTTGGCCTTCGTCAGGGGTATATACGGGTGGGTTCAAATCAACCTAGATAATGATGGGTAGAACTTGACATGTGGCCTATGATTTGTTGGCCTTCATCATGGTCATAAGAGCATGGGGCAAAAATCCACATCGGGAGTTTCTAAGGAAACTGAAACTTGCTAGTGCCGTATACCATTTGGAGTGTGATAATGTTGGTAGGATTCCTTCAGGGTTATTACACAATGATATTTGGATCCCGATCCTACTGTGAGTATATGCTACTCCTCGGGAGATTTTTTCACTTAACGATCAATGCTATAAACCAAGTAGATGTCTAGAAAGGTGTTAACGAGGCTATGCCTCCAGGGAAAAGAGGTTATTTAATTAAAGAACTTCGCGTAAGCATCGTAAAACCTCCCTCGAAGTACCGACACTAGCCTGGCTGAAAGGTTAAGCAAAACAAGTCTAACATCCAGCTTCAAAGCCCGCTCAATATTGTACGGTGAGATTAATCCTGACTAATTCTTCTTTTATGGTTTGAGGAAGGATTCGAGAAACAGTGGGAGCCATCCTGTTTAGATAAACTAAAAACCAATCTAAACTTGCAAGAGCATCATGCTAAAGTGTTTCTTCTCTTTCTCCTAATTGCAGCGTGTTGGATATATGTATGCCCTAGAGTCCATTATATGATAGTGGATGTATCAGTATGTGTCTCTCTCTCTCTCTCTCTATATATATATATATATATTCAGAGGACATTCTTGCTCGACATGATAGTATGCTATCTGGTTGTACTTTATCTTGACATGTTCATTTGATCATGCATCTTACTCATTTGGTACATGTTGATAAAGCCCTTAGGATATTTGCTTGACTACTGAGATTATGATGCGGATCATACTAGTAGGACATGTGTAGTTTATAAGCATATCCTTGAAATGTTCCTATTCGTGGGTGTATCGAGACGGGGCATAGATATTCCAGAGTAGACTAGAGTATACGTTACTTGACCCATATGATAGGCGATGGATGATCCCATATCCATTGGTGTGGTGACACCAAAGACCGTATACGGGTGCTCAGTGAGACTGGGTACACTAAACGGACTCGCCGAGAACTCCTATGTGGTATTATATCTATCGTTGGATAGCAGTTCTCAGGTGACACTGGTACAGGTTAGTCTGTAGACCCTAGATCGTCATAGAGTTTTGTGTGTCCTCCTACTGTACTTTGATCTCCACCCTACTACGACTCTTCTGAGTCGTGCAAACAGGTGGATTTTGGGTATAGTCTCGAACCACATGGATGTAATGAGCGATAGGAGGAGTTTCGTCTCTCCCGGTATTGGGGGTTGATGTTGCGCCATGTACGATTGGCTATAACAGGAAGTCCCTGGCCAGGGCTGATGAGATTTACTGATAAGTGTTATCGGTAGTTTTTCGATCTGTTATGATCCATATACCAGCATGAATTATTTGAGTTATTGGGGTCGACGATGCTATCCCTAGACTCTATATGTAGCGTATCTGACGAAGAGACCGGGCTGTACGGTATGTGTTGCCAGTTGGCTCGACGGGAGTTTTGACGGTTCGCTTGTGTTTCTTCTGATCGCTCAATACCTGGCAGTCGTTACGTATAGCTTGTGCCACTGACGGTTTGTGGGTATGTGATATGATCACTACCTACTGCTAGCGTATTGACGAGTCTTAAAGTCCCACAAATGGGTCTCCTAGCTCAGGCGAAAAGATGTGGGGTGCATATGTGTCAAGACCCGAAATATTATCTCGTGACCGGCACTTAAATCACGCCATGTCTAAATGCGTCACGTAATTCAAGTAAGCAGAAACCCATCAATCTAAATCTTTTTAAGAAAAATTAAGGAGGTGAAGTTTTGAAATAAGGGTATAATGAAATCAAGTTTTCTTAAATGCATAGAAAAGGAACATGAATAATGCAAGTGAAATTTACTAGTTTGAAAACATGTTTCATCTTTAAAAAAAAATTTGGGCAGCCCCTCTTTTGTATATTTTGATCCAAAACCAAAATACAAGATAATGATAAAAGGCATCCCCAAGCGGGAGATAGCTCTTCGCCAAACGGCGGATCCACAACTACGCAAAGCATAAATATAAGTATACGACGCCCAAAGGCGAAGTTCACCATAAAAGATAAAGAAACAAGCAAGACATCAAAACCACAAGTAGCGGAAAACCCCTCGCTCTAAGTCTCGCAAACACAAGTCTCACTAAATCTCATTACTTATACAAATACTAGTTTGATTGATGGAGTTGGCTAGATACAATATGAAACATAAATATAAGAGTGGGTATGATACAAATGTCCCACCTACCAAAGCAATCACCCGAAAGCAACTGTGTGCCAGCGATGCCACTGTTAATCCATGCGGTCAATCTGCAAGAACTGTGGCACAACGGGGGTGAGTTGCCAACTCGTGAGTAAAAAAATATCAACAAGAAGAAAATCGAATAAACAACGACTCCTAGGTCAACTATATCATAAAGGTAATACTATGATATTTAGGGTGACCGGGTCTGTATATGTGCCAACAATGTAATCAACACCTATATGTATGTGGATATCATCCAACCATGTGATCAATGTCTGTATGCATGTGGGTCTCATCCAACCATATCATCAGTGTATGTATGCATGTGGATCCCGTCCACGTGTCAACCAATGACACAACAACATCATGCATGTAAATATTATAAAGGAAGATGCATGAAAGTATGAGGATATAAATCAACGTATGTCCTTCCCGACACATCAAAATCATGGAACCTGAGTGCCCAGCATCGACACTCGAAACATCATGAAACCCGTGTCCAGCATCGACACGTAAATCCTCATATCTCGGGCTCCGTCTGCGGGATCGACCCGCGGGCTCCGGCAGACGGGTCGGCCTAATATCCATCTCTCGACCCGGTCGGTATCTTCCGGATAACCGCCAGGCCCAACCGATCACCGGTAGGTAGTAGTCCCTCTGCCAGGCTCATCGTCATCCCCACGAAATCTCTCTCTCGCCCCGGGGTACCATATCGGGTCCACCATGTACCAGCAATCGGCCTCATCCAGCTCCTCGAATCGGGTTTTACATGTCACACGTCTCAGAACCGAGAAAAACGCATGGTGGACACACTGAAATATCATATCAAGAGAAACCGGGTTTTTAAAACAGTACATGCTTCCTTTTGAAATAGCCACGGCTCTCAAATCCAGAAATCTCATGAAAACAGCATATCTCAATGCGTAAAAGCGTAAAGCATGATGTATGCGACATAAAACAGAAATGTAAGTATATCCATATATCATGCAACATGGAACAGTGATATGCACATATCGAGGGAAAACCGCTCTTTTAAATGAATCCAGTTTTAAAATATATCATGCGGTTCCCAAATCTCCAAAATTGAATGCGGTATCGTATAAAAGTGCATATGTGTATGTACGCAAGTATGGATGTACAAATGTGTATGTCCACAAGTATGGGTGTACAATATATATGTACGCAAGTATGGACGTAGAAATGTGTAGCTATAGCAAGTATATCATGCAAGGAGTCATATCCTGATGCAGCAATTCTACTGTGTAGTGATATAACAATTATCGATGATGATGTGTGTGAACCGGCCAATCTGTATAAGTGTAACATAAGCATCATCGATAATGGTATAGGTGTACTAGCACAAGTATATGTAATGCAATGAGGATGATATGAACGTAGCATAAAATAAAACGTATGCGAATGCTGACAAGTATACGTATCTAACATAGCCAAGTCGGTGAATCTATCAATCGACATCTACCCTCACAACATCACGTACGGTATAATCTATCGTACGGCGTCCTCTAGTCAACGGTATGGATCAATCATCAAGTCAAACTCATCACGTACGGAAAATCATCGTACGACGGCATCAAACCATTAGGGATCCTATCAACCTTTACGACGATGAGGGTACGGACCTAACGTCTCGTACGGCATATCACTCATGATTCACAACATTCTATATATATCTATATACCTATGTCCCATGTCACATCCATAACAAACTCATATCAAGGGACCGGCAAAAGTATCAATCATCTCAATCGAATCACATCCGTATACCAACATATCATCATATCACATGTCAAATCGTATTCTCTTTTCATCGCATTTATATCTCACATAAGGTCAATTTACAAATACATTCTACCTTTACTATAACCATACGTATCTAATCTAATATACACACACGAACCATACAATCAGTTTTTAAAAGATGCAAATCGTAGTTTTGAAAGTAGGGGCTACGGTGTTTTTAAGGAAAAGATATCATTTGAAAATCCGTAACTTCCCTCAAGGTACCTGTTTAAAAGATGCATATGATTCTTCAGTTTGGAAATAGGTATGGTTTGGATGACACATTTACGTCGGCTATCTAGTCTTATAGTACCCTAAACGGCAATATCATCAAACATCATCCTTGAATCCTGTCATCACATATTAGCCGTATCACATCACTTCTAACTATCCTTTAGTTTCTAATATGGTTTCTCTAACTATCTTTTAACTCTATATATAGTTTTCTATTAAAGGTTTCCTTAACCATATACTATGAATCGGTTTCCATCAAAGTTTGCGGGGGTGCTATACGCCATCCACCCGACTTCCCCCATGGATATAGATCCACTCACCTTTCTACTTGCTTGCCGTAGTCGATGACGCCATGCTCCATCGCCTCGGAATCCATGTTAAGGTACCCACAATAATACACAATCGAAATCGTTTATTAAAATCAAATCCGGAAAACCGATACGGCATATGGCGCGCTCATAGGTTAGAACCTATGGCCTACACGTGCAAAAACAATCAACAACCCTTGTTGTCGATCTACAAACATCCAACAACCAAAAAAATATCAAATACCAAAACCAAGCATTCAAAATACGGAAAACATAACCAAAAATCACACCAATGTGTTCCCAGATTTTCCATCAGGCAAAATTAGCCAATTTTGCATATGGGGTTGCTCTAGATATAGGATAACAATGCCCCAGGCCAAAAATCACAAGGTTTCACTCTAACTTGGCCGAAATTTGCGGCCTATAGCAATAAATCTACGGCCAGACTAGGGGATATTAGGCTCGGGTTTCAGGTGGTGGTTCATGGTTGCCTGCACATCTCATGGTCATGGGAACTTCTTTTATGGTTGTCTCGGGTCATCCCAGATCTCTAAATACCATCACTAAATCCACAAAAACCCGATATCAACGAATCTAAAGTTCGTATTTTTGGGTTTGGTCACTGGTCCAGGTCAAGAATTGGTCTCTAGGGCCTTGTAACAACCACTAGGCATCACCCAATCTACACAACACTGAAACCCTTCTCTAGGAATTTCCAAGTTCACAAATCCACACCTTAACCCAATTCTAACTAACTAGAATGCTAGGAAAACATAAACTAAACTAAATGGAAGGGATTATACCTCATGGATGCCACCAAGCAAAACCCTAGAAGTCCAAAGTCCTCAAAATGCAACATTGATGGGTCCAAAGTGTAGAGGGTGAAGAGGGGATCAACTTTCGTGAAGGGGGTTTTGGGTTTGGATGGATATTTTGAGATGATATCATGGGGTGAAGGTGGAGAGAAGTGAGGAAGAAGAAGGAGAAGGAAATGATGGGGGAGGAAAGATGTGGCTGCCCCCCCCTCTCTTCTTTATTCTCACCCTCTCTCTCACTAATTTAACCTATTGCCCTTTCTCTTATTCTTTTCTTTTTCCCTCACAAAACCACAACACAATATGAAACTAATAACACAAATGAACCACATGCAACCAAATGCAACATGATATGGTGCACTAGCCACGGAAATTTGTAGAAATACGGATTTGTCCTAATCGCGATTAGCAGTGCACTAATCGTTTTTTATCCAAATTGCATATAATAAATTTTAAAAATGCCAAATCCAATAAATATCTTTTTAAACGAATAAATCATTTTAATTTTCATTTATTTCACAAATATTGGTATATATATTTATACCCTTTTTCGAAAACCCCAATTTCACAAATCGGGCAGTTTTCGGGAAATATATTATTTTAATATTAAATTCCAAAAATAATATTTTATATTTTCTGAAATGTTACAATCTTCCCCCTTAAATGAATTCGGTCCCAGAATTTAAATTTAAACCCCCAATTTCTAAAACATTTCAATAACCGGCTCAAATCAACGGGGCTCCGAAATCACGGAAGATACGGAAATACTACAGCGCATCGCGTGCGCCGGAAAATGAGTACAAAACTCAAAGTTGAACTTCGTCAAGCGTCATGCAATTCATCGGATTTGCACGCATATCATCGGAGTTACAATGGAGATACAGATCTCGAAATCCGCTACTGAAATCCAATATACACTAGTCAAATGCTATAATACATATATAGTACATATCCTTGAAAATCTCCAAAAACTGAATAAAATATATGCAAAATGTTTTCTGAATCTCCGCGTGATGCGTAAATCACGGCACAAGTGACGGACGCTCATTTGTTAAATAATAACATATGTTTTGCTAAATATACGTTCCGTCGTTTCTAAAATATCCCAAAAGGTTTTCTTTTGTAAACGTTCGTGTCGCTCACAGACACATAAGAAATAGCGAGACTATAGCCCCTTTTTGAAAACCTCTGGTTAAACTTTTAATGCATGCAAAGTACTCAGGTACTGCCCTTAGACCAGTCTTGTTCGGCTACTACATAACATAGTGCCCATCATGAAAACAAGATGCTCAAAAGCAAAATCAGCCTCAAAAGGCATATCCAATAATCACGTGCGTCTGGTGCGCACGGAAATCAAATCCAAATACAAGTGCCACAATATTCACAAAAGCCAAAACTAAGTGCAACGGGTGTGCACGAAATCATCTGTCCAGTGCAACGGGTGTGCACGACAACAATGTCAAGTGCACCTATAGTGCACGAAAACCCCAATCCAGTGCAATTAACATGCAAGATTGAAAATCCAAAAATCGAGTGCGTACGGTGTGCACAAATCACATCTCATACCATGCGCCCAACACGAGCGAAAATCCAAATCAAGTGCATTCGTCATGCACGAATGAAATCGAAATCAAGTGCATCCAACATGCACGAATAAAAATCTAAATCAAGGGCATCCAACGTGCATGAGTAAAATCTCACTCAAGTGCATCCGATGCGCACAAAATCCAATATCAGGCGCCTAATATGCGCAAAAATCCAACCCAAGCGCGTCAGGTTCGTATGAAACATCTAGTGCAGTAGCATGCACGAAAACGAACATCAAATACAAACGGACACGAAAATACAAATCTAGTAAAATGAATGCTCAAGGATATAAATTGGGTGCAACCAATGTACGGAGTATAAATCTAGTGCAACTAATGCAAGGATACCCGTCCGGTGCAACAAATGCATGAAATGCAAATCCGGTGCTTTAAGTGCACAATATACAAATACAGTGCATCCAGTGCACGAAATACAAATACGGTGCATCCAGTGCACGAAATACAAATACGGTGCATCCAGTGCACGAAATACAAATCTGGTGCAATAAATGCATGGAAACTCATCAATAGCTCAAATGCCTATAAAAGCAACACCGAGTGTACCAGGGTGTATGAAATCATAAACGTGTGCAGCCGCGTGCACAAAACACGAATCAATGCACTGCAAGCATATATGAGCTATACCGAGTGCAAAAATCAAATCGAGTGCGTACCACACGCACAAAATCAAATCAACTGCATGAAATCCATGAGATTATAAACATGTGCAGACAAGGCACAAAATCAATATCAAGTGCAATAGATATGCACAAATCATAAACCAACGCAACGGTGTATAAAACATATATCAAGTGCAATAACTATGCACAAAAATGTGAATAGCCAGTAGGTGCAGCCATGGTGCACGGAAACAATACCATGAAACTCAATCATCAAAACTCAAATCCAAGCGATATAAGCGTGATACTCGGATCACAAACGAAAATCGCAACAAATGACATTGAGGTACACCTCCAACAATGTCGAAAAATGTCGGTGTGCCCACAACTGGCAGTGCAAGAACATCTGCCTGCCTCCTACTCACGGTCTGGCGTCCTCTGTCTATGGTATTCATTTTCTCTTCGGATTACCAATCTCGCAACCCATCGGCTCATCGGCCCGGTCAGGTGTGCAAACGGGAACGATTCCGCTCTGGCACTTCTCTGGTCATCTCTCGGCCAATTATCACGACCACTTGTAAAGCAGTACGTTACTGGCGTCGACCTCTGGTCCTCTGAATACCCGTGACACAACTGATCCTCGGTGCAAATCACATCGCAGAAGTGTCCTGGAAGGAACCTGCTCAGGGTCTTTTCCGATCTTGCCTATGCCGAACTCTACGGAGGTTGGTACTGTTGCATAATCCTTTCTCGTTTTTCTGGACATCTGCGTTTTCCACACACATTTCCTCGGGAACTGGCCATATCCCAACGCCTCTGTATACATATCATGTCACGACCCGAAAAGTACCGAGCGTGACTTGCACTAAAATTACGAAACGTCTCAAGGCGTACATAATCTAAGTAAGCCAAAACCCAGAAATCAAAAACAAGTAAAGCAGTAGAGTGAAGGAAAAACAAATTTTAAAGCAAGAAGTTTAACAACATAAGCCGAAGTATGCATTTTTAAAATGTCAAGTCTTTTCTCAAAATTTCGGCAGAGTTTCCTTTGTAAATTCAGACCCCAAACGGGTATAAAACCTGATAAAGCATGTATAATGAATAAAGGCATCCCCAAGCGGGAGCTAGCTCTTCGCCAACCGGCGGACAAAACCACGCAATGCAATATAATATACAACGCCGAAAGGCGAGGATCAAACTCAGGATAAAATTCCAACATCATCAAGAAAACCAGAGAAAAACCATAATAATACAGCGCGCGACTCTAAGGTCGAAAGAATATACACTGATCATATATCTCTATCAAATATACACGTCTGGTTGATGGAGTTTTACTAGATACAACTGAAATAACAAATATACAATGGTGGTCATGATGCAAGTGAACCCACTTACCAATGAAATCACCCGGAAGGAACAGTGTACCAGTAAAGCCGCAACGAAACCTGTACGGCAAAACCTGCAAGGAACTGTGGCACAACGGGGGTGAGTTGCCAATTCGTGAGTAGAAAACATCACATAGCAGAAATTGCATGTATGACGCATCCTAGGTCATATCAAGTAATACCCTCAAATAATATCCTGATCCATCTACATATAAGTGCAAAACTACGTGCTCGTGTCAGTGCCTCAGATTGCAACATATCAGATATATGATGTATGAATGCATTATGAATAGAAACAGAATACATCATGAGTGAGACAACTGTTTTCTTTATTTAATGAGATTCCTGTATGTATATAAATCGAATATCATCAATGAAATCAACAGAGAAATCCATGTCAAGTATCGACACAATCATGAATCTCAAAATCTCAATATCTCAGGCTCCGGCTATCCGGACTGGCCTGTATCATCTGTTGGATATATGTATGCCCTAGAGGCCATTATATGTATAGTGGATGCTTGGACATATATATATATATATATATATATATATATATATATATATATATGTATATTTTGATATATGACTTTCTTGCTCGACATGATAGTATGCTATCTGGTTTTACTTTATCTGGCATGTTTACTTGATATTGTTCATTTGATACATGTTGATAAAGCCCTAAGGATATTTGCTTGACTTCCATGGCTATGATGGAGATCATACTAGTGGGGCATGTGCAGTCTATAAGCATATCCTTAAAATGTTCCTATTCGTAGGTATATTGAGATAGGGCATCGATATTCCAGAGTAGACTAGCGTATACGTTTCTTGACCCATATGATGAGCGATGGATGATCCCATATCCATTGGTGTTGTGACATCGAAGATTGTATACGGGAGCTTAGTGGAGACTGGGTACACTGAACGGACTCACAGAGAATTCCTATATGGTATTATATCTATCGTCGGATAGCAGTTCTCTGGTGACACTGGTACATGTTAGTTTATAGACCAGAGATCGTCATAGAGTCTTGTGTGTTCTCCAATTGTACTTTGATTTCCACCCTACCACGGCTCTGCCGAGTCATGCAAACAGGTGGCTTTTGGGTATAGTCTCGAGACACATGGAGACAGTGAGCGATAGGAGGGGTTTCGTCTCTCCCGGTATTGAGAGTTGATGTTGTGCTATATGCGATTGGCTCTGACTTAAAGTCCCTGGCCAGGGCTGATGAGATTTACTGATAAGTGTTATCAGTAGTTTCTCGACCGGTCATAAACCATATCGACATGACTTATTGAGTTATTAGGGCTCGACGATTCCATCCCTAGACTTGATATGCAGCATATCAGACGAAGAAACCAGACTGTACGGTAAGTGTTTCCAATGACTCGACGGGAGTTTTGACGGGTTCGCTTGTTTTTCTTCTGATCGCTTAATACCCGGGTCGCCGTTACGTTTAGCTGACCGCTTGCGGCTTGTATGTGTTTTGATATGATCATCACCTACTGCCGGCGTATTTACGAGTCTTAGAGTCCCACACAGGATTTTTCTAGCTCAGGCGAAATGTTGTGGTGTGCATATGAGATATGCGCAGGAGCTCGATTAAATACAGATATGTGATACCGTATTTTAATCGGACGTTCGATATTGGTCGGGTCGCATTTGATGTGACCGATTTATTAAATCAAGTGTTGATTTAATATTATCTTTAAGCTCACTTTTAATTAACCCTTTTTTCTTTTGGATGTATACATGTATGTTCACACATACACATGATGATGTGCATGCACACACACATACATATGTGTCATGGTTGATAATACAAAGTAGATGGAAATATAAGACTCACATGGTTACTAAATATCTAGATTTTTTGTTAATGGATTAAAGGAAAAAGAAAATTAGATTAATGACTCATTTTCTACACACTTCTTATTTGACCATTGACTTTAACCATGGTTTAATTTCCTTTTGTTCTTTAACCCATCCAAATAATATCTAGATATTTAACCAACCATGGTTATATGTGAGAGTGTCTCATATATAATATTTTCATTTTTTTTTTGAAAATAAGTTTTCATTATTCACACAAAAGCTTTTGCCATCTTCACCTTCCTCCATTTCCAAGCTCTCTTGAGTTTTGTTTTGTGTGAGGAAATTAAAAAGAAAGGGTTTTTAAGTGAGTTTACAAACCACACAACCATTCTACACTACCCTGGCCCTTTAGTGTAGCGTGCTTGCTTCATTTTGTGAAGCAAAGAGCTTGTTTTAGGAATCTCTGGGTGGATCATTGTAGATGACGAAGGACCTCGAACGGAGTTGTTCCAAACCTTGTGCAAAGACGTAGGAGTCTTAACGACCGAAGGAGTTGGCTACAAAGGTTGTATATCCTTTTCCTTTAGTTTAGACTTCACATAATGATGTTTTAACCCTAATCTCTAGTTACGATTCGTAGTTCGTTTGTAATAGCTCTCTTTAAAATGAAAGTTCACCACTTTATGATGTTGTAACCCAACTACAGGCGCTACTACACACTAACATGGTATCAAAGCCTAGCTAGAGCTTTAGGGTAAGCCGGACGACGTTTAAAAACTCAATCGAACATGAAAAATGCGATTTTTACATGCTCACTGGAAATTTTTTCAAAAGTTGAAATTTTTGTAATTAAAAATATGCAGAAAATAGAGCAGGGTTTTCTATGGATCCCCAAGAAAAACGAGTGCCTAACTCGACTCAACGACCGTAGAACCGTGGCCAAATAGGTGTATTCGCGGCGGTTCCACGGCGCCGTTGGTGAGGCTTGGACTGTGCGCTCTTGCGTTGATCTGTAGGTACCATATATGCTCTCTGGGATTTTTTATGCAGGTTCAAGTCTTGAGATCTATTACAACAGTGGGTATGTTGATGTGTTGATTGATATATTTTAACGTCGTCTATACTTTTCAATTGTTGATGTGATATGATGTATAGGATCGTCATGATTGAATGGCCGGGGATTTTATGTGAGACGAGAGTTTATCTTTTCATCCATATAAAATTCATTGTATATATTATTCTTTTATTGGGGCACATCCGGGTTGAGGATATGTCTCCATTGATGTATATTTTACTTTTCCGCATTAGGATAGACCCAAGGAGGGGACCAAGAGTGACCGGGTTCTGGAGTTCAGTGGGAGGCCATCTCGAGGAGTCGAGACCGGGTCTCCTAAACTCCAGAATTTTGGAAGGGTCACTTTCCGCTCTCGTAGGGGTCTAAGGGTGTGGTCTTGGCTATTCATCATGACTATGGAATCCGTATTTTCTATCGTAGGCTAAATAGGAAATACAGAGTTCCTAGTATATCCTATATTTTCATATATGTGTTTCTGCTGCTGATTGTTCTGTGATGTGATTGCACAATATCTGAGACGAATGTGATATTGTTATATATGTGATATATAATACCGCTTTTCGTTTCTTTCTGTAATGGCTTAGGAAATTAAATGATTGGAATACATTAATGAGATTAATGTAAAAGAAAAGAAACCTAAAAATGTTGTAGAATCGGATTTGAAACCCACTCAGCTCTTTAATGAAAAAGCAAGTTTCAAAAGATGCGGAGCTTAAGCCACTCCTTTTCTAAAAACAATTTAGATTCTACAACGAAATCAAGTTCAAAGCGTTAAAGGTTTTCATAAAAACCATCCGCAGCCCTCCGTCATTTTAGGAAGCAGAGTACTTAGTATTCGTGCTACGTATGTTGATTATTGTCAAGGTGTAGTGTACGGTAGCTAAGTGATGTCTTCCTACAAGCATATGATGCGATCAGTTAGGACATTCATGCGATTATGTTGATCATAGTCAAGGGTCATATGGGTGGTCTAGGTAATCTCGAAATGACGGGTAGAACTTGACTAGTACTTTTGATATGTTGACCATAGCCAAGGTCATAAGCATCTAGGGGTAAAAACCATATCGGGAGTTTCAAGAGTTGAAATTTGCAATGAGATTGCATACCATCTATATGATAATTGGATCCCGATCCCACTGTGAGTAAGAGTTACTCCTAGGAGAGTTTTACACTTTACAATTAGCTAATTCAGTAGGTGTCTAGAAAGGTGTTAAACGGGGTTTTGACCTCTGGGAAGACGGGGTTTATTTTAATTAGGTCCGTGTGCAAGCACGGGGAACCTTCCTCAAGTACCGACACTGGCCTGGCTGACCGATTAGCAAAACTGTAGAATGTAATTAATCCTGGCTAGTTTTCTTTTAAGATTTGAAAGAAAATTTGATAAAAGCAGTGGGAGACATCGATTAGATAAGATAATAACCAATCTGATCTTTGCAAGAGCTTTTCGCTGAGTGTATTCTTTTCTCTCTCCTAATGGAAGATACCGATGACGGGACTTAAGCTTCTTTTAGAGAAAAACAAACTGACTGGACCAAATTATAAAGAATGGTTGAGAAACTTGAACATTGCACTCACATATGATAAAGTATCATATGTCCTCACTACCAAAGCCCCACCCATCCTAGGACCTGAATCATCTGTTTCGGATAAGGCGATCCAAAAAACATGGGATATTGATTGCAAAACGGCCACGTGCCTCACGCTTGCCTCTATGGACAGTGTCCATCAGAAACAGCACGAGAAGATGGATGTGCAATCCATCATTCTTCATACAAAGGAGTTGGCCCCCGGTGCATCAGTAGGAGAACATGTTTTGAAGATGATTGGTCTTATAGAAGAACTTGAGGAACTAGGATGGACTATGGATAATGAGCAATATACAGATATTGTTCTACAGTCTCTCTCCCCCGCCTTTGCTCCGTTCATAGTGAATTTCAATATGAACGATTTGGAGAAATCATTGACTTAACTTCTCAATATGTTGAGAAATGCAAAGAGCACGCTTAAGACAGCGAAAACTCCTACTCTGCTTTATGGGCCATCTTCCTCTTCAGTCCCGAAAGCCAAGGTCAAGGGAAAGAAGAAGAATAATCCCACCAAGCCGAGAGGTAAAGTTCAAAAGGCGAAGGGGAAAGACAAATCTGGGACCGCGGAAAGTGGAAAAGGAGAATGTTTTTACTGCCACAAGTCGAGACACTGGAAACACAATTATGCGTTGTACCTTGCAGATCTCAATAAGAAGAAGCATGATGATGCTTCCACTTCAGGTGTATTTGTAACTGAAAACTATTTTTCATTAAACTCTACATCTTGGGTATTAGATACCGGTTCTGGTTCTCACATCTGTAATTGTATGCAGGGATTGAGAAACAGTAGAGTTTTGAAGACTGGGGACCACACTCTACTGGTTGGAAATGGTTCCAATATACATGCTGTATCCGTAGGAGAGTATTATCTGGGGTTGCTTTTAGGATGTATTTTGGTTTTGAACCCTTGTTATTTTGTACCTGGTATGTTATGTAATATAATATCCGTATCTTTGTTGGACAATGAAGGATATCATTTTGTGTTGCAAAATAATGTTATGAACATTAACTTGAATCAACAGTTGATTGGGTATGGTACATTAAGTAACGGAATTTACGTCCTAAACCAACACACAGTATTCAATATACAACATACAAATAAAAGAAAGATTTCAGACATAAATGAATCTTTTCTTTGGCATTGTAGACTTGGTCATATTAATGAAACAAGACTAAACAAGCTACATAAAGATGGATATTTAAAACCTTTTGAATATAAATCCTATGCGACTTGTCAGTCTTGTATCAAAGGTAAAATGACCAAAACTCTGTTTACAAGACACAGAGAGAGAGCTACTGAACTCTTAAGCCTCATACATAGTGATGTATACAGACCAATGTCTACACATGCTAGAGGCGGTTTTTCATACTTTATCACTTTTACTGATGATTTCTCAAGATTCGGACATGTGTTTTTATTGAAGCATAAATCCGAAGCTTTCGAGAAATTCAAGGAGTACAAACTTGAAGTAGAAAAACAAACTGGCTCGAGTATCAAGAAACTTCGATCAGATCGAGGTGGAGAGTATTTAAGCACTGAGTTTTCAGACTTCTTAAAAGAGAATGGGATTCTCTCTCAGCTCACTCCTCCGTACACACCACAGCACAACGGTGTGTCAGAACGGAGGAATCGTACCCTATTAGATATGGTGCGGTCCACGATGAGTGATGCTGAGTTACCACTTTCCTTTTGGGGACATGCATTAGAGACAACAATTTATCTATTGAACAGGGTTCCATCAAAGACCGTGTCTACCACTCCATATGAGATGTGGTGTGGAAAGAGACCATCTCTTAAAAGAGTTAGAATATGGGGTTGTCCGGCTTATGTCAAAAAGCAGAATCCAGATAAACTTGAGACACGATCGGTCATGTGTACATTTGTGGGATATCCAAAACATTCATATGGATATCTTTTCTACCACAAGGAGGAACAAAAGGTGTTTGTTTCTCAACATGCCACATTTTTGGAAAATGAAATTTTTACAAATAGTACTGATGGCAATGCGGTAGAACTAGAAGAGGTTCTAGAGACACAAATTACTCAGGACGAATTGGTTGAATCTGATGTTGCAGTAGAACATCAAGAACCTCAGCCGCTCCGGAGATCTAGTAGAACTTCTCGCCCACCGGAGAGATACTATGGTTTTCTTATTGATGGTGATAGAGAAGATTGCATCATGGATGATGATGACCCTACTAGTTTTCAACAAGCTATCACGAGTGGTGACTCAGTGAAGTGGCTGGATGCCATGAGATCCGAAATGGAGTCCATATACACCAACAAAGTATGGACTTTGGACGTTGCACCTCCTGGGATAAAACTCGTTGGGTGCAAATGGATCTTTAAGAGAAAGATTGGTGTAGATGGACAGGTAGAGACCTATAAAGAAAGACTTGTAGCGAAAGGTTTTCGTCAAAGACAAGGACTGGACTATGATGAAACTTTCTCTCCAGTAGAAATGCTTAAATCCATTCGGATCCTACTTGTTGTTTCCACTCACTACGACTATGAAATCTGGCAGATGGACGTTAAAACTGCATTTCTAAATGGTGATTTAGAGGAATGAGTTTATATGGATCAGCTAGAGGGCTTCATTGACAGCGGGAGCAGCGGGAAAGCATGTAGATTGCTTAAATCCATTTATGGATTAAAGCAGGCCTCATGGAGCTGGAACATCTGTTTTGATGATACGATCAAAGAGTTTGATTTTATTAAAAATATAGATGAACCATGCATTTATAAGAAGATTGTAGCGAGTACTGTCACATTCCTCGTATTGTATGTAGATGACATTCTCTTGATAGAAAATGATATTCCTATTCTACAATCGGTCAAATTATTCTTATCACAAAGGTTCTCCATGAAGGACCTGGGTGATGCCTCGTACATTTTAGGCATAAGGATCTATAGAGATAGATCCAAGAGATTATTGGGATTGTCCCAATCAAAGTACATTGATACCATCCTAAAAAGGTTTAGTATGGAAGATTCTAAGCATGGTGCCTTGCCCGCTTTCCATGGAATCACTCTCTCTAAGGACTTCTGTCCGAAGACTGATGAAGAGAGAGCCCGCATTCAGCCGTAGGATCTATAATGTATGCAATGTTATGTACTCGGCCTGATGTAGCTTATGCACTAGCTATAGCAAGCAGGTATCAATCCAACCTAGGGGAGCAACACTGGATAGCCGTGAAGAACATTCTTAAGTACTTACGAAGAACTAAAGAAATGTTCTTGGTGTATGGTAATGGGGATCTCCAAATGGAGGCCTTTACCGATTCCAGCTTCCAAAGTGATAAGGATGAAAGTAAATCTATCTCAGGGTTTGTATTTACCCTCAATGGAGGGGCGGTATGTTGGAAAAGTTCCAAACAGGGTACCGTTACAGACTCCATGATGGAAGCTGAGTATATTGCTGCAAATGATGCTGCCAAGAAAGTCGTCTGGATGAGGAAGTTTGTTGCGGAGCTAGGAGTAGTTCCAACCATTATTGATCCAATACCATTGTATTATGATAATAATGGAGCTATAGCGTTGGCCAAAGAACCCAGATCCCATCAAAAGTCCAGACACATCCTCAGGCGATATCATTTGATCCGGAAGATAGTTGATCGCCACGAGATCGAGATTCGGAGAGTAGACACAAAGGATAACACCGCGGATCCACTCACCAAGGCACTTCCACAGCCGCAACATGAGCGACTTTTTGAGATGTTGGGTATGAGATACGCCAATAATTGGCCTTAGTGCAAGTGGGAGATTGTTGGATATATGTATGCCCTAGAGGTCATTATATGTATAGTGGATGGTTGGACATATATATATATATGTGTGTGTGTGTGTGTGTGTGTGTGTGTGTGTATTTTGATATATGACTTTCTTGCTCGACATGATAGTATGCTATCTGGTTTTACTTTATCTGGCATGTTTACTTGATACTGTTCATTTGATACATGTTGATAAAGCCCTAAGGATATTTGCTTGACTTCTATGGCTATGATCGAGATCATACTAGTAGGGCATGTGTAGTCTATAAGCATATCCTTAAAATGTTCCTAGTCATAGGTATTTCGAGATAGGGCATCGATATTCCAGAGTAGACTAGAGTATATGTTTCTTGACCCATATGATGGGCGATGGATGATCCCATATCCATTGGTGTTGTGACATCGAAGATTGTATACGGGTGCTCAATGGAGACTAGGTACACTGAACAGACTCACAGAGATTTCCTATATGGTATTATATCTATCGTCGGATAGCAGTTCTCTGGTGACACTGGTACAGGTTAGTCTGTAGACCCGAGATCGTCATAGAGTCTTGTGTGTTCTCCAACTGTACTTTGATTTCCACCCTACCACGGCTCTACTGAGTCGTGCAAACAGGTGGCTTTTGGGTATAGTCTCGAGACACATGGAGACAGTGAGCGATAGGAGGGGTTTCTTCTCTCCCAATATTGGGAGTTGATGTTGTGCTATGTGCGATTGGCTCTGACTTAAAGTCCCTGGCCAGGGCTGATGAGATTTACTGATAAGTGTTATCAGTAGTTTCTCGATCGGTCATAGACCATATCGAGATGACTTATTGATTTATGAGGGCTCGATGATTCCATCCCTAGACTTGATATGCAGCATATCAGACGAAGAGACCGTACTGTACGGTAAGTGTTGCCAATGGCTCGACGGGAGTTTTGACGGGTTCGCTTGTTTTTCTTCTGATCGCTCAATACCCGGGTGGCCGTTATGTTTAGCTGACCGCTTGCGGCTTGTAGGTGTTTTGATATGATCATCACCTACTGCCGGCGTATTGACGAGTCTTAGAGTCCCACACAGGATTTTTCTAGCTCAGGCGAAATGTTGTGATGTGCATATGAGATATGCGTAGGAGCTCGATTAAATACGAATATGTGATACCGTATTTTAATCGGACGTTCGATATTGGTCGATTCGCATTTGATGTGACCGATTTATTAAATCAAGTGTTGATTTAATATTATCTTTAAGCACAATTTTAATTAACCCTTTTTCTTTTGGATGTATGCATGTATGTTCACACATACACATGATGATGTGCATGCACAAATACACACATACATATGTGTCATGGTTGATGATACAAAGTAGATGGCAATATAAGACTCACATAGTTACTAAATATCTAGATTTTTTGTTAATGGATTAAAGGAAAAAGGAAATTAGATTAATGACTCATTTTCTACACACTTCTTATTTGATCATTGACTTTAACCATGGTTTAATTACCTTTTGTTCTTTAACCCATCCAAATAATATCTAGATATTTAACCAACCATGGTTATATATGAGAGTGTCTCATATATAATATTTTCATTTTATTTTTTGAAAATAAGTTTTCATTATTCACACAAAAGTTTTTGCCATCTTCATCTTCCTCCATTTCCAAGCTCTCTTGAGTTTTGTTTTGAGTGAGGAAATTAAAAAGAAAGGGGTTTAAAGTGAGTTTACAAACCACACAACCAGTCTACACTACCCTAGCCCTTTAGTGTAGAGTACTTGCTTCATTTTGTGAAGTAAAGAGCTTATTCTAGGAATCTACGGGTGGATCATCGTAGACGACGAAGGACCTCGAACGGAGTCGTTCCAAACCTTGTGCAAAGCCGTAGGAGTCCTAAAGACCGAAGGAGTTGGCTACAAAGGTTGTATATCCTTTTCCTTTAGTTTAGACTTCACATAATGATGTTTTTACCCTAATCTCTAGTTACGATTCATAGTTCGTTTGTAATAGCCTTCTTTAAAATGAAAGTTCACTACTTTATGATGTTGTAACCCAACTAGAGGCTCTACTACACACTAACATCATCAAATCTCAATATCTCAGTGTCTCAAATCTCAATATCTCAATATCCCAATATCTCGGGCTCCGTCAGTCCGGATCGGCCCATATCATCAATCACACGACCACGAACGGTATCCTCCGGATATCCGCCGCGCCAAACAATCACCGGTAGGTAGTCTTCCCCTGCCAGGCTCATCATCTACAACTCGAGCTTATTGCCCCGGAGTACCTTACCGGGCCCACCATGTACCCGAGATGGTTCATCCTACTCCTCGAATTGGGTCTCGAAAACCAACTCAGAACCGCGAAAACATCATGGTGGACAATACTCATCATATCAAGGAAAACCACATCTTTCTCTTTAAAATATTTCATCAGTTTATAAATTGTCACATGCGGTTTCCAAATCCAGAAAATCTCAAGAAGGGTCCGAAATCATCAAAATGACGATATCAACAAACAATGAATACCGGCATAAACCTCCATAATACTGCATGACTAAGGACTATATGAATGTATCTGATATCATGCAATGAATGCAATAGTTAAACTAGCATATGACATATTGCAACTATCAGCTAGCAAGCTATGTTAATGAAATAGTATACTCTAAAGTGTACGTGACATGGCAATTACCGATGATGATGTGTGTGAGCCGGAAAGCAGGTGTACATGGAATATACGCATCATCGGTAATGGTGCTGGTGTCCTGACAGCAGGGTTTCATAATAATTACTGATAACATATGTATAAGCATGGAATGCGATGAACATCATGAATATACAGAAAGTACTATAGTAACAGCAACACTGAAGAATAAACCTACCCAATATAAGAGTCATACAATTTGGTATTTAAATTACTCACAATTCTCCACTTTTGAAAATGAGCATGACTCAAACCCAGTCAAAAGGGTAAGGGAATCCACCTAAGTCTGAGTCGATCTATATATATATATATATATATATATATATATATATATCTAGTAGTCGGTGATCTCGCCTCAATATTATTACGTACGATACAATAAATAATATGATATCCTCGAGTCAAGAGTGCAGATCTATCCTCATAACTATATCTTGTACGGTAAATCTATCGTACGACATCCCAAATCTGGGTACGGGTCAAATATCATATTTATCTCTGTTAGTTATATGTATGCCCTAGAGGCCATTACTGTACATTGGATGTATATTGTAGTGGATGCTGGGACATATATAGGAAGGACTTTCTTGCTCGACATGATAGTACGCTATCTGGTTGCTCTTTATCTTAACATGTATACTTTCTGTCTCTCTGATTACATGTTGATAAAGCCCATAGGATGTGTACTCGACTTCCAGGACTATGATGTAGATCATACTAGTGGGGCCTGGGTAATCCATGAGTACATCCTTGAATTGTTCCTAGTCGAGGGAATATCGAGACGGGGCATCGATATTCCAGAGTAGACTAGCGCATATCTTCTCGACCCATGCAATGGGCGATGGATGATCCCATATCCATTGGTGTTTGACATCGAAGATCGTATGCGGGTGCTCAGTGGAGACTGGGTACACTGAACGGACTCGCCGAGAACTCCCAGATGGTATTATACCTCACGTCAGATGGCAGTTCTCTGGTGACACTGGTACAGCTTAGTCTGTTGACCCGAGATCGTCATAGAGTCTTGTGTGTCTCCCACTGTGCTTTGATTTCCACCCTACCACGGCTCTACTGAGTTGTGCAAACAGGTGGTTTTTGGGTACAGTCCCGATTCACATGGAGGCAATGAGCGATAGGAGGGGATTCGTCTCTCCCGGTATTGGGGGTTGATGTTGTGCTATGCTCGACTGGCCATAACAGGAAATCCCTGGCCAGGGTTGCAGTGATATACTGGTAAGAGTTATCAGTAGTTTCACGAATGTTATGGACCTCAAGTCGGCATGACTTATCGAGCTATTGGGGTCTGACGTTTACCACCCCTAGGCGAGATATGCGACATATCAGACGAACAGACCGGACTATACGGTAGTGTTACTGGTCGGATTCACTGGAGTGTGAGCGGGCTTGCTCGTCGATCTTCAGATCGCTCAATACCCGGGTGGCCGTTACGTTTGGCAGACCGCTTGCGGCTTGTGGGTGTTTGATATGATCATCATCTGCTGCCGGCGTATTGACGAGTCTTTAGAGTCCTACACAGAGGTTTCCTGGCTCAAGCGAAACGAAATAGGAGCGCATATGAGATATGTGCGGGACCGAGAATAATGCGTGTATGTGATACCGTATTCTATTCTCGCGATAAATGTATCGAATGGTTATATGCGATATAACCTAGTTATCGATTCAAGCGTTGATTCGATAAGCCGATATATTGTATACTAGTCGGTTGTGTGCGACATAACCGGATCGTTAAATCAAGTGTTGATTTAATGATTTAATGCATATTTATATATTTGATATATTACTTTGCATCAACTAGTACCGGTTTACTTAAGATGGATTTTCTCACTCGGTATGTGCGCATTACATATGCGATATGATTTTGTGCACTTGATTGTATCATGTTTGATGATACATGATTACTTGGTTAAGTACAAAGAATAAACCATGGTTAAAAGAATGGTTAGGGTTTCATTTCCTTTATTTATTCATTTGTTTATTTATTTTGGAAAAGAGGAGAAAAGAATGGTGGCTTAATTTGGATTGTAGTTGAAGATTCATGAACCTTTGACTTTGTCCACCATTCTTATCTCATGCTTAACCTAACCATTTGTTTTAACCCTAGTTTAATCTCTACACCTAACCATGGTTCACTTATGATAAGTTTTGATTATTCTTTTCATTTTCTAATATTCTTATCATAACAATTTCCTTCTTCTTCTTCCTTGCTTCAAGTGAAGAAGCTTGAGGTCATCAATGGTGGATTGATGTTTTGAGTGAGAAATCCATTTCCAAAGTTTACCCACATCCTATTTCTTCATCCTCTACCTCTTGCCAAGAAGTAGAGTGTGTTTCCTTCACAAGATTTTAGGGTTTGGTGAAGGTCGAGCTTGATTTAGCGATGCCTCGACGTAGATCATCTTCGGCATGGACATCGACGACCTAGCTCGCTTTCTCTCCGACGAAGCCGACTTTAGAGCCCAGATTTCTTTTGGACAGCGGAGACGACTTCGTTGCGGAGCTATGGAGGTGGAGCAAACGGATCTACAAAGGTTGTAATTCCGTATTCTCTTTAGCTAAGTTGTTAGCTAGTTTACTTTTCGCCTAGACATCTAGTTATCGATCCGTAGTTTAGGGTTTGTAGGCACCATAATTTTTGAAATTGCCATGGTTGATGGCTTGGGAGACCTCACTAGTGTGCCTAGAAACCCTACAGTGGTATCAGAGCCTAGCTAGAGCCTTAGGCGATCCCCGGACGGAATTAGAAACCCGATCGAACCCGAAATCCCAAACCTTACATGCTCTCTGTACTTTTTTCAAAACTGTTGATTTTTGGCAATTAAAAATATCCAGAAAAACAAGCAGGCTTTTTTAAGAATTACTGTGAAATTTGGTAGCCTAATTCCACCAAAGCGCGGCGGAAGCGCCGCACAAAGGGGGTTTGTGCGGCGGAAGCGCCGCCAATAAGAAGCCGACACGTGTCATTTTTCACAGTAATTCCCATAATCCAGTGCTGGTTTTCCTGGAATATTTAAACTGAACTCAAGAGTTGAGTTGTTCTGAGTTGTTTTGGGAAACATTATTTCGATCGGAAAGTCTAATTCTGTCCATGTGTTTTCCGGATAAATTTTAGAATATGTTAAAAAGTTCGACCGGATATAAATACCCGATTTTTCCCCTGTCGGGAAATTTCCAAGTGTTGGATTTTTCCGTAGTTTAACGACGTTCTAAGTAGTGCAAGTAACACGATGGACCCTCTAGAAGACAACAAACCTTAACTCGATTATGTGACCGTCTTGAACTGCCCTTTGAACCTTCGGGTTTGGGGCAGTACGGCGTGCCACATGTGAGGCGTTGGCTTGACCCTTCTACGGCTGGACCGTTGGTACTGAGGCACGAACGGAATGTTGTTAGACTTGTTTCATGTGTTGATCTGTATCGGGAAAACTTGGGTGTTCGATTGTTCGATCGAAAAGTTTAACATTTTCTGTTTATCTGGAATGGGATACAATAATTGGAATTCACAATAGTTATATGATAACTGAATGAATGTTATAAACGTAGCACTTTAGTCTCACTTGATCGGTTGCCACAGAATTTTGATGTGATCAGAAGTCCGTCGCAATCACGTAGCGTACGCGGATACTCGCCGGGTAAACTTAATAGACAGCCTCACTCCATAGCCCCGACCAAGTGACTGTAGGAGAACCCCGTCGCCGAAAGCATCCGTTCGGGTGCTCGCGGTAGCGGTGTTCCGCCTTGGTGCACTTTGTCGACGGTATCGGGGGTGCGGCCGCCTACTGAAGTTTGCGACGAGTATTCGATCAGGATGTCGGGAATCTTGTTGAATTGCCCGACTTGATATTGAAAAGAGTTTTCGATTTTGAGACTAAAATGCGGGGTTTATAATTATTAGGCATGCGATGTCTAAAGAATTCATTTGGTCAGGCATGTGATGTCTGAGGTGGTTGCGGATTCCAACTGTTGTAGTTTTACACTTTCTTTTCTGTGACCGTAAGTGTAATATGTGATATCGCCGGTTTCGTTGCTATATGTCAACGACAATTGGGATGCGCATATTTACTTACGTTGATGACATGTGATGTTATGTGTTGCTGGATATGTTATATTGGATCGTCGTGTTTGAATAGCCGGGGGTTTTTATGTGAGATGAGTGTTTTTCATTTTCATTCATGTAAAAACTTGTATGTAATATTCTTTTATTGGGGCACTTCCAGGTTGCGGAAGTAGTCACCGTTTGTATATTATTTTTTTTTTTTTCTGCACTAGGATAGACCCAAGGAGGGGAGCACAAGTAACCGGGTTCTGGGGTCCAGTGGGAGACCAACTCGAGGAGTCGAGTCCGGGTCTCCTAACCCTAGAATTGGTAGGGTTGCTTGCCGCTCTCGTAGGGGTCTAGGGGTGTGGGATTGGCTATTCATCGCGACCGTGGAATCCGTGTTTTATACTGGCTCGTATTGAAAACACAGACGTCCTAGTATATCCAATATTTCATATGTTTCTTCTGCTGTGTATTATCTGAGATCATGCGATGTTCTGTGACAGGTATTATATATAGTATATATGATATATTATATAGACGTTGCTTATGTTTTACACCCGCGCTAGCCCTGCCCCGCTCTGCCGTTAGTTACCTAACCTAACGGTGCACGAGGGGACATCGAGGCGAATGCGGATGGCATAAGTGTACGTCATATCTATCTGTGATGTTTAGGTAATTTAAATGATGGGATATTCATTAATGAGATTAATGAAAGAAAATAAACCTAATTGATGTTGTGGAATCGAATTTCAAAATAAAACAGGTAGCTACAGTTCTTGCTTTGCATCGTGGTGTTCCTTGTAGAACATCCTGCACCTTATTCGATAGGGAAAGGACCGAGATCCCTTTACCGGGAGTGACTCCTTTAGCAATAACTGGCAGATGCTACATCCTCGGTTTGTCTTTTGATCGCTTCTATAGTTTCCGCTTTGCACAGTGATATATATGATATATCCCGCACCTCATTCGACGAGGAAAGGGCCGACGATCCCTTCACCGGGAGTGACCCTTTTAGCAAAACTAGAAAAGCTTCGAAAAGCATTCCATTTAAAAACCGTTTGATTCCGCAACGAGATCAAGTTCAAAGCGTTAAAGGTTTTCACAAAAACCATTCGCAACCCTCCGTCATTTTAGGAAGTAGAGTACTTAGTATTCGTGCTGTGTTTGTTGACCATAGTTAAGGCACAGTGTACGGTAGCTAAGTGATGTCTTCCTACACCGCATATGATGCGATTAGTTAGGACAGTCGCGTGACTTTGTTGACCTTAGTTAAGGGTCATGTGGGTGGGTCTAATTAATCACGAAATGACGGGTAGAACTTGACTAGTACTTATGATTTGTTGACCATAGTTAAGGTCATAGGTGCTAGGGGTAAAAACCATTATCGGGAGTTTCAAGTGTTGAAATTTGCAATGAGATTGCATACCTTCTATATGATAGTTGGATCCCGATACCCGCTGCGAGTAAGAGTTACTCTTGGGAGAGTTTTGCACTTTGCAATTAGCCGATCAAGTAGGTGTCTAGAAAGGTGTCAACGGGGTTACGCCTCTGGGAAAACGAGGTTTACATTAATTAGGTTCGTACGAAAGCACGGGGGACCTCCCTCAAAGTACCGACACTGGCCTGGCTGAAAGATTGGCGAACTTGTAGTGTGTAATCAATCCCGGCTAGTCTTTCCTTTTAGGGTTTGAAGGAAGATTTGATAAAAAGCAGTGGGAGCCATCCTGATTAGATAAAATATATAACCAATCTGATCTTGCAAGAGCGCACGCAGAGTGTTTTCTTCTCTCTCTCTCCTGGTAGCGACCATATCACGCCTTAATCAAGATAATAATACGGAATATTGACCGAACCCGCTTGTTATACTGAGCTGGGGAACGTTGGTCCCGCTCCAACTTATAATTGTTATAAGACAGAGCAGGAAATTGGGGAATACCAGATTTCCCGTGCCGCCCAAACGAAGAGAGTGCATGCTGATGCATCATCTTCGGGTGTGTTCGTTATACAGAACTGTTTCTCAGTATCCTCCGCATCCTTGGTATATGATACCGGATCAGGATCCCAGATATGTAAGATTTTACATAGGACTACAAAAAGGTAGAAAAACTGAGAAAGGGTGATAAGTTTCATGAGACAGAAAACGGGGCAAGTGTTGCAGCCAAGTCTGTCGGTCACTGTCACCCTGTATTACAAATACATTGATTCTGAACGAATGTTATTAGATACCGAACCTGATATACAAAATCATATCAGTCTCTTTATTAGTAAAGAAATGATAAAATTTTGTATTGTTGGATAATGTTTTGAACATTTCCTATATCAAAAGTTGATCGGTTCAGGCACGTTATCTAAAAGCATTGAAGTTCTAAATCAAACTACAGTTCCTAGTATACAGAACACACACAAGAAGAATAGTTCAGAAATGAACGAATCCTTCTTGAGGTATTGTAGACTAGGTCAGATCGCTGCGACCCGACTGGCTAGAGTTACATATAGATGCATATTTAAATCAGTTTGAATTTACATCTTGTGAAACTCGCCAGTCATGTCACAAAGATAAGATGACCATAGCTCTATTTATTAGAAACAGAGAAAGAGTTAGTAAACTCTTGGGACTGATACATGATGATGTATGTAAAGTCTCCTGTCTACACATGCCAGGATTGGTTCTTTATACTTCATTACTTTCTCTGATGATCTCTTTAGATTCAGACCTATGTTCCTGTTGAAACACAAGTCCGAACCTTTTGAGGTATTCACAGAATATAAGTTAGAAGTAGAGAACCAAAATACGGGTATAAGTATTATGTCCTTTGATGTGATCAAGGAGGAGAATACTTGTGCATGGAATTCCTGGACTATTCTAAAGGAGAATGAGATTCTCTCACAGCATTACTCCTCCGTATACACCACAGCACGATGGTATATCGGGGCGGAGCAGATACACCCTATTTGATATGGTGTGCTCTATGATGAGTAATACTGAGTTACCTTTTTCCTTTGGGGGTTATGCACTTGAGAAGTTGCATACCTATTGAATAGGGTTCGAATCAAATCAGTGCCTACCACTTCATATGTGATATAGAAGGGGAAGAGTCCATATCTTAAGTTAGTTAAGATTTGGGGTTGTCCGGCCTATGTCTAAAAGCAAAATCCGGACAAGCTCGAGGCAACTTCTGTTATGTACAACTGGAAATGTTCCAGCCATACAAATTGCAGCTGATGATTTGATAGAACCAAAGGATTCAGTAGAAACCAACGAACCTCAGCCTCTCCGCCGATCTAGTAGGGTTCCTCACCCACCTGAGAGATACTTCTGTTTCTCTATGACAGTGGGAGCGAGGATTGCATCATGAGATGATGACCCAACTATTTTCGAGCTGGCCATCAGGAGTGAGACTCTGTAAGAATGGCTGGATGCTTAGCGATCTGAGATGGAATCCATGTACACCAGCAAAGTATGGATTTTGGCTGCTATATCTGAAGGGTTAAATCCCCATCAGGAGCAAGTATATCTTGAGAAGATTACTTGGTATAGATGGAAAAGTTGAGACTTTCAAAGCTAAACTTGTTAAAAGTTTGCGTCATTGACCAGGCGTGGATAATGATGAAACCTTTTTCAAGTAGCTATGCTTAAGTCCATCCAGATCCTACTTGCCACGGCTACATACCATGACTACGATATCTGGTGGTTGGGTGTCATGACAGCTCTTCTAAAATGAGTTTTGGAAGAGAGTGTCTATAAGTACACAGCCAGAGGGCTTCGTAAACAGTGGGAGCAGCGGAAACGTGTGCAAGATGTTTTATCTGATAAAGCAGGCATCGCGGAGTTGGAACATCTGTTTTGATGGATTAGTCAAAGAAGTTGACATCATCAAAATGGTAGATGAACCTTGTATATACAAGAAGGTAGTAGGGAGTATGGTTGTGATCCTCGTAGAGTACGTGGATGACATACTCTTGATAAGAAAGGAGTTTCTTATGCTACGCTCGATCAATCTCCGTTTATCACAATAATTCTCCATATAAGCTCAAAGTGATACCTCCTTAATCCTGAGTTTTGGAGCTATGAGATAGATTTAAATGGATGTTAGGATTCTCACTAGTAGTAGTGAAATGGTATCAATCGATCCTAGGGGGAATCACTGGAAGTGTTCCAGGGTGATAAACACGACTGAATGTCAGTCGCAGGCATTGTCTTTACCCTCAGTAAAGGGACGGTATGTTGGAAGAGTTCCAAGCTAGATACCGTGACATTCTAGACGATAAAGGCTGGATACATCGCTACTTATGATGCTACTAAAGAAGATGTTTGGATGTATAATGGTTCATGAGATGAACTATGTTCCTCCCATTGTGTGACAATGGAGTTGTGGCTTTTGCCAAGGAACGCCGGTCCCATCAGTGATCCAGACTTATTCTAAGGCAGTGTCACCTGATCATGGAGATGGTTGATCTCCAGGGTGATTGAGGAAAGGAGAGCAGACTTAGAGGATAACGCAGCGGATCCACTCACGAAGGCCTATTCCCAGAGAGAGACTTTTATGGGATAGTTGAGTATGAGATACTACAACCAATGCTACAGATGGCCCTAGTGCAAGTGGGAGATTGTTAGTTATATGTATGCCCTAGAGGCCATTACTGTACATTGAATGTATATTGTAGTGGATGCTGGGACATATATAGGAAGGACTTTCTTGCTCGACATGATAGTACGCTATCTGGTTGCTCTTTATCTTAACATGTATACTTTCTGTCTCTCTGATTACATGTTGATAAAGCCCATAGGATGTGTACTCGACTTCCAGGACTATGATGTAGATCATACTAGTGGGGCCTGGGTAATCCATGAGTACATCCTTGAATTGTTCCTAGTCGAGGGAATATCGAGACGGGGCATCGATATTCCAGAGTAGACTAGCGCATATCTTCTCGACCCATGCAATGGGCGATGGATGATCCCATATCCATTGGTGTTTGACATCGAAGATCGTATGCGGGTGCTCAGTGGAGACTGGGTACACTGAACGGACTCGCCGAGAACTCCCAGATGGTATTATACCTCACGTCAGATGGCAGTTCTCTGGTGACACTGGTACAGCTTAGTCTGTTGACCCGAGATCGTCATAGAGTCTTGTGTGTCTCCCACTGTGCTTTGATTTCCACCCTACCACGGCTCTACTGAGTTGTGCAAACAGGTGGTTTTTGGGTACAGTCCCGATTCACATGGAGGCAATGAGCGATAGGAGGGGATTCGTCTCTCCCGGTATTGGGGGTTGATGTTGTGCTATGCTCGACTGGCCATAACAGGAAATCCCTGGCCAGGGTTGCAGTGATATACTGGTAAGAGTTATCAGTAGTTTCACGAATGTTATGGACCTCAAGTCGGCATGACTTATCGAGCTATTGGGGTCTGACGTTTACCACCCCTAGGCGAGATATGCGACATATCAGACGAACAGACCGGACTATACGGTAGTGTTACTGGTCGGATTCACTGGAGTGTGAGCGGGCTTGCTCGTCGATCTTCAGATCGCTCAATACCCGGGTGGCCGTTACGTTTGGCAGACCGCTTGCGGCTTGTGGGTGTTTGATATGATCATCATCTGCTGCCGGCGTATTGACGAGTCTTTAGAGTCCTACACAGAGGTTTCCTGGCTCAAGCGAAACGAAATAGGAGCGCATATGAGATATGTGCGGGACCGAGAATAATGCGTGTATGTGATACCGTATTCTATTCTCGCGATAAATGTATCGAATGGTTATATGCGATATAACCTAGTTATCGATTCAAGCGTTGATTCGATAAGCCGATATATTGTATACTAGTCGGTTGTGTGCGACATAACCGGATCGTTAAATCAAGTGTTGATTTAATGATTTAATGCATATTTATATATTTGATATATTACTTTGCATCAACTAGTACCGGTTTACTTAAGATGGATTTTCTCACTCGGTATGTGCGCATTACATATGCGATATGATTTTGTGCACTTGATTGTATCATGTTTGATGATACATGATTACTTGGTTAAGTACAAAGAATAAACCATGGTTAAAAGAATGGTTAGGGTTTCATTTCCTTTATTTATTCATTTGTTTATTTATTTTGGAAAAGAGGAGAAAAGAATGGTGGCTTAATTTGGATTGTAGTTGAAGATTCATGAACCTTTGACTTTGTCCACCATTCTTATCTCATGCTTAACCTAACCATTTGTTTTAACCCTAGTTTAATCTCTACACCTAACCATGGTTCACTTATGATAAGTTTTGATTATTCTTTTCATTTTCTAATATTCTTATCATAACAATTTCCTTCTTCTTCTTCCTTGCTTCAAGTGAAGAAGCTTGAGGTCATCAATGGTGGATTGATGTTTTGAGTGAGAAATCCATTTCCAAAGTTTACCCACATCCTATTTCTTCATCCTCTACCTCTTGCCAAGAAGTAGAGTGTGTTTCCTTCACAAGATTTTAGGGTTTGGTGAAGGTCGAGCTTGATTTAGCGATGCCTCGACGTAGATCATCTTCGGCATGGACATCGACGACCTAGCTCGCTTTCTCTCCGACGAAGCCGACTTTAGAGCCCAGATTTCTTTTGGACAGCGGAGACGACTTCGTTGCGGAGCTATGGAGGTGGAGCAAACGGATCTACAAAGGTTGTAATTCCGTATTCTCTTTAGCTAAGTTGTTAGCTAGTTTACTTTTCGCCTAGACATCTAGTTATCGATCCGTAGTTTAGGGTTTGTAGGCACCATAATTTTTGAAATTGCCATGGTTGATGGCTTGGGAGACCTCACTAGTGTGCCTAGGAACCCTACAATCTCGTTACTCATCTGGTATCCTTATCATCATATGTCATGAACTGGGATACAGATCTAAGTCTAGTACAAACTGATACCATCAACAAATATATGTACGTGTGTCTGAAACACATCGCCTAAATATCTGCTATACTATCATGTCGTATCTCCTAATACGAACCAAATCACCTCACCGATCTCATGTCACCATGTCCAATCTCATCGACTCATCTCTAAATACCATATACTATCCTCAACCTCCGTGTATACGTGTATGTATGTATATATATATATATATGTGTGTGCGTGTGTGTGTGTGTGTGTGTGTGTGTATAAGCACCAACACATCCATACACACACACACACACACACACACACACACACACATACATATGACGTATACACCTAAAACCATATCCCGTGTGTGTATATGTATGTGTACAACTTTACTTTAGGGTTCACGACTAAGAAACCAACTAAATCCTTTCTTCAATTCTCGCTAACACTAACCCATGATCTCCTAAAACTTTTCTTGCTAAGTGTTTATATCCCTTTATAACACATCTAAGTATATCTATATTACATCATATCATTTCTTACGACATTGCGGGGGTGCTATACGTCATCCACCCGACTTCCCCCGTAGATATAAATCTACCCACCTTGAGCTTCGCTTGCTGGAGTCGATGACGCCACGCTCATCCTCGTCGTCTCGAAGTCTACGTGGGGTACCTACAACCAATACACAATCGCAAACGTGTATTAAAACCAAGTCGGAAAACCAAAACAACACACGTTTCTCCTATAGATCAAAACCTATAGCCTCGCGTGCAAAACACGACCAAAACCCTAGTCGTTGGCGTTCAAACGCCACACGACGGAAACACAATATCAAATACAAAAACCAAATTCATAGAAAGCCGCAAAACGAATTCAGAAACTTAGAAAACATGCTCCAGATTTTAACCAAAGTCAGATTAGCCAATTCTGCATATATGGAGGGTCTATTTTACTGATAAAGGAGCTACGGAATAAAAACTGACCAATTTGTCCTTACTCTGGCCGCAAATTGTGGCCATAACGAATAAATTTGCGGCCTTAGCTTAGGGGTTAGGGCTCGGGTATCTGTGGTACCTTCCTAGGTGCCTGCATGACTCACAGTGTTCGCAAAAAAAATTTCAAAGGCTCCGGGTGTTGGCAGATTCCAAAATACCCTCACAATTCACAAAATTATCCGATGTCGGGGTTTCTAAGTCCGTGTTGTGGGTTATATTCTCTGTTCTAGTTTAGTAAAAACATCACTCAAGTCTTTTTAACTGCCACTATATCACCACAACACCACTCAAACTCTAATCCTTCTTTAGAAATTTTCTAACCTCACCAATCAATACCAATTTAACTCTAAACTACTATAAGGTGCTATTAGACTTTAAATTAAACTAGATGGAAGAATTTATACCTCACTTGGGCAACCCAAGAAAAACCCCTAGCTCCTCCAAGTCATCAAAATCAAACTTTTCTTGGTCCAATGTGTAGAGGAGAAGGAGGGGATCAACTTTTGTGAAGGGAGTATAGGGTTTTGGTAAGGTTTTTGAGATGGATCCTAGGGTTTAAGATGGAGGGAAGTGAGGAAGAAGAAGGAGAAGAAAAAATATAGTGGAGGGTTAATGTGGCTGCCCCCCCCTCTCTCCTTTAATCTCACCCACTCTCTTTAATTTACCCTTTTGTCTTTTTTCTTTTCTTTCCTCCTTTAAAACCAAATCACATAATACTCATAAAACAACATAAATGCGACAACATGTAACCAAATACAATATGACATGGTGCACTAGCAACGGAAAACTGTAAAAACACGGATTTGGCCTAATCGCGATTAGCAGTGCACTAATCGGGTTTTCATTTAAACTGCATATTACAAATCTTAAAAATGTCAAATCCTTTAAATATATTTTTAAATGAATAAATCATTTTAATCCCCAATTATTTCACAATTATTAGTATATATTTATACTCTTTTTCGAAAACCCCAATTTCGCAAATCGGGCAGTTTTCGGGAAATATATTATTTTAATATTAAATTCCAAAAATAATATTTTATATTTTCTGAAATGTTACAATCTTCCCCCCTTAAATAAATTCGGTTCCCGAATTTAAATTTAAACCCCTAAATTCTAAAACATTTCAATAATCAGATCAAATCAACGAGGCTCCGAAATCACGGAAGATATAAAAACACTACAGCGCATCGTGTGCGCCTGCAAAACGAGTACAAAACTCAAAAGGAAACTCAAAACAACATGATATACATCAAACTATACATGTAAACATCTGAAGAAAATGCATTCCGAACCTTTCTTGTTGCTGTGCGATGCGCGTATCACGGCACAGTGGCGGACGTCTATTGTAAGAAAATAATCCCATATACATATACATATATATATATATATATATATATATATATATATATATATATATATATATCTTTTGTTTAATATACGTCCCGCCATTTAGAAAAATAATTTAGAAGGGTTTCCTTTGAAAAATGCTTCGTGTCATCTCGGACACGTAGGTAAATACTGAGACTATCGCTCCCTTTTGGAAATCCCTTCGATAACTATCGATGCATGCAAAAATATAATCAGGTACTGTCCTCGGACCAGTCCTGCTCATCTACTATACCGATTAGTAAATATCATAAACATCATCTCAAAGGGAAATCAAATACAAAATATGTACATGAATGCCACGTGCGTCTGGTGCGCACGGAAATCAAAATCAATGAAATGTGCTATACATATGCACAGAAACAAAATCTAAGTGCAACGGGTGTGCATGAACACCTGTCAAGGGAAACTAGTGTGCCTGACAGCCAAAACTAGGTGCATCTGATATGCATGAAGAATCTCGATTGAGTGCATCTGTATGCATCAAAATCGCATCAAGCGCCCAAATATGCGCAAGAATCCAAATCCAGTGCACAAGGTGCACGAAAACAATATCGAATATCGCAATCGAAATCGACGGTATACAACACATCTCAATCCAAATCCAAATCAGGTATACTGTAGTATATAATCTCTCAACCATATGCATCAGCGTGCACAAAATCGAATCAAAATACTAAAAGTGTATGAAAACTATGCCGAAAGCATAAGTCAAATCACATGCATACCATAGGCATGAAATCAAAATCAACATCTAGAATGATATCTAATCAAAGTCAAGTGCTACTGTGGTGCACAAAATCTCAATCATGCAAATAAATCGCTCAAAATATCAGGCATGAAATCAAAATCAACATCTCGAATGATATCAAATCAAAGTCAAGTGCAACTGTGGTGCACAAAATCTCAATCATGCAATTAAATCGCTCAAAATATCAGGCATGGAATCAAAATCAACATCTCGAATGATATCTAATCAAAGTCAAGTGCTACTGTGGTGCACAAAATCTCAATCCAGTGCAACTAACATGTACGAATGGAAATCTCAATCGAGTGCATCCGGTGTGCACAAAACCATATCTCATATCATGCGCTCAACATACGCGAAAATTCAAATCACGTACATCTGTCATGCACGAATGAAGGCTAAATCAAGGGCATCGAACATGCATGAATAAAATCTAAATCAAGTGCAGACGCGCACAAAACACAAATCTGGTAACACAAATGCTCAAAAACATAAATCGGGTGCAACCGAGGTACGGAGTATAATTCCGGTGCAACCAATGCACAAAATACCTAGCTGGTGCAACAAATGCTTGAAATATGAATCCGGTGCACGAAATACAATACAGTGCAACAATCGCAAAAAAATACAAATATGGTGCATAAAGTGCACAAAATACCAACTCCAGTGCATCCAGTGCACGAAATATCAATACAGTGCATCCAGTGCACGAAATGCCGAATACAGTGCATCCAGTGCACGAAATACCAAATACAGTGCATCCAATGCACGAAATACAAAATACAGTGCATCCAGTGCACGAAATACCAAATACAGTGCATCCAGTGCATGAAATACAATATGGTGCAACAATGCATAGCGTAAAAACCTAGTGCAACAACTGCACAAAATACAAATCGGGTGCAACAAGTGCACATAAATGCATCAATAACTCAAACGCGTATAAAAAGCAACGCCGAGTGTGCCAAGATGTATAAAATCATAAACGCGTGCAACTGCGTGCACAAAACAAATATCCACACACTGCAAGCACATGTAAGCTATACCAAGTGCAAAAACCAAATCGAGTGCATACCACCTGTACAAAAATCAAATCAGCTGTATGCAATCCATGAAATCATAAACATGTGCAGCCAAGGCACAAAACTGAATCAAGTGCAATAAACCTGCACAAATCATAAATCAACACAACGGTGTATAAAGCATATCTCAAGTGCAATAACTATGCACAAAATGTAAATACTCAGTAGGTGCAGCCATGGTGCACGAAAACAATACCATAAAGCCCAATCATAAAAACTCAAATACAAGTAATATAAGCGTGATATTCAGATCACAACGCAAATCGCAATGAAAGATATTGAGTTACGCCTCCTACAATGTCGAAAAGTGTCGGTGCGCCCAAAACTGGCAGAGCAAGAACATCCGCTGCCTCCTGTTCACGGTGTGGCATCTTTTGTCTCTGGGTCTTCATTTCTCTGTGGATTACTTGTAGGGTTCCTAGGCACACACTAGAGGTCTCACAAGGCATCAACCATGCCCGTTTCAAAATTTATATGCCGAGAAACCCTAGACTACGGATCGTTAGCTAGATGTCTAGGCGAAAGAATGAGCTAGTTTACAACTAAACTATAAGTAAACGGAAATACAACCTTTGTAGATCCGGTGCTCCACCTCCATAGCTCCGCAATGAAGTCTCCTCGCTGTCCAAGTCGAACCCCGGGCTCTAGCGTCGGCTTCATCGGAGAATGGACGGGCTAGGTCATCGACGACGTGCCGAAGATGATCTACGTCGAGGCATCGCTAGATCAAGCTCCAACTTCACCAAGTCAAGAAATCTTGTGAAGGAAACACACTCTACTACTTGGCAAGAGGTAGAGGATGAAGAAATAGGAAGTGGGTAGACTTTAGAATTGGATTTCTCACTCTATTTCATCAATCACCATTGATGAAGTAAGCATTCTTCAAGTGGTCAAGAAGAAGAAGAAGATGAATATTGTTATGATAAGTTATTAAAAAATGAAAAGAAAAAGAAAACTTATCATAATGTAAACCATGGTCAAGTGTAGAGATTAAACCAAGGTTAGTTGGAATGGTTAGGGTTAAGGATGAGATAAGAATGGTTGACTTGATCAAAGCTTCAAGAAGCTTCAACATAAAACAAAATAAGCCACCATCCTTAAATAATTTCCAAAATGAATATATAAATAAATAACTAAGTAAATAATCAAAACCCTAACCATTCATATAACCATGGATTAATCTTTATACAAACCCAAGTGAGCAAGTATCATCAAACATGATACAAACTAGTGTACAAAAGTATATCATATATACAATGTGTACATCCGAGTGAGAAAATCCATCTTAAGTAAACCGATACTAGTTAATGCAAAGTAATATATCAAATATATAATTATGCATTAAATCATTAAATCAACACTTGATTTATTGATCCGGTCATATCGCATATAACCGACTAATATCAACAGTAACAACTTATCGAATCAACACTTGATCCGATATGCCGGCTATATCGCATATAACCGACTAATATCAACAGTAACAACTTATCGAATCAACACTTGATCCGATATGCCGGCTATATCGCATATAACCGATCAATGTCACATATCGCGAGAATCGAATACAGTATCACATAATGGTATCATTCTCGGTCCCGCACATATCTCATATGCACTCCTATTTCGTTTCGCTTGAGCCAGGAAACCTCTGTGTAGGACTCTAAAGACTCGTCAATACGCCGGCAGCAGATGATGATCATATCAAACACCCACAAGCCGCAAGCGGTCTGCTAAACGTAACGGCCACCCAGGTATTAAGCGATCAGAAGATCGACGAGCAAGCCCGCTCACACTCCAGTGAATCCAACCAGTAACACTACCGTACAGTCCGGTCTCGTCGTCTGATATGTTGCATATCTTGCCTAGGGGTGGTAAACGTCAGACCCCAATAGCTCGATAAGTCGTGTCGATATGAGGTCTATAACATTTCGAGAAACTACTGGTAACACTTACCAGTAAATCTCAGCAACCCTGGCCAGGGATTTCCTGTTATAGCCAATCGAACACAGCGCAACATCAACTCCCTATACCGGGAGAGACGAATTCCCTCCTATCGCTCATTGCCTCCATGTGACTCGGGACTGTACCCAAAAACCACCGTTTTGCACGCCCTCTTGGACGTGGTAAGATGAAAATCAAAGCACAGTGGGAACCACACAAGACTCTATGACGATCTCGGGTCAACAGACTACTCTGTACCAGTGTCACCAGAGAACTGCCATCTGACGTAAGGTATAATACCATCTGGGAGTTCTCGGCGAGTCCGTCCAGTGTACCCAGTCTCTACTGAGCACCCGTATATCATCTCTGATGTCAAACACCGATGGATATGGGATCATCCATCGCCCATCTGTATGGGTCGAGAAGGTATACGCTAGTCTACTCTGGTATATCGATGCCCCATCTCGATACACCCACGACTAGGGACTTTCAAGGATGTACTTATGGACTACCATGTCCCCACTAGTATGATCCGCATCATAGTCCAGATAGTCAAGTACACATCCTAAGGGCTTTACCAACATGTAACAGAGAGACAATCAGTATACACGTTAAGGTAAAGAGAAACCAGATAGCATACTATCATGTCGAGCAAGAAAGTCCTCCCTATATATGTTCCAGCATCCACTACAATATACATCCTATGTACAGTAATGGCCTCTAGGGCATACATATAACTAACATTACCAATATTGCAATCCATTGGATCGTCGGCCCGGTTCGGTGTACTAACGGAAACGATCTGCTCTAGCATATCCTCTGAAGATCTCTGGCCAATTATCATGGTCGCTCATAACCTATCTCATCAATGATGCCAAACTCTGGTATCCTGGGTGTACGTAATACAACTGATCCTGGGTCCAGGTCTTCGTTTGGGTATCTTTTCTACCACAAGGAGGAACAAAAGGTGTTTGTTTCTTAGTATGCCACATTTTTAGAAAATGAGATTTTTCCAAATGATACTGATGGTAATGTGGTAGATCTAGAAGAGGTTCTAGAGACACAAGTTACAAATGACGACTTGGTTGAACCTGATGTTGCAACAGAAACTTATGAACCTCAGCCACTCCGTAGATCTGGTAGGACTTCTCGCCCACTGGAGAGATATTACGGTTTTCTCATTGATGGTGATGGAGAAGACTGCATCATGGATGATGATGACCCTAGCAGTTTTCAGCAAGCTATCACGAGTGGTGACTCTGTGAAGTGGCTGGATGCCATGAGATCCGAAATGGAGTCTATATACACCAAAAAAGTATGGACTTTGGATGTTGTACCCTCTGGGGTAAAACCCGTAGGGTTCAAATGGATCTTTAAGAGAAAGATCGGTGTAGATGGGCAGGTAGAGACCTATAAGGCAAGGCTTGTGGCGAAAGGATTTCGTCAAAGACCAGGACTGGACTATGACGAAACCTTTTCTCCTGTAGCCATGCTTAAATCCATTCGGATCCTACTTGCTATTGCTGCTCACTACGACTCTGAAATCTGGCAGATGGATGTTAAAACTGCTTTTCTAAATAGTGATTTAGAAGAATGTGTTTATATGGATCAGCCAGAGGGCTTCATTGATAGTGGGAGCAGCGGAAAAGCATGTAGGTTGCTTAAATCCATTTATGGATTAAAGCAGGAATCACGGAGTTGGAACATCTATTTTGATGATGTTATCAAAGAGTTCGATTTTGTCAAAAATCAATATGAACCTTGTGTTTATAATAAGATTGTAGGAAGTACTGTCAGATTCCTCGTATTGTATGTGGATGACATTCTTCTGATAGGAAACGATGTTCCTATGCTACAATCGGTCAAACTGTTCTTATCACAAAGGTTCTCCATGAAGGACCTGGGTGATGCCTCGTACATATAGGGCATGAAGATCTATAGGGATAGATCTAAACGGTTGTTGGAATTGTCCCAAACCAGGTACATTAACACCATCCTAAACAGGTTTAGTATGGAAGATTCCAAGGGGGTGCCTTACCCGCTAGTCATGGAGTCACTCTCTCCAATGACTTTTGCCCAAAGACTGATGAAGAGAGAGCTCGCATGAACATTATACCCTACGTTTCTGCTGTAAGATCTATAATGTATGCGATGTTATGTACACGCCCTGATGTAGCTTATACACTGGGTGTAGTAAGCAGGTATCAATCCAACCCACGGGTGAATCACTGGACTGCTGTGAAGAAAATTCTTAAGTACTTGCGAAAGACTAAAGAAATGTTCTTGGTGTATGGTAACGGGGATCTCTAAATGGAGGCCTTTACCGATTCGAGCTTCCAGAGTGATAAGGATGACAGCAAATCTATCTCAGGGTTTGTATTTACCCTCAATGGAGGGGCAGTTATTAGGTTTACCTAGCACCTCATGAAGGGTTTGGAAGCATCACATGTCTCAAAATCAAATTTTTTAAGGTGCTAAGTGAACATACAAAGAATCATCACTAGAAATTTAGGGTTTCATTACAAAGACAACATCACAAGTAATAAAAGCTACGGTTTTGAGAGTACAACCTTTGTAGCTCCCTACGCTAGACTCCTTGGCTACTTGAGGGTTGGAAAAGGGTTCGCTTGAGGTCTTCTAAGTCCACGACGATCCACCCGAAGCTCCTTTGCCCAAAGCTCCTTGCTTTACTCTATATGTGAATGAAGTAGAGCAAACACCCTACACAAATGGGCTAGATGTGTGTAGTATGATGATGTGGTTTTTTTTCTATAATCAAAACTCTTTCTTTTTCTCCACCTTACTCAAAGAAATTCTCAAGAGTGGAAGAAGAAGATGGTGACTTAGCTTTCTCACAAAAGAAAAGATATGAGAGAGTGAATAATTGAAATGAGAAAAGAATAATATATCTTAATCCTCTCACTTCAACCATGGTTAGAATCATCTAGATTTTTATCAAATGGGTTAAAGATGAAAGGATAATTAACTCAAGGTTAAATGGTGGTTGAAGCATGGTCAAAGATGATAAGTATAAACCTTGTGTGAATTATCCCTTTTCTTTTTCTAAATGATAAATAAATAGATAATTCTACAATGTGAGTCTTGCATTGTGATTGTTAGAGGTTCTGCGTGTTCAAGTTTAGTTAATTACCGCAATCAAGACGGTTTCGCTTGTAGCTAGCCGGTTGAGTACGGGTCGTCCGCAGGGAGATGGGAATCTTTTTCTAAGTGCTTTAACGAGTTAAGTCCAGTTTTCCAGATTTTGTTGTGATTAAGTAAGTGTTAAAATGATATGTAAAGAGAGCTTGTTAGGGTTAGGATTAGGTTAGTTTGAGTTAGGATTCGCTCAACTTTTTCGTTGCCACTCTTAATATCGGTGTTACGGTAATCGGCAACAACGGGGATTGGCACGACTAGGAAGGAACTTGCGAGTATAAGCTAGGCTTTCCAACGCATAAGTTCTTTCTTTTGGTGCTTGTCCGTCCGTTCTTGGCTCTTAGCCATAACCTCCGGTTAATTCAACCACAACCGGTCTCACTATGGAATCACCGCTATCATGTAGGATAGGGGGCCGTAAGGAGCGGATTGTGGTTCAATTAACGGGAGTCGATTTAAGATGTTGGGCAAGGAAAGAGTTAGAGAGATTTCCTTCTCTAAAACTTCCCTTATCCTACCCTAACAAGTATGAAACTACTCACACATCATAATGAAAAGAAAACAAAACAAAAGAGGAAGATAGAAAGAAAGAGATTAGAAGATAACAACTAGCTAGTTGCGACCTCACCTTGGCAAGGATCAAGCGTAAGCATCATGGTTGTTTAAGGATAAAGGAAAAGAGAAAAGAAAGAAACAACAAGAAATAACAACAACTAAGTTAACAAATGAAAATTACAAGCAATTAACATAAGAGCAAGACAAGTATAATAATAAAATGAACTTCTTTATTCACCATTCTTCACTCACAAAAGCTCATTACAAGTTTTTCAATGGAGAAGAGATGAGAAGAGGAAGAAGAACAAGTATTCTAAAACCTAGAAAAATACAAGATTATGCACCCTTGGCTTCACAAGGTTCTGGACTATTTATAGGCAGGGAAAGGGAAATCTAGGGCAACATTCAGAATAAACATGGAATTACCAAAACACCCCCAAAAACTCAACAGAAGCGGCGCCTGTACGGCTGCGGATCCGCGGCCTATACCCCCTATTGGCCACGGATCCGCGGCCCTATGGTGGAGTTAGGGTATCCTCTTTTCTGTACTTCCCTGGTATGCTGTGCCCATGACTCTGGTATATGTTTTTTCTCAGAATTTCTTCACGATTTTTCCAGAATTTCTGTTGAGCAAAAGGTGATTTGATGTGGATCTTTTTGTCATGATTTCCTCGAGCTCCGTGTAGATTTCTTGGATCTTGTGTTGCCATTGAGCCTTGTGCATGAAAATGACATTGATTTGCCATTTTGTCTCTAAAACTGGTGTGTGGCAACAGACGGATAAAGAGCGGAGACCCGTGTTTTATCTGTGGTTGGCAGGAACCCGGGTTTTGTCGTGTTTTTCCATGAATTTCACTGTTTAGAGCTGAGAACCCGTATCCTGCAATTGACTAGCAAACACGGCTCAAGAGTACTTACCGATATGCAATATGATAAAAATTTGGCGGTATAAAAATGCAAATGCAAAATATATATATGAATGCAAAGGTAAGAAATGCGTACCGAGCGTACCCCTAAACTTAAACTGGACAGTGTCCTCACTGTCATTGCATGAAGAGATCATTTGAAGGGTCAAAATTGTCGGTTAGCGATACACAAAATTTTTGTTTTTGTTTTTAAAGAAAAGAAAAAAGAATAAGAAAAAAGAATATCCACAAATATATACAAAATGGTATATACATACCCCCAAACTTATTTGGAACAGTGTCCACTGTTCTTGGCTGGATAACCGAAGTTTGGAGGTAGGCAGAGGAAGATTATGCAGGGTAAACCGGCTCCTGTAAGACCAGGAGCTCCTCTGTTGGTTCGGCGCTAAGGTACGGTTTTAGTCGGTGTCCGTTCACTTTGAAAAATGAACCGTCCTTTGGATTTTCCAAATCCACAGCGCCCTACGGATACACATTCCGCATAAAATACGGCCCTTTCCAGCGAGATCTGAGCTTTCCTGGATGGAAGTGAAGTCGGGTGTCATAAAGCAGTACCTGCTGACCAGGTACGAAGGTTTTGCGCAAAAGGTGTTTATCGTGAAACACCTTCGTTCGATTCTTAATGACAACCGCGTTATCGTAAGCCTCATCCCTAAGCTCGCTCAATTCATTCAACTGCAGCTTCCGATGGCTGCCCGCATCTTCGAGAGACAGATTTAGCTCCTTTATCGCCCAAAATGCGCGATGCTCTATTTCGACAGGTAGGTGGCAGGCTTTTCCGTACACAAGCCGATAGGGAGACATGCCAAGGTCGGTCTTATAAGCGGTTCGAAATGCCCAAAGGGCATCAGTGAGTTTCAGCGACCAATCCTTACGGTTCTTGGAAACCGTCTTCTCCAGTATCTGCTTGATTTGCCGATTTGAAACTTCGGCCTGCCCGCAGGTTTAGGGGTGGTAGGGCGTGGATAGCTTATGATTAATGGAGTATTTCCACATCAAGGCCTCGAAAGTTTTGTTGCAGAAATGACTTCCATTGTCGCTAATGATCGCTCGGGGGTGCCCAAAACGGGAGAAAATGTTTTCTTTAAGAATCCTAACGACAACCTTGTTGTCGTTAGTCCGGCTGGGCACAGCCTCGACCCATTTAGAGACGTAATCAACAGTGAGAAGGATGTACAAGTTCCCAAAAGAGCTGGGAAACGGCCCCATGAAATCTATCCCCCAAACATCGAAAATCTCCACAACCAAGATCGGTTGGAGCGGCATCTCGTTCCTCCGGGATATCCGGCCCATGTGTTGGCACCGGGAGCAAGTCTTGCAATGGTCATGAGCGTCTTTGAAGAGTTGTGGCCAGTAGAAACCACATTGCAAGATCTTCTCAGCTGTCTTTCTGGGGCCAAAATGCCCGCCACATGCTTGATCGTGGCAAAACGACAACACACTCTTGAATTCCTCGTCAGGGACACACCGACGAATAATTTGGTCGGGACAGTACTTGAACAAATAGGGTTCGTCCCAGTAAAAGTGTTTTACTTGGGATAAGAATCGAAGTCTGTCCTGACTTGACCATTCAGTCGGTAGTAATCCTGTGGCCAAATAGTTCACAATATCTGCGACCAGGGTTCGCAAGATACTGTCAAGAGCTGTTCATCCGGAAAAACGTCGTTGATCGGACTTGGAAGCGAAGGCGAAGAAGGAAGTCGTGAGAGATGGTCGGCAACTACATTTTCACATCCTCGTTTGTCTTTAATGACAAGGTCAAACTCTTGAAGTAAGAGGATCCAACGTATTAACCGAGATTTTGCATCTTTCTTCGCAAAATGATGGCGTAGAGCAGAATGGTCAGTGTAGACAATGACTGGAGAGCCTATGAGGTAGGGCCTGAACTTTTCTAAAGCAAATACAATAGCTAAGAATTCCTTCTCAGTTGTTGTATAATTGAGTTGGGCGTCGTTCAGGGTTCGGCTCGCATAATAGATTACGTGCGGCATCTTGTTGATGTGTTGTCCAAGGACAGCACCAATGGCAAAGTCGGATGCATCGCACATAATCTCAAATGGGTGCGTCCAGTCAGGTGAAGAAAGAACGGGAGCAGAAGTGAGTGAGCGTTTCAATGACTCGAATGCAGTCACACAGCTCGAGTTGAAGTCGAATGGCGTGTCCTTGGCCAGCAAAAGAGTCAAGGGCCTAGCAATCTTGCTAAAGTCCTTGATGAACCGTCTATAAAAACCGGCATGGCCAAGGAAGGCTCGGATATCTCTGACGCATCGGGGAGGAGGTAGATTGGAAATGACCTCAATCTTTGCTTTGTCAACCTCTATGCCATTTTGCGAGATGATATGTCCTAAGACAATACCTTCGCGCACCATGAAGTGGCACTTCTCCTAATTCAAAGTGAGGTTCTTGTCCTTACATCGGGTAAGGACAGCGTCAAGATGCAGCAAACACTCGTTGAAGGAATCGCCGAAGATGGAGAAATCATCCATGAAGATCTGCAGAAATTTTTCCACCATGTCTGAAAAGATTCCCATCATACACCGCTGGAAGGTAGCGGGCGCATTGCATAACCCAAAGGGCATGCGACGATATGCAAACGTGCCGAAAGGACAAGTGAATGTGGTCTTGTCCTGGTCTTTTTCGGCGATGGGAATCTGATTATAGCCGGAGTAGCCATCAAGAAAGCAGTAGTACTCGTGTCCGGCCAATCGTTCAAGCATTTGGTCAATGAAAGGTAGCGGAAAGTGGTCCTTCCGCATTGCGGCATTGAGTTTTCTGTAATCAATGCATACTCGCCACCCAGTTTGGGTGCGAGTAGGGATTAACTCGTTCGCCTCGTTGGTTATGACCGTTATACCTGATTTCTTGGGGACAACGTGAATGGGGCTAACCCACTGGCTATCAGAGATAGGGTAAATGATACCACTATCTAGACATTTTACGATCTCCTTCTTCACAGCCTCTTTCATGACTGGATTGAGACGTCTTTGTGGATCCCGGGCTGGTTTGGCATCATCCATCAGATGAATGTGATGCTCAACGATCAGGGGACTAATCCCCTTGATGTCCGCCATGGACCAGCCAAAAGCTTGCCTGTTGCTGTGCAAGACCGTGAGAAGGGCTTTCTCTTGCTCTGGAGCTAGAGAAGCCGAAATGATGACAGGGAGGGTCTCGTTTTCACCTAAGTAAGCATACTTAAGGTGAGACGGCAAAGGCTTGAGTTCGAGCGATGGAGGTGAAACGATTGAAGGCAAGATTGGTGCAGAGGTCTCGAACTCAAAGGACTCCAGCAAAGGTTCAAAACGAGTGTAAGCGACCGAGTTGGATGGTTCAGGTAACTCATCCGGAAATTCGAAGGATTGAAACTCGGGTTGTGAGCGGCTAAGATCGTTTAAGAATGTGAAACACTCATAGCCGTTGTCGGGCACAGAAACAGCAGCAGATTCGAGGAGGAACGCATTAGTGGCGTCAAGATTATCGTGATCAAACAGAAACTCCTCGAATTCACACTCTTCAGGGGTGATTTCCTGGATCGAGCAGACGTCCAGTATATGAGCATTAGGTTCGGCGGGCTGATTCCCCAACCTAAAAATGTTGAGTTCAATCGTCATATTTCCAAAAGATAGGTTCATCGAACCATTGCGACAATTGATCACAACATTTGAGGTTGCAAGGAATGGGCGACCGAGTATCACCGGAATTTGATTCCGGGGGTTAGCTCCAGGCTGTGCGTCTAATACAATGAAGTCAACGGGGAATATGAAGTCCCCGACTTTTATTAACACATCCTCTAGCTCACCCCTAGGATGGGTGATTGATCGGTCGACCATTTGGAGAGTGCAGTGCGTGGGTTTCAGCTCTCCTACGCCTAATTGCTCGTATACTGAGTACGGAAGCAGGTTAACACTGGCACCAAGATCTAATAGTGCGCGGTTGATGTTCTTATCCCCAATGGTAATAGAAATCGTAGGATAGCCAGGGTCCTTCCGTTTTTGTGGTAAAGATTAGGTAAGAGCATCACTCACAGCACTAGCCAAGAAAACATTCTTTGGTACCTGAGATTTCCTTTTTTTCGTGCACAAGTCCTTTAAGATTTTCGCGTAGGATGGGACTTGTTGGACAGCATCTAAAAGAGGAATGTTAATGTTAACTTGCTTAAACAACTCCAGAATCTTCTCCATCTGAGGATTTTGTTTATTAGACCTCAACCGGTTTGGAAATGGAACATTTTTTAAATTGGTTGAGTCTAATGCTGGAGGAGGAGATTGTGGAGTTGGAACGGATCCCAGAACAGGTGTTTTCATGGAGTGAGAAGTGGGTCCATTCAGAGCAGAAGAAGAAGAAGAAGGAGAGCCTTTTTAAGAATGGAGAATAGGCTCAGAAGATGAAGAAGCAGGAGAAGAAGAAGAAGAAGAAGAAGAAGCAGCGGTCGGGGTGTCATCGTCAATCCGTGTGCCAATGTTGTTTTACAGCATCCTTCCCGATCTCAGTGTGGTCACGACACTCACATTATGGTTCTGTTGTTCAAGAGCAACATGTACATTATGTGGGTGACCGGGATTTGGGAGTGGTTGGGACGGGAGCTTCCCCTTCTCTCGCTCGCTTAAGACCGCGTTCAGCTGTGCAATCTGGGCCTTGATGGTCTTGATGCTTTGCCCGTGAGCGGCAGTGTGTTGCACTAAGGACTGAATGGAAGACTGGATGTTGGCGGTGGACTGAGTCGATTGTTTAACGAACGCCTCCAGACTTCGTTCGAGCGAGGAAACCTTATCGTTGTTTGACGGAACAAAGTTGTTTGGTGGAAAAGAATTGTTGGGTGCAAAGTTGTTCGTCTGATTTTGAAAAGGTTGGGGTTGGAAGGGCTGCTGATATTGATGTTGAGTTTGTTGTTGCGCTTGTTGTTGCGGTGGAGGGGGCCTCTGGAAATTGTTGCCTTGGAATTGATTCTGATTCTGATTCCAGGCGAAATTGGGGTGGTTCCTCCAACCGGGATTGTAGGTGGAAGAGTATGGATCATTTCTCGGTCTTTGCTGAAATGCAGTATTAACCTGATCCTGTCCTTGCGAGGGTGGATTGTAAGGACACTCTTCGGTTAAGTGAGAAGGATCGGAACAACAAGCGCAGATGGTACGAAGGGGAAGAACAGGGGCAGGAGCAGGAGAAGAGAATTTGCTCTCTATTGCTTCAAGCTTTCTCGTTATTGCAGCCATTTCAGCTTTCATCGCAATAGAGACATCAAGCTGGTGAATTCCTACCCTAGATTGACCGGTAGAAGTGGAGGTAGAAGAAGAAGAAGTCGGTCTGGTGCTCTCCCATTGTAGCGTTTGCTCCGCAAGGTCGTCAAAGAATTGCCACGCTTCCTCGTCAGATTTCGATAGGAAGTGGCCCTGACAGATGGTTTCCAACAACTGCTTCGTTGCTGGGTTCAGGCCCTCGTATAAGGTTTGGCAAAGTTGCCATTTCTCTATACCGTGGTGAGGACACTGAACTAGAAGGTCTTTGTACCGGTCAAAGCACTTCCAGAAGGGTTCAGAAGGAAGCTGAGAGAATTGGTTGATTTCATTGCTAATCCTTGCGGTTTTATGATTCGGATAGAATTTTTTTAGAAACGCTTTAACAAACTCGTCCCAACTGGTTATGAAGTGGGAAGCGGTGCTATACAGCCATTTTTCAGCAAGATCGCATAAAGTGAACGGAATGACCCGTAGACGTATAGCATCGTCCGACAGCTGGGTGGTTTTCATCATGGTACAGACGTTTTGAAATTTATTGATGAAGATATAGGCATCTTCAGATTCAAGCCCATGAAATCGTGAAAGCATGTTGATGAAGTGGGGCTTAATTTCAAAATTATTCCCATTGGCCGGTGGAAGAGAAAGGCAGGTGGGAAGTGCAGAACGGGTGGGATAGAAACGATCCTGGAGCGCGATTCGCTGCGGCACTACAACAGGCGGTGGTGGTGGGTTATTGGTCTCCGTAGGAGGTGGAGCCAATCCAGGGGTAGTCAAAGAGATGTTCGGATTAAATCCTGACATCGCGGAAGAAGAGGTTGGTGATGGTGAAGGTGAAGATGTATGAACAGAATTCCGGTCAACGTCGGAGTTGGCCGGCAAAGGAAGGGGTGAAAGAGGCGTGGACGGAGTTTCGACGTCTGAGTCGATCGCGTAGTCGGTAGCGACTAACGTAACGCGGACTAGGCGGGCGCTAGTGTCCCGAGTCCAAGCGGACATACACTAAACGAGTTTAGTATAGTCAAAGCGGAGAAGGTGAGGGTAAGAAAACGTCAATTGAGAAAACGATAGGTGGTGGGTGAAAAATGGATTTGGCGACAAATGGCAAGTTTTTATAAAAGTTTTTGATTTTTTCCTTTTTTTTTAGAAAGAGCTTTACAGAAATATGTACGGACTTACGGCTTTAAGCAATCACAAATAAGATAAGCACAATCTCACCTAGATCTAGGGTCACCTAGGTCAGCTAGACAGCTCCTAACTGTTCCAGAGGGCTAGAAATAGGACCTCAAATCGCCTCTTCTCCGTCAAATGCGGCCAGATAAGTGCCAGGTAAGTGGGAGGTTGTCCAACGCTTTCGCGAAGTTCCTTAATTAAATAACCACTTGCCTTCGTCACACTTGCCTAGGCACCGCAAAAGTCAGATAGGATAAACGGCCGATGCCTGTAACTAGTCCTCTGTCCTAGTGAGCGCGAAGTCCTTAGGGCTGAGTCTAGTATTTTTTAATTTAACAATGGTCAATGCATATGCTTTTTGTGATTTTTGGGGTCCTGGGAAGGGTGATGAAATCCCCACCCAATCTGAATTGGTTTCAAGCCCCTTAAGTCCGTATTAATGATTGCAAAGCGATAACAAATCAACTGCAAACAATTTTTATTTTTAGCGCGGCGCAAAGAATCCTGCACAAGAACAGTTTATTGGAAGGGGAAAGAGAGTTTGCGCAAAGAATGCTGCAGAAAACACAGTTTATTGGAGTCCAGAGGAGTGGGGAAGAAGCAGGGAACACTTACAGAGATTTTGAGATGCAGAGGGCACCAAGTGGCCGCGGTTCCGCGGCCTAAGCCTCCTTATGCCGCGGTTCCGCGGAGGTTTGTTGGCTTTGATGGTTGATTTTTCTTGTAGGTGCTTCCTTGGTTGTCCTCTGCTTGTCTAGATGTGCTGAATTTTGACTTGCTTACTGTATCTGCTCCAGATTTTTACAGTAGACCGTTTGCTTCATTTTGATCCGTCGCGGTGTAGCCGCGAAATGTTGGTCTATCTTCCCACGTCTTTGGCACTGAACTCGAACTTCGTATTATCCTGCACACTTGCACAAAAACTAATCAAAAATAACAAAATGATTTTTTACAAAGTATATATTTTTTTTGTTTTCCGGTTAGCTTTATATTCACAAATTAACCCGAAATTACACAAAGAAATAAACTACCGTCTCTCCGGCAACGGCGCCATTTGATTGTTAGAGGTTCTGTGTGTTCAAGTTTAGTTAATTACCGCAATCAAGACGGTTTCGCTTGTAGCTAGCCGGTTGAGTACGGGTCGTCCGCAGGGAGATGTGAATCTTTTTCTAAGTACTTTAACGAGTTAAGTCCAGTTTTCCAGATTTTGTTGTGATTAAGTAAGTGTAAAAATGATATGTAAAGAGAGCTTGTTAGGGTTAGGATTAGGTTAGTTTGAGTTAGGAGTCGCTCACCTCTTTCGTTGCCACTCTTAATATCGGTTTTACGGTAATCGGCAACAACGGGGATTGGCACGACTAGGAAGGAACTTGCGAGTATAAGCTAGGCTTTCCAACGCATAAGTTCTTCCTTTTGGTGCTTGTCCGTCCGTTCTTGGCTCTTAGCCATAACCTCCGGTTAAATCAACCACAACCGGTCTCACTACGGAATCACCGCTATCATGTAGGATAGGGTGCCGTAAGGAGCGGATTGTGGTTCAATTAACGGGAGTCGATTTAAGATGTTGGGCAAGGAAAGAGTGAGAGAGATTTCCTTCTCTCAAACTTCCCTTATCCTACCCTAACAAGTATGAAACTACTCACACATCATAATGTAAAGAAAACAAAACAAAAGAGGAAGATAGAAAGAAAGAGATTAGAAGATAACAACTAGCTAGTTGCGACCTCACCTTGGCAAGGATCAAGCGTAAGCATCATGGTTGTTTAAGGATAAAGGAAAAGAGAAAAGAAAGAAACAACAAGAAATAACAACAACTAAGTTAACAAATGAAAATTACAAGCAATTAACATAAGAGCAAGACAAGAATAATAATAAAATGAACTTCTTTATTCACCATTCTTCACTCACAAAAGCTCATTACAAGTTTTTCAATGGAGAAGAGATGAGAAGAGGAAGAAGAATAAGTATTCTAAAACCTAGAAAAATACAAGATTATGCACCCTTGGCTTCACAAGGTTCTGGACTATTTATAGGCAGGGAAAGGGAAATCTAGGGCAACATTCAGAATAAACATGGAATTACCAAAACACCCCCAAAAACTCAACAGAAGCGGCGCCTGTACGGCCGCGGATCCGCGGCCTATACCCCCTATTGGCCGTGGATCCGCGGCCCTATGGTGGAGTTAGGGCATCGTCTCTTCTGTACTTCCCTGGTATGCTGTGCCCATGACTCTGGTATATGTTTTTTCTCAGAATTTCTTCACGATTTTTCCAGAATTTCTGTTGAGCAAATGGTGATTTGATGTGGATCTTTTTGTCATGATTTCCTCGAGCTCCATATAGATTTCTTGGATCTTGTGTTGCCATTGAGCCTTGTGCATGAAAATGACATTGATTTGCCATTTTGTCTCTTAAACTGGTGTGTGGAAACAGACGGATAAAGAGCGGAGACCCATGGTTTATCTGTGGTTGGAAGGAACCCGGGTTTTGTCGTGTTTTTTCATGGATTTCACTGTTTAGAGCCGAGAACCTGTATCCTGCAATTGACTGGCAAACACGGCTCAAGAGTACCTACCGATATGCAATGTGATAAAAATTTGGCGGTATAAAAATGCAAAAATCTGATATGAACACATTGCCACCAAACATGTATCAACAACCATGATACAATGTATGTATGTATGTATCCATGCACATCATCATGTGCATACATGTATGCATACAAAAATAGAAAAAGAGTTTAACTAAAGAATTGATCTAAAAGTCATTTGTTAAATCAACACTTGATTTTTCAAACCGGTCATATCACATACCACCCGACCAATAGAAAATTCCCGATTAATATACGATATCACATATCCGTATTTAATCGGGTCCCCGCGCATATCTCATATGCACACCACATCTTTTCGCCTGAGCCAGGAAACTTCATCGTGGGACTCTAAGACTCATCAATACGCCAGCAGTAGGTAATGATCATATCAAATACCTACAAGCCGCAAGCGGTCAGCTAAACGTAACGGCCACCCGGGTATTGAGCGATCAGAAAAAAACAAGCGAACCTGTTACAACTCCCGTCGAGCCAACCGGCAACACTACCGTACAGTCCGGTCTCTTCGTCAGATATGCTGCATATCGAGTCTAGTGATGGTAACGTCGACCCCAATAACTCAATAAGTCGTGCCGATGAATGGTCTATAACAGATTGAGAAACTACTGATAACACTTATCAGTAAATCTCAACAGCCCTGGTCAGGGACTTTCTGATATAGCCAGTCGAGCACAGCACAGCATCAACTCCCAATACCGGGAGAGACGAAACCCCTCCTATCGCTCATTGCCTTCGTGTGTCTCGGGACTGTACCCAACGGCCACCTGTTTGCACGACTCAGTAGAGCCGTGGTAGGGTGGTAATCAAAGTACAGTGGGAGAACACACAAGACTCTATGACGATCTCGAGTCTACAGACTAACCTGCACCAGTGTCACCTGAGAACTGCTATCCGACGATAGATATAATTCCATTTAGGAGTTCTCGGCGAGTCCGTCCAGTGTACCCAGTCACCACGGAGCACCCGTATATGATCTCGATGTCAAACATCGATGAATGTGGGAACATCCATCGCCCATCATATGGGTCTAGTATCATATACGCTAGTCTACTCTGGTATATCGATGCCCTGTCTTAATACACCTACGACTAGGGACATTTCAGCATATGCTTATAAACTACAGATGTCCCACTAGTATGATCTCCATCATAATCACAGTAGTCATGCCTATATCCTCAGGGTTTTATCAACATGTATGAATGAATAAAAGCATGATCAAATCAACATGTCAGATAAAGAAGAACCAGATGGCATACTATCATGACGAGCAAGAATGTACACTGAATATATATATATATATATATATATATATATATATATATATATATACATGTATAAATACATCCACTATCATATAATGGCCTCTAGGGCATACATATATCCATCAATCTCCCACTTGCACTAAGGCCAGTTATTGGCGTATCTCATACCCAACATCTCAAAAAGTCGCTCATGCTGCGGCTGAGGGAGGGCCTTGGTGAGTGGTTCTGCGGCGTTATTCTTTGTGTCTACTCTCTTAATCTCGATCTCGCGGCGATCTACAATCTCCCGGATGAAATGAAAGCGCCTCAGGACGTGTCTGGATCGCTGATGGGACCTGGGATCCTTGGCTAACGCCATAGCCCCATTATTATCACAATACAATGGTATTGGATCAATAATGGTTGGAACTACTCCTAGCTCCGAGACGAACTTCCTCATCCAGACGGCTTCCTTGGCGACATCATTTGCAGCAATGTACTCAGCCTCCATCGTAGAGTCTGCAACGGTATCCTGTTTCGAACTCTTCCAACTTACCGCCCCTCCATTGAGGGTAAAAACAAACCCTGAGATAGATTTGCTGTCGTCCTTATCGCTCTGGAAGCTCGAATCGGTAAAGGCCTCCATTTGGAGATCTCCATTACCATACACCAAGAACAATTCTTTAGTCCTTCGCAAGTACTTAAGAATGTTCTTCACAGCTATCCAGTGATTCTCTCCTGGGTTGGATTGATACCTGCTTACAACACTAAGTGCATAAGGTACATCTGGGCGTGTACATAACATCGTATACATTATAGATCCTACTGCCGAAGCATAGGGTATAATGCTCATGCAAGCTCTCTCTTCATCAGTCTTTAGGCAAGAGTCCTTGGAGAGAGTGACCCCATGACAAGTGGGTAAGGCACCCCGCTTGGAGTCTTCCATACTAAACCTTTTTAGGATGGTGTTGATGTACCTGGTTTGGGACAATCCCAACAACTTCTTGGATCTATCCCTATAGATCCTTATGCCCAGAATGTATGTGGCATCACCCAGTTCCTTCATGGAGAACCTTAGTGATAAGAAAGATTTGACCGACTGTAGCATAGGAATATCATTTCCTATCAGAAGAATGGCATCCACGTACAATACGAGGAATGTAACAGCTCTCCCTACAGCCTTCTTATAAACACAAGGTTCATCTGAATTTTTAATGAAATCAAACTCTTTGATAACATCATCGAAACAGATGTTCCAACTACGTGATGCCTGCTTTAACCCATATATGGATTTAAACAGTCTACATGATTTCCCGCTGCTCCCACTGTCAATGAAGCCCTCTGGCTGATCCATATAAACGTATTCTTCTAAATCTCCATTTAGAAATGTCGTTTTAACGTCCATCTGGCAGATTTCATAGTTGTAGTGAGCAGCAATAGCAAGTAGGATCCGAATGGATTTAAGCATGGCTACGGGCGAAAAAGTCTCGTCATAGTCCAAATCTGGTCTTTGACGAAAACCCTTCGCCACAAGTCTTGCCTTATAGGTCTCTACTTGCCCATCTACACCAATCTTTCTTTTAAAGATCCATTTGCACCCCACAGGTTTTACCCCAGGGGGTACAACATCCAAAGTCCATACTTTGTTGGTGTACATAGACTCCATTTCGGATCTCATGGTATCCAGCCACTTCACAGAGTCTCCACTCGTGATAACTTGCTGAAAACTGGTAGGATCATCATCCTCTATGATGCAGTCTTCTCTGTCACCATCAATGAGGAAATCGTAGTACCTCTCCGGTGGGCGAGAAGTCCTACCAGACATTCGGAGTGACCGAGGTTCCTCAGTTTCTATTGCAACAACTGGTTCAACCAAGTCGTCATTTGTAGTTTGTGTCTCTAGAACCTCTTCTAGATCCACCACATTGCCATCATCTTTATCTGTGAAAAACTCTTTTTCTAAGAATGTGGCATACTGAGAAACAAACACCTTTTGTTCCTCCTTGTGGTAGAATAGATATCCATAAGAGTTCCTTGGATATCCCACAAAGTTACACATGACTGACCGTGTCTCGAGTTTGTCCGGATTTTGCTTTTTAACATAGGCCGGACAACCCCAAATCTTAATTCTCTTAAGAGATGGTCTCTTCCCATGCCATATCTCATATGGTGTGGTAGACACGGTTTTGGTTGGGACCCTGTTTAGTAGAAATGCTGCAGTCTCCAATGCATGCCCCCAAAATGAGACAGGTAACTCAGCATCACTCATCATGGAACGGACCATATCTAATAGGGTCCTATTCCGTCGTTCAGACACACCATTGTGCTGTGGTGTGTAAGGAGGAGTGAGTTGAGAGGGAATCCCATTCTCTTTTAGGAAGTTTGCAAATTCTGTACTGAGGTACTCCCCACCTCGATCTGATCGAAGCATTTTGATACTCAAGCCGGTTTGTTTTTCTGCTTCTTGTTTATATTCAGTGAATTTCTCGAAAGCTTCGAATTTGTGCTTTAATAAAAATACATGACCGAATCTTGAGAAATCGTCAGTGAAAGTAATGAAGTATGAAAAACCGCCTCTAGCCTGTGTAGACATTGGTCCACATACATCACTATGTATGAGTCCTAGGAGCTGGGTAGCTCTTTCTCCGTGTCCGGTAAACGGAGTTTTGGTCATTTTACCTTTGATACAAGACTGGCAAGTCGCATAAGATTTATATTCAAAAGAGTTTAAATATCCATCTTTGTGTAACTTGTTTAGTCTTGTTTCGTTAATATGACCAAGTCTACAGTGCCAAAGAAAAGCTTCATTTATTTCTGAAAGTTTTCTTTTATAAGTGTGTTGTATGCTGAAAACTGTGTGTTGATTTAGGACGTATATCTCGTTATTAAGCGTACCATACCCAACCAACATTTGATTCAGGTGGATGTTCATAACATTGTTCTGCAATACAAAATTATATCCTTCATTGTCTAACAAAGAAATAGATATTATATTACAAAGCATACTTGGTACAAAATAACATGGGTTCAAAAACAATATACATCCAGATGGCAACCCCAAGTGATACTCTCCCACTGCGATTGTATGTACATTGGAACCATTTCCAACGCGGAGAGTATGGTCACCTGTCTTCAAAACTTTGCTATTTCTCAGCCCCTGCATAGAATTTCAAATGTGAGAACCTGAACCGGTATCTAATACCCAGGAAGCAGAGTTTATTGAAAAACAGTTTTCTGTCACAAACACAACTAAAGCGGAAGCATCCCCATGCTTCTTCTTGAGATTTAAGTACTCGGTACAGTTGCACTTCCAATGTCCCGTTTTGTGGCAATGAAAACATTCCCCTTTCCCCGATTCTCCAGCTTTGGATTTTTCCTTCCCCTTAACCTTTTTAACTCTACCCTTAAGATTGGTGGGCTTCTTCTTTTTCTTTCCCTTGGCCTTAGCCTTTGGGCTAGAAGAGGAAGATTGTCCAACAGTCAAAACGGGAGTTTTCACTGATTTCAGTGTGCTCTCTGTACTCCTTAACATATTAAGGAGTTCAGGTAGTTCCCTCTCCATGTTGTGCATGTTGAAGTTAACTATGAATTGAGCAAAGGTGGAGGGGAGGGACTGCAGAATAATATCCGTATATTGTTCATTGTCCATCGTCCATCCAAGGTCCTCAAGCTCTTCTATGAGAGCTATCATCTTCAGAACATGGTCTCCTACCGGTGTGCCAGGGGTCATTCGCATCTGAAACAATTTCTTTGATGCCTCGTATCGTAATACGCGGGATTGCTCTCCATACAACTCCTTTGTATGGAGGAATATGGCTTGAATGTCCATATTCTCGTGTTGCTTTTGATGTGTGTTGTCCATCGATGCAAGCGCGAGGCATTTGGTCGTGGCACAGTCAGCGTCCCATGTCTTGCGGACTTCTTTGTCCGCAACTGAGGATTTTGGACCTGGGACGGGCGGGACTGAAGCCGTGAGGACATATGATACTTTATCATAAGTCAAGGCTATTTTCAGATTCCTCAGCCAGTCTTTATAATTGGTCCCATTCAGTTTATTTTTATCTAGTAGAAGCTTGAGTCCAGTCATTGGTATCTGCCATTAAGAGAGAGAAAAGAATACACTCAGCGAAAGCTCTTGCAAAGATCAGATTGGTTATTATCTTGTCTAATCAATGTCTCCCACTGCTTTAATCAAGTTTTTCTTTCAAACCTTAAAAAGAAAACTAGCCAGGATTAATTGCAGTCTACAACTTCGCTAACCGTTCAGCCAGGCCAGTGTCGGTACTTGAGGGAGGTTCCCCGTGCTTTTGCACGGACCTAATTAAAGTAAACCTCATTTTCCCAGAGGCGTAGCCCCGTTAACACCTTTCTAGACACCTAATGAGTTAGCTAATTGTAAACTGCAAAACTCTCCTGGAAGCAACTATTGCCCACAGTGGGATCGGAATCCAACCATCATATGGAAGGTATGCAATCTCATTGCAAATCTCAACACTTGAAATTCCCGATGCGGTTTTTACCCCTAGTACCTATGACCTTAACTATGGTCAACAAATCATAAGTACCAGTAAAGTTCTACCCGTCATTTCTTGATTAATTAGACCCACTCATATGACTCTTAAGTATGGTCAACAAAGTCACATGAATGTCCTAATTAATCTGCATCATATGCAGTGTAGGAAGACATCACTGAGCTACCGTACACTGCGCCTTAACTATAGTCAACAAACGTAGCACGAATACTAAGTACTCTACTTCCTAAAATGACGGAGGGTTGCAGATGATTTTTAATAAAATCTTTAACGCTTTGAACTTGATATCGTCGTAGAATCAAATGGTTTTCAAAAGGATTGGCTTGAGCTCCGCAGTTTTGAAATGTAGCTTTTTCATAAAGAGTCGAGTGGTTTTCAAATCCGTTTCTACAACATCTTTTTAGGTTTATTTTCTTTATATTAATCATATTAATGTAGTCCCATCATTTAAGCCCTTAAGCCAATCACAGAAAAGAAACGAAAATACAACGTACGCTTATGCCATCTGCATTCGCCGCAATGTTCCGTTATGCACCGTTAGGTTACTTAACTAACGGCATACCAGGACGGGACTAGCGCGGGTGTAAAACATAAGCAACGTCTACTATATATCTCATATATAATATATCATTCGTCTCAGATATCACAGAACACAGGCAGCAGAAACACAGATATAATGTGGGATATACTAGGACGTCCGTATTTAGTATTTAGCCAACAATAGAAAATACGGATTCCACAGTCACGATGAATAGCCAAGCACACACCCCTAGACCCCTACGAGAGCGGCAAGCGACCCTACCAATCCTGGAGTTTAGGAGACCCAGTCTCGACTCCTCGAGATGGCCTCCCACTGAACCCCAGGACCCGGTCACTTGTGCTCCCCTCCTTGGGTCTATCCTAATGCGGAAAAGTAAATAATATACAACACTGGTGACATCAACCTCAACCCGGAAGTGCCCCAAATAAAAGAATATTACATTGCATTTGAATTTTACATGAATGAAAATAAAACTCTCATCTCACATAAAACCCCCGGCTATTCTATCGCGACAATCCTGCACATCATTTCTCAGCAACACACAATATCATATATCATCAACGTAAGTAAGTATGCGTACCCCGATTGTCGTTGATGTATAGCAACGAAACCGGCGATAAGAAACATACTACACTTACGGTCACAGAAAAGAAAGTGCAAAACTACAACATTTGGAATCCACATTCTCTTTAGACATCGTAAATCCGAAATATCACATACTTCACATTTCATGCCTAACTATATGAATTCCACATATTGTATCACATTCCAGATAAATAGACGGTAATAAACATTTCGATCGAATAATCAAATACCCAAAATTTCCTAAAGCTCAACACTTGAGCGGAGTTCAAAAAACCCGGAATGTGCCACAGTAGCAGCGGTCCAGTCGTAGAAGGGTCAAGCCAACGCCAAACATGTGGCACGCCGTATTGCCTCAAACCCTAAGGTTCAGAGGCAGTTCAGACGGTCACATAATCGAGTTAAGGTTTTTGTTCTTCTAGAGGCTCCACCACTTAACTTGCACGTATTTCCGAAAAATTTAAACTCGAGAAAAAAAATTGAGTTAATGATATCCGTTCGAACTTTTTATTACTTTCTAAATTATCCGAAAAAGTCACGAAATTAAAATTCCGATCGAATCAACGAATCCAAAACAATCCCCAGAACATTCAATACTTGAATCAGATTAAAAATACCCAAAAATATATACAAGCAATTCTAAACATTACTGTACAAAAATGATGCCATAAATCTCCTGTACGGCCGCGGATCCGCGGCCCAAGCAAGGTCTGGCCGCGGTTCCGCGGCGCTATGTATGAATTAGGGCTTCGTTTTTTACAATGTTTCTTAGATTTCCCTGCTAAATTTTTTACGTATTTTTAATTCTGAAAATAACACAGTTTCAAAAAATGTCCAGAGAGGGTTCAAAAAACCGTATTTTTTGTTCGATCGGAGTTTTAACTTCGCTAAAGTGTCGCTTAAAGCTCTAGGTCGGCTCTGATACCAATGTTAGGTTTACCTAGCACCTCATGAAGGGTTTGGAAGCATCACATGTCTCAAAATCAAATTTTTTAATGTGCTAAGTGAACATACAAAGAATCATCACTAGAAATTTAGGGTTTCATTACAAAGACAACATCACAAGTAATAAAAGATAGGGTTTTGAGAGTACAACCTTTGTAGCTCCCTACGCTAGACTCTTTGGCTACTTGAGGGTTGGAAAAGGGTTCGCTTGAGGTCTTCTAAGTTCATGACGATCCACCCGAAACTCCTTTTCCCAAAGCTCCTTGTTTTACTCTATATGTGAATGAAGTAGAGCAAACACCCTACACAAATGGGCTAGATGTGTGTAGTATGATGATGTGGTTTGTTTTCTATAATCAAAACTCTTTCTTTTTCTCAACCTTACTCAAAGAAATTCTCAAGAGAGGAAGAAGAAGATGGTGACTTAGCTTTCTCACAAAAGAAAAGATATGAGAGAGTGAATAATTGAAATGAGAAAAGAATAATATATCTTAATCCTTTCTCACTTCAACCATGGTTAGAATCATCTAGATTTTTATCAAATGGGTTAAAGATAAAAGGATAATTAACTCAAGGTTAAATAGTGGTTGAAGCATGGTCAAAGATGATAAGTATAAACCTTGTGTGAATTATCCCTTTTCTTTTTCTAAATGATAAATAAATAGATAATTCTACAATGTGAGTCTTGCATTGCCACCAAACATGTATCAACAACCATGATACAATGTATGTATGTATGTATCCATGCACATCATCATGTGCATACATGTATGCATACAAAAATAGAAAAAGAGTTTAACTAAAGAATTGATCTAAAAGTCATTTGTTAAATCAACACTTGATTTCTCAAACCGGTCATATCATATACGACCCGACCAATAGAAAATCCCCGATTAATATACGATATCACATATCCGTATTTAATCGGGTCCCCATGCATATCTCATATGCACACCACATCTTTTCGCCTGAGCCAGGAAACATCATCGTGGGACTCTAAGACTCGTTAATACGTCGGCAGTAGGTAATGATCATATCAAATACCTACAAGCCGCAAGCGGTCAGCTAAACGTAACGGCCACCCGGGTATTGAGCGATCAGAAGAAAACAAGCGAACCTGTTACAACTCCCGTCGAGCCAACCGGCAACACTACCGTACAGTCCGGTCTCTTCGTCAAATATGCTGCATATCGAGTCTAGGGATGGTAACGTCGACCCCAATAACTCAATAAGTCGTGCCGATGAATGGTCTATAACAGATCGAGAAACTACCGATAACACTTATCAGTAAATCTCAACAGCCCTGGCCAGGGACTTACTGATATAGCCAGTCGAGCACAGCACAGCATCAACTCCCAATACCGGTAGAGACGAAACCCCTCCTATCGCTCATTTCCTTCGTGTGTCTCGGGACTGTACCCAACGGTCATCTGTTTGCACGACTCAGTAGAGCCGTGGTAGGGTGGTAATCAAAGTACAGTGGGAGAATACACAAGACTCTATGACGATCTCGGGTCTACAGACTAACCTGCACCAGTGTCACCTGAGAACTGCTATCCGACGATAGATATAATTCCATTTAGGAGTTCTCGGCGAGTCCGTCCAGTGTACCCAGTAACCACTGAGCACCCGTATACGATCTCGATGTCAAACATCGATGAATGTGGGAACATCCATCGCCCATCATATGGGTCTAGTATCATATACTCTAGTCTACTCTGGTATATCGATGCCCTGTCTCGATACACCTACGACTAGGGACATTTCAGGATATGCTTATAAACTACAGATGTCCCATTAGTATGATCTCCATCATAATCACAGTAGTCATGCCTATATCCTCAGGGCTTTATCAACATGTATGAATGAATAAAAGCATGATCAAATCAACATATCAGATAAAGAAGAACCAAATAGCATACTATCATGACGAGCAAGAATGTACACTGAATATATATATATATATATATATATATATATATATATATATATATAAATACATCCACTATCATATAATGGCCTCTAGGGCATACATATATCCATCAGCGGTATGTTGGAAGAGTTCCAAACAGGATACCGTTGCAGACTCCACGATGGAAGCTGAGTATATTGCTGCAAATGATGCTGCCAAGGAAGCCATCTGGATGAGAAAGTTCATCTCGGAGCTAGGAGTAGTTCCAACCATTATTGATCCAATACTATTGTATTGTGATAATAATGGGGCTATGGCGTTGGCCAAAGAGCCCAGGTCCCATCAGCGATCCAGACACATCCTCAGGCGATATCATCTGATCCGGGAGATAGTTGATCGCCGCGAGATCGAGATTCGGAGAGTAGATACAAAGAATAACACCGCGGATCCACTCACCAAGGCCCTCCCTCTGCCACAGCATGAGCAACTTTTTGAGATGTTGGGTATGAGATACGCCAATAATTGGCCTTAGTGCAAGTGGGAGATTGTTGGATATATATGCCCTAGAGGCCATTATATGATAGTGGATGTATCGGTATGTGTGTATATATATTCAGAGGACATTCTTGCTCGACAAGATAGTATGCTATCTTGTTGTACTTTATCTTGACATGTTCATTTGATCATGCATCTTACTCATTTGGTACATGTTGATAAAGCCCTTAAGATATTTGCTTGACTACTGAGATTATGATGCGGATCATACTAGTGGGACATGTGTAGTTTATAAGCATATCCTTGAAATGTTCCTAGTCGTGGGTGAATCGATATGGGGCATAGAAATTCCAGAGTAGACTAGCGTATACGATACTTGACCCATATGATGGGCGATGGATGATCCCATATCCATTGGTGTGGTGACACCAAAGACCGTATACGGGTGCTCAGTGAGACTGGGTACACTGAACGGACTTGCCGAGAACTCCTATGTGGTATTATATCTATCGTTGGATAACAGTTCTCAGGTGACACTGGTACAGGTTAGTCTGTAGACCCGAGATCGTCATAGAGTCTTGTGTGTCCTCCCACTGTACTTTGATCTCCACCCTACCACGGCTCTACTGAGTCATGCAAACAGCTGGATTTTAGGTACAGTCCCGAGGCACATGGAGGCAATGAGCGATAGGAGGAGTTTCGTCTCTCCCGGTATTGGGGGTTGATGTTGCGCCATGTACGACTGGATATAACAGGAAGTCCCTGTCCAGGGCTGATGAGATTTACTGATAAGTGTTATCAGTAGTTTCTCGATCTGTTATGAGCCATATACCGGCATGACTTATTTGAGTTATTGGGGTTGACGATGCCATCCCTAGACTCTATATGCAGCGTATCTGACAAAGAGACCGGACTGTACGGTAAGTGTTGCCAGTTGGCTCGACGGTAGTTTTGACAGGTTCGCTTATGTTTCTTCTAATCGCTCAATACCTGGGAGCTGTTACGTACAGCTTGTGCCACTGACAGTTTGTGGGTATGTGATATGATCACTGCCTACTGCTAGCGTATTGACGAGTCTTAGAGTCCCACAAAGGGGTATCTTAGCTCAGGCGAAAAGATGTGGGATGCATATGAGATATGCGCGGGTGCTCGATTAAATGCGGGTATTGGATACCGTATTTTAATCGGGCGTTTACTATTGGACGGGTCGTATGTGATATGACCAGGTTATTAAATCAAGTGTTGATTTAATATTAAATCCATTAGCTCATTTATTAAAACATATTTCTTTATGATGCATGCATGAGTGTATGTATATGTTGATATGGATGCACACATGCAAGCATACATATGTCATGGTTGATGATACATTGGTGGTGGTAATGCAAGACTCACATGTTAACAAATATATATATATATATATATATATATATATATATATATATATATTGATTATTTGAGAAAAGCAAAATGGGAATAAAATCATGGTTGACTATTCAACTCTCTTCTCTTGTGTTGACTAAAGTCAATACCATGGTTTCATTGCCCATGGTTTTGTAGCCCATGGTTTTTCTTAAACTCAATTCTCAAAATATCTAGATATTTTGTAACCATAGTTAAGCATGACATAATTCTAACTCTTTTTGGATTATGTTGCATTATTCTCACTTGAGTCAAGTTTATGTTGGGTTACGGCAGCGCCCCGGCCATCAATCCGTAGCCAAACGCGGAACAAAGACTTTTTAAAACCCGGCGCTAACGGAACCCGATTCCCGGATCTAACCATTAACCCTATACTAGTAACTGCAAAAGGAGTTTAAGAGATTCTACCGATCGATCCGTGTCCTTCGGTCTTCAATCTCTGTCCATAGCTCGTCATGGCTGCCTCGAACAAGTTCGGTCTCCAGTCTCCCTCGTTGAAGACGATCCACGTCGAGAATTAGTAATATGGGCTCCTGCTTCAAAACTGAAGCAACTCGGACATCCAGTTTGCTAGCCTAGATGCCCAAAATGAAGTGGAGTGTGTTTGTGATTACTTTGTCTCAAAACACCCAATAATTCTCAACACATAAGATGGAATGGATGGAGGTGAAGAAGTTGCCAAGTGTGAGAAAATGTGAGCTCAAGAATTTTGGCAAAGAATAGAAATATATCGAGAAGTGGCTGTAGTTATGAGGTGGTGGTTGTTTTAAAGCAACACAAGAAAATTCCCTGCACACAAAAACAAAGGCCACGAAATTACCCCCACAAAAAATCAACAGCCACTAAATTCCCTCACTCAAAAATCAAAAGAAGCTCATCCCTCACAACTTGCCACAATAAATGCTCACAAAAAAATATCTCACCATATGCACATGCTACAAGTTAATGCACAAGGACAAAACTTTCACTCACATTTTCCATAATAAACATTAATCCAAATGTTTAAAGAAAGAAAAGGAAATGGCAACTTTAAAGTAAACTTGTAACGAATTACAAGAATACCCCTCATCCGTATATACATACCTGCATCCGTATTCCGACTGAATATGAATACAACGAGATGAAAATAATCCAACATTATAACACTAGGATCCGGCTTAAACCAAAGCCCACTAGTATTATCCGTCCTATCTTGATCCGTGCACAAGTGCACGTATATGATCGAACCCTGCCATAAAACTATACATCCTCTACAACGTTTCGCCCGAACCAGGGAAATCCTCTGTTTGGGACTCTAAAGACTCGTCAATACGCTGGCAGTGGGTTTAACCACAAGTACGTCAGTGGCACTAATTGTACGTAACGGCTAACCAGGTATTGAGCGAAAGGGAGGCCGACGAGCGAACTCAGTCTGAAACCCTTCTGAGCCTAACAGTGACAATATCCGTACAGTCTGGTCCGTTCGTCTATGAGTATCTCGTATCGGGTCTAGGGGGTGGATAAATTCAGACCCCTAATAACGTTATATTTAGTGTCGGTATGAAGCCCATCACCACATGAGAAACTACTGATCCGAATCAGTAATTCTCGACTACCTTGGCCAAGGATTTCTGGTGATGGCCACCCGTGCACACCGCGACATCAACCCCCAATACCGGGAGAGACGAATCCCTTGACGATCCACTCCCTGCCTCCATACGGCTCGGGACTGTACCCAACTAAAAACTGTTTGCACGACCCTTTGAGCCGTGGTAGGGTAGTAATCAAAGTACAGTAGGAACTCATACGAGACAAATGACGATCTAAGGTCGATAGACTAACCTGTACACATGTCACCAGGGAACTGCTATCTAACAATAAGTATAATACCAACTAGCATGTTCCCGGCGAGTCCGTCCGGTGAACTCATAACCCAATGAGCACCTGTATACTATCTTAGATGAACTAACTGACACCAATGGCTTGTAAGACCGGCCACCGCCCCTCGTCGGGGTATCGATCCGTACATACTAGTCTACTCTCGGAGTATCGATTCCCAGTCTCGAAACTCCCACGACTAGGGACACTTTAAGGATGTGCTTATAGACCACCCAACTCTCACGTATATGATCGCCATCATACTGCTGGTAGTCAAGCAAGAATCATATGGGCTCTATCAACATGTAATAGTGATCTGTAATGTCGCCTGAAGCATGTACACGATGATAAAGACAAACCAGATAGCATATTATCATCTCGAGTAAGACTTTCCTACCGGTACATGTCCTCCCCCAATCATTGCAATCACGATCCTGCGATCCAATAATTGACTTGAGGGCACTATAGCCAACAATCTCCCACTCGCATACTCACAGCCCGTGTGATACCGAACACCCAACTTCTCTACTAATCAGTTTCACAAAGCTCGTTTGTAAAACTATTGCGTTCGAGAAATAGCCTCTCTGAGTAGATCCGCTCTGATGTTTCTTTCTATGTCTCTCTTCATCTCAAGTTCGCGGAGAAAGACATCTCCCGAAATGAGCAATACCTGTCTTAGAATGTGTCTGGATATTTGATGGGACCCAGTTCACAAATGAACTCCAAATCCAGCAAACTTCTTAGACTTTATCGTCAACTGAATTTAATCAGTATCCTGCGCCACGCCCCCCTCAGTATCCGCTTGGACCACTTGTCCAAACTACTGCCCCTCATCAGAGGGAAAACTATAACTCTAACAGTCACTCTGTCATCCAGGTCACCTTAGAAGCCTGGAAAGATAACCGTTTCCCGAAGGAGGTTGTCATTACCAAATCCCTAGAACATCCACTTATATTCTAAATCTGCTTCCAAACGTTTCTCCAGGATTGGATTAATAAATCAACTTATTGTATCTAGCGCAAAGACAACATCTGGTGTGGTACTTGACATCTCATGATTGACTCAATTGCATAAGCAAATGATATTCCAATCATGCACATCCCTCTCCCCTTTACTCTGTAAAACACCTTCAGATAGGGTGACTCCATTACCTGCAGGTACACTACCATGCCAGGAGTTGTCTATTCTAAAACACCTTTAGAATACTGTCTAAGTACCCAGATTGGGACACTTCCAAAATCTAGATCTAGTAACCAGAATGCTTGATATAATATCCATATCCTATATGGAGAAACCACTGTGTGACAACCACAGTATAACCGATCGTAGTATAGGAATTTCACTTCCTACATTGTGCATGTCATCCAAATACCAGGACATCACACCCTACTACCTTCTTAACAGATCCATCTCCTATTCTGATGAAGTCAAAGCCTATGACTGTCACATCAATAATAGATGATCTATCTCCGCTATACTTGCTTTAGTCTATAAATAGACACAAGCTACTTGTCCACTACGCTTCCGCTGCTCCCACTGACTACAACAACCCTCTGGCGGAGTCATATTCACGTGCACTACTAAAGCTGGTTTAGAACGACGTTATACTCATCCTCCTGCCGGGTCTCATGTAAGTCGATGTAGTACACCCCAGTACTAGTGGGGAGGCGGATTTTACAAAAACGATCAAGTTTAAGGAACGAACATCGACTAACCGTTTAAATCGAAGCTAAACAAATAATAACCAAACACATAGCTATACTAAACTATAGTGTTAAGGGATTATACCGATCGAAACTAGTCCTTCGTCTTTGTGTCCTCCTTTGTTCTCCTCGACCTTCTCTAGGTAGTAGACGATCCACCCGAGAGCAAAACACCAAGCTAAACCTCTAACTTGAGGTAACTAATCAACTTTGATCGCTAATCAAAGATGAAAGGATGATATAGAGTAAAGGTAATGGATTGTTTAGTCTAACTAATCCTTTGATCTCAACACATGAGGATTAAGGATTAGGGTTTGAAGATGAGAGCTTGAGGAGAGAGAATGTGTGATAAGATAATGAGAGGAGAGAGAGTGTATCATAATATATTATGAAGCATTTCTTTTTAACAATAATGAATAAAGGAAATGAATAAGCATGCTTCATAAAATATCTAGTGGTGATTCATTAGCATGAGTCATTAAGCAATAAATGTGCATTAATGAAATGAATGAATCACCACCATGACTCACTTTCTTATCCAAAAGAAACCTCCTTAGTCACATCTTCTAGAAGCTTCTCGAGTAATTACGAGAACGCCCCTCCGATCCGTAAAAATACGGAAAAACTTTAGACTGTATAAATCCAATAACCGGATACCAGTAACTGGCTTAAACCAAAGCCGACTGGTAAAAACTGTCCGAAAGTCGTACGCGCGTAAACGCACGTATGCGTCCGAACCCTTTGTCGCAAAACCATGCAACCTCTATATCTTTTCGCCTGGAGTAGGAAACTCTCTGTGTGGGACTCTAGAGACTCGACTACTACGCTGGCAGTGGGTTTAACCACAGACCGCAAGCGGCACTAGCTGTACGTAACGGTCCCCAGGTAGTTGTCGATAAGAAGGCCGATGAGTAAACCCATCCGAACTCCTACTGAGTCTGATGTGACAATCTCCATACAGTCCGGTCCGTTCGTCCAAGACTATCGCATATCGGGCCTAGGGGGGCGGCAAGCGTCAGTCCCCTAATAGCGGTATAAGTCGTGTCGGAGTGAAGCCCATTACACCCTGAGAACTACTGGAACCTACCAGCAAATCTCGCTTGCCCTGGCCAGGGACTTTGCGTAATGGCTCTATGACACAGCACGATATCTACTCCCAATACCGGGAGGGACGAATCCTGTCTAACTGCCACTGCCTCCAAGTGCTCGGGACTGCACCCAACTGCCACCTGTTTGCACGACTCCTTTGAGCCGTGGTAGGGTAGCAATCTAAGAACAGTGGGACACACTCGAGGCGAAGTAGCAGTGTCAAGTCTGCGGACTACGCTGTACTCATGTCACCTGGGAACTGTTCACTGACGACTGGTATCAAACCAACCAACAGTTCCTTGTGAGTCCTGTCCGGTGTACCCGTAACCTAACGAGCACCTGTATACTATCTCCAGTACGACGTACTGACGGCTGTGGGACAGACCATCTCCCCAACTGGGATGAGAAGCGTACACACTAGTCTACTCCGGAGTATCGATGCTCTGTCTCGATAATCCAACGACCAGGGACCTGAATAAGGATGTGCTTGTAGACTACCCAGCCCCCACTAGTGTGACTGCCATCACAACGCTGGTAGACAAGCAAGATCCTAAGAGCTCTATCAATACGTATACTCACATATTAAGATAGAAAAACCAAGTAGCATACTACCATGTTTAGCAAGACTGTTATATACATGTGAATATCCCAAGCTTCCATTAAGTAATATACAAGCTAGTATGATACAGTAATGGCCTTCTAGGGCATAAACACTAACATCTCATAGTCTAGAACAGCAGTAATGGCAAGTCTGGGTAAACAAGAACCTCCCTGTCACTGTCTTTGAGAATACCGAAGTACCTCTCGGGCGCCTTAGGTTACCCACCATATCTGCGGAGTGGCTAATGGAATGTCAAACCCGATTGAATCTTTAGGTTCTATTAAATTTTCAGTAATCATTTGTGGTTCTGGAATCACTTCCAGTTCTACTATACTCCTACTACTGTTTTCTGAAAAAAGTCCATTTTACTAAAACTGTGGCGAGTCAAGAACAATATCACTATTGATCTTCCAGATGGTAGAAAGTTAACCCTCGTCATAGCCCGGGATAACCTACAAACTGCCATTACAGAAACGCGCCTTGAGTTATCCAGAGTCTGGTTTTAAGCATACGCCGGACAACTCCATATACCTTAACATCGTTAAGATATGAACCATTCTATTTACAATATAGAAACAGAGACACTGATTTAATTTGAACCAGATTCAAATCATGCAGCTGTCTCCAGTGCATGTTATCTAAATGGAAAGAGGCCGATCAACATTACTCAACTTAGGAGTGCATCCAGATATGAGTAACCTGAAAGAGAATCATGTTCTCAAAACCATTACTATCAGCTGAATACCAAACATAATTATCTACATCTTCGATCACCTTGAAGAATCCTGATACTTGCAACACATGGTACTCTACTTTATTCTTGTACCTATAACTTCTCAAAACTTGGACCTTGTATTTCTACGAAACACTTGTCGAAAACTGGAGAAGTCACAAGTAAACAGAATATAGTACGAGGACCAACCCCTTTGTCCTAATGGACACTGGACAACATACAATACTTTGTATAAGTCCCCTGAGTTGAATAACTCAAACCCTGTGCATCGTAGGTTGAAAACTGTACTATGGTTAAGAAGAATTACACCGCTGTTTAATGCTCCTTACCTAACCATCAACTGATATAGGTAAATGTCATGGACATAATTTCAAAAAGTTATATCTCACTTTATGAAATAAACGTACAGATATATCAGTTTGAAATTGGTGCATAACAACGGATATTCAAAACCAAATATTTACCGTCAGGCAAAAACCCCACGCGATTTCCACAAATATCACCAATTACAACGAATTTCGATATAATGAGAATATAATCACCTAATTCCTAATAATTTACTCCCACTCATCATCTGTAAAACCATACAGATGTGAGAATCAAATCTGGTAAATATATACCCTGGAGTAAGGATCTAATTGGGAAAACAGTTTTCTATTAACAACGCATAGTGAAACTGAAACATGAAATTGTTTCGAAGGGGTATCCGGGTATTCCTAGTAATGCCTCTTCCATTATCCATATTCATGACTGTAACCGTATATTTCGTTGCCATCTCTCCAAATCCCTTTATTTGTCTTTACTCATTACCTTCTATACACCACCCTTAGGCTAAATGGTTTTCTTCCTTTCCTACCGTTCGGCACCAACCTATGGTTTGGAAGAAGACTATCCAATAAGCGTAATAGGTGTACTCTCCTAATCCTAGGAGTACTCGCAACTTGAGAGAAGGTAAAGATAAAAGACAGCTGAATAAACCTTATTCCATTTCTCCTGAACCATAATCCATCCTCGAACTGGAACAAGTTCCATTGAGTTCGTATGTAACTATACGATGGATTATCCAATAACTGTGGATGTTCGTAGTGATACGAGGTGTTCTGGAGAAATCCAAAGGTGAAGTAGGAGTGGTGATGAAATATGTGGTTTGGTCGTGAATGATAGCAGTTGCAATTTACTTTGCCCTCTTTCTGATCCCTTTATTTGTCTTTACTTATTACCTTCTGTACACCACACTTTGGCTAATTGGTTTTCTTTCTTAGCCACCTTTCAGCACTTGCCTATGGTTTGGAAGAAGACTATTCAATAAGCGCAATAGGTGTACCCTTTCCTGATCTTAGGAGCCCTCACAACCAGAGAGAAGGTAAAAGGAAAAGACAACTAAATAGTCCTATTCAATTTCTCCAGAACCGGAAACCATTCTCGAATCTGAAACAAGTTTCTTCGAGTTCGTATGTAACTATACGATGGTCATATCCAATAACTGTGGATCTTCGTAGTGATACGGAATGTTCCGGAGAAAAGCAAAGGCTAAAAGTAGGAGTGGAAATGATGTATGCAATTTTGACAATCTAAAGGCCAGTGTTTTAAGAAAGTTCGGTTAACTTGGTTTATGGGTTCTAGTCTAGGGTCGGGCCATGGTCGAAACACTCAGCGTGCACTCTAACCTAGATCAGAATAGTTAATCACTTTATCTAATCAGAATGTCTCCCACTGTATCCTCAAATTCTCCTCTAAACCCAAAAGAAGAATTAGTCAGGATCATCTAAAATCACCCGAGGAGTAAACCAACTCATCAGTGGGAATCGGGATCCAACTATCATCGCATGATAACTTGATGGAATCCACTCAAGTCACCACACTCCAGAAGGTATGCGCATGTATGGCAAGTTTCAGTTTCTTTAGAAACTCCCGATGTGATTTTTTACCCCAAGCGGCTTATGACCTTGACAGAGGTCAACATATCATAAGTCGCAAGTCAAGTTCAACCCGTCATTGTCCTGGATTAACTTAGACCCACCCGCACGTGCCCTTGAAAGAGGTCAAAATGACCGTGCGACTGTCCTAAATAATCGCATATGTATGCAACAAACAAATATTATCTAGCTACCAAGCACTGTGCCTTGACAGAGATCAACATACACAGCATGAATACTAAGTAATACCTGTAAGAAATGATGGAGGGCTATGACTAGTTTTTGGCGAAAAACCTTTAACGTAATGAACTTGATATCGTTGAAGGAATCCAAGTGGTTTTACAAATATATAGTGGCAAAAACTTTTGCCAAAGAGGTCACTCCCTGTGAAGGGATCTCGGCTCTTTCCTCGTAGAATGAGGTGTAGGATATTCCCACTGAATACCGTGATGCAAAGCAAAAAGTAATCAACTATAGTGAAGTTATTACCCGGACGCAAAATTCTGCCTAAGGGGTACTCCCGATGAAGGGATCTCGGCCCTTGCCTCGTCGAATGAGGTGCTGGTATTCATAACCGAATACCGCTGTGCAAAACAAAAGAAAACGTCCTTGTAATAACAACTTTTGAAAATTTGTTCCAACAATATCGAATAGGTTTGTTTTCCTTGCATTGATCTGAATCAACGCAGTCCCATCAATTAATCACACCAGAAAAGAATGAAAATATGATGTACGTATATTCTATCCGCATTCGCCACTGGGTCCCGTCATCACCCGTTAGATTACTTAAATAACGACAGAGCGGGGACTGGACTAGCGCGGTGAAAAACATATACAACATATACTAGTATATATATAGCAATATATAATAATCGTTCCAGGCGTGATAAATGCAACATCACAGATAAGCAATAAGCATCACAGAACAATACAGATAATCTGGGAGCCCCGACTTTCCTTTGAGCCGCAAGTGAAACCCGACGTTCCCCGGGTCGTATGGATAGCCTGTGCAATAAAAACCTAGACCCCTATAAGCGCGGCAAGTTACCCGCCAAAACCAGAAGCGAGGCAACCCCTTCATCATAGTGAATGGGCCACCCAGCACTTCACGGAATCCGGTAACTTGAGCACCCCACCTTGGGTTAACCTGTACCCCCTACGAGTGCGGCGAATAACCCGCCAATTCTAGAGTGAGGCCCCCTCTTTCTCAATGCCATGAGATGCGGACCCGTTGCCCTCCAGAACCCGGCTATCCGTGCACTCTATCGCGGGATAATACTAGTACAGAAAAGAAAATATGTACAACGGTAACATCGACCTCAACCCAGTCGTGCCCCAAAAGAATAATATACAAACAGGCAGTGACGACAGTCCACATGTCGGACGCTCGCCCCGCGATATCAAATGTACAAATAAAACTGAACTGCACTATTATTGCACCCAACCTATCCACCACGACGAATCCACAACAAACACAGTACAACACAGAACATCAACGTGAATGTCACGTTCGCAAACCCTTCTAAAAGAACTATAGCAATTAGACAAGTTGTACCGCTCGAATGACATTCATGGTCGCAGATAGAAATGTATGTACTGTAAACTTGAAACAATGTTAGAAATATCGAGTTCGAAATAACCCCGAATAGTCCCCAAACAAGTAGATAAAACCATCTCAAAACTTGGCTAAACTAGCAATACAGCTGAACCAACATTCCAGAGACCAGACCACAACCCAAATACGAAACCCAAATACCCAGACATGGCCGGCCGGCTCGGTTTTTGAGCAAATGTGCTCGAGTAATGTAACAACCCTAGACTTTCTGTACAAATTTTTTCCACAAAATACAGAAAGGGGTACTTGAGCCTGAGCACAAATTATAAGTTTGATTTTCTTTTGAACAGCAAGAAAGAGCTTGTAGCTCATTGGTAAGACCTTGCACTGCTGTTACAAAGCACCAGAGTTCAAATCCCATCAGCCACATTATTTTTTTAATTAGTTTTCTTTTAATCTTTTTAGAAGCCCAAGAGTCTACAAGTGCATAACTCGTAAAAACTAAGAGTCACACATAAAACAAACGGGTCCACGAGTCAAGACACAACATAAGGGGACACGTGGCAGCCTGACTCAGCCCGACTTGGCCAACTCGGGCCGGCGGAACGGGTGACTCGGCCGGCGGCGCCGGGTTAACACCGTCCAAACCCATTTTTTCTTCAACTCCCAGAGACCTTTGGCCTACCCCACTCCCCTTGCACGATTTAAAATCTCTGAAATTAAACAGAGAATTTAAAACACCCTTTTTAATTTTTTAAATGCAAAATTAAATACAATTTTATCACACCCTTTCATCTACCCTAAACCCAAATTTTTCCTATAAATACCACACCTAAACCCACCCTTCCTCAGTTCCAAATCTCTGTCCAAACTCTCAAGAAAATTCCATAGACTTTTTGTGTGCAAGTGGAGTTAGCAAAGGGCGAAGCTCCGGCGAACTTCCGACGACGATTCGAGAAGATTACGGCGACGAAACGACGCACCGGCGCCTCCCACTTCTTCCTTTTCCTATCCTCTCCACTACAATCCAGTAAGTCCCTTCTCCCCCTTCTCTTTACTATTCTTAAAACATAGAATTCTAAAACCCGACGGAAGTTGAGTTAATCCGACTTCCGATTCGGTTTTTCCTTAAAAATCATATTTTTCTTAAAAAAAATAATAACAAACCACCACGTCATGATAATTAAACATTAAAAAAACATATTGATAAGTTTTATATCAAAAGAATTCCTATTTTACTTATTATCGTAATTTTACAGAAAAATACCTTATAGTTTAGGTTCAACATAAAAACATCATTACCCTTGCTATACCTTTAGATAGTTCACGAGGTAATGACCTACCTCCTCACAACACTTATATGTAATATAGTACGATGATCTTTGGGAACATAGTTTTAGGAAAATACGATTTTACACAAAACTACCTTAAACTTAAAAAAACCTTTTTCTACAAGAAAGGTATTTTTAACAAATTTTTTCAATGTGCTGCTACAACCCATTTGGGGAACCCGTTCGGGATGGTGCGGATTATCGCACATCCTCGGGCTTAGTAGTGCGAGATGCAGACCTCCGCAAGGAGCATTCAGTCTCGAAAGATTTAAAATACAATTTTCTTTAGAAAATATGATTTCTACTATAAATAAAACTTATATTTTTTTATAAATAAATATATATGTAATTAATATCAAAATATCTATTTTTAGTATTTATAATATTCCACATTCCCAAAATTCTAGAAAAACATCTCATTTACAAGAAAATACCATACAATTCCAATATTACAAATAAATACAATATATTATGTAAAATAGGGTTTATTCACTAGAAATGTCACAATGATAAAATATACATCAATGAAAACTTTAAAGATGATAATAAAATACTTGAGGTGTATTTTGAAAATTATACAAAATTATTTTTACATAACCCCTCAAGTTATACTAAATTACAATAAGGGCCCTTGTAAACATAGGTTTAAGCGGGACCAGTTTCTTGAGCCTCAGAGAGCCGGAGATATGGGTGCTTGCCTATTTAAGGTAGACAAATTAACAAACGGTATTATCAATACGGTAATCGTCTTTGAAAAATACACAAATCCTGCCGTCCATATGCAGCGGTTACCGATAGCACCAAAACCTAATTCAGGATTCAATTTCTTTTCTAATTGTCTGACTCAGACTGAGTCTCAATATAATCAATATGACTTGAATAAGATTCAAGTATATACAACTATTCAATATGAATCCATATATTCAATCTGTTCAATCTATCAATCTATACAACTTGACTGAACCGAACCATGGATATACATCCATCTACATGATTCTCAAGTTACATCCATTTACTAATATCATGATTTCGACAAGTCATCCATCTATACAATCTATAATAAAAAGACAATACAATTTATAATACAATACCAACAATACAATTAAAGACATCGCGGGGTTTAAGGGGTAGATTGGTACGGAAGGTGTTAGAAGTGGCACGAGACAGCAACCATAAGACACCTAACCTGAATTCAATTGTTGTTGTACCATGGCATGAACGGTTCCTTGTGTTCCTGATACCTTAATCTCCGGGGCAAGTGAGACTTCTCTCTTATGCACTGGCCTCTTCTGTACCAAGCTACAAACAACAGCGTTAACATTAAATACAACATTATAACAATATAATACCACTTTAAAAGTTACACACACACTCTCTCTCTCTCTCTGTCTATTCTACTTCTCCCTTATCTTTGGGACTTACCGAGCGATTGTTCGCTGACGACATTCCTTCTCTTTCTTCTTTGGAATGTTGTCAGGTGATTCGGACTCACTAGAGATCGAGCCCATCAGCGAGGATTTGGACCAGCTAGCTTTCGACCCAGAGCTTTAAATTCCTTGTACACATTTACATTCTGTATTTTCTATTTCTGTTATGCCACTGTCTAGGCATTGCTTTCCATTCCATGTATTTATTTTTCAGATGTATTGTAAAAAGAATGTTAATAAATAAAGTTGATGTTCAATTATATCTTGTCTCTTGTGCATTTTACTTATATTTCTTAGATACGCTTAGCGTGTTTACTTCAGAGTTAATACGAAGCAGCCTCGTCGCGTCCTCTGCCCGTATACTGGGAAGCGAGGCGTGACAGGTCAAATTCCTCAGAATGATCTCGTATTTGGGGTGCAGTCTATTGGTCATGCAAGTAGTCTTCTGCAGTTGCTAAAATAATTTTTGAAGACCATATAAAATTTGACAGAAACTGGAATGCATAGGGTATTGATTTGGAGTTGTTTCGGTTTCGATACTTTAACATTGTCTAAACAAGATAGATAAGGGTTAACGGGTTGGCTCTGATACCATGTTGGGTTATGGTAGCGCCCCGACCATCAATCCGTGGCCAAACAAGGAACAAAAACTTTTTAAAACCCGGCCCTAACTGAACACGATTCCCGAATCGAACCATTAACCCTATAGTAGTAACTATAAAAATAGTTTAAGAGATTATACCGATCGATCCGTGTCCTTCGGTCTTCAATCTCTGTCCATAGCTCATCACGGCTGCCTCGAACAAGTTCGGTCTTCGGTCTCCCTCGTCGAAGACGATCCACGTCGAGGATTAGTAATACGGGCTCCCGCTTCAAAACCGAACCAACTTGGACATCCAGTTTGCTAGCCTAGATGCCCAAGATGAAGTAGAGTTTGTTTGTGATTACTTTGTCTCAAAACACCAAATGATTCTCAACACATGAGATGGAATGGGTGGAGGTGAAGAAGTTGCCAAGTGTGATAAAATGTGAGCTCAAGAATTTTGGCCAAGACTAGAAATATATCGAGAAGTGGCTGTAGTTATGAGGTGGCTGTTGTTTTGAAGCAACACAAGAAAATTCCCTGCACACAAAAACAAAGGCCACGAAATTACCCCCACAAAAAATCAACAGCCACTAAATTCCCTCACTCAAAAATCAACAGCAGCCCATCCCTCACAACTTGCCACAATAAATGCTCACAAAAAAATATCTCACCATATCCACAAGCTACAAGTTAATGCACAAGGACAAAACTTTCACTCACATTGTCCACAATAAACATTAATCCAAATGTTTAAAGAAAGAAAAGGAAATGGCAACTTTAAAGTAAACTTGTAACGAATTACAAGAATACCCCTCATCCGTATATACATACCTGCATCCGTATTCTGACTGAATATGAATACAACGAGACGAAAATAATCCAACATTATAACACTAGGATCTGGCTTAAACCAAAGCCCACTAGTATAATCCGTCCTATCATGATCCGTGCACAAGTGCACGTATATGATCGAACCCAGCTATAAAACCATACGGTCTCTACAACGCTTCGCCCGAACCAGGGAAACCCACTGTTTGGGACTCTAAAGACTCGTCAATACACTGGCAGTGGGTTTAACCACAAGCACGTCAGTGGCACTAGCTGTACGTAACAGCTACCTAGGTATTGAGCGAAAAGGAGGCCGACGAGCCAACTCATCCTGAAACCCTACTGAGCCTGACAATGATAATATCCGTACAGTCTGGTCCGTTCGTCTATGAGTATCGCGTATCGGGTCTAGGGGTGGATAAAGTCAGACCCCTAATAACGCTATATTTAGTGTCGGTATGAAGCCCATCACCACCTGAGAAACTACTGATCCGAATCAGTAATTCTCCACTACTTTGGCCAAGGATTTCTGGTGATGGCCTCCCGTGCACACCGCGACATCAACCCTCAATACCGGGAGAGACGAATCCCCTGACGATCCACTCCCTGCCTCCATACGGCTCGGGACTGTACCCAACTAAAAACTGTTTGCACGACCCTTTGAGCCGTGGTAGGGTAGTAATCAAAGTACAGTGGAAACTCACACGAGACAAATGACGATCTCAGGTCGATAGACTAACCTGTACACATGTCACTAGGGAACTGCTATCTCGCAATAGGTATAATACCAACTAGCATGTTCCCGGCGAGTCCGTCCGGTGAACTCATAACCCAATGAGAACCTGTATACTATCTTAGATGAACTAACTGACACCAATGGCTTGTGAGACCGGCCACCGCCCCTCGTCGGGGTATCGATCCGTATACACTAATCTACTATCAGAGTATCGATGCCCAGTCTCGAAACTCCCACGACTAGGGACACTTTAAGGATGTGCTAATAGACCACCCAACTCTTACGTATATGATCGCCATCGTACTGCTGGTAGTCAAGCAAGAATCCTATGGGCTCTATCAACATGTAATAATGATCTATAATGTCACCTGAAGTATGTACGTGATGATAAAGACAAACCAGATGGCATACTATCATCTCGAGTAAGACTGTTGTTCCCGCCAAAATTTTGGCTCTAAACTTGCTCCCTTAAAAAATAATAACAATAAAATAAAAATAAAAATAAAGGAAAAACTCCACATGCAAAGTATGTAGGTACTGCCTCGGATAGAATTAAATCCTATGATGGCGCCTCACGCGCTCCTCACACGGGCGCAAATGTGCAAAGCAAAAAAAGAAATCTATTAAAGAAGAGTTAAACTCTTAGGAGGCAGCGCCTCACGTGCAAAGCATGAGAGCGCCAGCGCCTAGAATTAAAAACTCTGAGGCAGCTCCTCACGTGCAAGGCACGAGAGCGCCAGCGCCAAGAGTTAAAAATTCTGAGGCAGCGCCTCACCTGCAAATCACGAGAGCGCCAGCGCCAAGAGTTAAAAATTCTGAGGCAGCGCCTCACGTGCAAGGCACGAGAGCGCTGGCGCCAGAACTAAAAGTTCTCTGCCGTTGGTTCAAAAATCCAACGGAGATGATAAATCATCAGAGCACAAAATTAATTTCTGATTGAGGAAATACTCCTCAAATCTTTCTAAACAAGAAAGATTGTGCTCTGTAAATCAGAGCACCATTGGATCAAAGATCCAATGGTGATTAAAAATCACCAAGCTAAAGAATAAGCTCTGTAGGGGACAATATCTTCCCAATCTTTCTAAACAAGAAAGATTGTGCTCTTTAATCAGAGCACAGTTGGATCAAAGATCCAATGTTGATTAAAAAACACCAAGCTGCAGAATAAGCTCTGTAGGGGAAAATATCTTTCCAATCTTTCTAAATAAGAAAGATTGTGCTCTGTAAATCTGAGCACCGTTGGATCAAAGATCCAATGGTGATTAAAAATCACCAAGCTACAGAATAAGCTCTGTATGGGAAAATATCTTCCCAATCTTTCTAAAGAAGAAAGATTGTGCTCTATAAACCAGAGCATTGTTGGATCAAAGATCCAATGGTGATTAAAAATCATCAAGCTACAGAATAAGATCTGTATGGGAAAATATTTTCCCAATCTTGTTAAAAACAAGAAAAATATCTTCTGTAAAACAGAAGTCCTTGGATCAAAGATCCAACGGTGGATAAAATTCCCCAAATTAATTAAGAGATCTCTCGATAAGAGATTTCCTTAACTAATTCAACAAATCAGCCTCCACTCTATAAGGGACCCAAGACTATAAGTCTTGTACAAAAGGAACCCCCCATAAACTTCAAGTTCAAAAGAGAGAGACACACACAGAGGAAGAGGGGAAGAAAAATAGAGAGAGAAATTAATTCTCTAAAGAAGGGGAATCCCTCCCAAAAGCTCCCACAAAAAGAGAATTTAATTCTCAATCCAAAAGTTTAACTCTTATTAAAGAACTTAGCTCTTCCTTTGGTTAAGATCTGCAGAAGCAGATCTCCACACAAGTTGAGAATTTAATTCTCATCGGGGAGATTCTGTCATGCAGATTCAAAACCTAGGGGAAAGAACTGAATCCAAAAGATTTTAACTCTTACAAAACGTATGGGAATTTAATTCCTCTGAAACTAGGGTTTAACCCTTTAAAAAGAATTTAATCCCTGCAAAGAACAAAAGGAGAACTTGATTCCTTGGAACCATAGAAGAATAGCCTACTAATTCATTAGCGTTCAAACGTTATGTAACAGATCACGTGATCCCATATGAGCACCTCTGAGGAGCAAAAAGGACAGACTGAGATCTAGCCACGTGACCCTACGTGACCCCTGAGAAGTGCTCAGCACTTATAAAAGAGAAAAGGGAATAAACCCTATTTTTGGGGCGCCTCACGTGACCCACGTGACCCCTGAGAAGTGCTTAGCACTAGAATAAGAGAATAAAAGAGGCAGCGCCCAACTCTAAGCGCCTCATGTGCTACACGTGAGCGCCCCAAATTTCGGTGTTTAACACTGCTATGACGCCTCACATGCCACACGTGAGCGCCGCAACTTTCAGTGTTTAACACTGCTATGGCGCCTTACGTGCCACACGTGAGCACCCTAACTTTCACTGTTTAACACTGCTATGGCGCCTCACGTGCCACACGTGAGCATCTTAGATCTCAGTGTTTAACACCGCCTTAGAATATCGCATGGGAGCACATGGGCACTGAGCATACACTAGTGTTTAACATTATAAGAGGCCAACTTCAACCCCAGATTGGCTAAGTCTTTCCTGAGATTAAATCTCTAAATAAACCGAGCCTCCATGCTCATGACTGATGATTCCTCAATCTGAAATTTGGTTCAAGGGTACATCTCTCCACACTTCTGATATATGTCGTTGTAATTATTCAACGTCTTCAGAGAGGTGGTGCGTCCCGACAACCAACAAGCTATGGACCGTAATGTCCTTAAACTAACTATGGACCGCAACGTCCCTAAACTAAACTCCATGGACTATGATGTCCTTAAACATCTATGGACTATAATGTCCTTAAACCCAATGGACCGCAACATCTCTAAACTAAACTCCATGGACTATGATGTCCTTAAACCTCTATGGACTATGATGTCTTTAAACCCAATGGACCGCAACGTCCCTAAACTAAACTCTATGGACTATGATGTCCTTAAACATGGACTATGATGTCCTTAAACCTACATGGACTATGATGCCCTTAAACCCAATGGACCGTGACGTCCTTAAACTAAAGCAATAGAGCCCAAATGCTCTTATGTTGGATCTGAATGATCCCAAAATCCTGTTTAGTAGATCTTAGTCTAAAATTATACTAACGTATCTTTAACAACCATTTAAGTTGATCTTAATCTCAAACGAGATTAACGATCCTTAAATCAACCCAAACCCAAATCTAAGAATATACGGATTTGGACTAATCCACGCCCTACGGGCGGCAACATAAATTAGTCTCCGTATATAATCCACGGGCAACCAAAAAGAAAACAAACATACACGACACGAAGTGAACATCTGGAGCAGGAGAAAGTGGTAATCGCTACGCGGTAACGTAATTAACTGCAGGGGCTTGCGCCTGCAGGGAAGAACGTCCCCTCAATAAAAAAAAATCTCAGAAATGTGGGGGAATCTGACGAAGTCTGCTACAACGGCCGCATCCGTCCAGACCTCCGATACACGGTGCCATAAATCAACTTGGCATCTTCGGAGAGGTGGATGGATAAACCCAAATAGCATCTGCCACCAAATTCAGGAAAGACGTTTGTCTTTCCCGGTTTTCAGCGGCGAACAGATTCTGGCATGCCCGGTGGGACATTTTCCTCTTTCCACTCCACACTTCGGTTGTCGTGTTCGCAATCAAATCGCGGTTTAATATGGTTGCCCTTAGATTCGAGATACTAAGATTTGGTGTCTTGCTCTGTGCAGAGAAAAGAAGAGCAATGGCCTCCGGCTGCACTAACTGCAACAACAACTCCCACTCCGTCCTCGCTGGAGGAGTGACCTATGGGCCCCAAGCGGCCTCCATCTTCACCATGCCAGTGGAACAGGTGACTCAGGCTACCACTGGACTATTCTTTGGGACTATGATCCTACCAGCAAGCTTCAACGTCCCAATGCTGTCACAGGAAGCTCCGAAGAAGTCGGTCTTCAATCGGCTTACAACTACCACGGCCCCTCTCAATGGGCCGTCCAATTCCAAGTCTACTGCATTAGTCTTCGACAGGCTGAGCCTAAGCTCCAGTGGGCCCGTAAAGAAGCCTGCAATACCTGAAGGAGTTATTCCGAAGTGGATAGCCATTCCAACTCCGACGGATGAAGTCGTCAAAGGGGCTTCTCCTGCTAAGGGGTCGGTCTTCGACAGGTTGGACGTTTCTTCACAACGGACGTCAGTCTTTGACAGGCTGGCACCAACAACAGCCTCTCCTCAAAGCAGGGGGCATGATGGAGCCACCCCCGTAACTGAGCCGGTCCCGTCTGCAAGACATGCTCGACGTCGCCACTGGTGCCGGGTAAGGAAAGCTGGGGGCAGTTCCCCTTCTGGACTGACTCCACCAGCTCCAATGGTGGAAATTGATGCTGTTGTTCTAACTGGGAATAGCTTTGAACCACTCAGGAGAGTGTGCAAGAACTCTTCAATCGCTATATTGAAGAAGTCTCCTCCACCTATGGAGAACATTACAAAGTCGGAGCCGGAACAACCGCCTCAGCGGTTGTCCTCCAAAATCCATAAGGTATGGCAAAGGGTCCAATACTCCATGATTGATCAAGACTACTCCCGCCGACCGAAGAAAATGAAGGTTCGGCAAGAGAAGGACCATCCTACAGTACCACAGAAGGTATCGTCCATATGGGTTCCTGTTGCAACAAACCCCTCTACTGCGATCACCCATAAATGGAGAAAGCCGGAGAAGAGCCCCATGTCCGCGACAAATCTCAAGGGCACTGAACCTAAATACCCTAAGTCTGGGGGCATGGTAGTGCACACCGTCTATATAGCTTCTGGAAGAGAAGATATCCGTGCCTCCATGGGTCATCGACCACTCACCCGGTCTATGACAAAGGCTCAGGAGCAACAGAAAAAGCTCTAGGAGACGCTGACAACGATGGACGCACTCACTGGGCCAAAAGAAAGCCCGGAGACATCATCAAAGCATGGCCAGGAGTAGGAAACCGATGCCGAGTTCCTCCGAAGAATGCTCGAGAAGAAAAACAAAGAGGCCGCGGAACAAGCGGCCAATATAAAACAAATGGCGCTCCTGTTCCAAGATATGGTCGGGATGATGATACAACCGGATCCCCTAGCTGAAGACCCTCCAATAATCCTTGAAGACGCAAGAGGGGAGACATTAAACCCTCTTCCGGCTCTATCAGTAGCCAAAGAGGAGACCATCTCCAAAGCCTCCCTTGATGACTACATAGCTCAACAGATACGAGCTCACCAGGCGAGCGAAGCTGCTGGCCAAATCGTCAAGACTGGACAACCCTATCCGGGTTGGTACAATCAAATTAAGTACCCGCCTGGATATACGATCCCTAAATTTCACGTGTACAAGGGGGCGGGTAATCCGCACCAGCACGTTGCTCAATTCAGGGCTCTGTGCAGTAATACTGGGGGTGATAACAAACTGCTGCTTCGCCAGTTTGTTGGCAGCTTGTCGGAGACAGCATTCGAATGGTACTCCGAGCTTCCGAACGACTCTGTCAAGACATTTGCAGAAATGGAGCTACTATTTACACAGAGATTCGCAAGCGCTAGCGAGCGCCCCGAGCACCGCACAATTAACGCTAGAGTGAAGCCAGGAGAAACCTGGGTTCAGTACGCCATTCGGTGGCGGAACTTGTGGTCAAAGTGTGAACAGCGCATAGAGGAAGCTCCAGCTGTGGGCATGTTCGTAGGGACCTTCGACCCTCAGGCGAACATTTCACAATTCATGATGTTCTTCATGCCGACCACTTTCCAGGCTTTGATCGACAAGCTGGCCCAAATGGACTAGATGGGCCATAGACCATCCTTCTCGAAAATGGAGCTTCGAAACGAAAAGGGCAAAGGGAAAGTGACCTTCGTCGCCAACGCTCAACAACAACTGAGTGACCCTAGACCGGTTGTTCGCCAAAGCAGCAAACCGCGATCCCTCGATGAGAAGTTGAGACGTCCTTACTCGTTCCCCTGGGATAGAACAAAGAGACTGTTCGAACAGGCAGTGCGCAACGGGCTCCTCACTCTGCCAGAGCCGAGACACCCACCGCAACCAAGTGACGTCAACCATCTTAACTATTGTCCCTACCACAGAGTAGTGGGTCACTCAATCGAAGATTGCTACGTCTTCAAAAACTGGGTTTAAGACCAGTACCAGCAAGGCAAATTCGCGCTGTCTGAAAACTGGAAGGTAAACCCGCCACAACTACACGCTTCTAAAAGGATGGATACGCCGGGGGCATCATGCTCGTTTATAGAGGAAGCTCCAAGGGAAGTTGTCCTCTCGGAAAAAACTGAGAGAATGCTGAAGGATCTTCAAGCATGCCCGGCAATCAGATGGAGAAGCCCGCTAGAGCAGGAAATCATTGAGGGGATGCTGAAACCGCGCCCAACACCGATAACAGGTAACGATGGGCAAAATACCCAGGCCCAGCCGTCAAAGTCTTCAAAGAAAAAGAAGAAGACCAAGAAGCCCGCGCAGCCTGACGACAAGCGCACAGACCTACAAAAGCATATTAACGCGCTGGAGGAATACAACCAGAAGGCGCGAACCCCGGTCACACTCCAAGAGTTTCTCAACCATATCCTTGAAAGTGGAGATAACGACAATGATGAAGGAGACGACTCGTCAGAGGAACCCGAAGATTATGTGGCAAGTTGCCACATGATCTCTCATTCGTCGCTAAATAACGAAGAAGCTCACTAGGCGTTAGAAGATAACATAGAGGAGCTGGGGGCAGGAGCAGTGCCAAAATCCTTGGATTATGTGACAAAGTCTACCAAGGTGGGACTTACTTGCTCATGGATATACATGGCGAAAGACCCTTCCGGCCAATAAACGGTCGATTCTTAAAAAAATACTGCGCCTGACGAGTCACGGCCCCGGTCAATGATAGATGACAACGCCTATGCCCGCTCGCTATCTTCCCAAGCACAAACTCTATAAGTAGTATCCAGCAAAACCGTTGTCTCCAAAATGGCAACAATAGACCGAAACGTCCCTAAAACTCACAATGGACCGAAATGTCCCTAAACTGATAATGGACCGCAACGTCCTAAAACTAGCTAGGGACCGCAATGTCCTAAAACTAACGATGGACCGAAACGTCTTTAAACTACTACAAACCGCAGCATCCTTGGGCTGACGCAAAAAAAACGGTACGTCCACAAGCAGATTGGGCACGGATGAAAATCCAAAAGGGCGTCGTTAGTAAAAACAGCAGGACTGCCGGCGAGTTTGCGAAAACCCGAAAGGGCGCAATCTCGTAAAAAATGGTCATGAGCACTCATAAGGTCCTCTCGATCTTATGAGGAGAAAATACCTGAGTGAGATCCTTACGACTCATGAAGGTGCAACAAACATAGGAATCCACACGATTCCTATGGAGAAGATGCACTTACGAGATCCCCACGACTCGTAAGGAGAACTCCCCTATGAGATCCTTATAGCACATAGGATTCGAAAAACCTTAAGCTACAGGGATCTAAACCTATTCTTAAGCCATCACATTCCCCAGATTGCCCTACAGGCGGTCAATATCGACCCTTGTATACAATCCACGGGCACAAATAAACGTCTCCCCCACCGAGTTCCACCAATGGCGTGAAATTTCCCCACTTGGTGAACGACACTTGTAAGTCCTCTTGACTTATAAGGAGAAAACACTCTTGCAAGATCCTTATGACTTATAAGAGAACATGCACTTAAGAATCCTCACGAATCCTAAGGAGAAATCGCACCTATAAGATCCTCACGACTCGTAGGGAGAAACACCTTTATGAGACCCTTACGGCTCATGAAGTCAAAAGCCTTAGTCGACAGAATCATAACCCTGTTTGCTAAGCCACCTTTGTTCGAATTGATAAAGGCAAATGATGATTCGCTCCTGGCAATGTCCCAGTGGTAGCGATACTGATGCCTAAATCGGTATCAAATTCTAAGTCCTTTCAAGGCAAATGATGATTCGCTCCTAGCAATATTCCAGTCGCAGCGATGCTGATGCTAAGATTGGTATCAGAACCCAAGTTCCGCACTCGCAGCAAAAAGTTAGCGAGCCATAAATGCATATGAAATAGCCGAAATGAAAGGGCAACTTGCAAAAAAATTAGCAAGTAAAAGATATGCATAGAAAAATAGCCGAAATGATTGGGCAACTCGCAAAAAAAACAGCGAGTAAAAAGAAAATAGCCGAAATGATTGGGCACCGCGAAAAATAGCCGAAATGATTGGGCAATCGCGACTTTCGCGATATAAAAAGCTGAAATGATAGAGCATCGCGGAAAGAAAAAAAACGAAAATGATGAAAGAATAAAACTTTTGCCCTGCAGGTAAGTCTATACTGACCCCTGTATACAATTCATGGGCATAAACGAAAAGGGAACCACATGTCTTGACAGACTCTGTCAAAGGGAGAGTCAGATCTCGATGGCAACATCTGTGTCTCGGAAGATCGACAATGCGTTCATTCTCAACTCCAGCAGGATGCAGACGTAACGTCAAAAACCGACCTTAGGGTCGCAACGAAGCGGGGTCATGGCAAAGTCCCTAGTTCCAAAATCTCGACGACCACACCTATAAGCCTAGAGACTAACAATGGTGTTCCTCCTCACTCCAGCAGGATAAGGACGCGACATCACCAATTGGAAACACGTCAGCAAATGACCCTGTCACGAAAATACGTCATCAAATGACCCCGTCTCGGAAATACGTCATCCAATGATCCCGTCGCGGAAATACGTCATCCAATGACTCCGTCTCGGAAAAACGTCATCCAATAACCCCGTCGCGGAAATACGTCATCCAATGACTCCGTCTCGGAAATACGTCATCCAATGACCCCGTCACAGAAACACGTCATCCAATGACCCCGTCTCGGAAATACGTCAGCAAATGACCCCGTCTCGGAAATACGTCATCCAATGACCCCGTCTCGGAAACAAGTCAACCAACATCCAGGGAAATTAGTGTCCTTGGAAAAATATCTCGATTCAGGGAAATCAGCGTCCGTGACGAGAACCTCTCGATTCGTTTCGACTCGCAGGGAAATCAGTGTCTTTGCAGGAATCTCTCGATTCGTCTCGACCCCCAGGGAAATCAGCGTCCTTGGCAAAATATCTCGATTCATAGAAATCAGCATCCATGACGAGAACCTCTCAATTCGTTTCGACCCGCAGGGAAATCAGTGTCCTTGGCAAAATATCTCGATTCAAGGAAATTAGCGTCCGTGACGAGAACCTCTCGATTCGCGTAGACCCGCAAGGAAATCAGTGTCTTTACAGGAATCTCTCGATTCGTCTCGATCTCAGGGAAACCAGTGTCCTTGGAAAAACATCTCGATTCAGGAAAATCAGCGTTCTTGACGAGAACCTCTCGATTGGCATCGACCCGTAAGGAAATCAGTGTCTTTGCAGGAATCTCTCGATTCGTCTCAACCCCAGGGAAATCAGTGTCCTTGGAAAAATATCTCGATTCAGGGAAATCAGCGTCCTTGACGAGAACCTCTCGATTCGCGTCGACCTGCAAGAAAATCAGTGTCTTTGCAGGAATCTCTCGATTCGTCTCAACCCCAGGAAAATCAGTGTCCTTGGCAAAATATCTAGATACAGGGAAATCAGCGTCCTTGATGAGAACCTCTCGATTCGCGTCGACCCGCAAGGAAGTCAGTGTCTTTGCAGGAATCTCTCGATTCGTCTCAAGCCCAGTGAAATCAGTGTCCTTGGCAAAATATCTCGATTCAGGGAAATAAGCGTCCTTGACGAGAACCTCTCGATTCGTGTTGACCCGCAAGGAAATCAGTGTCTTTGCAGGAATCTCTCGATTCGTCTCAATCCTAGGGAAATCAGTGTCCTTGGCAAAATATCTCAATTCAGGGAAATCAGCGTCCTTGATGAGAACCTCTCGATTCGCGTCGACCCGCAAGGAAATCAGTATCTTTGCAGGAATCTCTCGATTCGTCTCGACCCCAGGGAAATCGGTGTCCTTGGTGAAATATCTCGATACAGGGAAATCAGCGTCCTTGACGAGAACCTCTCGATTCGCGTCGACCCGCAAAGAAATCAGTGTCTTTGCAGGAATCTCTCGATTCGTCTCAACCCCAGGGAAATCAGTGTCCTTGGCAAAATATCCCGATTAAGGGAAATCAGCATCCTTGACGAGAACCTATCGATTTGCGTCGACCCGCAAGGAAATCTGTGTCTTTGCAGGAATCTCTCGATTCGTCTCGACCCCAGGGAAATCAGTGTCCTTGGCAAAATATCTCGATTCAGGGAAATCAGCGTCCTTGACGAGAACCTCTCGATTCGCGTCGACCCGCAAGGAAATCAGTGTCTTTGCAGAAATCTCTCGATTCGTCTCGACCCCCAGGGAAATCAGTGTCCTTAGCAAAAAACCTCTCGATTCAGGGAAATCAGTGCCCTTGGCGAGAATCTCTCGATCCGTTTTGACCCGCAAGGAAATCAGTGTCTTTGCGAGAATCTCTCGATTCGTCTCGACCGGCAGGGAAATTAGTGTCCCGCGCATGAAAAGAAAATTCTCTTGTGAGATCCTTATGATTCTCAAGAGAAAACGCACTTAGGAGTCCTCACGACCCCTAAGGAGAAAATACACCTACGGGATCCTTTCGACCTGTAGGGAGAAAAGTCTTTACGAGACCCTCATGGCTCATAAAGTTGAAAAGTCTTAGGTGGCAGATCCTAACCCTGTCTCCTAAGCCATCACTGCCCTGCAAGGAGGTCAAGATGGACTACCTACGGGTCACACTCTCCGAAGTCGGACATTGACAAGGAGGGAAACAATCACTTACGAGTCCTCTTGACTTGTAAGGGGGAAAAATTCTCATGTGAGATCCTTACGACTCTCAAGAGAAAACGCACTTAGGAGTCCTCACGACTCCTAAGGAGAAAATACACCTACAAGATCCTCTCGACTCGTAGGGAGAAAAGTCATTATGAGACCCTCACGACTCATAAAGTTGAAAAGACTTAGGTGGCAGATCTGAACCTATTTCCTAAGCCATCGATGCTCTACAAGGAGGTCAAGATGGACTATCTGCGGGCCACATTTGCTAAAGCCACATTCGCCAATGAAATAAAGAAGCTACTTACGGGTCCTCATGATTCATAAGGAAAAATACCCGAGTGAGATCCTTACGACTCACGGAGGCGATGAACACATAGAAATCCTCACGATTTCTAAAGAGAAAATACACCTACGAGATCCTTTCGACTCTTAGAGAGAAAAACCTTCTTGAAACCCTCACGGTTCATGAAGATGGAAAAGTCTTAGGCTACAAGGACCCTAAACTTGTCTCCTAATCCATCAATTCTCCGGTCACGCATAACAGTGCACTACTTCACCCACGTACATACTTACGTGGGCAAAGTAGTGGGGGGCATTTGTTCCCGCCAAAATTTTGGCTCAAAACTTGCTCCCTTAAAAAATAATAACAATAAAATAAAAATAAAAATAAAAGAAAAACTCTACACGCAAAGCATGTAGGTACTGCCTCAGATAGAATTAAATCCTATGATGGCGCCTCACGCGCTCCTCACGCGGGTGCCAATGTGCAAAGCACAAAAAGAAATCTATTAAATAAGAGTTAAACACTTAGGAGGCAGCGCCTCACGTGCAAGGCACGAGAGCGCAAGCGCCAAGTGTTAAAAACTCTGAGGCAGTGCCTCACGTGCAAGGCACGAGAGCTCCAACGCCAAGAGTTAAAAACTCTGAGGCAGCGCCTCATGTGCAAAGCACGAGAGCGCTGGCGCCAGAACTAAAAGTTCTCTGCCGTTGGATCAAAAATCCAACGGAGATGATAAATCATCAGAGCACAGAATTAAATTCTGATTGAGGAAATACTCCTCAAATCTTTCTAAACAAGAAAGATTGTGCTCTGTAAATCAGAGCACCGTTGGATCAAAGATCCAATGGTGATTAAAAATCACCAAGTAACAGAATAAGCTCTGTAGGGGAAAATATCTTCCCAATCTTTCTAAACAAGAAAGATTATGCTCTGTAAATCAGAGCACCGTTGGATCAAAGATCTAATGGTGATTAAAAATCACCAAGCTACAGAATAAGCTCTGTAGGGGAAAATATCTTCCCAATCTTTCTAAATAAGAAAGATTGTGCTCTGTAAATCAGAGCACCGTTGGATCAAAGATCCAATGGTGATTAAAAATCACCAAGCTACAGAATAAGCTCTGTAGGGGAAAATATCTTCCCAATCTTTCTAAACAAGAAATATTGTTCTCTGTAAACCAGAGCACCCTTGGATCAAAGATCCAATGGTGATTAAAAATCACCAAGCTACAGAATAAGCTCTGTATGGAAAATATTTTCCCAATCTTGTTAAAAACAAGAAAAATATCTTCTGTAAAACAGAAGTCCTCAGATCAAAGATCCAACGGTGGATAAAATTCCCCAAATCAATTATGAGATATTTCCTTAACTAATTCAACAAATCAGCCTCCACTATATAAAGGACCCAAGACTTTAAGTCTTGTATAGGAGGAACCCTCCCATAAACTTCAAGTTCAAAAAAGAAAGACACACACAGAAGGAGAGGGGAAGAAAAATAGAGAGAGAATTTAATTCACTAAAGAAGAGAAACCCCTCCCAAATGCTCCCACAAAAAGAGAATTTAATTCTCAAACCAAGAGTTTAACTCTTTTTAAAGAACTTAGTTATTCCTCTGGTTAAGATCTGCAGAAGCAGATCTCCCCACAAGTTGAGAATTTAATTCTCATCGGGGAGATTCTGTCATGCAGATTCAAAACCTAGGGGAAAGAACTGAATCCAAAAGAGTTTAACTCTTACAAAACGTATGGGAATTTAATTCCTCTGAAACTAGGGTTTAACCCTTTAAAAAGAATTTAATCCCTGCAAAGAACAAAAGGAGAACTTGAGTCCTCGAAACTATAGAAGAACAGCCTGATGAATCATTAGCGTTCAAACGTTACGTAACAGATCACGTGTTCCCACGTGAGCACCTCTGAGGAGCAAAAAGGAAAAACTGAGATCTAGCCACGTGACCCCTGAGAAGTGCTCAGCATTTATAAAAGAGAAAAGGGAATAAACCCTATTTTGGGGCGCCTCACGTGACCCACGTGACCCCTGAGAAGTGCTCAGCACTAGAATAAGAGAATAAAAGAGGCAACGCCCAACTCTAAGCGCCTCACGTGCTACGCGTGAGCGCCCCAACTTTCAGTGTTTAACACTGCTATGGTGCCTCATGTGCCACATGTGAGCACCCCAACTTTCAGTGTTTAACACTGCTATGGCGCCTCACATGCCACACGTGAGCGCCCAAACTTTCAGTGTTTAACACTGCTATGGCGCCTCACGTGCCACACGTGAGCATCTCAGATCTCAGTGTTTAACACTGCCTTAGAATATCACATGGGAACATGTGGGCACTAAGCATACACTAGTGTTTAACATTATAAGAGGCCAACTTCAACCCCAGATTGGCTAAGTCTTTCCTGAGATTAAATCTTTAAATCAACCGAGCTTCCATGGTCATGACTGATGATTCCTCAATCTGAAATTTGGTTCAAGGGTACATCTCTCCACACCTCTAATATATGTCTTTGTAATTAGTCAACGTCTTCAGAGAGGTGGTGGGTCCCGACAACCAACAAGCTATGGATCGTAATGTCCTTAAACTAACTATGGACCGCAATGTACCTAAATTAAACTTCATGGACTATGATGTCCTTAAATCCAATGGACCGCAACGTCCCTAAACTAAACTCCATGGACTATGATGTCCTTAAACTTCTATGGACTATGATGTCCTTAAACCCAATGGACCGCAACGTCCCTAAACTAAACTCTATGGACTATGATGTCCTTAAACCTAATGGACCGTGATGTCCTTAAACTAAAGCAATAGAGCCCAAATGCTCTTTTATTGGATCTGAATGATCCCAAAATCCTATTAAGTAGATCTTAGTCTAAAATTAGATTAACGCATTCTTAACAACCATTTAAGTTGATCTTAATCTTAAACGAGATTAACGATCCTTAAATCAACCCAAACCCAAATCTAAGAATATAAGGATTTGGACTAATCCACGCCCTACGGGCGACAAAATAAATTAGTCTCCGAATACAATCAACGGGCAACCAAAAAGAAAACAAACACACACAACACGAAGAGAACATCGGGAGCAGGAGAAAGTGGTTATCGCTACGCGGTAACGTAATTAACTGCAAAGGCTTGCTCTTGCAGGGAAGAGCGTCCCCACAATCAAAAACCCCTCAGAAATGAGGGGGAATCTGACGAAATCTGCTACGACGGCCGCATCCGTCCAAACCTCCGATACACGGTGCCATAAATCAACTTGGCATCTTCGGAGAGGTGGATAGATAAACCCAAATATCATCTGCCCCCAAATTCTGGCAAAACGTTTGTTTTTCCCAGCTTTCGGCGGTAAACAACTGTTCTACCGGTATAGGTCATCTCTCAATCATTGCAATCGCGTGCCTGCGATCCAATATTTGACTTGAGGGCGCTATAGCCAACAGTTTAGCCATCATCTTCTTCTTCCTCCTTCAAGCTCTCTAGGGTTTCAAAAGTGAGTGAAGAACATAAAAAGAAAAGGTTTTTGAGTGAGATCCAAACCCACATCACCAATCTCTAGGGTTAAAAAATATGTATCTTTGGTTCTAGAGATGGATATAATTAATCACCGTTAGCCACCACTACATCCCTATCATCTTTGCCTCCATCGTCTCCAGGCCACCACACGTAACATTTCAGAAAATAGAAAATATCATTTTGGAATTTAAATAATAAAATAATGAATATTATGGATATTATACGAGTATAGATTTGAGATTTCGTAGAATGGTATAGTTATATACCTATATTTTTGGAAAATAATTGGAATTTAAAATGAATTGTTATTTCTGAAAGCATTTATTTGATTTGGGCCATTTATAAATTAATATATAATTATTTATATACAAGTTTAATGTTAAACTTGATTAGTATTTCACTAATTATGCATTTAATCTAAATTTATATTGTTAACCTTATTTAAGTGTCATACAACATTTCATTTTGATGTTTTGTGATGGTTTCTTTTTAATTAAAGAGAAAAGGAAAAAAAAAGAAAATGGAAAAAAATGAGACATGGGGGACAAGGAGGTATGGTCATGAGAGAATGAGAGAGGGGGGAATGGTTGTATCACCCATTTGTCATCCTTCTCCTTCTCATTTCCTTTATTCATCTTCTTCATCTCTTCCTTCATTACCTTCTCCATCCTCTCTACCACCACAAAAAACACTCCTAAACCATCTCAAAATTCCATATAACCTTCACTAAAAATATTCCTCACCTCATCCTACACCTCATGGCATGTTCAAGATTTCATTTTGGGGAGCTTTGTCCATCTAGGAATTTTCTTGAGTTACTCCTTTGAGATAAAACACTCACCTTTCATCAAGTTTTTATGTTTCTTAATCTCACAAATTAGTTTAGTGCTCAAAATTTTATATTTTGTGAACTTGGAAAATTTTAAAATGAGATTTAGTGAATAGAGCTTATAGTAGAAGTGTAGTAGAGGGTTTAGAGAGTGTTTACAACCCTATTAGTGATAAAATCCTTGATATAATGGAGTTTAGAATTTTTCGATATCGGTTTTGTGGAAATTTTGGTATTCAAATGGGATCTGGAGCAACTTGGGGTCTTTGTAAGATAAACAAACAACTACCCTAACCTAGTTAAAACACTAGAAGACCACCACAGAAGCACAAGATCTTAAATCAAAAATTCAACCGCCGATAGCGATTGTTGTATCACATTTTGACGGCCCAATTTTTGAATTGGGTGTCGGGGTTTGGTCTGTAACTCACACTCCTTATAATTTAACTACTGTATTGTTAGTTTTGTCCCATACAACCTGTACCAAAATCTGGGAGCATTTTTAGTTGGTTTGGCAAGGTTTTGCAATATTTGAAAACTTGATTTTTGGAGTTTGTGTTTTGACTCGGTCATTTGACGTTCGTACGTCGACGTCGGGAATTGTTTTGTTGTTTTAGCACGCGTTGACCATAGTTTCTAACGTATGTGCATTTCGCTTGTCGTGTGATATCTTTGAAATTCGATTCGGGTTTTCATTAAATTGTGGTTATGGATTTCGATTGTAGTTACATTAGCATGGACTTACGAGACGACGAAGGAGGACAAGGTATCCGTCGGAATCGGCTAGAGCGAAACATAATTAGGTGAGTAGATGTATATCTACGGGGGAAGTCGGGTGGATGAAGTATAGCACTGTAACGACTCTGTAAACCCCTGTACAAAATTAACTTGTTTAATATATAGAACGGGTATTTCAGCCTGATAAGGACCTATAAGTTATTTTTATTCAATAAAAGAAAGAAACAACTTGTAGCTCATTTGTAAAACCTCTACACTGCAGTGACATAACCTGTGTATTTGAATCCCATCAGTCCCAATTATTTTTAATATTTTTCTTTTTAACTTTTCGAAAATCCAAGAGTTGCACGTGCAATATACGGAGAATCAAAAAGTTTCAGAAAAATAAAATGAGATAAATGAGGAGTTAACACAGATTAAAGCACATGACACGAAATTCGAGAGAAGTGGCATAAATCTGACCGCCCGTTTTGCCAATTTGGCTGCTACCGGCGGTCCGATGTTGGCCAACCGCCTCCGTACTTTGCTCACCCGTCTCTTTCACTCCCCTCTACTCCCCTGTAGTGTTTGATTACTATGCAATTTAACAGAGACCATTTAAATCCCCCATTAACATCATTTTAAGTCAATTTTTTAAATTTTCATACACTCAATTTCACCTATAAATACCACCCCATTCCCTAACTCTCCCCATTTTGAAAATTCCTATAAAAAATTCTCTAAGTGCAAAGTGGAGTTAAGCAAGCCAAGATGAGTAGCGATCAAATATCAACGACCAGAGCTTTCCCGACGATACCGCGATCCCCGAAGACTTCCCCTCCCTTTTTTCCTCTCTTGTTAACGCTCTAAAATAGTAAGTCCTTTCTCTCTCTCGTTTTTACATCTCAAATCAATTTCTAAAAAGATATCGACAAGTGGAGTTAATATTAAAAATATTTTCTTTAAAATGTTTTTGTCATTCTTGATAGGTCAATATGTCACACAATTACCCTAATATCACTTCAAATTAATATTCATATCATTTTCCTTTTTGTGTAACCAAAATTCCATGTGAAATAATTATATAACGAACTTTTTCATAAAAATACCATGAACTTTAATATAACCCATATTTCGATAACTAGCATATATACCTCTAGAAAATTCATGAGGTAACGACCTATCCTACATGCCAACTTTGGATTCGTAGCACGATATTTAGTTAGAATATTTTCATCTAAATGAAATAATTTGCAATAAAATACCATCACTTTATAAAAACATGTTTTTAATCAATATTTGAAAATCTTTTGCAGTTACGTCTCTACAACCCTCTTTAGGGGACCCACTTATGGATGGTGCGGATTATCGCATGTTCTTGGGATAGTAAAGCGAGATGCAGAGCTCCTAACGGAGAATTCGGTCTTGAATAGAGTAAAAATACGATTTAAAAGAAATACGACTTTTTGAATCAAATTAACTTTGGAAAATTATATATAATTATGAATCCGTATTTTCAATAAAAATAAATGGTGAAAATTATCTTTTAAATTGAAAGATTAAAATTTGAATAAAATACCACCAAGTTTACAAAAGAAGTAGTTTTCATAAAAATACCATAAACTTTTAAAAGCTAGATTTTATCGCTAAAATACCACTAAAATTAAAATATATGTTCATAAAAACTCTTAACATTCTAAATCACCCTCGAGATTTATTTTTAAAAGATATTAAAATATTTTTCATAAAACCCCATCGAGGAATACAAACAATAAATATAATGTAAACAATAATAATAAATCTATAAGGATTCTGGATTAATATAGATTTAAGCAGTATCATTTCTCTTGAACCCTAAGGAGCCAGAGAAAGTGAGTGCTTGCCTATTCAGATTAGACAACAAATTAACGGAGTTATCAAAAGGCAACTGTCTTGAAAAAATACACAAATCCTACCGTCCATGTGCAGTAATTGTCCGATTACTCCCGAACTTAAGAATTTCAACAGTTAAATCTATTTACAAGAAATGTCTATAACCCGAATACAAACTCGAATCCAAATCTAAATTTAAACTCGAACTCGAATCCAAACTCGAACTCTAATCCAACTTGAACCTAAACTTGAACGTGAACCCGAAATCAATCTACTCGACAAACTTGACTCGACCCAAGATTGCAATTAATATGACTCGCATTCTACTCGACTTACTTGACTTCATTCTTCAACTTTTACAATCTATGGTTTTGATCAAGACATATTATAATCAACCAATCAAATTAACTAAGAATATCTTACCGTTATAATAAATATTATACTTGGGATGTTTGGGATAGTTTCTTGTGTGAATCCAACGAAATTTCAGGAGTTCCGTATTAACCTATTTTTTCTATTTACTCGAATCTCATTCGGGTCGACTCCTCCATAGTTTGGAGTCCCGATGCTAACACATGACATGGACTCGTATTTTCTTGCTCTTGGGCCCCACTTTTGAACTTGTGAATACTTCTACGACTGCGTTGACATTCCCACTTGGAACTTAATGTTAAAATAATGACCATATAGAGACTTATAGATACATATACCTATATTCAGAGCTACGCAATTTTTACTGGTCATTTACATTATTTCTTTATATACTTGTCACTTTTCACTCTTACTTCATCTTTGGGACTTATCGAGCGCTAGTTCACTGACGGGTATTCCACTTACCTTTGTTTTCTTGGAATGTTCATCAGATACGTTCGAGATGGAGGAAGTGGACGCTACAGAGAGGATTACGACCAGATAGCTACTCAGAATTAGCTTAACTTTCTTTTTTCTTTCAGTTTATGTATGCCACATGTTTAGGTATTTCCTTTTATTGTATTTACTTTTCAAGTTGAACTCATATACCCATATATATTTCAAGTTTGAACGTAAATAAAGATATTTGTTGAAAATTGTACAGTCTCCATTTATTCTTACATTGTGTATTATTGTTTCAATACGCTTAGCATATTTATTTAGAGGATGACCTTCTCCGAATAAATATGTCGCGGGCTTACCACGTCATCGTTTCCGTCTACTGCGAAGCGGGGCATGACAGGTTTTGTTGGCCCATATAGGTCAGTTCTGCATGAAGTCGTAAACAATATGCCATAAGAATTAATGAATTCAACAAACATTTATATTTCTTGCATTTCAAATTCCTTGAATCTATCCTAACATATCTTTTATATCAAGGTGATGGACTCTCCGAATAATACCAGCACCAACATCAACAACAATACTCCACCTTCTACACTACCACCACCACCTACCGTTGCAGCTCCTATCAATGAGCAAACGGTACTTTTTGAGGCTATCAAGATTCTATTGGAGGGTCAGCAGCAGCAGACTGTTATCCTTATAACCGCACCGACGCTGAAGCACTTGGAATAAAGCAGTTCCGGGCCTTACACCCAAAGAACTTCTCGGGTAAGGAGAGCCCGCTTGAAGCAAAAGAATGGGCTCAGGCAATAAAAGATGATCTGGAAGCGGCCCAAGTGCCAGATATAGCTTGGGTAAGAGTTGCTAAGTTGCAACTGACCGATAATGCTAGAGTATGATGGAAAGTTGAGGAGAGTCGTCTCGAGAAACCGATAGAATGGAAAACATTCCGAGACCTCTTCGATACGAAGTACTTTTTGGAGACTGCCCGCTTTGATATGGAGCAACAATTCATCCATCTGTAACAAGGTTCGATGTGGGTCAAGTATGTGGATGAATATGATGCTGAGTTTACCATGCTTGGCAGGTAAATAATAATCTCAAGTTCAATTTTCCAATTCACTTACAACACTGATAACACAAGGTCGTAACAGGTTCGTTGCGCACCTCATTCACACTGCTGAGATCCGGGCACGACGATTCCAGCAGGGGTTGGACCCTGAAATCCAAGTTGCACTCGCTACAGGGGATTTCCCAACCCACTAGCTTGCTTTGATGGTTGCTCGACGCTATGAGGAAGTTGTGAAGAAGAAGGGCAGGCCGCAATCGATCGGTGTAAAATGCCTTTTGCACCATATTGTAGGAGGGGCCTGTTCCTGGCCAGCTTTCAACGGACCATCTCGGAGGCCAGGAGGTTCATTCGCCAACAATAGGCCAGACTTTTTCAGCTACTGCAAAAGAACGTGATATCTATTGAAGAATTTTCGAAGGGCGAACAACTTGTGCTTGATCTGTAAGTCTTCTACTCACATTATCGTACCATGCCCCCAGAAGTGAGGGACTAATAACCATCCCGCTAGACCGACGACCCAAGCTCCTTCTACCCGGTTAGCTCTAGAAGCACTTGCTCTCCGTACCCAGACTGCTCAACCTCAACGTCGAGTGTTTAACCAGGCACAGAGGAAGGTGCTGCGACGCCAAGCATTCACCATGTTGGTCGAAGAGGCCGAAGCTACGGGTTAGGTTATCACCGGTAAATCTCTTCCTTATTCCCTTTCATGTTATTTCCACTCCTAGCCATCTTATAATTGTTAAACCTAAACATATCCAATGCGACTTAGGTACAATCTTAGTAGCCACCCTACCTGCCCTCATACTCTTCGATACTGGGGCATCGCATTGCTTCATGTCGCAATGGTTCGTAAGAACTCATGCGATTCCAGTTAAGCCGCTTATATCCAGCTGAATGTCGGTTCAGGGAACGACATTCTAAAAGCAACTTTGGGATATGATCTGTGTCCAGTGGTAGTCTGAAGTCGAGAATTCTATGCGGATGTAACACCTTAGCACATTTATACTATATTTTTTTGGTATTTCAAATCTTGCGGCAAAATTCTTTACTATTGTTGCTATTGGGTTGCGAATAATACAATTAGTAGCTGTGGTTATTATCCAACCTGACCCGCATGGTTGAAACCCAACATGGTTGAAACCCAACATGGTTCGAGATTATATCAAATATTTGCTAGTACGGTGTATCCATGCAAATCTAGAATATATATACATATATAATATTTTTAGAATCTACATATCTTCTTATAATACAATATAAAACCAAATAATATATTTTCCCATCTATCCTTGCATGTCATAGTACCCCATATCAGGTGGTTGCGCCCATATATCATGTTCGTATTCTAAGGGTTTGACAGACTAGTATTTGGATCGCTACGTATATTTACGTAGATTTTTATTTAGGGGTATAAGTTTTTAATCATAGACATTTGCATCATAGTTTAAATTCTTACGTATATTTTGCATATTTAAAAACTAAATTTTTAGAGAGATACGGGTAATATTCGGAGCAATCTAGTATTATCTCTAAAATCTTACTATATATATTTTTATATAACTAATATATAAACAGTTATATATATATAATATATATTTAAATTTTAATTATTTTTTATAAAAAAACTCTCTCTTTCACTCGAATCTCTCTGTCTCTCTCTCATCTGTCCCCATCTCTTCTCTCTCTATATAATATATATATATTATTATAATATAAAATTTATTATAAAACCCTAACCTTTTCTCTCCTCCCGCGTTTTTTTCTCCCCTCGCTAACCCCGAACCCTAACCCACCTCTCGTCGTTGTTCCCCCTCTCGTCGCTGCCCCTCCCATCCTCCCCTATTCCTCGCCAGCACCTCCTCCTCCTCCTTCCCGACGACCACCCAAGCTCCTAACCCCGAAGCCACCAACCCATCGCACCCACCTCGTCGACCTCGCCGTCGACCTCTCACCTGAAACCGACCACCATCACCATCATCCTGTCACCTTCCCCTCCTCATCAGCAACCCCAGAGCACCTACCACCACACCCTCTTCTTCTTCTTCTTCTTTTTCCCGATCACCTTTAACCTACCTTAAACCCCCTCGTCTCTGACCTCGTCGTCGGAACTCGACCACCACACTCACCCTCCAACACCTCCTCATATCGTCGGCAACCCCCAGAACACCAGCAACCTCGCCATTACCTTCTTCTTCTTTTCTTCTTCTTCTTTCTTTTCTTCTCTTTTTCTTGATCGTCTCACCGGAGTTGCGCACGTCGTCGACGATCCATACGACCCAGTTACCGTCGTCGTCTAACCCAGTTACCACGTCATGCACCCGCTCAGCCAGGTCAAGTCCTGCGTGCGTAAGTTTTGCAGCGTGACGTTATTCGGCGTCGGAACGCGATATCTATATCTCGACGTGAGATTCGATCAGGCAAGTTTTAAACTTACAACATGCTACTTTATTTATATTTATATGATTAATGATAGTATACGCGTTTTAATATTCAGCAAATATTACCGATTTATAGTTTTACATTATCAGTATGTATCTGTGCCGATAATGGTTTATCTAGTTACATGCCGGATCATCACAATATTATCATACTACTATATCAATTTAGTATGTTATCTAGATTGCAATATACATGGTAATGGACGTATAACGGTTATTACCGATAGATACATATACATCCTGGTATTAATTATGGTTACCGTGTTTCGATATTGGTTATAGTTTTACATTTGGTGTCTATTCTGGTTAAAATATATTGTATGACATGTTCACGACACACTACCAGACTTGTTACTTAGATCTTATTACTCATGTCGACAACCCTGACTTGTTGTCCTGACAGACGTGACTTGTTCTCTACATAGTCAAGACTTGTACCTGCTTGATCCTGTGTTGGTATTAGATTAATATCATCAATACCTGACTTGAACACAAAAGCTTGGGGGTAAGGGGAAATCAATAATGAAAACTGACTTGTAACTCAACAGTTCGATACTCCAGATACTGATCAGTCTTTACGGGCTCGGCCAGCCCTAGAATGATGATGCTGACATCATTCATGTGTACATGTTATATGTTTACTGCTTAGCGGCACGTCTCGGATTTAGCCCGAGAATCTTGACCGTGGTCCCGGGCATGCATGGGATACTATTGAGTTACATCAACGATTCCATTAAATTGATTTCAAGGACTCGTAGAATAGATAACCTAGAAGCACAGACTTTAGGATACACGTCACATACATGTATCTCACTATTTTACACATGTGCTTATTATTTACATTCATGTTTAATTATAAGCATCATATCCTGGTTATTACGATTATTTTGATATTATGACACACCGACGTCTGGGTTTTGCATGGCCCAGTTCCTCTGACATTATCGCAAGCAGATCAGGAGTACTTTAGCAAGCCGAGTAATGAGGAGCTAGATGTTTAGTTTAGAAATGCTTAGTTTCATTTATTTCCATGGTTTTACTTTATCAATGTGATCCCATAAGGGACATGATTCAGAGATTGTTTTTATTTGGATCTTGATTCGTTTCCGCTATATGCATTTCTTGATTTTATTTATTGTAGCAGATGGACATGTGTTAGCTAGATTTTATTTTACTATTCTTGGTATCCGATTGACAACCATAATTTGACTATGGAGGGATTATTCCTAGCCATAGGTAGCATGGTTGGCTCTGTCACGTACCGTATTTATGTATTTTGGGAAGCGGGGCGTGACAGAGTTTGTTTAGTATCAGAGCCATAGGATTTAGGGTTAGTCGGGTTTGGTTTTTTTTGTAGTTGGGTATTGAACCCAATACACTAACCAGGAAATCCGGAAGTAGGAACATGTCCTACCACATTACTATCTAGCCAGTCTTGAATCTCTAGATATCAATATCTTATTTATTGAATCATGTTTACCGTTACTAATCCCCTTCAGTGTCTTGGCTTCAGAATCATGGCGGATAGAGATTTGCGGTCATACCAGAGGCGTATAGATAACGCCGCATTACTTGGAGTTGTATGTGGTATGCTTGAAAAACAGAAATGACAAACTTGGCTAAATCAGCGATAGGCCGAGGCTTTCCAGGAGGGTCTGCGGACGGACCAGCAGTCCGTAGTTGCAGCAGCACCTAGGCCAACACAGTGTGAATGCACCATGGCGGATTTTAGAAAGCTCGGTCCGTTCACATTTACTGGATTGGAGGATCCATTGCCAACGTAGCAGTGGCTAGTTGATACAGAGAACCTGCTCGTTGCCGCACAGATTCCAAATGAGAAAAGGGTGGATGTAGTACGCATCCAATTGGTAGATTACACTCGCAAGTGGTGGCTCGTAGAGGAGACCCGTCTGACCAAGCCGATCAGTTGGACAACTTTTTCGCACAGCTTCTTGGAGAAGTTATTTCTGCAATCTGCTCGGGAGGAAATGGAAGAAAAGTTCATTAGCTTGAAGCAGAATGGTGGATCCATTGATACACATACGGTTGAGTGGACTCGGCTCAGTCGATTTGCGCAGCCCTTGGTTGCCAATGAGGCAGATACGTCATGGCGGGTTAAGCGTAGCTTGGATGTGGAGATTCAGAGACATATCATATCTCTGGGATTGACCACCTTCCCCCAAGTTCTCAAGGCAGCCAGGGGAAGCAGAGTTTATAGGTAAAAGTAAAGGGTAATCTGCAGCAAGAAGTTATAGTATATGTTAGTTATATGTATTCCCTAGAGGCCATTACTGTACATACGATGTATATTGTAGTGGATGCTAGGACATAAATAGGGAGGACTTTCTTGCTCGACATGATAGTATGCTATCTGGTTGTACTTTATCTTAACATGTACTCTGATTGTCTCTATGTTACATGTTGATAAAGACCTTAGGATATGTACTCGACAACTGGGACTATGATGAGATCAGACTAGTGGGGTCACGGTAGTCGACGAGTGCATCCTATAACTATTCCTAGTCGAGGGTGTATCGAGACAGGGCATCGATACACCAGAGTAGACTAGCATATACGCATCTTGACCCATATGATGGGCGATGGATGATCCCATATCCATCGGTGTTTGACATCAAGGATGGTGTACGGGTGCTCAGTAGAGACTGGGTACACTGGACGGACTCGCCGAGAACTCCCAGATGGTATTATACCTCACGTCAGATGGCAGTTCTCCGGTGACACTGGTACAGAGTATTCTGTTGACCCGAGATCGTCATAGAGTCTTGTGTGATTCCCACTGTGCTTTGATTTCCATCATACCACGTCCAAGAGGGCGTGCAAAAAGGTGGCTTTTGGGTACAGTCCCGAATCACATGGAGGCAATGAGCGAAAGGAAGGGATTCGTCTCTCCCGGTATAAGGAGTTGATGTTGTGCTGTGTTCGATTGGCTATAACCGGAAATCCCTGGCCAGGGTTACTGAGATTTACTGGTAAGTGTTATCAGTAGTTTCTCGAACTGTTATAGACCTCATATCGACACGACTTATCAAGCAACTGGGGTCTGACGTTTACCACCCTTAGGCGAGATATGCGACATATCAGACGACGAGACCGGACTGCACGAGAGTGTTACTGATTGGATTCATAGGAGAATGTACAGGCTTGCTTGTTGATCTTCTGAGCGCTCAATACCTGGGTAGCTGTTACATTTAGCTGACCGCTTGCAGCTTGTGGGTGTTTGATATAATCATCACCTACTGCCGGCGTATTGACGATTCTTTAGAGTCCTACACAGAGGTTTCTTGACTCGGGCAAAATGGAGTAGGAGCACATATGTGATATGTGCGGGACCGAGGATAATGCGGTATGTGATACCGTATTGGATTCTCGTGATATGAGATATCGGCCGGGTATATGTGATATACCAGGGTCATCGTATTAGTCGGTTATTTGTGAAATAGCCAGATTATCGGATCAAGTGTTGATTCGATAATTTAATGTATAATAATATATATGATATATTAAATTACATTAACTAATATTAGCTCACTAAAAGATTCATTTTCTCACGGGATAATACATTGATATATATGCGATATATGTTAATTGTATTATTTTCTATTGTTACAAAATATATTGTATATGTGATATATAATATTGTAACATGTTAGGGTTACAAATTTAACAATGGTTTAGGGTTTAAACTTGGTTAGGATTTGGATTAGGGTTAGCTTTTGCATGAAGTTTCCATGAAGCTTCATGAAGCTTTGACTTTGTGTTTGCTTGATATTTTGTGAAGATATTATGTTAACCCAATCCAAACTATTAACTCTAGTTAATTCTCTACAAGGGTTAACTCCTTCATGCTTAACCCTTGGTTAGATTTGTAACCACTACAACAATTTATTGTTCATCACAAAAGGATTCTATCATCTTCTTCCTTGATTTCCTTCTTGAAAAAGCTTTCTAGCTTTTTTCTAAGTGATGAAAGTGAGTGAGAATATGAAAACAAATGAGAGAAAAAATCCTACTTCATCATCCTCATCTACCATTGCCATTTAGATGAGGGTGTTCACTTCATTTAGAGAGTGAGAGCTTGTGTTAACGAAACTTCAAGGTAGATCATCTTTGTTATCGAAGATCGGAAGCAAGCTTGCACCTTTCTCTTCGCGGAGCCTCTCGAGAGTTCGGAACATGATGATCGCAGCGAAGGGACTTCAACACGGAGCTTAAGAAGTGAAGGACCGGATCTACAAAGGTTGTAATCCCTCTCACTTAGTGTTAAAGTGTTTAACATGTTAGTTTTCGCATAAACTCTAGTTTAAAGATCCGGCTTTGGGTTGTTCGGCACGGCTAAAATTTTAATCGGGCATGGTTGATGCCTCGTAGACCCTTGTACGCGTGCATAGCAACCCTACAGTGTCAAAGCCGGCGTTTATGCCAAACAGAGCTCCTATACGCAGAAGCATTCCGGTAAACAAGCGAGGCACTATACCCATGAAGAAGCATGTTGTATCCGATCAGAAAAGAAGTATGGTTTGCGACTTTTGCTATCTACCCGGACACATACAGAAGGACTGTCTAAAGAGGTTCGTACTTTGTCTAGTTTGTGGATCAGCTGACCATACTATCAGTGCTTTGCCCTTCAAAGCTACGATTGAGAGACGATATTCAGAAACCACCGCAGAAGAAGATTCATGGGCAGAAGCTGATCACTCAGAGGCCTAATCAAGCACGAGCCTTCACCTTGACGGTCGAGAAGACCAAGGCATCAGATGATGTTGTTTCAGGTATCCTACTTGTTTATAATTTTTCCGCATTGGCATTATTCGATTTAGGTGCACCCATTGCTTCATGTCGTCAAAGTTTATTAGTACACACTCTATTCCACACACGGCCCTATCTTGTTGCTGGGACATACTGTTGGGCTTTGCCGGCACCCCGGCCATCAAACCGTGGCCAAATGCGGAACAAAAATTTTCAAAACTTTGGCGCAAACAAAACCCGCACAAGATCGAACCAAAAACCCTATACTAGCAAACATGCAAAGAGGAGTTTAGAGAGGTTATACCGATCGATCCATGTCCTTCGGTCTTCAACCTCTATCCTAAGCTTGTTGCGGCCGCCTCGACGAAGTTCACTCTCCGGTCTCCCTTGTCGAAGAGGATCCACATCGAGGATTCTTTATACTGGCTCCCGCTTCTAAACCGAAGCAATTCGGACATCAAGTTTGCTAGCCTAGATGCCCAAGATGAAGTAGAGATAGTGTGTGAATACTTTGTCTCATAACACCCATGGATTCTCAACTCATGAGAGGGATGGGTGGAGGTAGAAGAAGATGCCCATGGATGGAAAATGTGAAGCTCAAAGAAAATGCAAGTGAGCAAGCCAAGCAAGGGAAAATGAGATGGCTGCCCTCTTTTTTTTGTGTGTGTGTTGTGAGATATTTTAATGAACTAAAGAAAAATCCTAGCACAAAATATCTCACACCAAACCCAAGACCATGAGTCACTAAGTGAGCATGTGCCACCATCAATGCCTAAGGCCAAAACTTATGCTCACAATTTCCATCACAATAAAACATTAAACCAAATGTTAAAACAAAAAAGTAATGGCATCTTCTAAAGTAAACTCGTAACGAATTATAAGAATACCCCTCATCCGTATATACATACCTGCATCCGTATTCCGACTGAATACGAATACAACGAGATGAAAATAATCCAACAATATAATACTAGGATCTGGCTTAAACCAAAGCCCACTAGTATTACCTGTCCGATCATGATCCGTGCACAAGTGCACGCATATGATCGAACCCTGCCATAAAACTATACGGCCTCTACAACGTTTCGCCCGAACCAGGGAAACCCTCTGTGTGGGACTCTAAAGACTCGTCAATACGCTGGCAGTGGGTTTAACCATAAGCATGTCAGTGGCACTAGCTGTACGTAACGGCTGCTCAGGTATTGAGCGAAAGGAAGGCCGACGAGCTAACTCATCCTGAAACCCTACTAAGCCTGACAGTGAAAATATCCATACAGTCCGGTCCGTTCGTCTATGAGTATCGTATATCGAGTCTAGGGAGTGGATAAAGTCAGACCCCTAATAACGCGATATTTAGTGTCGGTATGAAGCTCATCACCACCAGAGAAACTACTGATCCGAACCAGTAATTCTCGACTACCTTGGCCAAGGATTTCTTGTGATGGCCACCCGTGCACACCGCGACCTCTACCCCCAATACCGGGAGAGACGAATCCCCTGACGATCCGCTCACTGCCTCCATGTGGCACGGGACTGCACCCAACTAAAACCTATTTGCACGACTCCTTTGATCCGTAGTAGGGAAGTAATCAAAGCACAGTAGGAACTCACACGAGATAAATGACGATCTCAGGTCGATAGACAAACCTGTACACATGTCACCTGGGAACTTCTTTATGACAATAGGTATAATACCAACTAACATGTTCCCGGCGAGTCCGTCCGGTGTACTCATAACCCAATAAGCACATGTATACATCTTAAGTGAACCAACTGACACTAATGGCTTGTGAGACCGGCCACCGCCCCTCGTCGGGGTCTCGATCCGTATACACTAGTCTACTCATGGAGTATCGATGCCCAGTCTCGAAACTCCCACGACTAGGGACACTTTAAGGATGTGCTTATAGACTACCCAACTCTCACATATATGATCGCCATCATACTGTTGGTAGTCAAGCAAGAATCCTGTGGGCTCTATCAACATGTAATAGAGATCTGTAATGTCACCTGAAGCATGTACACGATGATAAGGACAAACCAGATAGCATACTATTATCTCGAGTAAGACTGTCCTACCGGTATAGGCACTCCCTCAATCATTGCAATCACGTGCCTGTGATCCAATAATTGAATTGAGGGCACTATAGCCAACAATCTCCCACTTGCACATAAGGCTAATTATTGTGGTGTCGCATACTCACAGCCCGTGTGATACCGAACACCCAACTTCTCTACTAATCAGTTTCACAAAGCTCGTTTGTAAAACTATTGAGTTCGAGAAATAACCTCAGTGAGTGGATCCGCTCTGATATTTCTTTCTATGTCTCTCTTTATCTCAAGTTCGCGGAGAAAGACATCTCCTGAAATGAGCAATACCTGTCTTAGAATATGTCTGGATGTCTGATGGGACCCAGTTCACAAATGAACTCCAAATCCAGCAAACTTCTTAGACTGTATCGTCAACTGAATTTAATCAGTGTCCTGCGGTACGCCTCCCTCAGTATCCGCTTGGACCACCTGTCCAAACAACTGCCCCTCATCCAAGATAAAACTATAACCCCGACAGTCACTCTGTCATCCAGGTCACCTTGGAATCTTGGAATGATAACCGTCTCCCGAAGGAGGCTGCCGTTACCAAATCCCTAGAACATCCACTTATGTTCATAAACTGCTTCCGATCGTTACTCCAGGATTGGATCAATATACAAACTTATTGCATCTAGTACATAAACAACATCTGGTGTGGTACTTGACATCTCATGATTGACTTAATTACCTAAGCAAGTGATATGCCAATCATGCACTTCCCTCTCCTCTTTAGTCTGTAAGACACCTTTAGAGAGGGTGACTCCATCACCTGCAGGTACATCACCTTGCTAGGAGTCGTCTATTCTAAAACACCTTTAGAATACTGTCTAAGTACCCAGATTGAGAAACTACCCAAATCTAGATCTAAAACCATAGATCTAGTAACCAGAATGCCTGATATTATATCCATATCCTATATGGAGAAATCACCGTGTGACAACCACAGTATAACCGATCGTAGTATAGGAATTTCATTTCCTACAATATGCATGTCATACAAATACCAGGACATGACACCCTACTACCTTCTTAACAGATTCATCTCCTATTCTCATGAAGTCAAAGCCCGTGATTTTCACATCAAAAATAGATGATCTATCTCCGCTATACTTGCTGTAGTCTATAAATAGACATAAGCTACTTTTCGACTATGCTTCCGCTGCTCCCACTGACTACAACAACTCCCTGGCAGAGTCATATACACGTGCACTTCTAAAACTAGTTTAGAACGACGCTATACTCATCTTCCTGCCAGGTCTCATAGTCTAGAACAACAGTAATGGCAAGTCTGGGTAAACAAGAACCTCTTTGTCACCGTCTTTGAGGATACCGAAGTACCACTCGGGTGCCTAAGGTTACCCACAATATCTGCGGAGTGGCTAATGGAATGTCAAACCCGATTGAATCTTTAGATTCTATTTAAATTTTCAGTAATCGTCTGTGGTTCTGGAATCACTTCCAGTTTTACCATACTCCCACTACTGTTTTATGAAAAAGTCCATTTTACTAAAACTGTGGCGAGTCAAGAAAAATATCACAATTGATCTTCCTGATGGTAGAAAGTTAACCCTTGTCATAGCCCGGGATAACCCACAAACTGCCATTACAGAAACGTGCCTTGAGTATGTCCAGAGTCTGGTTTTAAGCATAAGCTGGACAACTCCATATACCTTAACATCATTAAGATATGAACCATTTTATATAAAATATAGAAACAGAGACACTATTTAATTGGAACCAGATTCAAATCATGCAGCTGTCTCCAGTGCATGTCAACTAAATGGAGAGAGGCCAATCAGCACTACTCAACTCAGGAGTGCATCCAGATATGAGTAACCTGAAAGAGAAACAAGTTTCTCAAAACTGAATACCAAATACAAGTAGCTACATCTTCGATCACCTTGAAGAATCCTGATACTTGCAACACATGGTTCTCTACTTTATTCTTGTACCTAGAACTTCTCAAAACTTGGACCTTGTATTTCTACGAAACACTTGTCTAAAACTGGAAAAGTCAGAAGTAAACAGAATATAGTACGAGTACCATCCCCTTTGTCCTAATGGACACTGGACAACAAACAATACTTTGTATAAGTCCTTTGAGTTGAATAACTCAAATCCTGTGCATCGTAGGTTGAAAATTGTACTGTGGTTAAGAAGAATTACACCGCTGTTTAATGCTCCTTACCTAACCATCAACTGATATAGGTAAATGTCATGGACATAATTTCAAAAGGTTATATCTCACTTTATAAAATAAACGTACAGATATATCGGTTTGAAATTGGTGCATAACAACGGATATTCAAAACCAAATATTTGTCGTCAGGCAAACAACCCCAGGTGATTTCCTCAAATATCACCAATTACAACGAATTCCGATATAATAAGGATGATCACCTAATTTCCAATAACTTACTCCCACTCATCATCTGTAAAACCATACAGATGTGAGAATCAAACATGGTAATACATACCCTGGAGTAAGGATCTAATTGGGAAATCAGTTTTCAATTAATATGCATAGTGAAACTAAAACATGAAAATGTTTCGAAGGGGTATCCGGGTATTCCTAGTAATTCCTCTACCATTATCAGATTCACGGCTGTAACCTTATATTTCCTTGCCATCTCTCCAAATCCCTTTATTTATCTTTACTCATTACCTTCTGTATACCACCCTTAGGCTAAATGGTTTTCTTCCTTCCCTACCGTTCGGCACCAGCCTATGGTTTGGAAGAAGACTATCCAATAAGCGTAATAGGTGTACTCTCATAATCCTAGGTGTACTCGCAACTTGAGAAAAGGTAAAGATAAAAGACAACTGAATAAGCCTTATTCTATTTCTCCTGAGCCAGAATCCATCCTCGACTGGAAAAAGTTCCTTCGAGTTCATATGTAAGTATACGACGGATTATCCAATAGATGTGGATCTTCGTAGTGATACGGGGTGTTCTGGAGAAATTCAAAGGTGAAGTAGGAGTGGCGATGAACTACACGGTTTGGTCGTGAATGATAGTAGTCGCAATTTACTTTTCCCTCTTTCTAATCCCTTTATATGTCTTTACTTATTATCTCCTGTACACCACACTTAGGCTAATTGGTTTTCTTCTTTCCCTACATTTCGGCACTTACCTATGGTTTGGAAGAAGACTATCCAATAAGCGCAATAGGTGTATCCTCTCCTAATCCTAGGAGCCCTCGTAACCTGAGAGAAGGTAAAAGGAAAAGACAACTGAATAGTCCTATTCAATTTCTCCAGAACCGGAAACCATCCTTGAATCTGAAACAAGTTTCTTCGAGTTCGTATGTAACTATACGATGGTCATATCCGATAAATGTAGATCTTCGTAGTGATACGGAATGTTCCGAAAAAATGCGAAGAGTAAAAGTAGGAGTGGCAATGACGTATGCAACTCTGACAATCCAAAAGCCAGTGTTTTAAAAAAGTTCGGTTAACTTGGTTACTGAGTTATAGTCTAGGGTCGGGACATGGTCGCTGCCAAAGAGAGAGAGAAAAGAAACACTCTGCGTGCACTCTAACCTAGATCAGAATGGTTAATCATTTTATCTAATCAGGATGTCTCCCACTGTATCCTCAAATTCTCCTCCAAACCTGAAAGAAGAATTAGTTAGGATCATCTAAAACCACCCAAAGAGTAAACCAACTTGTAACGTTTTGAAAATCGTTTTGGTGAAATTTCGAAAAAATCGGTAAAATAAGGGGGTTTTCTGTAAAAATTCAAAATACAAATATCTTATTATAAAAATTAAATATACATATTCTAGCTATGTAATTGCTATTATTTGGTGTTTATTGAGCCGCTGGTGAAATTTCAAATTTTCTGAAAAAAATATTATTTTATTATTATTTTAAGCCGTCACTAATACATTTAATTAGGGAAAATTACAAATTGGAATGAGTTAAAACAAATTTTGTGCGTCATAAAACATTAAATAAAAATTTATCATGTGGTTTTTGGAACGAAATCATTTGCCAAAATGCTTTAGAAATTATCGAAGAAAAAAAAAAGCTTTTTTTAGCGTAAATGGATGTTTGGGGTATTGTATTTATCATTTTTCATCACCCCACACCCGTACCCACACCCACACACACCCACTTACTCCTCCCCATGGCTGAATTCAGCAGCCACCCTATTTTTTCCCCACTTGATTTTCAAATGAAAGGAAATGAAAGAAAAGAATAGAAATTGGATAAAGTAGTTAGACTTTTGACTTGCTTTGACCTTGACTTTGTCCCCCCCCCCCATTTTCTCTACCTCCCTCTCTCTCCTCACCCCCATTTCTGGCCGAATCCTTCTCCCCACAGCAGCAGCCCTTCCCCCCCCCCTAAAATCCACACTATTTTGCTTCAAAAATCCACAAAAAAGCTTCAAAATCCATACAATTTCAAAGCTTTTTCCAAATCGAACCCTTACCCATTATTTCTTGCCCAAGCAAGCATGGATCTAGGAGCTTGGAGGCCATTTTGGGAGGCTAGATTTCAAGCTTGGTCTCTTGATTTTGTGAGGTATAAATCCCAAGCCAAATTTAAATTGTTGGATAGTTTCTTTCATCAAGGTCTATTAAGTTTAAATGCGATTCTAATTGGGATTTAGTTTGTAATGGAAAGAGTTTGAGATCAAGTTAGGTTGTGATCATGTGTTCATGGTTGTGTGATGTTCTTTTTTTTTGCATCTTAAGCTATGCAACTTAAATTTGTTACTTATTGCCAATTGTAACATGTAAAATGTCCAATTAAGCTTTTGTGTAAACTAGGGTTTTATAAAATGCATTATATGTGAGGTTAAAAATGTGTTTAGGTTTTTCATGACTTCATTAACTTTATTAAGTGTGGTTTAATGCTTTAGATTATGCAAATCTAAGCTAGATTGTAGTTTGTGCATTTTTGCTTTGAAATTGTTAAAAAGGGTATTTTTGTAAACTAGAATATTAGGGTTTTTGGAATTTAATGAGATTAAATTCCGGAAATTGTTTATATGACTTATTTAAGATATTTAATAAATATATTGGCCGCTACATTCATTTAAATATCATGTTTTGTACAAAAACGGCGAAATGTGCTTGCTAGATTTTCGGAAAAATGACCTTTTAAGTGAAATTGGGGTTTTTGTGAGTTTTAACCTAGTTTATATTAAAATTAGTGTTCGTGAATGTGCAAATGAGTGTGATTGAATTTTTCTCGATGGTTTGACGTTTGTACATCGACATCGAGGGTTGGTTTTACTATTCTTGCATGCGTAGGCGATAGGTTAGGATCTATGCGTGATACGCGTGCCGATTTGATTTTCGTATGCCGTTTCGATTTCGAATTTAGTTTTAATGTGATATGGTGCGTTATGATATGTAGGTACCCCCATGTGGACTTCGAGGCGACAAGCAAGCGCATGGCGACGTCGGCACCGGCTAGCGAGGACCAGGTGAGTAGATTTATATCTACGGGGAGAAGTCGGGTGGATGGCGTATAGCACCCCCGCAGTCCGTGGTGGTGTATACAGATGCGTATACACACCAACAATTATTGTATGTTAATTGGGATTAATAACGATGCTTAGGATGGATATTGGTGTGTTGGATTACTTTAGTGTTGCGAACCCTTGGGTAGTGTTACACACACATACACACATACATACTTGCATACATTCTTATTGATATGTGCTCATGGGATTTTTTATAGTTATATGTTCACATGGGTATGGGACTATGTGTTCATATACGGATTTGAGGAAGATACTTGGGATTGAGCTGAGTCGATGAGATTTGTTTGTGGTTGTGATCTCGGTGATATGGCAGGATTCGTACTTAAGGTACGTCATGGTGTTATAGCGGATCTTGCGGCGGCGATACGGGTGAATAGTGTTATAAATAAATGGTCGACATGTGATCGTGATATGAGGCATAATATGCTAGGATATTGATATTAGGCCGTATCGGGCGATGTATACCCCTTGATGATGATATGTGCTGACGATATCGGTTTGTACGAGATTGTCGATCAGTAGTCAGATCATGAGTATATTAAGGATATTAGTATTGTACTAGACATAGGTCAGTACCCTAGACTATGATCTTGGATAAAGAGGATACCAGAGGAATAGTGTGAGGAATATGATATCGACCCGTACCCAGATTTGGGGATGCCGTACGACGGATTTACGTACGAGCTATATCTTGATGATTGATCTGCACTCTTGACTTGGAATGTCTGATTATAGATATGGTATCGGATATGATATTATTGAGGCGGGATCACCGACTAATATATAGACAGGTATGTATATGTATCGACTCAGATGTTAGGCGGTTTCCTTACCTGTAGTCTAGCTTATAGCGTAGTCCTTTAGTTTAGTTAGTTGTTAGATTAGATTCGGTTCCTACCTATTTCAAAGCTTACGAGTCGTGCGTATTTTTAAAGACAGCCTAAGGGATCCTACGGATATTTCAAAAAACGTATCTTTTCTTAAAAACACCGTAGCCCCTATTTTCAAAACCCCACGATTCGTGTTATTTCAAAAGGCACCATTGTAGGACTTATATTAGGTTAAAACAGATTAATTATCGTTGCGTCTAGTATTCAGCTCCCGCTCATTATTGTTGTTTGCTCCGCATCACATGCTTATATTATGCTTCATATTCTACTGTTGATATCTTGTGGTTAGGACACCAGCACCATTACCGATGATGCGTATGTACCACGTACACTTACTTGCCGGCTCACACACATCTTCATCGGTAATTGCCATGCCACGTACACCTTAGAAAATATTATTGCTTGACATAGCCTGTTAGCTAATAGTTTAGACATGATATTAGTGTACTTGCCTTATATGTTAGTTTAGACATTATAGTTATTACCTGCTACCTCATGCATACTGTTATTCATTGTTATGCCGCGTTCATGGATTCTCATGCATATATTCACTTTTTACGTGCTATTGAGGTTCTGGATTTGGATTTCCATGAGATTTTCTGGATTTGGGGAAAACCGCAAAACATATACAAACTTCTTCTTTCTCTTTTTAAATAAAAAGCGCGGTTTTTCCCATGATGTATGAGTCGTCCACCATGAGTTTGCTGATAGATTTGGAGACCCGATTCGAGGAGTTGGATGAACCGTTTCGGGTACATGGTGGACCCGGTAAGGTACCCCGGGGCAAGAAGCTCGTGGTGATGACGATGAGCCTGGCAGGGGGAGACTACCTACCGGTGATTTTACCCGACGCGTCGGATATCCGGAGGATACCGTCGTGGTCTTGAGATGGATGGTAGGGGCCGGTCTGGACTGACGGCGTCCTAGATATTGAGATTGAGACATTGAGATTTCGAGATATTGAGGTACTGAGATTTGATGATACAGGCCAGTCCGGATGGCCGGAGCCTGAGGTTTTGAGACATTGAGATTTATGTTTTGTGTCGATGCTAGACACTGTTGATGCTGATTTCATTTATGATACCTCATTTTAAAAATACAAAGGAAATCTTACTAATTTATGAAAACAGTTTCTTCATTTACATGTATTCTGTTTTCATGCATTCATACCTTATTCATATGATATATTGCTACCTGAGGCACTGACACGGGCACATGAGATCACACTCGGGTTAGATATTACCCTAGCCATTGTTATAGGCTGCATGTTATTCATATATTTGAGGATATATTATGATCATTGACCTAGGTTGCGTTATTCATGCGATTTTCTGTTCGTAGATCTTTTTCTACTCACGAGTTGGCAACTCACCCCCGTTGTGCCCCAGTTTCTTGCAGGTGTTGCCGTACGGATTTCATTACGGCTTTGCGGGCACGGTTTCTTTTCGGGTGACTTGCTAGTAGGTGGTTTTATTGTATCTTACCCATCATTATACCTTGTATATTATATTTCAGTTGTATCTAGAAGTTCCATCAACCAAACTTGTATTTTTTTGAGATAGAGACCAGTAATGTTATTCTTTCGACCATAGAGTAGCATGTTATATTTCTTGAGTTTCTTGCTGGTTGAGTTCCATTTCTGTTGTGATCCTCGCCTTTAGGCGTTGCATATTATGTTGCATACAGGTTGATTTGTTATGGTTCTTCATATTCTCTACTACTTCTCTTGGTTTGGATTTCTGGGTTTCGGCTTACTTAGCATACGTACGCCTTGAGACGTTCGTAGTCTAAGTGCCGGTCATGTTCCGTACTTTCGGGTCGTGACACAACTCATCAGTGGGTATGGGATCCAACTATCATCGCATGATAACCTGATGGAATCCACTCACGTTATCACACTCCAGAAGGTATGCGCATGCTTGGAAAGTTTCCTGTATGTTTGAAACTCCCGATGTGATTTTTACCCCCATGCTCTTATGACCTTGACAAAAGCCAACAAATCATAAGTCACATGTCAAGTTCTACCCGTCATTGTCCAGATTAATTTGAACCCACCCGTACTCGCCCTTGACGAAGGCCAACAAGGCTGTACGACTGTCCCAAACCAACGCATCTACCTATGCAACAGAAAGGTAACAAGCAGCTACCATACACTATGCCTTGACAAAGGCCAACAAACATAGCATGAATATTAAGTGCTACCCATCTGAAATGACAGAGGGCTACAAATGGTTTTTGGTGAAAAACCTTTAACGTAATGAACTTGATATCGTTGAAGGAACCGGATAGGTTTTTACAAATATATAGTGGCGAAAACTTTTGCTAAAAAGATCACTCCCGGTGAAGGGATCTCGGCTCTTTCCTCGTAGAATGAGGTGCAGGATATTCTCACTGAATACCACGATGCAAAGCAAAAAGTAATTGACTATAGTGAAGTTATTACCCAGACGCAAACTTCTGCGCAAGGGGTCACTCCCGATGAAGGGATTTCGGCCCTTGCCTCGTTGAATGAGGTGCTGAATATTCATAACCGAATACCTCTGTGCAAAACAAAAGAAAAACGTCCTTGTAATAACAGCTTTTGAAAATTGTTCCAACAAAATCGAATATGTCTGTTTTCCTTGCATTGATCCGAATCAACGCAGTCCCATCAATTAATCACACCACAAAAGAACGAAAATATGATGTACGTATATGCCATCCGCATTCGCCACTAGGTCCCGTCATCACCCGTTAGGTTACTTAACTAACGACAGAGCAGGGACTGGACTAGCGCGGGTATAAAACATATACAACATCTACTAGTATATATATAGAAATTTACAATAATCGCTCCAGGCGTGATAAATGCAACATCACAGAACAAGCGATAAGCATCACTGAGCAATACAGATAATCTGGCAGCCCCGGGTTTCCTTTGAGCCGCAACTGAAACCCGACGTTCCTCGGGTCATGTGGATAGCCTGTGCAATGAAAACATAGACCCTTATGAGTGCGGCAAGTTACCCGCCAAAACCAGAAGCGAGGCAGCCTCCTTCATCAAAGTGAATGGGCCACCCGGCACTTCACGGAATCCGGTAACTTGAGCACTCCTCCTTGGGTCAACTTATACCCCCTATGAGTGCAGCGAATAGCCCGCCAATTCTAGAGTGAGGCCCCCTCCGTCTCAACGCCATGAGATGTAGGCCCGTTGCCCTCTGGAACCCGGCTATCCGTGCACTCCACCGCGGGGTAATCGTAGTACAGAAAAGAAAATATGTACAACGGTGACATCGACCTCAACCCGGTCGTGACCCAAACAAATAATATACAAACAGGAAGTGATGGAAGTCCACATGTCGGACGCTCGCCCCGCAATATCAAATGTATAAATGAAACTAAACTGCACTACCATTGCACCCAAGGCTATCCATCACGACAATCCGCACAAACCATAACCAGATTTATCCACAGAAATAAGTAACCGAATCAAGTGTATAACCCAGTCTAATTAAGCATATAGCAATTAGACAACGTTACCAACACATCCACGCATGCAAACGAAGTCACGATATTAGAATTCCAAAACACAATTAGCGCACATCCCAAATATACCAAGGATCAAAAACCAAGTGCTCTAAACATCCAAAAAGTAGAGTTTTGAGCCAATTCGAAGGTCCGAACCAAAATGAAATGCACCCGAACCTTTACGGGGAGTTAGAGAACGAAATTAAGTTCGAGTCGGGAGGCCTAAAGGAGGTACCCCACCCCAAGACCACCACGAGGTGGCCAGAGGGTGAGGCAGACCCAAAACTGCCCATGCAAGGGCATTTCGGGTCCCCACCCCCAAGACCACCTTGTGGTGGTCTTGGGGAGTGGGCCCAGCCATTCGGTCCCCTCCTCTGGGGTCTCCCCGGGGTTCCCACGCAGCACCCCATGGCTTCTCGGTTCAAACCGAGATCCCGCGGGGTGTGCAAACATCTCAAAACTCAAAAATTCGGGACTGTTTTTTCGACAGTTTTCGATGCCCGAAAAAACATGAATTCTAATGTCGCAACTAGCTAGTTTAAGGTGTTTGGGTGGCTCCGATACCATGTTGGGCTTTGCCGTCACCCCGGCCATCAAACCGTGTCCAAATGCGGAACAAAAATTTTCAAAACTTTGGCGCAAACAAAACCTGCACAAGATCGAACCAAAAACCCTATACTAGCAAACATGCAAAGAGGAGTTTAGAGAGGTTATACCAATCGATCCGTGTCCTTCAGTTTTCAACCACTGTCCTAAGCTTGTTGCGGCTGCCTCGACGAAGTTCACTCTTCGGTCTCCCTCGTCGAAGAGGATCCACGTCGAGGATTCTTTATACGGGCTCCCGCTTCTAAACCGAAGCAACTCGGACATCAAGTTTTCTAGCCAAGATGCCCAAAATGAAGTAGAGATAGTGTGTGAATACTTTGTCTTATAACACCCATAGATTCTGAACTCATGAGAGGGATGGGTGGATGTAGAAGAAGATGCCCATGGATGGAAAATGTGAAGCTCAAAGAAAATGCAAGTGAGCAAGCCAAGCAAGGGAAAATGAGATGGCTGCCCTCTTTTTGTGTGCGTGTGTGTGTTGTGAGATATTTTGATGAGCTAAAGAAAAATCCTAGCACAAAATATCTTACACCAAACCCAAGACCATGAGTCACCAAGTGAGCATGTGCCACCATCAATGCCCAAGGCCAAAACTTATGCTCACAGTTTCCATCACAATAAAACATTAAACCAAATGTTAAAACAAAAAAGGAATGGTATCTTCTAAAGTAAACTCGTAACGAATTACAAGAGTACCCCTCATCCGTATATACATACCTTCATCGGTATTCCGACTGAATACGAATACAACGAGACGAAAATAATCCAACTATATAATACTAGGATCCGGCTTAAACCAAAGCCCGCTAGTATTACCCGTTCGATCATGATCCATACACAAGTGCACGTATATGATCGAACGCTGCCATAAAACCATGTGGCCTCTACAACGTTTCGCCCGAACCACGAAAACCCTCTGTGTTGGACTCTAAAGACTCGTCAATACGCTGGCAGTGGGTTTAACCACAAGCACGTCAGTGGCACTAGCTGTACGTAACGGCTGCCTAGGTATTGAGCGAAAGGGAGGCCGACGAGCGAACTCATCCTGAAACCCTACTGAGCCTAACAGTGACAATATCCATACATTCCGGTCCGTTCGTCTATGAGTATCGCATATCGGGTCTAGGGGTGGATAAAGTCATACCCCTAATAACGCGATATTTAGTGTCGGTATGAAGCCCATCACCAGCAGAGAAACTACTGATCCGAATCAGTAATTCTCGACTACCTTGGCTAAGGATTTCTGGTGACGGCCACCCGTGCACACCGCGACCTCTACCCCCAATAACGGGAGAGACGAATCCCCTGACGATCCGCTCACTGCCTCCATGTAGCTCGGGACTGTACCCAACTAAAACCTATTTGCACGACTCCTTTGAGCCGTGGTAGGGTAGTAATCAAGGCACAGTGGGAACTCACACGAGACAAATGACGATCTCAGGTTGATAGATTAACCTGTACACATGTCACCTGGGAACTGCTATCTGACAATAGTTTTAATACCAACTAGCATATTCCCGGCGAGTCCGTCCGGTGTACTCATAACCCAATGAGCACCTGTATACATCTCAGGTGAACCAACTGACACCAATGGCTTGTGAGACCGGCCAATGCCCCTCGTTGGGGTCTTGATCCGTATACACTAGTCTACTCATGGAGTATCGATGCCCAGTCTCGAAACTCCCACGACTAGGGACACTTTAAGGATGTGCTTATATACTATCCAATTCTCACGTATATGATCGCCATCATACTGCTGATAGTCAAGCAAGAATCCTATGGGCTCTATCAACATGTAATAGAGATCTGTAATGTCACCTGAAGCATGTACACGATGATAACGACAAACCAGATAGCATACTATCATCTCGAGTAAGACTGTCCTACCAGTTTAAGTCCTCCCTCAATCATTGCAATCATGTGCTTGTGATCCAATAATTGACTTGAGGGAACTATAGCCAACACATACACACTGGGAATGGGAGAATTGTATCCAGGAGTGGGTACAAGGGTTGCTCGATCGTTATTTGCGGACGGGAGTTATTCGCAGATTTCTTGGTGATTGATACTGGCTGCTATGATGTTATCTTAGGAATGGATTTTCTTGGCATTTTCCATGCTCACGTTGATTGTAGGGCAAAGAAAGTGATTTTCCAAATTCCCGGATATCCGGAGTTCAAATTTTTAGGAGGTAGCAGATCTGTCGGGCCAGTCGAATTTAGGACTAGGCCGATTAATGCCGTTCTTTCTTCGATGGATGTAAACAAGGAGAAAGCGCCAGCAGTCGTTCGGGATTTTATGGATGTGTTCGAGGACATCTCGAGTTTACAGCCAAAATGAGATGTGGAGTTCGTGATTGATCTTATCCCTGGAGCAGCGCCGATTTCAAAGGCTTATTATCCAATGGCGCCGATGGAACTGGAAAAGGTAAAGAAACAAGTTACCGAATTAATAGAGAAGGGTTGGATTCGCAGCAACAGTTCACCATGGGGAGCTGCAGTTCTTCTAGTCAAGAAGAAGGATGGCACACGAAGGATGTGCATTGATTATCGAGAATTAAACCGGGTGACTATTAAGAATAAGTATCCAATCCCTCGCATTGGCGAATTATTCGATCAACTTAGTGGAGCGAGGGTATTCTCGAAGTTGGACTTGCGATTTGGGTATCATCAAGTTCAGGTGAAATCAGAAGACATTTGCAAGACGGCGTTTCGAACTTGATATGGGCACTACGAGTACTTAGTGATGCCATTTGGAGTTACTAACGCACCGGAAATATTTATGGACTTGATGAATCGAATCTTTTCACCATACCTGGACCAGTTCGTAGTGGTGTTTATTGATGATATTCTGGTCTATTCGAGGAGCAAAGAAGAGCATGCAGAACACTTGAGAATCACACTACAAACATTGAGACCAGAAAAGTTATATGCTAAGGTGAGCAAGTGCGAGTTTTAGCTCGAAGAAGTGAAGTTCTTGGATTATGTTGTATCCGGAGATGGAATTGCCGTTGACCCTGAAAAGATTGCAGCTGTTCATGATTGGCCAATTCCAAAGAATGTAGAGGAGATCAGAAGTTTTCTTAGGCTTGCCGGATACTATAGAAGCTTTGTGGAGAACTTCACTCGAATAGCAGAACTATTGACCAAGCTAACATGAAAGGAGGTGCCGTTCATATGGACCGAGAAATGTGCGTCAGGTATTGAAGCGTTGAAGTAAATATTGACCACCTCTCCTATTCTGACAGTGCCAGATAGTTCCAAAAGGCTGGTTATTCACAGTGACGCATCTGGGAAAGGCTTGGGATGTGTTCCAATGCAGCATGGGAAGGTCATAACTTATGCGTCAAGACAATTGAAAACTCATGAGAAGAACTACCCAACTCATGATCTGGAGTTAGCATCAGTGATTTTCTCTCTGAAGATTTGGAGACACTGCTTATTGATCGAAAGGGTAGAAGTATTTACCGATCACAAAAGCCTAAGTATGTGTTCACATAGAAAGAGCTCAACATGAGGCAGCGTAGATGGTTAGAGCTGATGGCTGACTATGATCTTGATCTAAAATACCATCTGGGGAAAGTTAATGTAGTGCCGGATGCTCTAAGTCGGTTGCCAGCAATACGGATGATGACTGCACAGAAGGAGATTATAGCTGATCTTCAGAGATTCGAATTGAAAATTGTACTACCAGATTCTTCGTGACAGATAATGCAGTTGTAAGTACAGTCATCCTTGATCGATAACATTAAAGCAGCACAGTCGGATGATCCAAGATTGCAAAAGTTTCGAGAACAAGTAGAAATGGAACTTCGAACAGATTTGTTGATTCATGAAGATGGTTCATTACGATATGGGAGCCGTTTATATATGCTTAAAGGAGATGTTCATGAAGAATTCATGAAGGAGGCTCATAGTTCCACGTAATCAGTACACCTGGGAGGCACAAAGATGTACAGAGATCTGCAACAGCATTTCTGGTGGGAAGGCATGAAAAGGGAGATTGCTCGCTACGTATCAAAGTGCTTGGTGTGTCAGCAAGTTAAGGCTGAACATCAAAGGGTAGCTGGTTTGTTGCAACCACTTCCGATCTCTCAATGGAAGTGGGAACATATAACTATAGATTTCGTGACAGCTTTACCACAGAGTCCAAAGGGTAATAGTGCAGTTTGGGTCATTGTCGATCGATTGACCAGGCAGCGCATTTTATACCGTTTCGAATTGGTTAGTTGACGGAGGCTTTGGTAGAGAGATACATGCAGGAGATTGTGAGATTGCATGGAGTACCCATGGGCATCGTTTCGGATCGTGATACTCGATTTCTATCACACTTTTTGAGGAGCCTACAGGAAAGTTTGGGAACTCTCTTGAAGTTTAACACAGCCAATCATCCTCAGACGGATGGCCAGTCTGAAAGAACGATCCAAACTCTTAAAGATATATTGAGAGCATGCATGTTAGACTTCAAGGGTTCATGGGAGGATCATTTGCACTTAGTGGAGTTTTCTTACAATAACAGTTTTCAGGCGACTATACAGATAGCTCCATTCGAAACATTATACGGTCATAATTGTCGCTCTCCCGTCTGTTGGGACGATATTAGAGAAAGAAGATTATTAGGACCTGATATTATTGTGCAAACGGTGGAGAAAGTGAACTTAATCCGAAATCATATGAAAGTGGCACAAGATCGACAGAAAAGTTTGGCTGATACTGAAAGAATACCTATGGAGTTCGCAGTTGGTAATCTTGTATTTTTGAAGATATCACCGACCAGAGGAGTGATCCGATTTGGTAGTCGAGGCAAGCTTAGTCCTCGATTCGTGGGGCCTTTTGGTATTATCGAGCGTGTTTGAGAAGTAGCTTATTGATTGGCTTTACCACCATCCTTGACGGGTGTTCATGACGTTTTTCATGTATCTCAACTCCACAAGTATGTTAGAGATGAGACGCATGTCCTAGATCACTCGGAATTGACAGTAAGGGAAGATTTAACATATGAAGAGTGACCAATGGCGATTGTGGATTGACAAGAAAAGGTCCTCAAGAATAAATTTATCCCACTAGTACTCGTTTCATGCGGGAATCGTTCGCACGAAGAATCTACTTTGGAATGTGAAGATGAGATTCGACAAAAGTTTTCATACCTCTTTTCTTAAAATCCGTGTCTTCTTGCCTTTTTCTTGTTCCGTGAATTTCGAGGACGAAATTCTTTTGTAATTAGGTACAATATAACATCCTAAAACATTTATACTATATTTTTTGGGTATTTCAAATCTTGCGGCAAAATTCTTTACTATCGTTGCTATTGTAAGTCGATGTTGTGCATCCCGCGGGTTCACGGAGAGGCGGAATTCACAAAAAAATGATTTTCTTACTTCGTAACACCGACTAAACTCCAGGATCTTAACAGAAACCTTAACTAGCTATAACTACTTGGAGGTTCTAACTACTCGGTTAGGATTTATACCTCCTTGTTAACAAGTCCTTCGGGTCTTCCTCTTCTCATCCTTTTCTTTGGCTCCTCAAAGATCGGATCGAGCTTGCAACGTCGGCTTCCTTGTGTCGAAGATGATCCACCCGAGAGTCTATACCTCAAGCTCCAACCTCTAAACTGAGGTAACTAGGGTACCTAGTTTGCTAAGTTAGGTAGTCTAGAAGATGTAGAGAATATTTATGGATTAATTTTTCTTAATTACCCTGGGTTTATAAACTCATGAGAGTGTTTAGGGTTTGAGGAAGAAGAAGAGAACCAAGGAGGAGAGAGAGTGTTCAAGTGATAATGAATTGATCAATGGATAAGTGTTGATGACTATGAAGCATATCATTTCAAATAATAATAACATAATACAACCATGCCTCAATAATCATCCAAATGAGAATGAGTTACCAAAATAGCCATGCCTCAATAATGATCAAATAACACCTCATACCTCCACCTCATTATCCATTTAAATAAATGGATTAAAGCAAAAATGAGGTGTCTTCTTCTAGAAGCACTCTTGTGAAATTATAAGAATACCCCTCACCGTATATACATACCTATATTCGTACCATGAATACCAAGAGACGAAAATAATCCAATAATATAACACTAGGATTCGGCTTAAACCAAATCCCACTAGTATTATCCGTCCGAACATCATCCGTGTAGCCAGTACACGTATGTGATCGGAACACTGCCGTAAAACCATACGGCCTCTACATTGTTTCGCCCGAAGCAGTGTAACAGTTCAAAAAAATAAAATATTATTTTTGGGAATATTTATAATTTAATAATAAAATATTGAATATTTTAATAAGGCGGTATAATTAAAAACCGACAAATTTGTGAAAAAATTTGGAAACTTATAGAAATTATTAAAAGAGGGTGTTTTATGTGAATTATGCAATTTTTAAGTTTTTATGATTAATTATATGCTAATATAGTGCTAATCGCGTTTTAAGCTTGTTTTGTGCAAAATATGCACCGTATCATTTTTACACTTGTTACTTTTTTTCATGGCTTTCCTACATGTTTTATAGCATGGTTGTTGATTTATTAGGAAAGGAAAAGAAAAGAAAAGGATATGATTAGAATAGTGAAGAATGGGCAAGAGAGAGAAAGAGAGGGTGAGGGGTCAAACTTGGACTAAGCTCCCATTCCTTCTCATTTTCCTCCATCATTCTCTCCCTCTCCCTCATCAAGTTGTTGCTGCTGCTCCTCTCTCCTCCTCCATCTTCATACCCCCCAAAACACCATGAAAATCAACTCAAAACCCAAATCCCACTTCTTTAAAAAGATGCACAAGCTCACTAGCTACCCCATGGACCAAGAAAGAGAAGATTTTGAGGACTTTGGGCAACTCAAGAAAATTCTTGAGTTTCCAAATGAGGTATTTATTGAACCATAAGCTTAGTGTTTCCATTACTTTTACCCCCATGTTAGATCAGAACCGATATCGAGTGGTTTTGTGGACTTAGAAGAATTCAAGTTAGGGTTATTGGAAATTGAGAGTTGTGATAGACAATTGAGCTCAGTAGAGGCCTCACAAACCTCATGGTGCTAGAATTAAGACCTAAACCAAAGACTAGAACCCCGGAATACAGTTTTAGAAAAGCCGATATCGGCAAATTGTGAATTCTGTGGATGTAAAATGGAATCTGTTATCACCCCGAGACTCTGAAAATTATTTTGCAAGGACAGTGATACATGCAGGCACCTAGGAAGCTACCCCCAAAGCCCTGGCCCCTAACCCTCAACCATGGCCGAAAATTTAATCTTTTTGGCTGTAAATTGCGGCCAGACCAGGGTGGAATTGGTTCGTGTTAGTTCTATGGTCCCCTCATAAGTAAAATAGACCCTTGGTATATGCAAAATTGTCTGATTTGACCTAGGGTAGAATCTGGGACCTTTTTCCTGAGTTGCTGTTTTGATTCGGAGTTTCGTTTCTCGTATTTTAAATTCTGGATTTGCATATTTGTGTTTTACCTCGATCACTTGACGTTTGCCCGACTATATCGAAGGTTGTTTGATGGTTTTGAAAGCGTAATCCATAGGTTCTAACCTATAGGCCTTAGCGTGTCGTTTCGGTTTTCCGATGTGAGTTTAATGTATGTTTGCGATTGTGCTATCTTTGTAGGTACCTTCACGAGGGTTCCATATGATGAAGAAGATGAAGGCGACGTCGACACCGACACGCAGGATGCAAGGTGAGTAGATTATATCTACGGGGGAAGTCGGGTGGATGGCGTATAGCACCCCCGCAGTTTGATATTTAGTATACTATGTATATACTATATTTATATGTATATGATAGCGTTAGGTGTGATGTGGATATTTGGGATGAGATTAGGTATACTACGGATAGATTAGGGTTTAGAAGTAAACTAGTATAGTTCCCTAGTTGCGAACCCTAGAATAGGTTTACACCCACGCACACACATACTTGTTTGTTATACGTATACCTAGATGATGAGGATAGTGTATGATATTTGGAGATGCGTCGATGAGATTGGGCATAGTGCCATGAGATCGGTGATATGATGTGGTTCGTATTTGGGATACGAAATGAGATTTTAGCGAGCCTTTGGACGTGTGTTTTACACACGCATTTATATTTACATAGATGGTATCGATTTGTACTAGACTTAGATCAGTACCCCAGATCGTGAGATATGATGACAAGGATACCAGATAATTGATGTGATGATCGTGATATTGACCCGTACCCAGCTTTTGGGATGCCGTACGATGATTTACCGTACGAGCTTTATATTGATAATAGATCCGCACTCATGACTCGAGAATGTCATATGATATTGTATCGTACGCGGTACCTTTGAGGCGGGATCACCGATTATTATATTTATATATATATCGACTCTGATTTAGGTGGTTTCTATACCCCTCCCGATTGACTTGTTAGTTAGAGCTGTAGTTTTTGCTAGTAGATGTTAGGCTAGGCCGATGTCATACCTATTACAAAAACTAACGAAACAGGAGTATTTTAAAGATAGGCAAAGGGATTCTACGGATATTTTCAAAAGACGCATCTTTTCTTAAAAACACAGTAGGCCTTATTTTCTCTAAAAACCCCGATTCGTCTTCTTTCAAATGGCAAAATAGTATGATATAGATACATTGATGTAGATTCTGCACTGTACACTCATACTTGTGCACATACTTATTGTACACTCATACTTGTGTATTTACATACTGTACACTCATACTTGTGCACATACCTATTGTACACTCATACTTGTGTATTTACATACGTATTCGCACATACATAGATGATTCTCGCTTGATTTGGAAATTTGGGAACCGCGAGATACTCTTTAAAACTGATTCATTTTAAAAGAGCGGTTTCTCCCAATATGTGCATATTACTATTCCATGTTGCATGATATACTGATATGCTTACATTTCTTTTACATGTCGCATACATCATGCTTTATGATTATACGAATTGAGATATGTTGTTTCCATGATATTTCTGGATTTGGGAACCGTGGGTATTTCAAAAGAGAGCATGTATTGTTTTAAAAACCCGGTTACCTTGATATGATATTTCAGTGCGTCCACCATGTGTTTTCTCGGTTCTGAGAGCGACATGTGAAACCCGATTCGAGGAGAGGTAGGCACCGTCTGCGGGTACATGGTGGACCCGGTGAGGTACCCCGGGGCAAGAAGACTCGTATATGTTGGACGGTTAGCCTGGCAGGGAAGTACTACCTACCGGTGATTATTTTTGAGCTCGGCAGATATCTGGGGGATACCGACCGGAATTGAGAGATGAGACGGGCCGATCCGGACTGACGGAGCCCTATGTATATGAGGATATACGTGACGATGCTAGGCACAGGTTTCATGATGTTTTCGAGTGTCGATGCTTGACACTCAGGTTCCATGATTTGATATGTCGCGAGAGACGCATGTTGATTTACATCCTCATACTTCCATGCATATGCTTTATGATATTTACATGCATGATGCTTATTTTCATTGGGTGACACGTGGACGATTTCCACATACATATAGTTGACATTGATGATATTGATCACATAATTGGATGATATCCACATACTTATAGACTTCATGATATAGTCGACTTTGATCATGCCTCATATTTATTATATGTTATTACCTGAGGCACTGGCACGAGCACTTGGCACTACACTCATGTATAGATGTTACATTGCAACCTTATCATGCTTCAGACTTATTCATTTGAGGTTTATATATCTGATCGTATTGACCTAGAATTGTGTCATACATACGATTTCTGCTCTGTGATGTTTTCTATTCACGAGTTGGCAACTCACCCCCGTTGTGCCACAGTTTCTTGCAGGTTTTGCCGTACAGGTTCCATTGCGGCTTTTCTGGCACACTGCTTCCTTTCTGGGTGATTGCATTGGTGGTGGGTTCACTCGCATCGTGACCACCCTTGTATTATTTTATTCAGTTGTATCTTGAAATTCCATAAACCAAAATTGTATATTGTTTCAGACTTAGAAAACCAGTTGTGTATTATTTCGACCTTAGAGTCGCGCGTTGTAGTATTATGGTTTTCATGCTGATTTTGAGTTTCCTTTTTGAGTTTGATCCTCGCCCTTTGGCGTTGTATATTATACTGCTTGCGTGGTTGTGACCGTCGATTGACGAAGAGCTAGCTCCCGCTTGGGGATGCCTTTTATCATTGTATATATATTATTCTTGTTGTACCCCGTTCGGGGCCAGTATTTACAAAGGAAACTCTGCCGAAATTTTCAGAAAAGACTATAGATTTTAAAAACGCATATTCGGCTTATTTATTTGAAAATCTTGTTTTTAAAACATGTTTTCTTTACTTCTTAAAGGCTAGTTTTCCTTATTTACTCCTTAAAAATGGTTTTAGATTTCTGGGCTTTTGGCTTACTTGGATTAGATGGGGTCCTATAGACTTCATATGATTCAAAGGCCAGTCACGGGCTATTTCGGGTCGTGACAAAGTTGGTATCAGAGTGCTAGGTTAATCTTGGTTCGAGTCTAAGTTTGACTATGTAGAGCCTAGAGCGTCTATATATATACGGAACTTAGGCTTGACCTTACGGAACTTAGACTTCGTCGCGGGGGTATTACACCCTAACTTTTGTCGCGTAGGATAACCCTTGGTTGATGGAGTAGGTAGCTTGAGTAGAGTGACGTACCATACGTATGTTCCGCGGCATACTTACGATATGCTACTCCGCTTAAGAAACCTTAGGATGTACATTTCCTTGCACAGTATTATATTCATTCCTATGATCTATCCACATCGATATTGGTTATGATTTTGCTGCCACGATCACACGGGCAGAGAGAGCTACGGCTAGATTTGCGTCAGCATGAGCTCATCATGGACGAGGACCGACCAAGGCGTGATTCCAGAGGCGTACGATTGCATAGAGGCTTCATTTTTTTGTGTTTTCGCGCCATGAGCGTTTGACAGATTGCTTTTACGAGATTTCTCGGACGTGCAGATCAGCACCATAGGATCAGGCTACTGCTAGAGGCCAGCCAGGATGTGATGACCATTGATATATCGCTTATTCATGATGATTGAGACGCTGTTCAGCGTACAGATGAATGAGCCAATTGTTGCTGCAAATGATGAGATATTGCCCAGATGGTGGAGCTACTGCAGCATGAGTATAAACTTAGAGATATGAGGGAAAGTCGCTAGTCACCCAAGAAGGAATGACTAGGACATGTGGTTTGTTCGCTTACCCCGATGCGAGGTCATCAGAAGGATTGATTCTAGCTAGAGACGACTTCACGCAGATGCGTTGAGAGTCGATAGAGACGATCGAATGTCAGGAACCCATTTCCAAGTTTAAAGTATTCGGAAGACAATGCAAGTAATGCTATGGACCATCTAGAAGAATGAAACCCTAACTCGACGTAATGACCATGGAACGCCTTCGAACCTTAGGGTTTGCGGCAGTTTAGCGATGCCATTTGTGAGGCTTGGGTTTGCCCTTCTACGGTTGGTCCACAGGTGTTGTGGTATGTACTGGAATACTATTAAACTATACTCAAGATGTTGATCTCTTGGAGGAATATGAGGTTCTGACAAATCGATCGGATGGTTCGACATCATTCGGATATCATGTGATGGGACATATTGCTTGGGAGACTCCAGATACGAGTATAGCCTTTGGAGCGCAGTCCATGCAGCCACGAGAAGACGAGTTCGAATCAGTCGACATTGGAGCAGAGTGGAGTAAAGGGTTCGCACGAGATTTCGACGAGATGACGTTCTACTCCGCTGACATCAGAGATGCGATACGCATGCAGAGGCGTTGTATATGGATATATCTTCCAGAAAGAGTCGCGATGAGTATGCAGCCATTCCGGAACAAGAAATAGATATAGTGAAGGATGGTAACTTCCGGGCAATTCGGCAGGAACAAGATTTGAGAGAGACCTCGACAGGACCTTTCTGGAATACTATACGAGAAGACTTGCACCCAGGAGTGGTCATATTGCGCACACCCAGCAGGCCAGAGTTCGGGATCATCGACGAGATAGTTGACCAGGTTCGGATAGAGGACCTCACCCAGATGCGTTGTGAATTGATCAAGAAAGGACGAGTATGGAGTATACCTCCGCAGGTTGGGACGAGTTCATGATGACGTGTTCGGCTAAATATCTTCCACAGAGTGATGAAGATACCAAGTTCGTGATTTCAAGTCCGTGTGAGAGACTTCGGATGGACCGTAGCCGAGAACATTTACAGTGCGCGCAGATAGAGACATGACGTCGAAGTGGACGACGATACAGACAAATAGGACAAGAAGTTCGTGCGAGATGCTGACGAGCTGTTGTTACTCCCCGTTAAGATTAAAGGTCGGATATGTCTACAGAGGCGTTGAGATGCGACCAGCTTCCGAGAAAATGCTGTGCTGAGGACGCAGATGTCCAGAGAGCGAGAAAAGATTATGCAAGAGTACCAGCCTCCGTACAGTTCGGCATAGGCGAGATCGGAAGAGACCTTGAGCAGGATTCCTTCCAGGACACTGCTACGATAAGATTTGCACCCTGGATCAGATGTGTAATGTGTATTCAGAGGACCAGAGGTCGGCGCCAGTGACGTGCTGGTTTACGAGTGGCCGTGAGGATTGACCAAGAGGTGACCAGAGAAGTGCCAGGACCGAATCGTCCCCGTTAGCACACCTGACCGGGCCGATGAGCCGAGGGATTACGAAATTATCAATCCACAGAGAAGATAAGGTCCCAGAGACAGAGGACGCCAGACCGTGAGCAAGAGGCAAGTAGATATCTTGCGCTGTTAGCATTGGATGCACCGGCACCTTCTCGACTTCGAAGGAGGAAATATCGATGGCGGAAATTGTGATTTGTGATTTGGTGATTGATTATCACGTATCCGTCACCTTGGATTTCGGTGTGTTTGGGCGATCTATTCGCATGATTTAGCCTCGATGGCTGAGTTCGATGATTTCAGTTTTCGTGCACCATGGTTGCACCTACTGGGTATTCATATTTGTGCACAGTTATTGCACCTGATATCGTTTTTATGCCTTGATTGCACATGTTTATGACTTCATGGATTTCTTACCGTTGGGTTGATTTTGTGCATATGGTATGCACACGATTTGGCTTTTTGCACTCGGTATAGCTTATACGTGCTTGTAGTGCATTGATATGTGTTTTGTGCACGCAGTTGCACACGTTTATGATTTTTTACACCTTGGTACACTCGGTGTTGCTGCTTACACATTTGAGTTATTGTTTGGTATTTGTGCACAGGATGCACCGTATTTGTATTTCTTGCACAGGATGCACCAGTACTTTGTGCACTACGGTTGCACCTGACTTCGATTTGATGTCATTCGATATGTTGATTTTGATTTCATGCCTATGTTATGCAAGTGATTTGACTTATGCTTTTCGCATAATTTTCATACACTTTTAGTGTTTTGATTTGAATTGTGCACGCTGATGCACACGGTTGTGAGCTTATATACCGTGGTATACCTGATTTTTGATTGAGCCGTATGGTATACTGTCGATTTTGATTCTGATATTGATGTTGATTTCTTTCACTCCGTGCATTTGATTTCGACTTTGCGCATGTTCGACGCTTGATATTGGATTTCGTGATTTCGTGCATACTGAATGCACATGATTTAGATTTTATTCGTGCATGATGGATGCACCTGATTTGGATTTTTGCGCATGTTTTGAGATACGATTTTGGTGCACACCCGATGCACTAAATCGGGATTCTTCGTGCATGTCAGATGCACCTGATTTTGCTGTCAGGCACACACGTTGCCTATGACAGATGTTTTATGTACACCCGTTGCACCTAGATGTGTTTCTGTACAGATGTATGGCACATATATGGATTTTGATTTCCGTGCGCACCAGAAGCACAGGGTATTCTTATATACATTTTGGGATTGATTCCTTATGGAGAAGTATGTTTTTATGATATTTGCTATATGTTTTCGTACTGAGCAGGAGTAGTCAGAGGACAGTACCTGAATATATTTTGCATGCATTGATAGTTATCGAAGGGATTTCCAAAAAGCGAGCTATAGTCTCAGTATTTACCTACGTGTCTGATATGACACGACACGTTTTAAGCAAGGAAACCCTTCTAAATTATTTTCAAAACGGCGGAACGTACGTATTAAACGAAAGATATATACATATAGGTTATTTTCTTACAATAGACGTCCTCCACTGTGCAGTGTTATGCGCATCGCACAGCGACAAAAAAAAAGTTTGGCATGCATTTCCTTCAGTTATTTACATGTATGGATCTGATGTCTACATGTATAATTACGATGTATATCATATCGGTTTTGTTTTGGATTTGACTTTTGTGTCTTTACCATGACTCTGATGATTGCAGGATGCTTGACGGAGCTTTGATTTTGAGTTATCTGCTCATTGTTTATGTGCATGCATTGCACTATGATGCGTCTTATGTATTGATGATTTCGGAGCCCCGACGACTTGGACTTTTTATTGAAATGATTTAGAATTTGGGGGTTTAAAATTTAAATTCGGGGACCGAATTTCTTTAGGGGGGAAGATTGTAACATTTCAAAAAAAATAATATATTATTTTTGGGAATTTTTATAATTTAATAATAAAATATTGAATATTTTAATAAGGCGATATAATTAAATACCGACAAATTTGTGAAAAAATTTGGAAAATTATAGAACTTATTAAAAGAGGGTGTTTTATGTGAATTATGCAATTTTTAAGTTTTTATAATTAATTATATGCTAATATAGTGCTTATCGCGATTAAAAATCATGAATCGCGTTTTAAGCTTGTTTTGTGCAAAACATGCACCGTATCATTTTTACACTTGTTACTTTTTTTCATGGCTTTCCTACATGTTTTATAGCATGGTTGTTGATTTATTAGGAAAGGAAAAGAAAATAAAAGAAAAGGATATGATTAGAATAGTGAAGAATGGGCAAGAGAGAGAAAGAGAGGGTGAGGGGTCAAACTTGGACTAAGCTCCCATTCCTTTTCATTTTCCTCCATCATTCTCTCCCTCTCCCTCATCAAGCTGCTGCTTCTGCTCCTCTCTCCTCCTCCATCTTCAACCCCCCCCCCCCCCCCCAAAACACCATGAAAATCAACTCAAAACCCAAATCCCACTTCTTTAAAAAGATGCACAAGCTCACTAGCTACCCCATGGACCAAGAAAGAGAAGATTTTGAGGACTTTGGGCAACTCAAGAAAATTCTTGAGTTGCCAAATGAGGTATTTTCTGAACCATAAGCTTAGTGTTTCCATTACTTTTACCCCCATGTTAGATTAGAACCGATATCGAGTGGTTTTGTGGATTTAGAAGAATTCTAGTTAGGGTTATTGGAAATTGAGAGTTGTGATGGGCAATTGAGCTCAGTAGAGGCCTCACAAACCCCTTAGTGCTAGAATTAAGACCTAAACCAGAGACTAGAACCACGGAATACGGATTTAGAAAAGCCGATATCGAAAAATTGTGAATTCTGTAGATGTAAAATGGAATCTGCAATCACCTCAAGACTCTGAAAATTATTTTGCAAGGATAGTGATACATGCAGGCACCTAGGAAGCTACCCCCAAAGCCCTGGCCCCTAACCCTCAACCATGGCCGCAAATTTAATCTTTCTGGCCGCAAATTGCGGCCAGACCAGGGTGGAATTGGTTCGTGTTGAATCTGTGGTCCCCTCATTAGTAAATAGACCCTTGGTATATGCAAAATTGTCTGATTTGACCTAGGCCATTTTGGGAATGTCCAGTGCCAAAGTCACTGAATGGGTAAGTCTCCAATCCCTAAAAGGTTAGAATCTGGGACCTTTTTCCTAAGTTGTTGTTTTGATTCGGAGTTTCTTTTCTCATACTTTAAATTCTGGATTTGTGTATTTGTGTTTTACCTCGATTACTTGACGTTTGCACGACTATATCGAGGGTTGTTTGATGGTTTTGAAAGCGTAGTCCACAGGTTCTAACCTATAGGCCTTAGCGTGTCGTTTCGGTTTTTCGATGTGAGTTTAATGTACGTTTGCGATTGTGCTATCTTTGTAGGTACCTTCACGAGGGTTCCATATGATGAAGAAGATGAAGGCGACGTCGACACCGACACGCAGGATGCAAGGTGAGTAGATTATATCTACGGGGGAAGTCGGGTGGATGGCGTATAGCACTCCCGCAGTTCGATATTTAGTATACTATGTATATACTATATTTATATGTATATGATAGCGTTAGGTGTGACGTGGATATTTGGGATGAGATTAGGTGTACTACGGATAGATTAGGGTTTAGAAGTAAACTGGTATAGTTCCCTCGTTGCGAACCCTAGAATAGGTTTACACCCACATGCACACACATGCTTGTTTGTTATACGTATACCTAGATGATGAGGATAGTGTATGATATTTGGAGATGAGTCGATGAGATTGGGCATTGTGCCATGATATCGGTGATATGATGTGGTTCGTATTTGGGATACGACATGAGATTTTAGCGGTCCTTTGGACGTGTGTTTTACACACGCATTTATATTTACATAGATGGAATCGATTTGTGCTAGACTTAGATCAGTACCATAGATCGTAAGATATGATGACAAGGATACCAGATAATTGATGTGATGGTTGTGATATTGACCCGTACCCAGCTTTTGGGATGCCGTACGATGATTTACCGTACGAGCTTTATATTGATGATAGATCCGCACTCATGACTCGAGGATGTCATATGATATTGTATCGTACGCGGTACCTTTAAGGCGGGATCACCGACTATTATATATATATATATATATATATCGACTCAGATTTAGGTGGTTTCCATACCCCTCCTGATTGACTTGTTAGTTAGAGCTGTAGTTTTGGCTAGTAGATGTTAGGCTAGGCCGATGTCATACCTATTTCAAAAACTAACGAATTAGGAGTATTTTAAAGACAGGCAAAGGGATTCTATGAATATTTTCAAAAGACGCATCTTTTCTTAAAAACACCGTAGCCCTTATTTTCTCTAAAAACCCCGATTCGTCTTCTTTCAAATGGCAAAACAGTATGATATAGATACATTGATGTAGATTCTGCGCTGTACACTCGTACTTGTGCACATACCTATTGTACACTCATACTTGTGTATTTACATACTGTATACTCATACTTGTGCACATACCTATTGTACACTCATACTTGTGTATTTACATACTGTATACTCATACTTGTGCACATACCTATTGTACACTCATACTTGTGTATTTACATACGTATTCGTACATACATAGATGATTCTCGCTTGATTTGGTGATTTGGAAACCGCAAGATACTCTTTAAAACTGATTCATTTTAAAAGAGCGGTTTCCCCCAATATGTGCATATTACTATTCCATGTTGCATGATATACTGATATGCTTACATTTCTTTTACATGTCGCATACATCATGCTTTATGATTATACGTATTGAGATATGTTGTTTCCATGATATTTCTGGATTTGGGAACCGTAGGTATTTCAAAAGAGGGCATGTATTGTTTTAAAAACCCGGTTACCCTTGATATGATATTTCAGTGCGTCCACCATGTGTTTTCTCGGTTCTCTGAAAGATATGTGAAACCCGATTCGAGGAGAGGTAGGCACCGTCTGCAGGTACATGGTGGACCCGGTGAGGTACCCCGGGGCAAGAAGACTCGTATATGTTGGACGGTAAGCCTGGCAGGGGAGTACTACCTACCGGTGATTGTTTTTGAGCTCGGCGGATATCTGGGGGATACCGACCGGAGTTGAGAGATGAGACGGGCCGATCCGGACTGACGGAGCCCTATGTATATGAGGATTTACATGCCGATGCCAGGCACAGGTTTCATGATGTTTTCGAGTGTCGATACTTGACACTCAGGTTCCATGATTTGATATGTCGCGAGCGACACATGTTGATTTACATCCTCATACTTCCATGCATATGCTTTATGATATTTACATGCATGATGCTTATTGTCATTAGGTGACACGTGGACGATTTCCACATACCTATAGTTGACATTGATGATATTGATCACATAATTGGATGATATCCACATACTTATAGACTTCATGATATAGTCGACTTTGATCATACCTCATATTTATGACATGTTATTACTTGAGGCACTGGCACGAGAACTTGGCACTACACTCATGTATAGATGTTACATTGCCAACTTATCATGCTTCAGACTTATTCATTTGAGGTTTATATATCTGATCGTATTGACCTAGAATTGTGTCATACATACGATTTCTGCTCTGTGATGTTTTCTATTCACGAGTTGGCAACTCACCCCCGTTGTGCCACAGTTTCTTGCAGGTTTTGCCGTACAGGTTCCATTGCGGCTTTTCTAGCACACTGCTTCCTTTCTGGGTGATTGCATTGGTAGGTGGGTTCACTCGCATCGTGACCACCCTTGTATTATTTTATTTAGTTGTATCTAGAAATTCCATCAACCAAAATTGTATATTGTTTCAGACTTAGAAAACCAGTTGTGTATTATTTCGACCTTAGAGTCGCGCGTTGTAGTATTATGGTTTTCATGCTGATTTTGAGTTTCCTTTTTGAGTTTGATCCTCGCCCTTTGGCGTTGTATATTATACTGCTTGCGTGGTTGTGAACGTCGATTGACGAATAGCTAGCTCCCGCTTGGGGATTCCTTTTATCATTGTATATATATTATTCTTGTTGTACCCCGTTCGGGGCCAGTATTTACAAAGGAAACTCTGCCGAAATTTTCAGAAAAGACTATAGATTTTAAAAACGTATATTCGGCTTATTTATTTAAAAACCTTGTTTTTAAATCATATTTTCTTTACTTCTTAAAGACTGATTTTCCTTATTTAATCCTTAGAAATGGTTTTAGATTTCTGGGCTTTTGGCTTACTTGGATTAGATGGGGTCCTATAGACTTCGTATGATTCAAGGGCCAGTCACGGGCTATTTCGGGTCGTGACAAGCAGGGAAGCCCTCTGTGTGGGACTTTGAAGACTCAACAGTACGCTGGCAGTAGGTTTAACCATAAGTCCGTCAGCGGTACTAGCTGCACTTAACGGCAACCCAGGTATTTGTCGATAAGAAGGCCGATGAGCAAACTCATCCGAACTCCTACTGAGCCTATCTGTGACAACCTCCGTACAGTCCGGTCTTTTCATCTAAGATACTCGCATATCGGGCCTAGGGAGTGACAAATGTCAGACCCCTAACAGCGCAATAAGTCGTGCCAGAGTAGAGCCAAATACACCCTGAAAAACTACTGGAGTACCTACTAGTAAATCTCGCTTGCCCTGGCCAGGGACTTTGTGTAATGGCTTTCCGAACACAGCGCGATATCAACCCCCAATACCGAGAGAGACGAATCCTATCTATCCACTACTGCCTCCAAGTGCTTCGGGACTACACCCAACTACTACCTGTTTGCACGACTCTTTTGAGCCGTGGTAGGGTAGTAATCTAAGTGCAGTGGGAACACACTCGAGACGAATAGTGATATCAAGTCAACGGACTAATCTATACTCATGCCACCCGGGAAATGCTACCTGACGATAGGTATAATACCAACCAGCAGTCCCCAATGAGTCCGTCCAGTGTAACTCATAATCTAATGAGCGCTTGTATACTATCTCCAGTACGACATACCAATGGCTGTGGGACAGACCATCTCCCCTGCTGGGATGAGAAGCGTATACACCAGTCTACTCTGGAGTATCGATGTCCCATCTAGATAATCTTACAACTAAGGATGAGCTTATAAACTACCCAGCCCCCACTAGTGTGACTGCCATTACAACGCTGGTAGTCAAGCAAAGATCCTAAGGGCTCTACCAATATGGTTAAGCGGTATGCTAAAAGAAACACATGCACATATTGAGGTAGAATCAAACCAAGTAGCATACTACCATTTTGAGCAAGACTGTTATTATAACTGTGAATATCCCAAGCTTCCAATATGTAATATACAATCCAGTATGATACAATAATGGCCTCTAGGGCATATATCACTAACAATCTCCCACTTGCACTAAGGCCATGTATTGGCATATCACAGACCTATCATCTCGATTAGCCTCTTGAACTGTGTCTGAAGGATGGCCTTTCTGAATGGATCTGCAGTGTTGTTCTCTGTCTCTACTCTCCGCACCTCGATCTCCCGGCGATCAACGATCTCCCTGATCAGGTGGAACCGCCTCAAGATGTGTCTGGAATTCTGATGGGACCTTGGTTCCTTCGCTAAAGCTATAGCGCCACTGTTGTCACAATACAACGGTATTGGATCAACAATGTATGGAACCACCTGAAGTTCTGTCATGAACTTCCTGATCCAGACTGCTTCTTTCGCGGCGTCACGTGCAGAAATATACTCTGCTTCCATCGTCGAGTCAGCAACAGTGTCCTGCTTGGAGCTCTTCCAACAGACCGCCCCTCTATTGAGGGTAAAGACATAACCCGACATGGATCTGGAGTCATCCTTGTCACTCTGGAAGCTGGAGTCAGTGAAGGCCTCGACCTGGAGGTCTTCTCTGCCGTGCACCAAGAACATCTCCTTAGTCCTTCTTAGGTACTTGAGAATGTTCTTCACTGCTGTCCAGTGCTTCTCTCCTGGGTTTGACTGATACCTTCTTATAACGCTTAGTGCGTAAGCTATATCTGGTCTGGTACACAACATCGCATACATTATAGAGCCTACCACTGAAGCGTAAAGTATAATACTCATGCGATCCCTTTCTAAATCAGTCTTGAGAGACATCTCTTTGGAGAGGGTGATTCCGTAATAAGACGGTAGATTACCGCGCTTTGAATCTTCCATACTAAATCTTTTCAGTATAGTGTTGATGTACATTGACTGTAAAGTCCTAACATCCATTTAGATCTATCACGATAGATCTGGATCTCCAGAAGGTAGGAGGCATCACCCAGGTCCTTCATGGAGAACCTTTGTGACAAGAATCCTTTGACTGATTGTAGCATAAGAATGTCATTTCCTATCAGGAGAATGTCATCCATGTAGAAGATGAGGAGTACCACAGTTCTCAATACAATTTTACTATAGATACATAGTTCATCAGGATTTTTGATAAAGTCGAATTCTTTGACCGTCTCATCAAAACAGATGTTCCAACTCCGTGATGCCTGCTTTAATCTATAAATTGATTTAAGCAACTTGCACACTCTTCCGCTGCTCCCACTCTCTATGAAACCTTCCGACTGATCCATATAGACACACTCTTCTAAATTCTCATTCAGAAAAGCGGTCTTTACGTCCATCTGCCAAATTTCATAATCATGGAAGGCAGCAATGACAAGAAGGATCCGAATGGATTTGAGGATGGCCACTGGAGAAAAGGTTTCATCATAGTCCAAACCAGGTCTTTGACGAAAACCTTTTGCAACAAATCTAGCCATATAGGTTTCAACCTGTCCATCTACACCAATCTTCTTTCTGAAGATCCATTTGCAGCCTATGGGTTTTACCCCTTCTGGAGCAATGTCCAAAGTCCATACTTTTTTGGTGTACATGGACTCCATTTCGTTCAGCATTGCATCCAGCCATTTTACCGAGTCTCTACTTTGAATGGCTTGCTGGAAACTAATTGGCTCATTATCGTCGATGGTGTAATCCTCTCTATCCCCGTCTATGAGAAAACCGTAGTATCTATCGGGTAGATGAGACTGTATACTAGTCCTGCGGAGTGGCGCAGGGATGTCCGGTTCTTTCGAAACTTCTGGTTCCACCATGATTTCAGTAATAGCTTGGATCTATTATGCTCCCACTTATCTCTTTTTCAAGAAATTGAGTTTCCAAAAAATGGGCATGCCGAGAAACAAAGACCTTTTGTTCCTCCGCGTAATAGAAAAGATACCCCCTGGAGTTCTTTGGGTATCCCACAAACTTACACAGTACTGAGCGTGCCTTGAGCTTGTCCGCATGCTGCTTTTTTATAAAAGCTGGACATCCCCATATCTTTAGATACTTAAGATAGGGTTTATTCCTACTCCACATCTGATATGGTGTGGTAGACACTGACTTAGTAGGAACCTTGTTCAAAAGATATGCAGCTGACTCTTGTGCATAACCCCTGAAGGATCGCAGCAACTCAGCGTTATTCATCATGGAACATACCATATCCAATAAGGTTCTGTTCCGCCTTTCCGATACACCATTATGTTGAGGTGTGTATGGAGGAGGAAGCTGAGAGAGAATTCCATTCTCTTTTAAATAATCCAGGAACTCGGCACTTAAGTATTCACCACCTCGATCAGATTTAAGTGTCTTGATACTTTTGCCAGTTTGTTTTTCCACTTCATTCTTATATTCCCAGAATTTCTCAAAGGCTTCGGATTTATGTTTCATCAAGAATACATGTCCATACCTTGAGAAATCATCCGTTAAAGTAATGAAATAGGAATAACAACTTCTTGCATGTATAGACATTGGACTACACACGTCGCTGTGTATGAGTCCCAAGAGCCCAGTGGCTCTTTCTCTGCGTCCAGTGAACGGAGTCTTTGTCATCTTTCCTTTGAGATATGATTGACAAGTTGCATAGGACTGATTTAATTCTGGATACTTTCTTTTAAGTGTATTCTGGACGTTGAAAAACTGAGCTTGATTTAATACGTATATACCGTTATCTAGTGTACCTGACCCAATCAAATTTTGATTAAGGTGGATGTGGGCCACATCGCTTATAAATGTAAAATCATAACCTTCTTTAGAAAGTAAAGATAGAGAAATGATATTACAAGCCAGACTAGGTACATACAAATAGTTATGCAAAATAAAAATCTGCCCACTTGTTAATCCTAGGTGATATTCCCCTACGAATACAGCATCCACGCTCATTCCGTTAGCAACCCTGAGAATCATATCACCTGCCTTGATAACTCTACGGTTTCTCATAGCCTGTAATGAATTGCAGATATGAGATCCTGATCCGGTATCTAGTACTCAGGAAGTAGAGTTAATTGACGGACAGTTTTCAATCATAAACACACCTGAAGCCGAAGCCACAACGTGCTTCAAATCCTTATTTATGGTTTTCCAAGCTCTGCAGTCCTTCTGCCAATGCCCTTTCCCGTGACAATAGAAACATTCCTCCTTCTCTACTGTTAACCCCGAAACTTTTTCCCTGCCATTTCCCTCTACCTTACTGACACCGCCTATCGGCTTGGTGGAGGCCTTCTTCTTCTCTCTCTTGACTTTTGCCTTGGATCTAGAAGAGGAAGATTCCCCAATGAGCAAAGCGGGTGTCTCCCTGGATTTCTACAGGGTGCTCTCAACGCTTCTCAACATGTTGAGGAGTTCTGGAAGTGAAACTTCCTTCTCTTGAATGTTGAAATTCAAGATAAACTGGGCGTAAGTAGAGGGGAGGGACTGTAGAATCAAGTCAGTATATAACTCGTTCTCTAACGTGGTCCCAAAGTCCGCGAGCTCTTCAATATAGCTAATCATCGTAAGGACGTGGTCCTCTACAGATGACCCGACAACAATCTCGCCTGAAACAATTTTTTCGAAGTCTCATATCTTGTGATACGAGATTGCTCTCCATATAAATCTTTGGTATGGAGGAAGATGGAAGCTAAGTCCATCTTCTCGTGCCGCCTCTGGTGTTCATTATCCATTAAGGCCAACACGAGGCACTTGGCTCTCGCACTGTCTTTTTCCCATGTCTTATGGATATCAATATCCACGACGGTGGAATCTGGACCTGGGACGGCGGGGGCTTTGGTAGTAAGGATGTAGCCCATCTTGTCATAGGTAATGGTCATCTGGACATTCCTTAGCCAATCTTTATAGTTTGGCCCAGTCAATTTATTATTATCTAGCAGTAACTTAAGTCCGGTCATTTTGGTCGCTGCAATTAGGAAAGAGAGAAGAAACACTTAGCATGATGCTCTTGCAAGTTTAAATTGGTTATTGGTTTATCTAAACAGGATGGCTCCCACTGTTCCTCGAATCCTTCCTCAAACCATAAAAGAAGAATTAGTCAGGATTAATTTCACCCTACAATTCTTTCTTAACCTTTCGGCCAGGCTGGTGTTGGTACTTCGAGGGAGGTTTTCCAACGCTTTTGCGAAATTCCTTAATTTCGTAACCTCTTTTTACTGGAGGCGTAACCCTGCTAACACCGTTCTAAACACCTACTTGGTTTATAGTATTGATTGTTTTAGTGAAAAATCTCCCGAAGAGTAGCGGATACTCACGGTAGGATCGGAATCCAAATATCATCATGTGACAACTTTGAAAGAATCCTATCAAAATAATCACACTCAAAATGGTATGAAACACTAGCATGTTTCAATTTCCTTAGAAACTCCCGATATGGATTTTTCCCCCAGGCGCTTATGACCTTGACGGAGGCCAACATATCATAAGACGCAAGTCAAGTTCTACCCGTCATTATCCAGGTTAATTTGAATCCATCCGTATAAACCCTTGACGAAAGCCAAAATAGCTATACGACTGTCCCAAATCAACGCATCTATCTATGTTACAGATGAATACCCAGCAGCTACCAATAACTATGCCTTGGCGAATCTCAAAATGCATAGCTTGAATACTACTTAATACCCATCTGAAATGACAGAGGGCTACGAATGGTTTTGGTGAAATCGTGAACGTAATGAACATAATATAGTCGAAGGAACCATGATAGCATTTAAAAGGAGTGGTTTAGACTCTGCATTTAAAAGTTGTTTTTCAAGAAAACCGAGTAGTTTTGAAATTGTTCCAACGATTTAAACTTTGGTTTGTTTTCCTTGCATTAATCAATGTTAATGCGGTCTCATCATTCAACCCCATCATTACAGAAAAGAAACGAAAATACAACGTACGCTTATACCATCCGCATTCGCCATGGGGCCTGTCATGCACCGTTAGGTTACTTAACTAACAGCAGAACGGGGGCTGGACTAGCGCAGGTGCAAAACATAAGCAACGTTTATTATATATAATATATATAGCCTTCATTTCACGCAATAATAGGCATTACAGATCACAGATGAATATATTGGATATACTAGGAATTCCGTGTTTCGTTTTAGCCCAGAACGAAAGACGGATTCCACGAACATGATGAATAGCCAAACCCTACCCTAGACCCATACGGGTGCGGCAAACTACCCGCCAAATTCCCGAAGTGAAGCAACATCTCTCAATAAAATGAGTAGGACACTCGGCACTTCAAAAACCCGGTAGTTTGTCCACCTACCTTGGGTCTATCCTAGGTGCAAGAAAAAGTAAATAAAATAATACAACGGTGGCTACAACCTCAACCCGGATGTGCCCCGCAAAAGAATATTAGATCAATTACAAATTTACATGAATTAAAGAAAAGAAAACACTCTTCTCACATCCCCTGGCTATTCATGTACGACGATCCAATACTTCATATACTCAAAACATCATAATACAGATATGTGCAACCCCCACTAATCGACATATAGTGATTAACAGACGTTTAGCATCATTTATACAAACATAGAATCACACTTAGCGAAGAACTTTAGAATTTCGATCGATAAACAAATCCGTGTCTACCCCATGCACAAACCAGTACACAAATAAATCTGGGTAGAAACCATATATGCCAAAAATCACAATTTCACACAACTGGACCCCAGAAAAAATTAGGAGCAGTGAAGCTTCAACTCTGCGGCGGTTCCGTGGTCAAAAGACTTGTTTGGCCGCGGTTCCGTAGCTAAGTTGATGAATCAACGTCTCAAATTTTTTTCTTGTTCACTAAAATTCCTGCACGTATTTTTAAGGCCACTGAAATAATTTTTTGAGCAGTTTTGAAAAACGACAGCAAGCAAATCTTAGAATTTGATTTCGGGCAAAATTTTCGTCAATCTAATTTCTAACTACTTGCTAACTAGCGACTTCAGGTTTAGTAAGCTCTGATACCATTGTAAGTCGATGTCGCGCACCCCGCGGGTTCACGGGAAGGCGAAAATTACAAAAAATGATTTTCTTACTTCGCAACACTGACTAAACTCCAAGATCTTAACAGAAACCTTAACTAGTTATAACTACTAGGAGGTTCTAACTACCCGGTTAGGATTTATACCTCCTTGTTAACAAGTCCTTCGGGTCTTCCTCTTCTCCTCCTCTTCTTTGGCTCCTCGAAGATCGGATCGAGCTTGCAATGTCGGCATCCTTGTGTCGAAAATGATCCACCCGAGTGTCTATACCTCAAGCTCCAACCTCTAAACCGAGGAAACTAGGATACCTAGTTTGCTAAGCTAGGTAGCCTAGAAGATATAGAGAATGTTTATGGATTAATTTGTCTCAATTACCCTAGATTTCTCAATCCATGAGAGTGTTTAGGGTTTGAGGAAGAAGAAGAGAACCAAAGAGGAGAGAGAGTGTTCAAGTGATAATGAATTGATCAATGGCTAAGTATTGATGACTATGAAGCATATCGTTTCAAATAATAATAACATAATATGACCATGCCTCAATAGTCATCCAAATGAGAATGAGTCACCAAAGTAGCCATGCCTCAATACTGATCAAATAACACCTCATACCTCCACATCATTATCCATTTAAATAAATGGATTAAAGCAAAAATGATGTGTCTTCTTCTAGAAGCACTCTTGTGAAATTACAAGAATACCCCCACCATATATACATACCTGTATTCATACCACGAATATCAAGAGACAAAAATAATCCAATAATATAATACTAGGATCCAGCTTAAACCAAAGTCCACTAGTATTATCCGTCCGAACATCATCCGTGTAGCCAGTACAAGTATGTGATTGGAACCCTGCCGTAAAACCATACGTCCTCTACATCGTTTCGCCCGAAGTAGGGAAACCCACTATGTGGGACTCTAAAAACTCGACAGTACGCTGGCAGTGGGTTAAACTACAAGTCCGTCAGCGGTACTAGCTGCACGTAACGGCTATCCAGGTATCTGTCGATAAGAAGGCCGATGAGAAAACTCATCCAAACTCCTACTGAGCCTATCTGTGACAATCTCCGTACAGTACGGTCTGTTCGTCTAAGTTACTCGCATATCGGGCCTAGGGGTGGCAAACGTCAGACCCCTAACATCGCAATAAATCATGCCAGAGTAGAGCCCAATACACCCTGAGAAACTACTGGAGTACCTACCAGTAAATCTCGCTTGCCCTGGTCAGGGACTTTGTGTAATGGCTTTCCGAACACAGTGCGATATCAACCCCCAATATCGGGAGAGACGAATCCTATCTAACCACTACTGCCTCCATGTTCTTCGGGACTGCACCCAACTACTACCTGTTTGTCCAACACCTTTGAGCCGTGGTAGGATAGTAATCTATATGCAGTGGAAACACACTCGAGACGAATAGTGATATCAAATCAACGGACTAACCTGTACTCATGCCATCCAGGAACTGCTACCTGACGATAGGTATAATACCAACCAGCAGTTCCCAACGAGTCTATCCAGTGTAACACATAACCCAATGAGCACCTGTATACTATCTCCATTACGACGTACCAATGGTTGTGGGACAGACCATCTCCCCTCCTGGGATGAGAAGCTTATACACTATTCTACTCTGAAGTATCGATGCCCCATCTCGATAATCCTATGACTAGGAACCTATATAAGGATGTGCTTATAGACTACCCAGCCCCCACTAGTGTGACTACCATCACAACGCTGGTAGTCAAGAAAAGATCCTAAGGGCTCTACCAATATGTATAAGCAATATGCTAAAAGAAACACATGCACATATTGAAGTAGAATCAAACCAAGTAGCATACTACCATTTTGAGCATGACTGTTATTATAACTGTGAATATCCCAAGCTTCTAATATGTAATATACAATCCAGTATGATACTATAATGGCCTCTAGGGCATATATCACTAACAACTATTGGGTTGCGAATGATGTAATTAGTAACTGTGGTTATTATCCAACCCGACCCGCATGGTTGAAACCCAACATGGTTCGATATTATATCAAATATTTGCTGGTACAATATATCCATGCAAATCTAGAATATATACACATATATAATATTTTTAGAATCTACATATCTTTTTATAATACAATATAAAACCAAATAATATATTTTCCCATCTAGCCTTGCACGTCATAGTACCCCATATCAGGTGGTTGAGTCCATATATCATGTTCGTATCCTAAGGGTTTGACAGACTAGTTTTTGGATCGCTACGTATATTTACGTACATCTTTATTTGAGGTTATATGTTTTTAATCATAGACATTTGCATCATGGTTTAAATTCTTACGTATATTATTCATATTTAAAAACTAGATTTTTAGAGAGATACGGGTAATATTTGGAGCAATATGGTATTATCTATAAAATCTGACCATATATACTTTTATATAACTAATATATAAACAGTTATATATATATAATATATTTTAATTTTAATTATTTTTTATATAAAACTCTCTCTTTATCTCGAATCTCTCTGTCTCTCATCTGTCCCCACCTCTTCTCTCTCTATATAATATATATATATATATATATATATATATATATATATATTAATATAAAATTTATTATAAAACCCTATCCCTCACTCTCCTCCCTTGTTTTTCTCTTCTCCCCTCGCCAACCCCGAACCCCAACCCACCCCTCGTCGTCGTTCCCCCTCTCATCCTCGTCCTCGCCCGCACCTCCTCCTCATTGTAACAACCCTAAACTTTATGTACATTTTTTTCAAAAATACAGAAAGGGGTACTTGAGCATGAGCACAAGTTATAAATTTGTTTTTCTTTTTAATAGCAAGAAAGAGCTTGTAGCTCATTGATAAGACCTTGCACTGCTGAACCAAAGCACCAGAGTTCAAATCCCATCAGCCGCACATTATTTTTAATTAAAATTCTTTTAATCTTTTAGAAGCCCAAGAGTCTATACATGCATAACCCGTAAACCCAAAGGTCACACTAAAAACAAACGACTCCACTGTAGTAACCAAGCGACGGGGGACACGTGGCGGCGAGACCCGGCCTGACTCGGCCGACTCGGGCCGGCGGGGAGTGTGAATCGGCAGGCGGCGCCAGCCGACTCGGCTCAAAACCCTTTTTTTATGATTCTGGCAACTCTTGGTCTACCCATATCCCCTACACTGTTTTAAATTCCCTGCACATTTACAAAGTAATTTAAAACCCCATTTAATCCATTTTTTTAATACAATTTTTAAGACAGCCTTTCACTACCATAAACCCTAGATTTTCCTATAAATACCACACCTAAAATCATCCCCCTCACTCACAAATCTCTGCCCAAACTCTCAAGAAAAATTCCAAGAACTTTTTGTGTGCAAGTGGAGTAAGCGAAGGGCGAAACTCCGACGAACTTCCAACGACGACCCGAGGAGTTCCCGGCGACGAAACAACACACCGGCACCTCCTACCTCTCCCTATTCCTACTCTCTTGACCCTAATCTAGTAAGACCCTTCTCCCCCTTCTTTTTACTATTCTAAGAACTTAGAATTCTAAAACCCGACGGAAGTGGAGTTAATCCGACTTCCGATTCGGTTTTTCCTTAAAAATTATATTTTTCTTAAACACAATAATACCAAACTCTCACATCATGATCATTAAACATTAACAAAACATATTGACAAGTTTCATAGCAAAATAATTTATATTTCAATTTTTATAGCACGTTTACAGAAAAATACCATATAGTTTAGTTTCGACATAAATCTTATAATTCCTTGCTATACCTTTAGATAGTTCACGAGGTAATGACCTACCTCCTCACAACACTCATATATAACATAGCACGATGATCGTTGGGAACATAGTTTTGAGAAAATACGATTTTACACAAAACTATCTCAAACTTATAAAAACCTTTTCTACAAGATATGTATTTTTAACAAATCTTTGCAATGTGCCGCTACAACCCATTTCGGGGAACCCGTTCGGGGTGGTGCGGGTTATCGCACATCCTCGGGCTTAGTAGTGCGAGATGCAGACCTCCGCAAGGAGCATACGGTCTCGAAAGATTTAAAAATACAATTTTCTTTAGAAAATGTGATTTCTATTATAAATAAAACTTATATTTTTTTAATAAATAAATATATATGTAATTAATATCAAAATATCTATTTTTAATATTCATAACATTCCACATTTCCAAAATTCAAGAAAAAACAACTCATTTTCAAGAAAATACCATGCAATTCCGTACAAGTTCAATACTTTACAAATAAATACCATATATTATGAAAAATAGGTTTTATTCACTAGAAATTTCACAATGATAAAATATACATCAATGAAAACTTTAAAGCCGATAATAAAATATTTGAGGTGTATTTTGAAAATTATACAAAATTATTTTTACATAAAACCCCTTCAAGTTATACTAAATTACAATAAGGACCTAGTAAACATAGGTTCAAGCAGGACCAGTCTCTTGAACCTCAGGGAGCCGTAGATATGGGTGCTTGCCTATTTAAGATAGACAACTTAACAAACGGTGTTATCAACACGGTAATCGTCATTGGAAAAGACACAAATCCTGCCGTCCATGTGCAGCGGTTACCGATAACACCAAAACCTAATTCAGGATTCAATTTCTTTTCTAATTGTCTAACTCAGACTGAGTCTCAATATATTCAATCTGACTTGAATGAGATTCAAGTATATATATAACAATTCAATATGAATTCATATATTCAATCTATCAATCTATACAACTTGACCGAACCGAACCATGGATATACATCCATTTACATGATTCTCCAGTTATATCCATTTACTGATATCATGGTTTCGGCAAATCATCCATCTATACAATCTATAATACAAGACAATACAATTTACAATACAATACAAATAATACAATCAAGACATCGCGGGGTTTAAGGGGTAGATTGGTACGGAAGGTGTTAGAAGTGGCACGAGACTACAACCATAAGACACCAAACCTGAATTCAATCGTCGTTGTTCCGGTTATTATCACGGAGCCTTATACTCTATATACCGTAGTCTCTTATCTAGTGAGACTCATCTCGTATACACTGGCCTCTTCTGTACCAAGCTACAAACAACAACGTTAACAATATAATACAACTTTAAAATCTACATTCTCCCTCTGTCTATTCTACTTCTCCCTTATCTTTGGGACTTACCGAGCGATTGTTCGCTGACGACATTCCTTCTCTTTCTTCTTTGGAATGTTGTCAGGTGGATCGGACATTCAGGAGATCGAGCCCACCGCGAGGATTTGGACCAACTAGCTTTCGACCCAGAGCTTTAGATTCCTTATACACATTTACATTCTGTATTTTCCATTTCTGTTATGCCACTGTTTAGGCATTGTTTTTCATTCTATGTATTTACTTTTCAGATGTATTGTAAAAAGAATGTTAATAAATAAAGGTGTTTTTCATTTACATCCTGTCTCTTGTGTACATTATATTTTATATTGCTTAGGTACGTTTACCGTGTTTACTTCTGAGTAAATACGTAGCGGTCTCGTCGCGTCCTCTACCTGTACACCGGGAAGAGAGGAGCGCCAGGTTTTGTTGGTGGCCCATGCAGGTCAGAGCTGTATGGAACCCTAGCATGCAGTTCAGTTCTGCATGGACAACCTAAGCAATATAACACAAGAACCAGCAACTAAAATATTCTTTACAATTCATATTCCTTGAATCTTATCATTTCATATACTTTGAATCTGTCCTAACCCAAATTTTTCATTCAAAGTTATGGATTCTCCAAACAACACCAGCACGAATGTCAACAACACTCCCCCGCCACTACCACTTTCACCTACCGTCGCTGCTCCAATCAACGAGCAGACGGTTCTGCTTGAGGCAATCCACAGCTTCCTGGAAGGACAGCAACAACAGACTGCTATTCTCTTGAACCGTCCAGAAGCGGAAGCACCCGGAGTGAAGCAATTCCGGGCACTGCACCCCAAGAACTTCTCAGGAAAAGAGAGCCATCTGGAAGCGGGGGAATGGGTTCAAAGTATCGAAGATGATCTGGCAGCGGGACAAGTACCAGAGATCGCTTGGGTTCGAATTGCGAAGCTGCAACTCACTGACAATTCACGGTTTTGGTGGAAGGCGGAAAAAAGCCGTCTTGACCAACCTATCGAATGGAAGACTTATCGTGACTTGTTCGATGCAAAGTACTTCCCTGGGACTGCTCGCTTTGATATGGAACAACAGTTCATCCATCTACAACAAGGTTCAATGTAGAAAAAATCAGTAGATGAGTATTTGCTGAGTTTACCATACTCAGCAGGTAAGATATGTCTCAATGTTCGATTTTATATCACATACTACTCAGCTAACACAAGACCGTAACAGGTTTGCGGCTCATCTCATGCCGATTGCTGAGATCAGGGCTAGAAGATTTCAGCAAGGGTTGGACCCGGAAATCCAAGCTGCCCTAGCTACAGGGGATTTTCTAACCCATGATTTAGCTTTGAAAGCTGCCCGAAGATATGAGGCAGTGGTGAAGAAGAAGGGCAGACCCCAATCTGCCGGTTTGAAGCGCCCTGCCACTCAAATGGCAGGAGGAGCCTCTTCCAGGCCATCGTTCGAACCCAGGAGAACGGAAGAAACCAATAACCAGCTAAGTCCATATTTTTGCTTCTATTGCAAGAGGAATGGACATTTGGTGAAGGAATGTAGGCATGCCAAAGGCCTGTGTCTAGTTTGTGGCGCATCCAATCATGGAATTGGAAACCGTCCTTATAGACGCAACACAACTCACACACCCACCAACTACTCGCAGCGGCCAGCTATCCAGGCTCCTGCACCTCGTCTTGCACTCCTAGCTCCACCACCTGCACAGCTTACTCGCCAATTCCAACAGGCACTGAGGAACATGCCTCGAGAACAGAGGAATATTCCTTCGGCTATGAGGAATGTATCACGGCGTCAGGCTTTCCTTTTAGCGGCCGAAGAAGCAGAGGCCGTAGACCAAGGTAAAGCTGGTAATTTCCCCAACTCTTTTCAAATCTCTCGCATTCTTTCGTTCTCTCACAAATTTTTCACACACTACCAATAGTTCTATCACCAAACTTTCCTAGTATCTGTTACACTTTCCTTTTACAAATTTAGAGGACGAAATTTCTTTAAGGAGGGTAGAATGTAACAACCCTAAACTTTCTGTGTATTTTTTTTCAAAAATACAGAAATGGGTACTTAAGCCTAAGCACAAGTTATAAATTTGTTTTGCTTTTTAATAACAAGAAGGAGTTTGTAGCTCATTGGTAAGACCTTGCACTGCTGAACCAAAGCACCAGAGTTCAAATCCCATCAGCCACACATTATTTTTAATTAAAATTCTTTTAATATTTTAGAAGCCCAAGAGTCAACATGTGCATAACCCGTAAACCCAAAGGTCACACTAAAAACAAAAGACTCCACTGTAGTAACCAAGCGACGGGGGACACGTGGCGGCGAGACCCGGCCCGACTCGGCCGACTCGGGCCGGCGAGGAGTGTGAATCGGCAGGCGCAGCCGGCCGACTCGGCTCAAAACCCCATTTTTTTATGATTCTAGCAACTCTTGGTCTACCCATAACCCCTACACTGTTTAAATTCCCTACACATTTACAAAGAAATTTAAAACCCCATTTAATCCATTTTTTAATACAATTTTTAAGACAACCTTTCACTACCCTAAACCCTAGATTTTCCTATAAATACCACACCTAAAATCATCCCCTTCACTGACAAATCTCTGCCCAAACTCTCAAGAAAAATTCCAAGAACTTTTTGTGTGCAAGTGGAGTTAGCGAAAGGCGAAGCTCCGACGACGACCCGAGGAGTTCCCGGCGACGAAACGACATACCGGCACCTCCTACCTCTCCCTATTCCTACTCTCTTGACCCTAATCTAGTAAGACCCTTCTCCCCCTTCTTTTTACTATTCTAAGAACTTAGAATTCTAAAACCCGACGGAAGTGGAGTTAATCCGACTTCCGATTCGGTTTTTCCTTAAAAATTATATTTTTCTTAATAATACCAAACTTTCACATCATGATCATTAAACATTAACAAAATATATTGACAAGTTTCATAGCAAAATAATTTATATTTCAATTTTTATAGCACTTTTACAGAGAAATACCATATAGTTTAGTTTCGACATAAATCTTATAATTCCTTGCTATACCTTTAGATAGTTCACGAGGTAATGGCTTACCTCCTCACAAAACTCATATGTAATATAGCACGATGATCTTTGGGAACATAGTTTTGGGAAAATACGATTTTACACAAAACTATCTCAAACTTATAAAAACCTTTTCTACAAGATATGTATTTTTAACAAATCTTTGTAATGTGCCGCTACAACCCATTTCAGGGAACCCGTTCGCGATGGTGCGGGTTATCGCACATCCTCAGGCTTAATAGTGCGAGATGCAGACCTCCGCAAGGAGCATACGGTCTCGAAAGATTTAAAAATACAATTTTCTTTAGAAAATGTAATTTCTATTATAAATAAAACTTATATATTTTTAATAAATAAATATATGTGTAATTAATATCAAATTATCTTTTTTTAATATTCATAATATTCCACTTTTCCAAAATTCAAGAAAAAAACAACTCATTTACAAGAAAATACCATGCAATTTCATACAAGTTCAATACTTTACAAATAAATACCATATATTATGAAAAATAGGTTTTATTCACTAGAAATGTCATAATGATAAAATATACATCAATGAAAACTTTAAAGAAGATAATAAAATACTTGAGCTGTATTTTGAAAATTATACAAAATTATTTTTACATAAAACCCCCTCAAGTTATACTAAATTACAATAAGGACCCTAGTAAACATAGGTTTAAGCGGGACCAGTCTCTTGAGCCTTTGAGAGCCGGAGATATAGGTGCTTTCCTTAAGGTAGACAACTTAACAAATGGTGTTATCAACACGGTAATCGTTTTTGAAAATGACACAAATCCTGCTGTCCATGTGCAGCGGTAACCGATAACACCAAAACCTAATTCAGGATTCAATTTCTTTTCTAATTGTCTGACTCGGACTGAGTCTCAATATATTCAATCTGACTTGAATGAGATTCAAGTATATATATAACAATTCAATATGAATCCATATATTCAATCTGTTCAATCTATCAATCTATACAACTTGACCGAACCGAACCATGGATATACATCCATCTACATGATTCTCCAGTTACATTCATTTACTGATATCATGGTTTCAGCAAGTCATCCATCTATACAATCTATAATACAAGACAATACAATTTACAATAGAATACAAATAATACAATCAAGATATCGCGGGGTTTAAGGGGTAGATTGGTACGGAAGGTGTTAGAAGTGGCACGAGACTGCAACCATAAGACACCTAACCTGAATTCAATCGCCGTTGTTCCGGGTATTATCACGGAGCCTTATACTCTATATACCGTAGTCTCTGGTCTAGTGAGGCTCCTCTCGTATACACTGGCCTCTTCTGTACCAAGATACAAACAACAGCATTAACAATATAATACAACTTTAAAAGCTACATTCTCCCTCTGTCTATTCTACTTCTCCCTTCTCTTTGGGACTTACCGAGCGATTGTTCGCTGACGACATTTCTTCTCTTTCTTCTTTGGAATGTTGTCAGGTGGATCGGACCTTCAGGAGATCGAGCCCACCAGCGAGGATTTGGACCAGCTAGCTTTCGACCCAGAGCTTTAGATTCCTTGTACATATTTACATTCTGTATTTTCCATTTTTGTTATGCCACTGTTTAGTCATTGTTTTTCATTCCATGTATTTACTTTTCAGATGAATTGTAAAAATAATGTTAATAAATAAAGTTGTTGTTCATTACATCCTGTCTCTTGTGTACATTACATTTTATATTGCTTAGATACGCTTAGCGTGTTTACTTCTGAGTAAATACATAGCGGTATCGTCGCGTCCTCTGCCCATACACCGGGAAGCGGGGCGCGACACTCCTTCTTCCCGACAACCACCCAAGCTCCTAACCCCGAAGCCACTAACCCATCGCACCCACCTCGTCAACCTCGCCATCGACCTCTCTCCTGAAACCGACCACCATCACCATCACCCCGTCACCTTCCCTTCCTTATCAGCAACCCAGAGCACCCACCACCGCACCCTCTTCTTCTTCTTCTCTTTCCCAATCACCTTTAAAACACCTTCAACCCCCTCGTCTCCGACCTCGTCACTGGAACCTGACCACCACACTCACCCTCCAGCACCTCCTCGTCTCTTCGGCAACCCCCAGAACACCAGCAACCCTGCCATTACCTTCTTCTTCTTTTCTTCTTCTTCTTCTTCTTCTTTCTTTTCTTCTCTTTTTCCCGATCGTCTCATCAGAGTTGTGCACGTCGCCAACGATCCAGACGACCCAGTCACCATCGTCATCTAATCCAGTTACCACGTCACGCAGCTGCTCTGCCAGTTCAAGTCCTGCATGCGTAAGTTTTGCGTCGTGTCGTTATTCGGCGTCGGAACGTGATATCCATATCTCGACGTGAGATTCGATCAAGCACGTTTTAAAATTGCAGCATGCTACTTTATTTATATTTATATGATTAATGATAGTATACGTGTTTTAATATTCAGCAAATATTACCGATTTACAGTTTTACATTATCAGTATGTATCGGTGCCGATAATGGTTTATCTAGTTGCATGACGGATCATCACAATATTATCATACTACTATATCAGTTCAATATGTTATCTAGATTGCAATATATATGGTAATGGACGTATAACGGTTATTACCGATAGATACATATACATCCTGGCATTAATTATGGTTACCGTGTTTCGATATTGGTTATAGTTTTACATTTGGTGTCTATTCTGATTAAAATATATTGCATGACATGTTCACAACACACTACTAGACTTGTTACTGATGCCGGCAACCCTAACTTGTTGTCCTGACAGACGTGACTTGCTGTCTATATAGACAAGACTTGTACCTGCTTGATCCTGTGTTTGCATTAGATTTATATCATCAATACCTGACTTGAACACAAAACCTTAGGGGTAAGGGAAAATCAATAATGAAAACTGACTTGTAACTCAACAGTTCGATACTCCAGATACTGATCAGTCTTTACAGACTCGGCCAGCCCTGGAATGATGATGCTGACATCATTCATGTGTACATATTACCTGTTTACTGCTTAGCGGCACGTCGTGGATTCAGCCCAAGAATCTTGACCGTGGTCCCGGGCACGCACGGGATACTATTGAGTTACATCAACGATTCCATTAAATTGATTTCAAAAACTCGTAGAATAGATAACCTAGAAGCACAGACTTTAGGATACACATCACATACATGTATCTCACTATTTTACACCTGTGTTTATTATTTACATTCATGTTTAATTATAAGCATCCTATCCTGGTTATTACGATTATTTTGATATTATGACGCACTGACGTCTGGGTTTTGCGTGGCCCAGTTCCTCTGACATTATCGCAAGCAGATCAGGAGTACTTTAGCAAGCAAGCCGAGTAATGAGGAGCTATATGTTTAGTTTAGAGATGCTTATTTTATTTTATTTTCATAGTTTTACTTTATCGATGTGAGCCTATAACGGACAAGATTTAGATATTCTTTTTATTTGGATCTTGATTCGTTTTCGCTATATGCATTGTTTTTATTTGGATCTTGATTCGTTTCCGCTATATGCATTTCTTGATTTTATTTATTGTGGCAAATGGACATGTGTTAACTAGATTTTATTTTATTGTTCTTGATATCCGATTGACAACTATAATGTGACTATAGAAAGATTATTGCTAACCATAGGTAGTATGGTTGGCTCTGTCACGTGCCGTATTTACGTATTTTGGGAAGCGGGGCGTGATAGCGGACTTCAAGGTGCTGGACATACCGAATTTCGACATAGTCTTCGGAATGGATTGGTTGGGAACTTTCTTCGCTGCCACGACTGTCGCCAAAGAAGGGTAGTGTTTGAAATACCAGATCACCCAGTGTTCTATTTCAAAAGCGGAGACCGGACTTTGGAGCCTAGCATATACCGAGAAAAACTAAAGAAGGCAGAGATTACAGCATTGCAAGCGGAAGGATTGAAGCCAGAGGTAGTTCGAGAGTTCGAGAATGTTTTCCCTGAAGATATATCAGGTTTGCCTGTCGATCGAGCTCTTGAATTCAGTATTGATTTGCAACCCGGCGCTCAAACGGTAATAAAACCTCCATACCGATAAAGCCTGGAGGGATTGAAGGAGCTCCTGAAGAAATGTTGGATCTGACCCAGTACCTCAAGTTGGGGATCTCCGGTGCTGCTGGTAAAGAAGAAGGAAGATACCTACCGGATGTGCGAAGATTATCGAGCTCTGAACCAAGTTACGATTAAGAACAAGTATCCACTACCTCGTATCGATGACCTTATTTACCGCCGAAAGACCGGACCGAAACGTTGGGACGTCTAGCCTGAATTTGGGGGCAGATGCTATTTGGATATATCCACCCACCTCTCCGAAGATACCAAGTTGATTTATGGCACAATATATCGGAGGTTTGGACAGATGCGACCGTTGTAGCAGACTTTATCAGATTCCCCCTCATTTTTGAGGGGGTTTTGATTGTGGGGACGCTCTTCCCTGCAGGCGCAAGCTCCTGCAGTTAATTACGTTATCGTGTTGCGATAATCACTTTCTCCTTCTCCAATAGTTCACTTTGTATCGTATGTTATTTTATTTGTTTTGATTGCCCGTGGATTGTATACGGAAACTAATTTATGTTGTCGCCCGTAAGGCGCGGATTAGTCCAAATCCGTATATTTGAGATTTAGGTTTGGGTTTTGAACTTAGGTTATATTTTTCTTTAGTTTAAAAATATTTTTTTTTAAGAACCGTTAATCTAGTTTGAGATTAAGATCTACTTAAATATATGAGCATTTGGGCTCAATTTATTTTAACTAAGGATATGTTAGTCCTATTTGAGACTAAGATCAACTTAGAAACATTTTAAGGATCATTTTTTATTTAAGATCCAACAATAGAGCATTTGGGCTCATCTGCAAGAAACTTCAGAGAAAATTTTAGCCAATTTGGGTTTGTTCTGCTCAGTCTTTTTTTCTTTCTTTTATTCAAAAGTGCTAAATGTTTATTTAGGTTTTGTTTGCTCGGCCCTTTTTTTTTATACAGAAGTGCTAAGCACTTGTTTGGGACTCTGGCGCTCACATGTGGATCATGTGAAGCATTCAGTCGGGAGCGCTGCCCAATCAGTACTAAGCACTTAGTCATTTTGACTGAATATATAATGCTAAGCGCTTTTGTATGACGCTCACATGATGAGTACATGCGACGCTAAGGTATGGGCGTTGCCCAATCAATGCTAAGCACTCAGTCATTTTGAATGAATATGAAGTGCTAAACACTTTTACTCAGCGCTCACGTGTATTTCACGTGAGACGCTGGCCTTCTGTTTTGAGAGCCCACGTGAGAAGCACGTGAGATGCTGAGTTCTTTATTTAAGGAATCTTTTGGGCGTTCATGTATGTTTCATGTGAGGCGCTGAGTTCCTTTTCTTTTCAGAGATTGAATCTATGTTAACGGTATTTTGGCCATTAATGATCACCAAGATCTTTGTTTTTGAAGATCTGGAATCTTTTCTCTCTCTCTTTTTATTAGAGAACTGATTGGTTTGAGAAAAGTGTGTGTATATGTTTTGTAAATAACAACAATCAAGAAGGTGTCGCAAATAGCTAGTCACGATGAGTACGGGTCGTCCGCAGAGAAACGTGAATCGCTTTTCTTGTTTTAGACGAGTTGATGAAAGAGAGAAGGGATTGTTGTCATTTTAAACTAAGATAGTTAGAAAATTTTATAATAGAAATGCTTGTAGGGTTTATACAATTTAGTAGTTAATGGATGAAGATTTAGAAATGATTCTTTTTATCTTTTAATTGTTTAAAACTGGAGAGATAGCGATGAATGTGGATTAGGGTTCTTGGAGGGAATTAGGATTTCCCACTACTGCCCATTGTCCTTCCATTGATCTCTATTTATCTCAAGCTCTTAAAAAAACAAGTATTAACTAATCTCAAATCGTGGTCATGACTATCATTAATTGATGACGTGCCCAATAAGAGGGTTAACATTTATTTTGCTAAAGTTTATAAACATTAAAATATCAAAAGAAGTTAAGGGATTTTTCATCCATTATTCTATCCTATCCTACAAACCCCAGCAAGCAAGAAATTACTCGCTCATGGTTATTAGCGTAGTAAAATAGAGGTGAAATATGAATGAAACCATATTTAAAATCAGAAAGTAATGCGGAAAGTAAATGCGAAAAAGTAATGCGGAAAGTATATGCAAAAAAGTAATGCGGAATGTAAATGCAAAAAGAATTAAAAACAAAAAACTATCTTTATTAATCAACTATTGCATTACAACTTTCTTCTTAAAAAGGTAGATTACAAGAACCATAGGTTCGCTCGTAGATCTCTCTCTTGAACTTTTTATTTGGGATCTTGAATTATTATATGATTGTTGGTATGCAAGGCTTTCGGTCCTTTATATAGCTCCTGAAAGTACAAACCCTAGATGCCATATTAGAGTAGGTGTAGTTATAATCATACCCCCAAAATCCCAGATCCAACGGCCCAGATCTGACCGCGGTTTCGTCGCCCATTGCCACGTCTGATCGCGGTTCCGCCGCCATATTGATGGTTCAGATGTTGGGATTTTGTATGACTTTTCTTCTTGATATTTGGAGATCCTTTTGATATATAGATTCTGAAAATATTGCTCTGAGTCTCTGTCATTGCTAGATTTCTTGATTTGCTTCTAAAATTTGGCAGATTCGGTTTCGATATCCCGATTTGACTTGGATCTCCTACATAGATTTCAGACCTGAGCTAATACCTGTACAATATCTCAAATTAATCTTGTCAGTAGCATTTGGTATTTTTGAGATATTATTCCAACCATTTATATGATATAATATCTTAAGAATATTGATTAGGAATATTTGATATGATATGCATATTTTAATTACTAATATTTCATTTAAATATTATATACATATATTCTCCCTAATTATATTAATTATAAATGAAGAAACATATGATAATAAACCTTTACAATTAAACCCATATATGTTCTTTATTTACAATTAACACCTTTTACTAGTTAATAATAGTAGGGAAAATGTTCATACAAATGTGCAATATTTTTGACTAATCAAACACCCCCAAACTTATCTTTGATCGTCCCAAGCAAACTATTTATTAAAAGGAAAAAAACCTAGCTCACTTTCGTAGGCAACACGATTGCACTTAGCTCGTGCAACAAGCCTTTAAACCTCTAGGTGTTCCTAGTAGGAGGAGTGTTGTCTTCTGAGGGTTTTCAACGGATTACACCCACAAAATCCCAAAATTTAAGAAAGAAGATAAAAATTACATGCAAAGATAAGGAACATATAAAAGAAAGAACTTGAAAATAAGTGTTTCAAACTACACTAGCTTTTTAGTTGTCATGGGCCCTATCTTAATAGTCATGAAAAGATGTCAGAAACCACATCATCCCTCAATAAAACATTTTTTTAGTCTTCCTCCCTATCTCTACTCCAAACATCGATCATATACCCCTACGTGTGTGTAAAAGGCATCCTTATACTTGGAGAATTCAATTCAAGCTATCATGCCCTTTATCCATCTTCCTTAGTACTTTTTAGTCGGTGAATGTTTTAGATGGATTTGCTCACACATTCTTCATGCGACCGTTAATACTTCTTAAGGTACTAACCAACCGATTACCGAATATGCTCACTTATTAAGGCGTAATTAGCAATATCCTAGTCTTGCATTACCTAAGGCTTAGCAGTGACTCCCAAACCAGTTGGTCTAAGGCACTAGGTGATAAGGCACCCTTGCTACATTTTTTAAGCTGCCTTAAGTAATTACAAAACCAGTGTTCATTTTCTGCACCATTTATATTTTGATGATTTTTTTTCATTCATACTAAGGCTTTTAGATAAGAGTATTTCAAGGTATTCTCTACTATTCCAAGTTTCAAGATGTATGTGTGCAAGTGTATATAGTAGGGTATAAATGTTCAGAAGTTTGAACTTAAGAATATGGACTATTTTTCAGACTTATTTCTATTCTCAGATTAGTAATTTCCTTCATCTTTTAACCCTTGGGACAACAGCTCATGACTACCTATTACTAGCTTCGTTTTAAAACATCTAATCTTCTTGCTTTTCCTAAATTTCTTCCATCTTTCATATGTATTTTTCACTTTCTAACTTTTATTTTCAAAAAAAAAATTAGTTCTTTTATTTAGTATAATGCAAAATGATACGTGAATAAGCACAAACCTAACCCCAAACCTATTTGCAGCAGTGTCCTCACTGATGTCATCTTTTAAACTCAAAACCTGTAGACTTGGGAGGAAAAATTCTCAATGATTAGTAAATGGAACAAGAGTTAATGACAGTGAAATCATCCTCCAAACTTATTTTTGGCTCACAATCGTACAAAAAAATTCTTTTCATTCAAGAGCCAAAAAATATTTTTCTCCCCCCAAACTTAATTAAAACAGTATTTTCATTACTAAGCATTTAAAATCATAAGAGGGGGATAAATATTATTGGTCTATGCAAAACTTTACAAAGACCAAAAGTTAAAATCAAACAGTCAAATATTTTATCAATGTAACACTATGGTTGGTAGAAGATCATATTACAGATAGATGTAAAAAAGTAGGGAGGAGATAAGAGATGTAATCGAACGGTTTTACGGCTCGGTTGGTAGAGACGAAAAAGTGAGTATGAACGAAAACGAGAATTTGAAAGATAAGGAATAGGTGAAATAGTCGCATTCTCGTACTTGATAAGAAGAAGGGGTGGTGGTTCAACTTCTTCGGGTGGAGGTTGATTCATCACAACATCCAAGTCTTCAAGGAACGCGAGTTCTTCGGCGAAAATATTTTCGAAACTTTCATCAATGGTCTGAGTGATAATTTCATCAGAAAGAAAGGATTTGATATCTATATTAGTGGAATATGCAGATTCACCAGGACGGTTGAAAGTTTCAAGGTCAATCTGTTTCGCGCCAGAATTCAACACACTTGATTTATCAGAAATTCTGGAGGTAGGAGACTCGAAAAGCTCATCTACCTAATTTTCAAAAGAGTCTAAATCAAGTGGTCTTTCAAGAATTATAGAGCTCGAAATATCAGAGTGTGGTTCATCAAAACTCGGTGGAGTTGAAAGAAAATTAGAAGAACCAAAGAAAGTGGGTGATGAAATGGGTAAACAAATTTGGGTGTCGAACATTGTTGAACTAGATTTGGGAGATGAAGGCTGAATATCGTTTTGCTTGTCGGATAGGTCGATGGTAAGAATAGAATCGGTTAATTGTACATGAAGATGTTCATATTCAATAGAAGGGACATGATGGGTCGGAGAATCCAACTCATCTAATATAACGGGTTCATCTTCAACGATATTCTTATCACCGCTCTCACTAACACCTTCAGTCAAATCAACCGAACAGTTCTTTAAAAATTCCTCAATTATACTATCCTCAATCGATAGATCACTTGGTTCACTTGATGGAACTGGAAGGTTTGAAATGTCAAGTGTAGTCGAATAATGATCGGTTTGATTTGGAATGGTGTAAGGATCTCTTTCACACTCATGATTGGAAAAGTCAAACTTGTTAATCTCAGGCACCTCATCAATTAGATTATTAAGCGGTTTATCATAAAATACATTCGGTTGGGGTGCAGGATAGAAGGTGTCGAGATCAAAAGAATTGGTTCTGGTTTGACTTGGATGGATCTCTTGTTATTTTTCACTACTCAATTCCAACTCTACTTAAAGACTAGATATGGTTTATGAAGAAGTTCCAATGAATAATTCTCTTTGAACCGTGGAACTTCCTAATTGATTTTCAGAAGCACTGTCTAGATAAGGTGAAAAAGTTGAGTATGGTTGGAATGCGTTTAATTGTTGGCTACGGAAGAGTTCAACGTGTTCCGCAATCGACATGCGTTTACCACTTGCCATATTAGCCTCAAGAGAAGTGTTAACATGAAATGGTTTTAATTGTTGGCTACGGGGGAGTTCAACGTGTTCCGCAATCGACATGCGTTTACCACTTGCCATATTAGCCTCAAAAGAAGTGTTAAGCGGGTGTGAATGTTTGGTGCTGTGGGTAAGAATTAGAAAGGTGTATCCAAATTTCATAAATAGGATTAGGACCAATATTGTGATATGAAGAATATTGATATTGGTTGGGTAGTTGGCGACTTACAATTGCAATTTGTTCAGCAATGGTCATGGGTGTAAAAGTTGACATATTCGTCTCAAAATAAGTATCAACATTTTCTTATGGAAATGATGGTGATTGTTGCCCTAACGGTTTTGGATTAGTGAAATGTATGAAACTTTGGCTATGAGCTTTCGCAATATGCTCAGCGATGGACATGCGTTTAGACGTTTCCTCACTAGCCTTAAAAGGATTATCAACATAAGAAAATGTTGAATTTTGACACGGTTGATAGGACTTTGAGTGAGGTGTCCAACTATTATTTTTCGCGTGCTCTATCCTATCCCTTAAAGAAATGGTAGAGTCAGAATTTGTACGAAAGCAATTACGAAAATAAGAAATATCTAGTTCTGAATAGCAAAGCTCGGCAAGAGTTTGTCTGTTTAGATTACCCATAATAAGAAAGTGAAAAGAAAAGAGGGTGAAATGGTAATAATTTAAGCTCTTTTTTTGGATTTTGTAAATTTTTTTGCTTTGAAAGAGAGACTCGACAAACGTGCACAAACAATACCTAGAACTAGGGTCACCTAGGTCAAGTCACTAGACCGCTCCTAGACTTCCAAAGCACAAGACGTAGGATCAATCCTCTACCACCTCCTTATCAATCTTGTGGCCAAGTAAGTAGGAGATATCCGCTATACGAATCACCGAAATAGCGAGCCTAATTAAGTAACCACTTTCCTTAGTCACACTTGCCTTAGACACCACAAGAGAAATGCGAATAAGCAATAGATTACCCACGACCCTCCTTTGTCCTAATTGAGCGCGGCAGTCCTTAGAGGCTTGGCCTAGATATTTTTTATTAATGTAGGATGATATTATACTCGTTTTTTATTTGTACGGCCTAAGAAGGGGGATGAAATCCCCACCTAATCTGAATTTTGGTTTATTGCCCCTTAAAGTCCGTTTTAGATATGCAAAAGAAACCAAAATCTAAAACACACAAAAACATTTTTAGCGGTGATATTTGCAAAGAATCCTGCAGGTAAAAACAATTTATTGGAATTTTAGAGGAGGGAGGAAGAAAATAGGAGATTACCAGAGAAGATTGGAGAAACAATTCTTCAATAGGGCCACGGTTCCGCCACCCAATGCCTATTTTGGCCGCGGTTCCGCCGCCGTGTGATGTGATCTTCCCTCCAAACTTCTTCAAACCACTCAACTGCTCCTCTGGTCCAATTTGAAAGTCTCTGAATCTCTGACGGTTCGCTCTAAGTGCTCCAGATTTTTCGCAAAACTCGCACAAAAATCGTTAAAAATACAAAATGCGGTTTATTTTATTTATTTATTTTATGTTCGCTGGTTTTTATTAGAAATCAACCCGAATAAAAAAAAATTAATTACGACTGTTTCCCCGGCAGCGGCGCCATTTGATTGTTTTGAGAAAAGTGTGTGTATATGTTTTGTAAATAACCGCAATCAAGATGGTGTCGCAAATAGCTAGCCGCGATGAGTACAGGTCATCTGCAGGGAAACGTGAATTGCTTTTCTTGTTTTAGACTAGTTGATAAAAGAGAGGAGGGATTGTTGTCATTTTAAACTAAGATGGTTAAAAAAATTTATAATAGAAAGACTTGTAGGGTTTATATGACTTAATAGTTAATGGATGAAGATTTAGAAATGATTCTTTTTATCTTTTAATTGTTTAAAACTGGAGAGATATCGATGAATGTGGATTAGGGTTCTTGGAGGGAATAAGAGATTCCCACTACTGCCCTTTGTCCTTCTATTGATCTCTATTTATCTCAAGCTCTTAACAAAACAGGTATTAACTAATCTCAAATCGTGGTCGTGACTATCATTAATTGATATCGTGCCCGATAAGAGAGTTAACATTTATTTTGCTAAAGTTTATAAACATTAAAATGTCAAAAAAAGTTAAGAGATTTTTCATCCATTATTCTGTCCTATCCTACAAACCCTAGCAAGCAAGAAATTACTCGCTCATGGTTATTAGCGTAGTAATATAGAGGTGGAAGATGAATGAAACCATATTTAAAATCAGAAAGTAATGCTAAATGTAATGCAGAAAAGTAATGCGGAAAGTAAATGCGAAAAAATAACGCGGAAAGTAAATACGAAAAGGTAATGCGGAAAGTAAATGCAAAAAAATTAAAACAAAAAACTAACTTTATTAATCAACTATTGCATTACAACTTTCTTCTTAAAAAGGTAGATTACAAGAACCCTAGTTTCGCTCGTAGATCTCTCTCTTGAACTTTTTATTTGGGATCTTGAATTATTAGATGATTTTTGGAATGAATGGCTCTCGGTCCTTTATAAAGCCCCTGAAAGTACAAACCCTAGATTCCATATTAGAGTAGATGTAGTTACAATCATGCCCCCAAAATCCCAGATCCAACGGCCCATATCTGACCGTGGTTCTGCAGCCAATTGCCACGTCTGACCGCGGTTCCGCCGCTATATTGATGGTTTAGATCTTGGGATTTTTTATGGCTTTTCTTCTTGTTATTTGGAGATATTTTTGATATATAGATTCTGAAAATATTGCTCCGAGTCTCTGCCGTTGCTAGATTTCTCGATTTACTTCAAAAATTTGGCAGATTTGGTTTCGATGCCCCAATTTGATTTGGATCTCCTGCATAGATTTTAGACCTGAGCTAATACCTGCACAATATTTCAAATTCATCGTGTTAGTAGCATTTGGTATTTTTGAGATATTATTCCAACCATTTATATGATATAATATCTTAAGAATATTGATTAGGAATATTTGATATGATATGCACATTTTAATTACTAATATTTCATTTAAATATTATATATATATATATATATTCTCCCTAATTATATTAATTATAAATGAAGAAACATATGATAATAAACATTTACAATTAAACCCACATATATTCTTTATTTACAATTACCACTTTTTAGTAGTTAATAATAGTATGGAAAATGTTCATACAAATGTGCAATATTTTTGACTAATAAAGAAATAAGTTTCTTTTTATATTAAGTTCCTTTTATATAGGGTTAAACCCTACTTTTAGAGGAATTAAATTCCTAGAACCATAAGTTCTCTTTTCTCTTTTTCTTTTTATCTAGTTCTTTCCCCCGGATTTTGAGTTTGAAGAACAAAATCTCCCCGATGAGAATTAAATTCTCAACTTGTGGGGAGATTTGCTTGGTAAATTTCATATCAGAGGAAGGACTAAGTTTTTTCATGAATGGTTGAACCCTTATTTTCTTTATGCTAGGGAAAAGAGATATATTTTATCCCTACTTTTTCTTTACCTAGGGTTTGAAAGAACAAGTGGATCTTCTTTAAAAGTGAATTGAATTCTCAGTTGCAGTTTCTATCTTTTGTTTGCAGTAGCTTATGGGGGTTCCACCTTTTTTGCGTGTGTGTGAGACTTGAAGTCTCAGGTCCTTTATATAGACAAGGCAAATTGTTGATCAGTTTTGAGAAAATCTCTCATTGAGAGATTCCAATTGATTTTATTGCTCTCAAAAATTATTTGGGGAGTTTTATCCACCGTTGGATTTTTGATCCAAGGATTTCTTTTTTACGGAATATGTTTTCTTGTTTTTAACAAGATTAAGGAAATATTTTCCCATATACAGAATTTAATTCTATCAAATGATGATTTTTAATCACCATTGGATTTTAATCAAAGGGCTCTCTGTTTTACAGAGAACAATTTTTCTTTATTTAGAAAGATTGGGGAAATATATTCCCAAAAATGGAATTTAATTTTATCATTGGATTTTCGATCCAACCGAGAATATCTTTTTCACTTAGAAAGATTAAGGATATATTTTCTCCTAATAGAATTTAATTTTATTATTTGATAATTTATCATTACCATTGGATTTTTGATCCAACGGCTCTGTTTAACAGAGAATATCCCAAGTTTTAGGGAAATAATTTTCATGTAGAATTTAATTCTGCTCGCTCTTAATTTAGACACGGGCGCTCACGTGTTATGCATATGGGCACCACTTAAGAATTAAATTCTTATACATAACAGGCGCTTCTGTGTTTTGCATATTGGCGCTCACGTGAACTTCACGTGCGGCGCCACTATAAGATTTAATCCTATAAAACCGGCGCTGGCGTAGGCGCTCTTATAAGGAGCACGTGAGGCGCTGCCTCATTGGATTTAACAGAGCTTAGATCTTATAATTGTGCGTTTAATTATTAAGGGAACAAATTCTCCCCACCGTTGTTCTCACGTGGCTTACACGTGAGTGCATCGGTGTCACTTTTACCACCGTTGGATCACTTAGGAAGTTGAACCTTCCCCTCCACGTCTTATAAATAGGGCATTTGGCCCTTTAGATGACTGCGGTCTCATCATCTTCTTCTTTAAGCTTTGATCTTCTTTTGAGATTTTAATTCTCGTTCCAGAGCTTAGATCTCTGTCCTTAAGAACCTCTTTTGACAAGAGTAGACTGTGGCAAATTTCTTGGTGAGGATTATGAACAGAGCTTAGCTCTTAACCTCTTTTGATCATATTTTTTTTTATTTTTGGATTTTAAATCCATTATCAGATTCGAAAAATCTTAGCTCTCTTTTTTCTTTTGAATCAATCTCTTGAAGATCTTTAAAAAAAAGCCATCTTTTTTTTAGATCGTGAATCTTGATGTCCATATCTATTCTTGAGAATCTTTGATTCTCTTCTTTAGGGTTTTACCTTACCGTCAATCTTGACATTTGAGATTTTCTGGAATTTGATTCCATCATTCATCCTATGAGATTTTCTAACATGGGGCTTTCTGGGATTTAATCACACTGTTTGGGGAATTTAATTCCTTTTTTTTTTGCAGAGCTTAACTTTGATTTGAATTTTAAGAACTTTGGGAATTTTACTCCCTTTACTATTCTTGGATGTTTTTTCATTTTCTAGAATTTTTGGGGTTTTAATCCTTTTTTTATTCACAGATTTAAATCTGTTACCTGGTTTCTTTTCAGGTACCATGGCTGGTCATCTATATGACATCAAGGAAATTGTTTCCTACGAAGACATCCACATACAAGGTCGCTTTCAAGGTCAGGAGTACACTGATGCTCAATGCGATGAGGTAATGCGTCGCTTTGATGATCACAACGGTCGATTACTCCCTCACCGTTCTGCCCTTTTGAAGATTTTCGTTGGATCGATCTGGGAAACGCTTCCTAAGCTTGATGAGGATATGCCGCTTAAGGCACTTGATGACGCTGAAAACAATGTACATTCAGTATATCTGATGGGTATGATCTCGAAGAAGCGGAGAGATGATCTCGTCACTGTTTTGCACCGCGTCTTCCAACATAAGGCAATATTATCCGCGTACCAGAGGATGGAAGATATCAGTGAGGATCCCAAAGCTTGTATTCGGGAAAGGATGCATAAGAAGATGATCAAAGAGGCTAGGAGCGCTTTACTCAAGCTTGCATTTAAGTTTAAGAATCCATGTCCGGAATTTAATGTTTTGCCATTGTAGACATTTCGATGTTGTTTGTTTCTTTCTCTTTTTTTCATCATCCTCATTACCAATGTATAAATTTCTTTGAATCATGAATGACAAAGCTCCGCCTTTTTTTACGCCAACACTCACAAGTGCTTCTCATGAGGCGCTGTTATATATAAAAACGGGTGCTGGCGCTCAAGTGTCATACACGTGAGGCACTGCTATAGAATTTAATCCTAAAAAACTAGCGCCGGCACTCACGTGTCATGCACGTGAGGCGCTGCTACAAGATTTAATCCTAAAAAAAACTAGCGTTGGCGCCCACGTGTCATGCACGTAAGGCGCTGCTATAGGATATGAGGGAATCGTTTCACCTTCTTGCTCTGCTTTTCATGAGTCAACTCTTTCTTTTCTAATACCTTCTTTTTGTCAGGGCTTGGAAATAGTTCCACCATACACAACATTTTCTGTGCATAGACTTAAATACTTCTCTTTATAATTTGAAGCAATATTCTTCTTCTTCACAAGGAAAGAACCATTTTTAACAGACCAAGAGTCATGGCTTGCAATCGTCCACATGCTCACCGGCAACCATGGGAGGTGCCTATCGAAGGAATTGTTCCTCATTTTGCTGCACGCTTGGCGAATCCCATTCTCACGGATGACCAATACGACACGGTGATGTACAAGCTCCTGACTTGTAAAGGATATCCTCTTCCCATCGGCTCGATTTAGCTTCGGATGATCTTCCTCTCCGTGCTTGCTGACATTCCCCCTCATCCAGCGGAGATGACTCCGGCGATGCTCGACACAGCGGAGGACAAGATCGAGTGCTTTCATGAGACGCATTTGATTACCCATCCTCTGAGGGATCGCTCTGTTTAGTTGCTAAGCCAGATGCGGGCTCAACGGGCCATCATGTTTTCTTTCGCCGATGGGCACAGCGCTGAGCGATAGGGAGCGACTCCTCGCGATGATCGCCGCTTTGACATGGTGGAGAAGGCTGAGAATGGTTTAGAACACTTTATTTATAGTTTTGTAAACCCTTGTATTTTTAATCCCGTGTTTGGTGATCTCTTTCCTGTAGAATAAAATGTTTATTTAAATGCATTCCTTTTATCGTTGACTACCGAGTGCTTTATATCTAATAACACATGTTCTTTCTCTGATTATATTGTTTAAACATACGTGTAACTTGTATGTGCACACGTGCACTTTACCCTTAAGGATTTTTGCCAAATGCAAATGTCACTGATGTGCACGTGTCATGCACTAACCTTCTATATGCGAATATAAATCGGCATACTTTCAATGCTATTTCCATCCAAGTACGCATGTATTTGTAAGTGAGCACTCAAACGGGTGTGAAAAAATACTCCCCCTACTACTTTGCTCACGGATGTATATATGTGAGTGAAGTATTGTAGAAGAATGCATAGCATACGGCTGGTTTCGGGCTGGCGTATCATACACAACTTTTAGAATTTCGATCTGAGAAGATAGCGAGCCGACATAAGCGTCGTCATCTATCGTTGACTCAGATCTCAATTCTTAAGAAATGTAGTTCTAAGCCCTCAAGCCCATGAGTTGCACCTTTTCTGTTTCTTGATGTCTTAATCCGGGGTGAAGTAGTTTATGTACTCATTTCGGAGTTTATAGTTTATGCACTCATTTCGGAGTCTCTAGTTTATTTACTCATTTCGGAGTTTATAGTTTATTCACTCATTTCGAAATCTCTAGTTTCTGTACTTATTTCGGAGTGTTTTTAGTTTACCTCCCTTGGGTTTACAGGAAAACTTGTCCTAACGTTGTATGTAGATAACCCCCATTCTTTTATGATAGAGATCCGTTAGATTTGTGGTACTAGGGTTTTAGTCCGTGGTACCATCGCGCTGGCTGATGTATTTCTCGATATGCAATCTTTAACCCGTTGTTCGAGTAGTCCCGCAATTGTTGTGTCTCTGATCCCTTCTGAGGCTAGACAAGACATCTTCAAGTAATCTTCTTAGGTTGGAGTATTTGTATTACCATCAGAAGAACAAGCGTTAGGTATTTTTCGTGGCGCATTTTACTTGAAGTTAGGCTCAATTTGGAGCCTCGATGAGTCATAACCGCACCCTTCTAAGGTGGGATGATCTCCAACGGTCTTTAGACTTTGTATGTACTACCGTCAAGACCCGAAATTAGAAATATGTCGTCACTTCGTTTTTTGCTTTGACGATGTCGCGTCGATTCTTTACTGAAGTAGGGTGGACATCTGTAGGACCTCTATGCTGTATGTATTGCAATTGAAATCTGGAGCTAGGAATATGGCATTGCTCCAATTTCATTTGATAGTTGTGTCCGCATTCTGCTGGAATGAGAAGGAACACCGGGATAGTCTCTAGGTTGTATATGTACCGTCGAAAGTTGGAGCTAGGATTTTGCCAATACTTCATTTTTGCTTTGACCCTTGGGTCCTTTTTTTTATAATGACGTTGTGTCTGCATGTTGCTGGAATGAGAAGAAATGCCGGTGTAGTCTCTAGGTTGTATATGTATCGTCAAGACTTAGATCTCTTTTTGACGAAGCGCAGTGGGAAAATATGGTTCCCTTTGTTTCATTTGTGCCCATGGATCGTATACAAGAGTTAATATGAATATACTTGCAGGGAAGAAAAGTTTTATTTTCATTCATTTTTTTCTTTTATTTATTATTTTTTTATTTCTTTCCGCGATACTCTATCTTTTCAGTTTTTATGTTGCAAAAGTCGCGATTGCCCAATCATTTAGGCTATTTATAGCGGTGCCCAATCATTTCGGCTTTTTATTTTTGAGTTGGGGATTTGAAATCTGATACTGATCTTAGCATCAGCTTCGCTACTGCTGGAATATTATCAGGAGCGAATCATCATTTTCCTTTGTTGATTTGAACATAGATGGCCTAGCAAACAGGGTTATGATCCTGTCGACTAAGGCTTTTTGACTTTATGAGCCGTAAAGGTCTTATAAAGGTATTTCTCCCTACGATTCGAAAGGATCTCGTAGGTATATTTTCTCTTTAGGAGTCGTGAGGATTCCTAAGTGTGTTTTCTCTTGTAAGTCGTAAGGATCTTACAAGAGTATTTTCTCCTTATAAGTCGAGAGGAATTAAAAGTGTCGCTTACTATATAGGGACATTTTTTCTCTATTGGTGGAACTTAGTAGGAGAATATTTATTTTTGCCTGTAGATTGTATACAAGGGTCAATATTGAACCGCCTGTAGGGAAACTTCGGGGAATATGACGGTATAAGAACAGGTTTAGATCCCTGTAACCTAAGGCTTTTGAATCTAATGAGCCGTGAGGGTCTCATAGGGGGAATTCTTCTTACGAGTTGTGAAGATCTTGCAGGTGTAATTTCTTCTTAGGAATCGTAGGGCCTCCTAAGTGTGTTGCTCCTTTGTGAGTCATAAGGATCTCACGCAGGTATTTTCTCCTCACAGGGTCGAAAAGACTCTGCAAGTGTATATTTTTTTTATTTTCATGAGATTGCGCCCTTTCGGGTTTTTAAAAGCTCGCCGGTAGTCCTGCTGTTTTTACTCATGGTGCCCTTTTGGGTTTTCATCCGTGTCCATTTTGCTTGTGGACATAACGTTTTTTAACGAGTCCGCGCCCTCTCGGGTTTTCATTCGTGTCCATTTCGCTTGTGGACATACCATTTTTTAACGAGTTCATGCCCTCTCGGGTTTTCACTAGCTCGCCGGTAGTCCTGGTGTTTTTACTCACGGTGCCCTTTCGGGTTTTCATCCATGCCCATTTCGCTTGAGGACATACCGTTTTTTTAGCACGATGAAGCTCTCGAAAGTAGTTTCATCGCAGGTGACTCATCTGTTTGCCGGTGGGACTTAGGGGTGACTTAATTGCTGGAGTAGCTGTGTAACCGATTGGACTTGAGTTGCAATCTTCGTCGTTGGGGCTTCAATTACAATGTAGATCTCAAGAGAACATATCGCCTTATTTTGGGGCGAAATGCTAGTTTAGCGATGTTACGGTCCATTATTAGTTTAGGGACTCTTCGGTCTATCATTCCCGTATTTGGGGACAAATTTTAGTTTAAGGACTTCTTGGTCCAACATTCCCATATTTGGGATGAATATTAGTTTAAGGACGTTTCGGTCCAGTATTAGTTTAAGGACGTTTCGGTCCATTATCGCCGTATTTCGAGGTGACGGAGATTTTTGGGTACTACTCTCAGGGTTCTGACTCAAGAAGATAGCGAATGGATACAAGCGTCATTATCTATCATCTATCATTGACTTAAGTCATGACTCGTCAAGTGTAGTATTTCTTTAGGAATCGACCGTTTATTGGACGGAAGGGTCTTTCACTATGCATATCCATAAGCAGGTAGGCTCCATCTTGGTAGACTTTGTCTATGATGTACGGGCCTTCATAGTTCGGCTCGAACATCCCCTGTTTTGCACGATTGGGGATCATTGGTCCTTTGACGACTAGCATGAGTTCGCCTAGGCGGAATGTTCTCGGCCTAGTCAGATTTTTGTATGTCCGTGTCATCCTTGCCTTATAAGTCTCCAGATTTTGCTGTGCTATAAGACGAGATTCATTGAGGGCGTCGAGCTCCTCAAGCCTACAATGAGTATTTTCTTCATCTGTCAGCTCGTATCGAACCGAAACTCATAGAGAGGGGAGTTCTATTTCCAATAGGAGTACTGCTTCCGTGCCGAACACCAATGCGTATGGTGTTGTATTTGTGGCCGTCTTGAACATTGTTCGATATGCCTAGAGAGCCTCATGCAGCCTTTCGTGCCAATCCTTTTTGTTTCTGGACACCGCCTTTTTTATAATCTTTGTCACGGTCTTGTTGAAAGCTTCATCTAGACCGTTGGTCCGAGAATTATAGACTGAAGAGTATCTCCAATCTATTTTATGCTGCTATGCGAAACGGTTTATTTTATGGCTTCTATAAGCTGGCCCATTATCCGAGATTATCCGTCGCGGAGTGCCGAACCGATAGATGACATGGGTTCTGAAGAAGTGGAGGATATTCCCCGTCTTCACCTCCCTTAGTGGTACTGCTTCTACCCATTTAGAGAAGTAGTCAGTTGTTGCTAGTATGAACCGATGTCCTGTGGATGATACTGGTTCGATAGGGCCAATTATGTCGGCTCCCCACATTTCGAACGACCAGCTAACCACTATCGGGCGTAGCTGATTTGGATGTTGATGGATGAATTCCCCGTGAATTTGGTACGAGTGACACTGCTTCGCATATTCGAGGCGGTCCTGGATCATCGTGGGCTAATAGTAACCCATTCTTTTTATCTTCAGTTTCATCTTTGGCCTCGCTTGATGAGAACCGCATAGTCCGTCGTGAATTTCTTGGATGAATTTCTTTGCTTCCTCCTGCCCCAGGCTTCTTAGCCATAGATAGTCAAACGATCTCTTATATAGAGTATCATTGACGAAGGAGAAAGATAAAGCTCGTTTCATGAGCTGATGTCTAAACGACGCATTTTCGGGCGTTCATTGGGACTTAAAGTAGTCTATAAAGACTTCCCTCCAGTCCTTGAACTTTTCTTCGTCCTCTATTTGAAGGGCTACTTGTTCGGTCGTTTCTTTTCCTTCGGATGGCTTTCTCAGGTCTTTCGAAGATATATCTGTTGGCGTGAGAACTCTGCGGCTTTGCACAATTATCCTTCCGTCATCGAGGTCTTCATCGGCCAATTCTTTAGCCAATTTGGCTAATACATCCGCCTTGCTGTTTTCCACACGTGGTATGCTTTCCAGGGTATAGGAAGGGATTTGTGTCAACAGTTGCTATACTCTTTTGCCAAACTTTATCAGCTCTGACTTGCATATCTGATAGTCGCCATTTACTTGGCTAACGATCAGCTGGGAGTCTCCATATATAAGGAGATCTTTGATTCCCATATCGATAGCAATCTCAAGACCGGCTATCAAAACTTCGTATTCAGCTTCGTTGTTAGTCCTTGGTTCTGTTAAGGAGAGGTCATAACGCAACATCCCTCCTTGCGGGGTTACGAAGATAAGACTCACCTCGGCTTTGATTATGAGGATGTTTTGCTTTCTTCGCTTCGTGGAAGATGCTCCATCGAAGTATAGTTCCCATTGGGAATCATTTTCTTTTTCGATTGCATCGAACACATATTCGTCTGGCAACTCACAATTTAAGGGGGAGTCGGCTGGTATCGGATGCTCCGCTAGAAAGTCGTCGATGGCTTGCTCTTTCACTGCTTTGAGGAGTCGATACGATACCGAGAACTCCATCAGGAGGAGGGCCCATTTGGCAAGCCTTTCCGTCAGTATGGCTTTTGACATTAGATATTTGAGAGGATCCACCTTCGATATGAGGTGGACCTCATGTGCTAAGGCATAATGTCTGAGCTTCGTTATTGCGAATATCAGCGTCAGGCAATACTTTTCGATGGGGGAATAGTTATTTTTTGCCCGGAGGAGAACTCGACTTAAATAGTATAGCTCTCTCTCCTTTCCCTGATCGTTCTCTTGAACCCACAATGCGCCTAGAGAACCCCTCAAGGGCCGTTGTATATAGGATAAGGGGTTTTCCCTTAACCGGATCGGTCAATACAGGCGGATTTTGCAGGTATTGCTTGATTTCGTTCAGTGCGTTTTAGCACTTTTGATCCTAGACGAACGGGGCCCCCTTCTTCATCAAATGACTGTAGGGACGGCATTTTTTGGAGAGATTGGTTATGAACCGCCGGATATACGCAAGCTTTTCTTGGAGAGGCCGCAGTTGTTTGAGGGTTCTCGGCGTGGGCATTTCCATCATCGCCTTAATTTTTGAGGGATTGATTTTGATACCCCGGTGACGTATGATGAATCCTAGGAATTTGCCTGAGGAAACTCCAAACACGCATTTTAGAGGGTTCATCTTAAGATTATACTTCCGAAGACGTTGGAACACTATTTTTAGATGTTTTCAATGTTCATCGTAAGATTTTCTCTTTACCACAAGGTCGTCGATATAGCATTCAACGATCTCATGTATGGGGTCATCAAAGATCTTTGTAGCGCCAGCGTTTTTGTCAATCCCCGCTTCCCTGAGTACGGTAAGGAGACGTGATGGATCACGCGATGTATTTACTCAGAAGTAAACACGCTAAGCGTATATAAGCAATATAATGTAAATGTACACAAGGAAGACATGAGATGTAAATGAACAGCAACTTTTTATTTATTAAACATTCTTTACAATACAATGCCGGAAAGTAAATACAAGACTGGAAAGCAATGCCTAAACAATGGCATGAAACTGAAAATAAAAGTATATATAAGTGTCTAGAGCTATGGGTCGTCGACGAACTGCTCCAAGTCTTCTGAGCTGGGCTCAATCTCCAGAGAGTTGGGTCCTCCTGACAACATTGCAAAGAAAGAATAGAAAAGGAATTTCGTCAATGAACAATCGCTCGGTAAGTCACAAAGATAGATGGAAATAGACTGAACAGGTAATAAGAATATAATTGGTATAATGTTGATAGTTATGTTAACGCGGTTATTTGTAGCTTGGTACAGAATATGCCAGTGTATACGAAAAGAGTCCAGCTTACCCCGTGGACTATAGTATAAGGAGTAAAAGGCCCCGTCAAAACCCATGGGACAACGGTAACGGATATTCAGGTTAGGTGTATTAAAGTGACCATCACATGCCACTTTAAACACATTCTGTACAAATCTACCCCTTTAAACCCCGTAATGTATTATTGTATTGTTTTTTTAGTGATTTGTAAATATAAAACTTGCTCAAACCATGATATCAACTGTTCATGTAAACGGATAAGGATATAAACGGATAGTCATATAGACAAGTCAATGTATATCTATGGTTCGGTCAAATCAAATCATGTTGATATAGATTGTATTCTGGTATAAAAGGATTCATGTTGCATTGGAGTTATATTGAATTGTATACATGGATGGATTGATTTCAGATTAGACTGAGACTCCGACTGAGTCAGACACTTAAACGGAATTGAAGTCCTGAATTAGTTTTGGAGTTATCGGTAACTGCTGCACATGGACGGCAGGATTTGTGACTTTTTCCAAGCCAATTACCATTGATAACCCTGTTTTAGTTGTCTACCTTAAATAGGCAAGCACACACATTCTCCGGCTCCCTGAAGCTCAAGAGAATTGGTCCCGCTTAAACGTATATTTACTAGGGTCCTTATTGTAAATTATTATAACTTGAGAGTGTTTTATGAAAAATAGTTTTGATATATTTTCAAAATAAACCTCAAGTATTTAATTATCGTCTTTAGGATTTTCATAGATGTAATTTTAAAAGTGATGAGATATTCTAGTGGATATATACCTAAATTGAATAGTATAAGGTATTTTCATGTAATTTGACTTGTATTGATTTCGAGGGTATTTTCATGAACTTTTGTTATTATTTTCTTTTGATTTAGAAAACATAGAATTATTAAACATATTTAAAATAGATATTTTGATTATATATATATATATATATATATATATTAAAAATAGAATTTATTTATTAAATAGAAATCACGTTTTCTTAAAAATTGTAATGTAAATTCCATCGAGATCGTATGCTCCGTGAGGAGGTTGGCATCTCGTCCTACTAGTCCGATAGATGTGCGATAACCCGCACCAACCAAATCGGAATCCCAAAAATGGGTTGTAAGGACATAATTGTATGGAATTTAATTAAAACAATCTTAAAGAATACGGTTTTTAATAGTTTAGGGTATTTTATCGTAAAATTGTATTAGTCCTAAAAATATGGTAAAGAGGCAATCGTGCTATGTCATGATGAGTGTTGTGATGAGGTAGGTCATTACCTCGTGAGTTTTCTAAAGGTAATATGAGCTATATGATGAAGTAATGCCGAATAGAAAGTTTATGGTATTTAACCGTAAAAGTGCAATAAAATTGTTTTTTATATGGAGTTTTGAATTGAAATTTGTTTCTAATTATAGTTTAATGTTTAACAAACTAAGTGCAATGATTTAGTTAAAAAGTTCTTAAGAAAAATTGTTAGTTTTAAGAAGTTTTAGAGATGGATGTCGGTTTAACTCCGCTTACCGACATCATTGAAAAGAAAAGGTTTTCAGAGATGAAAAGAAGAAAGTAGAGGGGAGTTACTTGATTAGGGTAAAGAGAAGATATGGTGGAAGATTTTGAAAGCGTCGCGGTGTCGCCGGATTTGTCTCGAAATATCGCCGGAACTTGACCTTGGGCTAACTCCACTTGTACAACTTTTTGGACTTAGAAAATTTTTAGAGTTTTGATGCTAGATTTCAAAATGGAGAGGGATAGGGTGTAAGATGGTATTTATAGGAGAAATTAAGATTTTGAGGATTGAAGAATGGAATTAAAATACATTAACAATTTGGATTAATGTCTCATTTTAATTCTCTGTTAATGTGCTGGGAAAACAAACAGACTAAGGTTAGTGGGGGAGTCCAAAGGGTGTTAGGGCAAAAATTGAGGGCATTTGGGAAGGGTGGGCCCGGCGGCGCCGGCCCTAGAGGACATCTCGCCGGCCATGTGGGGTGTTGGGTCTCTGGATTTTGGCCACCTATCCCTATTTGTTCATATGATATTTTACATGTGTTTGATTAACCTGACTTTTCATTTTTACGTGTATTGCACGTGTAAACTTTTGGGCTTCCAAAAAATTTAAAAGAAAATCAGCAAAAATAATATGTGGCTGGGGGGATTTGAACACAGAGGCTATGTCACAGCAGTGCAAGGTTTTACCAATGAGCTACAAGTGTTTTCTTGTTGTTTAAAAACAAATCAAATTTATAACTTGTGTTCAGGATTTACAAATACTCTATTTGTACATTAACTTTAAAAAATTTCTGTACATTTAAACAGAGTCGTTACAGTTTTTCAAACCAAAGGGAATCACTTTATAGCAGAATATACCCAATAGGGACTGGAAGACGGTATGCTTCTGGTCTTCAGGATGCATTTTTATTTGGTTGTATTCTGAAGATCCATCCATGAAGGAGAAGACCTCATGGGTAGACGTGTTATCGATCATCAGCTTGGTAACGAGTACTGGGAAGTTATCCTTCGGGCAAGTTTTGTTGAGGTCCGGAAAGTCCACGCAGATGCGAACCGTCCCGTTTTTCTTCATCACCGGAATGATGTTTGCGATCCAGTCGGGATATTGAACCTCTTGGATGAAGCTGGAATCGATTAGTTTCTTAACTTCAGCGTTAATACTCATCTCAAGTTCGAGTCGCATCCTTCTTGGCGCATGTTTGATTGGTTTTATACCTGGCGATATACCCAGTTTATGTATTGCCATCTTTGGATCTAGACCTGGTATTTCAAAGTAGTTTCAGGAGAAGCAATCTTTATACTGCATGAGCACTTCTTTAATGTGGCCACCTATTTTTTAGATAGTAGCTCACTGACGAACGTTGGCATCGGATCATTTTCCCTCCCTAAGTCAATTTTTCTTAGGTTGTCCGCCATAGTGTGTATCCCATCTTCCGGCTCTTTTGGTTTTGGTGGAAACTCTGAGATTGCATCATCCTCGTCTTCATTTGCTAAGCACCTGTAGAGGTCATTCATAGTCTCATGCGCTCTCTCTTTTGAAACTGTTATAATATGGCAGGTACGAGTTCGCTTCTATTCTTGATGTTGAGCTAGTCCTATCCTGACGATATAGGCTCTCTTCGGCTCATGCTTTTGTGGCGGGGTTACCCTCGAGCTGTCAGATAACGTAAACCCGCCTTGTCGATACTGGTCTTCTACCTAGTCTTTGAAGGTGAAACAGTTTTCAAGGGGATGACCTATTACTCGGTGATAGGAGCAATAATCCGGATGATGGACCTCGTTTATTTGTTCGGGATGCCGAGACTCCGGAAGCGTCATCATTTGGTACTTCATTACAAGGTTAAATATTTTCTTTGTCTTGTCTTGAGGGAAAGAGTATTCCCGACCCATTTTCTTTATAAAGGATGGGCTCCAATCAAGTTTTTCTCGATTGCACGGTGTCTTGGATCCGCTTTGTTGTCTTCGAGCGTTATTTGCGTTCTTTGCCCTGTTTTTGCCTCCATTTTCGGGTTTTCCCCTTTTGCGAGAACATATAGCGGGTCGGGGATGAAGAGCATTGCAGTCTAGTTTCTCCGCAGATTGGCGGCTGAGATGCTGCGTCTTGGCCTTTTCATAAATGGCCATTTCATGGCTGTGGTTGTCACGGTTCGTTTGAAAAACTTCTTTTATTAACTTATCAATTTGTTCTTCCAGCGATGGACTTAACGTTTTTAGAGCGGGCTCTCGCTCCAATTCGACGTCACAGCTATTTGGAAGAGCGTTTTCCGCTTCACTTGAGTTGTTTACGATGTGACAACTGTAAATCTGCTCCTGTTTCTTGGAATGAATATATCCGAGCCTGGTTTTCTCCATCTTCCTATTGGGTATCTTTCGCTGAGTCTCGGGAATATCCTAAATCTTTTTGTAAAATTGGGCTTGTCGAACAGTTTGTTTAAGGGGTATACCTTGGCATCTTAACAGCCTTTTGAATCCCTCCACGTAATATCTTAGCAGACGGATGGGTTGAAACCTGTCGAGTGCAAAATCGGCACCATGCCAAACTTCTTTTTCTACTTTGATCTATGTAGATTGGTAGAAGAGTATCGCATTTTCACCCTTTCGCCTAGGAGGCACGTAGAAAGTGTCATGCCTCGCTTCCCGGTGTATGGCGAAGGGGACGTGACGATGCCGCTACGTATTTACTCTGAAGTAAACATGCTAAGCGTATCTAAGCAATATAAAAGTAAATATACACAAGAGACAGTAACAATAGATATAACTGAACAAAAACTTTATTTATTCATATTCTTTTTACAATACATCTGAAAAGTAAATACATGGTATGAAAAAGCAATGCCTAAACAGTGGCATAACAGAAATGGAAAGTACTGAAATGAAAGGTATAAGTATCTAAAGCTCCAGGTCGTAGGCTAGCTGATCCAAGTCCTCGCTGGTGGGCTCGATCTTCTGAAGGTCCGAGTCACCTGACAACATTCCAAAGAAGAAAGAGAATGAATGTCGTCAGCGAACAATCGCTCGGTAACTCCCAAAGATAAGGAAGAAGTAGAATAGACAGAGAGAGAGTGTGTGTGTAACTTTTAAAGTGGTATTACATTGTTATAATGTTGTATTTAGTGTTAACGCTGTTGTTTGTAGCTTGGTACAGAAGGATGCCAGTGTATACTAGAGGAGTCTAAGTAGACCAGAGACTAAGGTGAACGGAATGTACAAGGAACCGTTTATGCCACGGTACAACAGCAATGGAATACAGGTTAGGTGTTTTAATTCTTGCAGTCTCGTGCCACTTCTAACACCTTCCGTACCAATCTACCCCTTAAACCCCGCGATGTCTTGATTGTATAAATTGCATTGTCTTGTATTATAGATTTTATAGATGGATGACTTGCCGAAACTATGATATCAGTAAATAGATGTAACTGGAGAATCATGTAGATGGATGTATATCCATGGTTCGGTTCGGTCAATATAGATTGATAGATTGAACAGATTGAATATATGGATTCGTATTGAATTGTTATATTGTAGATTGTACTTGAATCATATTCAAGTCAAATTGATTATATTGAGACTCAGTCTGAGTCAGACAATTAGAAAAGAAATTGATTCCTGAATTAGGTTTTGGTATTATCGGTAACCGCTGCACATGGACGGCAGGATTTGTGTCTTTTTCAAAGACGATTACCGTGTTGATAACACCGTTTGTTAATTTGTCTACCTTAAATAGGCAAGCACCCACTTCTTTGGCTCCCTGAGGCTCAAGAGATTGGTCCCGCTTAAACCTATGTTTACTAGGGTCCTTATTGTAATTTAGTATAACTTGAGGGGGTTTTATGTAAAAATAATTTTGTATAATTTTCAAAATACATCTCAAGTATTTTATTATCATCTTTAAAGTTTTCATTGATATATATTTTATCATTGTAACATTTCTAGTGAATAAAACATATTTTCATAATATATGGTATTTAATTGTAAAGTATTGAACTTATATGGAATTGCATGGTATTTTCATGTAAAGTGATTCTTTTGATTTAGAAAAGTTGGAATATTTATATTATATCAAAAATTAGATATTTTGATGATACATACATATATATATATATATAAAAAATAATTTTAATTTATTATTTTTCTAGAAATCTCATTTTCTTAAAGAAAATGGTATTTTTAAATCTTTCGAGACCGAATCCTCCTTGCGGAGGTCTGCATCTCGCACTACTAAGCCCAAGGATGTGCGATAATCCCCACCATCCCGAACGAGTTCTCTAAATGGGTTGTAGCGGCGCTTTGCAAAGATTTGTTTAAAATACATAATTTTGTAGAAAATGGTTTTAATAGTAAAAGGTATTTATATGTAAAATTGCATTTTCCTGTATTCTATGTTCCCGAAGGGCATCGTGCTATGTTTCATATGAGTGTTGTAAGGAGGTAGGTCATTACTGTTAGTTATATGTATGCCCTAGAGGCCATTACTATACATAGGATGTATATTGTAGTGGATGCTTGGACATATATAGGGAGGACTTTCTTGCTCGACATGATAGTATGCTATCTGGTTACTCTTTACCTTAACGTGTATACTGATTGTCTCTCTGTTACATGTTGGTAAAGCCCTTAGGATGTGTACTTGACTACCTAGACTATGATGTGGATCATACTAGTGGGGACATGGTAGTCCATAAGTACATCCTTCAAGATCCCTAGTCGTGGGTGTATCGAGACGGGGCATCGATATACCAGAGTAGACTAGCGTATACCTTCTCGACCCATACAGATGGGCGATGGATGATCCCATATCCATTGGTGTTTGACATCAGAGATGATATACGGGTGCTCAGTAGAGACTGGGTACACTGGACGGACTCGCCGAGAACTCCCAGATGGTATTATACCTCACGTCAGATGGCAGTTCTCTGGTGACACTGGTACAGGTTAGTCTGTAGACCCGAGATCGTCATAGAGTCTTGTGTGATTCCCACTGTGCTTTGATTTCCACCTTACCACGTCCAAGAGGGCGTGCAAAACGGTGGCTTTTGGGTACAGTCCCGAATCACATGGAGGCAATGAGCGATAGGAGGGGATTCGTCTCTCCCGGTATAGGGAGTTGATGTTGCGCAGTGTTCGATTGGCTATAACCGGAAATCCCTGGCCAGGGTTGCTGAGATATACTGGTAAGTGTTACCAGTAGTTTCTCGAACTGTTGTAGACCTCATATCGACACGACTTATCGAGCTATTGGGTCTGACGTTTACCATCCCTGGGCGAGATATGCGATATATCAGACGACAAGACCGAACTGTACGGTAAGTGTTACTGGTTGGATTCACTGGAGTGTGAGCGGGCTTGCCCGTCGATCTTCTGATCGCTCAATACCCCGGTGTTCGTTACGTTTGGCAGACCGCTTGCGGCTTGTGGGTGTTTGATATGATCATCACCTGCTGCCGGCGTATTGACGAGTCTTTAGAGTCCTACACAGAGATTTCCTGGCTCATGCGAAACGAAATAGGAGCGCATATGAGATATGTGCGGGACCGAGAATAATGCGTGTATGTGATACCGTATTCTATTCTCGCGATGAATGTATCGAATGGTTGTATGCGATATAACGTAGTTATCGAATCGAGGATTGATTCGATAGATCGATACATTGGATATTAGTCGGTTATATGCGATATGACCGGATCGTTAAATCAAGTGTTGATTTAATGATTTAATGTATGATTATATATATGATATATTAATTTACATTAACTAGTATTGGTTCATTTTAAATGGATTTTCTCACTTGAAGTTCACAACTTGTATATGTGATATACTTTTTTGCACTTGATTGTATCATGTTTGATGATACATGATTGCTAGGGTTTTTGTGTAAAGAATTAAACCTTGGTTAAGTAAATGGTTAGGATTTTTATTTTATCATTCATTTATCTTTTTAATTTAGATTAAAAAGAAATGGCAAAAGAAAACAAAATGGTTTCTTTCTTTCTTTCTTTCATGAAGCTTGTTGAAGCTTCATGAAGCTTTGACCAAAGTGACCACTTTGTCTTCATCCTTAACCCTAACCATTCATCTAACCTTAGTCAACTCTCTACACATAACCATGGTTCATATTATGATAAGTATTCATTTTCTTTTGGATTTAATTAACTTATCATAATATTATCATCTTCTTCTTCTTCTACACAAGAAGAAAAGCTTACTTCATCAATGGTGATTTGATGAATTCAAGTGAGAAATCCAATTCTAATGTGAACCCACTTCCTATTTCTTCATCCTCTACCTCTTGTCAAGTAGTATAGGGTGTTTTCTTCACAAGTTTCATGACTTGGTGAAGTGGGAGCTTGATCTTGTGATGCCTCGACGTAGATCATCTTCGGCATCGTAGTCGATGACCTAGCCCGCCCATTTCTCCGATGAAGCCGACACTATAGCCCAAGATCCGACTTGGACAGCGAGGGGACTTCATCACGGAGCCTAGGAGGTGAAGGACCGGATCTACAAAGGTTGTAGCCTCTTTCTTTTAGTTAAGTTGTTAACTAGTTTCTTTTTCGCCTAATATTCTAGTTAACGATCCGTACTAGGGTTTCTCGGCACCCGTAAAATTTGAAATTGGCATGGTTGATGCCTTGTGTGACCTCATTAGAGTGCCAAGGAACCCTACAGTGGTATCAGAGCCTAGCTAGAGCCTTAGGCGAAGTCTAGACGGCGTTTGAAATCCGAACGAACCGAAACCCTAACTCTCAAAGTGCTCTCTGTCCATTTTTTAAAAATCTGGATTTTTCAATATTAAAAATATGCAGAAAATTAAGCAGGGTTTTTTATGAATTACTGTGCAAAACAGAGTTCTAACTGCGTCAATTCGCCGCGGAACCGCGGCCTTACCCCATGTGACGCGGCGGTTCCGCGGCCATCTAGTTGATATTTTCACCCCACTTTGCACAGTAATGTCAATAATTAACTCCTGTGTTTTCTGGGTAATTTTAATGTATACTCTACAGTTGAGTATTCTGGGGTTGTATTGGGAATCAATGATTCTATCGGATTATCAAATTTTGTCTGTGTGGCTTTCCGGATAATTTTAGAATATATTAAAAAGTTCGACCGGATATAAATACCCACTTTTTCCCTTGCCGGGAAATTTCCAATTGTTGGACTTTTCCGTAGTTTAATGACGTTCTAAGTAGTGCAAGTAACAAGATGGTCCCTCTAGAAGACAACAAACCTTAACTCGATTATGTGACCGTCTTGAACTGCCCTTTGAACCTTCGGGTTTGGGGCAGTACGGCGTGCCACATGTGAGGCGTTGGCTTGACCCTTCTACGGCTGGACCGTTGGTACTGAGGCACGAAATGAATGTTTTTAAACTTGTTTCATGTGTTGATCTGTTTTGGGAAAACTTGGGTGTTTGACTGTTCGATCGGAAAGTTTAACATTTTCTGTTTATCTGGAATGTGATACAATAATTGGAATTCACAAGTAGTTATAAGATAACTGAATGAATGTTATAAATCTAGCGGTTTAGTCTCACTTGATCGGTTGCCACGGAATTTTGATGTGATCAAAAGTCCGTCGCAATCATGTAGCGTACGCGGATACTCGCCAGGTAAACTTAATAGACAGCCTCACTCCATAGCCCCGACCAAGTGACTGTAGGAGAACTCCGTCGCCGAAAGCATCCGTTCGGGTGCTCACGGTAGTGGTGTTCCGCCTTGGTGCACTTCGTCGACGGAATCGGGGGTGCGGCCGCCTACTAAAGTTTGCGGCGAGCATTCGATCAGGATGTCGGGAATCTTGTTGAATTACCCGATTTAATATTGAAAAGTGTTTTCGATTTTGAGACTAAAATGCGGGGTTTATAATTGTTAGGCATGCGATGTCTAAGGAATTCATTAATTAGGCATGCGATGTCTAAAGAGGTTGCGGATTCCAACTGTTGTAGTTTTACACTTTCTTTTCTGTGACCGTAAGTGTAATATGTAATATCGCCGGTTTCGTTGCTATATGTCAACGACAATTGGGATACGCATGTTTACTTACGTTGATGACATGTGATGTTATGTGTTGCTGGATATGTTATATTGGATCGTCGTGTTTGAATAGCCAGGGGTTTTTTATGTGAGATGAGTGTTTTTCATTTTCATTCATGTAAAAACTTGTATGTAATATTCTTTTATTGGGGAACTTCCAGGTTGCGGAAGTTGTCACCGTTTGTATATTATTTACTTTTCCGCACTAGGATAGACCCAAGGAGGAGGGCACAAGTAACCGGGTTCTGGAGTCCAGTGGGAGACCAACTCGAGGAGTCGAGTCCGGGTTTCCTAACTCTAGAATTGGTAGGGTTGCTTGCTGCTCTCGTAGGGGTCTAGGGGTGTGGGTTTGGCTATTCATCACGACCGTGGAATCCGTGTTTTATACTGGCTCGTATTAAAAACACGGACGTCCTAGTATATCCAATATTTCATATGATTCTTCTGCTGCGATATCTGTGATGTGATCATTTGATGTTCTGTGATAAATACTGTATATAGTATATATGATATATTATATAGATGTTACTTATGTTTTACACCCGCGCTAGCCCTTCCCTGCTCTGCCGTTAGTTACCTAACCTAACGGTGCACGAGAGGACATCGAGGCGAATGCGGATGGCATAAGTGTACGTTGTATTTATCTGTGATGTTTAGGTACTTAAATGATGGGACTTCATTGATTTGATTAATGAAAGTAAAAGAAACCTAAAGATGTTGTAGAATCGAATTTCAAAAATAAAGCAGGTAGCTACAGTTCTTGCTTTGCACAGCGGTATATATGATATATCCTGCACCTTATTCGATAAGGAAAGGACCGAGATCCCTTCACCGGGAGTGACTCCTTTAGCAATAACTGGCAGATGCTACACACTCGGTTTGTCTTTTGATTGCTTTTAAGAGTTCTGCTTTGCACAGTGATATATATGATATATCCCGCACCTCATTCGACGAGGAAAGGACCGGCGATCCCTTCACCGGGAGTGACTCCTTTAGCAAAACTAGAAAAGCCTCAAAAACACTCCATTTCAAAATTCATTCGATCCTACAACGATTTCAAGTTCATTACGCAATAGGTTTTCAGAAAAACCTGTCGTAGCCCTCCGTCATTTCAGATAAGTACTAGTTAGTATTCGTGCTGCGGTAGTTTGGCCTCCGTCAAGGCGTAGTGTACGGTAGCTAACTAGTGCTTATCTGCTAGCATATGATGCGATTGGATTAGGGTATTCGTACGGCGTTGTTTGGCCTCCGTCAAGGGTCGTGCGGTGATTGATACGAAAGAGTGTGTTTTTAGTGTAACCGCAATCAATAACGGTGTCGCGTGTAGCTAGACCGAGATGAGTACGGGTTGTCCTCAGGGAAACGTTGAATCTTTTACTCTTACTTTAGATGTGTTGAAGAAGGGGGGAGAAATAAGAATCTTGTGGAATGGTTTCTAGATCTACGTTAAACAAGAATGTAAAATATAGATCTAGATTATTTTAGAGACTTAGATAATATAATAAGAAGGCTTGTAAGGTTCGTTAGGATTTAGTAGTTATGGACGATTAATTAAAAGTTACTCTTTTTTATCCATTAATAGATTTAGAACTAGAGCGACGGTGATGCGTGTAGATTAGGGTTTCTGGAGGGAAAAGGAATCCCACTCTTAACCGTTATCTCGACACGGAACTCCGTTCATATCTAGCCTTTACCAAAACAATCATTAATCTAATCTCTAATCGCGGTCGGAACTAGCAAAGAATTGCTAGCGCGCCCGATTAGGATATTAATGATTCTTTTGATAAAGTTCCTAAACTTTATAGGACTTAAAAAGGGTTTAGTTATTTTCATCATCCATTAGCCTACCCTAATCCTACGAACCCTAACAAGCGGAGAATTACTCGCGCATGTTGGGAGAAAAAGAGATAGAGAGAAAATGCATGAAGAAATAGAATAAGAAAAAGAACTACCTTTATTAATCAACAAGATCAAGTACACTTTTATTCCTTAGAAAATGATTACAAAAACCTAGTTTGCTTCTCGATCTCTTCTAAGGAGGTAGATGAACCGTTGATGATCAGCCTGGATGCGTGAGCCGTCTTGGACTTCGTGATCTCGTCGGTTTGATAGCTTTTTCCAAGAGGCCCTCGGTGCTTTTATATAGTGAAAACCCAGAATCTTATTGTTGAGAACTTGGTAAAATTCAGCATAGAATAATTCCCCAAAATCTTGCACTCCAATTCCATAAGATTGCGGCGGATCCGCGGCCCCAGGGTGGGTTTGGCCGCGGATCCGCGCTGAATGGACAAGATTAATTGATAATATTTCTTGTGCTTTCATCTGGTGACATTTAGCAATCCTAGGCATCTTCATATTTCAGAAATATTCTCTCGGTTGCTTCCAGACTTGGTCTCCAAGTTTGCTTCTTAATTTGGCAAGTTTTCTTCAACAAATTGATTTGTTTGTTAAATCCTTCATAACAACTTGGAAATATTCTGCACAACAACTCAAATAAGATTTTAGTAGACTTTGTTCTACTAGGATTAGACCAATAATATTATTTGCATACATTTTCCTACCAAATGATAATTAAAATATATTAACACATGGAAAATGGTGCTTTTACACATAAACCCTCATATGTATAATATATTATAATACAGTCCTTTTTTAATATGAAAATGGTAGGAAAAATGTAATACAGATGTGCAGTTTTATCAACTGAACAAATACCCCCAAACTTATCTTTGATCGTCCCGAGCAAACTAGTTTATTCAAGAGGAGAAAAAGAAATAAGAAAACTAAGCACACTTTCGTAGGCAGACACGATTGCACTGAGCACGTGCAACAAGCCGTTAAACCTCTAGGTGTCCCTAGTAGGAGGAGTGTTGTCTCCTGAGGGTTTTCAGCGGATTACACCCACAAAATCCAATAACAAAAGAAAGATGGTGAAATTTACATATAAAGACAAGAACCATAAAAGAAATACTTTGAAAAGAAGAGTTTCCAACTATACTAGCTTTTCAGTTGTCATGAGCCCTATCTTAATAGTCATGAAAAAATGTTAGAAATCACATCATCTCTCAATAAAACATCGTCATTATTCTTCATTCCTACCTTTCATCCAAACATTGATCATATAACCCCACGTGTGTTTAAATAACATCCCTACACTCGGAGAATTCAATTCAAGCTATCATACTCTTGTCCATCTACCTCGGTACTTTATGAATACTTAGGTTTGCTCACACCTTTTCATGCGACCGCTAATACTTCTTGAAGTACTAACCGACCGATTACTCAAGTGCTTGCTGATTTGGTGATAGTATTTTCCTTGTCTTGCACCACCTAAGGCTTAGCAGTGACTCCCAGACCAGTTGGCCTTAGGGCACTAGATGAAGAGGCACCCTCGCTATATTTTTTTATTGCTGCCTTGGCGATACAAAACCAGTGTTCATTTTTTTTCTTTTCACCATTTTTATACTTCCTTCATACTTTGGCTTTTAGACAAGAGCATTTCAAGGTATCCTCTACTATCCCGAGTTTCAAGACGTGTGTATGTGCATATAGTAGGGTATCAACATTCAAATGTTCGGCTTCCAGAATAGAAACTATTTTTCAGACTTATTTTTATTCTCAGATTAGTGACTTCCTTCATCTTACTAACCCTTGGGACAACAGCTCATAACTACTTATTACCAGTTCGTGTAAGAAAACTTCTAATTTTCTTGGTTTTCTTAAACTATTCCTATCTTTTGGAGGTAATTTTTCACTTTCTACTCTTTTGTTATAAAAGAATTTTTTTTTTAATTTTTGAAAATGTTGTGCTTATGCAAAATATGATGCAAATTGATGTGTAAATAAGCACAAACCTCCCCCAAACCTGTTTACAGCAGTGTCCTCACCGATGTCATCCGTTAAGCTCAAAAACCTGTAGACTTGAGAGGAAATTATTAATGGGGGCAAGAATATATGAAAGTGAAAATGCTCCCCCAAACTTATTTTTGGCTCACAAATTTGAGGACAAAAGTTATGATCAAGAGCCAAAAATATACCCCCCCCCCTCAAACATGAGTTAGACAATATGAAGCATTTTAAGAGGGGGTGAGTCATTTGGTCAAAGTAAGGCTTTACAAAGACCAAAAGTTAACACCAACCATTCAAAGATTTTATCAGTATATCGTATAGGTTGGTGGAAGAATGTGTTGTATCGACTCAAGAAAAAGTGGGGAAGGCATAAGAGGTGGTCTGGAAAGGGATTGAAATTAGAGAAAAGAAAGAATGAGGATGAATGTGAATGATTAGAAAGAAGGAATGGTGACGGTTCAACCTCTAGAGGTGGAGATTGATCAATCACAAAATCCGTATTGTTTAAAAATTCAAGTTCGTCAGCAAAAAGTTCTTCAAAACTTTTATCAATAGTGTGATTGAATATTTTGCTGTCAAAGAGTTTTATGCCAGAATTTATTCTACTTGATTCATAAAAAATCACTGAGGTAGAGGACTCAAAAAACTCATCTACCTCTTTTTCAAAAATATCCAAATCAAGTTGAATTTCTGGTATTATTGAACTTGAATTAACAGATTGTGATTTATCAAAACTCACTGAAACTATAGGAACAGAAGAAGAACCGGAGAAAGTAGAAGGTGAAATGGGTAAACAAATTGGTATGTCGAGTGTTGCTGAACCAGATGTGGAAGATGGAGGTTGTATTTCGGTCTGATCTTCGGGTATACCATTATCATCAACTTCAAGACATATTTGGGATTCGGGAAGAATTAAAGGCTCAAGATGATGACCATAAGGAAGTGAAAGGATTTGATGAATTGGCGGGCCAAAATCATCCAAAATTTCGGGTTCATCAATCAAAATATCCCCAACGTCAATCACCTCATTCAAGTGAAGGTTAAAATTCTCAAACTCCTCATCAAAAGTATGGTTTTCAATCAGTTTTGGTTCAAGAGTGGAGGTGTAGAGATCACAAGGGTTGGGTATGGTTTCACTTGAAAGGGACCCTTCACAGTTGGGTAAATCAAACACTACAAAGTCACACAACTTATCAGTCATTCTATTTGGTGTACTTGATGAATCTATGAAACTGGAGTTGTGGATTTCAGTTTGGAGGTACAGTTCTGTCTTACTACCCAAATCCTTCATAATTTGGTTCGACATTTCCATAAATTTTTCTAATGTCTGCTCCAGATTAGTCTTGGGCTGATAAGGGGTTTCAGTATAAGATTGAAATTCCTGTGGATAATTAAAACTCCCAAATGACTGATTAGAAGAACTGTCTAGAGTAGGTGGAAAAGTCGGATTGGATTGATAGGAATAGAATGGTTGCGGAACTTGGGTAGGAGTAGGATCAATATTATGATAAGAAGAATATTGATATGGGTTGGTTGGCTGGCTATTTTCAACAGACATCTTATATGCCACAAACCGCATATCAAACTCTTCTCCGGACAGTGGTGGTGATGGTTGATATTGGTCCGGGTTGAAACTTTGGCCTCTAGACCTAGCTATGTGCTCAGCAATGGACATTCGTCTAGGGGCTTCCTCACTCTGGGTATGAACTGAAACAGGTGTAGGATTAGGATATGGTTGATAAGACCTAGACCGAGGTGGCCAACTGTTTCTTCCCGCTTGTTCTATATGATCTCTTAAGGACATGGAAGAGCCGGACGGTATACCGAAGGGATTTCGAAAACAAGAGATATCTGGTTGTGGACAGCAAAGCTCGGCAAGTGTTCTTCTGTTTAGGTCACCCATTATAAGAAGAGAAGAAGGGGGAAGGGGTAAAAAGGAGAGAAAGTAATTGGTTTGTTTTGAAAAATGACGGATTTAGACAAATCACAAAAAAATGCACAACCCTAGAACTATGGTTACCTAGGTCCAGTCTCTAGACCGCTCCTAACTAAGGCTAGAAATAGGACCTCAAACCGCCTCTTCACGGACAAGTACGGCTAGGTAAGTGGGAAGGAACCACCACTACAGTGGGCCTAATTAAAAACCACTAGCCTAGACACCGCAATGTCAGTTAGGATAAACGGCCGATGCCTATACTAGTCTTTTTCCTATTGAGCTCGACAGTACTTAGAGTCTGGTCTAGATATTTTTTAAATTAATGAAGGGTTGTTCTATATGCTAGGTTTGTGATTTGTGGGGCTTAGGAATGGTGATGAAATCCCCACCTAATCTTGATTTGGACTTTGCCCCTTAAAGATCCGTATTAAAATATGCAAAAACAAACCGAAAAACAAAACTTTGCAAAAAGATTTTTGAGCGGCGATATTTTGCAAAGAATCCTGCAGAAAATAGATTTTATTGGATTTTAGAGAAGGGAGTTAGAATCTTACCAGAAAAGTGTGAACCCTAGATCTCCTGTTTCCTCAAGTCCGTGACTCCAGATTTCCTCGCAAAAATTCACACAATAATCGTTAAATATACAATTTGCAGTTTTGTTTTAATAATGATATGACTCGTCTAAGAATTCAACACAAATAGTAAAAATAAAAAATTACGGACGTTTCCCCGGCAACGGCGCCATTTGATTGATACGAAAGAGTGTGTTTTTAGTGTAACCGCAATCAATAACGGTGTCGCGTGTAGCTAGACCGAGATGAGTACGGGTCGTCCTCAGGGAAACGTTGAATCTTTTACTCTTACTTTAGATGTGTTGAAGAAGGGGGGAGAAATAAGAATCTTGTGGAATGGTTTCTAGATCTACGTTAAACAAGAATGTAAAATATAGATCTAGATTATTTTAGAGACTTAGATAATATAATAAGAAGGCTTGTAGGGTTCGTTAGGATTTAGTAGTTATGGACGATTAATTAAAAGTTACTCTTTTTTATCCATTAATAGATTTAGAACTAGAGCGACGGTGATGCGTGTAGATTAGGGTTTCTGGAGGGAAAAGGAATCCCGCTCTTAACCCTTTATCTCGACACGGAACTTCGTTCATATCTAGCCTTTACCAAAACAATCATTAATCTAATCTCTAATCGCGGTCGGAACTAGCAAAGAATTGCTAGCGCGCCCGATTAGGATATTAATGATTCTTTTGATAAAGTTCCTAAACTTTATAGGACTTAAAAAGGGTTTAGTTATTTTCATCATCCATTAGCCTACCCTAATCCTACGAACCCTAACAAGCGGAGAATTACTCGCGCATGTTGGGAGAAAAAGAGATGGAGAGAAAATGCATGAAGAAATAGAATAAGAAAAAGAACTACCTTTATTAATCAACAAGATCAAGTACACTTTTATTCCTTAGAAAATGATTACAAAAACCTAGTTTGCTTCTCGATCTCTTCTAAGGAGGTAGATGAACCGTTGATGATCAGCCTGGATGCGTGAGCCGTCTTGGACTTCGTGATCTCTTCGGCTTGATAGCTTTTTCCAAGAGGCCCTCGGTGCCTTTATATAGTGAAAACCCAGAATCTTATTGTTGAGAACTTGGTAAAATTCAGCATAGAATAATTCCCCAAAATCTTGCTCTCCAATTCCATAAGATTGCGGCGGATCCGCGGCCCCAGGGTGGGTTTGGCCGCGGATCCGTGCTGAAGGGACAAGATTAAGTGATAATTTTTCTTGTGCTTTCATCTGGTGACATTTGGCAATCCTAGGCATCTTCATATTTCAGAAATATTCTCTCGGTTGCTTCCAGACTTGGTCTCCAAGTTTGCTTCTTAATTTGGCAAGTTTTCTTCAAAAAATTGATTTGTTTGTTAAATCCTTCATAACAACTTGGAAATATTCTGCACAACAACTCAAATAAGATTTTAGTAGACTTTGTTCTACTAGGATTAGACCAATAATATTATTTGCATACATTTTCCTACCAAATGATAATTAAAATATATTAACACATGGAAAATGGTGCTTTTACACATAAACCCTCATATGTATAATATATTATAATAAAGTCCTTTTTTAATATGAAAATGGTAGGAAAAATGTAATACAAATGTGCAGTTTTATCAACTGAACATGCGGGTGGGTTTAATTCAATCAGGAAATGACGGGTTGAACTTGACTAGCGGACTATGGGTTGTTTGGCCTCCGTCAAGGTCATAGGACGCTAGGGGCAAACATTATCGGGAATTTCAAGTGTTGAAATTTGCAATGAGATTGCATACCTTCTATGAGATAGTTGGATCCCGATACCCGCTGCGAGTAATTGTTATTCCTGGGAGAGTTTTACACATTACAATTAGTCGATCAAGTAGGTGTCTAGAAAGGTGTTAACGAGGTTACGCCTTTGGGAAAACGAGGTTTACATTAATTAGGTCCGTGCGAAAGCACGGGGCGCCTCCCTCAAAGTACCGACACTGGCCTGGCTGAAAGATTGGCGAACTTGTAGTGTGTAATTAATCCCGGCTAGTCTTTCCTTTTAGGGTTTGAAGGAAGATTTGATAAAAACAGTGGGAGCCATCCTGATTAGATAAAATTAATAACCAATCTATTCTTGCAAGAGCGCACGCTGAGTATTTTCTTCTCTCTCTCTCCTGGTAGCGACCATGTCACGCCTTAATCAAGATAATAATACGGATTATTGACCGAACCCGCTTGTTATACTGAGCTGGGGAACGTTGGTCCCGCTCCAACTTATAATAGTCATAAGACAGAGCAGGAAATTGGGGAATACCAGATTTCCCGTGCCGCCCAAACGAAGAGAGTGCATGCTGATGCATCATCTTTGGGTGTGTTCATTATACAGAACTGTTTCTCAATGTCCTTTACGTCCTAGGTATATGATACCGGATCAGGATCCCAGATATTTAATCTGTTACATGGGCTACAGATAGGTAAAGAACTGAGAACGGGTGATAAGTTTCATGAGGCAGAAAACGGGGCAAGAGTGTAAGTCCAAGTTGCCCACCCCGGTGCTTACGGGGAGGCGGAAAACATAATAAAAATTGGATTTTTAATGACTTAGGCAACATGGACCTTGCTTGTGAAGATCTTTACTAAACTAAAACTAGCTAAAGAAAGCTAACAACTAGTTAAGTTGTAGAAAGGTTATACCTTGAGCTCGAACTCCTTCTCTCCTTGCTCGCCGGAATGGTAGAAAGATGTCACCTTGCTTGTCTTCTCCCGTCAAAGAACGATCCACCCGAAAGCCTCGACCTTTAGCTTCAACTCCAAGCTAGGAGTAACTAGAGTGCAAGAAATGCTAAGACTTGAACCCTAGAAGTGAGTAGAGAAGATCAAGTGAAGGTTTTTCTCAAGCTTTTTTTGTTTCTCAACACATGAGAGGGAGAGAGCTTGAGGGAGAGGATGAGCAAGAGAGAGAAAGGATATGATAGAATAAATTATTAGTGAGCCATTCTCACTAATATGTGTGTGTTATTTTAATTAATTAATTAGCAAGAAAATTGTCATGGTTTAATCAAGAGGTGACCATTATCATTTCACTTATTTATGCAAATTGCAAGGATCAAAGAGCATCTTCCAAATGAAATGATCATGGTCAAATTGTCAACTTGGTCAACAAGTCAATGAAGTCAAAATATCAACAACAACAACCATGCATAATAATTAAGCTAATTATTAATTAACAATAATACACACAAAAGCAATAGGGTTAATAAAATGACAATAGTCATTAACCCTAAACAAGGTCCTCTCCCTCAATCTCAAGCAACTGTGCATACGCACCCGCATTCGTGATCCGAGGAACACGAATACTCTGAGAAAAACCAATCTCATATCATATACTAGGATCCGGCTTAAACCAAAGCCCGCTAGTATAAACTGTCCGGACAGCAAACGTGCACAAGTGCGCGGATGCGAACGAACCCTGTCGCAAAACCATGCGACCTCTACTCGTTTTGCCTAAAGGCGAATAGCTCTCTGTATGGGACTCTAAAGACTCGACACTACGCTGGCAGTGGGTTTAACCACAGACCGCAAGCGACACTAGCTGTACGTAACGGTCCCCAGGTAGATGTCGATAAGAAGACTGACGAGGTGAACCCCATCTGCACTCCTACTGAGCCTGTATGTGACAGTCTCCGTACAGTCCGGTCTGTTCGTCTGATACATCGCATGGCGGGCCTAGGGGGCGGTGAACGTCAGTCCCCTAATAGCGGTACAAGTCGTGTCGGAGTGTAGCCCAGAACACCCTGAGATAACACTGGAAGCCTACCAGTATATCTCGCTTGCCCTGGCCAGGGACTACTCGTGTAATGGCTCTCCTGGACACAGCGCGATGTCAACCCCCAATACCGGGAGAGACGAATCCTGTCTAACCGTCACTGCCTCCAAGTGCTTCGGGACTGCACCCAAAAACTACCTGTTTGCACGACTCCTCTGAGCCGTGGTAGGGTAGTAATCAAAGTGCAGTGGGAACACACTCGAGGCGAAGTGACAGTGTCAAGTCAGCGGACTAAGCTGTACTCATGTCACCTGGGAACTGATAACTGACGATAGGTATATTACCAACCAACAGTTCCCGACGAGTCCTGTCCAGTGTACTCGTAACCTAACGAGCACCCGCATACTATCCCAAGTACGACGTACTAACGGCTGTGGGACAGACCGTCTCCCACACTGGGATGAGAAGCGCATACGCTGGTCTACTCCGGAGTATCGATGCCCTGTCTCGATAGTCCAACGACCAGGGACCTGTATAAGGATGTGCTTATAGATTACCCAGCTCCCACGAGTGCGAGCGCCATCACAACGCTGGTAATCAAGCAAATATCCTAAGGGCTCTACTAATATGTATACCAGCAATATGCTAAAAGAAACACATGCACATATTAAAGCAGAGACAAACCAAGTAGCATACTACCATTTCGAGCAAGATTGTATATACAACTGTGAATATCCCAAGCTTCCATTAAGTAATATACAAACTAGTATGATACAGTAATGGCCTCTAGGGCATAAACACTAACAATCTCCCACTTGCACTAAGGCCATATACTGGCGTATCGAAGACCTATCATCTCGATCAGCAGCTCGAACTGAGTCTGGGGCAAGGCCTTGGTGAATGGATCTGCTGTGTTATCCTCTGATGCAACTCTCCGGACCTCGATCTCCTAGCGATCCACAATCTCCCTGATCAGGTGATACCGCCTTAAGATGTGTCTGGATTTCTGATGGGACCTGGGTTCCTTCGCTAAAGCTATAGCCCCGTTGTTGTCGCAATACAGAGGTATTGGGTCAACAATGGACGGAACCACCTGAAGTTCTTTCAAGAACTTCCTTATCCAGACAGCTTCTTTTGCGGCATCAGATGCAGTGATGTATTCCGCTTCCATAGTCGAGTCAGCAACGGTTTCCTGTTTGGAGCTCTTCCAACACACCGCCCCTCCATTGAGGGTAAAGACAAAACCCGACATGGACTTGGAATCATCCTTGTCACTCTGGAAGCTGGAGTCAGCAAAGGCCTCAATCTGCAGGTCTTTTCCGCCATACACCAAGAACATCTCCTTAGTCCTTCTCAGGTACTTGAGAATGTTCTTTACTGCTATCCAATATTTCTCCCCAGGGTTTGACTGATACCTGCTTACCACACTCAGTGCATAAGCCACATCCGGTCTGGTACACAACATCGCATACATTATAGAGCCTACCGCAGAAGCGTAGGGTATAATAGACATGCGATCCCTCTCCAAATCAGTCTTGGGAGACATCTCTTTGGAGAGGGTGATCCCGTGACAAGCCGGTAAATTACCGCGCTTGGAATCTTCCATACTGAATCTCTTCAGTATGGTGTCGATATACCTGGACTGTGAGAGTCCTAATATCTTCTTGGATCTGTCACGGTAGATCCGGATACCCAGAATGTATGAGGCATCACCCAGGTCTTTCATAGAGAACCTGTGTGACAAGAACCCCTTGACAGATTGTAGCATAGGAATGTCATTTCCTATTAAGAGAATGTCATCCACGTATAAAACGAGGAATACTACAGTTCTCGCTACAAATCTACTATAGATGCATGGTTCATCTGGATTTTTGATAAAGCCAAATTCTTTGACCGTCTCATCAAAACAGATGTTCCAACTCCGCGATGCTTGCTTGAGTCCATAAATGGACTTGAGCAACTTGCACACCTTTCCGCTGCTCCCACCCTGAATGAAACCCTCTGGCTGGTCCATATAGACACACTCCTCTAAATGACCATTTAGAAAAGCTGTCTTTACGTCCATCTGCCAAATCTCATAATCGTGGAAAGCAGCGATGGCAAGAAGGATCCGAATGGATTTCAGCATAGCTACTGGAGAAAAGGTTTCGTCATAGTCCAAACCAGGTCGCTGACGAAAACCCTTTGCTACCAGTCTAGCTTTATAGGTCTCAACCTGTCCATCTACACCAATCTTCCTTTTGAAGATCCACTTGCATCCTACGGGTTTTACCCCGTCTGGAGCAATGTCCAACGTCCATACTTTGTTGGTGTACATGGACTCCATCTCGGTCCGCATTGCATCCAGCCATTTTACCGAGTCGACGCTCTGAATGGCTTGCTGGAAGCTAGTAGGCTCATCACAATCTAGGATGCAGTCCTCTCTATCCCCGTCAATGAGAAAACCGTAGTACCTCTCGGGCGGATGAGACTGCCTACTACTCCTGCGGAGTGGCGTAGGAATGTCCTGTTCTTTCGAACCTTCTGGTTCCTCTAAGCTTTCAGTAACAGTTTGTGGTTCTGGAATTTCTTCCAGTTCTATTGCGCTCCCACTTATTTCTTTTTCTAAAAACTGATGTTCCAGAAAATGGGCATTACGAGAAACAAGGACTTTTTGTTCCTCTGCGTAATAGAAAAGATACCCCCTGGAGTTCTTTGGGTATCCCACAAACTTGCATAGTACTGAGCGTGCCTCGAGCTTGTCCGTATGCTGCTTTTTGACATAAGCTGGACATCCCCAAATCTTCAAGTATTGAAGATAGGGTTTCTTCCCACTCCATAACTCATATGGTGTGGTAGGCACAGTCTTAGTGGGAACACGGTTCAAAAGATATGCAGCTGTTTCTAGTGCATATCCCCAGAACGATCGCGGTAACTCAACATTACTCATCATGGATCGTACCATATCCAATAGGGTCCGGTTCCGTCTCTCCGATACACCGTTATGTTGCGGAGTGTATGGAGGAGTAAGCTGAGAGAGAATTCCATTCTCTTTTAAGTGATTCAGGAATTCGGCACTTAAGTATTCTCCTCCTCGATCCGATCTTAGGATCTTGATACTTTTGCCGGTTTGTTTTTCTACTTCATTCTTATATTCCTGGAACATATCAAAAGCTTCGGATTTATGCTTCATTAAGAAGATATGTCCGAATCTTGAGAAATCATCCGTAAAAGTAATGAAGTAAGAAAAACCGCTTCGCGCATGTGTAGACATTGGACCGCACACGTCGCTGTGTACGAGTCCCAAGAGCTCGCTCGCTCTTTCTCCGTGTCCAGAAAACGGAGCCTTTGTCATCTTTCCTTTGAGACAGGATTGACAAGTTGCATACGATTGATATTCGAACGGATCCAAATATCCTTCAGTATGTAACTTAGTCAATCTTCTCTCATTGATGTGACCCAGTCTACAATGCCATAAGAAAGTTTTATTAATTTCTGGAGACTTTCTTTTGTGTGTATTCTGGATATTGAAAACCTGCGGTTGGTTTAAAACGTATATACCGTTGTTCAATGTACCTGACCCAATCAAAACTTGATTAAGGTGAATGTTCACTACATTACTTACAAATGCAAATTCATAACCTTCTTTAGATAATAAAGATACAGAAATGATATTACAGGTTGCATTTGGTACATAATAACAACTACGCAAAACCAAAAAGTGTCCATCAGATAATCCCAGGTGATAGTCCCCCACGGCCTCTGCATCCATGCTAGCACCGTTCGCAACTCTGAGGGTCATGTCACCTGCCTTCAAAACTCTACGCTTTCTCAACGCCTGCAAAGAATTACAGATATGAGATCCTGATCCGGTATCCAATACCCAGGATGTAGAGTTTATTGATAGACAGTTTTCAATAACATACACACCTGAAGCTGAAGCTGCAACTCGCTTCAAATCCTGTGTTCTGGCTTTCCAAGCCTTGCAATCCTGTTTCCAGTGACCACTTTTGTGACAATAGAAGCATTCTTCCTTCCCCACCATCTTCCCCGCTACTTTTGTTGCTTTACCCTTTCCCTTCGTATCCACTTTACCGACACCGCCTCTTGGTTTGGCGGGGGCTTTCTTCTTCTTGCCCTTGGCTTTCGCCCTGGACCTAGAAGAGGAAGATCCTCCTACAAACAAAGTGGATGTCTCCCTACCCTTCTGTAGGGTGCCCTCAGCAGTCCTCAACATGTTCAGAAGTTCGGCCAGTTCAACCTCCTTTCCTTGCATGTTGAAGTTAAGAACGAACTGGGCGTAAGTGGAAGGAAGGGACTGGAGAATCAAATCGGTATAGAGTTCATTCTCCAACGTGGTCCCAAGGTCCGCGAGCTCCTCTATGTAGCCGATCATCTTAAGCACGTGGTCCGCTACCGACGATCCGACGGCCAACCTTGCCGAAAAAAGCTTCTTCGACACTTCGTATCTAGCGATACGAGACTGCTCCCCATACAGTTCTTTTGTATGGAGAAATATGGACTCTAGGTCCATATTCTCGTGCCTCCTCTGATGTTCATAGTCCATCGAGGCTAGTACGAGGCATCTGGCCCTCGCGCAATCTATCTCCCATGTCTTACGGATTTCTACATCCGCGACGCTGGAGGTGGGACCTGGGACAGGGGGAGCTTTGGTGGTAAGTATATACCCCAGCTTGTCATAAGTGATCGCCATCTTGACATTCCTGAGCCAATCTTTGTAGTTTGGCCCTATCAATATATTTTTATCTAACAGTAACTTAAGTCCGGTCATGTTGAATGGTCGCTGCAATTAGGAGAGAGAAAAGAAACACTTTAGCATGATGCTCTTGCAAGTTTAGAGTGGTTTTTAGTTTGTCTAAACTGGATGGCTCCCACTGTTTCTCGAATCCCTTCTCAAACCATAAAGAAAAGGATTAGCCGGGATCATTCTCACCGTACAATACTTGCTTAACCGTTCAGCCAGGCCAGTGTCGGTACTTCGAGGGAGGTTTTCCAACGCTTTCGCGAAGTTCCTTAATTAAGTAACCTCTTTTCCCTGTGGGCGTAACCCCGCTAACACCTTTCTAGGCACCTACTAGGTTTATAGCATTGATCGTTAAGTGAGAGTTTTCCCGAGGAGTAGCATATACTCACAGTAGGATCGGGATCCAAATATCATCGCGTGATAAAACCGAAGGAATCCTACCAGAATCATCACACTCCAAATGGTATGCAACGCTAGCAAGTTTCAGTACTTATGAAACTCCAGATGTGGATTTTTGCCCCATGCTCTTATGACCTTGGCGTGAGGTCAAAATGTCATAAGTCACATGTCAAGTTCTTCCCATCATTATCCTGGTTAATTTGAACCCACCCGTATCTACCCTTGACGTAGGCCAAAATGGCAGTACGACTGTCTCAAATCAACGCATTCTATCTATGCAACGGATAAATATCCGGCAGCTACCAATCACTATGCCTTGGCGTGAGGTCAAAATACATAGCTTGAATACTACCGAATATTTAACCGAAATGATGGAGGGCTACGGATGGTTTTGGCGAAACCGTGAACGTAGTGAACTTGATATAATCGATGGAACAAGATAGCTTTTAAAAGGAGTGGTTCGAGCTCCGCGTTTAAAAGTTTAGTTTTGAAAAGAACCGAGTGGTTTTCAAAGTGTTCCAGTCGACTTTTACTTGGTTTATTTCTTGCATTAGTTCTTTTAATGTGTCCCATCATTTAATCCTACCATTGCAGAAAACAACCAAAATATGACGTACGCTTATGCCATTCGCATTCGCCACGGGGCCCCGTCATCACCCGTTAGGTTACTTAACTAACGACAGAGCGGGGGCTGGGCTAGCGCGGCTGTAAAACATAAGCAACGCCTAAATAGTTATTCTATATAAATATATAGCAATGATAGACATTACAGATCACAGATGAATACATTGGATATACTAGGAATCCGCAATACGTTCGAGCCTGCAACGCAAAGCGGATTACACGGTCGCGGTGAATAGCCAATACCCCACCCAAGACCCCTACGGGTGCGGCAAACTACCCGCCAAGCACCCGAAGCGAAGCAACCTCCCTCACCACCGTGAGTAAGCCACTCGGCACTTCGAGTACCCGGTAGTTTGTGCACCCCCTCCATGGGTCTATCCTAGGAGCAAAAACAGTAAAAAGAATTATACAATGACGGCTAGAACCCCGATCCGGTTGTGCGGCCATACAAATAATATTATTACATCAATTTACATGTTACAAATGAATGAAAGAAAAACAACGCTCATCTCACATCCACCCCGGCCATTCACCCGCGACAATCCAATCCATTCATATCCACAAACCAATAACAATCACAGATCATGTATAACCCCGACTAATCGTCTTATAGCGATTAGCCGACGTTCAATACATGCAAGCATTACAGATATAACCGATGTAGTTAAAGTGTAGTGAAGTTCCGAAAAATACGGATTTATAGGCCCCCAAAAGTAAATTTTAGTTCTGGAAAATCTGGGCACATATAATATATCCTAAAAATCCCAAAATCAACACAGACAGACACTGCACGAAAAACGATGCAGAGAAGACGACAAACCGCGGCGCTTCCGCGGCACATGCCTACCTCGTGCCGCGGAAGGGCGGCGGTTTGAACGAATCACTGTACCGTATTTCGTGGCTATTCATAAAAAACCCTGAGCCGAATTTACAAATATAAAGTTTTCCATTTTGAGCAGAAAAAATTTCAACAGAAACTAGGGTTTTTCAAAAGTTCGGTTTTTGGATTTTCGGTTTCGAAACTTCGTTACACTTCACTACCTAGCTAGTTTGAGTTTAGTTAGGCTCTGATACCACTGTAAGTCCAAGTTGCCCACCCCGGTGCTTACGGGGAGGCGGAAAACATAATAAAAATTGGATTTTTAATGACTTAGGCAACATGGACCTTGCTTGTGAAGATCTTTACTAAACTAAAACTAGCTAAAGAAAGCTAACAACTAGTTAAGTTGTAGAAAGGTTATACCTTGAGCTCGAACTCCTTCTCTCCTTGCTCGCCGGAATGGTAGAAAGATGTCACCTTGCTTGTCTTCTCCCGTCAAAGAACGATCCACCCGAAAGCCTCGACCTTTAGCTTCAACTCCAAGCTAGGAGTAACTAGAGTGCAAGAAATGCTAAGACTTGAACCCTAGAAGTGAGTAGAGAAGATCAAGTGAAGGTTTTTCTCAAGCTTTTTTTGTTTCTCAACACATGAGAGGGAGAGAGCTTGAGGGAGAGGATGAGCAAGAGAGAGAAAGGATATGATAGAATAAATTATTAGTGAGCCATTCTCACTAATATGTGTGTGTTATTTTAATTAATTAATTAGCAAGAAAATTGTCATGGTTTAATCAAGAGGTGACCATTATCATTTCACTTATTTATGCAAATTGCAAGGATCAAAGAGCATCTTCCAAATGAAATGATCATGGTCAAATTGTCAACTTGGTCAACAAGTCAATGAAGTCAAAATATCAACAACAACAACCATGCATAATAATTAAGCTAATTATTAATTAACAATAATACACACAAAAGCAATAGGGTTAATAAAATGACAATAGTCATTAACCCTAAACAAGGTCCTCTCCCTCAATCTCAAGCAACTGTGCATACGCACCCGCATTCGTGATCCGAGGAACACGAATACTCTGAGAAAAACCAATCTCATATCATATACTAGGATCCGGCTTAAACCAAAGCCCGCTAGTATAAACTGTCCGGACAGCAAACGTGCACAAGTGCGCGGATGCGAACGAACCCTGTCGCAAAACCATGCGACCTCTACTCGTTTTGCCTAAAGGCGAATAGCTCTCTGTGTGGGACTCTAAAGACTCGACACTACGCTGGCAGTGGGTTTAACCACAGACCGCAAGCGGCACTAGCTGTACGTAACGGTCCCCAGGTAGATGTCGATAAGAAGACTGACGAGGTGAACCCCATCTGCACTCCTACTGAGCCTGTATGTGACAGTCTCCGTACAGTCCGGTCTGTTCGTCTGATACATCGCATGGCGGGCCTAGGGGGGCGGTGAACGTCAGTCCCCTAATAGCGGTACAAGTCGTGTCGGAGTGTAGCCCAGAACACCCTGAGATAACACTGGAAGCCTACCAGTATATCTCGCTTGCCCTGGCCAGGGACTACTCGTGTAATGGCTCTCCTGGACACAGCGCGATGTCAACCCCCAATACCGGGAGAGACGAATCCTGTCTAACCGTCACTGCCTCCAAGTGCTTCGGGACTGCACCCAAAAACTACCTGTTTGCACGACTCCTCTGAGCCGTGGTAGGGTAGTAATCAAAGTGCAGTGGGAACACACTCGAGGCGAAGTGACAGTGTCAAGTCAGCGGACTAAGCTGTACTCATGTCACCTGGGAACTGATAAATGACGATAGGTATATTACCAACCAACAGTTCCCGACGAGTCCTGTCCAGTGTACTCGTAACCTAACGAGCACCCGCATACTATCCCAAGTACGACGTACTAACGGCTGTGGGACAGACCGTTTCCCACACTGGGATGAGAAGCGCATACGCTAGTCTACTCCGGAGTATCGATGCCCTGTCTCGATAGTCCAACGACCAGGGACCTGTATAAGGATGTGCTTATAGATTACCCAGCTCCCACGAGTGCGAGCGCCATCACAACGCTGGTAATCAAGCAAATATCCTAAGGGCTCTACTAATATGTATACCAGCAATATGCTAAAAGAAACACATGCACATATTAAAGCAGAGACAAACCAAGTAGCATACTACCATTTCGAGCAAGATTGTATATACAACTGTGAATATCCCAAGCTTCCATTAAGTAATATACAAACTAGTATGATACAGTAATGGCCTCTAGGGCATAAACACTAACAAAGAGTTGCAGCCAAATCTGTCGGTCACTGTCACCCTGTATTACAAATACATTGATTCTGAACGAATGTTATTAGATACCGAACCTGATATACAAAATCATATCAGTCTCTTTATTAGTAAAGAAATGATAAAATTTTGTATTGTTGGATAATATTTTGAACATTTCCTATATCAAAAGTTGATCGGTTCAGGCACGTTATCTAAAAGCATTGATGTTCTAAATCAAACTACAGTTCTTAGTATACGGAACACACACAAGAGGAAGAGTTCAGAAATGAACAAATTCTTCTTAAGGTATTGTAGACTAGGTCATATCAATGCGACCCGACTAGCTGAAGTTACATATAGATGCATATTTAAATTAGTTTAAATTTACATCTTATGAAACTTGCCAGTCATGTCACAGAGATAAGATGACCATAGCTCTGTTTACTGGAAACAGAGAAAGAGTTAGTGAACTCTTGGGATGATACATGTTGATGTATGTAGGTCCCCTGTCTACACATGCCAAGACCGGTTCTTTGTACTTCATTACATTCTCTGATAATCTCTCGAGATTCAGACCTATGTTCCTGTTGAAACACAAGTCCGAACCTTTTGAGATATTCACAGAATATAAGTTAGAAGTAGAGAACCAAAATACGGGTATAAGTATTATGTCCTTTGATGAGATCGAGGAGGAGAATACTTGAGCACGGCAATCCTGGACTATTCTAAAGGAGAATGAGATTCTCTCTCAGAATTACTCCTCCGTATACACCATAGCACGATGGTATATCGGGGCGGAGCAATTACACCCTATATGATAAGGTGTGCTCTATGATGAGTACTACTAAGTTACCTATTTCCTTTTGGGATTTATGCACTTATGAAGTTGCATACCTATTGAATAGGGTCCCGATCAAATCAGATGCCTACCACTTTATATGTGATATGGAAAGGGAAGAGCCCATATCTTAATTTAGTTAAGATTTGGGGTTGTCCAGCCTATGTCTAAAAGCAAAATCCGGACAAGCTCGAGGCAAGGTCTGTTATGTAGAACTGGAAATGTTCCAGCTATACAAACTGCAGATGATGATTTGATAGAACCAAAGGATTCAATAGTAACCAACGAATCTCAGCCTCTCCGCCGATCTAGTAGGGTTCTTCACCCACCTGAGAGATACTTCGGTTCCTCTATGACAGTGGGAGCGAGGATTGCATCATGAGATGATGACCCAACTAATTTCGAGCTGTCCATCGAGAGTAAGGACTCTGTAAGAATGGCTGGATGCTTAGTGATCTAAGATGGAATCCATGTACACCAACAAAGTATGGACTTTGGTTGCTATATCTGAAGGGTTAAATCCCCTTCAGGAGCAAGTATATCTTGAGAAGATTACTTGGTGTAGATGGAAAAGTTGAGACTTTCAAAGCTAGACTTGTTAAAGGTTTTCGTCATCGACCAGGCGTGGATAATGATGAAACCTTTTTCAGTGGCTATGCTTAAGTCCATCCGGATACTACTTGCCACGGCTACATACCATGACTACGATATCTGGCGGTTGGGTGTCATGACTGCTTTTCTAAAATGATGTTTTAGAAGGGAGCGTCTGTAAGTACACAGCCAGAGGGCTTCGTAGACAGTGGGAGCAGCGGAAACGTGTACAAGATGCTTTATAGGATAAAGCAGGCATCGCGGAGTTGGAACATCTGTTTTGATGGAGTAGTCAAACAGTTTGACATCATCAAAATGGTAGATGAACCTTGTATATACAAAAAGGTAGTAGGGAGTATGGTGGTGATCCTCGTATAGTACGTGGATGACATACTCTTGATAGGGAAGGAGTTTCCTATGCTACGCTCGGTCAATCTCCGCTTATCACAATGATTCTCCATATAGGATCAAAGTGATACCTCCTAAATCCTAGGTTTTGGATCTATGAGATAGATCTAATTGGATATTAGGATACTCACTAGTTGTAGTGAGATGGTATCAATCGATCCTGGGGAGAATCACTGGAAAGGTTCCAGGGTGATAAGGACGACTGAATGTCAGTCACAGGCATTGTCTTTACCCTCAGTAAAAGGACGGTATGTTGGAAGAGTTCCAAGCTAGATACCGTGGCATACTAAAAGATAAAGGCAGGATACATCGCTACTTAAGATGCTACCAAAGAGGCAGTCTGGATGTATATTTGTTCATAAGATGAACTTAGTTCCTCCCATTGTGTGACAATGGAGTTGTGGCTTATGCCAAGGAACGTCCGTCCCATCAATGATCCAGACATATTCTAAGGAAGTATCACCTAATCATGGAGATGGCTGATCTCCAAGGTGATCGAGGTTAGGAGAGTAGACTCAGAGGATAACACTGTGGATCCACTCACGAAGGCCTATTCCCAGAGAGAGACTTTTATGGGATGGTTGAGTATGAGATACTGCAACCACTGCTACAGATGGCCCTAGTGCAAGTGGGAGATTGTTAGTTATATGTATGCCCTAGAGGCCATTACTATACATAGGATGTATATTGTAGTGGATGCTTGGACATATATAGGGAGGACTTTCTTGCTCGGCATGATAGTATGCTATCTGGTTACTCTTTACCTTAACTTGTATACTGATTGTTTCTCTGTTACATGTTGGTAAAGCCTTTAGGATGTGTACTTGACTACCTAGACTATGATACGGATCATACTAGTGGGGACATGGTAGTCCATAAGTACATCCTTCAAGGTCCCTAGTCGTGGGTGTATCGAGACGGGGCATCGATATACCAGAGTAGACTAGCGTATACCTTCTCGACCCATACAGATGGGCGATGGATGATCCCATATCCATTGGTGTTTGACATCAGAGATGATATACGGGTGCTCAGTAGAGACTGGGTACACTGGACGGACTCGCTGAGAACTCCCAGATGGTATTATACCTCACGTCAGATGGCAGTTCTCTGGTGACACTGGTACAGGTTAGTCTGTAGACCCGAGATCGTCATAGAGTCTTGTGTGATTCCCACTGTGCTTTGATTTCCACCTTACCACGTCCAAGAGGGCGTGCAAAACGGTGGCTTTTGGGTACAGTCCCGAATCACATGGAGGCAATGAGCGATAGGAGGGGATTCGTCTCTCCCGGTATAGGGAGTTGATGTTGCGCAGCGTTCGATTGGCTATAACCGGAAATCCCTGGCCAGGGTTGCTGAGATATACTGGTAAGTGTTACCAGTAGTTTCTCGAACTGTTATAGACCTCATATCGACACGACGTATCGAGCTATTGGGGTCTGACGTTTACCACCCCTAGGCGAGATATGCGACATATCAGACGATGAGACCGGACTGTACGGTGAGTGTTACTGGTTGGATTCACTGGAGTGTGAGCGGGCTTGCTCGTCGATCTTCTGATCGCTCAATACCCGGGTGGCCGTTACGTTTGGCAGACCGCTTGTGGCTTGTGGGTGTTTGATATGATCATCACCTGCTGCCGGCGTATTGACGAATCTTTAGAGTCCTACACAGAGGTTTCCTGGCTCAAGCGAAACGAAATAGGAGCGCATATGAGATATGTGCGGGACCGAGAATAATGTGTTTATGTGATACCGTATTCTATTCTCGCGATGAATGTATCGAATGGTTGTATGCGATATAACCTAGTTATCGAATCGTGGATTGATTCGATAGATCGATACATTGGATATTAGTCGGTTATATGCGATATGACCGGATCGTTAAATCAAGTGTTGATTTAATGATTTAATGTATGATTATATATATGATATATTAATTTACATTAACTAGTATTGGTTCATTTTAAATGGATTTTCTCACTTGAAGTTCACAACTTGTATATGTGATATACTTTTGTGCACTTGATTGTATCATGTTTGTTGATACATGATTGCTAGGGTTTTTGTGTAAAGAATTAAACCTTGGTTAAGTAAATGGTTAGGGTTTTTATTTTATCATTCATTTATCTTTTTAATTTAGATTAAAAAGAAATGGCAAAAGAAAACAAAATGGTTTCTTTCTTTCTTTCTTTCATGAAGCTTGTTGAAGCTTCATGAAGCTTTGACCAAAGTGACCACTTTGTTTTCATCCTTAACCCCAACCATTCATCTAACCTTAGTCAACTCTCTACACATAACCTGGTTCATATTATGATAAGTATTCTTTTTCTTTTGGATTTAATTAACTTATCATAATATTATCATCTTCTTCTTCTTCTACACAAGAAGAAAAGCTTGCTTCATCAATGGTGATTTATTGAAATCAAGTGAGAAATCCAATTCTAAAGTGAACCCACTTCCTATTTCTTCATCCTCTACCTCTTGCCAAGTAGTATAGGGTGTTTTCTTCACAAGTTTCATGACTTGGTGAAGTGGGAGCTTGATCTTGTGATGCCTCGACGTAGATCATCTTCGGCATCGTAGTCGATGACCTAGCCCGCCCATTTCTCCGATGAAGCCGACACTAGAGCCCAAGATCCGACTTGGACAGCGAGGGGACTTCATCACGGAGCCTAGGAGGTGAAGGACCGGATCTACAAAGGTTGTAGCCTCTTTCTTTTAGTTAAGTTGTTAACTAGTTTCTTTTTCGCCTAATATTCTAGTTAACGATCCGTACTAGGGTTTCTCGGCACCCGTAAAATTTGAAATTGGCATGGTTGATGCCTTGTGTGACCTCATTAGAGTGCCAAGGAACCCTACAATTACCTCGTGAACTATCTAAAGGTATAGCAAAGAATTATAAGATTTATATCGAAACTAAACTCTTTGGTATTTTCTGAAAAAGTGCGAAAAAATTACAATATGAATTCTTTTGCTATGAAATGTGTTCAATATATTTTGTTAATGTTTAATGGTCATGATGTGCAAGTTTGGTATTGTTGTATTTAAGAAAATTGGAACTTTCTAAAGAAAACCGAATCGGAAGTCGGATCAACTCCGCTTCCGTCGGGTTTTAGAAATACGAGTTTTAAGGTTAGAAAAGAGAAGAGGGAGGAGGTACTTATAGGATTATAGATTAGAGAAGAGGAAGAGGGAGAGGTAGGAGGTGCCGGTGCGTCGTTTCGTCGCCGGGAGCTCCTCGTATCGTCGTCGGAAGTTCGTCGGAGTTTCGCCCTTCGCTAACTCCACTTGTACACAAAAGTTCTAGAGATTTTTCTTGAGAGTTTGGACAGAGTTTGTGAGTGAGGGGTGTGGAATGGAGTGGTATTTATAGGAAAAGATTAGGGTTGGGGTTTGATAGAAAATGCATTAAAAATTATGCATTAAAAATAGTTTTAATTGTATTTTAAAGTCTCTAGAATAATGCAGGGAAATTAAACATAACAGGGGTTATGGGGAGCCAAAGAGGCACAGGTTTCAAGAAGGACCAAATTGGATTCAACCGAGTTCGGCCGGTGGCGCCGGCCGAGTCACTCCGAGTCTCGCCGCCACGTGTCCATCGTCGCATGGTCTACCTCCTGGGCTCGTTTGTTTTTAGTATGACCTTTGGGTTTACGTGTTAAGCACGTGTAGACTCTTAGGCTTCTAAAAAGATTAAAAGAAAACAATATAAAAAATAATGTGGGTGATGGGATTTGAACTCTGGTGCTTTGGTTCAGCAGTGCAAGGTCTTACCAATGAGTTACAAGCTCCTTCTTGCTATTAAAAAGAAAAACAAATACTTATAGTACTCACAGGAAATGTAAATACCCTAAGTATACATTAACTTTAAATCAAATTTACGTACACAAGAATTGGAGTTGTTACAGTCTACCCTCCTTACAAAAATTTCGTCCTCGAAATTTACAATTTATTTTAAGGACTAATTTACAAATAAGTGGAGATATCTTGCACACATCTCATCTTCCTTTTCCCAGGTCAATTCTCCTGGAGTGTCTTTTCTCCACATCCCTCGAACTAAGTTGGCATCCTTTTTCCGAAGTGACTTCACTTTCCTGTCCAGGATCTCAACAGGTTGTTGCTCACAAGATAAGTCGGGCTGTACAGTGAGCTCGGAATGATCGAGAATGTGGCTGGGGTCACTCACATACATTTTGAGTTGGGATATGTGGAACACATTGTGCACTCCTTCTAATGAAGGTGGAAGTGCCAAGTGGTATGCCACCTCACCGACTCGTTCGAGTATGTCGAATGGTCCAATGTATCTCGGATTTATATTACCCCGTCATCCAAATTGAACCACTCCGCAGTTTGGAGATATCTTCAAGAATACGTGATCTCCCGGCTGGAACTCCAAGTGACGTCGCTTTGCATCAGCCCAATGTTTCTTCGATCTTGGACTATGCGCATTCTTTCCCTGATAGTACGAACCACATCAAAAGTTGCTACTATCATCCCAGGTCCAAGAAGTTCTCTATCTCCGATTTCGTCCCAACATAATGGCGATCGACACTTCCTTCCATAGAGTGCTACAAAAGGTGTCATTCCAATGCTTGGTTGGTAGCTGTTGTTGTATGAAAACTCCACAAGATGTAGGTGATCTTCCCACGATCCTCCGAAGTCTAACATACATGCTCTGAGCATATCCTCCAAGATCTGAATAGTTCGCTCAAACTGACCATCAATTTGTGGATGATAATCCGTGCTGATGTTCAGACTTGTTCCCAAGCTTGCTTGCAGACTCTGCCAAAATTGCGATCGGAACCTGGTGTCACGATCGGAGACAATGCAGATCGGTACTCCATGAAGTCTCACAATTTCCTGTATGAGTTCATGGGTATCAGAGATAGTACATTTTTGAAAAGTTTAAATCTTACTTAGATTCTTACCTCATGTACTTCTTTGCTAATATCTCGGTTGATTGGCCCACTCGAAATGGAATGAAGTGAGCCGACTTTGTGAGTCGATCCACAATAACCCATACCGCATCGTTACCTTTTATGCTGCGAGGGAGTGCAGTCACAAAATCCATTGTTATGTGTTGCCACTTCCATTCTTGGATTGGTAACGGTTGAAGTAATCCTACAGTCCTGTGATGTTCAGCCTTTACTTGCTGACACACCAAGAATTATGCGACTCTTCTAGATACTTCACGTTTCATTCTATGACACCAGTAATTCTGACGTAGATCTTTGTACATCTTTGTACCTCCAGGGTGTACTGAGTAGGGAGAGCTGTGAGCTTCTATCATTAACTCTTCCCGAACAGAACCTTTTGGTACACAAAATCTGCTGTCGTATCTCAAAGATCCGTCTTCATGGATGATGAAGTCTGTTATGAGTCCATTCTCTACTTGTTCTCTGATCTTTTGCAACTTAGCATCACTTGCTTGAGCTGCTTTGATCTAATTAACAATGGTAGATTGAACTTGTAAATTCATCAAACTTGAAGCGTTACCTGGCATGACTACTTCAATCTCCATCTGATGCAAGTCTTGTTGAAGCTTCCACTGAGCGGTGAGATTCGTTGCTAATGGTTGGCGACTAAGGGCATCAGGTACCACATTCATCTTCTATAGGTGATATTGCAGGTTGATGTCAAAGCCCGCCATGAGTTCTAACCATCGTCTCTGCCGCATATTAATCTCCTTCTGAGTAAACTCATATTTCATACTCTTGTGATCTGTGTATATGTTCACTCATTCACCAAGAAGATAATGGAATCAAATCTTAAGAGCAAAGATAACGGCTGCCAATTCTAAATCATGCGTCGGATAATTGCGCTCATGAATCTTCAGCTGTCTTGAAGCATAAGCCACAACCTTACCGTGCTGATGTAGAATGCATCCTAATCCCTTACCGGATGCATCACAATGTACTTCGAAACCTCCAGATTGGTCCGGTATAACGAGAATAGGCGCTGATGTCAACATTGACTTGAGTTCTACGAAAGCTTGTTCGCATGCTTCTGACCACACGAATTCTTCATCTTTACGTGTGAGCTTGGTCAGGGGTGTTGCTATCTTCGAAAAGCCTTCAATGAACCTTCTGTAATATCTAGCTAGACCAAAGAAACTTGAATGTCCTTCACTGACTTTGGTGTCGTCCATTTGCTTACTGCTGCTACTTTCGCTGTATCCACAGAGATTCCTTCACCCGATACAATATGTCCAAGAAACCAACTTGACTTAGCCAAAACTCGCACTTGCTGTACTTAGCATATAATTGATGTTGTCGTAGAGTTTCCAGGACAATTCGTAGGTGCTCGGCACGCTCTTTCCGACTCTTGGAATACACCAGGATGTCGTCGATGAAGATGACAACGAACCTGTCTAAGTACTCCCGGAAAACTTGATTCATCAGGTTCATGAATATTGCTGGTGCTTTGGTCACTCCAAATGGTATCACAAGAAATTCGTAATGTCCATAACGAGTTCTGAAAGCCGTTTTATGAATATCAGCTTCCTTGACCTTCACTTGATGATAACCTGAACGAAAATCTAATTTAGAGAAAACACAAGATCCACTTAGCTGATCGAATAAATCGTCGATACGCGGTAGCGGATACTTGTTCTTTATCGTTACTTCGTTCAAGGCTCTATAATCGATGCACATTCTGTATGAACCTTCCTTCTTCACAAGCAATACTGGTGATCCCCAACTTGAAGTGCTGGGACGAATCCATCCTTTCGCCAATAATTCGTCCAACTGAGTTCGGACTTCCTTCAAACCTTCCGGACTTAATCGATAAGGTGCTTTGATTACTGGTTGTGCTCCTGGTACTAAATCAATGCTGAATTCAAGAGAGCGATCGGGAGGCAAACCTAATATATCGTCAGGAAACACATCGAAGAACTCTCGAACCACTTCTGGCCTTGATTCTTCCTCCACTTGAGTTGCCGCAATTACTGCCTTCTTTGGTTTCGCCTGTAAGTACTTGGCTCCAGGGTACGGTCTCCGCTTTTGAAATAGAAGACCGGATGCTCTGGAATATCGAATACTACCCTCCTTTGATGACAGTCAATGGTAGCATAAAATGTTCCGAGCCAATCCATACCTAGAACCACATCGAATTCGGTATGTCCAGCACCTTGAAGTCAGCATAGAATTCTATGCTGCAGACGACTACTGGACACAAGCTGTATCCTACTGTTTCCTTTAGAACGCCATTTCCTGAACTGACATTCCAACTGGATACAAGCGGTGTGACTGGAATCGCATGAGTTCGGACGAACCGTTGCGACATAAAGCAATGAGATGCTCCAGTATCGAAGAGTGCGAGTACAGGAAGTGAGGCTACTAAGATTGTATCTAAGGTATGTGGGATATGTTTTAGGTATAGGAAAATATGTGGATAGGTATTAAGACTGAAAGAAAAGCTTGAGAAGAAAGGGTTACCAGTGATGACTTGGCCAGTGGCCTCAGCTTCTTCCACGGTCATCGTGAAAGCCTGTCGCCGTAGTACATTCCTCCTGGCCGGAGGAACATTCCTTGGGACATTCCGTTGAGCTTGATGGAACTGGCAAGGAGGAGGTGCAGTCGGTGGTCCTCTAGGTGGTGGAGCAGGGAGAGCGAGTCTTGGAGTAGGTGCCTGAAGGGCCGGTCTCTGCTGATAATTGATTGCTGGCCTGGGTGCAGCAATTGGGTTGTGTCTTATAGGATAAGACTCAATATCATGAGTAGCTGAGCCGAAGACTAAGCAAAGACAGTTGGCTCGCCGACAGTCTTTCATCATATGTCCAGCTCTCTTGCAGTAAGTACAAAAGGCTGCGCTTGGCCTGTTGTTCGGTACTCTCGGCCTCCTTGGCACAAAAGGTGGACTTGATGAGGCTCATCTTGCCATCTGGTTGGCAAGGCGCTTAACTCCTGCAGACCGAGGTCTGCTCCTCATCCTTACCACTGCCTCATAACGGCGGGCAGCTTTCAGAGCCGATTCGTGGGTCGGAAAATCTCCTATGGCTAACGCAGCCTGGATCTCCGGGTCTAACCCTTGTTGAAATCGACGGGCTCTGATCTCATCCGTCGGTATTAGGTGTGCCGCAAATCTGTTTAAGTATTGTGTTAGCTGTGTAGTATCTGATATATTCAAAAATCGAATTATTGAGACATATCTTACCGACTGAGCATGGTGAACTCAATGTCATATTCATCTACTGACTTGGTCCACATTGAACCTTGTTGCAGATGGATGAACTGTTGTTCCATGTCGAACCTGGCAGTCTCAGGGAAGTACTTTGCGTCGAACATGTCTCGGAAAGTCTTCCATTCGATCGGTTGGGTGATACGGCTTTCTTCCTCCTTCCACCAAACCCGTGCATTTTCCGTGAGCTGTAATTTCGCAACACGGACCCAAGCTATTTATGGCACTTGTGCCGCTTCCAGATTAAAGATCTTTAATGCTCTGAGCACATTCCTTAGCTTCTAGAGGGCTCTCTTTTCCTGAGAACTGTTTGGGGTGCAAAGCCCTGAATTGCTTCACCCCAAGTGCTTCCACCTCTGGTCGGTTCATCAGGATAGCAGTCTGCTGCTGCTATCCTTCTAGGAGGCTGTGGATTGCCTCAAGAAGAACCGTCTGCTTGTTGATCAGAGCAGGGACGGCATGTGTGAGTGGTAGTGGTGGAGGTGTGTTGTTAACATTAGTGCTGGTGTTGTTCGGGGAATCCATAACCTTGAAAGAAAATTTTGGGTTAGGATAGATTCAAAGTATATGAAATGATGAGATTCAAGAAGTATGAATTATAAAGAATGTTTCAGTTGCTGGTTCTTGTGTTATATTGTTTAGGTTGTCCACGCAGAACTGAACTGCATGGTAGTGTTCCATACAGCTCTGACCTGCATGGGCCACCAACAAAACATGTCACACCCCGCTTCCCGGTGTACGGCGAAGGGTACGCGACGAGGCCGCTACGTATTTACTCTGAAGTAAACACGCTAAGCGTATCTAAGCAATATAAAAGTAAATGTACACAAGAAGCAGTGACATTAGATATAACTGAACAGCAACTTTATTTATTCACATTTCTTTTACAATACATCTGAAAAGTAAATACATGGTATGAAAAAGCAATGCCTGAACAGTGGCATAACAGAAATGGAAAGTACTGAAATGAAAGGTACAAGTATCTAGAGCTCCAGGTCGTAGGCTAGCTGATCTAAGTCTTCGCTGGTGGGCTCGATCACCTGAAGGTCCGAGTCACCTGACAACATTCCAAAGAAGAAAGAGAATGAATGTCGTCGGCGAACAATCGCTCGGTATGTCCCAAAGATAAGGGAGAAGTAGAATAGACAGAGAGAGTGCAACTTTTAAAGTGGTATTACATTGTTATAATGTTGTATTTAGTGTTAACGTTGTTGTTTGTAGCTTGGTACAGAAGGATGCCAGTGTATACGAGAGGAGTCTCAGTAGATCAGAGACTAAGGTAAATGGAATGTACAAGGAACCGTTTATGCCACGGTACAACAGCAATGGAATACAGGTTAGGTATCTTAATTCTTGCAGTCTCGTGCCACTTCTAACACCTTCCGTACCAATCTACCCCTTAAACCCCGCGATGTCTTGATTGTATAAATTGTATTGTCTTGTATTATAGATTGTATAGATGGATGACTTGCCGAAACCTTGATATCAGTAAATGGATGTAACTGGAGAATCATGTAGATGGATGTATGTCCATGGCTCGGTTCGGTCAATATAGATTGATAGATTGAACAGATTGAATATATGGATTCGTATTGAATTGTTATATTGTAGATTGTACTTGAATCATATTCAAGTCAGATTGATTATATTGAGACTCGGTCTGAGTCAGACAATTAGAAAAGAAATTGAATCCTGAATTAGGTTTTGGTATTATCGGTAACCGCTGCATATGGACGGCAGGATTTGTGTCTTTTTAAAAAACGATTACCATGTTGATAACACCGTTTGTTAAGTTGTCTACCTTAAATAGGCAAGCACCCACTTCTCCGGCTCCCTGAGACTCAAGAGATTGGTCCCGCTTAAACCTATGTTTACTAGGGTCCTTATTGTAATTTAGTATAACTTGAGGGGGTTTATATAAAAATAATTTTGTATAATTTTCAAAATACACCTCAAGTATTTTATTATCGTCTTTAAAGTTTTCATTGATGTATATTTTATCATTGTGACATTTCTAGTGAATAAAACATATTTTCATAATATATGGTATTTAATTGTAAAGTATTGAACTTGTATGGAATTGCATGGTATTTTCATGTAAAGTGATTCTTTTGATTTAGAAAAGTTGGAATATTTATATTATATCAAAAATTAGATATTTTGATGATACATATATATATATATATATATATATATTTATATTTATATAAAATAATTTTAATTTATTATTTTTCTAGAAATCTCATTTTCTTAAAGAAAATTGTATTTTTAAATCTTTTGAGACCGAATCCTCCTTGCGGAGGTCTGCATATCGCACTACTAAGCCCGAGGATGTGCGATAATCCGCACCATCCCGAACGAGTTTCCCAAATGGGTTTTAGCGACGCTTTGCAAAGATTTGTTTAAAATACATAATATTATAGAAAATGGTTTTAATAGTAAAAGGTATTTATATGTAAAATTGCATTTTCCCGTATTCTATGTTCCCGAAGGGTATCGTGCTATGTTGCATATGAGTGTTGTAAGGGGGTAGTTTATTATCTCGTGAACTATCTAAAGGTATAGCAAAGAATTATAAGATTTATGTCGAAACTAAACTATATGGTATTTTTCTGAAAAAGTGTGATAAAATTACAATATGAATTATTTTTCTATGAAACTTGTTCAATATGTTTTGTTAATGTTTAATGGTCATGATGTGGAAGTTTGGTATTGTTGTATTTTAAAAAATTAGAACTTTTTAAAGAAAACCGAATCGAAAGTCGGATGAACTCCGCTTCCGTCGGGTTTTAGAAATACAAGTTTTAAGGTTAGAAAAGAGAAGATGGATGAGGGACTTACAGGATTGTAGATTATAGAAGAGGAAGAGGGAGTGGTAGGAGGTGCCGGTGCGTCGTTTCGTCGCCGGGAGCTCCTCGTATCGTCGTCGGAAGTTCGCCGGAGTTTCGCCCTTCGCTAACTCCACTTGTACACAAAAGTTGTAGGGATTTTTCTTGAGAGTTTGGACAGAGTTTGTGAGTGAGGGGGTGTGGAATGGAGTGGTATTTATAGAAAAAGATTAGGGTTAAGGTTTGACAGAAAATGCAATAAAAATAGTTTTAATTTTATTTTAAAGTCTCTGCAATAATGCAGGGAAATTAAACATAACAGGGGTTATGGGGAGGCAAAGAGACACAGGTTTCAAGAAGGACCAAATCGGATTCAACCGAGTTCGGCCGGCGGCACCGGCCGAGTCGCCGCCACGTGTCCGTCGTCACTTGGTCAACCTCTTTGGCTCATTTGTTTTTAGTGTGACCTTTGGGTTTACGGGTTAAGCACGTGTAGACTCTTGGGCTTCTAAAAAGATTAAAAGAAAACAATATAAAAAATAATGTGGGTGATGGGATTTGAACTCTGGTGCTTTGGTTCAGCAGTGCAAGGTCTTACCAATGAGTTACAAGCTTCTTCTTGCTATTAGAAAGCAAAACAAATACTTATAGTACTCACAGGAAATGTAAATACCCCAAGTATACATTAACTTTAAATCAAATTTACGTACACAAGAATTGGAGTTGTTACAGAAAGTGTGCATCTCTTGTATGCTGTATGTATCGAGCATATCAAGTTCCTTGTAATGTCGAGGCGGAGCCATTCTGATTTGCAGGTTTTGATCTGCTCCGGCAAAATTTTGCATCGACGGGCGGATGGAGAACACTGTATTGGCCTCGTTCTCTGAGGCGCTGCCAAAGACCAAAATAGGAGTAGATGGTACGGGCTTATTGTTTTCTTTTTGGGGTTTCTCCGAGTAGACTATTTCTTCGTCTTCCTCAGTATCGCTTCCAAAGATCGGGATAGTGGCGACGGATTTCTATTTATTCTCCGGCTTGTGGCACCTTTCAGTATCCTCGAAGTCTGGTAGAAAGTACTTTGTGTCTTCGTATTTCCGCACTTCAATTACGGAGAACGGATTTAGCTCTCCCGTGACGGTTGATTAGTCAAAAATAGTGCACATTTGTATAAACATTTTTCCTACTATTATTAACTGCTAAAAGGTGTTAATTGTAAATAAAGAACATGTGTGGGTTTATTTGTAAAAAAGATTATTATCATATTTTTCTTCATTTTAATTAATATAATTAGGGAAAATATATGCATATAATATTTAAATGAAATATTAGTAATTAAAATATGCATATCATATCATATATTCCTAATCAATATTCTAAAGATATTATATCATATAAATGGTTGGAATAATATCTCAAAAATACCAAATGCTACTAACAATTTGATTTGAGATATTGTGCAGGTATTAGCTCAGGTATGAAATCTATGTAGGAAATCCAAGTCAAATCGGGATATCGAAACCAAATTTGCCAAATTTTAGAAGCAAATCGAAGAATCTAGCAACGGCAGAGAGTAAGGGCAATATTTGCATAATCTATATATCAAAAGTATCTCCACATATCAAGAAGAAAATGCAGAAAAAATCCCAACACCCAATCCCACCAAGTAGCTGCGGAACTGCGGCCAACAAGGGGTAAGGGCGGCGGTTCCGCGGTCTCATGGTGGCCGTTGGATCTGAGATTTTGTGGATGTGATTGTAACTACATTTGCTCTCATATGGAATCTAGATTTTCTAGTTTCAAAGGCTATATAAAAGACCAAGAGCTGTGCATTCAAAACCATCGAAGAGATCACATAATCATCTATTCATCTACATCCATAAAGAGAGAGATCCAGAGCAAAACTAGGGTTCTTGTAATCTACTTTCTAAGGAGAAAAGTTGTGATGCAATAGTTGATTAATAAAAATAGTTTTTGTTTTAATTCTTTTTGCATTTACTTTTCCGCATTTACTTTACGCATTACTTTTCCGCATTAATTTTCTGCATTACTGCATTTTAATTATGTTTCCTTCATCTTCAGCCTTTCTTCTAAATTGCTACAAACCATGAGCGAGTAATTTCTTGCTTGCTAGGATTTGTAGGATAGGGTAGAATAATGGATGAAATATCTTTTAACTTCTTTTGATATTTTAATGTTTATAAACCTTAGCAAAACGAATGTAAACCTTCTTATCGGGCACGCTATCAATTTATTGATAGTCATGACCAAGATTTGAGATTAGTTAAACATTTGTTTTATTAAGAGCTTGAGATTAATAGAGATCAATGGAAGGACAAGGGTTAGTAGTGGGAAACCCTAATTCCCTCCAAGAATCCTAATCCACATGCATCGCTATCATTCTAATTTTAAACTATTAAAACATCAAAAGAATCTTCTCTAAACATTCATCCATTAACTACTAAGTCCTATGAACCCTACAAGTCTTTCTATTATAAATTTTATATCCGTCTCAAAATAGAATAACAACAATCACCCATCTTTTTTATCAACTCGTCTAAATCAAGAAAAGAAATCGGGTTTCCCTGCGGACGACCCGTACTCATTACGGCTAGCTATTAGCGACACCATTTTGATTGCGGTTATTTACAAAAAACTTTTTCGCACGAACAATCAAATGGCATCGTTACCGAGGAAACGGTCGTAATTACTTTTCTTGTTATTCGGGTCGATTTCTTATAAAAACCAGGAACATAAAAATAAAATAAAAAACTGCATTTTGTATTTTTAACGATTTTGGTGCGAGTTTTGCGAGAAATATGGAGCACTTGGAGCGAACCATCAGAGATTCAGAGACTTTTAAACTTCGACCAAAAAAATAGTGGTGTGCCCTGAAAAAGAATTTAGCAGAAGATCTTTCAAAACGGCGGCGGAACCGCGACCAAAGTAGGCATTGGGCGGCGGAACCGCGGTTCCTTGGAAGAGTCGGGCCCCCAAAATCCTCTGGTACTCTCCTATTATCTTTCTCTCTCCTCTAAACCTCTAATAAATTGTTTTTACCTGCAGGATTCTTTGCAAATATCGCCGCTCAAAAATCTTTTTGCGTGTTTTAGATTTTGGTTTATTTTGCATATCTAAAACGGATATTAAGGGGCAATAAATCCAAATTCAGATTAGGTGGGGATTTCATCACCCTTCCTAGGCCCCACAAATCACAAACGAGCATACGCATAACCATACATTAATAAAAAAATATCTAGACCAAGCCTCTAAGGACTGTCGCGCTCAATTAGGACAAAGGAGGGTCGTTGGTAATCTATTGCTTATCTGCATTTCTCTTGTGGTATCTAAGGCAAGTGTGACTAAGGAAAGTGGTTACTTAATTAGGCCCGCTATTTCGGTGATTCGTATAGAGGATACCTCCCACTTACCTGGCACTTACCTGACTGCAAGATTGATAAGGAGGTGATAGAGGATTTATTCTACGTCTTGTCCTTTGGAAGTCTAGGAGCGGTCTAGTAAATTGATCTCCCTAGTTTTAAGTATTGTTTGTGCACGTTTGTCGAGTCCCTCTTTCAAAGAAAAAATTCCAAAATCTAAAAAAGAGCTTAAATTATTACCATTTCACCCTCTTTTCTTTTCACTTTCTTATAATGGGTAACCCAAACAGACGAACTCTTGCCGAGCTTTGTTATCCAGAACTAGATATTTCTTGTTTTCATAATTGTTTCGGTACAAATTCCGACTCTACAATGTCCTTAAGGGATAGGATAGAGCGCGCGGAAAATAACAGTTGGACACCTCACTCAAGGTCTTATCAACTGCATCAAAATTCAACATCTTCTTATGTTGATAATCCGTTTAAGGCCAGTGAGGTAGATCTAGAAGAGGTTCTAGAGACACAAGTTACAAATGACGACTTGGTTGAACCTGATATTGCAACAGAATCTCATTAACCTCAGCCACTCCGTAGATCTGGTAGGACTTCTCGCCTACCGGAAAGATACTACGGTTTTCTCGTTGATGGTGATGGAGAAGATTGCATCATGGATGATGATGACTCTACCAGTCTTTAGCAAGCTATCATGAGTAGTGACTCTGTGAAGTGGCTGGATGCCATGAGATCCAAAATGGAGTCTATGTACACCAACAAAGTATGGACTTTGGATGTTGTACCCTCTGGGGTAAAACCTGTAGGGTGCAAATGGATCTTTAAGAGAAAGATCGGTGTAGATGGGCAAGTGGAGACCTATAAGGCAAAGCTTGTGGCGAAAGGATTTCGTCAAAGACCAGGACTGGCCTATAACGAAACCTTTTCTCCTGTAGCCATGCTTAAATCCATTCGGATCCTACTTGCTATTGCTGCTCACTGCGACTATAAAATCTGGCAGATGGACGTTAAAACTGCTTTTCTAAATGGTGATTTAGAAGAATGCGATTATATGGATCAGCCAGAGGGCTTCATTGATAGTGGGAGCAGCGGGAAAGCATGTAGGTTGCTTAAATCTATTTATGAATTAAAGCAGGCATCACGGAGTTGGAACATCTGTTTTGATGATGTTATCAAAGAGTTTGATTTCGTCAAAAATCCAGATGAACCTTGTGTTTATAAGAAGATTGTAGGAAGTACTGTCACATTTCTCGTATTGTACGTGGATGACATTCTTTTGATAGGAAATGATGTTCGTATGCTACAATCGGTCAAACTGTTCTTATCACAAAGGTTCTCCATGAAGGACCTGGGTGATGCCTCGTACATATTGGGCATGAAGATCTATAAGGATAGATCTAAACGGTTGTTAGGATTGTCCCAAACCAGGTATATTAACACCATCCTAAAGAGGTTTAGTATGGAAGATTCCAAGTGGGGTGCCTTACCCGCTAGTCATGGAGTCACACTCTCCAAGGACTTTTGCCCAAAGACTGATGAAGAGAGAGCTCGCATGAACATTATACCCTACGCTTCTGCTGTAGGATCTATAATGTATGCGATGTTATATACACGCCCTGATGTAGCTTATGCACTGGGTGTAGTAAGCAGGTATCAATCCAACCCAGGGGAGAATCACTGTACATCTGTGAAGAACATTCTTAAGTACAAGCGAAGGACTAAAGCAGCATGTTGAAGGAGGCGTTGCGTCCTGGCTTTCTCGTAGATGGCCATTTCGCGGTTGTGGTCGTCTCGAACTTTTTGACCAGCTTGCATTATAAGCTTGTCCATTTGTTCTTCGAATGACTGACTGGGCGTTTTTACGTCAGGGACTTTTTCTGGTTTAGGGTTAACATCTTCCCATTGAGCATCCCCTTCTTCATCAAAGTTATGCACGACATAGCAGTCGCGGAGTAGCTCCCGTTTCTTGGACCGAACATATCCAATCCCGATTGCTTCCATTCTCCCATTGGGCATTTTGTGCTGAGTTCCGGGAACGTTCCAGACCCTGTCATAGAATTTGGCTTTTCGAGCGGTCTGTTTGAAGGGTATCCCTTGGCGCTTCAATAGCCTTTTCAATCCTTCCGTGTAATATCTAGGTAGACGGATGGGTTGAAGCCTGTCAAGTGTAGGATCTGCGTCGTGCCAGATTTCTTTCTCCACTTTAGTTTCCCCGGAGCGGTAGAATAGGATCGGCTTTTCACTTTCTCGCCTAGGAGGGACATAGAACGCCTGCAGCTCTTCCACACTATAGGTATCAAGCGCGTCCAGTTCTTTATGATGTTTGGGCGGAACCATAGCAACTTGCAAACTTTGCTCTTCATCAGCGAATGTTTGTATTAGAGGCCGAGTAGAGAATATAGCATGGACCTCGTCTTCCGAGTCGCTGCCGAAGATCAGCATGGGAGCGGACGGTCCTGTCCTGTTGTGTTGGGGTGAACCCAAATAAACCATCTCTTCCTCTTCCTCAGTATCACTCCCGAAGACTGGAATGGTGGCGATAGCTTTGTTCTCCGGTTTGTGACATCTCTTCGTGTCTTTGAAATCTGGTAAAAAGTATTTTGCATCTTCGTACTTGCGGACTTCGTTTACTAAGAACGGGTTCAACTCTCCTGTTACGGTATACTCGAGACCATCCTTAAAATATTTCATACACTGATGCTGTGTAGAAGGGATGATGTTGTACTCGTGTAACCAGGGTCGACCGAGCAAAGCATTATAGCATGTCTTGGGGTCTATGACGTGGAATTTAATGTCCGTGACGAGTAGCCCAAAGCGTAACGTCAGTATCACAGACCCAAGAGTCCGTGATGATTGAGAGTCAAAACCAGAGATGATGATCTTATCACGAGCGAGATGCTGGACACTCATGCAGATTTCCTTCAACACTCGCACGTTGAGGAGATTGACGGAAGACCCATTGTTGACCAAGATTTTTCTTATCTTTATATCGTGGCAGTATCCTGAGACATAGAGGGGACGGTTGTGCTCGCACGTCCCAAGGAGGAGGTCTTCGTCACCGAAAGTGACATCGGCTGTGTACACTTCTTCCATCTCGTCCTTCATCTTTTCTTCGGCGAGAAAAGCTTGGAATTGCTCTGGCTCTTGTAGCGCTTTGATCAATGAATCTCTTGCCTCTTTTGATAGTAAGAGGGCATCGAGAATACTGAGCTGCGAGGGTAGTTTCCTCAAGTGCTCCAGAACGTTATAGTCCACCTTAGTTTTCTTTGGCGGGTCTTTGACAGTCAGCTCTTTCATGACTTGGTCGTCCAGGGCGATATCCTTGGAGACCTTTTCTTTTCCCTTATCTTTTATACTCGTGGATCCAAGATTCTTTTCTGGAAGCGTGCGATTGCGCAGCTGAATGTTTTTACAGGCCTTCGGTTCTTCCTCCTTCCCCAAGGTAGATTCTTAAAATAGAGGGCCAAGAGTCATCTCTTCATCAGAGTTGCTTCCGAAGGTGAGAATTTGCGCTTCTCCGACGTTAACCATGCGACAATCGCCGGTAGTTCTTATAAGCTCCTCGGTCATACTTTTCCGCTCCCGACGAGTTTTGTGCTTCTCCAGCTTAAAATGTTGCCGGTGAACAACATACCCCTGCCACCATCTATTGAAAGCTTTGCACTCTTCGGTGGGGTGCGAAACCTTCCGATGATACAAGCAATAGGAAGGGTGCATCTCTGCTTTGCCGGCAATGTTTCCTTCAGAGGGTGGTAGCTTCATCCCCATCAATATGGCTTTAGCAAACCTTCTCCTCGTCTTGAATTTTCTTTTATCCGCAACGAATGTCTTTTGATTTGATGGGAGTGTCTCAACCCTTTCGTTTAGTCGCCGGCGCTTGGCCCTTTCAAATATGACCGTCTCGCGTTCCCGATCAGCTTTACTTTTCAACCGAGCTTCGTTGAGGAATGCATAAATTGCTACATCTAATGGCCCCGGAAGTTCCGGTTTAGGATCTGCCCCCAGCTTCTCAGTGCAAGGAGTTTTCTCATCGTCTGTAAACGAATGGGAGATCATATGACAACTCGCCACGTAACCCTCAGATTCATCCGACGAGCTTTCTCCATCATCTTCCTCCTGAAAGACGTGGCTGAGGAACTCTTGAACCGTGATGGGAGTCTGTGCCTTCTGATTATACTCCTCCAGCGCGTCAATCTGTTTCTGCAAGTCTGTGCGCTTGTCGCCAGGCTTCACGGGCTTTTTGGATCTCTTCTTCTTCTTCTTTGAAGATTTCGACGGCTGGGTACAAGTGCTTGGGCCATCACCACCGATCTTTAGAGTTGGGCGCAGCTTTAGCATCCCTTCAATGATCTGGGGTTCTAGCGGGTTCTTCCACCTGATCATCGGGCATGTCTTGAGATCATTCAGCATTCTTTTGGTTTTGGCTGATAGCACAACCTCCCATGGAGCTTCTTCAACAAGGGAGGACGTTGCCACGGGCATATTCACCTTTTTAGGGGTATGAGGTTGCGGCGGATTCACCTTCCATTTTTCGGACAATGCGAACTTGCCTTGTTGGTATTGGTCTTCAATCTAGTTTTTGAAGATGTAGCAATCTTCGAATGGATGGCCCAATACTCGGTGGTAGGGACAGTAATTGGGATCATTGACGTCGTTTGGTTGCAACGGGCGGCTTGAATCTGGCAGATTGATGAGCCTGTTGCGCAGCGCCAGCTCGAACAGTCTTCTCGTTTTATCTTGAGGAAACGAGTAAGGACGTCCTAGCCTCTCCTCGAGGGATACGTGTGGACGCATATTGTTTTGATGACCAACCGGCCTCAAGTTGCTCGGCTGTTGTTGAGCATTGGCGACGACAATCGCCTTTCCTTTCCCCTTCTCATTTCGAGAGTCCGGCTTTGGAGGAGACGGTCTATGACCCATCTGGTCCATCTGAGCTAATTTGTCAATCAAGGCCTGGAACGTGGTTGGTTTAAAGAACATCATGAACTGTGAAATAGTTGCATGAGGATCTAAGGTGCCCACGAACATGCCCACCGCTGGCGCTTCTTCGATTCGATGTTCGCACTTCGACCACAAGTTTCGCCACCAGATTGCATATTGAACCCAGGTTTCGCCCGTCTTTACTCTTGCATTGATCAAAGCTGTTATTGGAGTACGCTCGCTGGTGCTAGAGAAACGCTGGATAAACAACAACTCCATTTCAGCGAAAGTTTTGACGGAGTCGTTCGGAAGCTCGGAGTACCATTCAAACGCCGTCTCCGACAAGCTGCCGACGAACTGGCGAGCAGGAGCTTATCATCACCGCCGGTGTTACCGCAAAGGGCCCTAAACTGGGCAACATGTTGATGGGGATTGCCAGTCCCCTTATAAACATGGAATTTCGGTATTGTATAGCCCGGCGGGTACTTGATCTGATCATACCAGCTCGGATATGGTCGCCCCGTTTTAACGACTTGACCGGCTGCCTCAGTTGCCTGGTGAACCTGTATCTGCTGAGCTATATATTCGTCCAGTGCAGCTTTGGAAATTGTCTCCTCCTTGGCTGTTGAAAGAGCCTGCGGAGGATTTGATGTTTCTCCTCTGTCATCTTCAAGTACGATCGGAGGATCTTCAGCAGGAAGATCTTGCTGGATCATCATACCCACCATGTCTTGGAACAGAAGGGCCATTCGTTTTATATTGGCTGCTTGTTCTACAGCCTCTTTGTCATTCTTTTCCAGTATCCTGCGAAGGAATTCGGCGTCGGTTTCTTGCTCCTGGCGCTGATCTGAGGATGCTTCTGGGCTTTCTTTTGGCCCAGTAAGTGTGGCCATCGCAGTCATCATTTCTTGGAGCTTCTGCTGCTGCTCCTGAGCTTTAGTCACCGATCGCGTAAGCGGTCTATGACCTGTGGATATACGGCTGTCCTCTTTCCCGGACGCCATGTAGACGGTGTGTACCACAATGCCCCCGGACTTAGGGCGTTTGGGTTCACTGCCTTTGACGTTCGCCGCAGGCATGGGGATTTTCTCCGGCCTTCTTCTCTTGTAGGTCATCGAAGTTGAGGGGGTCGTTGCTTTGGGAACCCAGGTGGCCATCGTCTTCCGTTGCTTAATAGGGCGGTTTTCCTCCTGCCGAACTTTCGACTTCTTATGCTGGTGAGAGAAATTCGGATCAATCACCGATTCTCGGACTCGTCACCAAGTCTTGTAGATCCTGGAGGACAGCCGTTGAGGAGACTGCTCCGGCTTTTCTGGTCCTGCTTCCACGGCGGTCTCTACCGGTGGAGGAGATCTTTTGAGCACCGCAGTTGGCGAATTTCTGCGTACCCTGTTCAGCAGCTCAAAGTTGTTCCCGGTTGGAACAGCAGCATTAACTTCCACTGTTAGAGCTGGCGGAGTTATCCCAGAGGGGGAGTTGCCCCCAGTCTTCCTTATCCGGCGCCAGTGGCGTCGTCGGGCATGACGAGTTGTCGGTATTGGTTCAGCGAAGGCTTTATCTTGCCCCCTGTTCAGGTGAGGGGCTGTTGCCAGTGTCAACCTCTTAAAGACTGACGCCCGTTGAGAAGCCGTGTCCAACCGGTCAAACACAGATTTCTGAACGGGAGCGGGACTGGGAGCAGTCAGCCTTGCGAAGACCGACCCTCTTGCAGGAGAAGCCGTCTCGACGACTTTAGGAGCAGAGATGGCCGTCTTCCTCGGGATGGCCACTTCAGGGATCATGGGCTTCTTGGCAGGCCCATCGGAGTTCAGGCTCAGTCTGGTGAAGACCGATGAGTTGGAATTGGACACCCGTTGAGAGGGGCCGTGGTAGTAGTGAGCCGATCGAAGACCGACTTCTTTTGCGCTTCCTTCGGCAGCGGGACATTAATGTTCACTCGCGGGAGCATGGTCCCGAAGAACAGACTGGTGGTAGCCTGAGTCACTTATTCCACCGGCATAACAAAGATGGAGGCCGCTTGAGGCCCATAAGCCACACCTCCAGGTGAGGCGGAGCGTCGGTTGCAGTTGCATTTGGAGCAGTTTGAGCAGTTGGACGCCATTGCTGTTTGATTTCTGCGCCAAGCAAGAGACCAAATCTTAGTAACTTGAAACCCGAGGGCAACCATTAACAAACCGCGATTCGTTCACGAAGACGACACACGAAGTGTGGAGTGGAAAGAGGAAAAGGTCCCACCGGGCGTGCCAGAATCTGTTCCCCTCCGAATGACGGCGCGACGAGAGACTTCTTGTCTGAGATTCGGGGCAGATGCTATTTGGTTTTATCCGTCCACCTCTCCGAAGATGCCAAGTTGATTTATGGCACCGTGAATCGGAGGTTTGGACGGATGCGGCCGATGTAGCAGACTTCGTCAGATTCCCCCTCGCTTGAGGGGTTTTTGATTGTGGGGATGCTCTTCCCTACAGGCGCAAGCCCCTGCAGTTAATTACGCTACTGCATCGCGGTAACAACTTTCTCCTTCTCCAGAATTTCACTTCATGTCGTGGGTATTTGTTTTGTTTGTGGTTGCTCGTGGATTGTATACGGAGACTAATTTATGTCGTCGCCCGTGGGACGTGGATTAGTCCAAATCTGTATTTTCTTAGATTTGGGGTTGGGGTTTTGGTTTAAGGATACGTTAGCCATATTTGAGGATAAGATCAACTTAAACATTTGTTAAGGATACGTTAGTCCAGTTTGAGACTAAGATCAACTTAATAGGATCGTTTAGATCCGACAAAAGAGCGTTTGGGCTCTATTGTTCCAGTTTAGGGACATAGTGGTCCATTGCCAGTTTAGGGACGTAGTGGTCCAATACCAGTTTAAGGACATAGTGGTCCAATACCAGTTTAAGGACATAGTGGTCCATCGTTCCCATTTTGAGGACGAACATTGGTTTAAGGACGCATTAGTCTATGGGTTTAAGGACCCCACAGTCCGTATTGTTGGTTTAAGGACGCATTAGTCCATGAGTTTAAGGACCCCACATTCCGTATCGATGTGTGGTTGCCGGGACCCGTCACCTCTCTGACGACGTTGAAGGATTACAACGACAAATATCAGAAGAGTTCGGAGATGTACCCTTGAACCGGGTGTAAATTGATTTGAGAGAGCATTTGTGTTCGGTTCAATTTAATTTGAGAACTTACGGCCAGAATTGGGCTAAGTCCAGTTGAAAATGTTCAACATTTTATTTGCGTTTGGCCTGTTAGGCCTTTGTTTGGGCTCTGCCCACTTTTAAAATAATGCAAAGCATTTTATTTTGGTCTGTTTAGACTTTTTTTCTTTTAATTGGGCTCTACCCTTTTTAATAGTGCATAGCATTTTTGTTTGGTCTGATAGACCCCCTTTTTTTTATTAGGCTCTACCCTTTGATAATGCATTGCATTAAATGCTCTGACAGCGCCCCACGTGGCTTGTCAGGCGCTTTGCGCCAATTGAGGAGCGCAAGGCGCAAACTTATGTGATGGTGACACGTGTCACGCTCTGGTGAGCGCAAGCGCAGTGCGCTGCGCTAGTGCGCTGCTGACACGTGGCGCGCTCTGGTGAGTTGCGCCAATCCAAGAGCGCAATGCTCATTTTTGTAAAGCGCAAGACGCAGTTTGTTCTGGGGCTGACACGTGGTGCTCTCTGGTGGCTTGCGCCAACCCAAGAGCGCAATAGTGCAAATTTTACAAGTGCAGGGCACTGTTTAATTTCTTGATCAAATTTATATCAAAGAATATTTCAAGAGGTTTTACCTCATGATTTAAAGAATCAATGGTTCATCAAAAGGCTGTGCCTTTATATGTAGATCAAAAGATCTAATAAAGAAGTATATTACTTCTTCTTTTTATTCTCATTATTTGATCTTTTCTTTTCTTTTTTATTTAAGATCTTGATCTTGTTTTTAGATCATTGATCTTTTTAGAAGAAATTCTTCTTTTCAAAGGTTTACCTTTTTCTTTTTCTGAGTTCTTTCTCAAAGTTTTCAGAAGATTTATGTGAGTTCTCTCTGTGTCAATCTCCTTTAGACTTGGAGTCTAGGGGCCTTTATATAGTGCCAATTAATTTGTTAAATCAGTTAAAGAGATCTTTCTCTGAGTGATTTAGGGATTTTTCCCTACCGTTGGATCTTTGATCCAAGGGCTCCTGTTTTACAGAAGAGAATCTTATTGTATTAATAAGATTAGAAAGATCTTTCCAGAATTTTTCTGTTTAAATGCTGGCACAGCTGGCGCAAGCGCACTTGCGCTTGACACGTGTCACGCAGCGCAGAGCGCAGCGCAGCGCAACTGTGCTAGCGCAACTGCGCTGACACGTGTCGCGCAGCGCTGAGCGCAGATTAGTTGAAGCGTTGCTTTCTTTGTTAAAATTTGAATTTTAAACAGAGCCTTGCTCTGATTGGGTGCGCTGCCTTGGGCGCTGCGCTGGCGTATCAGCTTTTGACAAGTGGCGCATTGCGCGCAGCACAAGTAATCTGAAGCGTTGCTTCAATTTTTGAATTTTTGAAATTCAAACAGAGCTTTGCTCTGATTGGGGAAACAGTCCTTAGTGCAAGTGGGAGATTGTTGGATATATGTATGCCCTAGAGGCCATTATATGATAGTGGATGTATCGGTATGTGTGTGTATATATATATATATATATATATATATATATATATATATATATATATATATATATATTCAGAGGACATTCTTGCTCGACATGATAGTATGCTATCTGGTTGTACTTTATCTTGATATGTTCATTTGATCATGCATCTTACTCATATGGTATATGTTGATAAACCCCTTAGGATATTTGCTTGACAACTGAGATTATGATGCGGATCATACTAGTGGGATATGTGTAGTTTATAAGCATATCCTTGAAATGCTCCTAGTCGTGGGTGTATCGAGACGGGGCATCAATATTCCAGAGTAGACTAGCGTATACGTTACTTGACCCATATGATGGGTGATGGATGATCCCATATCCATTGGTGTGGTGACACCAAAGACCGTATACGGGTGCTCAGTGAGACTGGGTACACTGAACGGACTCGCCGAGAACTCCTATATGGTATTATATCTATCGTCGAATAGAAGTTCTCAGGTGACACTGATACAGGTTAGTCTGTAGACCCGAGATCGTCATAGAGTCTTGTGTGTCCTCCCACTGTACTTTGATCTCCACCCTACCACAGCTCTACTGAGTCGTGCAAACAGGTTGATTTTGGGTACAGCCACGAGGCACATAGAGGCAATGAGCGATAGGAAGGGTTTCGTCTCTCCCGGTATTGGGGGTTGATGTTGTACAATGCACGATTGGCTATAACAAGAAGTCCCTGGCCAGGGCTAATGAGATTTACTGATAAGTGTTATCAGTAGTTTCTCGATCTGTTATGAGCCATATACCGGCATGACTTATTGAGTTATTAGGGTCGACGATGCCATCCTTAGACTCTATATGCAGCATAGATAACAAAAGGAGATAGAATGGTTATACCTAATGAACCAAGTCCTTCGGGTCTTCAACCATTTCCAAGCTCCTAGTGATGCGGATCGACTTTGGTCGCTGGTCTTCCTTCATCTCCGATGATCCACCCGAGGGAAACGGCACAAGCTCCAGGTTCGCCAAGCGGACCAACCGACTCTCTAGGATTGCTAGTAGTAGAGAGTGGGGGGTGTAGGATAGTGCCATTATAATTCTCTCTCAAAATCTAATGTTCATAAACCAACCATGGAAGATGTGGAGGTGATGATCAAAGGCATGAGCTAAAAATGGCTAAGTTTCTTTTGGGGTGTGTGTATGAAATAAGAGTGAGAAAGTGTGATAAAATAAATGTGCAAGCCTCCACTCCCCTCTCTAAGTGGACGGCCCCTCCCACTCCCTCCACAAAAAAATGCACCCTCAAAAACAAAACTTATCCCATTTGCAATAAACAAATACACCAATAGTATACACCATGTCCAAAACCCATGCTTTGACCCAAGTCACCTTTCCACCTCATTATGAAGACAAAATGATTTTCTAAAAAGGAAAATCAATAGTAAGGTGGCTAATCTTCTAGAAGCCATTCCGTATAAATACGGAATGCTTCCCGGTACATGTATCGAAATACACATACGCGTATTCGTACGAAAATACGAATAGCCAAGAGAGAAAATGAATAGTGAGTAATAATACTATAATATATGTATATACTAATACATATATAAATTATTAAATCAAAACTTGATTTAACAATCTGGCTTAATCCTAAGCCGCTAGTATTATCAACCGTCCGATTAAAGTCTGTGCAGCCTCTGCACATATTTAATCGGACACCTGTATGTATCAACATACGTCATCTACACCATATCGCCTGAACCGTGAAAATTATTTGTGTGGGACTCTAAAGACTCGTCAATACGCTGGCAGTGGGTTTAACCACAAGCACGTCAGCGACACTAGCTGTAAGTAACGGCTACCCAGGTATTGAGCGAAAGGAAGGCCGACGAGCAAACTCATCCAAACCCCTACTGAGCCTGTCAGTGACAATATCCATACAGTCCGGTCTGTTCATCTAAGAGCATCGCATATCGAGTCTAGGGGGTGGATAAAGTCAGAACCCTAATAACGCGATTATTCGTGTCGGTATGAAACCCATCACTACCTGAGAAACTATCGATCCTGGATCGGTAATTCTCACATTCCCCAGCCGAGGATTTCTAATGATGGCCACCCGTGCACTGCACGACATCAACCCCTAATACCGGGAGAGAAAAATCCCCGACGATCCGCTCACTGCCTCCATGTGGCTCGGGACTGTACCCAACTAAAACCTGTTTGCACGACTCCTTTGAGCCGTAGTAGGGTAGTAATCAAAGCACAGTGGGAACTCATACGAGACAAATGACGATCTCAGGTCGACAGACTAACCTGTACACATATCACCAGAGAACTGCTATCTGACTATAGGTATAATACCAACTAGCATGTTCCCGGCGAGTCCGTCCAGTGTACTCATAACCCAATGAGCACATGTATACTATCTTAGGTGAACAACTAACACCAGTGGCTTGTGAGACCGGCCACCACCCCTCGTCAGGGTCTAGATAAGTATACATCAATCTACACTGGAGTATCGATGCCCAGTCTCGATACTCCCACGACTAGGGACATTTAAGGATGTGCTTATAGACCCCCAGCTCCCACGTATGTGATCTCCATAACAATGTTGTTAGTCAAGCAAGAATCCTATGAGCTCTATCAACATATACATGATGATAAAGACAAACCAGATAGCATACTATCATTTTGAGTAAGACTGTTTTATCGGTATAGGTCCTACCTCAATTATCATAATCACGTGCATGCGACTATGATAAGTGCCCTGAGGGCTCTATAGCCAACAATCTCCCACTTGCACTTAAGGCTAATTATTGCGATGTCGCATACTCACAGCCTGTGTGATACTGAACACCCAACTCCTCTACTAATCAGTTTCACAAACCTCATTTGTAAAACTATTGCGTTCGAGAAATAGCCTCAGTGAGTGGATCCGCTCCAGTGTTTCTTTCTGTATCTCTCTATATCTCAACTTCACGGAGTAAGATATCTCCCGAAATGAGCAATACCAGTCTTAGAATATGTCTGGATATCTGATGGGACCCAGTTCACAAATGAACTCCAAATCCAGCAAATTTCTTAGGCTGTATCGTCTACTGAATTTAATCAGTATACTGCGCCATACCTTCCTTAGTATCCACTTGGACCACCTGTCCAAACTACTGCCCCTTGTCAGAGGGAAAACTATAACTCTGACAGTCACTCTGTCATCCAGGTCATCTTGGAAGTCTGGAATGATAACTGTCTCCCAAAGGAGGCTGCCATTATCAAATCCCTATAACATCCACTTATGTTCATAAACTGCTTCCAATCATTTTCTCCAGGATTGAATTAATATATCAAATTATTGCATCTAGTGTAAAAACAACATCTGGTGTAGTACTTGACATGTCACGATTGACTCAATTGCCTAAGCAAGTGATATGTCAATCATGCACATCCCTCTCCCCTTAGTCTGTAAGACACCTTTAGAGAGGGTGACTCCTTCACCTGCAGGTTCACCACCATGCCAGAAGTCGTCCATTCTAAAATACTTTTAGAATACTGTCTAAATACCCAGATTAGGACACTTCCCAAATCTAGATCTAAAACCATAGATCTAGTAACTAGAATGTCTGATATAATATCCAAAACCTATGTGGAGAAACTACTGTGTGACAAGCAAAGTACAACCGATCGTAGTATAGGAATTTCATTTCCTATAAAGTGCATGTCATCCTAAATACCAGGACACACACCCTACTACCTTCTTACCAGATCCACTTCGATTCTGATGAAATCAAAGCCTATGACTGTGACATCAAAAATTAGATGATCTACCTCCGCTATATCTGCTTTAGCCTATAAATAGACATAAGCCACTTGTTCACTACGCTTCCGCTGCTCCCACTGATTACGACAACCCTCTGGCAGAACCATATACACGTGCACTTCTAAGGCTAGTTTAAAATGACTCTATACTTATCCTCCTGCCGGGTCTCATAGTCTGGAACAACAATAGTGTCAAGTATGGGTAAATAAGAACCACCCTGTCACCGTCCTTGAGGCTATCGAAGTGCCTCTCGGGTGCCTGAGGTTACCCTCCATATCTGCGGAGTGGCTAATGGAATTTCAATCCTGATTGAATCTTTAGATCCTATTAAGTTTTCCGTAATCGTTTGTGGTTCTGGAATCACTTCCGGTTCTACCATACTCCCACTACTGTTTTCTGAAAAAATCCATTTTACTAAAACTGTGGCGAGTCAAGAATAATATCACTATTGATCTTCCAGATGGTAGAAAGTTAACCCTCGTCAAAGCCCGGGATAACCCACAAACAGCCATTACTGAAACGTTCCCTGAGTTTATCCGGATTCTGGTTTTAAGCATCAGCCGGATGACTCCCTATACCTTAACATCGTTAAGATATAAATTGATTCTATATATATCTAATATAGAAACAAAAGCACTAATTTAATTGGAACCAGATTCAAATCATGCAGCTGTCTCCAGTGCATGTCAACTAAATGGAGAGAGGCCGATCAACATTACTTAACTTAGGAGTGCGTCCAAAGAGAAAAAAGTTTCTCAAAACCATTACTATCAACTGAATACCTTATACAAGTATCTACATCTTCGATCACCTTGAAGAATCCCGATACTTGCGAAACCTGGTTCTCTACTTTATTCTTGTACCTATAACTTCTCAAACTTGGACCTTGTATTTCTACGAAACACTTGTCCAAAACTTGGGAAGTCATAAGTAAACAGAATATAGTATGAGGATCAACCCCTTTGTCCTAATGGACACTGGAAAACATACAATACTTTGTATAAGTCCGGTGAGTTTAATAACTCAAACCCTATGCGTCGCAGGTTGAAAACTGTACTAAGGTTATGAAGACTTACACCGTTGTTAAATGCTCCTTACCTAACCATCAACTGATATAGGTAAATATCATGGATATAATTTCAAAAAGTTATATCTCACTAAACGTACAGATATATCAGTTTGAAATTAGTGCATAACAACGGATATTCAAAACCAAATACTTGCCGTCCGGCGAACAACCCAAGCAATTTCCTCAAATATCACCAATTACAATGAATTCCGATATAATGAGGATGATCACCTAATTCCCATTAACTTACTCCCACTCATCATCTGTAAAACCATACAGATGTGAGAATCAAATCTGGTAAATACATACCCTGGAGCAAGGGCTAATTGAGAAATCAGTTTTCTATTAACAACGCATAGTGAAACTGAAACATAAAAATGTTTTATAGGGGTATCCTGGTATTCCTAGTAATGCCTCTTCCATTATCCAGATTCATGACTGAAACCATATATTTCCATGTCATCTCTCCAAATCCCTTTATTTGACTTTAGTCGTTACCTTCTGTACACCTTCATTGGGCTTAAATGGTTTTCTTCCTTCCCTACCGTTCGGCACCAGCCTATGGTTTGAAAGAAGACTATCCAATAAGAGTAATAGGTGTACTTTCCTAATCCTAGGAGTACTCGCAACCTGAGAGAAGGTAAAGATAAAAGACAACTGAATAAACATTATTCCTATTTCTCCTGAACAAGAATCCATCCTCGAAAAAAGGTTCCTTCGAGTTCGTATATAACCATACGATGGATTTATCCAATGGAATTGGATGTTCTTAGTGATACGGAGTGTTCTGGAGAATTACAAAGGTGAAGTAGGAGTGGCGTTGAAAGACTTGGTTTGGTCGTGAATAGCAGTCGCAATTTACTTTGCCCTCTTTCTAATCCTTTTATTTGTCTTTATTTATTACCTTCTGCACACCACACTTAGGCTAATTAGTTTTCTTCATTTCCTACCTTTCGGCACCTACCTATGGTTTGGAAGAAGACTATCCAATGAGCATAATAGGTGTACCGTCTCCTAATCCTAGGAGCCCTCACAACCAGAGAGAAGGTAAAAGGAAAAGACAACTGAATAGTCCTATTCATATTCTTCAGAACCGGAAACCATCCTCGAATAAGTTCCTTTGAGTTCGTATATAACCATACGATGGTTTTATCCAATGGAAGTGGATACACGTAGTGATACGGGGTGTTCTAGAGAAAAGCAAAGGGTAAAAGAAGGAGTAGCAATGATGTATGCAACTCAGACAATCCAAAAGCCAGTGTTTTTAAGAAAGTTCGGTTAACTTGGTCACTGAGTTATAGTCTAGGGTCGGGCCATGGTCGCTGTCAGAGAGAGAGAAAAGAAACACTCAGCATGCACTCTAACCTAGATCAGAATGGATAATCACTTTATCTAATCAGGATGGCTCCCACTGTTTCTTCGAATTCTCTTCCAAACCTAAAAGGAGAATTAGTCGGAATCACCCGAAGAGTAATCGTACTCATCAGTGGGAATCGAGATCCAACTATCATCGCATGATAACTTGATGGAATCCACTCAAGTCACCACACTCCAGAAGGTATGCGCATGCCTGGCAAGTTTCATGTATGTTTGAAACTCCCGATGTGTGTTTTTACCTCAAGCGGCTTATGACCTTGACTAGGTCGACATATCATAAGTCGCAAGTCAAGTTCAACCCGTCATTATCATGGATTAATTAGACCCACCCGTACGAGCCCTTGACTAGATCAACATGACAGTACGACTATCCTAACCAATCGCATATCCATGCAGCAGAAAAGTACTACAGAGCTACCGAATACTATGTCTTTTCTAGGTCAACATACGTAGCACGAATACTAAGCAATACTCGTCTGAAACGACGGAGGGCTACGGCTGGTTTTTAGCGAAAAACCTTTAACGTAATGAACTTGATATCGTTGAAGGAATCCAAGTGGTTTTACAAATGTATAGTGGCGAAAACTTTTGCTAAAGATGTCACTCCCGGTGAAGGGATCTCGGCTCTTTCCTCGTCGAATGAGGTGCAGGATATTCCAATCTGAATACCACGATGCAAAGCAAAAGTAAACGACTATAGTGAAGTTATTACGTTGACGCAAACTTTTACTCAAGGGGTCACTCCCGATGAAGGGATCTCGGCCCTTGCCTCGTCGAATGAGGTGCAGGATATTCCAAATTGAATACCACTGTGCAAAGCAAAAGCCAACGTCTGTAATGTCAGTTTTAAAAACTTGGTTCCAACAACATTATATATAGGTTTGTTTTCCTTGCATTGATAAGAATCAACGCAGTCCCATCAATTAATCACACCAGAAAAGAACGGAAAAAAAATGTACGTATATGCCATCCGCATTCGCCACTGGGTCCCGTCATCACCCGTTAGGTTACTTAACTAACGACAAAGCGGGGACTAGGCTAGCGCGGGTGCAAAACATATACAACATCCACTAGTATATATAAATATATATAACAATCGTCCCAGGCATGATAAATGCAACATCACAGAAAAGTAATAAGCATCACAGAACAATACAGATAATCTGGGAGCCCCGAGTTTCCTTTGAGCCACAACTGAAAACCCGACGTTCCCCTGGTCGTGTGGATAGCCTGTGCAATGAACTCCTAGACCCCTACGAGCGCGGAAAGTTACCCGCCAAAACCTGAAGCGAGGTAGCCCCCTTCAACAAAATGAATGGACCACCCAGCACTTCACGGAATCCGGTAACTTGAGCACCCCTCCTTGGGTCAACCTATACCCCCTACTAGTGCGGCGAACAGCCCGCCAATTCTAGAGTGAAGCCCCCGCCGTCTCAACGCCATGAGATGCGGTCCCGTTGCCCTCTCGAACCTGGCTATCCGGCTATCCGTGCACCCCACCACGGGGTAATCCCAGTACAGAAAAGAAAATATATACAACGGGTACATCGACCTCAACCCGGTCGTGCCCCAAAAGAATAATATACAAACATGCAGTGACGGCAGTGCACAGGTCGGACGCTCGCCCCGCAATATCAAATATACAAATATAACCAAACTGCACTACCATTATACGCAAGCTATCCACCACAACAAATCCGCAACATCACAACACAACACAGAACATCAACGTGAATGTCACATTCGCAAATCCGTCTAAAAGGACTATAGCGATTAGACAAGATTTACTGATCAAATGACATTCACGGTCACAGATAGAAATGTAAAGTACTGCAAACTTTAAACAATATTAAAACTTATCGACTCCGAAATAACCCCCGATTAGCCCCAAGAAAACTGATAAAATAATATCCAAATTTGGCTAAATAAACAATACCACTGCACATAGATTACAGAGACCAGATAACACCCCAAAAACCAAACCCTGGATCCACTCAAAAACCGGCCTCACCGGATTTTCTGCATATGTCATCGGCCAAAATCCGGTGCCTTGGTCTCGTGTTTGGGGTGTTGTCTTGTGGTCGTGCCAGTAGCCTTCTGCACTTGTTTAAATAAGTTTTCGAGACACATTAAAAAACAACAGAGAAGCAGATGTGCAGGGCAGTGAACCGGGTTTTATTCGATATCGATATGTTAACATTGTCTAAACATGATAGATTACGGGTTAATGGGTGGCTCTGATACCATGAAGGGTTATGGGAGCGCCCCGGCCATCCAACCCTGGCCAAATACGGAACAAAAATTTTCTAAAACCCGGCGCTACCATTACCCGATTAACAAGATCGAAACCATTAACCGTAAAAACTAGCAAGCTAACAAAAGGAGATAGAATGGTTATACCTAATGAACCAAGTCCTTCGGGTCTTCAACCATTTCCAAGCTCCTAGTGATGCGGATCGACTTTGGTCGCCGGTCTTCCTTCATCTCCGATGATCCATCCGAGGGAAACGGCACAAGCTCCAGGTTCGCCAAGCGGACCAACCGACTCTCTAGGATTGCTGGTAGTGGAGAGCGGGGGGTGTAGGATAGTATCACTATAATTCTCTCTCAAAATCTAATGCTCATAGAGCAACCGATGTGGAGGTGATGATCAAAGGCATGAGCTAAAAATGGCTAAGTTTCTTTTGGGGTGTGTGTATGAAATGAGAGTGAGAGAGTGTGATAAAATCAAATGAGCAAGCCCCCACTCCCCTCTCTAAGTGGCCGGCCCCTCTCACTCCCTCCACAAAAAATGCACCCTCAAAAAAAAAACTTATCCCATTTGCAATAAACAAATACACCAATAGTATACACCATGTCCAAAACCCATGCTTTGACCCAAGTCACCTTTCCACCTCATTATGAAGACAAAATGATTTTTCTAAAATGGAAAATCAATAATGAGGTGGCTAATCTTCTAGAAGCCATTCTGTATAAATACGGAATGCTTCCCGGTACATGTATCGAAATACACATACGCGTATTCGTACGAAAATACGAATAGCCAAGAGAGAAAATGAATAGTGAGCAATAAAACTATAATATATGTATATACTAATACATATATAAATTATTAAATAAAAACTTGATTTAACAATCTGGCTTAATCCTAAGCCGCTAGTATTATCAACCGTCCGATTAAAGTCTGTGCAGCCTGTGCACATATTTAATCGGACACCTGTATGTATCAACATGCGTCATCTACACCATATCTCCTGAATCGTGGAAACCCGCTGTGTGGGACTCTAAAGACTCGTCAATACGCTGGCAGTGGGTTTAACCACAAGCACGTCAGCGGCACTAGCTGTACGTAACGGCTACCCAGGTATTGAGCGAAAAGAAGGCCGACGAGCAAACTCATCCAAACCCCTACTGAGCCTGTCAGTGATAATATCCGTACAGTTTGGTCTGTTTGTCTAAGAGCATCGCATATCGAGTCTAGGGGGGTGGATAAAGTCAGACCCCTAATAACGAGATAATTCGTGTCGGTATGAAACCCATCACTACCTAAGAAACTATCGATCCTGGATCGGTAATTATCACATACCCCGGCCGAGGATTTCTAGTGATGGCCACCCGTGCACTGCGCGACATCAACCCCCAATACCAGGAGAGAAGAATCCCCGACGATCCGCTCACTGCCTCCATGTGGCTCGGGACTGTACCCAACTAAAACCTGTTTGCACGACTCCTTTGAGCCGTGGTAGGGTAGTAATCAAAGCACAGTGGGAACTCATACGAGACAAATGATGATCTCAGGTTGACAGACTAACCTGTACACATATCACCAGGGAACTGCTATCTGACTATAGGTATAATACCAACTAGCATGTTCCCGGCGAGTCCGTCCAGTGTACTCATAACCCAATGAGCACATGTATACTATCTTAGGTGAACAACTAACACTAGTGACTTGTGAGACCGGACACCGCCCCTCGTCAGGGTCTAGATAAGTATACACCAGTCTACACTGGAGTATCGATGCCCAGTCTTGATACTCCCACGACTAGGGACATTTAAGTATGTGCTTATAGACCCCCAGCTCCCACGTATGTGATCGCCATCACAATGCTGGTATTCAAGCAAGAATCCTATGGGCTCTATTAACATATACATGATGATAAAGACAAACCAGATAGCATACTATCATTTTGAGTAAGACTGTTTTATCGGTATAGGTCCTACCTCAATAATCATAATCGTGTGCCTGCGACTACGATAATTGCCTTTAGGGCACTATAGCCAACAGATCAAAGTAAATACCATGGTTTCATTGCCCATGGTTTTGTAGCCCACGATTTTGCTTAAACTCAAGTCTCAAAATATCTAGATATTTTGTAACCATGGTTAAGCATGACATAATCCTCTCTCTCTTTGGATTATGTTGATCATTCTCACTTGAGTCAAGTTTAGCCTTTATCTCCTTCCTCCTTCAAGCTCTCTAGGGTTTTAAAAGTGAGAGAAGAACATAAAAAGAAAAGGTTTTTGAGTGAGATCCAAACCCACATCACCAATCAATATTAGTCTAGCCCGCTAGTGTAGGTTTTTTTCTCCATTTCTTCAAAGATCAAGTGAAGCTAGGAGCTTGAGCAAAGGGACTCCATGGTGGATCGTCGTGGACTTGGAAGGATTCAAGCGAACCGGTTCAAACCCTAGTTGATCCAAAGAGTCACAAGAGGAGGTCTACAAAGGTTGTATTACTCACCTCTTAATGTTAAACACTTGTTAGTATGTGTTACTTGTTGTTGTTACCTTAATTTTCTAGTTCGATTCATGGTTGGTATTGTTTAGCACCCCCTAAATTTTTATTATAGCATGTGTGATGCAACCCAAACCCTAGGATGGTGCTAAGGAATCTCTACAGTGGTATCAAAGCCAAGCTAGAAACTCAGATGATATTAGATAAATTACGAAACCGAAACAACTCCGAAATCACGATATTCTGAAACCCTAGGATGTGCTCTCTGTCGATTTTAAAATGGTCTCCTAAAAAATTTTAAGCAACTGCAGAAGTTTGCATATGATGTACTGAGAACACTGGAGAAAAACGAGGCCCATCTACCGGTTTTGAACCGCCCACATTCCCTATAATTCCGGCCTAGCCGGCCCCCTTCACTCCAAATTGCCTCGTTTTCCTCTAGTGCTCTGGTCTATAGATTTTGGGGTTTCAAGTATTGTTTGTTTAGCCTGAAATTTCATGTGATGTTAATTTTGCTTAGGGGATAATTTAGAGTATTTCGTAGTCGTAATTTTAACATTGTTTTTGGTAACTTGGATGACGTTTAACAGTTCGAGCGAACATCAATCACCCCCTCATTGCTCTCGCTGGAAATTTTCCAAGTGTTTGAATTTTCCAAGTTAAAGATATTTGAAAGTTCATGCAAGTAACCCTATGGACCCTTTAGAGGAACCTAACCCAAACTTGATTCTATGACCATGGAACTGCGGCCAAACCTTAGGGTTTGTCGTAGTCCCGTGGCACCATAGGTGAGGCTAGGGTTGACCCTTCTGCGGTTGATCCATAGACACTGTGGCACGTTTTGGGTATTTTAACTTTGCTCAAGTGTTGAGCTCTCGGGGTAATTTGTGGGTGTTTGTTGATTCGATCGAAACGTTTAACATCGTCTAGATATTTGTGAATGTGATACAATAATTGGAATCTACACTAATTAGTTTTGTGAAAAGTAATTAGTTGTGTGTAAATCTAATATTTTGGCCTCGGTAAAATCGGGAATCTTGTTGAATTACCCGACTTCTTTTGATTAGGTGTTTTCATATATGAGACCCAAATGTAAGATTTGCATCGTTAGGCATGTAATCCAGAATATGTGATATTCCGGGTTTATGATGTCTAAAGGCAGTGTTGATTCCAATTGTTGTAGTTTTTCACTTTCTTTTCTGCGACCGTAAGTGTAGTATGTGGTGTATCACCGGTTTCGTTGTTATACATCAACGAAAATTGAGGTACGCATACTTACTTACGTTGATGATATGTGATATTATGTGTTGCTGAGATATAATGTACAGGATCGTCGTGAATGAATGGCCGGGAGTTTTATGTGAGATGAGAGTTTTTCTTTTCATTCATGTAAAATTAATTGTATGTAATATTCTTTTATTGGGGTACTTCCGGGTTGAGGATGATGGCACCATTGTTGTATATTATTTACTTTTCCGCATTAGGATAGACCTAAGGAGGGGAGCACAAGTGAGCGGGTTCTAGGGTTCAGTGGGAGGCCATCTCGAGGAGTCGAGACCGGGTCTCCTAAACTCTAGAATTAGTAGGGTCACTTGCCGCTCTCGTAGGGGTCTAGGGGTGTGGGCTTGGCTATTCATCGCGACCGTGGAATTCGTATTTTCTATTGTTGGCTAAATGCAAAATACGGACCTCCTAGTATATCCTGTATTTTCATATATGTGCTTCTGCTGTTGATATTTTATGATGTGATCACTTTATATGTTGAGACGAATGATGTATTATATATATGATATATAATAAACGTTGCTTATGTTTTGCATCCGCACTAGTCCCACCCCGCTATACCGTTAGTTAAGTAACCTAACGGTACATAACGGGACATTGTGGAGAATGCGGATGGCATAAGCATACGTTCTATTTTCGTTTCTTTTCTGTAACGGCTTAAGGACTTAAATGATGGGACTACATTAATGAGATTAATATAAACAAAAAGGAACCTAAAAGGATGTTGTAGAATCAGATTTGAAACCTACTCGGCTTTTTATGAAAAAGCAGGTTTTCAAATTGCGTAGTTTAAGCCACTACTTTTAAAACCATTGGATTCTACAACGATATCAAGTTCAAAGCGTTAAAGGTTTTCTTAAAATCTATCTGCAGCCTTCCGTCATTATAGGAAGTAGAGTACTTAGTATTCGTGCTGCGTTTTTTGACTATAGTTAAGGCACAGTATACGGTAGCTAAGTGATGTCTTCCTACACCACATATGATGCGATTAGTCAGGACATTCATATGATTATGTTAAGGTTCATATGGGTAGGTCTAGTTAATCATGAAATGATGGGAAGAATTTGACTAGTACTTATGATATGTTGACTCTAGTTAAGGTCATGAGTGCTAGGGGTAAAAACCATATCGGGGGTTTCAAGAGTTGAAATTTGCAATGAGATTGCATACCTTCTATGTGATAGTAGGATCCCGAACCCACTGTGAGCAAAAGTTGCTCCCAGGAGAGTTTTGCACTTTACAATTAGCTAACCCATTAGGTGTCTAGAAAGGTGTCAACGGGGCTACGCCTTTGGGAAAATGAGGTTTATTTTAATTAGGTCTGTGCGAAAGCACGAGGAACCTCCCTCAAAGTACCGACACTGGTCTGGCTGAACGGTTAGTGAAGTTGTAGAATGTAATTAATCCTGGCTTATTTTCTTTTTAAGGTTTGAAGGAAAAATCTGATAAAAGCAGTGGGAGACATCGATTAGATAAGATAATAACCAATCTGATCTTTGCAAGAGCTTTCGCTGAGTTTATTCTTTTCTCTTTCCTAATAGCAGATAACCATGACTGGACTTAAGCTACTGTTAGAGAAAAATAAGCTAAATGGGCCGAACTATAAAGATTGGCTGAGGAACATTAACATTGCTCTCATATATGATAAAGTATCATATGTCCTCACTGCCTCAGTCTCTCCCAGCCCAGGCCCTGAATCTTCTATTGCGGATAAAGAGATCCGCAAAACATGAGATATTGACTGTGTTACTGCCAAATACCTCGCGCTTGCATCAATGGACAATGCACATCAAAAGCAGCACGAGCAGATGGATGTTCAATACATCTTTCTCCATACAAAAGAGTTGTATGGGGAGCAATCTCGTATCCTACGATACGAAGCGTCTCGAAAGCTGTTTCAGATACGGATGGCTCCTGGCACACCAGTAGGTGAACACGTTTTGAAGATGATAGCTCTTATTGAAGAGCTTGAGGGCCTTGGATGGGCAATGGAGAACGAGCAATATAATAATATTGTTCTACAGTCTCTTCCCTCTGTCTTTGCTCCATTCATAATGAACTTCAACATGCATAACATGGAAAAGTCACTACCCGAACTTCTCAATATGTTGAGAAATGCGGAGAGCACGCTTAAAGCGAAGTCTCCCTCTCTGATTGTCGGACAATCTTCCTCTTCCGTCCCAAAAGCCAAGGCCAAGGGAAGGAATAATAAGAAATCCACCAAACCAAGAGGTGGAATCAAGAAGGCACAAGGAAGAGACAAATCCAAGGTTGACAAGTCGGGAAAAGGAGAATGTTTCTATTGCAAGAAGACGGGCATTGGAAGTGGAATTGTGTCATGTATATTGCTGATCTCAACAAAAAGAAGCATGGTGATGCTTCTGCTTCAGGTGTGTTTGTGACTGAAAACTGTTTTTCTATAAACTCTGCTTCTTGGGTATTAGATACCGGTTCGGGTTCTCATATCTGCAATTCTGTGCATGGCTTGAGAAATAGCAGAGTTTTGAAGACCGGTGATCACACTCTCCGAGTTGGAAATGGTTCCAATGTACATGCAGTTTCAATGGGAGAGTATCACCTAGGGTTGCCGTCGGGTTGTATATTGGTTTTTAACCCATGTTATTTTGTACCTAGCATGCTTTGTAATATAATATCCGTTTCTTTGTTAGACAATGAAGGATATCATTTTGTATTGCAGCATAATGTTATGAACATTAAACTAAATCAAGAGTTGATTGGTTATGGTATACTAAATAATGGGATATATATCCTAAATCAACACACGGTTTTCAACATACAACACACAAATAAAAGAAAATTTTCAGATATAAATGAAGCTTTTCTTTGGCATTGTAGACTTGGTCATATTAATGAAACAAGACTAAACATGCTTCATAAAGATGGATATTTAAATTCTTTTGAGTATAAATCTTATGCGACTTGTCAGTCTTGTATCAAAGGGAAAATGACCAAAACTCCGTTTACTGGACACGGAGAAAGAGCTACAGAGCTCTTGGGCATCATACATAGTGATGTATGTGGACCAATGTCTACACATGCGAGAGGCGGTTTTTCTTACTTCATAACTTTTACTGATGATTTCTCGAGATTTGGTCATGTGTTTTTATTAAAGCATAAGTCTGAAGCTTTCGAGAAATTCAAGGAGTACAAACTTGAAGTAGAAAAACAAACTGGAATGAGTATCAAAATACTTCGATCAGATAGAGGTGGAGAGTATCTTAGTACAGAGTTTTCGAACTTCCTAAAAGAGAATAGGATTCTCTCTCAGCTCACTCCCCCTTACACACCACAACACAACAGTGTGTCAAAGAGGAGGAATCGTATCCTATTAGATATGGTACGATCCATGATGAGTGATACTGAGTTACCTCTTTTATTTTGGGGGCATGCATTGGAGACAGCAGCTTTTCTGTTGAACAAAGTTCCAACCAAGACCGTGTCTACCACTCCATATGAGATATGGTATGGGAAGAGACCATCTCTTAAACGAGTTAAGATTTGGGGTTGTCCGACTTTTGTTAAAAAGCAGAATCCAGACAAACTCGAGACACGATCGGTCAAGTGTATATTTGTGGGATATCCAAAACATTCATTTGGATATCTGTTCTACCACAAGGAGGAACAAAAGGTGTTTGTTTCTCAGTATGCGACATTTTTAGAAAATGAGATTTTTCCAAATGATACTGATGGCAATGTGGTAGATCTAGAAGAGCTTCTAGAGACACAAGTTACAAATGACGACTTGGTTGAACCTGATGTTGCAACAGAATCTTATGAAGCTCAGCCACTCCGTAGATCTGGTAGGACTTCTCGCCCACCGGAGAGATACTACGGTTTTCTCGTTGATGGTGATGGAGAAGATTGCATCATGGATGATGATGACCCTACCAGTCTTCAGCAAGCTATCACGAGTGGTGACTTTGTGAAGTGGATGGATGCCATAAGATCCGAAATGGAGTCTATGTACACCAACAAAGTATGGACTTTGGATGTTGTACCCTCTGGGATAAAACCCGTAGGGTGCAAATGGATATTTAAGAGAAAGATCGGTATAGATGGGCAGGTGGAGACCTATAAGGAAAGGCTTGTGGCAAAAGGATTTCGTCAAAGACTAGGATTGGACTATGACGAAACCTTTTCTTCTGTAGCCATGCTTAAATCCATTCGGATCTTACTTGCTATTGCTGCTCACTACGACTATGAAATCTGGCAGATGGATGTTAAAACTGCTTTTCTAAATGGTGATTTAGAAGAATGCATTTATATGGATCAGCCAGAGGGCTTCATTGATAGTAGGAGCAGCGGGAAAGCATGTAGGTTGCTTAAATCCATTTATGGATTAAAGCAGGCATCACGGAGTTGGAACATCTGTTTTGATGATGTTATCAAAGAGTTTGATTTCGTCAAAAATCCTGATGAACCTTGTGTTTATAAAAAGATTGTAGGAAGTACTGTCACATTCCTCGTATTGTACGCAGATTACATTCTTCTAATAGAAAACGATGTTCCTATGCTACAATCGGTCAAACTGTTCTTATCACAAAGGTTCTCCATGAAGGACCTAGGTGATGCCTCGTACATATTGGACATGAAGATCTATAGGGATAGATCTAAAAGGTTGTTGGAATTGTCCCAAACCAGGTACGTTAACACCATCCTAAAGAGATTTAGTATGGAAGACTCCAAGCATGGTACCTTACCCGCTAGTCATGGAGTCACTCTCTCCAAGGACTTTTGCCTAAAAACTGATAAAGAGAGAGCTCGCATGAGCATTATACCCTACGCTTCAGCTGTAGGATCTATAATGTATGCGATGTTATGTACACGCCCTGATGTAGCTTATGCACTGGGTGTAGTAAGCATGTATCAATCAAACCCAGGGGAGAATCACTGGACAGCTGTGAAGAACATTCTTAAGTACTTGCGAAGGACTAAAGAAATGTTCTTGGTGTATGGTAACGTGGATCTCCTAATGGAGGCCTTTACCGATTCGAGCTTCCAGAATGATAAGGATGACAGCAAATCTATCTCAGGGTTTGTATTTACCCTCAATGGAGGGGCGGTATGTTGAAAGAGTTCCAAACAGGATACCGTTGCAGACTCCACGATGGAAGCTGAGTATATTACTGCAAATGATGCTGCCAAGGAAGCCGTCTGGATGAGGAAGTTCATCTTGGAGCTAGGAGTAGTTCCAACCATTATTGATACAATACAATTGTATTGTGATAATAATGGGGATATGGCGTTGGCTAAAAAGCCCAGGTCCCATCAGCAATCCAGACATATCCTCAGGTGATATCATCTGATCCGGGAGATAGTTGATTGCCGCGAGATCGAGATTCGTAGAGTAGATACAAAGAATAACACCGTAAATCCACTCACCAAGGCCCCCCTCTGCCGTAGCATGAGCAAATTTTTGAGATGTTGAGTATGAGATACGCCAATAATTGGCCTTATTGCAAGTGGGATATTCATGGATATATGTATGCCCTAGAGGTCAGTATATGATAGTGGATGTATCGTTATGTGTGTGTGTGTGTGTGTGTGTATTCAGAGGACATTCTTGCTCGATATGATAGTATACTATCTGGTTGTACTTTATCTTGACATGTTCATTTGATCATGCATCTTACTCATTTGGTACATGTTGATAAACCCCTTAGGATATTTGCTTGACTATTGAGATTATGATGCGGATCATACTGGTGGGACATGTGTAGTTTATAAGCATATCCTTGAAATGTTCCTAGTCGTGGATGTATTGAGACGGGGTATCGATATTCCAGAGTAGACTAGCGTATACGTTACTTGACCCATATGATGGGCGATGGATGATCCCATATCCATTGGTGTGGTGACACCAAAGACCATATACGGGTGCTCAGTGAAACTGGGTACACTGAACGGACTCGCCGAGAACTCCTATGTGGTATTATATCTATCGTCGGATAGCAGTTCTCAGGTGACACTGGTATAGGTTAGTCTGTAGACCCGAGATCGTCATAGAGTCTTGTGTGTCCTCCCATTGTACTTTGATCTCCACCCTACCACGGCTCTACTGAGTCATGCAAACAGGTGGATTTTGGGTACAGTCCCGAGGCACATGGAGGCAATGAGCGATAGGAGGGGTTTCGTCTCTCCCGGTATTGGGAGTTGATGTTGCGCAATGCACGATTAGCTATAACAGGAAGTCCCTGGCCAAGGCTGATGAGATTTACTGATAAGTGTTATCAGTAGTTTCTCGATCTGTTATGAGCCATATACCGGCATGACTTATTGACTTATTGGGGTCGACGATGCCATCCCAAGACTCTATATGTAGCATATCTGACGAAGAGACCGGACTGTACGGTAAGTGTTGCCAGTTGGCTCGACGGGAGTTTTGACAGGCTCGCTTGTGTTTCTTCTGATCGCTCAATACCTTGGGACCGTTACGTACAGCTTGTGCCACTGACGGTTTGTGGGTATGTGATATGATCACTGCCTACTGCTAGCGAATTGACGAGTCTTAGAGTCCCACAAAGGGGTATCCTAGATCAGGCGAAAAGATGTGGGGTGCATATGGGATATGCGCGGGAGTTCGATTAAATGCGTGTATTTGATACCGTATTTTAATCGGGCATTTACTATTGGAAGGGTCGTATATGATATGATCGGATTATTAAATCAAGTGTTGGTTTAATATTAAGTCCATTAGCTCATTTATTAAAACCTATTTCTTTATGATGCATGCATGAGTGTATGTATATGTTGATATGGATGCACACATGCAAGCATACATGTGTCATGGTTGATGATACATTGGTGGTGGTAATGCAAGACTCACATGGTAACATATTTATATATTTTGATTATTTGAGAAAAGTAAAATGGGAATAAAATCATGGTTGACTATTCTACACTCTGCTTTTGTGTTGACCAAAGTCAATACCATAGTTTCATTGCCCATGGTTTTGTAGCCTATGGTTTTGCTTAAACTCAAGTCTCAAAATATATAGATATTTTGTAACCATGGTTAAGCATGACATAATCCTCTCTCTCTCTTTGGATTATGTTGATCATTCTCACTTGAGTCAAGTTTTGCCATTATCTCCTTCTTCTTCCTCCTTCAAGCTCTCTACGGTTTTAAAAGTGAGAGAAGAACATAAAAAGAAAAGGTTTTTGAGTGAGATCCAAACCCACATCACCAATCTATATTAGTCTAGCCCACTGGTATAAGTTGTTTGCTCCACTTATTCAAAGATCAAGTGAATCTAGGAGCTTGAGCAAAGGGACTCCGTGGTGGATCGTCGTGAACTTGGAAGGATTCAAGCGAACCGGTTCAAATCCTGGTTGATCTAAGGAGTCGCAAGAGGAGGTCTACAAAGATTGTATTACTCGCCTCTTAGTGTTAGGCACTTGTTAGTATGTGATACTTGTTGTTGTTACCCTAATTTTCTAGTTTGATTCATGGTTGGTATTGTTTAGCACCCCCTAAATTTTTATTATAGCATGTGTGATGCAACCCAAACCCTAGGATGGTGCTAAGGAATCCCTACATTATGTTGGATGAGTTGGATTCTCCTACCCATCATGTCCCTTCTATTGAATGTGAACATCTTCCTTTACATTTAACTAATCCTATTCTTACCACCGACATATCCGATATACAAAACGATATTCAGCCTTCATCTGGTTCAATATCTCTCGACACCCAAGTTTGTTTACCATTTCATCACCCACTTTCTTTGATTCTTCTAATTTTCTTTCAACTCCACTGAGTTTTGATGAACCACACTCTGATATTTCGAGTTCTATGATTCTTGAAAGACCACTTGATTTAGACTATTGAAAATAAGGTAGATGAGCTTTTCGAGTCTCCTGCCTTCATAATTTCTGACAAATCAAGTGTGTTGAATTCTGGCGCGAAAAAGATTGACCTTGAAACTTTCAATCTTCCTAGTGAATCTGCCTATTCCACTAATTCTTTTCTTTCCAATGGGATCATCATCGATGAAAGTTTCGAAAATATTTTCGCCGAAGAACCCGCGTTCCTTAAAGACTTGGATGTTGTGATGAATCAACTTCCATTGGAAATTCGTGTGCCTCCCTTTAAGGCCGGAAAAGTTGAACCACTACCCCTTCTTCTTATCCCATACGAGAATGCAACTATTCCACCCATTCCTAATCATTCACATTCTCATTTTCATCCATACTCACTTTTTCGTCTCTACCAACCGAGACGTAAATTCTTTGATTACACCTCTTATTTCTTCCTCACTTCTTCATGTCTATCTGTAACACAATCTTCCACCAACCATGGTGTTACACAGATAAAATATTTGAATGGTTGGTGTTGACTTTTGGTCTTTGTAAAGCTTCACGTAGACCAATAATATCTCCCCCTCTTATGTTAAATTTCAATGCTTAAATAACGAAAACACTGTTTTACTCAAGTTTGGGGGGAAGAAGAAAAATATTTTTTGGCTCTTGAAAGAAAATTTTTTTACACGATTATGAGCCAAAAACAAGTTTGGGGGAGGATTTCACTCTTAACCCCTTCTTTTTACTATCTTATTGAATTGTTCCTCCTAATCTTCAGGTTTTGAGCTTACAGGATAGTATCAGTGAGGACATTGCTGCAAACAAGTTTGGGGGGACGGTTTGTATATGCATCATATGTAAATATTGCATTGCATAAATTTTTTTATAAAAATTAGAAGTGAAAAATACATATGAAAGAGAGGAAGAGATTTAAGAAATGCAAGAAAATTAGATGTTTTAAAACGAAGCTAGTAATATATAGTCATGAGCTGTTGTCCCAAGGGTTAGTAAGATGAAGGGAATCACTAATCTGCTCATAGAAATAAGTCTGAAAAAGTAGTTCCTATTCTTGAGTCTAAACATCTGAACATTGATACCCTACTATACGCACTTGCATACATCTTGAAACTTGGGATGGTAGAGGATACCTTGAAATGCTCTTGTCTAAAAGCTTTAGTATGAAGGGAAAAAATATATAAACAAAAATATAAATGACACAAAAAAATGGTGAAGAAAAATGAATACTGGTTTTGTAATTACTTAAAGCAACATAAAAAAAATATAGCGAGGGTGCCTTATCACCTAGTGTCTTAGACCAACTGGTTTGAGAGTCACTGCTAATCCTTAGGTGTTGCAAGACTAGAATATTGCTAATTACGCCTTAATAAGTGAGCACATTTGGTAATCGGTTGGTTAGTAGCTCAAGAAGTATTAACGGTCGCATGAAGAATGTGTAAGCAATTCCATCTAAAAACATTCACCGACTAATAAGTAGTAAGGAAGACGGACAAGAGTATGATAGCTTGAATTGAATTCTCTAAGTGTAGAGATGTAGTTTACACACGTAGGGGTATATGATCGGTGTTTGGAGGAGAGATAAGGAGGAAGACTAAAAACGATTTTTTATTGAGGAATGATGTGAATTCTGACATTTTTTTCAAGATCATTAAAATAGGGCTCATGACAACTAAAATGTTAATGTAGTTTGAAACTCTTATTTTCAAATTTTTTCTTTTATATGTTCCTTATCTTTGTATGTAACTTTCATTTTCTTTTTTTTATTATGGGATTTTATGGGTGTAATCTGCTGAAAACCCTCAAGAGACAACACTCCTTCTACTAGGGACACCTAGAGATTTAAAGATTTTTTGCACGTGCTAAGTGCAATCGTGTTGCCTACGAAATTATGCTAGGTTTTTTTCTTTTTCTTTTAATAAATAGTTTGTTCGGGACGATCAAATATAAGTTTGGGGGTATTTAATTAGTCAGAAATAGTGCACATTTGTATGAAGATTTTCCCTACTATTATTATCTGCTAAAAGGTGTTATTAGTAAATAAAGAACATATGCGGGTTTATTTGTAAAAAGATTATTATCATATGTTTCTTCATTTTAATTAATATAATTATGGAAAATATATGCATATAATATTTAAATGAAATATTAATAATTAAAATATGCATATCATATCAAATATTCCTAATCAATATTCTTAAGATATTATATCATATAAATTGTTGGAATAATATCTCAAAAATACTAAATGCTACTAAGAATTTGATTTGAGATATTATTCAGGTATTAGCTCAGACATGAAATCTATGTAGGAGATCCAAGTCAAATCGGGATATCGAAACCAAATCTGCCAAATTTTAGAAGCAAATCAACGAATCTAGTAACGGCAGAGATTAAGGGCAATATTTGCAGAATCTATATATTAAAAGGATCTCCACATATCAAGAAGAAAATGCAAAAAAAAATCCCAACACCCAATCCCACCAAGTGGCAGCGGAACCGCGACCAACAAGGGGTAAGGGCGGCAGTTCCGCGGTTTCATAGTGGCCATTGGATCTGGGATTTTGTGGATATGATTATAACTACATTTGCTCTCATATGGAATCTAGGGTTTTTGGTTTCAGAGACTATATAAAGGACTGAAAGCTGTGCATTCAAAACCATCGAAGAGATCACATAATCATTTATTCATCTACCTCCATAAAGAGAGAGATCCAGAGCAAAACTAGGGTTTTTGTAATCTACTTTCTAAGGAGAAAAGTTGTGATGCAATAGTTGATTAATAAAGATAGTTTTTTTTTAATTCTTTTTGCGTTTACTTTTCCGCATTTACTTTCCGCATTACTTTTCCGCATTAATTTTCTGCATCTTAATTATGTTTCCTTCATCTTCAGCATTTCTTATAAATCGCTACAAACCACGAGCGGGTAATTTCTTGCTTGCTAGGGTTTGTAGGATATGGTAGAATAATGGATGAAATATCTTTTAACTTTTTTCACATTTTAATGTTTATAAACCTTAGCAAAATAAATGTTAACCTTCTTATCGGGCGTGCTATCAATTTATTGATAGTCACGACCACGATTTGAGATTAGTTAAACACTTGTTTTGTTAAGGGCTTGAGATTAATAGAGATAAATGGAAGGACAAGAGTTAGTAGTGGAAAACCCTGATTCCCTCCAAAAACCCTAATCCACATTCATCGCTATCGCTCTAGTTTTAAACTATTAAAAGATCAAAAGAATCTTCTCTAATCATTCATCCATTAACTATTAAGTCCTATGAACCCTATAAGCCTTCCTATTATAAATGTTATATCCGTCTCAAAATAGAATAACAACAATCACCCATCTCTTTTATCAACTCGTCTAAAGCAAGAAAAGAATTCATGTTTCCCTGCGGACGACCCGTACTCATCGTGGCTAGCTATTCGCGATACCGTTTTGATTGCGGTTATTTACAAAATACTTTTTCACGATCAATCAACGGTGTACTCCAAGCCATCCGTAAAATACTTCATGCACTGATGTTGTGTAGAACGGATGACATTGTACTCGTGTAACTAAGGCCTGCCGAGCAAAACGTTATAGCAAGTCTTGGCGTCAATGACATGAAATTTGATGTCAGTGACGAGCAGCCCGAACCGTAGTGTCAGTATTACGGAGCCATGTGTCCGTGATGACTATGAGTCGTACTCGGAGATGGTAATTTTATCTCGAGTAAGGTGCTGAAATTTTATGCAAATTTCCATCAGCACTCTCACGTTGAGAAGATTAATGAAGGATCCGTTATCGACAAGGATTTTCCCTATCTTGATGTCGTGGCAGTACCCAGTGACGTATAACGAGCGATTATGTTCGCACGTACCGAGGAGTAGATCTTCATCGCTGAATGTAATATCGGCCGTGTGGACTTCTTCCAGTTCATTTTTCATTTTTTCTTCCGCGAGGAAAGCTTGGAACTGATTAGGCTCTTGTAATGCCTTGATCAGGGAATCCCGTGCCTCTTTGGACAGGAGGAGAGCATCCAATATGCTCAGTTGCGAGGGTATTTTCCTCAGATATTCCTGTAGGGTTACCTAGCACGGCAGTAAGGTTTCGGGATGCATCATCCATGCCGTTTTAAAAAATTTGCCAAGGTCAAGAACCCTAACCTAGAATCTTAACTAGAGAATTAGACGAAACATGCATGTAAACAACTTTACATACAAAGTGAACAAGAAATAAAACCTTTGTAGATCGGTCCTTCACTTCAAAAGCTCCGTGTAGTATTCCCTTCGCTCAAAGTAGTAATCTTCCGGACTCTAGAATGTCTCCACAAGATGAAAGGAACAAGCTTGCTTGAAGTCTTCGAGGCCGAAGATGATCTACGTCGAGGAGACACCAACCCAAGCTACCTCTTCACTAATTAGGGATTAGTGAAGAAAACAACCTAAAATAAATGGCTAATCTAGTGTAGGTTGATGAAGTAGGAATTTTGCTCACTTTATAAATATTTTTCTCACTAATTCTCTTCACCTCCTCAAAACCTAGAGAGCTCACTCTTGATGAACAAGAAGATGAAGCCAATAATGTTATATGTGTGAATAGCAACCATAGGTGAGAAAATATCATATACTAACTCTTGTAGAGACTTAACCATGGCTAATGACAATGGTTGGGTTAATAAATATCTTGAGTAAAAAAAAATTAGTGGACTAAGTCAATGGTTTCACAAGCTTCAACCATGAGCTAATTTCCAACTAATTTTTGATTTACTTTAAATAAATAAACCTTACATTATCATGAGCATGGTGTGAGTCTCATACACCTATATAGCATGTATCAACAAGCATGACACAATAATATATATCACATATATATTAAGTGTGCACATGTGAGAAAAAGAAATGCACAAGTGAGCTAATATTAGTTAATGTATGTTAGTATATCAAATATATAATTATACATTAAATTATTCAACCAACACTTGATTTAATAATCCGGCTATATCACATATAACCGACTAATATCATAGTATCAACTTATCGAATCAACACTTGATTCGATAACCCGGCTATATCACATATAACCGACCGATATCACATATCGCGAGAATAGAATACTGTATCACATACACATATTAATCTCGGTTCCGCACATATCACATATGTGCTCCTACTTCATTTCGCCTGAGCCAGGAAACCTCTGTGTAGGACTCTAAAGACTCGTCAATACTCCGGCAGTAGGTGATGATCATATCAACCACCCACAAGCCGTCAGCGGTACTAGCTGGACGTAACGGCTACCCGGGTATTGAGCGATCAGAAGATCAACAAGTAAGCTTGTCTATACTCCCTCAAAGCCTGTCAGTAACACTACCGTACAGTCCGGTCTTTTCGTCTGATATGTCGCATATCTAGTCTAGGGGTGGTAAACGTCAGACCCCAGTAACTTGATAAGTTGTGCTGATGTGAGGCTCATAACGGGTCGAGAAACTACTGATAACACTTACCAATAAATCTCCGTATCAGCCCTGTCTAGGGACTTCCTGTTATAGCCAATCAAGCACAGCACAACATCAACCCCCAATACCGGGAGAGAAGAATCCCCTCCTATCGCTCATTGCCTCCATGTAACTCGGGACTGTACCCAAAAACCACCGTTTTGCACGTTCTCTTGAACGTGGTAAGGTGGAAATCAAAGCACAGTGGGTATCACACAACACTCTATGACGATCTCGGGTCTACAGACTAACATGTACCAGTGTCACCAGAGAATTGCTATCTGACGATAGGTATAATACCATCTAGGAGTTCTCGGCGGGTCCTGTTCAGTGTACCCAGTCTCCACTGAGCACACGTATACCATCTTTGATATCAAACACCAATGGATTTGGGATCATCCATCGCCCATTATATGGGTCAAGAAGCGTATACGCTAGTCTACTCTGGAATATCGATGCCCTGTCTCGATACACCCTCGACTAGGAACAATTAAAGGATGAACTTGTGGACTACCCTGGCCCCACTAGTATAATCTCCATCATAGTCCTGGTAGTCAAGTACACATCCTAAAGGCTTTATCAACATGTGAGAGCAAGACAGTATCACAATACAAGTCTACATGTTAAGACAAGGAGCAACCAGATAGTATACTATCATGTCGAGCAAGAAAGTCCTCTCTATATATGTCCAAGAATCCACTATAATATACATCATATGTACAATAATGACCTCTAAGGCATACATATAGCTAACAATCTCCTACTTGCACTAAGGCCAGTTGTTGTAGTTTCTCATACCCAACATCCCGAAGAGTCTCTCAAATTGTATCTAGGGTACGGCCTTCATGAGTGGATCGGCCGTGTTATTCTTCGTGTCAACTCTCCTGACCTCGATCTCCCGGTGATTAGCTATCTCCCGGATCAGGTGATACCGCCTCAGAATATGCCTGGATCGCTGATGGGACCTGGGTTCCTTGGCCAAAGCTACTGCTCCATTGTTATCACAATACAAAGGTATTGGATGCTCGATGGATAGAACCACTCCAAGTTCAGTTATGAACTTCTTCATCCAGACAGCCTCTTTGGCAGCATCGTTGGCAGCGATGTATTCAGCCTCCATCGTCGAGTCTGCCACAGTTTCTTGCTTAGAACTCTTCCAACAAACTGCCCCTTGATTGGTGTGATTTAGTGCTTATGCGCTTTCGAAAGATGAATCAAAAATATTTGTTAACCGCAATCAAGAACGGCGTCGCTTGGTAGATAGCCGGTGAGTACGGGTCGGTCCACAGGGATGTGTATTTCCTAATTTGGTCTAACGAGTTAATTCCAAACGGTGTGAATGAATTATCGCTAAAAACTAAACTGATTTATACTAAGACTAGAATCTTGCTAGGGTTAGGTTTAGGTTAAGTTTGGAAATTGAAGATTTCCTCACCGCTTTCAATGCCCTAAATTAGATCTCTTTAGGTGTTATGGTAACAATTAATAAAGGTGATTAGTACCATCGAGGAGAAACGATATTTCTTCCTCTAGGTTATAGTCCTTCCTTTCTTAATTCTTACCCTAACCTCCATGGAAAACATACGCACGCGGTCGTTTATACTATGGTATCACCTTTACCTTATGGGGTAGGGTGCCGTAGGGAACGGTGTGTGTATGTATGCATGGAGTCCTATTTAATTATATGTGATGGGCAAGAAAAGGGATGAGAGATTTTCATCTCTCAAGCCTTCCCCAAATTTAACCCTAACAAGCGAGGAGACTACTCGCTCATTAGGGAATTGAAAAACATTTCTAACTATCTAACTAAGGCAGATAATAAAATTATACTAAGGCAATGAAATAAAATTACTTACTTTATTGATGGCTCTCTCCAAACATTTACACAGGAATTTACAGATCTGAATAGATGAAATAAAAAGAGGCATCCTCTAAAACAGGTTTTAGGGTTTCTATTTATAGAACATAGAAACCTTAGGTTACAATCGAGTCGTATCTGTTTTTACAAATTTACCCCCTAAGAAAAGAACTAGTCAACGTGCCGCCTCCACCGACACGTTTTTCCACCGACGCGTGTCCCTTATGGCCGCGGAACCGCGGCCAAAACCCCACGTTTGGCCGTGGATCCGCGGCCATCTAGGGGGCTTGATTGCTCAATTTTTCTGGTCTTCTTCTGTTGCTTTGTTTCTCCTATTTTCTTCACTTGGTTTCTCAGATTGTCTTCTAGATTTCTTCCAGAATTCCACAGTGAATAAAGTCGTGGACTTTTACCGCTTGCTTCGTGTCGAAGTCTTGAACCTTGCACTGCCTTTGTACTTTGTAAACTTGTTCATTGGTCTTCGTTTATTCTCAAACTGTAGGCTTGATCAAGATTCTTCCATTTGTCGGTCGTAGTCTCACTTTTGTATCGTCTTTTCATCAATTTCACTGTTTTTGTTCCGAAAACCTGTAACCTGCAACTATGTAGCAGATAAGGATCAAAAGCACCTGTTTATTTGTAAAATGAATAAGAATGGGGAATATAATAATGCAAAATTATGGTATGAACAAATACCCCCAAACTTATCTTTTGCTCGTCCTCGAGCAAACCTAGTTTTATTCTTGAAAAAGACCTAGACTCACTTTCGCAGGGAAACGCAATTGCACTGAGCTCGTGCAACAAGCCGTTAAACCTCTAGGTGTCCCTAGTAGGAGGAGTGTTGTCTCCTGAGGGTTTTCAGCGGATACTACCCACAAAATCCTATCAATTCGGCATATTGACTTTTATTCTCCAATTAGGTTTTCCAACAAGGAATTCTATTATCTTCGACTCAGAAATTATCCACCCGTATTTTTCACGCTTCCTTATCATTTAACTTAAGATTATATATATTCTTGTGAATTTACTTGGCTTTTAGCATCTTTTAAGTTTTCCTTCTAGGGTTCCATCTCAACTTAGGAATTTTTATCATCTCTATTAAAAATATAAGTCATATTCTTCATTCCTATCTCTTATCTAAATCCCAATCATATATCCCTACGTGTGTGTATATATCACCCCTACATTTGGAAATTCAAATCAAGCTATTATACTCTTGTCCATCGTCCAAAGTACTTTTCAGTTGGTGAATTTTTAGATGAAATTGCTCACACATTCTTCATGCGACCGTTAATACTTCTTGAGGTACCAACGACCGATTACAAAATGTGTTTGCACATTAATGCGTAATTCCTAGTCTTGTAATACCTAAGGCTTATAGCAGTGACTCCCAAACCAGTTGGTCTAAGGCACTAGGTGATGAAGCACCCTCGCTAAATATTTTTTCTATTAATGCAGCCTTAAGTAATCACAAAAACCAGTGTTCATTTTTTATTATCTCTTTATTCACACTTGTATTTTTATTTTATTTTTTCTTCGTACTAGGGACTTTAGAAAAGAGCATTTCAAGGTCTCTTCTACTATTCCAAGTTTCAAGGTTCGTGTTTGTGCAATTTGTAGGGTATATATTTTCAGAATTTAGACTTAAGCTTAGGAATTATTTTTCAAACTTATACTTTAATAAAAATATCAATACTTTTCCCTTGTTTTAACTCAGCCCAAGAAGTGAACTCAAAATTTGCCTATTTCTAAGTAAACTAAAAAGACATATACTTTCTACCGTTAAATTTTAAGAAAGGTTATTTTTAGGGGTTTTAATTTACTAAGTCTAGGATATAGTTTTTCCAAGCCAGTTAACCGTCTTGTTAAACTTAAGTCAAATATGGCCAAAATTGAACTTTGCAATTTTTATAAATTTTTTTTGAAATTTTTTCAATTTTTATGGGTTTTAAAATAAGTATGCAAATGAAAAAATGTACACATGAATACGAAGGAAGAAAGCTTACAGAGCACACCCCCAAACTTAAACTTGACAGTGTCCTCACTGTCATGCCGCACCAAGAGGGTCAAAAATGTCGGCATTCCCCTGTTTATTTATTTATAAGTGTTTTTTTATTTATTTTTATATATTTTTTATTGTTAAAAGAAATATATATATATATACAAAAAGGTTCCCTCCCAAACTTAAGTCAAACGATGTTACACGTCATTGCCAAACTTTGCAAAGACCAAACGTCAACACCAACCAGTTGAAAAATTTATCTGTGTAAAGTATCGGTCGGTGGAAGAACAAGTCGTACCGAGCCAAGAAGAATTGGGGAAGAGATAAGTGATGGTATAGAAAGTGTCTGTATGTACTTGGAAGTGAAGAGATAGGAGGTGATGATGAATCAAAACGAGAATATGAATGATCAGAAATCAGAGGAATATTGGCAATCTCGTAGCTTATTAAAAGAAAAGGGGGTGGTTCAACTTCTAAAGGAGGAGGTTGATTATCCACACAATCCCCGAGATGTTTCAGTGGATCCTTTATTGACTTGGCATCATCCATCATATGCATATGATATTCAATTATGAGGGAACTAATCTCCTCGATGTCCGCCATAGTCCAGCCGAAAGCTTGCCGGTTATTTTGCAAGACCATTAAAAGAGTTTTCTCTTGCTCGAGGGCTAGAGAGGTCGATATGATAACGGGAAAAGTCTCATTCTCATCTAAGTAAGCGTATTTAAGGTGAGACGGCAAGGGCTTGAGTTCGAGTTTCGGAGGCGAAACAATCAAAGGTAAAATTGGGGAATCTACCTCGAACTCAAAGGATTCCAACAATGGTTCGAAATCACTGCAAACAACCGAATCGGATGGTTCAACTAACTCATCCAAAAATTCAAAGGACTCATATTCGGGCGATGGGTCGTCAAAATCGTCCGAAAAAGTGAAACTTTCATAATCAATATCGGTTGTGCCAACTGTGTTAGATTCCAGGAGGAACGCACTAGTGGCGTCAAAACTGTTGTCATCAAACAGAAATTTTTCAAGCTTGCAGTCCTCCTGTGTGATTTCGTGAATCGAGCAAACTTCTCGTGTACTAGCTTTAGGCACGGGGGGCAGACTTCCTATCTTGTAAATATTGAACTCACTAGACATCTTCCCGAAGGATAGAGTCATGGAGCCATTGCGACAATTAATTACGGCATTGGAAGTGGCCAAAAATGGTCGACCGAGAATCACCGGAATTTGGTTCCGTGGGTTAGCAACAGGTTGTGTTTCCATAACAATAAAATCAACCGGGAATATAAAGTCCCCTACTTTGATCAACACATCCTCTAACTCACCCTTAGGATGGGTGATTGATCGATCAGCCATTTGGAGAGTACAACGAGTGGGTTTCAACTCTCCAACACCTAATTGCTCGTACACGGAGTAGGGAAGCAGGTTAACACTAGACCCAAGATCTAAAAGTGCTCGATTGATGTTCTTACCCCCAATTGTTATTGAAATTGTAGGACAGCCAGGGTCCTTTCGTTTTTGGGGTAAGGGTTGACGTTGGTTAATAGCATTGCTCACGGCACTAGCTACTAGCACTTTCTTGGGTATCTGAGATTTCCTCTTCGAGGAGCATAAGCCCTTTAAGATTTTCGCGTAAGAAGGGACTTGTTGGATTGCATCCAAGAGAGGTATATTTATGCTAACATGTTTAAATAACTCTACAATCTTCTCCATTTGTGGAGTTGGTTTATTGGATCTCAACCTGTTTGGAAATGGAACATTTTAAAAATCTGTTGAGTCCAATGTCTGTGGAGTAGAATGTGGAGTTGGAACAGATCCCAGTGTGGGTGTGTTCGTGAAGTGAGATGTGGGTCCGTTCGGATCAGAAGAAGAAGAGCCTTTTGAAGAATGAAGAATAGGCTCTAACGAAGAAAATGAAGAAGAAGAAGAAGATGATGGAAAAGAAGAAGATGAAGAAGAACCACCGGCAGGGGTGTCATCACTATTACCCACGTTATTATGCAACACTCTTCCGGATCTCAACGTGGTCACAGCATTTACATTATGATTTTGTTGTTCATATGCAACATGTGCGTTGTGTGTGTGACCGGGATTTGGCAATGGTTGAGATGGAAGCTTTCCCTTTTCTCGTTCTCTCAACGCAGCAGTTAGTTGTGCAATTTGGGCCTTAATAGATTTGATACTTTGATCATGTGAAGCATTGTTGTGCACCAAAGACTGAATGGAAGTTTCCAATCTTGCTGCGGATTGTGTAGATTGTTGTAGAAACGTATCTAGACTTCTTTCTAGCGAGGTAACCTTATCATCATTTGGTTAAACAAAATTGTTTTGAGGGCAAAAATTGTTAGGCACAAAATTTTTCGTTTGATTTGGGTAAGGTTGTGGTTGGAAAGGTTGCTAGTATTGAGTTTGTTGGGGTGCTTGTTGTTGTGGAGGAGGAGACCTTTGAAAGTTGTTGTTTTCTTGGAATTGCTGATTTTGATTCCAAGCAAAATTGGGGTGACTCCTCCAACCCGGATTATAAGTCGAAGAGTATGGATCATTTCTTTGTCTTTGCTGAAAGGCAGTATTGACTTGATCTTGTCCTTGAACAGGTGGATTGTAAGGACACTCTTCGGTAAGATGTGATGGATCTGAACAACAAGCGCAAACAGTTCATGGGGGTAAAGCAGGGGCAGGAGAAGGCGATGAGATTTTGGTCTCAATGGCTTCAAGCTTTTTCGTAAGTGCGGCCATTTTCATAGCTATCGACATATCTAGTTGATGTATGCCTGCCCTAGACTGACCAATAGAAGAAGATGAGGTGGTCTTGGTGCTTTCCCACTGAAGTGTTTGTTCAGCAAGATCGTCGAGAAACTGTCACGCTTCCTCACTAGATTTGGTTAGAAAGTGACCTTGACAAATGGTTTCTAGCAACTGCTTCGTTGCTGGGTTCAATCCTTCGTATAAAGTTTGGCAAAGTTGCCAATTTTCGATCCCATGGTGAGGGCATTGAACAAGTAGGTCTTTGAATCTTTCAAAACACTTCCAAAAGGGTTCGGAAGGAAGCTGGGAAAATTGGATAATCTTATTGCGAATTCTCACGGTCTTGTGATGTGGATAAAACTTTTTAAGAAAAGCTTTAACAAACTCTTCCCAATTTTTAATTGAATGTGATGCTGTGCTGTATAACCACTTCTCGGCTAAGTCACATAAGGTGAAAGGAATGACCCTTAGCCTTATAGCATCATCTGATAATTGGGTTGTTTTCATCATTGCGCAAACGTTTTGGAATTTGTTTATGAAGATATAAGCATCTTCGGATTCCAGTCCGTGAAATTTTGGCAACATATTGATGAAGTGGGGTTTGATCTCAAAATTGTCCCCATTTGCCGGTGGGAGTGAAAGACAAGTAGGTAAGGCGGTGCGGACAGGGTAAAAAAGATCCTGGAGCGCGATTCGTTGGGGCGCTTCAACAGGCGGGTGTTGTGGGTTATTCACACCTAGCGGAGGTGGAATCAGTCCCGTGGGTAAGGTGTTGTTAGGATTATATCCCGACATCCCTTCGGAGGAAGAATATGAAGATGAAGGTAAGGAAGTGGATGGAATTTCGACTTCGGAGTCGAAAGCGTCGTCGGTTGGTACCAACGAGACACGGACTAATCGGGCACTAGTGTCCCTAGTCCAACCGGACATACACTAAAGAGGTAGTGTAGTCAAAAAGTGAAAAACAGAATGTGGAGGTAAGAAAACGTCAATGAGAAGAAAATGGGTGTAAGTGGGGTGCACGGATCTCTTAGCGACAAGTTGCAAGTTTTTGTAAAAAAAAATCCCTTTTTTTATGTGTGGGGCTTTTTGCAAAAAAGATTTTTGATAAAAAGCTTAGACACACGTTCAATCAACCACAAATGCACAATCAGGCCTAGATCTAGGGTCACCTAGGTCAGCTAGACAGCTCCTAACTGTTCCAAAGGGCAAGAAGTAGGACCTCAAACCGCCTTTTCACCGCCAATTGTGGCCAGGTAAGTGGGAGGTTCTCCACTACGTAAGCAGTGGGCCTAATTAAGTAACCACTTGCCTTAGACACACTTTCCTAGACATCACAAAGTCAGGTTAGGATCAACGGTCGATGCCTACAACTATTCCTCTGTCCTATTGAGCGTGAAGTCCTTAGGGGTGAGTCTAATCTTTTTTAATTAATTGATAGTCAATGCAATATGCCTTATGTGATTTCTAGGGTCCTGGGAAGCGTGATGAAATCCCCACCCAATCTGGATTGGTTTCAAGCCCCTTAAAATCTGATTAAATATGCAAAACAATAAACTATCACTTGCAAACAATTTTTAGCGCGGCGCAAAGAATCCTGCACAAGATCAATTATTGGAAGGGGGAGAGATTTTTTAAGCGCAAAGAATCCTGCAGGCAAATTTACAGAGGAGATATCAGGGGGTTCAGAGGAGGAGAGAGAAAAGAAAGCTCACAGAAGAAAATAGGACATCTGACGTCACTACCGCACTGCGCTTCTGCGGTCGAAGTAGGGGTCCTGCGGCGGTTCCGCGGCCTTCTAGAAGGTTCGGTTCCCGAGAAATTTTTTGCTCCTCTGTTATTATTTTCCTCTGTTGTTTAGATCTGCCGTTTTTTGTTTTGCTCTCTGGATTTTTCCAGATCTGAACTCGTTAGTTGATCCTGCAAAATTCACAAGAAAATACCCTTCACAAGATGATAAATTTTTATATTTTTCAAATTTTTAGTTTTTATGATTTTTAATTTTATATTAACCCGAAATTGCAAAAAGAAAATACTACGCCATCCCGGCAACGGCGCCATTTGATTGGTGTGCTTTAGTGCTTATGCGCTTTTGAAAGATGAATCAAAAATATTTGTTAACCGCAATCAAAAACGACGTTGCTTGGTAGCTAGCCGGTGAGTACGGGTCGGTCCACAGGGATGTTGTGTATTTCCTAATTTGGTCTAACGAGTTAATTCCAAACGGTGTGAATGAATTTTCGCTAAAAACTAAACTGATTTATACTAAGACTAGAATCTTTCTCGGGTTAGGTTTAGATTAAGTTTGGAAATTGAAGATTTCCTCACCGCTTTCAATGCCCTAAATTAGATCTCTTTAGGTGTTATGGTAACAATTAATAAAGGGGATTAGTACCATCGGGAAGAAATGATGTTTCTTCCTATAGGTTCTAGTCCTTCCTTTCTTAATTCTTACCCTAACCTCCATGGAAAACATACGCACCCGGTCATTTATACTACGGTATCACCGTTACCTCATGGGGTAGGGTGCCGTAGGGAACGGTGTGTGTATGTATGCATGGAGTCCCATTTAATTATATGTGATGGGCAAGAAAGGGGTGAGAGATTTTCATCTCTCAAGCCTTCCCCAAATCTAACCCTAACAAGCGAGGAGACTACTCACTCATTAGGGAATTGAAAAACATTTCTAACTATCTAACTAAGGCAGATAATAAAATTATACTAAGGCAATGAAATAAAATTACTTACTTCATTGATGGCTCTCTCCAAACATTTACACATGAATTTACAGATCTGAATAGATGAAATAAAAAGAGGCATCCTCTAAAACAGGTTTTAAGGTTTCTATTTATAGAACATAGAAACCCTAGGTTACAATCGAGTCATATATGGTTTTACAAGTTTACCCCCTAAGAAAAGAACTAGTCAACGCGCCACCTCCACCGACACGTTTTTCTACCGACACGTGTCCCTTATGGCCGTGGAACCGCGGCCAAAACCCACGTTTGGCCGCGGATCCGCGGCCATCTAGGGGGCTTGGTTGCTCAATTTTTCTGGTCTTCTTCTGTTGCTTTGTTTCTCCTATTTTCTTCACTTGGTTTCTTAGATTGTTTTCTAGATTTCTTCCAGATTTCCACAGTGAATAAAGTCATGGACTTTTACCGCTTGCTTCGTATCGAAGTCTTGAATCTTGCACTGCCTTTGTACTTTGTAAACTTTTTCATTGCTCTTCGAGCTCCGCCCCCTCAAAGTTGTTTCCCTGTCTTTTTTCTCAAACAGTAGGCTTGATCAAGATTCTTCCATTTGTCGGTCGTAGTCTCACTTTTGTATCGTCTTTTCATCAATTTCACTGTTTTTGTTCCGAGAACCTGTAACCTTCAACTATGTAGCAGATATGGATCAAAAGCACCTGTTTATTTGTAAAATGAATAAGAATGGGGAATATAATAAAGCAAAATTATGGTATGAACACCTCTCCATTGAGGGTAAAGACAAATCCCGAGACCGACTTAAAGTCGTCCTTATCACTCTGGAAGCTCGAATCAGTAAAGGACTCCACTTAGAGTTCACCATTACCATACACCAAGAACATCTCTTTCGTCCTTCTCAAGTACATGAGAATGTTCTTCACAGCTGTCTGATTGATGTCAAAAACATGAGTTTACCGCAATCAGAACGGCGTCGCTTCGCAGCTAGCCGGTGAGTACGGGTCGATCCACAGAGACGGGTAAATTTCTTTAATGTGTTTTAATGAGTTGATTCCGTAAGGTGTTCGGACAGATTATTAAATCTAAAATTCTAAATTATCCTAGGGCAATTAATTAAAAGTTACAACTAGGGCAGGGAAAATAAATTTAATCTACGGCAGGAATTGAAATTAACTAGAGCAAGAAAATAAATAAATCTACTTACTTTACAGATGCATTTCTCCAATCATCCATGCAGGGTTGTCAGATCTGAATTTCAGAATTGAAGAGAGGCACCGATGCTCTCCATAAAGAGTTTTGGAATTTTTATTAAAAGGAGGCATAGAGTTTACAATGAATTAGAGTCCCTATTTATAAAAGATAGGAAACCCTAGGGTTACAATGACTTGCATGTTTACAATTACAAAAATAGCCCTAGGTCAACTAGTCAAAGCCACAAATGAATTTTGATAAAATAAAATCTTCCTTTTGTCTTCTTAAAAAGGAAGTATTGGGCCTTTCCTTTATGGGCTCTTCTGTCTTTGGGCTTCCTGGGCTACTTAATTCTTTAATTCTTTCTTTAAAATAGCTTCTGTTCTCTTTCAGATTTTCCAGTGAATAATTGTGGTGGACAAGTTAACCGTGGCTTCGAAATCTTAGACCTTGCATTGCCTTGTACTTTGTGAATTTTATCTTTGATATCGGCTTGATCAAGAGTCTTCTGTTTGTTGGTCAAAGTCCACTTTTGCATCGTCTTTTCATCGTTTTCACTGTTTTCGCTTCAAGAACCTGTAACCTGTAATATGTAGCAGACATGCGTCAAAAGCACCCGTTTATTTGTAAAATATATAAGAATGGGGAATATAATAATGCAATATTATGGTATGAACAAAATACCCCCAAACTTATCTTTTGCTCGTCCTCGAGCAAACTTATTTTTTATTCACTACAAAAAACCTAACCGCACTTTCGCAGGGAAACGCGATTGCACTGAGCTCGTGCAACAAGCCGTTAAACCTCTAAGTGTCCCTAGTAGGAGGAGTGTTGTCTCCTGAGGGTTTTCAGCGGATTACACCCACAAAATCCTATCAACTCGGCCCATTGACTTTTGTTCTCCAATTAGGTCTTCTAACAAGGAATTCTATTATCTTTTGACTCGCAAATTATCCACCCATATTCTTCACACTTCCTCATCATTTAACTTAAGATTATATATGTTATGTAGACTTATTTAGCTTTCGGCATCTCTTAAGTCTTCCTTCTAGGGTTTCATCTCCACTTAGGAATTTCTATCAACTCTACTAAAGATACAAGTTCTATTCTTCATTCCTCTCTCTCATCTAAATTTCAATCACATACCCCTACGTGTGTGTATAAGTCACCCCTACACTTGGAAATTCAAATTAAGCAATCAACCCCTTGTCCGTTGTCCAAAGTACTAATTAGTGGTGAATTTAAATAAAATTTGCTTACACATCCTTCATGCGACCATTAATACTTCCTGAGGTACCAACGACCGATTACAAAATGCGTTTGCACTTTAAAGCATACTTCCTAGTCTTTGCAACACCCAAGGTTTTAGCAGTGACCCCCAAACCAGTTGGTCTAAGGCACTAGGTGATGAAGCACCCTCGCTAAATATTTTTCTATTTTTGCAGCCTTAAGTAATCACAAAAACCAGTGTCCATTTTTTTCTTTATTCACACTTTTTCATACTAAGGACTTTAGACAAGAGCCTTTCAAGGTCTCTTCTACTATTCCAAGTTTCAAGGTGCGTGATTGTGCAAATTGTAGGGTAGACGTTTTCAGAATCTAGACTTAAGCTAGGAACTATTTTTCAAACTTATACTCTAATAAGAACATCAATAATCTTCCCTTGTTTCGACTTAGCCCAAAAAGTGAACCCAAAATATGCCTATTTCTAAATAAACTACAAGGCATATACTTTCTACTGTTAAACTTTAAGGAAGGTTATTTTTAGGGTTTTTAATTCACTAAGTCTAAGATCTAGTTTTTCCTAGCTAGTTAACCTATTTGTCAAACTTTAGTCAATTAGCCAAAATTGAATACATTAATTTTTATAATTTTTCAAATTTTTCAAATTTTTATGGGTTTTAAAATAAGTATGCAAATGCAAAAATATGTACAAATGAATGCGAAGGAAGAAGACGTACCGAGCATACCCCCAAACTTGAACTTGACAGTGTCCTCACTGTCATGCTAAACCAAGAGGGTCAAAACACCGATACTCCCCTGTTTATTTATTTATAATTTTTTTATGTTTTGAAAATTTTTTTTTTTATATTTTTTATTGAAAAAGAAAACAAAAGGATATATACATATATACAAAGGTTCCCCCCAAACTTAAGCTTGGCTTTACACAAGCCAAAGGTTAGCACCAACCATTCAAAGATCTTATCGTGGTAATGGTATAGTTGGTGCAAGAATAGGGTGCGGAGGAAAGAAATGAGAAACACGCGAGACCGTGTGGGAAGAGGGGTAGAATACGGTCTCGGTGGGGGAGAAGAAAGATGGAAAGAAGAAAGAAGTGAAGTGCGATCTTGAGGGTGTAAATTGAGTGAATAAATTAGCGCAATATGTGATGACCGATGTGTTAAAAGCGATTGCGCTAACCTATCAACTCGTCGTGCAATGGGGTCAAATCCCTCAAGATTCGCAAGAAAACATGGGTACACCGAACTTGGTATAGGAGATGAAAGCGTAACAGTCATTTGTTCGGTCGGAACAATAGGAAGGAGGGAGGGTGATATAACAGTCAAAGGTTCAGGAGGCTGAACTGGAAAATCCGACACATCCACTAAAAATGGTTCAACCTCGATATTATCCTCAAGACTCTCCTCAGTACTATCCTCAATATGTAATTCATCCATGCCATTATCATCAAAATCTAGACGCATATGAGATTCGGGGAAAACATTTAATAACTCAGGATGATGATTTGAACATAAAATTTCTATTAAATCGACAGGTTCATCATCCGAAATATTCCCGGCGTCTATATCCTCAATCAAGCGAAATTCAGTTTCTTTAGACACTTCATCCACAGCATGGATATTTATCAATGTAGGTTCTAGAGTGGAGGTGTAAAGATCGAAAGGATTAGGTACGGTTTCACTCGAAAGGGGTTCTTCACAATTTGGCAAATCAAGCACTACAAAATCACACAACTCATTTTTATTTTTAACTGGTGAATCATTTGGAACAATAGATGGAAAACCGGAGTTGTGGGTTTCAATTGGGTAAGGGTAGGTTTGATTTGAAAATCCTCTCTCATTCTCACTCTGTCCAACTACCGCCTTACACATTGAAAAATTCGGAGCTAGCGGGACACTGGCTACCGGTTCACTAGGTTGCGTAAGGGCGGCCACGGACGCTTCCACATTCCTAACCATTTTGTTTATTGCTGCGATATACGCCTCCAACGCCTCTTCCAAACTAGACTTAGGTGGTGAGGGGGTTTCAGTAAAAGATTCACAATTGGTTGAGTATGTGAAAGTCCCTAATGGCTGTGTCGAAACAGTGTCTAGTGAAGGTGGGAAGGTCGGGTATGATGGGTAGGAAGTGGGTGGTAAGACAGGAGTAGGGTCAACATATGGATAAGAAGGTGAATAATCGTGTAGATCCCTAAAACTAGATGAGTGGAGAGGGGTGAAAGATCGACTGCGAGATTGAGCAATATGCTCAGCAATGGACATCGGCCTAGGAGTTACAGCAGGACTTGGAAAAGTGGTGTCAACATATGTAGGTTGTAAAGGTTGACTCGGTTGACACAAAGTGGGTTGAAAAGTCAAACTGTTTTTCCTAGACTCTTCTATGTGATCTTTCAAAGATTTCTTTGGCAAGGAGGGATCGTTTTTGAATTGACCGAACACATTGACGAACGACGCAAAGTTAGGTTCGGGATACCAAGATTCGGCAAGAGATTTATGATGTGGTGTACCCATGATAGAAGAATGCAAGGATTTCTTAGCGACAAAATTTTTGCAAGTTTTTAAAAGATTTTTCTTTAATTTTTTTTTTTTTTTTTGAAGAGTTTTGCAAGACGGCTTTAGAAAATGGACTCGTGACACAAAAGTATCAACCACACATGCACAATCAGGCCTAGATCTAGGGTTGCCTAGGTCTGCTAGACAGCTCCTAACTAGGGCTAGAGATAGACCTCAAACCGCCTCTTCACGGACAAATACGGCCAGGTAAGTGGGAAGGAACCACCACTACAGTGGGCCTAATTAATAACCACTAGCCTAGACACCGCAATGTCGGTTAGGATAAACGGCCGATGCCTACCCTAGTCCTTTTCCTATTGAGCTCGCCGTCCTTAGGTCTGAGTCTAATCTTTTTTTTTTTATTAATTGTGGTCGATGCAAAAATGCTTAGGTGTTTTCTGGGGTCCTGGGAAGGGTGATGAAATCCCCACCCAATCTGAGTTTGTCAATTAGCCCCTTAGAGTCCGGTTAAATTATGCAAAACAAATAAAATCACTTGCAATCAATTTTAGCGCGGCGCAAAGAAACCTGCAGAAATCTGTTATTTAGAAGGGGGAGAAAGACTCTTTACGCAAAGAAATCCTGCAGAAAGATTTTTACAGAGAGATATATGGGAGGTTGCAGAGGGGAGAGAGAAAAAATCAAACCAGAAAAATTTTGTGCGCTGACGTGGCCAGGCAAGCGCGGATCCGCGGCCTATAGGCCTATTTCGCGGCGGAAGAGCGGCCGGCTTGTGGGATCGCGCTCTGAAAAATTTTTGGCTGCTCTGTTAGGAACTTTCCTTTCTGTTAGGATATGTAACTTTCTGATTACCTCTCTGTAAATCTCCAGATCTACGATTCTTCGCTGTTCTGCAAGATCCAAACAATACACCCTTCAAACAGATCAAGTTTGATAAAAAAAAATTTATTTTTTATATTTTTAGATTTTTATAATTTTTAAAATTTATATCAACCCGAAAATTCACAAAAAGAAAGATTACGCCGTCCCCGGCAACGGCGCCATTTGATTGATGTCAAAAACATGAGTTTACCGCAATCAGAACGGCGTCGCTTCGCAGCTAGCCGGTGAGTACGGGTCGATCCACAGAGACGGGTAAATTTCTTTAATGTGTTTTAACGAGTTGATTCCGTAAGGTGTTCGGACAGATTATTAAATCTAAAATTCTAAATTATCCTAGGGCAATTAATTAAAAGTTACAACTAGGGCAGGGAAAATAAATTTAATCTACGGCAGGAATTGAAATTAACTAGGGCAAGAAAATAAATAAATCTACTTACTTTACAGATGCATTTCTCCAATCATCCATGCAGGGTTGTCAGATCTGAATTTCAGAATTGAAGAGAGGCACCGATGCTCTCCATAAAGAGTTTTGGAATTTTTATTAAAAGGAGGCATAGAGTTTACAATGAATTAGAGTCCCTATTTATAAAAGATAGGAAACCCTAGGGTTACAATGACTTGCATGTTTACAATTACAAAAATAGCCCTAGGTCAACTAGTCAAAGCCACAAATGAATTTTGATAAAATAAAATCTTCCTTTTGTCTTCTTAAAAAGGAAGTATTGGGCCTTTCCTTTATGGGCTCTTCTGTCTTTGGGCTTCCTGGGCTACTTAATTCTTTAATTCTTTCTTTAAAATAGCTTCTGTTCTCTTTCAGATTTTCCAGTGAATAATTGTGGTGGACAAGTTAACCGTGGCTTCGAAATCTTAGACCTTGCATTGCCTTGTACTTTGTGAATTTTATCTTTGATATCGGCTTGATCAAGAGTCTTCTGTTTGTTGGTCAAAGTCCACTTTTGCATCGTCTTTTCATCGTTTTCACTGTTTTCGCTTCAAGAACCTGTAACCTGTAATATGTAGCAGACATGCGTCAAAAGCACCCGTTTATTTGTAAAATATATAAGAATGGGGAATATAATAATACAATATTATGGTATGAACACTGTCCACTGATTCTCTCCTGGATCTGCTTGATACATGATTGATCTCAAAACTATCTATTAACCGCAATCAAGAACGGCGTCGCTTGATAGCTAGCCGGTGAGTACGGGTCGGTCCACAGGGATGTTGTGAATTTCCTAGTCGCTCTTACGAGTTAATTCCGATTGTGGTCGGATTGATTATTAAATCTAAAAACTAAATCTATCTATATCTAAGTCTTGCTAGGGTTAGGTCTAGGTTAGGTTTGGAAAGTCTATAAATCTCATCGCTTTCTATACCCATATGAAGATCTAATTAGGAGTTATGGTAATTATTAATAAAGGGGATTAGAATCATTTAGAAAGATATTTTCTTCCTCTAGATTCTTGTCCTTCCTTTATCAATCCTTACCCTAACCTTCATGGAAAACATCACAACCGGGCCTTTATACTACGGTATCACCGCTACCTCGAGGGATAGGGTGCCGTAGGGAGCGGTATGTGCATGTATGCATAGAGTCCTATAAAAATATATGACGGGCAAGAAAGGGGATGAGAGATCTTCGTCTCTCAAACCTTCCCCAGATCTAACCCTAACAAGCGAGGAGACTACTCACTCATTAGGGAATTTAAAAACATTTATCTAGGGCAGAGAATGAAAATTACCTAGGGCAAGAATTGAAATCTAAACTAGGACAATTAAATAAATCTACTTACTTTACAGATGGCTCTCTCCAAACATTTACAAAGGGTTGTCAGATCTGAAGAGATGATATGAAAAGAGACATCGATGCTCTCCAAAAGAATTCTAAATTTTATTCATAGAAAGAGACATAGGGAGGCATGAAAAGAATACAATGATTTGGGCTTCTATTTATAGGAGATAGAAACCCTAGGTTACAATTGATTCGCATGTCTACATTTACCAAAATATCCTTAGGAAGACCTAGTCAAAGTAGTCTTCCAAGCTTTGGTAAAATTTTATGTCTGGAAATTTTGGAACTGATTCTGGGCTTCTTGGGCTTTTTATTTCTTTGGATCTTTATTCAATTTGGCTTTTCTATTTCTTCCAGATCTCTAGTGAATAATTGCGGTGGACTTTTAACCGTTCGCTTTGTAATCTTGGACCTTGCATTGCCTTGTACTTTGTGAATTTTATTTTTAATGTAGGCTTGATCAAGAGTCTTCTGTTTGTTGGTCAAAGTCCACTTTTGCATCGTCTTTTCATCGTTTTCACTGTTTTCGCTCCAAGAACCTGTAACCTGTAATATGTAGCAGACATGCGTCAAAAGCACATGTTTATTTATAAAAAGAATAAGAATGGGGAATATAATAATACAATATTATGGTGTGAACAAATACCCCCAAACTTATCTTTTGCTCGTCCTCGAGCAAACTGATTTTTTATTCTTGACAAAAACCTAACCGCACTTTCGCAGGGAAACGCGATTGCACTGAGCTCGTGCAACAAGCCGTTAAACCTCTAGGTGTCCCTAGTAGGAGGAGTGTTGTCTCCTGAGGGTTTTCAGCGGATACTACCCAAAAAATCCTATCAATTCGTCTTAAAGACTTTTATTCTCCAATTAGGTTTTCTAACAAGGAATTCTATTATCTTCGACCCGTAAATTATCCACCCATATTCTTCACACTTCCTCATCATCTAACTTAATATTATATATGTTCTATAGACTTACTTAGCATTCGGCATCTCTTAAGTTTTCCTTCTAGGGTTCCATCTCCACTTAGGAATTTTTATCAACTCTGCTAAAGATACAAGTTCTATTCTTCACTCCTTTCTCTCATCTAAACTCCAATCACATACCCCTACGTGTGTGTAAATATCACCCCTACACTTGGAAATTCAAATCAAGCAATCATACTCTTGTCCGTTGTCCAAAGTACTAATTAGTTGGTGAATTTTTAAATTAATTTCGCTTACACATCCTTCATGCGACCGTTAATACTTCTTGAGGTACCAACAACCGATTACAAGATGTGCATGCACATTAAAGCGTAATTCCTAGTCTTGCAACACCCAAGGCTTTTAGCAGTGACTCCCAAACCAGTTGGTCTAAGGCACTAGGTGATGAAGCACCCTCGCTAAATATTTTTCTATTTTTTTTTAGCCTTAAGTAATCATAAAAACCAGTGTTCATTTTTTTTTCTTTATTCACTTTTTTTTTCTTTTATTTTCTTCGTACTAAGGACATTAGACAAGAGCATTTCAAGGTCTCCTCTACTATTCCAAGTTTCAAGGTGCGTGATTGTGCAATTTGTAGGGTATACATTTTCAGAATCTAGATTTAAGCTAGGAATTATTTTTCAAACTTATACTCTAATAAAATATCAATACTTTTCCTTTGTTTCGACTTAGCCCAAGAACTGAACTCAAAATTTGCCTATTTCTAAATAAACTACAAAGACATATACTTTCTACCGTTAAACTTTAAGGAAGGTTATTTTTAGGGTTTGTAATTTACTAAGTTTAAGATCTAGTTGTTCCTAGCTAGTTAACCTTTTGTCAAACTCAAGTTAATTAGGTCAAAATTGAATACATTAATTTTTATAATTTTTGAAATTTTTCAATTTTTATGGGTTTTCAAATAAATATGCAAATGCAAAAATATACATATGAATACGAAGGAAGAAGACGTACCGAGCATACCCCCAAACTTAAACTTGACAGTGTCCTCACTGTCATGCTGCACCAAGAGGGTTAAAATTTTCGGCACTCCCCTATTTATTTATTTATATATTTTTATATATATTTTTATAAATTTTTATTTTATTTTTTATAGAAAAAGAAAAAGAAATATGTATATATATACAACAAGGTTCCTCCCAAACTTAAGCTTGGCCTTACACAAGCCAAAGGTTAGCACCAACCATTCAAAAATTCTATCGTGGTAATGGTAGAGTTGGTGAAAGAATGGAGTGGAAAGAAAAGAAATAAGAAGCACACGAGACCGTGTGGAGAGAAAGGGATAATATGGTCTCGGTGGAGGAGAATGGCGGAGGGGAAGAAGAAATGGTAGGGGTTCTACTTCTTCGAGTGGAGGTTGATTAATCACAAAATCCGTATCATTTAAGAATGCGAGTTCGTCGGCGAAAATATCTTCGAAACTTTCCTCGAAGGTCCAATTGAAAATTATCGAACTCAAAATGTCGGATTGTGATTCATCAACACTCGATATCATTAAAGGAAGATTAGAAGAACCAAAGAAAGTGGGAATACGAATTTGAGGGTGGGGATGGAGCGTATAAATTGGCACAATTTGTAATAACCGATGTGTAAAAAGCGATTGTGCTAATCTATCAACCCGCGAAAAAATGAGATTAAATCCCTCAAGAGTCGTGAGCAAACATGGGTACGTCGAACTAGTTATTGGAGATGAAAGCGTAACGGTCTCTTGCACAGTCGGAACGATAGGAAGGACGGAAGGAAGTGAGTGAGGAAGGGTATCAGTTAAGGATTCAGGAGGGTGTATTGGAAAATTCGACACATCAAACGAAAATGGTTCAACCTCAATATTATCCTCAATACAATCCCTATAATTCTCCTCAATATTTTCCTCAAAAATTTGCTTATCCATGCCAATATCATCAAAATCAAGACGCATATGAAGTTCGAGAGAAACATTTAATGATTCGGGATGATGAATTAGACATAAAATTTCAATTAAATCGACAGGTTCATCATCCGAAATATTCCCGGCGTCTATATCCTCAATCAAGTGAAAATTAATTTTTTCTGACATCTCATCAAAAGAATGGATATTTATCGATTTAGGTTCTAGAGTGGAGGTGTAAAGATTGAAATGATTAAGTGTGGTTTCACTTGAAAGGGGTTCTTCACAATCTAGCAAATCAAGAACTACAAATTCACACAACTCGTTTTTATTTTCAACTGGTGAACTATTTTAGACAATCGATGGAAAACCAGAGTTGTGGGCTGGAATTGGGTATGGGTAGGTTTGATTTGGAAATCCTCTCAAATTCTCACTCTGTCCAACCGCCTCCTCATACATTGGAAAATTTGGAGCTAGTTGGAAACTAGATACCGGTTCACTAGGTTGCATAAGGGCGGGCACGGACGCTTCCACATTCCTAACCATTTTGTTTGTTGCTAAAATATAAGCTTTTAACGACTGTTCCAAACTAGACATGGGTGGTGAAGGGGTTTCGGTAAAAGATTCGAAATTGTTTGGATACGTGAAACTCCCAAAAGGTTATGTAGAAACAGGGTCTAGTGAAGGTGGGAAAGTCGGGTAGGACTGGTAGGAATTGGATGGTTGGACAGGAGTAGGGTCAACTTGTGGATAAAAAAGTGAATGGACTTGTTGATCCCTAGAACTAGATGTGTGGAGAGGGGTGAAAGATCGGCTACGAGATTGAGCAATATGCTCAACAATGGACATAGGTTTAGGAGTTACATCTGGGCTCGAAAAAGTGGTATCAACATATGAAGGTGGTAAAGGTTGACTTGGTTGACACAAAGTGGGTTGTAAAGTAAAACTGTTTCTCCTAGACGCTTCTATTTGATCTTTCAACGAAATTTTTGGCACGGAGGGATCGTCTTTAAATTGACCGAACACATTAACGTATGACGCAAAATTAGGTTCGGGATACCAAAGTTCGGCAAGAGATTTATGATATGGGGTACCCATGATAGAAGAAAGAGAAGACGAAGAAGGTAGGTGGTGCAAGGATTTCTCAGCGACAAAAGTTGCAAGTCTTTTTTAAAAAAATTCCTTTTTCCTTTTTCCTTTTTCCTTTTTCTCTTTATTTAGAACTGTTTGCAAAAAGATTTTCGAGAAAAAAGCTAAGACACACTTTTGATCAACCAAAAATGTACAATCAGGCCTAGATCTAGGGTCACCTAGGTCAGCTAGACAGCTCCTAACTGTTCCAAAGGGCTAGAAATAGGACCTCAAACCGCCTCTTCACCGCTAATTGCGGCCAGGTAAGTGCCAGGTAAGAGGAAGGCTCCCCGCTACAAGTAGCAGTCCTAATTAAGTAACCACTTGTTTTAGACACACTTGCCTAGACACCGCAAAGTCAGGTTAGGATAAACGGTCGATGCCTATAACTAGTCCTCTGTCATATTGAGCTCGAAGTCCTTAGGGCTGAGTCTAGTATTTTTTAATTAAATATTGGTCAATGCAAATGTTTTATGTGATTTCTGGGGTCCTGGGAAGGGTGATGAAATCCCCACCCAATCTGAATTGATCAAAAGCCCCTTAAAGTCCGATTAAAGATATGCAAAACAGTAAATCACTTGCAATCAAATCTTTTATTTGTGAATTTCAAAGTTTGCAAGTTTTCTAATTAAAATTTTCCTTTTTTCTCTGCTCTTTATTTGGAAAGATATTGTTAGCAAAAAGATTAAGGATATGCAAATCAGAAAAGATCACTTGCAATCAATTATTATCTTAAGCGAGGCGGAAAAATCCTGCACAAGATTTGTTATTTGGAAAGGAAAATATTTTTAAAGCGCACATAATCCTGCAAGCATTTTCAGAAGATATATGGAGATTTTTGCAGAGAAAGAGCAGAGGATCTTACAGAGAATTTTTCAGAAGATGATGTCACAGTCCAGCCGAGTTTCCGCGACGCAATGTGGGGTCCCACCGCGGTTCCGCGGTCAGGTAGTCGGCGCGAGTCCCAAGAATTTTTCTGACGTTTTGAGTTGACTAGACGGCGGCGGTTCCGCGGTACAAAGTGGGTTAGCGCGGCGGTTTAGCGGTGCGGTGGGGAGTTCAGGGTGCAGGGAAAATTCTGCTGTTCTGTTTTGAAAATCCCCCTCTGTTCTGATCTTCTGATTTTTGTTTCGCTTTCTGTAGATTTCCAGGTATATAGATCTTGCAAAATTCAAACAACAAAGTACCCTTTCCAAAAATAACAGATGATATATTTTTATATTTTTTTAATGATTTTTCAGATTTTTATTATTTTTTTGAATTTTGATTAACCCAAAATTGCAAAAAGGAAATAACACGCCATCCCCGGCAACGGCGCCATTTGATTGATCTCAAAACTATCTATTAACCGCAATCAAGAACGGCGTCGCTTGGTAGCTAGCCGGTGAGTACGGGTCGGTCCACAGGGATGTTGTGAATTTCCTAGTCGCTCTTACGAGTTAATTCCGATTGTGGTCGGATTGATTATTAAATCTAAAAACTAAATCTATCTATATCTAAATCTTGCTGGGGTTAGGTCTAGGTTAGGTTTCGAAAGTCTATAAATCTCACCGCTTTCTATACCCATATGAAGATCTAATTAGGAGTTATGGTAATTATTAATAAAGGGGATTAGAATCATTTGGAAAGATGTTTTCTTCCTCTAGATTCTTGTCCTTCCTTTATCAATCCTTATCCTAACCTCCATGGAAAACATCACAACCGGGCCTTTATACTACGGTATCACCGCTACCTCGAGGGATAGGGTGCCGTAGGGAGCGGTATGTGCATGTATGCATAGAGTCCTATGAAAATATATGACGGGCAAGAAAGGAATGAGAGATCTTCGTCTCTCAAACCTTCCCCAGATCTAACCCTAACAAGCGAGGAGACTACTCACTCATTAGGGAATTTAAAAACATTTATCTAGGGCAGAGAATGAAAATTACCTAGGGCAAGAATTGAAATCTAAACTAGGACAATTAAATAAATCTACTTACTTTACAGATGGATCTCTCCAAACATTTACAAAGGGTTGTCAGATCTGAAGAGATGATATGAAAAGAGGCATCGATGCTCTCCAAAAGAATTCTAAATTTTATTCATAGAAAGAGGCATAGGGAGGCATGAAAAGAATACAATGATTTGGGCTTCTATTTATAGGAGATAGAAACCCTAGGTTACAATTGATTCGCATGTCTACATTTACCAAAATATCCTTAGGAAGACCTAGTCAAAGTAGACTTCCAAGCTTTGGTAAAATTTTATGTCTGAAATTTTAGAACTGATTCTGGGCTTCTTGGGCTTTTTATTTCTTTGGATCTTTATTCAATTTGGCTTTTCTATTTCTTCCAGATCTCTAGTGAATAATTGTGGTGGACTTTTAACCGTTCGCTTTGTAATCTTGGACCTTGCATTGCCTTGTACTTTGTGAATTTTATTTTTGATGTAGGCTTGATCAAGAGTCTTCTGTTTGTTGGTCAAAGTCCACTTTTGCATCGTCTTTTCATCGTTTTCACTGTTTTTGCTCCAAGAACCTGTAACCTGTAATATGTAGCAGACATGCGTCAAAAGTACCTATTTATTTATAAAAAGAATAAGAATGGGGAATATAATAATACAATATTATGGTGTGAACAATACATACTCACTACACTTAGTGAGTATGCTACATCGGGTCTGGTACATAACATCGCATACATGATAGAACCTACTGCCGAAGCATAGGGTATCCCTTGCAAGCGAGCTCTCTCCAAATCAGTCTTGGGAGACATCTCTTTGGAGAGAGTGGGTCCTGAGATCGTGGGTAAATTCCCACGCTTGGAATCTTCCATACTAAACCTCTTTAGTATGGTGTCAATGTACCTGGATTGGGACAATCCCAACACCCGTTTAGATCTATCTCTATAGATCTTAATCCCCAAGATGTAGGAGCTATCACCTAGATCTTTCATTGAGAATCTTTATGCTAAGAAGAGCTTGACCGAGTGCAGCATAGGAACATCATTTCCTATCAAGAGTATGTCATCCACGTACAATACGAGGAAGACGATCTTACTCTCTGCCACATTCTTGTATATGCAAGTTTCATGTACGTTTTTGATGAAGTCAAACTCCTTGACTACCACATCAAAACAGATGTTCCAACTCTGCGATACCTGCTTCAACCCGTAGATTGATTTAAGCAGCTTGCACACCTTTCCGCTGCTCCCACTGTCCACGAAGCCCTCTGGCCGAGTCATGTACACGCTCTCTTCTAAATCACCATTTAGAAAGGCAGTCTTAACATCCATCTGCCAGATTTCATAGTCATGGTATGCAGCGATGGCAAGTAGGATCCGGATGGACTTAAGCATAGCCACTGGAGAAAAGGTTTCATCATAATCCACACCTAGTCGTTGACGAAAACCTTTTGCAACAAGTCTAGTTTTGAAAGTCTCAACTTTTCCATCTACACCAAGTTTCTTCTTAAATATCCATTTGCTCCCAATGGGTTTTACCCCTTCAGGAGCAACTTCCAAAGTCCATATTTTGTTGATATACATGGATTCCATCTCAGATCGCATTGCATCCAGCCATTTCACAGAGTCCCCACTCATGATGGCCTGCTCGAAGCTAGTTGGGTCATCATCTTCCATGATGCAATCCTTGCTCCCACCATCAATGAGAAAACCGTAGTATCTCTCAGGTGGATGAGGAACCCTACAAGATCGGCGGAGAGGCTGAGGTTCGTTGGGAACTATCGAATCCTCCGGTTCTACCAAATCTTCTATTGTAGTTTGTGGGGTTGGAACTTCTTCCAGTTCTACCTTTTTGCCACTAATTTCCTTTACAAGAAATTCCTTTTCTAAAACGGTGGCATGTTGAGCAACAGACACTTTTTGTTCCTCACTGAGGTAGAATTGATATCCATACAAATTGTTTGGATATCCCAAAAACTTGCAAACAACAGATCGTGTCTTGAGTTTGTCCGGATTTTGCCTTTTGACATAGGCTGGACAACCCCATATCTTAACTCTCTTAAGAGATGGTCTCTTCCCATTCCATATCTCATATGGAGTGGTAGGCACCGAATTGGTTGGAACTCTATTCAATAGGTATGCTGTTGTCTCAAGCGCATAACCCCAAAAGGAAATAGGCAACTCAGCGGTGCTCATCATAGAGCGCACCATATCCAATAGGGTGTGATTCCTCCGCTCCGATACACCGTTGTGCTGTGGTGTATACGGAGAAGTAAGCTGAGAGAGAATCCCATTCTCTTTTAGATAGTCACGGAATTCCGTGCTCAAGTATTCTCCTCCCCGATCGGATCGAAGGATTTTAACACTTTTACCCGTCTGGTTCTCGACTTCATGCTTATATTCTTTGAATTTCTCAAAAGCTTCAGACTTGTATTTTAACAGGAACACATGTCCGTATCTTGAGTGATCGTCAGAGAATGTAATGAAGTACGAGGAACCATTCCTGGCATGTGTAGACATGAGACCGCATACATCACTATGTATCAATCCCAAGAGTTCCGTAACTCTTCTCCGTGTCTAGTAAACGAAGTTTTGGTCATCTTTCCTTTGAGACATGATTGGCAAGTTTCATAAGATGAAAATTCGAACGGATTCAAATATCCATCCTTATGTAACTTGGCTAGTCTTGTCGTATTGATATGACCTAGTCTACAATGCCACAAGAAGGATTCGTTCATTTCTGAACACTTCCTCTTCTGTGTATTTTGTACGTTAAGAACTGTGGTTTGATTTAGAACTTATATGCCATTATTTAACGAGCCTGGTCCAATCAACTTTTGATTCAGGAATATGTTCATAACATTATCCTGTAATACAAAATTATATCCTTCTTTACTTAATAAAGAAACTGATATAATATTGCATATCAGGTTCGGTATGTAGTAGCATTCGTTCAGAATCAATGTATTACCATTTGGTAATATAAAGTGATATTCGCCAACTATTTTGGCTGCAACATTTGCACCATTCCCTATTCTTACAGAATGATCACACATTCCCAGTTCTTTACCTTTCTTCAGCCCATGTAACAAATTACATATGTGGGATCCCGATCCGGTATCTAATACCCAGGACGTAGAGTGTACTGAGAAATAGTTCTCTGTAACTAACACACCCTAAGAAGATACATCGGCATGCTCATTCTTTGTTTGGGTGGCACGGGAATCCATGCACTCCCCTATTTCCTGCTCGGACTTATAACAATTATAAGTGGGAGCGGAACCAACGTTCCCCAACACAGTATAATAAGCAGGTTCGGTCAATACATCCATATTATTATCTTGATTAAGGCCTGACATGGTCGCTACCTGGAGAGAGAGAGAGAAGAAAATACTTAGTGTATGCTCTTGCAAGATTAGATTGGTTATTATCTTATCTAATCAGGATGGCTCCCACTATTTTTATCAAATCTTCCTTCAAACCCTAAAAGGTAAGACTAGCCGGGATTAATTACACCCTACAAGTTCGCCAATCTTTCAGCCAGGCCAGTGTCGATACTTTGAGGGGGGTTCCCCGTGCTTTCGCACGGACCTAATTAAAATAAATCTCGTTTTCCTAGGGGCGTAACCCCGTTAACACCTTTCTATACACCTACTTGATCGGCTAATTGTGATGTGTAAAACTCTCCCAGGAGTAACTCTTACTCGCAGTGGGTATCGGGATCCAACTATCTGATAGAAAGTATGCAATCTCATTGAAAATTTCAACACTTGAAATTCCCGATAATATTTTGTCCCTTGCAACTCATGACCTTGGCTATAGTCAACAAATCATAAGCGCTAGTCAAGTTCAACCCGTCATTTCATGATTGAATTAAACCCACCCGTACGACCCTTGGCTAAGGTCAACAAAGCTGTACGACTACCCTAACTCAATCGCATCATATACTGCAGATAAGCACTAATTAGCTACCGCACACTACGCCTTGGCTAAGGTCAACAAACGCAGCACGAATACTAAATAGTACTTATCTGAAATGATGGAGGGCTACGACAAGTTTTAAGAAAACCTTTTGCGTAATGAACTTGATATCGTTGTAGAATCGAGTGATTTTGAAATGGAGTGTTTTTAAGGCTTTTGCTAGTTTTTCTAAAGAGATCACTCCCGGTGAAGGGATCTCGGCACTTTCCTCATCGAATGAGGTGCTGGATATTCTACAAGGAATACCGCTATGCAAAGCAAGAACTAAAAAGGCAATAAAAAAATAAAACCAAGTGGGTTGTAGCATCTACTAGCTTCTGCTAAAGAGGTCACTCCCGGTGAAGGGATCTCGGCTCTTTCCTCATCAAATGAGGTGTTGGATATTCTACAAGGAATACTGCTATGCAAAGCAAAAACTAGAGCTACCCTTTTTGAAAATTTGATTCTACAACATTTTTAGGTTTCTTTCTTTTTCATTAATCTCATTAATGAAGTCCCATCATTTATGCTTCCTAATCATCACAGAAGAAATGAAAATACAACGTACGCTTATGCCATCCGCATTCGCTACAGTGTCCCGTTATGTACCGTTAGGTTACTTAACCAACAACATAGCGGGGCGGGACTAGCGCGGGTGCAAAACATAAGCAACGTTTATTATATATCATATATATAATAATAAAGCATTCGTCTCAAATATATAAAGTGATCATATCACAGAATATCAGCAGTAGAAGTCCACATATGAAATATTGGATATACTAGGATGTCCGTGTTTTATATCAAGCCAGTAAAAAACACAGATTCCAGGGTTGCGATGAATAGCCAAACCCACATCCCTAGACCCCAATGAGAGCGGTAAGCAACCCTACCAATTCTAGAGTTAGGAGACCCGGACTCGACTCCTCGAGATGGTCTCCCATTGGACTCTAGAACCCGGTTACTTATGCTTCCCACCTTGGGTCTATCCTAATGCTGAAAAGTAAATAATATACAACAATGGTGACATCATTCTCAACCCGGAAGTACCCCAATAAAAGAATATTACATACAAGTTTTTACATGAATGAAAAAGAAAAACTCTCATCTCACGCAAAAAACCCCAGCTATTCAAAACACGACAATCCAATATAACATATCTAACATCACATGTCATCAATGTAAGTAAATATGCGTATCCAAATTGTCGTTGACATATAGCAACGAAACCGGCGATACACCACATATTACACTTACGGTCGCAAAAAAGAAAATGTCAAACTACAACATTTGGAATCGACACAGCCCTTAGACATCATAAACCCGGAATATCACATACTTCGGATTTCATGCCTAACATTGTAAATCTTACATTTGGATCCCACTCATGAAAACACCTTTTCAAAAGAAATCGGGTAATTCAACAAGATTCTCGATTTCCACCGAGACCGAAATGTTAAATTAACAAGCAACTAATCAATTTTCATAAAACCAATTAGTGTAGATTCCAAATATTGTATCATATTCCATAGATAGCCAGACGATATTAAACATTCCGATCGAATCAACAAACACCCAAAATTTCCCAAAGAGCTCAACACTTGAGCACAGTTTAAAAAATACTCAGAACATGCCACAGTACCTATGGACCAACCGTAGAAGGGCCAACCCTTGCCTCACCTATGGCGCCTCGGAACTACCATAAATCCTAGGGTTTGACGGCGGTTCCGGCGGTCATAGAATCGAGTTAGGGTTTCGTTCTTCTAGAGGGTCCATAGAATCACTTGCATGATTTTTAAATAACTTTAACTAGGAAAAAATCTAACTTTTGGAAAATTTCTAGCGAGGGAGAAAATGGGTTATTGATATTCGTTCGAACTTTTTAACGTCGTCTAAATTACCCGAAACGATATTAGAATTACGACTACGAAGCACTCTGAATTGCCTTTAAAAAAAGATAACATCATATGCAATCTTAGTAAAAACAAGCAATACCTGAAACACTAAAACCCAGAGACTGGAACACCACAAAAAATTCAACCCAAAACATGCTAACAGAACCGGCCAGGCCGGACTTTTGGAGTATGTCACCAGGTCAAATCCGGCGAAGGGGGTTCAATTTTCTATGGTATTCATTATACATCATATGTAACATTCTGCAGCTGCTTAAAAAAAATTAGACACTCTGAAAAATTCGACAGGAACTAGGTTTTTCATTTCGATGTTTCGGAGTTGTTTCAGTTTCATAATTCTACAAACATCGTCTAATTCTGTAGCTTGGCTATGATACCATTGTAGGGTTATCTAGCATGGCAGCAAGGTTTCGGGAGGCATCATCCATGGCGTTTTATAAAAAATTGCCATGCTAAAGAACCCTAATCTAGAATCTTAACTAGAGAATTAGACGAAACTTGCATGTAAACAACTTTACATACAAAGTGAAAAAGGAATACAACCTTTGTAGACCGGTCCTTCACTTCAAAAGCTCCGTGTAGTAGTCCCTTCGCTCCAAGTAGTGATCTTCCGGACTCTAGAATGGCTCCACAAGATGAAAGGAACAAGCTTGCTTGAAGTCTTCGAGGCCGAAGATAATCTACGTCGAGGAGACACCAACCCAAGATACCTCTTCACTAATAAGGGATTAGTGAAGCAAACAACCTAAACTAAATGGCTAATCTAGTGTAGGTTGATGAAATAGGAATTTTGCTCACTTTAGAAATATGTTTCTCACTAATTTTCCTCACCTCCTCAAAACCTAGAGAGCTCACTCTTGATGAAGAAGAAAATGAAGCCAATAATATTATATGTGTGAATAGCAACCATAGGTGAGAAAATATCATATACTAACTCTTGTAGAGACTTAACCATGGCTAATGACAATGGTTGGATTAATAAATATCTTGAGTAAAACAAAATTAGTGGACTAAGTCAATAGTTCCACAAGCTTTAACCATGAGCTAATTTCCAACTAATTTTTGATTTACTTTAAATAAATAAACCCTACATTATCATGAGCATAGTGTGAGTCTCATACACACATGTAGCATGTATTAACAAGCATGACACAATAATATATATCACATATATATTAAGTGTGCACATGTGAGAAAAAGAAATGCACAAGTGAGCTAATATTAGTTAATATATGTTAGTATATCAAATATACAATTATACATTAAATTATTAAATCAACACTTGATTTAATATTTCGGCTATATCACATATAACCGACTAATATCATATGTATCAACTTATCGAATCAACACTTGATTCGATAACCCGGCTATATTATATATAACCGACCGATATCACATATCGCGAGAATAGAATACGGTATCACATACACGTATTAATCTCGGTCCCGCACATATCACATATGTGCTCCTACTTCGTTCGCCTGAGCCAGGGAACCTCTGTGTAGGACTATAAAGACTCGTCAATACTCCGGCAGTAGATGATGATCATATCAGTCACCCACAAGCCGTCAGCGGTACTAGCTGGACGTAACGGCTACCCAGGTATTGAGCGATCAGAAGATTAACAAGCAAGTTTGTCTAAACTCCCACAAAGCCTGTTGGTAACACTACCGTACAGTCCGGTCTCTTCGTCTGATATGTCGCATATCTAGTCTAAGGGTGGTAAACGTCAGACCCCAGTAACTTGATAAGTCATGCTGATGTGAGGCTCATAACGGGTCGAGAAACTACTGATAACACTTACCAGTAAATCTCCGTATCAGTCCTGGCTAGGGACTTCCTGTTATAGCCAATCGAGCATAGCGCAACATCAACCCCCAATGCCGGGAGAGACGAATCCCCTCCTATCGCTCATTGCCTCCATGTGACTTGGGACTGTACCCAAAAACCACCGTTTTGCACGTTCTCTTGAAAAAGGTAAGGTGGAAATCAAAGCACAGTGGGAATCACACAACACCCTGGTCTACAGACTAACCTGTACCAGTGTCACCAGAGAACTGCTATCTGACGATAGGTATAATACCATCTAGGAGTTCTCGAAGAGTCTTGTTCAGTGTACCCAGTCTCCACTGAGCACCCGTATAACATCTTTGATGTCAAACATCAATGGATGTGGGATCATCCATCGCCCATTATATGGGTCAAGAAGCGTATACGCTAGTCTACTCTGGAATATCGATGCCCTATCTCGATACACCCTCGACTAGGAACAATTAAAGGATGAACTTGTGGACTACCCTGGCCCCACTTGTATGATCTCCATCATAGTCCTGGTAGTCAAGTACACATCCTAAGGGCTTTATCAACATGTGAGAGCAAGACAGTGTCACAATACAAGTCTACATGTTAAGACAAAGAGCAACCAGATAGCATACTATGATGTCGAGCAAGAAATTCCTCTCTATATATGTCTAAGCATCCACTATAATATACATCATATGTACAATAATGGCCTCTAGGGCATACATATAACTAACAATGCCAGGACGTTAGTGGTGAGCTCTTTTACCACTCCGTCATCGAGGGCAATTTCCTCAGGGATTTTCCTTTCCTCTTGTCTTTTTTGTTAGAACCTTTGTTTGTAGGACCAAGCTTCTTCCCAGGAAGCGTACGATTACGCAGCTTAATATTTTCACAGTTCTTCTCCTCCTCTTCTTTTTCGGAGGCGGGGTCTTTGAAGAGAGGGCTGAGGGGTGTTTCATCCTCAGAATCGCTCCCAAATATAAGAATTGGAGGTTTTCCTCCATCCAAAATGGTACCAACCATATAACAGTTGCCAGTCATTTCTTCATGCGCGTTTGTTCTACTATTTTGCAGTCGATGAGCGCGAGCTTCGCGCTTCATCCTCTTGAAGTGTTTTTGATGGGCAACGTATCCTTGCCACCACTTCTTGAAGGCACTGCATTTCCCGATGGGGTAGGTGACCCTCCAATGATATATGCAGTAGTTTGGATGTGATTCTTCTCCATCAAGGCAGATGACCCTGGAAGTGTTCTTTATGAGAGGTGGCAGTTTCATCCCCATTGATAGGGCTTTGGTGAACCGCTTCTATGTTTTGATCATGCTCTTATTTGTTGCAGGTGTGCTTTGGTTTGGTTGGAGCACTTTACGACTCGTTCTCACCGTGGCTTCTTTACTTAAACGCTGACGCTTAGCCTTTTCATATATAGTTGTTTCACGTTCTCGGTTAACTTTGCTTTTTTGAAAGGTTTCGTTTAGCAGCCTCTCAATCGGGTTTTCTTCTGGCAGTTTCGGAGATTGTGGCGCTGATTCTTCCCCTGGTTCCTCTGTATTGTTTTCTGACGCTGAGGGAGCTTCTTCATCATATAACGACGAATGAGAGACCATGTGGAAACTTGCTACACAGTTTTCGGTGTCTTCTGATGAGTCATTTCCCTCATCATCGTCACTGTCTTTGCCGTCAAGAATATGCTTGAGGAATTCTTCGAGCATGACTGGTGTTCGCGCCTTCTGATTATACTCCTCCAGCATGTCTATATATTTTTGTAGATCTATGCGCTTGTCATCATTCTCGGCAGGCTACACAGGCTTTTGGTCTTCTTCTTTTTCTTTGAAGACTTCGAAGGTTTGACTTGGGGGCTTTTCCCCTTGTCAGCATTTTTTAGTGCGGGGTGAGGCTTTAGCATCCCCTTGATTATTTCGGGTTCAAGTAGGCTTTTCCACCTGATTTCCAGACATACCTGAAGATCCTTTAGCATTATTTTGGTTTTTGCTGAAAGAACGATTTTCCATGGAGTTTCTTCCACAAGTGAGCATGATGCCCCCTGCGCATCCACCTTTTTGGGAGTGTGCTTCTGGGGTGGGTTTACCTTCCAGTTATCAGACAACACGAATTTCCTCTGTTGATACTGGTTCTCGACCCAGTTTTTGAAGACGTGGCAATTTTCAATTGGGTGGCTCACCATTCTCAGATAGGGAGCAGTAATTAGGGTTGTTGACTTCGCCGGGTTCCGGTGGGCGCCGCGGGTCTGGAAATGTGATGAGTTTATTACACATTGTCAATTCGAACAGTATCCTCATCTTGTCGTGGGGAAACGAATAAGCACGTCCTAGCCTTTCTTCCAAGGACGGGCGCAGACGCGCATTGTTTTGGCGAACCGCCGATTTTGGGCCGCTCGGCTATTATTGCATGTTAGCAACAAAGGACGCTTTCCCTTTACCCTTAGCATTTTGAGGGTCCTTATTTGAGGAGGAAAGCCCATGGCCCATCTGGTCCATTTGGGCCAATTTATCTATCAGAGTCTGAGAAGTTATGGGCTTGAAGAACGTCATGAACTGGGACATAGTCGTTTGAGTATCAAGGGTCCCGATGAAAATGCCCATGGCAGGAGACTCTTCAATGTGTTGTTCGCATTTAGACCACAGGTTCCGCCACCGGATCGCATACTGGACCCAGGTTTCTCCCGGTTTTACCCTGGCATTGATTAATGCCATGATCGGAGTGCTCTCACTCGCGCTGGCGAAACGCTGTGTGAACAGCAGCTCCATTTCTGCAAATATTTTCATGGAGTCATTTGGAAACTCCGAGTACCATTCGAAGGCCGTTTCTGACAAGTTTCCGACGAAATGGCAAAACAACAGTTTGTCGTCGCCTCCAGTGTTACCGTATAGAGCTCTGAATTACGCGACGTGTTGGTGAGGGTTGCCTATTCTTTTGTAAATATGGAACTTGGAGATCGTATATCCCGGAGGGTATTTGATTTGATCATACCAGCCTGGATACGATCGTTCAGTTCTGACAATTTGGCCGGCGGCTTCATTAGCTTGATGAGCTCTTATTTGCTAAGCAATGTAATCATCAAGGGCGTCCTTCGAGATCGTTTTACCCTTGGCCGCTGACAAGGCCAGAGGAGGGTTTGTTGTTTCCCCTCTGTCATCCTCGAAAATTATCGGCAGATCTTCGGCCGGGGTTCTGGTTAGATCATCATTCCAACCATGTCTTGAAACAAGAGAGCAATCTGTTTTATGTTAGCAGCTTTGTCCTTTCCCTTGAGCACCCTTCGCAGAAACTCTATATCGGTCTCCTGCTCTTGGCGTTGTTCGGCCGCTTTGTCCAGACTTTCTTTTTGTCCAGTGAGTGCCGTCATTTTGTTAGCATTTCTTGGAGCTTCTGTTATTGCCCCTGAGTTTTTGTCAGCGGCCGAGTTTGCGGCCAGTGACTCACCAAAGCACGGCTCACTTCTTTCCCATTGGTCATATAGACCGTATGTACGATTATGCCCCAGACTTGGGGCGTTTAAATCTATCGCCTTTGGAATTTGCCGTGGGTGGTAGAGTTTTCTCCGGCCTCGTTCTTTTATGAGAGATTGGAGTTGAAAGAGCCGTTGTGACAGGACCTGTTTAGGATAAGTCCCCCGTTGTATGTCGGAGGAGTGATCTTTTTCTTGTCAGACCTTCGATTTCTTTGGTTGACAAGAGTAGTTTTTGTCAATCACAGAGTCTTGGACTTTTCGCCAGACCCTATGAATTGGCGAGGAGAGCCGCTGATAAGGCCGCTCCGGCTTTGCCTGCACTGTAACTTTTGCAGGTGGGGGAGATTTCTTTAGCACCGCGGTTGGGGAGTTTTTGCGCACCCTTCTAAGCAGTTCAAAACTGTTCCCAGTTGGAACAGCAGTGTCGACCTCCACCATAGGTGCTGGTGGGGTGAGTTCAAAGGGAGAGTTTCCCCCAGTCTCTCTCACTCAGCGCCAGTGGCGACGTCGAGCGTGCCTTGCTGAAGGGACCGACTCAGTTTTGGAAACGGCTTCATCATACCCCCGGCTTTGCTGAGGGGTTTTGATCGGCGTCAGCTTGTTGAAGACCGACGTTCTTGATGGAATTTGAGAAAGCCGGCCAATTTTTCGAAGACTGGTCGTCTGATGGGGGAAGCACCTTTGACGGCTTCGTCTGTAGCAGGAGTAGGGAAGGCTGGCCTTTTTGGGGTAGCCCCTTTAGGTATCACGAACTTTTTTACGGGCCCGTTTGAGTTCTTGCTTAGCCTGTTGAAGACTGAGATGCCTGAGTTTGACGGCCTGATGGGGGTCGTTATGGTTTCCAGTTGATCGAAGATCGACCTTTTAGGAGCTTCTTCTTGCGGCGTTGAGACATAGAAACTCACAGGTGGGAGCATGGTCCCGAAGAACCGTCCGGTAGTGGCTTGTGTGACCTTCCCCACCGGCATTAAGAAAATAGAGACCGCGTTGGGCCCATAGGTCACTCCTCCAGTTAGGGTGGAGCGGGAGTTGCTGTTGCATGAGGTGCGGTTGAGAGCCATTGATTTTATGCACAGGAGTAAGACAGCAAGTTTTAATACCTCGAATCCAAGGGCAAGCATAACGAACCGTGATTTTTGTTAACGAACACAACACACGAAGTGTGGAATGGAAAGAGGAAAAGATCCCACCGGGCATGACAGAATCTGTTTACCGCCGAAAAACCGAACCGAGACGTTAGGACGTCTAGCCTGAATTTAGGGGCAGATACTATTTGGACATATCCACCCACCTCTCCGAAAATACCAAGTTGATTTATGGCACCATATATCGAAAGTTTGGATAGATGCGATCGTTGTAGCAGACTTTATCAGATCCCCCTCATTTGTGAGGGATTTTTGATTGTGGGGACGCTCTTCCCTGCAGGCGCAAGTCCCTGCAGTTAATTACGTTATCGCGTTGTTATAACCACTTTCTCTTTCTCTAGTAGTTCACTTCGTGTCGTGTGTTGTTTTGTTTATTTTGATTGCCCGTGGATTGTATACGGAAACTAATTTATGTCGTCGCCCGTAGGGCGCGGATTAGTCCAAATCCGTATATTTGAGATTTGGGTTTGGGTTTTGAACTTAGGTTATATTTTCCTTTAGTTCAAAAATATTTTGTTTTATTTAAGAACCGTTAATCTAGTTTGAGATTAAAATCTACTTAAATTTATGAGCATTTGGGCTCAATTTATTTTAACTAAGAATATGTTAGTCCTATTTGAGACTAAGATCAACTTAGCAATATTTTAAGGATCATTTTTTATTTAAGATCCAACAACAGAGCATTCGGGCTCAGCTACAAGAAACTTCAAAGAGTCTTTTAGCCAATTTGGGCTTGGTTTGCTTAGTCTTTTTTTCTTTCTTTTATTCAAAAGTGCTAAGTACTTATTTGGGTTCTGTTTTCTCAGCCCTTTTTTTTATACAGAAGTGCTAACCACTTGTTTAGGGCTCTGGCGCTCACATGTGAATCATGTGAAGCACTCAGTCAAGAGCGCTACCCAATCAGTGCTAAGCACTTAGTCATTTTGACTGAATATATAGTGCTAAGCACTTTTTTATGACGCTCACGTGAGGAGTACGTGCGACGCTAGGGTGTGGGCATTGCCCAATCAATGTTAAGCACTCGGTCATTTTGACTGAATATGAAGTGCTAAACACTTTTACTCAGCGCTCACGTGTATTTCACGTGAGATGCTGACCTTTTGTTTTGAGCGCCCATGTGGGAAGCACGTGAGGCGCTGAGTCCTTTATTTAGGGAATTTTTTAGTCGTTCACGTATGTTTCACGTGAGGCGCTGAGTTCCTTTTCTTTTCAGAGATTGAATCTCTGTTAACGGCATTTTGGTCATTAATGATCGCCAAGATCTTTGTTTTTGAAGATGTGAAATCTTCTCTATCTCTCTTTTTTTATTGGAGAACTAAGTTTCTTTTTATACTAAGTTTCTTTTATATAGGGTTAAATCCTGCTTGTAGAGGAATTAAATTCTTAGAACCATAAGTAATCTTTTCTCCTTTTCTTTTAATCTAGTTCTTTCCCTCAGATTTTGAGTTTGAAGAACAAAATCTCCCCGATGAGAATTAAATTCTCCACTTGTGGGAAAATTTGCAAAGCAAATCTCAGATCAGAGGAAGAACTGAGTTCTTTTCATGAAGGGTTGAACCCTTATTTTCTTTATGTTAGGCAAAACAGATATATTTTATTCTTAATTTTTCTTTACCTAGGATTTAAAAGAACAAGTGGATTTTCTTTGAAAGAGAATTGAATTCACATTTGCAGCTTTTATCTTTTGTTTGCAGAAACTTATGGGGGTTCCTCCTTTTTTTCGTGTGTGTGAGACTTGAAGTCTTAGGTCCTTTATATAGGCAAGGCAAATTGTTGATCGGTTTTGAGAAAATTTCTCATTGAGAGATTTCAATTGATTTTATTGGTCTCAAAGATTATTTGGGGTGTTTTATCCACTGTTGGATTTTTGATCCAAGGATTTCTTTTTTACAGAATATATTTTCTTGTTTTTAACAAGATTAAGGAAATATTTTCTCATATACAGAATTTAATTCTGTCAAACGGTGATTTTTAATCACTTTTTAATCAAAGAGCTCTCTGTTTTACAAAGAACAATCTTTCTTTGTTTAGAAAGATTGGGGAAATATATTCCCAAAAATAGAATTTAATTCTATCATTGGATCTTCGATCCAACCGAGAATATCTTTCTCACTTAGAAAGATTAAGGAGATATTTTCTCCTAATAGAATTTAATTCTATCATTTGATAATTTATTATTACCATTGGATTTTTGATCCAACGGCTCTGTTTAACAGAGAATATCCCATGTTTTAGGGAAATAATTTCCATGTAGAATTTAATTCTGCCCGCTCTTAATTTGGGCGCTGGCGCTCACGTGTTATGCATGTGGGCGCCACTTAAGAATTAAATTCTTATACATAACAGGTGCTTCTATGGTTTGCACATTAGCGCTCACGTGAACTTCACGTGCGGCGCCACTATAGGATTTAATCCAATAAAACTGGCGCTGGCGCTCTCGTGGGGAGCACGAGAGGCGCGGCCTTATTAGATTTAACAGTGCTTAGCTCTTATAATTATGTGTTTAATTATTAGGGGAACATACCTTTTCGATCAGTTAAGTGGATCTTGTATATTTTCAAAGTTGGATCTTCATTCGGGTTATCATCAGGTGAAGGTCAAGGAGTCCGACATTCCGAAGACGGCGTTTAGAACTCGTTATGGACATTATGAATATCTCGTAATGCCATTTGGAGCGACCAATGCACCTGCCATCTTTATGAACCTGATAAACCAAGTTTTTCGAGAGTACTTAGACAGGTTTGTTGTTATCTTCATCGACGATATTCTGGTGTATTCAAAGAATCAGAAAGAGCATGTTGAGCACTTACATATTGTCCTGAAGACATTAAGACAACACCAACTCTACGCCAAGTACAACAAATGTGAATTTTGGCTAGATCATGTCGTATTTCTCGGACACATCGTTTCAGGTGAAGGAATCTCTGTAAATCCAGTTAAGGTGTCAGCTGTCAGCGAGGGGCCAACACCAAAAGGCGGTGAAAAATATAAGAAGTTTTTTAGGCTTAGCAGGATATTACAGACGCTACATCGAAGGATTTTCAAAGATCGCAGTACCCTTGACCAAGCTCATAAGTAAAGACGAAGCATTCGTATGGTCGAAGCCTGTGAGAAGGTTTCTGTAGAACTCAAGTCGAGATTAACCTTTGCAACTATTCTTGTAATACCAGATCGATCTGGCGGATTCGATGTGCATTATGATGCGTCGGGTAAACAATTTGGATGTGTTCTATATCAGCATGGAAAAGTTATAGCTTTTGCATTAAGGTAATTAAAAGTTCATGAGCGCGACTATCCAACACATGATCTAGAATTGGCAGCCGTCATTTTCGCATTCAAGATTTGGCATCACTGCCTTTTGGGAGAACGAGTGGATATATACACCGACCACAAAAGTATAAAACATGTATTTACTCAGAAGGAACTCAACATGCGGCAGAGAAGATGGCTAAAACTCATGGCAGATTTCAACATCAACCGATAGTATCATCCTGGAAAGGTGAACATAGTTCCTGATGCACTTAGTCGCCAACCTTTAGCAATGAATCTCACCGCTCATTGGAGACTATAGCAACGATTGCACGGATTGGAGATTGAAGTTTCAAGTCTAGTCCACTCTTGTCAATCAGATTAAGGCAGCTCAAGCAAATGATGCCAAGCTACAAAAGATCCAAGAACAAGTAGAAAGTGGTCTTCGAAGCGACTTCATCATTCACGAAGATGGATCCTTACGGTATGGGAGCCGTTTATGCGTGCTAGTCGGCCCTGTTCGAGAAGAGTTGATGAAAGAAACTCACATCACTCCTTATTCGGTACACCCCGGCGGCATGAAGATATACAAGGATCTACGGCAACAATACTGGTGGCATGGAATGATACGAGAAGTAGCAAGGAGCATAGCGAAGTGTTTAGTGTGTCAGCAAGTGAAGGCTGGCATCACAGAGCTGCTGGTCTACTTCAGCCGTTACCAATCCCAGAATGGAAATGGAAGCACATTACCATGGACTTCATGACTGCCCTCCCTCGCAGCACGAAGGGTAACGATGCAATCTGGGTTATTATGGATCGACTCACCAAGTCGGCTCACTTTATTCCATTTAAAGTTGGAACCGAGACGTTAATAAGGAAGTACATGGAAGTGAGTAAAACTCTAAAGTAAGATTTATACCTTTAAGATATACCATACTTGTCTTGATACCCATAAACCTATGCAAGAGACCATGAGATTACATGGGGTACCTGTTTGCATCGTTTCCGATCGTGATACTAGATTCCGATCACAGTTTTGGCAAAGTCTGTAAGCCAGACTGGGAACGAGTCTGAATTTTAGCTTGGCATATCATCCCTAAACAGACAAACAGTCCGAGCGAACAATTCAGATCCTTGAAGACATACTGAGAGCCTGTATGCTAGACTTCGGAGGTTCGTGAGAAGATCACTTACACCTTGTGGAGTTTTCATATAACAATAGCTACCAGGCAAGCATTGGGATGGCACCATTCACAGCACTCTACGGATGGAAGTGTCGTTCCCCACTGAGTTGGGACAACGTTGGAGATTGTGAACTCCTTGAACTAGAGATAATCATGACAACTGTGGATGTAGCTCGCACGATCAGGGAAAAGATGCGCATAGCCCATGACCGATAGAAGTATTGGGTAGATGCAAAGGGTCGACACCTGGAGTTCTAACCTGGAGAGCATGTGTTCCTGAAGATCTCTTCGAACAGAGGAGTGATACGTTTTGGCAAGAGGGGTAAACTCAGTCCAAGATACATCGGACCGTTCGACATACTCGAACGAGTTGGAGAAGTGGCATACCGTTTGGCACTACCACACTCATTGGAAGGAGTGCACAAAGTGTTCCACATATCCCAGTTACGACGATATGTGTGCGACCCCACCCACACACTTGATCACTCAGAGCTCACTGTACAGACCGATCTGACTTGCGATCAGCAGCCAGTCGAGATCTTGGATCGAAAGATGAAGACCTTACGGAACAAGGAGGTGAACTTGGTCGGGTAATGTGGAGAAAGGACTCGCCAAGAGAATCGAATTGGGAGAAAGAAGACGATATGCGTGCACGATACCGTCATCTATTTGAAAATTAGTCCTTTGTATAAATTTCGAGGACGAAATTTTTATAAGGAGGGTAGAATCTAACAACTCTAAAAAACCCTGTACAAAATTAACTTGTTTAATGATTAGAACTGGTATTTCAGCCTGATTAGGAGTTATAAGTTATTTTTGTTCAATAAAAGCAAGAAACAACTTGTAACTCATTGGTAAAGCCTCTACACTGCTGTGACATGGTTTGTGTGTTCAAATCCCAATCAATCCCAATTATTTTTAATATTTTTTTTAACTTTTCAGAAGCCCAAGAGTTGCACGTGCAATACACAGAGAATCGAAAAGTTTCAGAAAAATCAAACGGGATATATGAGGAGTTAACATAGATTAAAGCACATCGCACGAAATTCAAGACAAGTGGCACAAATCTGACTGCCCATTTGGCTGCTACCGGCGGTCCAATCTTGGCCAATCGCCTCCGTGCTTCGCTCACACATTTCTTTGACTCCCCTCTACTCCCTTGTAGTGTTTAATTACTTTGCAATTTAACAGAGACCATTCAAATCCCCCATTAATATCATTTTAATTCTTGTTAATTCAAATTTTTAATTTCCATACACTCAATTTCACCTATAAATACCATTTCATTCTCTAGCTCTCCCCATTCTAAAAATTTTTATCAAAAATTCTCAAAATTCTCTAAGTGCAAAATGGAGTTAAGCAAGCCAAGAGGAGTAGCAATCAAATCTCGACGACCGGAGCTTTCCTGACGATATCACGATTCCCTAAGGCTTCCTCTCTCTTTATTCTTCTCTTGTTAGCGCTCTAAAATAGTAAGTGCATTCTCTCTCTCTTTCTTTTCATCTCAAATCAATTTTTAAAAAGATATCGACAAGTGGAGTTGACATTAAAAATCTTTTTTTTTAAATGTTTTTATCATTCTTGATAGGTCAATATGTCACACAATTACCCTAATATAACTTCAAATTAATATTCACATCTTTTGCTTTTTTGTGTAACCAAAATTCCATGTGAAATAATCATATAACGAACTTTTTCATATAAATACCATGAACTTTAATATAACCCTTATTTCGATAAATAGCATATATGCATCTAGAAAATTCATGCGGTCACGACCTACCCCACAAGCCCACTTTGGATTCATGGCATGATGTTTAGTTAAAAAAATTCATCTAAATGAAACAATTTGCAATAAAATACCATCACTTTATAAAAATACGTTTTTAATCGATATTTGAAAACCTTTTGTAATTACGTCTTTACAGCCCTCTTTAGGGGACCCTCTTGTGAATGATGTGGATTATCGCACGTCTTTAGGATAGTAAAGCAAGATACAGAGCTTCTCAGGGAGAATTCGGCCCAGAAAAGAATGAAAATACGATTTAAAAGAAATACGACTTTTTGAAACAAATAAACTTTGGGAAATTATATATAATTATGAATCTGTATTTTCAATAAAAATAAATGGTGAAAATCTTTTAAAATGAAATATTAAAATTTCAATAAAATACCACCAAGTTTATAAAAGAAGTAGTTTTCATTAAAATACCATAAACTTTTAAAAGCTAGATTTCATCGTTAAAATACCACTAAAATTAAAATACATGTTTATAAAAACTTTTAACATTCTAAATCACTTTCGAGATTTATTTTTAAACGATATTAAAATATTTTTCATAAAACCCCCTCGAGAAATGCAAACAATATAAATACAATGTAAACAACAATAATAAATCTCTAAGGACTCTACATTAATATAGGTTTAAGTGGTATCATTTCTCTTGAACTCCAGGGAGCCGGAGAAAGTGAGTGATTGCCTATTCAGGTTAGACAACAAATTAATAGAGATATCAAATGGCAATTGTCTTGGAAAAAGATACAATCCTGCCGTCCATGTGCAGCAGTTGTCTGATTACTCCCGAACTTAAGAATTTCAACAATTATTTCTATTTACAAGAAATGTCTATAACTCGAATACAAACTCGAATCCAAACTCGAATCCAAACTTGAATTTAAACTCGAACTTGAATCCAAATTCGAACTCTAATTCAACTCGAATCTAAACTTGAACATGAACCTGAAATCAATCTACTCGACTAACTTGACTCGACCCAAGATTGCAATTGACATGACTCGCATTCTACTTGACTTACTCGACTTCATTCTTCAACTTTTGCAATTTATGGTTTCGATTAAGACATATTATAATCAACCAATCAAATTAACTAAGAATATCTTACCGTTATAATATATATTATACTCGGGGTATTTGGATCCAACGGAGCTTCAGGGGTCCTGTATTAACTTATTTTTTCTATTTACTCGAATCTCAGTCGGGTCGACTTCTCCATAGCTTGGAGTTCTGATACTAACATTTAAAATGGGCCTGTGTTTTCTTGCTCCTGGGGCTCCACTCTTGAGCTCGTGAATATTTCTACGGGTGCGTTGAAATTCACACTTGGAACTTAATGTTAACATAATGACCATATAGAGACTTATATATACATATACCTATATTCAGAGCTACATAATTTTTACTGGTCATGTAACAACCCTAAACTTTCTATACATTTTTTTCAAAAAATACAGAAAGGGGTACTTGAGCCTAAGCACAAGTTATAAGTTTGATTTATTTTTGAACAGCAAGAAGGGGCTTGTAGCTCATTGGTAAGACCTTGCACTGCTGAACCAAAACACTAGAGTTCAAATCCCATCAGCCACACATTTTTTTTAATTAAATACTTTTAATCTTTTAGAAGCCCAAGAGTCTACACGTGCACTACACGTAATAGGGTAAGTTACAGAATAAACAAACGAGTCCACTGCAGTAGACGAAGCGACAGGGACACGTGGCGTGGAGACGCGGCCCGACTCGGCCAACTCGGGCCGGCGACTCGGCCGACTCGGCCGGCGCCGCCGGGATAACTCGGCCGAAACCCCGATTTTCTTCTTTCCCCTGTACCCTTTGAACTACCCCACTCCCCCTGCACTATTTAAATTCTCTTCAATTAACCAGAGAATTAAAATACCCTCTTTTAATTTTTTTTAATGCAAATTAAATACAATTTTTATCACACCCTTTCATTACCCTAAACCCTAAATTTTTCATATAAATACCGCATCTAAAATCACCCCTCCTCACTTCCAAATCTCTGCCCAAACTCTCAAGAAAATTCCCAAGACTTTTTGTGTGCAAGTGGAGTTAGCAAAGGGCGAAGCTCCGACGAACTTCCGACGGCAATCCGAGGAGTTTCCGACGACGAAACGACGCACCGGTGCTTCCCTAATCTTTCTCTTTCTCCTCTCTTGACCCTAATCCAGTAAGTCCCCCTTCTCTCTCTCTTTCACTATTCTCAAATTCTTAACTCTTAAAATGTGTCGGAAGCGGAGTTATCCGGCTTCCGATTATCTTTTCTTTTAAAAATACAACATTTTTTTAATAATAAACCAACAACTTTTGATATATTGTTTAGTAATCATTAAGGAAGATAATAAAACAAGTTTGATATCAAAATAATAATTGTAGCAAGTTTTATTCCATTTTTACATTAAAATACCTTTATATTTCATATCGACATGTTTATACCTTTTAACCATGCTAGCTTTAGAAAAATCACGAGGTAATGACCTACCTCCTCACAACACTCATATGTAACATAGCACGATGGAATTTGGAAACATAGATTTGGGAAAAATACGAATTTACAAATAACTACCTCCGACTTGTAAAAACATTTTTCTACAAGATGTGTATTTTAACAAATCTTTGCAAATGCGTCTCTACAACCCATTTCAGAGAACCCGTTCGGGATGGTGCGAATTATCGCACATCCTCGGGCTTAGTAGAGTAAGATGCAGACCTCCGCAAGGAGCATTCGGTCTCAATGGATTTTATACATTTTTCTTTAGAAAATAAGATTTTTTACAAGAAAATTAATAAATTTATTTTCGTTAAATTTGTATATATAAATATTACCAAAATACTTATTTTAAATATATATAATATTCCATGTTTCCAAAACTCAAGAAAAGAAGTCAAATATTACATGAAACTACTATGATAATTCAACAATATTCATATTACAAATAAATACCATATATTATGAAATTAGATTTTATTCACTAGAAATGCCACATTGATAAAATATACATCCATGAAAACTCTAAAGACGATAATAAAATACTTGAGGTGTATTTTGAAAATTATACAAAATTATTTTTACATAAAACCCCCTCAAGTTATACTAAATTACAATAAGGACCCTAGTAAACATAGGTTTAAGCGGGACCGGTCTCTTGAGCCTTAGGGAGACGGAGATTTGGGTGCTTGCCTATTTAAGGTAGACAACTTAACAAACGGTGTTATCAACACGGTAATTGTCTTTGAAAAAGACACAAAACCTGTCGTCCATGTGCAGCAGTTACCGATAGCACCAAAACATAATTCAGGACTTCAATTTCTTTTCTAATTGTCTGACTCGGACTGAGTCTCAATATAATCAATCTGACTTGAATATGATTCAAGTATCAAACTACAAATTCAACATGAATGAATATGATTCAAGTATCAAACTACAAATTCAACATGAATCCATGAATCTATATATTCAATTTGTTCAATCTATTCAATCTATATTGACTGAACCGAACCATGGATATACATCCATCTACATGATTCTCCAGTTACATCCATTTACCGATATCATGGTTTTGGCAAGTCATCTATATATATTCAATATACAATACAAACAATACAAATAATACAATCAAGATATCGCGGGGTTTATAAGGGGTAGACTGGTACGGAAGGTGTTAGAAGTGGCATGAGACAGCAACCATAAAGACACCTAACCTGAATTCAATTGCCGTTGTACCGTGGCTGAATGGTTCCTTGTACTCCGTATACCGTAGTCTCTGGTCTAGTGAGACTCCTCTCGTATACACTGGCTCCTTCTGTACCAAGCTACAAACAACAGCGTTAACATTAAATACAACCTTATAACAATATACTCTCTATTCTGTCTATTTCATTCTTGTCTATTTACGAGACTTACCGAGCGATTTGTTCGCTGACGACATTCTCTTTCTTCTTCTTTAGAATGTCGTCGGGTGTTTCGGACTCACTGGAGATCGAGCCCACTAGCGAGGATTTGGACCAGCTAGCTTTCGACCCGGAGCACTAGTTACTTGTACATTTCATTTCAGTACTTTCCATTTCTGTTATGCCACTGTTTAGGCATTGCTTTTCATTCCATGTATTTACTTTTCAGATGTATTGAAAAAAGGATGTTAATAAATAAAGTTGTTGTTCAATTATATCCATTGTCATTGTCTCTTATGCATTTTACTTATATTGCTTAGATACGCTTAGCGTGTTTATTTCAGAGTAAATACGTAGCGGCCTCGTCGCGGCCTCTACCCGTAAACTGGGAAGCGGGGCGTGACAGGTTTTGTTGGTGGCCCATGCAGGTCAGAGCTGTATGGAACCTGATTGATATGAGATTTAGCGTGCTTGCGCTTTTAAAAGATGAATCAAAAATATTTATAACCGCAATCAAGAATGGCGTCGCTTGGTAGCTAGCCGGTGAGTACGGGTCGGTCCACAGGGATGTTGTGTATTCTCTAATTGTTCTAACGAGTTAATTCCAAATGGTGTGAATGGATTAATTAAATCTAAAAACTAAGTTTATCTAAGTCTTGCTAGGGTTAGGTTTAGGTTAAGTTTGGAGAGTCAATATTCCCCACCGCTTTCTATGCCTAAATTAAGATCCATTAGGTGTTATGGTAACAATTAATAAAGTGGATTAGTACCATCGGGAAGAAATGGTGTTCCTTCCTCTAGGTTCTTGTCCTTCCTTTCTTAATCCTTACCCTAACCTCCATGGAAAACACGCTCAACCGGTCCTTTATACTACGGTATCACCACTACCTTGTGGGATAGGGTGTCGTAGGGAGCGGTGTGTGCATGTATGCATGGAGTCCTATAAAAATGTGTGATGGGCAAGAAAGGGGTGAGAGATCTTCATCTCTCAAGCCTTCCCCAAATCTAACCCTAACAAGCGAGGAGACTACTCGCTCATTAGGGAATTGAAAAACATGATCTATACTAATTAACTAGGGCAATTAATGAAATCTAAACTAGGGCAAGAATAAAAAATTATACAAGGGTAGATAATAAAATTAACTAGGGCAAGAATTGAAAACTTACTCTAATTTGATGCACTCTTCATTCTTTACAGAAATTTACAGATCTGAATTTGAGATTTACAATGAGGCACAAGAAGAGGCATAACCTAAAACAAGTTTTGGGGCTTCTATTTATAGAGCATAGAAAACCCTAGGGTTACAATCGACGCACATCTGCTTTTACAAAAATACCCCTAAGAAGACTAGTCAACGCCGCCTTGCTGACGTCACCACGCACGCGCCACACACGCGCGACACACGGCCGCGGAACCGCGGCCAAAACCCCTGTTTGGCCGCGGATCCGCGGCCATGTAGGGAGATTGTGTGCTGATTTCTTCTGGGTTTCTTCTGTTGCATTTTTCCTTCTATTTTCTTCAGTTGTTTTCTCAGATTGGCTTCTAGATTTCTTCCAGATTTCCACAGTAAATATAGTCGTGGAATTTTACCGCTTGCTTCGTGATGAAGTCTTGAACCTTGTGCTGCCTTTGTTCTTTGTGAAATCGTCCATTGATCTTCGTTTAGTCTTCAAACTGTAGGCTTGATCAAGATTCTTCCATTTGTTGGTTGTGGTCTCACTTTTCTATCGTCTTTTTATCTTTTTCACTGTTTTTGTTCCGAGAACCTGTAACCTGCAACTATGTAGCAGACATGGATCAAAAGCACCTATTTATTTGTACAATGAATAAGAATGGGGTCTATAAGAATACAAAATTATGATATGAACAAATACCCCCAAACTTATCTTTTGCTCGTCATCGAGCAAACCTAGTTTTATTCTCGAAAAAAACCTAGCCTCACTTTCGCAGGGAAACGCGATTGCACTGAGCTCGTGCAACAAGCCGTTAAACCTCTAGGTGTCTCTAGTAGGAGGAGTGTTGTCTCCTGAGGGTTTTCAGCGGATACTACCCATAAAATCCTATCAATTCGACCTATTGACTTCTATTCTCCAATTAGGCTTTCTAATTAAGAACTCTATTATCTTCGACTCGCAAATTATCCACCCGTATTTTTCACGCTTGCTTATCATTTAATTTAAGATTATATATATTCTTGTGAATTTACTTAGCTTTTGGTATCTTTCAAGTTTTCCTTCTAGGGTTCTATCTCAACTTAGGAATTTTTATCATCTCTATTAAAAATATAAGTCATATTCTTCATTCATATCTCTTATCTAAACCCCAATCACATACCCCTATGTGTGTGTATATATCATCCCTACACTTGGAAATTCAAATCAAGCTATTATACTCTTGTCCATCGTCCAAAGTACTTTTCAATTGGTGAATTTTAGATGAAATTTGCTCACACATCCTTCATGCGACCGTTAATACTTCTTAAGATACCAACAACCGATTACAAAATATGTTTGCACATTAAAGCATAATTCCTGGTCTTGTAACACCTAAGGCTTTAGCAGTGACTCCCAAATCAGTTGGTCTAAGGCACTAGGTGATGAAGCACCCTTGCTAAATATTTTTTTCTATTAATGCAGCCTTAAGTAATTACAAAAACCAGTGTTCATTTTTTTTATCTCTTTATTCACACTTATATTTTTATTTTATTTCCCTTTATACTAAGGACTTTAGACAAGAGCATTTCAAGGTCTCTTCTACTATTTCAAGTTTCAAGGTTCGTGTTTGTGCAATTTGTAGGGTATATATTTTCAGAATTTAGACATAAGCTAGAAATTATTTTTCAAACTTATACTTTAATAAAGATATCAATACTTTTCCCTTGTTTTAACTTAGCCCAAGAAGTCAACTCAAAATTTGCTTATTTCTAAATAAACTACAAAGACATATATTTTCTACCGTTAAATTTTAAGAAAGGTTATTTTTAGGGTTTTTAATTTACTAAGTATAAGATCTAGTTGTTCCTAGCTAGTTAACATTTTTGTCAAACTCAAGTCAATTATGGCCAAAATTGAATACTTCAATTTTTATAATTTTTTAATTTTTTTTCAACTTTTATGGATTTTAAAATATGCAGATGCAAAAATATACACATGAATGCGAAGGAAGAAGGCTTACTGAGCATACCCCCAAACTTAAACTTGACAGTGTCCTCACTGTCATGCTACACCAAGAGGGTCAAAATGTCGACACTCCCATGTTTATTTATTTAAAAAAAATATTATTGTTAAAAGAAAAACAAAATAATATACAACAAGGCTCCCCCCAAACTTAAGTGAAACAGTATTTCTACTGTTTTAAACGTTAAAGTTCAGAGTTAGGGAGGAGAAAAATCAAACTATACAAGGTCTTACACAGGCCAAAGGTTAGCACCAACCATTCAAAAATTCTATCGTGATAATGGTAGGGTTGGTGAAAGAATGGAGTGTAGAGAAAGGAGTTGAGAAACACACGAGACCATATGGGAAGAGAGGTGGAATATGGTCTCGGTGGAGGAGAAGAATGGCGGAAAAGAGAAAGAAGTGTAGTATGAACTTGAGGGTGTAAATCGAGTGAATAAATTAGCATAATTTGTGATGACCGTGTGTTAAAAGCGATTGTGCTAATCTATTAACCCGTCAAGAAATGGGGTCAAATCCCTCAAGATTCGCAAGAAAACATGGGTACTTCGAACTTGGTAAACCATCCATTGGAAGCGGAAACGCGACGGATTCTTGCGCGGTCGAAACGATGGAAAGGACAAAAGGGAGTGATTTAGGGATAGTCTTATTCTCACCTAAGTAATCTGTCTCGAACTTGAAAGATTCCATCAATGGTTCGAAATGACTGTAAGCAACCGAGTCTGATGGTTCAACTAACTCATCTGAAAATTCAAAGGACTCAAACTCGGGGGTTGGTCTTCAAAATCGTCCGAAAAAGTGAAGCACTCGTAATCGTTATCGGCTGTGAGAACTGTGTCAAATTCAAAAAGGTACGCACTAGTGGCGTCAAAACTGTTGTGATCGAATAGAAATTTTTCAAGCTCGCAGTCCTCAAGCGTGATCTCTTGCGTGATCGGAACGATAGAAAGGAGGGAGGGTGATTTAGGAAGTATAACGGTTAAAGGTTCAGGAGGATGAATTGGAAAATCTGACACATCAAACAAAAATGGTTCATCCTCAATACTATCCTCAATACTCTTCTCAATGCTATCCTCATGATTCTCCTCAAAAGTCAACTCATCCATGCTATTATTATCAAAATCAAGACGCATATGAAGTTCGGGAGAAACATTTAATGACTCGGGATGATGAATTGGAGATAAAATTTCAGTTAAATGTACGGGTTCATCATCCAAAATATTCCCGGCGTCAATATCCTCAATCAAGTGAAAATCAATTTTTTTGGACACCTCATCAAAAGCATGGACATTTATCAATTCAGGTTCTAGAGTGGAGGTGTAAAGTTCAAAAGAATTGGTGATGGTTTCACTCGAAAGGGGCTCTTCACAATCAGGTAAATCAAACAATACAAAGTCGCACAACTCATTACACGTTTTATCTTTAACTGGTGAATCATTTAAGACACTTGTTTGAAAACTAGAGTTGTGGGATTCAATTGGTGATGGGTAGGTTTGACTCGGAAGTGTGTAGAACTCACTCTCACCACTCAAATTCTTACTCTGTCCAACCGCCTCATTATACATTTGAAAATTTGGAGCTAGTTGGAAACTAGCTACCGGTTCACTAGGTTGTAAAAGGGCGGCCATGGACGCATCCACATTCCTCATCATTTTGTTTGTCGCTACCATATAAGCTTCCAACGACTGTTCTAGACTAAACATGGGTTGTGAAGGGGTTTCAGTAAAAGATTCAAAGTTGTTTGGATACGTGAAACTCCCAAATAGCTGTGTAGAAGCAATGTCTAGGGAAGGTGTGAAAGTCGGGTAGGACTGGTAGGAATTGAATGGTTGGACAGGAGTAGGATCAACATTTGGATAAAAAGATGAATAGACTTGTTGATCAAAAGAACTGGAAGTGTTGAAAGGAGTGAAAGATCGGTTACGAGATTGTTCAATATGTTCAGCGATAGACATGGGTTTCGGAGTTACAACAGGACTCGAAAAAGGGGTATCAACGTAAGAAGGTGGTGAAGGTTGAAATGGTTGATACAAAGTGGATTACGGAGTCGAACTGTTTCTCCTAGACGCTTATATTCGATCTTTCAAAGAAATTTTGGGCATGGAGGGGTCGTCCGTAATTCGACCAAAACAATTCGCGTATGAAGCAATGTTTGGATGAGGGTACCAAAGTTCGGCAAGAGTTTTATGAGGTGGGGTACCCATGATGTAAGAAAGGAGAAGAAAAAGAATGTGGGGTGCACGGATTTTTAGCGACAAGTTGCAAGTTTTTATAAAAAAAAAATTCCTTTTTTCTTTTTTTTCTTTACATAAAAAGATTTTCGATAAAGGGCTTAGACACACGTTCAATCAACCACAAATGTACAATCAGGCCTAGATCTAGGGTCAGCTAGACAGCTCCTAACTGTTCTAAAAGGCAAGAAGTAGGACCTCAAACCGCCTCTTCACCGCCAATTGTGGCCAGATAAGTGCCAGGTAAGTGGGAGGCTCTCCACCACATAAGTAGTGGACCTAATTAAGTAACCACTTGCCTTAGACACACTTGCCTAGACACCATAAAGTCAGGTTAGGATCAACGGTCGATACCTACAACTAGTCCTCTGTCATATTGAGCGCGAAGTCCTTAGGGCTGAGTCTAATATTTTTTAATTAAAAGATGGTCAATGCAATATGCCTTATGTGATTTCTGGGGTCCTGGGAAGGGTGATGAAATCCCCACCTAATCTGGATTGGTTTCAAGACCATTTAAGTCCGATTAAAAATATGCAAAGCAGTAACAATCACTTGCAATCAATTTTAGCGCGGCGCAAAGAATCCTGCACAAGATCAATTATTGGAAGGGGAGAGATTTTTTTAGCGCAAAGAACCTGCAGGAGATTTTTCAGAAGAGATATCAAGGATTTGCAGAGGAGGAGAGAGAAAGCTCACAGAAAATTTTCACGTGCTGACTCGACCAAGGCGCGGCGGTTCCGCGGCCACAGGTAGGCTCGCGCGGCGGTTCCGCGGTGGCAGGTGCGGATCAATTCTCCAGATTTCTTCTGTGGTTCTGTTGTGGAAATCCTCTGTTATTTAAATCTTCCTTTTTTTGTTTTGCTTTCTGGATTTTTCCAGATCCGAACTCGTTCGTCGATCCTGCAAAATTCACACGAAAAAATACCCTTAACAAAATAAAAAGATGATAAATTTTTATATTTTTTATTTTTCAGTTTTTATGATTTTTTTAATTTTATATTAACCCGAAATTGCAAAAAGAAAATAACACGCCATCCCCGGCAACGGCGCCATTTGATTGATATGAGATTTAGCGTGCTTGCGCTTTTAAAAGACGAATCAAAAATATTTATAACCGCAATCAAGAACGGCGTCGCTTGGTAACTAGCCGGTGAGTACGGGTCGGTCCACAGGGATGTTGTGTATTCTCTAATTGTTCTAATGAGTTAATTCCAAACGGTGTGAATGGATTGATTAAATCTAAAAACTAAGTTTATCTAAGTCTTGCTAGGGTTAGGTTTAGGTTAAGTTTGGAGAGTCAATATTCCTCACCGCTTTCTATACCCAAATTAAGATCCATTAGGTGTTATGGTAACAATTAATAAAGTGGATTAGTACCATCGGGAAGAAATGGTGTTCCTTCCTCTAGGTTCTTGACCTTCCTTTCTTAATCCTTACCCTAACCTCCATGGAAAACATGCTCAACCGGTCCTTTATACTACGGTATCACCACTACCTCGTGGGATAGGGTGCCGTAGGGAGCGGTGTGTGCATGTATGCATGGAGTCCTATAAAAATATGTGATGGGCAAGAAAGGGGTGAGAGATCAACATCTCTCAAGCCTTCCCCAAATCTAACCCTAACAAGCGAGGAGACTACTCGCTCATTAGAGAATTGAAAAACAAGATCTATATTAATTAACTAGGGCAATTAATGAAATCTAAACTAGGGCAAGAATAGAAAATTATACTATGGCAGATAATAAAATTAACTAGGGCAAGAATTGAAAACTTACTCTAATTTGATGCATTCTTCATTCTTTACAGAAATTTACAGATCTGAATTTGAGATTTACAATGAGGCACAAGAAAAGGCATAACCTAAAACAAGTTTTTGGGCTTGTATTTATAAAGCAAAGAAAACCCTAGGGTTACAATCGACGCACATCTGCTTTTACAAAAATACCCCTAGGAAGACTAGTCAACGCACCGCCTTGCTGACATCACCACGCACGCGCCACACACGCGCGACACACGGCCGCGGAACCGCGGCCAAAACCCCTGTTTGGCTGCGGATCCGCGGCCATGTAGGGAGATTGTGTGCTGATTTCTTCTGGGTTTCTTTTGTTGCATTTTTCCTTCTATTTTCTTCAGTTGTTTTCTCAGATTGGCTTCTAGATTTCTTCCAGATTTCCACAGTGAATATAGTCGTGGACTTTTACCGCTTGCTTCGTGACGAAGTCTTGAACCTTGCGCTGCCTTTGTTCTTTGTGAAATCGTCCATTGATCTTCGTTTAGTCTTCAAACAGTAGGCTTGATCAAGATTCTTCCATTTGTTGGTCGTAGTCTCACTTTTCTATCGTCATTTTATCTTTTTCACTGTTTTTGTTCCGAGAACTTGTAACCTACAACTATGTAGCAGACATGGGTCAAAAGCACCTGTTTATTTGTAAAATGAATAAGAATAGGGTCTATAAGAATGCAAAATTATGGTATGAACAGAACCCTACCATGCAGTTCCGTTCTGCGTGGACAACCTAAGCAATATAACACAAGAACCAGCAAATGAAAACATTCTTTACAATTCATATTCCTTGAGTCTTATCATTTCATATACTTTGAATCTGTCATAACCCAAATTTTTCTTTCAATGTTATGGATTCCCCAAACAACACCAGCACGAATGTCAACAACACTCCCCCACCACTACCACTCACACCTGTCGTCCCTGCTCCGATCAATGAGCAGACGGTTCTGCTTGAGGCAATCTGAAGCCTCCTGGAAGGACTGCAGCAGCAGACTGCTGTATTATTGAACCGACCAGAAACAGAAGCAACCGGTATAAAGCACTCTGCCACCCAGATGGCAGGAGGAGCCTATCTTATACAACCTTCAAAACCCAAGAGACAACCCAATAACCAGCCAAGTCTAGATTTTTGCTTCTATTGCAAGAGAAATGGACACTTGTGAAAGGACTGTAGGCACGCAAAAGGCTTGTGCCTAGTTTGTGGTGCATCCAATCACGGAATTGGAAACTGTCCTTATAGACGCAACCCAGCTCACACACCCACCAACTACCCGCAGCGGCCAGCTATCCAAGCTCCTGCACCTCGTCTTACACTCCCAGCTCTACCACCTGCACAGCCTACTCGCCAATTCCATCAGGCACTGAGGAACATGCCTCGAGGGCAGAGAAACATGCCCCGAGGGCAGAGAAACATGCCCGAAGGACAGAGAAATGTGCCTCCAGTTAGGAGGAATGAACCATGGCGTCAGGCTTTCCTTTTAGCAGCCGAAGAAGCAGAGGCTGTAGACCAAGGTAACCCTGGTAATTTCCTCAACTCTTTTCAAATCTTTCGCATTCTTTCATTCCTTCACACATTTTTCATACACTACAAATAGTTATACCACCAAACTTTTCTTGAATCTGTTACACTTTCCTTTTACAAATTTCAAGGACGAAATTTTTTATAAGGAGGGTAGAATGTAACAACCCTAAAATTTCTGTACAATTTTTTCAAAAAATACAGAAAGGGGTACTTGAGCCCGAGCACAAGTTATAAGTTTGATTTGCTTTTGAACAGCAAGAAGGAGCTTGTAGCTCATTGGTAAGACCTTGCACTGCTGAACCAAAGCACTAGAGTTCAAATCTTATCAGCCACATATTTTTTTTAATTAACTACTTTTAATCTTGTAGAAGCCCAAGAGTCTACAGTGCACTATACGTAATAGGGTAAGTTACAGAATAAACAAACGAGTCCACTGCAGTAGACGAAGCGACGGGGACACGTGGCGTGGAAACGCGGCCCGACTCGGCCAACTCGGGCCGGCGACTCTGCCGGCGCCGCCGGGTTAACTCGGCCGAAACCCCAATTTTCTTCTTTCCCCTGCACCCTTTGGACTACCCCACTCCCCCTGCACTATTTAAATTCTCTGCAATTAATCAGAGAATTAAAATACCCCCTTTTAATTTTTTTAATGCAAATTAAATACAATTTTTATCACACCCTTTCATTACCCTAAACCCTAAGTTTTTCCTATAAATACCACATCTAAAATCACCCCTCCTCACTTCCAAATCCCTGCCCAAACTCTCAAGAAAATTCCCAAGACTTTTTGTGTACAAGTGGAGTTAGCAAAAGGCGAAGCTCCGACGAACTTCCGACGGCAATCCGAGAAGTTTCCGACGACGAAACGACGCACCGGTGCTTTCCCAATCTTCCTCTTTCTCCTCTCTTGACCCTAATCCAGTAAGTCCCACTTCTCTCTCTCTTTCACTATTCTCAAATTCTTAACTCTTAAAATGAGTCGGAAGCGGAGTTATCCGGCTTCCGATTATCTTTTCTTTTAAAAATACAGCATTTTCTTAATAATAAACCTACAAATTTTGATATATTGTTTAGTAATCATTAACGAAGATAATAGAACAAGTTTGACATCAAAATAATAATCGTTGCAAGTTTTATTCCATTTTTACATTAAAATACCTTTATATTTCATATCAACATGTTTATACCTTTTAACCATGCTAGCTTTAGAAAACTCACGAGGTAATGACCTACACAACACTCATATGTAACATAGCACGATGGAATTTGGGAACATAGATTTGGGAAAAATACGAATTTACACATAACTACCTCCGACTTATAAAAACATTTTTTTATAAGATGTGTATTTTAACAAATCTTTGCAAATGCGCCTCTACAACCCATTTCAGAGAACCTGTTCGGGATGGTGCGGATTATCGCACATCCTCGGGCTTAGTAGAGTGAGATGCAGACCTTCGCAAGGAGCATTCGGTCTCGATGGATTTTATACATTTTTCTTTAGAAAATAAGATTTTTACAAGAAAATTAATAAATTTATTTTCGTTGAATATGTATATATAAATATTACCAAAATACTTATTTTAAATATATATAATATTCCATATTTCCAAAACTCAAGAAAAGAAGTCAAATATTACATGAAACTACCATGATAATTCAATAATATTCATATTACAAATAAATAACATATATTATAAAATTAGGTTTTATTCACTAAAAATGTCACATTGATAAAATATACATCCATGAAAACTCTAAAGACGATAATAAAATACTTGAGGTGTATTTTGAAAATTATACAAAATTATTTTTATATAAATGTAAGTCTACGCTAGCGCCCCGGCCGTCTACAGACGCCAAATGCGGAACAAAAACTTTTTAACTGGCGCTATCGTATACTTTAACCCGGATCTACCATTATTGCTAAACTAACAAACTGTAAAGAGTGTAGAAAGGTTATACCGAACGATCCGAGTCCTTCGTTCTTTAACCATCATCCCACGCTCCGTTGCGGCTGCTCCGATCTCGTCGATCTCCGATATCCTCGTCGAGGTGGCACCACATCGATGATTCTTTAAACGGGCTCCCGCCTCTGACTTGAGGCAACTCGATCGTCAAGTTTGCTAAAAGAGATGACCAAGAATGATGTAGAGAATGAGTAGATGACTTTGTCTCACTTCGTCCAAATCCGTGGACGATCGGTTAATGAAGTTGCCGAGGGAATTGGGTGATGGAATGAAATGAACTGTAAAATTCCATGCACCCTAAATACTATCATATCTTTTTCAAGTGAAACCTCAAGTGAGATCGATCAAGAGAGGAGGGGGAAAGGGCCGGCCATATATATAGAATGAGGAGGGTGAGTGTAGGAGCAAAGGTGGTGACCATAAGACATGAAGCTTCTCACAAAATATCTTAAGCTTAACAAAACTCTTTAATGAAAACAATGACTCACATAAACACCTCATCAAGTTCATTAATGCAACCATTAATGTCAAGATGACTCATTAGCCACTTCATCACTTCTAGAACCTTCTAGAATGATGACTCACTCTTATCTGAAGAAAAGATAAATCCGTCTTTAACCGAATGTTAAAAGACGGCTGATAGAAAACTGGAAACTGGCAACTTCCAAAAGTGATCCTGAAACGAATTTCAGGACAACCCTGAAACTGTATAAATACACCCGCATTTGTATTACGACCGAATACAAATGCAACTGAGACAAAGATATTATACCTACTCAATATAATACTCGGATCCGGCTTAAACCAAAGCCGACCAGTATCATCTGCCCGAAAAATAACACGTGCGTAAACGCACGTGCATTTTCCGAACCCTGCCATAAAACCATACGGCCTCTACAACGTTTCGCCCGAACTTGGGAAACTGTCTGTGGGGGACTCTAATGACTCGTCAGTACCCTGGCAATGGGTTTAACCACAAACCGTCAGCGGCACTAGCAATGCGTAACGGCTGCCCATGGACTGACTTCAAGGGATGCCGATGAGCGCACTCATCCGGAAAACCCTACTGAGCCTAACAGTGACAATGTATATACAGTCCGGTCCGTTCGTCTATGAGTATCGCATATCTGCCTAGGGGGCTAGTAACGTCAGACCCCCAATAGCAGTATAAGTCGTGTCGGAGTGAAGCCCAATAACACCCTGAGATACTACTGGAGTACCTACCAGTAAATCTCCTGCCATGGCCATGGACTTTGTGTAATGGCTCTCCTAGACACAGTACGACCTCGCCCCCAATACCGGGAGAGACGAATCCCCTGCCGATCCGCTCACGTGCCTCCATATGGCTCGGGACTGTACCCAAAAACTACCTGTTTGCACGACTCCTTTGATCCGTGGTAGGGTAGAAATCAAAGCACAGTGGGAACTCACACGAGACAAATGACGACCTCAGGTCGATGAACTAACCTGTACACATGTCACCAGGGAACTACTATCTGACGGTAGATATAATACTAACTAGCAGATTCCCGACGAGTCTTGTCCGGTGTACTCATAAACCAATGAGCACCTGTATACATCTTAGGTGATCCAACTGACACCAGTGGCTTGTGAGACCGGCCACCGCCCCTCGTCGGGGTCTCGACTGTACACACTAGTCTACTCCGGAGTATCGATGCCCTGTTTCGAAACTCCCACGACTAGGGACCACAATTAAGGATATGCGTATAAACCACCCAACTCTCACGTATATGATCGCCATCATACTGTTGGTGGTAAAGCAAGATCCTAAGGGCTCTATCAAAGTGTAACATGTAATCAGTCACCTGATCATGTACACGACTGATAAAGGCAAACCAGATAGCATACTATCATCTTCAGTAAGACTGTCCTACCGGTATAGGTCCTCCGCAATCATTGCAATCACGTACCTGTGATCCAATAATTGACTATGAGGGCACTATCTCCAACAATCTCCCACTTGCACTCAAGGCTAATTATTGCGATGTCGACTACTCACAGCCCGTGTGAAACCGAACATCCAACTCCTCTACTAATCAGTATCACAAAGCCCGTTTGTAAAACTATTGTGTTCGAGAAATAGCCTTAGTGAGTGGATCCGCCTAGAAGTTTCTTTCTATATCTCTCTTAATCTCAAATTCGCGGAGAAAGCCATCTCCCGAATTGAGTAATACCTGTCTTAGAATATGTCTGGATATCTGATGGGACCTAGTTCATAAATGAACTCCAAATTCAAACTTCTTAGACTGTATCGATCACTGAACCTAATCAGTATCCGGCACCATGCCACCCACAGTATCCTTTTGAACCACCTGTCCATAATACTGTCCCTCTTCGTCAGAGGGAAAACTATAACTCTGACAATCACTCTGTCAACCATGTCACCTTTGAAGCCTGGAATGATAACCGTCTCCCGAAGGAGGCTGCGGTCATCAAATCCGTAGAACATGTACTTATGTTCTAAAACTGCTTCCTTATGTTTCTCCAGGATTGGATTAATACAAGCTTATTGCATCTAGTGCAAAAACGACATCTGGTGTGGTACTTGATATCTCATGATTGACTCAATTGCCTAAGCAAGTGATCTGCCAATCATGCACATCCCTCTCCCCTTTAGTCTATACGACACCTTTAGAGAGGGTGACTCCATCACCTGCAGGTACACCACCATGCTAGGAGTCAACTATTCTAAAAACCATTAGAATATTTGTCAAAGTACCCACATTGGAAACTACCCAAATCTAGATCTAAAACCATAGATCTAGAAGCCAGAATGTCAAATATTATATCCATATCCTGTCTGGAGAAACAACTGTGTGACTACCATGACATCACACCCTACTACCTCAGTACAACCGATCGTAGTATAGGAATTTTACTTCCTACTTCGTGTATGTCATCAAGATACCATGACATCACACCCTACTACCTTCTTAACAGATCCATCCCCTATTCTGATTGAAGTCAAACCTATGACTGTCACATCAAAATTAGATGATCTATCTCCGCTATAACTGCTCAAGTCTATAAATAGATATAAGCGACTTGCCCACTATGCTTCCGATGCTCCCACTGACTACGACAACCCTCCTACCGGGTCTCATATCCTGGAACAACAGTAGTGTCGAGTCTGGGTAGATAAGAACCTCCCTGTCACCGTCCTTGAGGCTACTGGAGTACCTCTCGGGTGTCTGAGGTTACCTACCAAATCTGCGGAGTGGCTATTGGAATGTCAAACCTGATTGAATATTTAGGTCCTATTAAATTTTCCGTAATCGTTCGCGGTTCTGGAATCACTTCCAGTTCTACCATACTCCCACTACTGTTTTCTGAAAAAGATCCACTTTACTAAAACTGTGGCGAATCAAGAACAATATCACTATTGATCTTCCAAATGGTAGAATATCAACCCTCGTCATAGCCAGGGTCAACCCACAAACAGCCATTACAGAACCGTGCCCTGAGTTATCCAGAGTCTGGTTTTAAGCATAAGCTGGACAACTCCCCGTACCTTAATATCTTTTAAGGTACGATCCATTCTATATCCAATACAGAAACTTTGGCACTTATTTAATTGGAACCATATTCAATCCATGCAGCTGTCTCCAGTGCATATCAACTTAATGGAAAGAGGCTAATCAGCATTACTCAACTTAGGAATCCATCCAATTATGAGCAACCTGAAAGAGAAACACGTTTCTCAAAACCATCACTATCATCTGAATACCAATCACAAGAATCTACATCTTCGATCTCTTTGAAGAATCCCGATACTTGTGATACCTGGTTCTCTACTTTATTCTTATACCCACAACTTCTCAAAACTTAGACCTTGTATTTCTACGAAACACTCGTCTAAATACTAGAGAAGTTATAAGTAAATAGAACATAGTACGAGGACCTACCCCTTTGTCCTGATGGACACTGGACAACATACAATACTCTGTATAAGTCCGCTGAGTTGAACAACTCAAAACATGTGCGTTGTAGGTGGAAAACTGTACCCTGGCGATTTCCTCAAATATCACCAATTACAACGAATTCCGATATAATGAGGATGATCACCTAATTCCCAATATCTTACTCCCACTCATCATCTGTAAAACCATACAGATATGAGAATGAAACCTGGTAAATACATACCCCTGGAGTAAGTGTCTAATCGGGAAAACAGGTTTTCTTTAACAATGCACTGAAACATGAAAATGTTTCGTAGGGGTATCCTGGTATTCATAGCAATGCCTCTTCCATAATCCAATTCATGACTTCAACCGTATATTTTATTGCCGTCTCTCCAAATCCCTTTATTTGTCTTTAGTCGTTACCTTCTGTACACCATCGTTAGGCTAACTGGTTTTCTTCTTTCCCTACCGTTCGGCACCAGCCTATGGTTTGGAAGAAGACTATCCAGTAAGCATAATAGGTGTACCCTCCTAAACCAAGGAGTACTCGCATCTCGAGAGAAGGTGATGATAAAAGACAACTGAATAATACCTTATTCTTTTAAAGGTGAAATAGGAGTGGCGATGAAGTACGCGGTTTTGGTCGTGAATGATATCAGTCGCAATTTTCTTTGCCCTCTTTCTAATCCCTTTATTTTGTCTTTACATATTACCTTCTGCACACCCTACTTAGGCTAATTGGTTTTCTTCATTCCCTACCTTTCGGCACCAGCCTATGGTTTGGAATAAGACTATCCAATAAGCGTAATAGGTGTACTCTCCTAAACCAAGGAGCTCTCGCAACCTGAGAGAAGGTGATAATAAAAGACAACTGAATAAACCAATTCTATTTCTCCTGAACCTGGATCCATCCTCGAAGAAGTCCCTTCGAGTTCGTATATAACCATACGATGGCTCTATCCAATGGAAGTGGATATCCGTAGTAATACGGGTGTTCTGAGAAATTCAAAGGGTAAAAGAAGGAGTGGCAATGACTTATGCAACACAGACAATCCAAAAGCCAGTATTTTAAGAAGGTTCGGTCAACCTGGTCACTGAGTCATAGTCTAGGGTCGGTCAAAGGTCGCTGCCAAAGAGAGAGAGAAAAGAAACACTCTGCGTGCACTCTAACCTAGATCAGAATGGTCATCACTTTATCTAATCCGGAAACCTCCCACTGTCCTGTCAAATTCTCCTCCAAACCTAAAGAAGAATCAATCGGGATCACCCGAAGAGTAAACCAACTCATCAGTGGGAATCAGGATCCAACTCTCATCGCATGATAACGTGATGGAATGCATCCACGTTACTCATACTCCAGAAGGTATACGCATACTTGGCAAGTTTCAGTTTCTTTAGAAACTCCCGATATAGTTTTTGCCCCATGCTCTTATAACCTTGGCGTTAGGTCAAAATGTCATAAGTCACATGCCAAGTTCTACCCATCACTATCTTGTTAATTTGAACCCACCCGCACATGCCCTTGGCGTTAGGTCAAAATGGCAGAACGGCTGTCCCAAACCAACTCATCTATCTATGCAACAATTGAATACCCAGCAGCTACCAAACACTATGCCTTGGCGTTAGGTCAAAATACATAGCTTGAATACTACTGAATACCCAAAAGAAGTGACGAAGGGCTACGGCTGGTTTTTGGCGAAAAACCTTTAACGTAGTGAACTTGATATCGCTAAAGGAACCTGATAGCTTTTTAAAATATAGTGGCGAAAACCTTTTGCTAAAGAGGTCATTCCCGGTAAAGGGATCTCGGCTCTTTCCTCGTGGAATGAGGTGCAGGATATTCCACTGAATACCGCTATGCAAAGCAACTTGTAATCGACTATAGTGAAGTTATTACTCTGACGCAAACTTCTGCCCAAGGGGTCAGTCCCGGTGAAGGGATATCGGCCCTTGCCCCGTCGAATGAGGTGCAGGATATTCCACTGAATACCGCTATGCATAACAAAAGAAAACGTCTTTGCAATAACACTTTTTAAATTGTTCCAACAACTGTATACAGGTTTGTTTTACTTTGCGTTGATCAGAATCAACGCAGTCCCATCATTTAATCACAACAGAAAAGAACGAAAATAAAATGTACGTATATGCCATCCGCATTCGTCACTGGGTCCCGTCATCACTCGTTAGGTTACTTAACTAACGACAGAGCGGGGACTGGACTAGCGCGGGTGTAAAACATATACAACATCTAATAGTATATAAACCAATATACAATAATCGCTCCAGGCGTGATAATATGCAACATTACAGAAAAGTAATAAGCATCACAGAACAATACAGATAATCTGGGATCCCCGGGTTTCACAGAGCCGCTGCTGAAACCCGACGTTCCCCTGTCGTGTGGATAGCCTGTGCAATGAAACCTAGACCCCTACGGGTGAGGCAAGTTACCCGCCAAAACCTGAAGCGAGGCAGCCCCCTACAGCATAGTGAATGGACCACTCAGCACTCCACGGAATCCGGTAAACTTGGGCACCCCTCCTTGGGTCAACCTGTACCCCCTACGAGTGCGGCGAATAGTCTGCCAATTCTAAAGTGGGACCCCTCTGCCTCTCAAAGCCATGAGATGCGGACCCGTTGCCCTCCCGAACCCGGCTATCCGTGCACTCCGTCTCGGGGCAAAACCTAGTACAGTAATGAAAAATAGTACAATAGGTACATCGACTGCAACCTGGTCGTGCCCCAAAAGAATATTATACAACAGGCAGTGACGGCTGTCCACAAGTTGGACGCTCGCCCCGCAATATCAAATGTACAAATAAACTCAACCTGCACTATCATTGCACACTGTTATCCACCACGACAAATCCGCAACATCACAGCACAAAACAGAACATCAACGCGAATGTCACGTTCGCAAACCCGTCTAAAAGAACTATAGCAATCAAACGCGGTTTACCGATCAAATGACATTCCCGGTCGGAGATATAATGTAAGCACTGTAAACTAACGTGTTTAAATTTCGATCGACCAAATATCAAAAAGTGGGCCCCACGACTTACTGGTGAACAGTAACAAAATCTGGGCCAAAACGATATTTACCAAAACCCCCAAATTCCAACAGAGGAGACACATACAAAATTTGGTGCACTGATCCCATCATATGGCCGCGGATGCGCGGCCAAAGCATGGGTTTGGCCGCTAATCCGCGGCGCTTTGGTGAGATCACGTGCTCAAATTTTGCACGTGTGCTTAAAAAACCCTGCACAGTTTTCTGAGATGTGTGAAATATTTTTAGGACACCATTTAAAATCAACAGAAACTGTCAAGTTGGAAAAATGCGATTTTTGATTTTCGTTTCGATCGATATTTTAAACGCGTTAGCACAAGTTAGCATAGCAAATGGTGAGGCTCTGATACCACTGTAAGTCTACGCTAGCGCCCCGGCCGTCTACAGACGCCAAATGCGGAACAAAAACTTTTTAACTGGCGCTATCGTATACTTTAACCCGGATCTACCATTATTGCTAAACTAACAAACTGTAAAGAGTGTAGAAAGGTTATACCGAACGATCCGAGTCCTTCGTTCTTTAACCATCATCCCACGCTCCGTTGCGGCTGCTCCGATCTCGTCGATCTCCGATATCCTCGTCGAGGTGGCACCACATCGATGATTCTTTAAACGGGCTCCCGCCTCTGACTTGAGGCAACTCGATCGTCAAGTTTGCTAAAAGAGACGACCAAGAATGATGTAGAGAATGAGTAGATGACTTTGTCTCACTTCGTCCAAATCCGTGGACGATCGGTTAATGAAGTTGCCAAGGGAATTGGGTGATGGAATGAAATGAACTGTAAAATTCCATGCACCCCAAATACTATCATATCTTTTTCAAGTGAAACCTCAAGTGAGATCGATCAAGAGAGGAGGGGGAAGGGGCCGGCCATATATATAGAATGAGGAGGGTGAGTGTAGGAGCAAAGGTGGGGACCATAAGACATGAAGCTTCTCATAAAATATCTTAAGCTTAACAAAACTCTTTAATGAAAACAATGACTCACATAAACACCTCATCAAGTCATTAATGCAACCATTAATGTCAAGATGACTCATTAGCCACTTCATCACTTCTAGAACCTTCTAGAATGATGACTCACTCTTATCTGAAGAAAAGATAAATCCGTCTTTAACCGAATGTTAAAAGACGGCTGATAGAAAACTGGAAACTGGCAACTTCCAAAAGTGATCCTGAAACGAATTTCAGGACAACCCCGAAACTGTATAAATACACCCGCATTTGTATTACGACCGAATACAAATGCAACTGAGACAAAGATATTATACCTACTCAATATAATACTCGGATCCGGCTTAAACCAAAGCCGACCAGTATCATCTGCCCGAAAAATAACACGTGCGTAAACGCACGTGCATTTTCCGAACCCTGCCATAAAACCATACGGCCTCTACAACGTTTCGCCCGAACTTGGGAAACTGTCTGTGGGGGACTCTAATGACTCGTCAGTACCCTGGCAGTGGGTTTAACCACAAACCGTCAGCGGCACTAGCAATGCGTAACGGCTGCCCATGGACTGACCTCAAGGGATGCCGATGAGCACACTCATCCGGAAAACCCTACTGAGCCTAACAGTGACAATGTATATACAGTCCGGTCCGTTCGTCTATGAGTATCGCATATCTGCCTAGGGGGCTAGTAACGTCAGACCCCCAATAGCAGTATAAGTCGTGTCGGAGTGAAGCCCAATAACACCCTGAGATACTACTGGAGTACCTACCAGTAAATCTCCTGCCATGGCCATGGACTTTGTGTAATGGCTCTCCTAGACACAGTACGACCTCGCCCCCAATACCGGGAGAGACGAATCCCCTGCCGATCCGCTCACGTGCCTCCATATGGCTCGGGACTGTACCCAAAAACTACCTGTTTGCACGACTCCTTTGAGCCGTGGTAGGGTAGAAATCAAAGCACAGTGGGAACTCACACGAGACAAATGACGACCTCAGGTCGATGAACTAACCTGTACACATGTCACCAGGGAACTGCTATCTGACGGTAGATATAATACTAACTAGCAGATTCCCGGCGAGTCCTGTCCGGTGTACTCATAACCCAATGAGCACCTGTATACATCTTAGGTGATCCAACTGACACCAGTTGCTTGTGAGACCGGCCACCGCCCCTCGTCGGGGTCTCGACTGTACACACTAGTCTACTCCGGAGTATCGATGCCCTGTCTCGAAACTCCCACGACTAGGGACCACAATTAAGGATATGCGTATAAACTACCCAACTCTCACGTATATGATCGCCATCATACTGTTGGTGGTAAAGCAAGATCCTAAGGGCTCTATCAAAGTGTAACATGTAATCAGTCACCTGATCATGTACACGACTGATAAAGGCAAACCAGATAGCATACTATCATCTTGAGTAAGACTGTCCTACCGGTATAGGTCCTCCGCAATCATTGCAATCACGTACCTGTGATCCAATAATTGACTATGAGGGCACTATCTCCAACAATAAAACCCCTCAAGTTATACTAAATTACAATAAGGACTCTAGTAAACATAGGTTTAAGCGGGACCGGTCTCTTAAGCCTCAGGGAACCGGAGATTTGGGTGCTTGCCTATTTAAGGTATACAACTTAACAAACGGTGTTATCAACATGGTAATTGTCTTTGAAAAAGACACAAATCCTGCCGGCTATGTGCAGCAGTTATCGATAGCACCAAAACATAATTCAGGACTTCAATTTCTTTTCTAATTGTCTGACTCAGACTGAGTCTCAATATAATCAATCTGACTTGAATATGATTCAAGTATCAAACTAAAATTCAACATGAATCCATGAATCTATATATTCAATCTGTTCAATCTATTCAATCTATATTGATCGAACCGAACCATGGATATACATCCATCAACTTGATTCTCCAGTTACATCCATTTACCGATATCATGGTTTCGGCAAGTCATCTATATATATTCAATATACAATACAAACAATACAATCAAGATATCGCGGGGTTTATAAGGGGTAGACAGGTACGGAAGGTGTTAGAAGTGGCACGAAATAGCAACCATAATGACACCTAACCTGAATTCAATTTTCGTTGTACCGTGGCTGAACGGTTCCTTGTACTCCGTATACCGTAGTCTCTAGTCTAGTGAGACTCCTCTCGTATACACTGGCCTCTTCTGTACCAAGCTACAAACAACAGCATTAACATTAAATACAACCTTATAACAATATACTCTCTATTTTGTCTATTCCATTCTTGTCTATTTACGGGACTTATCGAGCGATTTGTTAGCTGACGACGTCTCTTTCTTCTTCTTTGGAATGTCGTCAGGTGTTTCGGACTCACTGGAGATCGAGCCCACTAGCGAGGATTTGGACCAGCTAGCTTTCGACCCGGAGCTCTAGTTACTTGTACATTTCATTTCTGTACTTTCTATTTCTGTTATGCCACTGTTTAGGCATTGCTTTTCATTCCATGTATTTACTTTTCAGATGTATTGTAAAAAGAATGTTAATAAATAAAGTTTATGTTCAATTATATCCTGTTTCCTGATTTAAAATCAGAAAAACTTATGGAAAAGGCTTCAGAAAAGGGTCACGTGCTTACACGTGACCGGCAGTCACGTGTTGGCACGTGACATCTAAAAGCATCGGCAAGGCAAATTCAGTTTCCCAACTACATCGAAGAAAAGGGCTTCAGAAAAGGTCACGTGCTCCCACGTGACCTGAGTCACGTGTTGGCACGTGACAATTAAAAGCAGCGGCAAAGACACAACGGTTCCCTGATCAAATCAAGAAAAAGGCTTCAGAAGAGGTCACGTGCTCCCACGTGACCAGGGTCACGTGTTGGCACGTGATACTCAAAAGCAGCAGACTTGTTCTCCGCTTAAATCAAGAAAAAGGCTCCAGACCAGGGTCACGTGCTCACACGTGACCAGGGGTCACGTGGTGGCACGTGACAGCTAAGCAGCGACCAGAAAGCAGAGCGCAGAAGAAGGAAGAAGGCTCGTTCCAAGGGGGTCACGTGCCCACACGTGACCAAGGGTCACGTGGCCACACGTGACCGGCTTTCAAAGCCTATCTTTTAACAGAATCAAATTCTGAGGAGAGATCACTTAAATCTTTCCAAAGGAAAAAGATTATAAGCAACCGATTAAATTAAAGATTTAGAGGTGATTAAATATCATCTATCTATGGAAAAATCTCGAATTTGGAAAGATTTCTCCTTTAAACCTAACTGAAATAACAAAGGAGAATCTCTGGATTTAAAATCCAATGGTGAATAAAATTCACCTAATAATCCAAAGGTCCAAAACAAATGATGGATGCAAATCAAATCTCTCAATGAAAAATTCATCAAAAACTAATTGACTCGGCTGCTTCTCCTATAAATAGGAGCCAAAAGACACAAAAGAGAGAGATGTGCAGAGGGAAGAGAAGAGAGAGAGCTTGGATACTTTAGAGGACTTTGGATCTTCTGCAAAAGAAAACCCTAGGTAAGAAAGGGAAGGTTTCATTGAAAGAGAAGAGAATTTAATTCTCAACAGAGTTTAACTCTGATATAAAACAGAAGGACTTATTTCTTCTCTTTTTGATAGAGGATCTGTAAAGTGCACATCTCCCCTTGAGGTTGAGAATTTAATTCTCAATGGGTTGAGATCCTGCCATGCAGATCCAAAGCATAGAGAGGGAATGGAAGCACGAGAATTTAATTCTCACAGAACTATAGGAATTTAATTCCTTTAAAATAAAATTAGGGCTTGACCCTGTGTTATGGGAATTTAATTCCTTCAGAACAAAAAGAAACAGGGTTTAACCCTAATTAAGAACTTAGTTCTGTTGAAACAATGGGAATTTAATTCCCTTAATCATAATTCTTAAACAGAGAATGGGAGTTTAATTCCTTAAAGCTTTTATTAGGGTTTAACCCTATTCAGTTCTTCACATATATGAGGAATTTAATTCCTACAGAAAATTCAGAGTCCAACTCTATTCCAGAATATAAACTTCAAAAGGAAGTAGGAATTTAATTCCTCTGAAATTATTGTCAGGGTTCAACCCTACGAGGAATTTAATTCCTGAAAGAGATTAACAGATCTTCTAAACAACATACATAGAGGCAGGGTCACGTGTCACCACGTGACCCCTAAAAAGATCCACAGAAAGCCCTTTGGAGGCAGTGCCTCACGTGACCCACGTGACCCTTGACAGAAGCTTTAACACACAAGGGCTTGAATGCCCGTCACGTAATGGCACGTGATGCTCTAAAAGATGCAATAGTCTCAGAAGAACAAATGAAGGGAGGGCGCTCTCACGTGTTGCCACGTGACCCCTCTTGCCTTAGTGTTTAACACTAAAATGGAACCCCTGAATTCAGTGATAAAACATTGTTTGGCCTTAGTGTTCAACACTAAGCACAGAACTATATTTGCAGTGTTCAACACTAATTACCATAGTGTTACACTAGTTTGGGACTCCCTCTCCATTATTCCAGTTCAGTGATAAAACATTGTTTGGCCCTTAGTGTTCAACACTAAGCATAGAACAATATTTGCAGTGTTCAACACTGATTACCGTAGTGTTACACTAGTTTGGGACTTCTGTTGCCAGTGTTTAACACTGGTCTGAAAGCCTTGTTGCTGGTGTTTAACACCAACTATCTTTTAGTGTTAAAACACTAACTTATCAATCTCACTCCCAGTGTCCAACACTGATTGGCCTTTAGTGTTTAACACTAGGCACTGGCCCAATTGGCCAAATGGATAGAGGCAAAGCCTCTCCTTCAAGGGACCAACAGGAAGCTGATATTCCAGACACGATTGGACTTAGCCCAAGATGGCCATAAGTCCTCAATTCGTAATTAACTGTGCTAATGGGCTCATAACATAATTAATTGGTCTTGATCCCAAATTGGGCCAAAGACTATTTAATCCACTCCGGTTCCAGGGTACATCTCTTCACTCCTCTGATACCTGGCGTTGTAATCCCTCAACGTCTTCAAAGAGGTGACGGGTCCCGATGACCACGCATTGATATGGACTGTGGGGTCCTTAAACCCATGGACTACGACGTCCTTAACCTTGACCGAGATGTCTTAAAACTAACAACGGACTGTGGGGTCCTTAAACCCATGGACTACGACGTCCTTAACCTTGACCGAGATGTCTTAAAACTAACAACGGGCTGTGGGGTCCATAAACCCATGGACTACGACGTCCTTAACCTTGACCGAGATGTCTTAAAACTAACAACGGACTGTGGGGTCCTTAAACCCATGGACTACGACGTCCTTAACCTTGACCGAGATGTCTTAAAACTAACAACGGACTGTGGGGTCCTTAAACCCATGGACTACGACGTCCTTAACCTTGACCGATATGTCTTAAAACTAACAACGGACTGTGGGGTCCTTAAACCCATGGACTACGACGTCCTTAACCTTGACCGAGATGTCTTAAAACTAACAATGGACTGTGGGGTCCTTAAACCCATGGACTACGACGTCCTTAACCTTGACCGAGATGTCTTAAAACTAACAATGGACCGCAATGTCCTTAAACTACCCATGGACCGCAATGTCCTTAAACTACTCATGTCCCTAAACTGGAACAATAGAGCCATGCATGCTCTTTTGCCGGATCTAAACGGTCCCATTTAAGTTGATCTTAGCCTCAAATATGGCTAACGTATCCTTAAACCTTCAAACAGACTGGACTATGAATCCCTCCAATCAACTTCGGTTCAAGGGTACATCTCGGAACTCCTTTGACACCTGTCGTTGTAATCTTTCAACGTCGTCAGAGAGGTAACGGGTCCCGAAGGCCATACATACGATGGACCACTATGTCCCTAAACTGGAATAATGGAGCCTAAATGCTCTTTTATCGGATCTAAACGATCTTGTTAAGTTGATCCTAGTCTCAAGTTAGACTAATGTATCCTTAACAAACGTTTGAGTTGATCTTAGCCTCAAGGATGGTTAACGTATCCTCAAACCAAACCCCCAAACCCAAATCTAAGATAATACGGATTTGGACTAGTCCACGCCCTACGGGCGACGACATAACTCGGTCTCCGTAAACAATCCACGGGCAACAAAACATAAAATAAACACACACGACACGAAGTGACCATCTGGAGAAGGAGAAAGTTGTTACCGTGATGCGGTAGCGTAATTAACTGCAGGGGCTTGCGCCTGCAGGGAAGAGCGTCCCCACAATCAAAAACCCCTCAAACAAGGGGGAATCTGACGAAGTCTGTTACATCGGCCGCATCCGTTTAAACCTTCGATACATGGTGCCATAAATCAACTTGGCATCTTCGGAGAGGTGGACGGATAGCACCAATTAGCATCTACCCCGAATTTCAGGCAAGACGTCATGTCGCGCCATCTTTCGGAGGGGAACAGATTCTGGCACGCCCGGTGGGACCTTTTCCTCTTTCCACTCCACACTTCGTGTGTCGTGATTCGCGAACCAATCGCGGTTCGCTAATGGTTGCCCTTGGGTTTCAAGATACTAAGAATTGGCATCTTGCTTATTATAGAAAGCAAAGGATCGATGGCTTCTACTTCTGCGAAATTCTCCAACTGCTCAAACTGCAATTGCGACCAACGCTTTGCCTCGCCAGGAGGTATAGCCTACGGACCCCAAGCTGCTTCGTTATTCACAATGCCGGTGGACCAGGTGACTCAGGCCACTACCGGATTGTTCTTTGGGACTATACTCCCACCAGCAAGCTTCACGGCGCCGGTGCTGACAAAGGAAGCTCCCAAGAAGTCGGTCTTTGATTGTCTTACCCCTGCCGCGGCTCCTCTCAACGGGTCGCCCAACATCGGCGCCTCGGTCTTCTCTAGATTGGGCCAGAAATCCTGTGGACCCATCATGGGGCCTACAATCCCAGAGAAGGCTGCTTCTAAGAAAGTGGCCGCTCCTGCTCCTGAAATCGCCAAGGCGGCTTCTCCGGCCAAAAAGTCGATCTTTACAAGATTGACGGCTTCAGCTCCCGCTCCTGCTACCCAAAGGACATCGGTCTTTGACAGGCTAACACCAACAGCGACCCCCCACCTACACAGGGGGCAAGACGAAGCCATTCTCACTGCTGAACCAACGCCGTCCGCTCGACACGCTCGACGTCGCCATTGGCGCCGAGTAAGGAAGGCTGGGGGCAACTCCCCCTCCGGGTTAACTCCATCAGCCCCGATGGCAGAAGTTAATGCTGCTGTTCCAACTGGGAACAGCTTCGAGATGCTAAATAAGGTGCGAAGGAATTCTCCTACTGCAGTGCTAAAGAGGTCTCCTCCCCCACTGAAAAAGGTTGTGGAAATAAAATCAGAACAGCCCCGATCCCCTGAACGGCTGTCTTCCAAAATCTATAAGGTTTGGCGGCAGGCCCGAGGCTCGATGATCGATCCAAACTTCTCCCGCCAGCACAAGAAGCTGAAAATCCAACCGGAAGCCGGTCACCAGACTAAACCCCGAAAGGTTGTCTGGACGCCCACCTCAACGGCCCCCTCAACCTCCACTGCTCATAAAAGGAGGAAGCCAGAGAAGATCCCCCAGCCTGCAACGACAGCTAAAAGCACTGAGCCCAGACGCCCTAAGTCTGGGGGCATGATGGTCCACACCGTATACATGGCGTCAGGAAAAGAAGACAGCCGTGCGTCCACAGGTCATAGACCGCTTACACGGTCGGTGACCAAAGCTCAGGAGCAACAGCAAAAGCTCCAGGAAATGATGAATGCTATGGCCGCACTTACCGGGCTAAAAGAAAACCCAGAAACGTCCTCAGACGCACGCCAGGAGGAAGAAACCGACGCTAAATTCCTTCGCCGGATACTGGAGAAGAAGGACAAAGAGGCTGCTGAACAAGCGGCCAACATACAACGTATGGGCCTTCTCTTCCAAGATATGATAGGAATGATGATCCAGCAGGACCTACCCGCCGAGGATCCCCCAATCGTTCTTGAAGACGACCGAGGAGAAACGTCAAATCCACCACCGGCCCTCTCAACGGCCAAAGAGGAGACAATCTCTAAGGCTGATTTGGTCGACTATATAGCCCAGCAAATCCGGGTTCATCATGCGACTGAGGCAGCTGGTCAAGTCGTAAAGACGGGCCGGCCGTATCCAAGCTGGTACGACCAAATCAAATACCCGCCGGGCTATACAATACCAAAATTCCACGTGTATAAGGGGACCGGCAATCCCCATCAACATGTTGCCCAGTTCCGGGCCCTTTGCGGTAACACCGGCGGTGATGACAAACTGTTGCTTCGCCAGTTCGTGGGCAGCTTATCAGAAACAGCGTTCGAATGGTATTCGGAACTCCCGAACGATTCTATCAAAACGTTCGCTGAAATGGAGCTGCTATTCACTCAGCGATTCGCAACTGCCAGCGAACGCACTCCAATAACAGCACTGATTAACGCCAGGGTAAAACCAGGCGAAACCAGGGTCCAGTATGCTATACGCTGGCGGAATTTTTGGTCAAGATGCGAACAATGCATTAAGGAAGCACCCGCAGTGGGCATGTTCGTGGGAACCCTAGACCCTCACGCAACTATCTCCCAGTTTATGATGTTCTTTAAGCCAACCACATTCCAGGCTTTAATCGACAAGTTGGCTCAGATGGACCAGATAGGTCATAGACCACCTCCCCCGAAGTCGGAACCTCGGAATGACAAGGGTAAAGGAAGGGCAACCTTCGTCGCGAATGCCCAGCAGCAACCCAACGCCCCGAAGCTGGCAGATCAATTGGAAGAGAGACGCCGGTATTATAATGAGAAGATGAAGCGTCCCTACTCGTTCCCACGAGACAAGACGAAACGGTTATTCGAGCTAGCAGTACGCAACAGACTTGTAAACCTACCAAATCCAAGGCGACCGCCACAGCCCACTGAGGTGAATAACCCTAACTATTGCCCTTACCATCAAACGGTAAGTCATCCGATTGAGGATTGGTTCGTCTTCAAAGGATGGATTGAAGATCAATACCTCCAGGGGAAGTTTGTACTGTCCGAAAAGTGGAAGGTGAACCCACCACAGCCGCATACTCCTAAGAAAGCAGATACACCGGGGGCAACATGTTCCTTTATTGAAGAAGCTCCATGGGAGGTCGTGTTATCGACTAAAACCAAAAGAATGCTGAGAGACCTTCATGCGTGCCCTGCGATCGAATGGAAGGACCCTCTTGAACCTCAAATTATCGAAGGGATGTTAAAGCCCCGCGATAATGGCCCAAATACTCACGCCCAACCGTCAAAATCTTCGAAGAAAAAGAAGAAGAAATCCAAGAAGCCCGTGAAGCTTGGAGACGAGCACACGAACTTGCAGAAGCAAATCGACGCGCTGGAAGAGTACAATCAAAAGGCGCGAACTCCTGTCACACTGCAAGAGTTCCTCGACCATATCTTTCAAGAGGAAGATGATAGAGAGAGTTCGTCGGATGAATCCGAGGGATATGTGGCGAGTTGTAACGTAATCTCCCACTCGTTTACTGACGATGAGAAAACTCCTGGCACAAAGAAGTTGGAGACAGAGCCTGAACCAGAGCGTGTGTGGCCAACAGATGAAATGATCAATGCCTTTCTAGACGAGATTCGTCTAAAGAGTAAAGCGGATCAGGAGCGTGAGACGGCCGCATCGGAAGGAGCCAAATGCTGGCGACTGAACGAAAGAGTTGAACTACCCCCGCCAGATCGAAAGGCATCCGAAGTAGACAAGAAGATACCCTCGGAAGGAAACACGTTCGATGGGGTGGAGAGGCACCCTGATTATTGCGCATATCATCGGAAAATTTCACACCCCATGGAGGAGTAAGACGCCTTTAAGATATGGTGGCAAGGATATGTTGCTCATCGGCAACATTTTAAGCGCATGAAATGCAAGATCCGTCGGGAACGAAGAAGTACTGTCGATGGGCACAACAGAACTACTGGCAACTGTTACATGGTTAACGCCGGAGGGTTACAAATTCTCACCTTTGGGAGCGACTCTGATGAAGAAATGGCTCTGGGCCCTCTCTTTAAAGAATCCGTTTTAGGGAAAGAGGAGAGATCGGAGGCCTGCGAGAACATTCAGCTGCGCAATCGCACACTCCCAGAAAAGAATCTCGGGCCCGCGAGTAGAAAAGATAAGGGAAAGGAAAAGGTCACCGAGGATATCACTTTAGATGACCAGGTCATGAAAGAACTGACTACCAAAGACCCTCCCAGGAAGGGTAAGGTGGACTACAATATCCTAGCGCACCTAAGGAAGCTACCTTCTCAGCTTAGCATTCTCGATGCCCTCCTATTATCAAAAGAAGCGCGAGACTCACTAATTAAGGCGCTACAAGAACCTGAGCAATTCCAAGCCTTCCTCGCCACTGAAAGGATGAAGGATGAACTGGAGGAAGTGCATACGGCCGACATCACTTTCGGTGACGAAGACCTCCTTCTAGGGACGTGCGACCACAACCGTCCCCTATATGTCTCTGGATACTGCCATGATATCAAGATAGGCAAGATCCTAGGGGATAATGGATCCTCCGTTAATCTCCTTAACGTTCGGGTGTTAAAGGAAATCTGCATGAGTGTGCAACACCTCGCTCGTGACAAAATTACCATCTCCGATTTCGATTCACAATCGTCACGGACTCTCGGATCCGTGATACTAACATTATGCTTTGGACTACTCGTCACAGACATCAAATTCCATGTCATTGACGCCAAGACCTGCTACAACGCCTTGCTTGGTCGTCCTTGGCTACACGAGTACAACATCATCCCTTCTACACAACATCAGTGTATGAAGTACTTTAAGGATGGTTTCGAGTATACCGTAACAGGCGAGCTGAACCCATTCTCCGTGAATGAAGTCCGCAAGTACAAAGATGCGAAGTACTTTTTGCCAGATTTCGAGGATACAGAAAGGTGTCGCAAGTCGGAGAACAAAGCCGCCGCCGCCATCCCTGTTTTCGGGAGCGACACCGAAGAAGAGGAAGAGATAGTTTATGCCGGGCCATCTCAACGCAACAACCCGGGGACGTACGCCCCCATGTTGGTTTTCGGAAGTGACTCGGAAGACGAGGTTAATGTCGTGTTCTCCAATCGGCCGCCAATACAAGCACCCCCTTAGCGATGATCAGAGTTTGCAAATCACCATGGTGCCGCGAGAACACTACAAGGATCTCGACACACTTCAAGCTCACAATGTGCAGGACCTGCAAACGTTTTACGTCCCTCCCAGGCAAAGGGGTGAGAAGGTAATCCTATTCTACCGATCCTCAGAGTCGAAAGTAGAGAAAGAGATCTGGCATGGCGCGGATGCTACACTCGACAGGCTCTAACCCATCCGTCTGCCCAGATACTATACAAATGGATTAAAGAGGCTATTGAAGCGCCAAGGAGTACCCTTAAAACAGACTGTTCGACAAGCTCGGTTCTACAATAGGATTTGGGATGTCCCTGGGACTCAACGCAAATTGCCCAACGGGAAAATGGAAACGCTTGGGCTTGGATACGTGAGAGCCGGAAAACGGGAACGGGCCCACAGTAGCTATGCTATATATACCTTTGATGAAGAAGAGGACGCCCTGTCAAGAAATGCCAACCCCTCATCAAAACTAGATCCCGCGATTGAAGTGCCGAGTCCGTCGTTTGAAGAACGAATGGACAAGCTTATCAGGAAAGTGGGTCAAAAAGTTCGGGAAGACCACAACCGCGAGATGGCCATCTATAAGAAGGCCAAGACGCAACGTCTGTTTCAACAGGCAGCAAAAGACAAAGATGCTTATCCCTGTCAACCCGTTGTACGAACGGCCCGACGCAGAGGCAGAAATAATTCAAGAAGTGGAAAGAGGATCCGACAACAATGACGCAGGATTAGAGAGTTACATGATCGGGTATTGCGCGGCTCGGATTTGTCCCTCGTGAAGAAGATGAGTCGAGCGTACTCCTTCCCCCGAGACAAGAGGGAGAGGTTACTCGAGCTCTCTATAAAACATCAAATGATCGCGCTTCCAGAACCTAGACACCCTGAGCAAGCTAACAAGGCTTCTCATCTGATCTATTGCTCTTATCACCGAGCCATAGGACATCCTACCGAAGACTGCTTCACCTTCAAGAACTGGGTCGAGGACCAGTACCAACAGGGCAGATTCGCTTTATCCAACGGCTGGAGGGTAATGCCGCCACAAAAGCACGAACCCAAAGCCGCAAAAGCAAAACCAGATCCACCTCAGTCCTGGAAGCGGACTCGCACCTGTTATACGATTACGATATTAAAAGAAGAGCCCGAGAACATGGATGACCTTCCCTGGTGCTTTGAGAACAGCGATGATGAGGTGATCTCAGAATTTCCGCCAGCTCCGAAAGAACTGGAGGACGGCATACATACTACTGCAGATAACCTTAAGAAGATTGAGTTGGGATCGACAGATAACCCGCGTCCGACATTTGTCAGCGAGCTGCTATCTGAAGAAAGGGTAGCTGCGTTAAAGAACGTGCTTCTACGGCATAAAGACTGCTTCGCGTGGAACTACTCCGAGATGCCAGGATTAGATCCGGAGATTGCTGTACATAAATTAGCAATATCCCCAGATATCAAGCCAGTCAAGCAGGCGCCAAGAAGGATGCGACTCGAGCTTGAAATGAGCATCAACGCCGAAGTCAAGAAGTTGATCGATTCTGGATTTATCCAAGAAGTCCAGTATCCCGACTGGATCTCCAATATCGTCCCGGTAATGAAGAAAAATGGGACGGTACGCATATGCGTGGATTTCAGGGATCTCAATAAAGCCTGTCTAAAGGACGATTTCCCAGTACCAGTAACCGAGCTAATGATAGATAACACGTCCACTCATGAGGTTTTCTCCTTTATGGACGGTTCATCAGGATACAATCAGATAAAAATGCATCCCGAAGACCAGAAGCACACCGCTTTCCGGACCCCTTTGGATATATTCTGCTACAGGGTTATGCCCTTTGGTCTAAAGAACGCCGGCGCTACCTATCAAAGGGCCATGACAAAGATCTTCGACGACCTCATACATGACATCGTCGAGTGCTATATCGATGACCTTGTAGTAAAGAGCATGTCATACGAAAAGCATTTAAAGCATCTGGAGACTGTATTTCAACGCCTTCGGCAATATAATTTGAAGATGAATCCCCTCAAATGCGCGTTTGGAGTCTCCTCGGGTAAATTCCTGGGATTCATCATCCGACACCGAGGTATCGAAATAGATCCATCTAAGATCAAGGCGGTCATGGAAATGCCTCCGCCAAGAACCCTCAAACAGTTGCGGTCTCTCCAAGGGAAGCTCGCATACATCCGGCGATTTATCGCCAATCTTTCAGGCAAATGCCGTCCTTACAGCCACCTGATGAAGAAGGGAACTCCATTCGTTTGGAATCACAAATGCCAAGGTGCACTAGACGAGATCAAGCAGTACCTGCAGAACCCTCCGATGTTGGCTGCGCCGGTTAAGGGAAAACCCCTCATTCTTTATACAACTACCCTCGAAGGTTCCTTAGGCGCATTATGGACACAAGAGAACGATCAAGGGAAAGAGAGAGCACTCTACTACTTAAGTCGAGTTCTGCTGGGGGCAGAAAACAACTACTCTCCCATTGAAAAACACTGCTTGGCGTTAATCTTCGCGATAACAAAACTCAGGCACTATGCGTTGGCGCACGAAGTCCGTCTCATCTCGAAGGTGGACCCTCTTAAGTATTTGATGTCAAAGGCTATATTGACGGGTCGACTCGCTAAATGGGCGCTACTCCTGATGGAGTTCTCGATAACGTATCGACCTCTTAAGGCAGTGAAAGGCCAGGCCATTGCCGACTTCCTTGCTGAGCATCCAGTACCTGCCGGTTCTCCTCTGAACTGCGATTTGCCGGACGAACATGCATTCGATACGATCGGCGGCGGTGACACCCGATGGGAACTCTATTTTGACGGGGCATCTTCTATGAAGAAGCGCAAACAATGTACCCTCCATAATCAAATCGGGAGTAGGCCTCATCTTCGTAACCCCACAAGGAGGGATAATGCGCTTTGCTTTCTCCTTAACGGAATCGAGGACGAACAATGAAGCTGAATACGAAGCTCTGATAGCAGGCCTCGAGATCGCCATCGACATGGGAATTGAAAATCTCCTTATATACGGGGATTCTCAACTGGTCGTTAATCAAGTAAATGGTGACTACCAAACGTGCAAACCGGAGTTGGTGAAGTACGGAGAAAAGGTGCAACAACTATTGACCCAAATTCTCTCCTATACTTTGGAGAACATACCGCGCGCGGAAAACAGCAAAGCAGACGCGTTGGCCAAACTTGCTAAAGAGCTGGCTGACGAAAACCTCGATGATGTAAGAATCGTGGTACAAAGCCGTCGGGTGCTCGCCCCAACGGAAATATCTCCGGAATCATACGAAGAAAAGGGAGCGACTGAGTAGACGACTCTACAAATAAAAGACCATGAGAAGGCCGAGGATTGGAGGGAAGTCTTCATAGACTACTTTAAGTCCCACCGAATGCCCGAAGAAGCGTCCTCAAGACATCAGCTCATGAAACGAGCTCTGTCTTTCGCTTTCGTCAACGATACTCTATACAAGAGATCGTTTGATTCTCTATGGCTGAGATGCTTAGGACCTGACGAACCAAAAAGAGTCGTTCAAGAAGTTCACGACGGACTTTACGGTTCTCACCAAGCAGGCCCAAAGATGAGGTTAAAAATTAAACGGATGGGTTACTACTGGCCCACGATGATCCAGGACTGCCTTGAGTATGCGAAGCAATGCCACTCATGCCAGATTCATGGAGACTTTATCCACCAACATCCGAATCCACTACACCCAACGGTGGCTAGCTGGCCATTCGAAATGTGGGGGACTGACATAGTCGGCCCCATCGAGCCAGCATCGTCCCGGGGACACCGTTTTATCCTAGCGACAACTGATTACTTCTCCAAATGGGCGGAAGCAGTACCACTGAGGGAAGTGAAGACGGAGAATATCCTCCACTTCTTCAAGACGCACGTTATCTATCGGTTTGGAACCCCACGGCGGATTATCTCCGATAATGGGCCAGCCTACAGAAGCCATAAGATTAGCCGCTTCGCGCAGCAGCACAATATAGACTGGAGATATTCTTCAGTTTACAACCCACGAGCTAACGGTCTGGCCGAAGCCTTCAATAAGACCTTGACGAAGATCATAAAAAAGACCGTTTCCCGGAATAAGAGAGACTGGCATGAGAGGCTGCAAGAGGCCCTTTGGGCCTATCGAACTACATTCAAGACGGCCACGAACACAACGCCGTACGCGTTGGTATTTGGGACGGAAGCAGTGCTCCCCCTCAAGATAGAGTTACCCTCTCTACGAGTGGCAGTCCACTACGAGCTGACGGACGAAGAAAATGCTCACCTTCGGCTTGAGGAGCTTGACGCCCTCGATGAAACCCGGCTCATAGCGCAACAAAATCTGGAGGCCTACAAAGCAAAGATGATGCGCTCGTAAGAAAGATTGACCAGGCCGAGGACATTCCGCCAAGGCGAACTCATACTAGTGGTCAAAAGGCCTATGATCCCCAATCGTGCCAGGCGGGAAAAATTCGAGCCGAACTATGAAGGCCCGTACATCATAGACAAGGTCTACCACGGTGGAGCCTATCTACTCATGGACATGCATGGTGAAAGGCCTTTCAGGCCAATAAACGGCCGCTTCTTAAAGAAATACTATGCTTAATGAGCCACGGCCTGGGTCAATGATAGATGACGACGACTATGTCCGCTCGCTATCTTCCTAAGCTCAGACTTTACAAGCAGTAGCCGGCCTTCCCCTGAACGATGGACCGAAACGTCCTTAAACTAACGACGGACCGAAACGTCCTTAAACTAATACCGCAGCATCCTTAGGCTGACGAGATAAAAAATATATATATATAATAAATGAAAACGGTATGTCCATCAGCAAAAAGGGCACGGATGAAAACCCGAAAGGGCTCCGTGAGTAAAAACAGCAGGGCTGCCGGCAAGTGTTCGTGAAAACCCGAAAGGGCGCGACCTTGTAAAAAAAAGAGAAAAAGGAATAAAAAAAATGGTATGTCCATAAGCAAAAAGGGCACGGATGAAAACCCGAAAAGGCTCCATGAGTAAAAACAGCAGGACTACCGGCGAGTGTTTGTGAAAACCTGAAAGGGCGCAACCTCGTTAAAGGACACTTACAGAGTCCTCTCGACCTTGTAAGGAGAAACCACCTGCGTGAGATCCTTACGACTCACAAAGGAGCAACACACTTAGGAATCCTCACGATTCTTAAGGAGAAAAGACACTTGCGAGATCCTCACGACTCACAAGGAGAACTCTCTTATGGGACCCTCACGGCTCATAAGACTTGAAAGTCTTAAGTTACAGAAACCTGAATCTGTGCTTAAGCAAAATCCCCCATAACCTTCGACAATGCCCTACAAGGGGCTCAATACTGACCCTTGTATACAATCCACGAGCGCGAATAAACATTTCCCCAGCAAAGTCCCACCCGTGACTAAGGATATGTCCATATGATGAGCAACCCTTATAGGTCCTCTCGACCCATAAGGAGAAAGCCCTCTTGTAGGATCCTTATGACTTGCAGAGGAACATACACTTAAGAATCCTCACGATCCCTACGGAGAAAATACACCTACAAGATCCTCACGACTTGTGGGGAGAAATACTTTTGTGAGACCCTTACGGCTCATGAAGTCAAAAGCCTTGGTCGACAGGACCCTTAACCCTGTTTGCCAAGCCACCTTTGTTCAACATCGAAAGAAGCAAATGATGATTCTCTCCTGGCAATATTCCAGTTGTAGCGGTGCTGATGCTAAAATCGGTACCTAAAATCCAAGCTTGCGGCGAAAAAGCTAGCAAGCCACATATGCCTACGAAATAGCCGAAATGATGGGGCAACTTGCAATAAAAAGCGGCAAGTAAAAATGAAGGCATAAAAAATAGCCGAAATGATGGGGCAACTCGCAATAAAAAGCAGCGAGTAGAAAATAAATAAATAGCCAAAATGATTGGGCACCGCGAAAAATAGCCGAAATGATGGGGCAATCGCGACCTTCGCGATATAAAAGCTGAAACGATAGAGCATCGCGGAAAATGAAATAAAAGATTAAAAAAAAGGGTTTCAATTTATGCCCTACAGGTGATGTTCCATCACACCCTGTACACAATCCAAGGGCGTAAACAAAAAGGGAACATACCTCCCCCCCAGGTTTCACCAAAGAAAGAAGCTAAATCTCGACGGGCCACAAGCGACCAAGAGATCATCCCAACATTCGTCTCGTAACGACAGACACAACTTCAAGCTAAGCGGAACAGCGGCAACTCCCAGTTCCATGGCTCGGTGGTATACGTATCGCCAACAGTCAAACCTCCATCCCGTGAAATGCGGATACAATCAGCAAAATTCCTGGTTACGTGGAATGCGGATAACGTCACTCTTTGACCCCGTGGAAAATGTCCAAAGCGGATCCTGGTCCTCGCAGAGCACGGCAGTGAACCCGTGTGAAGCAACCAGAGTGGAGCCTAGTCCTCGCCGAGTACGGCAGTGAACCCGTGTGAAGCATCTAGTGCAAAATTCCTGGTTACGTGGAACGCGGATAACGTCACTCTTTGACCCCATGGAAAACGTCCAGAGCGGATCCTGGTCCTCGCAGAGCACGGCAGTGAACCCGTGTGAAGCATCCAGAGCGGAGCCTAGTCCTCGCCGAGCACGGCAGTGAACCCGTGTGAAGCATCTAGTGCAAAATTCCTGGTTACGTGGAACGCGGATAACGTCACTCTTTGACCCCGTGGAAAACATCCAGGGCGGATCCTGGTCCTCGCAGAGCACGGCAGTGAACCCGTGTGAAGCATCCAGAGCGGAGCCTAGTCCTCGCCGAGCACGGCAGTGAACCCGTGTGAAGCATCTAGTGCAAAATTCCTGGTTACGTGGAACGCGGATAACTTCACTCTTTGACCCCGTGGAAAACGTCCAGAGTGGATCCTGGTCCTCGCAGAGCACGGCAGTGAACCCGTGTGAAGCATCCAGAGCGGAGCCTAGTCCTCGCCGAGCACGGCAGTGAACCCGTGTGAAGCATCTAGTGCAAAATTCCTGGTTACGTAGAACGCGGATAACGTCACTCTTTGATCCCGTGGAAAACGTCCAGAGCGGATCCTGGTCCTCGCAGAGCACGGCAGTGAACCCGTGTGAAGCATCCAGAGCAGAGCCTAGTCCTCACCGAGCATGGCAGTGAAGCCGTATGAAGCATCTAGTGCAAAATTCCTGGTTACGTGGAACGCGGATAACGTCACTCTTTGACCCCGCGGAAAACGCCCAGAGCGGAGCCTGGTCCTCGCCAAGCACGGCAGTGAACCCGTGTGAAGCATCCAGAGCAAATACCGGACTGTGGAGTCCTTAAAATCCACGGACTATGATGTCCTTAACCTCGACCGTGATGTCTTAAAACTAACGATCAACCACCCCGATTCCCTACGGATTCTTCCTTGGTTTAAGGGTACATCTCTTCACTCCTTTGATACATGGCGTTTTAATTCCTCAACGTCTTCAAAGAGGTGACGGGTCCCTGCAACCTAACATCGGACTGTGGAGTCCCTAAATCCACGGACTATGAGGTCCTTAACCTTGACCGTGATGTCTTAAAACTAACATCGGACTGTGGAGTCCTTAAATCCACAGACTATGAGGTCCTTAACCTTGACCGTGATGTCTTAAAACTAACATCGGACGGTGGAGTCCTTAAATCCACGGACTATGAGGTCCTTAACCTTGACCGCGACGTCTTTAAACTATGATACCTGGAGCAGCCCCCTGGCCCCGTGAAACACGGACAAGGGCGACCACATCCAGCACTTGCAGGCCCTCACGACCTGTAAGGAAGAAAAAAAACTCTCTTGTGAGATCCTTACGACTTTCAAGGGAAAACCCGCTTAAAAATCCTCACGATTCTTAAGAAGAACTTACACCTATGGGATCCTCTCGACCTGTAGGAAGAAAAACTCTTTATGAGACCCTCATGGCTCATAAAATGCAAAAGTCTTAGGAAGCAGATCTTAACCCTGAATCCTAAGCCATCGCTGTCCTGTAAGGAGATCAAGGTAGAATATCCGCAGAATACATTCAATGAAAAGGGGACACACCAGTAAGAAAAAAATGTATCTTTTATTCATAAGCCAAAATGGATACAAAGTACAATTCATGAAAGAAACAAAAAGAAAGATACTCTTATCCATGAGTATATAAAAAAAAAGGAGAAAAGATACAAGTCCTCAAGCCGGCGGGCGGTGCAATAATTTTACCAGCTCATCGTTCTGTTGCTGAGCCACGGCTTCATGACGCAAGATCTCCAGAAGACGAGCCTTCGCCTGAGCTTGCTGAGCCTGATACGAAGCAAGCCGAGCTTCGAGCTCTTTCTCGGTGGCTTTATGAGCCTCGACCCTCTCACGAGTGAACGTGGCAGCTTTATTGAGAGCCACCACCTCTTTTATGGACTCCTGAAGCACCCGCCAGAGTTCGTATGCTTTGTTGGCCTTGGCTGTGAGGCTGGCATGAAGCTCGCTCAGCGCCTTGGAAGCTAGCTCCCTCTCCGAAAATTTACGGCCAAGCTCTTTTCTCGCACAACAATATGTTCGCTACGTGTCGCTCTATCAGGCCACGTAAGCTCGCTTTCGTGACCGCGGCCTTGGAAACAAGACATTTACAAGACCGTATAAATGGGCTTCCAGTCGACGGGAATAATCGATCTAAAGCGCGCTCACATCACCTGATGTGAAAAGCAACAAGAAAGATTTCCGACGTATTTCAAGCATGCATTTGCAATCGTATGAGCATCCATAATACCTGAAATAAAGGTCATGAGAATTGTTACAAGGCTTCTGTTGCATTGATTACAGAAGGACAGCTTAGGACAAGGAAATCCTAAGAAACTGAGTTCTTCCATAGGAATTAAAGTCCTTATTAAGAGAAGGGAATTAAATTCCCAGAAACATTTCCTTCAAACGGAATTAAAATTCCTTAAAAAAAAGGTAACGAATCTCATCATCTCCCTAAAAGCATTAAGTGAACCCTAGAAGATCCATTGTTTGAAGATTAAATGATTCTCTATTTTCGCTGATAAATTCGGAAAAAAATGGGTTCATATTAAAAGAGGTAAAACCCCTAATGTGGATTCAAAATCCAGAGAGTTCTTTTAAAACAAAGGTGCTTCGGCCGTTCAACATTATTACCTGAGGAAAAGGGATCCTTCAACAGAATTAAACTCTGAAAATGTTTCGAGACAGAGAACTGAGCTCTGGAAACGAGAATTAAATTCTCAAGGGAAAAAGCTCTCAAAGAAAGAAGATGAGCAAAGTGAAGGCTTTTCTGAAGAGACATGGGTATTTATAGGAGGTGATGGAGACGTTTCATCTCCCCAAATCCCTAGGGGAATCCAACGGTCACAAAAGGTGACAGCGTTGCACTCAAGTGCGGACACGTGAGAACAACGCTGTGGGGGCACTTGTTTCCTGATTTAAAATCAGAAAAGCTTATGGAAAAGGCTTCAGAAAAGGGTCACGTGCTTACACGTGACCAGCAGTCACGTGTTGGCACGTGACATCTAAAAGCATCGGCAAGGCAAATTCAGTTTCCCAACTACATCGAAGAAAAGGGTTTCAGAAAGGGTCACGTGCTCCCACGTGACCTTGGTCACGTGTTAGCACGTGACAATTAAAAGCAGCGGCAAAGACACAACGGTTCCCTGATCAAATCAAGAAAAATGCTTCAGAAGAGGTCACGTGCTCCCACATGACCAGGGTCACATGTTGGCACGTGATACTCAAAAGCAGCAGACTTGTTCTCCGCTTAAATCAAGAAAAAGGCTCCAGACCAGGGTCACGTGCTCACACGTGATCAGGGGTCACGTGGTGGCACGTGACAGCTAAGCAGCGACCAGAAAGCAGAGCGCAGAAAGAAGGAAGAAGGCTCGTTCCAAGGGGGTCACGTGACCAAGGGTCACGTGGCCACACGTGACCGGCTTTCAAAGCCTATCTTTTAACAGAATCAAATTCTGAGGAGAGATCACTTAAATCTTTCCAAAGGAAAAAGGTTATAAGCAACCGATTAAATTAAAGATTTAGAGGTGATTAAATATCATCTATCTATGGGAAAATCTCGAATTTGAAAAGATTTCCCCTTTAAATCTAACTGAAATAACAAAGGAGAATCTCTGGATTTAAAATCCAATGGTGAATAAAATTCACTTAATAATCCAAAGGTCCAAAACAAATGATGGATGCAAATCAAATCTCTCAATGAAAAATTCATCAAAAACTAATTGACTCGGCTGCTTCTCCTATAAATAGGAGCCAAAAGACACAAAAGAGAGAGATGTGCAGAGGGAAGAGAAGAGAGAGAGCTTGGATACTTTAGAGGAATTTGGATCTTCTGCAAAAGAAAACCCTAGGTAAGAAAGGGAAGGTTTCATTGAAAGAGAAGAGAATTTAATTCTCAACAGAGTTTAACTCTGATATAAAACAGAAGGACTTATTTCTTCTCTTTTTGATAGAGGATCTGTAAAGTGCACATCTCCCCTTGAGGTTGAGAATTTAATTCTCAATGGGTTGAGATCCTGCCATGCAGATCCAAAGCATAGAGAGGGAATGGAAGCACGAGAATTTAATTCTCACAGAACTATAGGAATTTAATTCCTTTAAAATAAAATTAGGGCTTGACCCTGTGTTATGGGAATTTAATTCCTTCAGAACAAAAAGAAACAGGGTTTAACCATAATTAAGAACTTAGTTCTGTTGAAACAACGGGAATTTAATTCCCTTAATCATAATTCTTTAACAGAGAATGGGAGTTTAATTCCTTAAAGCTTTTATTAGGGTTTAACCCTATTCAGTTCTTCACATATATGAGGAATTTAATTCCTACAGAAAATTCAGAGTCCAACTCTATTCCAGAATATAAATCTTCAAAAGGAAGTAGGAATTTAATTCCTCTGAAATTATTGTCAGGGTTCAACCCTACGAGGAATTTAATTCCTGAAAGAGATTAACAGATCTTCTAAACAACATACATAGAGGCAGGGTCACGTGTCACCACGTGACCCCTAAAAAGATCCATAGAAAGCCCTTTGGAGGCAGTGCCTCACGTGACCCACATGACCCTTGACAGAAGCTTTAACACACAAGCGCTTGAATGCCCGTCATGTGATGGCACGTGATGCTCTAAAAGATGCAATAGTCTCAGAAGAACAAATGAAGGGAGGGCGCTCTCACGAGTTGCCACGTGACCCCTCTTGCCTTAGTGTTTAACACTAAAATGGAACCCCTGAATTCAGTGATAAAACATTGTTTGGCCTTAGTGTTCAACACTAAGCACATAACTATATTTGCAGTGTTCAACACTGATTACCGTAGTGTTACACTAGTTTGGGACTCCCTCTCCATTATTCCAGTTCAGTGATAAAACATTGTTTGGCCCTTAGTGTTCAACACTGTAGGGTTCCTAGGCACACTAGTGAGGTCTCACAAGTGATCAAACATGCACAAATCAAATTTTACGGGTGCCTACAAACCCGACTACGGATCGTTTACTAGATATTTGGGCGAAACAAGCAAACTAGTTAACATTTTAACTAAGGGAACGGATATACAACCTTTGTAGATCCGGTCCACCACCTCCACGGCTCCGCAATGAAGTCCCCTCGCTGTCCGAATCATGTCTTGGGCTCTAGCGTCGGCATCATCGAAGAATGGGCGGGCTTGATCGTCGGTTCGATGCCGAAGATGATCTACGTCGAGGTATCGCTAGAACAAGCTACAACTTCACCAAGTCGGAAAAACTTGTGAAGGAAACACCCTATACTACTTGGCAAGAGGTAGAGGATGAAGAAATAGGAAGTGGGTAAACTTTAGTTTTGGATTTCTCACTAGATTTCATGACTTGCCATTGGAGTAGCAAGCTTTCTTCATTTTGAAGAAAATGAAGAAGAAGAAGAAGATATGATAAGTTAATTAAAAATGAGATAATTAAATCAATACTTATCATGACTTCAACTATAGTTAAGTGTAGAGAATTAACTTAGGTTAGTTAAATGGTTAGGGTTAAGCAAAAGGACAAAAGAATGACTTAGTCAAAGTTTCAAGAAACTTCAACTAAAAACAAAAGATTCAACCATTCATTTATCTTTATCTTTTTCTTTTGAAATAAATAAAATAAAAAGATAAATGAATAAGATGAAACCCTAATCACTAACTAACCATGGTTTAATACTTTACACAAAACCAAACAAGAATGTATCATCAAACATGATACAATCATGTGCACAAAGAAATATATCACATATACAACTTGCACAATTCAAGTGAGAAAATCCTTTTAAAGTCAACCAATACTAGTTAATGCAAAATGATATATCTGTAAGTGCACGGCGGCGCCCCGGCCGTCAATCCGACGGCCAAATGCGGAAACGGTGATAAACTTTAATTTTTGCGGACTTAGCAAACCGGCACCACCGCGCACTAAAACTCCGGATCGTGCCATTAAACTAGTCTAAGCTAACAAGAGGATGGGTTAGAGATATACCGACTGATCCGAGTCCTCCGGTCTTCAATCTCCTCTCCGATCTCCTCGCGGGATCTCCGGTCATCGCCTCCTCGCCGGAAGGGCACCACGTCGCCTGCATCTTTTACGGGCTCCCGCCTCGATACCGAGGCAACTCGGGCATGAAGCCGACAACTCGACATGCTCAAGATTTGCTGTAGAATGTAGTGTAGATGATGCTAGTCTCATTTGGGGTTTATAGTTGCCTTGATGGAGGAATGGAGAATAGAAAAATGGTGCTTGCATTTTTCAAGCAAGAAAATGAGATCATGAATGAAACTCTCAAGATGAAGCTCTCTTCTTCTTCTTCTCTCTTTCTTTTTTCTCATGAAAAACTTATCATTCCTTCTCAAATAAATGGTGGAGGAAAGAATTTATATAAAGCATGAAGGGAGGTGAGTGTAGGAAGTGAAAAGAGGTGACCACATCCTAGACAAGAAAACATCAACCATAACAAAACCCATACCTAAATCAAATCCATTCACTTCACAATAAATGCAAGAATGGTGCAAAAGAAAAGATGCTCTCATAATAAATCCTTTTTCAAAAAACCCCCTCCACAAATGTTATTTGCACAATTGCAAATAACCCCCTCCATCGGAAAAGTCCGGCCGTGAAGGAACAATGAAAAACCGGCCGGAACGGAATGCAAACTGGCAACTCCAGAAAAACTGGTCCCGTAATAAATTACAGGAAAACCCCGAAACTGTGCATACACACCCGCATTTGTATTCCGACCGGATACAAATGCAAAGAGACAAAATCTACACTGTACTATACTAGGATCCGGCTTAAGCCAAAGCCGGCTAGTAAAAACCGTCCGATCACGATCCGTGCAATACCGCACGTATCTGATCGAACCCTGCCATATCTCCATACAGCCTCTACAGCGTTTCGCCCGAAAGCTTGAGTAACTGAAAGTGTGGTGGACTCTAAAGACTCGTCAATACTATGGCTGTGGATTTAACCACTAGCACGTCAGAGGTATAAGCCAATACGTGACGGGCCACCAGCTATTGACTAAAAAGGGACGTCGATGAGTGAACTCATCCTGACACCCTACTGAGCCTGTCAGTGACAATATCCGTACAGTCCGGTCCGTTCGTCTATGAGCATCGCATGTCGGGCCTAGGGGGTTGGTAAAAGTCAGACCCCCAAAGGCGGTACAAGTCGTGTCGGAGTGTAGCCCAGAACACCCTGAGATACTACTGGAATACCTACCAGTAAATCTCCTGCCTTGGCCAAGGTCTTCGTGTAATGGCTCTCCTAGACACAGCGCGACCTCACCCCCAATACCGGGAGAGACGAACCCCTGAAGATCCGCTCACTGCCTCCATGTAGCTCGGGACTGTACCCAACTAAAACCTGTTTGCACGACTCCTTTGAGCCGTGGTAGGGTAGTAATCAAAGCACAGTGGGAACTCACACGAGACAAATGACGATCCCCGGGTCGATGAACTAACCTGTACACATGTCACCTGGGAACTGCTATCTGACGTCAGGTATAAGACCAACTAGCATGTTCCCGGCGAGTCCTGTCCGGTGTACTCATAACCCAATGAGCACCTGTATACATCTTAGGTGAACCAACTGACACCAGTGGCTTGTGAGACCGGCCACCGCCCCTCGTCGGGGTCTCGACTGTATACACTAGTCTACTCTGGAGAATCGATGCCCTGTCTCGAAACTCCCACGACTAGGGACCTTTTAAGGATGTGCTAATAGACTCCAGCTCTCACTTATATGATCGCCCTCATACTGCCGGCAGTCAAGCAAGAATCCTAGGGGCTCTATCAACGTGCAATAGTGACATATCAGGTCACCTAAAGCAGTACACGATGATAAAGGTAAACCAGATAGCGTACTATCATCCCGAGTAAGACTGTCCTACCGGGATAGGTCCTCCCTCAATCATTGCAATCACGTGCCTGTGATCCAATAATCGACTCTGAGGGCACTATCTCCAACAATCTCCCACTTTCACTCAAGGCTAATTATTGCGATGTCGCATACTCACAGCCCGTGTGATACCGAACACCCAACTCCTCTACTAGTCAGTCTCACAAATCCCGTTTATGAAACTATTGCGTTCGATGAATAGCCTCAGTGAGTGGATCCTCCTAGAAGTTTCTTTCTATGTCTCTCTATATCTCAAGTTCGCGGAGAAAACCATCTCCCGAAATGAGCAATACCTGTCTTAGAATGTCTGGATGTCTGATGGGACCGAGCTCATAAATGAACTCCAAATCCAAACTTCTTAGACTGTATCGTCAACTGAACTTAATCAGTATCCTGCGCCATGCCACCCTCAGTATTGCCTTGGACCACCTGTCCAAAATACTGCCCCTCGTCAGAAGGAAAACTATAACTCTGACGACCTCCTTGTCGTCCAGGTCACCTTGGAAGCCTGGAATGATAACTGTCTCCCAAACGAGGCTGTCGTTATCATATCCCTAGAACATCCACTTATGTTCTAAAACTGCTTCCGACTATTCCTCCAGGATTGGATCAATGTCAACTTATTGCATCTAGTGCAAGAACAACATCTGGTGTGGTACTTGACATCTTATGATTGACTCAATTGCCTAAGCAAGTGATCTGCCAATCATGCACATCCCTCTCTACTTTAGTCTATAAGACACCTTTAGAGAGGGTGACTCCATTACCTGCAGGTACACTACCGTGCCAGGAGTCGTCCATTCTAAATATCTTAGAATGTTGTCAAAGTACCCTGATTGGGAAACCACCCAAATCTAGATCTAAAACCATAGATCTAGTAACCAGTATGTCTGATATAATGTCCAAGTCCCTTGTGGAGAAACCACTGTGTGACGACCAAAGTATAACCGATCGTAGTATAGGAATGTCACTTCCTACTACTTTCTCAACAGATCCATCCCCTATTCTGATGACGTCAAACCTATGACTGTCACATCAGAAATAGATTATCTATCTCCGCTACATCTGCTTTAGTCTATAAATAGACATAAGCCTGATATCCACCAATGCTTCCGCTGCTCCCACTGACTACGACAACCCTCTGGCAGAGTCATATAGACGTACACTTCTAAAACTAGTTTAGAAAGACGCTATACTCATCCTCCTGCCGGGTCTCGCAGCCTGGAACAACAACAATGGCAAGTGTGGGTAAACAAGAACTTCCCTGTCACCGTCCTTGAGGCTACCGGAGTACCTCTCGGGTGCCTGAAGTTACCCACCTTATCTGCGGAGTGGCCAATGGAACGTCAAATCAGATTGAATCTTTAGGTTCCTTATCAAATCTTCAGTAATCGTTTGCGGTTCTGGAATCACTTCCAGTTCTACCATACTCCCACTTCTGTTTTTGAAAAAATCCATTTTTAATAAAACTGTGGCGAGTCTAGAACAATATTGATCTGCCAGATGGTAGAAAATCAACCCTCGTCATAGCCTGGGTCAACCCACAAACAGCCATTACAGAAACGTGCCTTGAGTTATCCAGAGTCTGGTTTTAATCATAAGCCGGACAACTCCCCGTACCTTAACAATGTTAAGATATGAACTGTACTATATCCAATATAGAACCAGAGGCACTGATTTAATTTAACCAGATTCAAATCATGCAGCTATCTGCAGTGCATGTCAACTAAATGGAAGGAGGCCTATCAGCGTTACTCAACTTAGGAATGCTTCCAATTATGAGTAACCTGAAAGAGAAGCAATTTCTCTTTATCATTACTATCAACTGAATACCATACACAAGTATCTACATCTTCGATCACTTTGAAGAATCCCGATACTTGCTACACCTGGTTCTCTACTCTATTCAAATACCTATAACTCCTCAAAAATTTAGACCCTGTGTTTCTACGAAACACATGTCTAAGAACTAGAGAAGTCAAAAAGTAAACAGAATATAGTATGAGGACCAACCCCTCTGTCCTAATGGACACTGGACAACATACAATACTCTGTATAAGTCCACTGAGTCTAACAACTCTTCCACTGTGTGTCGTAGGTTGAAAACTGTACTTTTGGTTAAGAAGAATTACACCGCTGTTTAATGCTCCTTACCTAACCATCCACTGATATAGGTAAATGTCATCGACATAATATCAAAAGGTATATCTCACTCTATGAAAATAGACGTACAGATATATCAATTTGAAATTGGTGCACAACAGCGGATATTCAAAACCAAATATTTGCCGACCGGCAAACAGCCCAGGTGATTTCCTCAAATATCACCGATTACAACGAATCCCGATATAATGAGGATGATCACCCAATTCCCAATAACTTACTCCCACTCATCATCTGTAAACCATACAGATGTGAGAATCAAACCTGGTAAATACATACCCTGGAGCAAGTGTCTAATCGGGAAATCAGTTTTCTTTTAACAGTACACAGTTGAACTGAAACATTGAAATGTTTCGATGGGGTATACTGGTATTCCTAGTAATGCCTCTTCCATTAGCCAGATTCACAACTATAACCGTATAATTCTCTGCCACCTCACCAAATCCCTTTATATGTCTTTAGTCATTACCTTCTGCACACCCCTTAGGCCAAATGGTTTTCTTCCTTCCCTACCGTTCGGCACCAGCCTATGGTTTGGAAGAAGACTATCCAATAAGCATAAAGGGTGTACTGTCCTAATCCTAGGAGCACTCGCAACGCGAGAGAAGGTGAAGATAAAAGACACCTGAATGTACTTTATTCCTATTTCTCCTGAACCAGGATCCATCCCCGAACTGGAACAAGTTCCTTTCGAGTTCGTATATAACCATACGATGGAGTATCCAATAAACTGTGGATCTTCGTAGTGATACGGAGTGTCCTGGAGAAATACGAAGGTGATTTAGGATTGGCGAAGAAATACTTGGTTTGGTCGTGAATATCAGTCGCAATTTACTTTGCCCTCTCACTAATCCCTTGCTTTGTCTTAATCTTAATACCTTCTGTACACCGTTTAGGCTAACTGATTTTCTTCATTCCCTACCGGTCGGCACCAGCCTATGGTTTGGAAGAAGACTATCCAATTTGCGTAATAGGTGTACTACTCCTAAACCAAGGAGTACTCGCAACATGAGAGAGGGTGAAAAGAAAAGACAACTGAATAATCCTATCCGTTTTCTCCAGAACCAGAAACCATCCTCGAATTCCTTCGAGTTCGTATCTAACCATACGATGGTTTTGTCCAATGGAAGTGGACGTTCGCAGCAATACGAGGTGTCCTGGAGAAAAGGGTAAAAGTAAGAGTGGCAATGAGGTCTGCAACTCTGACAATCCAAAAGTCAGTGTTAAGAAGGTTCGGTCAACTTGGTCACTGAGTCATAGTCTAGGGTCGGGTCAATGGTCGCTGCCAAAGAGAGAGAGAAAAGAAACACTCGGCGTGCACTCTATCCTAGATCAGAATGGTTACCAATTTATCTAATCTGGAAACCTCCCACTGTACCTCAAATTCTCCTCCAAACCTGAAAAAGAATTAGTCGGGGTCACCCGAGGAGTAAACCAACTCATCAGTGGGAATCGGGATCCAACTATCATTGCGTGACAACGTGACGGAATCCGCTCACGGTATCACACTCCAGAAGGTATGCGCATATCTGGCAAGTTTCAGTTCTTTTGAAACTCCCGATGTGATTTTTACCCCATGCTCTTATGACCTTGACTTTGGCCAACATATCATAAGTCACATGTCAAGTTCAACCCGTCATTCTCCAGGTTAATTTGAACCCACCCGTACATACCCTTGACTTTGGCCAAAATGGCAGTACGACTGTCCCAAACCAACGCATCTATCTATGCTGCATATGAATACCCCAATAGCTACCAATCACTGTGCCTTGACTTTGGCCAACATACACAGCTTGAATACTACTGACTACCCATATGAAACGACGGAGGGCTACGAATGGTTTCTGGCGAAAACCTTTAACGTAATGAACTTGATATCGTTGAAGGAACGGATAGCTTTTAGAAAATATAGTGACGAAAACCTTTACTAAAGAGGTCACTCCCGGTGAAGGGATCTCGGCTCTTTCCCCATAGAATGGGGTGCAGGATATTCCAAATAAATACCACGATGCAAAGCAAAAGTAATCGGCTATAGTGAAGTTACTGCCCTGATGCAAACTTTTGTCCAAGGGGTCACTCCCGGTGAAGGGATCTCGGCCCTTGCCTCGTCGACTGAGGAGCAGGATATTCCAAATGAATACCACGATGCAAAACAAAAGTGAACGTCCTTGCAATAACAGCTTTTTGAAAAGTGTTCCAACAACATCAGAATAGGTTTGTTTAACTTGCATTGATCCGAATCAATGCAGTCCCATCAATTGATCACACCACAAAGAACGAAAATATACTGACGTACGTATATGCCATCCGCATTCGCCACTGGGTCCCGTCATCACCCGTTAGGTTAGCTTACTAACGGCAGAGCGGGGACTGGACTAGCGCGGGTGAAAAACATATACAACATCTACTAATATATATACCAATATATTATATTTCGCTCAAGGCGTGAAAAGAAATGCAACATCACAGAAATGTACAGCATCACAGAACAATACAGATATCTGGGATCCCCGGGTTTCACAGAGCCACTACTGAAACCCGACATTCCCCTGGTCGTGTGGATAGCCTGTGCAATGAAATCCTAGACCCCTACGGGCGCGGCAAGTCACCCGCCAAAACCTGAAGCGAGGCAGCCCCCTTCAGCTCCGTGAATGGACCACCCAGCACTCCACGGAATCCGGCAACTTGGGCACCCCTCCTGGGTCAACCTGTACCCCCTACGAGTGCGGCGAATAGCCCGCCAATTCTAGAGTGAAGCCCCCTCCGTCCCAATGCCATGAGATGCGGGCTTGTTGCCCTCCAGAACCCGGCTATCCGTGCACTCCTCCGCGGGGTAAACCTAGTACTGAAAATAAAATATACATACACCGGGTACATCGACCGCAACCAGGTCGTGCCCCAAAAGAATAATACAAACAGGCAGTGACGGCAGTCCACATGTCGGACGCTCGCCCTGCAAAAACAAATGTACATAATACAACAGCACAGTACTAGCATTGCATCCAGGCTATCCCCCACGACCGATCCGCAACATCACAGCATAAACATAGAACATCAACGTGAAAGTCACGTTCGCAAATCCGTCTAACCGGGCTATAGCAGTTAGACAGGATTTACCGATCGAGTGACATTCACGGTCGCAGATATAATGTAAATACTGTGAAAAATGTGTTTAAAATTTTCCGATTGATCAAACTTAACAAGTGGGCCCCCAAACCAATACTGCAGCACTCACAGAAAAACTGGGCACAATTTTAATATTCCAAAACCCATATTTTAAGCCCACAAGCCCACTGAAAAAAATTGATGAAGTGAAGTCTTATTCCTGCGGCGGAAGCGCGGCCAATGAGGGGCTTAGGCCGCCCTTCCGAGGTCGTACGGAATCATCGCTTCACCAAAATTTTGCAGTATTCTTAGAACTCTCTGCACATCACTCTGAGACAACCTGAAAAATTTTTGGACTCAAAAAAAATTCGACAGAAACTGATGTGCATGAAAAATGCGGTTTCGGGATTTTGTTCGATCGGAAACGTAAAACACATTAAACCAAGCTAGACGAAGTTAATGGCGAGGCTCTGATACCACTGTAAGTGCACGGCGGCGCCCCGGCCGTCAATCCGACGGCCAAATGCGGAAACGGTGATAAACTTTAATTTTTGCGGACTTAGCAAACCGGCACCACCGCGCACTAAAACTCCGGATCGTGCCATTAAACTAGTCTAAGCTAACAAGAGGATGGGTTAGAGATATACCGACTGATCCGAGTCCTCCGGTCTTCAATCTCCTCTCCGATCTCCTCGCGGGATCTCCGGTCATCGCCTCCTCGCCGGAAGGGCACCACGTCGCCTGCATCTTTTACGGGCTCCCGCCTCGATACCGAGGCAACTCGGGCATGAAGCCGGCAACTCGACATGCTCAAGATTTGCTGTAGAATGTAGTGTAGATGATGCTAGTCTCATTTGGGGTTTGTAGTTGCCTTGATGGAGGAATGGAGAATAGAAAAATGGTGCTTGCATTTTTCAAGCAAGAAAATGAGATCATGAATGAAACTCTTAAGATGAAGCTCTCTTCTTCTTCTTCTCTCTTTCTTTTTTCTCATGAAAAACTTATCATTCCTTCTCAAATAAATGGTGGAGGAAAGAATGTATATAAAGCATGAAGGGAGGTGAGTGTAGGAAGTGAAAAGAGGTGACCACATCCTAGACAAGAAAACATCAACCATAACAAAACCCATACCTAAATCAAATCCATTCACTTCACAATAAATGCAAGAATGGTGCAAAAGAAAAGATGCTCTCATAATAAATCCTTTTTCAAAAAACCCCCTCCACAAATGTTATTTGCACAATTGCAAATAACCCCCTCCATCGGAAAAGTCCGGCCGTGAAGGAACAATGAAAAACCGGCCGGAACGGAATGCAAACTGGCAACTCCAGAAAAACTGGTCCCGTAATAAATTACAGGAAAACCCCAAAACTGTGCATACACACCCGCATTTGTATTCCGACCGGATACAAATGCAAAGAGACAAAATCTACACTGTACTATACTAGGATCCGGCTTAAGCCAAAGCCGGCTAGTAAAAACCGTCCGATCACGATCCGTGCAATACCGCACGTATCTGATCGAACCCTGCCATATCTCCATACAGCCTCTACAGCGTTTCGCCCGAAAGCTTGAGTAACTGAAAGTGTGGTGGACTCTAAAGACTCGTCAATACTATGGCTGCGGATTTAACCACTAGCACGTCAGAGGTATAAGCCAATACGTGACGGGCCACCAGCTATTGACTAAAAAGGGACGTCGATGAGTGAACTCATCCTGACACCCTACTGAGCCTGTCAGTGACAATATCCGTACAGTCCGGTCCGTTCGTCTATGAGCATCGCATGTCGGGCCTAGGGGGTTGGTAAAAGTCAGACCCCCAAAGGCGGTACAAGTCGTGTCGGAGTGTAGCCCAGAACACCCTGAGATACTACTGGAATACCTACCAGTAAATCTCCTGCCTTGGCCAAGGTCTTCGTGTAATGGCTCTCCTAGACACAGCGCGACCTCACCCCCAATACCAGGAGAGACGAACCCCTGAAGATCCGCTCACTGCCTCCATGTGGCTCGGGACTGTACCCAACTAAAACCTGTTTGCACGACTCCTTTGAGCCGTGGTAGGGTAGTAATCAAAGCACAGTGGGAACTCACACGAGACAAATGACGATCCCCGGGTCGATGAACTAACCTGTACACATGTCACCTGGGAACTGCTATCTGACGTCAGGTATAAGACCAACTAGCATGTTCCCGGCGAGTCCTGTCCGGTGTACTCATAACCCAATGAGCACCTGTATACATCTTAGGTGAACCAACTGACACCAGTGGCTTGTGAGACCGGCCACCGCCCCTCGTCGGGGTCTCGACTGTATACACTAGTCTACTCTGGAGAATCGATGCCCTGTCTCGAAACTCCCACGACTAGGGACCTTTTAAGGATGTGCTAATAGACTCCAGCTCTCACTTATATGATCGCCCTCATACTGCCGGCAGTCAAGCAAGAATCCTAGGGGCTCTATCAACGTGCAATAGTGACATATCAGGTCACCTAAAGCAGTACACGATGATAAAGGTAAACCAGATAGCGTACTATCATCCCGAGTAAGACTGTCCTACCGGGATAGGTCCTCCCTCAATCATTGCAATCACGTGCCTGTGATCCAATAATCGACTCTGAGGGCACTATCTCCAACAATATCAAATATAAAATTATACATTAAATCATTAAATCAACATTTGATTTAACGATCCGGTCATATCGCATATAAACCGACTAGTATCCTATGTATCGGCTTATCGAATCAATCCTTGATTCGATAACTAGGTTACATCACATATAACCAATCGATACATTCATCGCGAGAATGGAATACGGTATCACATACACGCATTATTCTCGGTCCCGCACATATCTCATATGCGCTCCTATTTCGTTTCGCTTGAGCCAGGAAACCTCTGTGTAGGACTTTAAAGACTCGTCAATACGCCGGCAGCGGATGATGATCATATCAAACACCCACAAGCCGCAAGCGGTCTGCTAAACGTAACGGCCACCCGGGTATTGAGCGATCAGAAGATCGACGAGCAAGCCCGCTCACACTCCTGCGAATCCAACCAGTAACACTACCGTATAGTCCGGTCTGTTCGTCTGATATGTCGCATATCTCGCCTAGGGGTGGTAAACGTCAGACCCCAATAGCTCGATAAGTCATGCCGACTTGAGGTCCATAACATTCGTGAAACTACTGATTACTCTTACCAGTATATCACTGCAACCCTGGCCAGGGATTTCCTGTTATGGCCAGTCGAGCATAGCACAACATCAACCCCCAATACCGGGAGAGACGAATCCCCTCCTATCGCTCATTGCCTCCATGTGAATCGGGAATGTACCCAAAAACCACCTGTTTGCATAACTCAGTAGAGCCGTGGTAGGGTGGAAATCAAAGCACAGTGGAAGACACACAAGACTCTATGACGATCTCGGGTCAACAGACTAAGCTGTACCAGTGTCACCAGAGAACTGCCATCTGACGTGAGGTATAATACCATCTGGGAGTTCTCGGCGAGTCCGTTCAGTGTACCCAGTCTCCACTGAGCACCCGTATACCATTTCTGATGTCAAACACCAATGGATATGGGATCATCCATCGCCCATCGCATGGGTCGAGAAGATATACGCTAGTCTACTCTGGAATATCGATGCCCCGTCTTGATATTCCCACGACTAGGAACAATGAAGGATGTACTTACTGACCACCCAGGCCCCACTAGTATGATCTGCATCATAGTCCTGGAAGTCTAGTACACATCCTAAGGGCTTTATCAACATGTAATCAGAGAGATAGAAAGTATACATGTTAAGATAAAGAGCAACCAGATAGCGTACTATCATGTCGAGCAAGAAAGTCCTACCTATATATGTCCCAGCATCCACTACAATATACATCCAATGTACAGTAATGGCCTCTAGGGCATACATATAACTAACAAACACTAAGCACAGAACTATATTTGCAGTGTTCAACACTGATTACCGTAGTGTTACACTAGTTTGGGACTTCTGTTGCCAGTGTTTAACACTGGTCTGAAAGTCTTGTTGCTGGTGTTTAACACCAACTATCTTTTAGTGTTAAAACACTAACTTATCAATCTCACTCCCAGTGTCTAACACTGATTGGTCTTTAGTGTTTAACACTAGACACTGGCCCAATTGGCCAAATGGATAGAGGCAAAGCCTCTCCTTCAAGGGACCAACAGGAAGCCGATATTCCAGACACGATTGGACTTAGCCCAAGATGGCCATAAGTCCTCAATTCGTAATTAACTGGGCTAATGGGCTCATAACATAATTAATTGGTCTTGATCCCAAATTGGACCAAAGACTATTTAATCCACTCCGGTTCCAGGGTACATCTCTTCACTCCTCTGATACCTGGCGTTGTAATCCCTCAACGTCTTCAAAGAGGTGACGGGTCCCGATGACCACGCATTGATATGGACTGTGGGGTCCTTAAACCCATGGACTACGACGTCCTTAACCTTGACCGAGATGTCTTAAAACTAACAACGGACTGTGGGGTCCTTAAACCCATGGACTACGACGTCCTTAACCTTGACCGAGATGTCTTAAAACTAACAACGGACTGTGGGGTCCTTAAACCCATGGACTACGACGTCCTTAACCTTGACCGAGATGTCTTAAAACTAACAACGGACTGTGGGGTCCTTAAACCCATGGACTACGACGTCCTTAACCTTGACCGAGATGTCTTAAAACTAACAATGGACTGTGGGGTCCTTAAACCCATGGACTACGACGTCCTTAACCTTGACCGAGATGTCTTAAAACTAATAATGGACCGCAATGTCCTTAAACTACCCATGGACCGCAATGTCCTTAAATTACCCATGTCCCTAAACTGGAACAATAGAGCCACGCATGCTCTTTTGCCGGATCTAAACGGTCCCGTTTAAGTTGATCTTAGCCTCAAATATGGCTAACGTATCCTTAAACCTTCAAACAGACTGGACTATGAATCCCTCCAATCAACTTCGGTTCAAGGGTACATCTCGGAACTCCTTTGACACCTGTCGTTGTAATCTTTCAACGTCGTCAGAGAGGTAACGGGTCCCGAAGGCCATACATACGATGGACCACTATGTCCCTAAACTGGAATAATGGAGCCTAAATGCTCTTTTATCGGATCTAAACGATCCTGTTAAGTTGATCCTAGTCTCAAGTTAGACTAACGTATCCTTAACAAACGTTTGAGTTGATCTTAGCCTTAAGTATGGTTAACGTATCCTCAAACCAAACCCCCAAACCCAAATCTAAGATAATACGGATTTGGACTAGTCCACGCCCTACGGGCGACGACATAACTCGGTCTCCGTAAACAATCCACGGGCAACAAAACATAAAATAAACACACACGACACGAAGTGACCATCTGGAGAAGGAGAAAGTTGTTACCGCGATGCGGTAGCGTAATTAACTGCAGGGGCTTGCGCCTGCAGGGAAGAGCGTCCCCACAATCAAAAACCCCTCAAACAAGGGGGAATCTGACGAAGTCTGCTTCATCGGCCGCATTCGTTTAAACCTTCGATACATGGTGCCATAAATCAACTTGGCATCTTCGGAGAGGTGGACGGATAGCACCAATTAGCATCTGCCCCGAATTTCAGGCAAGACGTCATGTCGCGCCGTCTTTCGGAGGGGTACATATCCATTGTCATTGTCTCTTATGCATTTTACTTATATTGCTTAGATACGCTTAGCGTGTTTACTTCAGAGTAAATACGTAGTGGCCTCGTCGCGTCCTCTGCCCGTAAACTGGGAAACGGGACATGACAGGTCATTTACATTATTTCTTTATATACTTATCACTTTTCACTCTTACTCTACCTTTGGGACTTACCGAACGCTAGTTCGCTGACGGGCATTCCACCGACGTTTGTTTTCTTAAAATGTTCGTCAGACACGGTCGAGACGGAGGAAGTGAACGCTACAGGGGAGAATTACGACCAGATAGCTACTCATGATTAGCTTAACTTCCTTTTTTCTTTCAGTTTATGCATGCCACTTATTTAGGCATTTCCTTTTATTGTATTTACTTTTCCAGTTGAACTCATGTATCTGTATATATTTAAAGTTTGAATGTAAATTAAGATATTTGTTGAAAATTATACAGTCTCCATTTATTCTTGCACTGTGTATTATTGTTTTAATACGCTTAGTATATTTATTTAGAGAATGACCTTCTCTGAATAAATATACCGCGGGCTTGCCACATCATCGTTTCCGTCTACTGGGAAGCGGAGCGTAACAAACACCCTCACAACAGTAGAATTAGGATGTATGTGTACACACACACAAAGAGAGCTAGTAAGGTGTCTAAAATACCATACTATACTAGTATACTTAGTAGAACATATTCCCTAGTTCTATTTTCTTGCCATTAGGCTATACATATACACACACCTATATATGATATGTCGATGATACAAGTCGATATGACATGAGGATAATATGATTTGATATGATGATACGAGACGATATATATATATATATATATATATATATATATATATATGACATGGCATGATACGGTATGACATGAGATGATTGATGAGATGAGATGAGACGATGTACGGCACTATAGATTCGTATTATTTGATTTGATGATATCGTACGATGAATATTCCGTACGTGATATGATGAGGATGGATCGCCGATATTATTTCGACTCGAGAAATATTGTTTTTAAATCACTTAAATAAATATTATGATATATTTAGAGCCATACATATTTTCAAAACTAACGAATCGTTACACAGTTTTAAATAATAACTTTAAGGGGATGCTACGCCTTTTCAAATGGTATCTTTTTTAAAAACATCGCAGCCCCCTATTTTCTGAAAACAATGATTCACGTTATTTTAAACTACAACAGTATGGCTCATACGTAGTTGCGTATTTTTATACTGTTCACGTTTACGATTTCTCTATTCTGTTTACGCTTGCATTATGATTTCTTATTTCTGCATACGCTCGCATTATTTTCATTTACGATATATATACTACGCTTCATACCCTTATCTTTACGTGATTTCGTTTACTAGGACACATGCATCATTACCGATGATACACATGTTGCACGTACACATTCTTGCCGGCTCACGCACACATCATCGGTAATTGCCATACTACGTACACATTAGAACTCGCTATGTTGCCGTATCACCTTATAACCTGTTAGTATTTTAGTTACTGTTTACTACCCAGTACCACATACTGGTTCAGTTATTGCACGTTTTTTACCTTGCTACACGACACACTCATATGAACACACTTGCTATGCATTACAGTTTTTTTCTGTGCATGTACATATTATTTCATTACTGCCATGTATTTCATGAGATTTTGTTTTCATAAGATTTCTGGATTTGAGAAACCGCAGATTTTATTTAAAAACTTGTGATTATTTTAAAAACACGGTTTCTCTTGATATGATATTTCGGCGTTGTAACATTTTGGAAAATTATAAATATTAATTTATAATTTTAAATATGAATATAATAAGTGTACAAAAAATGATATCGCTTATGAAATTGGGTATCGGAATTATATCCGTAAAAATGCAATTATTTTGGTAAATATGAAGAAAAGTGTGTGATATCATAAAAATGATATTTTTAATTAGTTTAACATGATATTGTATTTTACATTAAGATAATGATATATAAGTGTTAGAATAAGTATTTCATTCTTGTTAAACATGGATTTAGATTTTTACATGGAGGGTTTTAATTAAAAAAGGGTTTTCTTTTGTTCCTTTTTATTTAAAATGAGGATGGGTTTATGTTAGCTAGGTTTAACCCTCACCTTAAGCACACCCTCACCCATGCTCACATCCCTCCACCTCATGTTTCAAACACTTACACCTCCTCCTTCTCTCTTAACACATCATGCTCTCTCTACACAACACAACACATACACTTAGTGATTTCTTAGGCTTCCTCAAACTGAACGCAACTAGTTCTCCAACTCCAACAAAAATATTCTAAGTGTTCATCAATTTTAATGAAGAAAATCCTTAATCTCTTCATCAATTTTGTTCACACCATCAATCTAGAAACCACTACAACCCCTAAGAGCCTCCATTATACAATACTTGACTTGGAATTTCTTTGTTCTCATTCCATATAGGTAAATATCATCTTGCTTTTAAATTTTAAAGTGATAGTGAGTTTTACTTGCTGGCTGAATATCAGTGACATATTAGGAGTATTGAATTTTTTTGATGACTTTATATTGATAATTAGCTAATGGTTAAAACTAAAAAGTTGTATATAATTGCCATATCATTTAGCCAAAAACATTTGGTTAAGTTTTACTATAAAATAAATTTTACACGAATTTTTAAAGAAAGGGTTTCCAAACTGGAAATTTCATTTCCAGTGGCTGTTTTTCACTCAAGTTGTAACAATTTTCTTAATTTTTCTATTAACAATTTAGAGAATATGAAAATTGTAGGTGGTAGATAATTTTGTGTAGATATCTTTAAAATTTTCATTTTTCTTATTCTATTTACAAAATCTAGAGATATCAAATTTTTAGTGAAGGTGGTTCTCTGGTTTCTGCAGATTATCCAGAAACATGTTTTTATTTTGCATTTTATTTCATGTCCTATACATAGAAATTGGAAAAGATATTTTGGGGAATCAAATTTAACTCCTTTAACAATGTGTATAATTTTAGTTTCACTCTAAACATTGTGTTTACGATTTCTGGTGATTTTTCGAAACGAGCCCAAAAACTGCCATTTCTGAGCTAACATTTTCAAACAATATGCATCCGAGCATTGTATTTTTCTCGCTACATTTTTCCAGTAAGATAATATTATTGACGAGCGTGTTCTTACATTTGAAGGAGTATTAGCGGAGACGCTGAAGGCATTGAGACGAGGAAAAGCGATTGTGGATTTCAACGAGTTCGACAAGTTGGTGAGTAGATTTACATTTACGGGGGAAGTCGGGTGGATGGCGTATAGCAACCCCGCTACCATTTAATTAGGATAATTATACTATCTAGTTAGTTATTAGTGTTAATTCAAATTAATAACATTGGAGTTATTTTGCATATAGTTTTATTCATGGTTTGGTGGATATTGTACGAAGGATCATACTGTACTTGTGATGACGAGTTAGCGTGCCGAATACGGCCAAGTTCCTTTAGACTCGTGGAGTCATGTTTTATTTCGTGTTAGAACGTAATACTTGAGTGAGCTATACTCTTTTAAAAACTAACGATTCGTTTCCCTTTTAAAGAATAAATGACAAGGATGCGATGCCAATTTCCAAAACGAATATCTATTTTAACCTAAGGCAGCTTCCTTATTTCAAAACCAATGTTTCGTTCCATTTTCAAAGATAATGGTATAACTCATAACAAGTAGTTACATTTAATAATTACGCTTAGATTTACTTTACATGTTCGCGATATATTTATCGATGTTATACGTTTCCGTGTTACGAACACTCTGATAGAACACTGCACAACAACCAATGAGTATTATGTTGCACGAGCACATATGCATATGTTACACTACACCTCATTGGTACTGCCATGTTACTGTATGACTGCTATACTACGTGATGCGTATGTAAATGTCAATACGAGTAGGCTTTATACATTTATAGAACACTCGCACAAATACTAATGATTACCATGTTGTACGAGCACAGACGCGTATGCTATACTACACATCATTAGTATTGCCATGACACAGTAGGACTGTTACGTTTATTGCTTGTATGACTTTATTTACGTATTTTACCTTTATTACCTGTTAAGCATTGCGAATACCAGTACCATGGGTATTCGTATTTGATTCTTATGAGTTTTCAGAATGTTTTACTTTTGATGATATATATCAGTGGTATGGGATACTGTTATATATGTATATATATAATATATCATCAGAATGATCTATGAAAGTATTCTTATTCTTTACTTGATATTTCTGGATATGATGAGCTGACATCCACTATGAGCTTGATATTTTCTGATTGTTTTATTCCAAAACGAGTGGGGGGAGATATACGGTTACGGACTTGTTACTTATCCGGACTAAGTGGGGGAGTATACAGTCGGATACATGGTGGACCTGGTCGAGACCGAGGGACAGGATAGCCGCAGTAGAGACGGGGAGCCTAGCGAGAATACTCGATACCGGAGATAGAGATGAGCACGGCAGATATCCAGGGGATAATGACCGGGGCTAGATTGGGCACGGCGGATATCCAGGGGATACTGACCGGGGACAGGGATATCGGGTGGCGATCATCTGTTGAGATGGTGTCGACGATAGCTGCATTTGCGTGTCGGTGATGGACACGATAGATTTGAGGATTTTCGTATCGGTGATGGACATGAGAGATTTCTGATTTCGGGTGTCGATGCTGGACGTCCAGATGTTGATATGTTGCTATCATACGAGGTATACAGTTATGTTATGAGTTATTGTAGCCGACCAGGACTGATCTGGGGGACAATACCTGCATACCTTTTTACGAGTAGTTGCATATAAAAAGGAATTCAAAATCGAGCTATAGTCTCATTATTTTGACGTGTCTGGTATGACATTGGAATCTTTTAAATTGTAAACCTCTTAATACTATTCATTAAAACAGCAGGACGTATATCTTAAATAAGATACCTATTATATACTTCATATTATCACGTTTGCTTTTATGCCGTGACATATATATTCCGCGGTTATTTTAAAGAAGAGGTTTTACTTATATATTTTCGGCTACTTATGAGCTTATACCTCGATACAGGTCATTTGCATTGATACATTCTATTTTGGGTTTATGTGATGGATAGAGTTACATTTATGATACATATGCATATTATATATTATATTAGTGCAGGATATGATAGTATTATACTTATGGTCTAGGTATCGTTGTGCATTTCGATTTCTACCTTATGATGTACTTTTATTCACTGAGTTGGCAACTTACCCCCGTTGTGCCACAGTTTCTTGCAGGTTTTACCGCTTGGATTATCAGCGGCTTGGGGCACACATTCCTTTCAGTGATTGCTTTGGTAGGTGGGTTACTGTTGTATCGTACTCACACTTGTATATTCATATCTTCTTGTATCTAGTAAAACTCCATCGACTTAGAACTGGTATATTATAGACTTACAAGCGAGATTTAGAATTGTGTGTTGTGGGCGTCGTACTCATTGGAGTCGACCTTTTTATATTGTTGATTTTGTTTCGCTTTCTTTTCTTCGCCATTGTGTGTCGTATATTGTTTGCTTGGTTGCTCCGCCGTTTGGACATGGAAGCTAGCTCCCGTTGGGATGTTATTTTTATTGTTATATTTGTATCGGGTTTTATTCAAAATTTACAAAGGAGATACTGTCGAAATTTAAAACGTCATAGATGCTTTTCAAACATACTTAGTTAGACTTAAATGTTTATTTTAAACCGATCGCATCTGATGACTATTTTAAATCTCACCTCCAATATTTTCAAAAAGGGTTTAGATTCCAGGTTTCGGCTTACTTGGACCGCGTCGACGTCTTTAGATGTCACGTGATTTAAGTGCCGGTCACGCGCCACATTCGGGTCGTGACAGGCGTCTACCATGAGATTTCTCGGTGTTGAACTATGATGATTATCCGAATCGAGGCAGGGGGAGAAACCGATTGTGGATATATGGTGGACCCGATATGGTACCCCGGACTAAGAAGATTGTTTAGAAAGGCGTTAAGCTTGGCAGGGGAACACTACCTGCCGGTGATAGTATTGGACTCGGCGGATATCTGGAGGATACCGACCGGAGTGATATAAGATAGATAGATATGAGGACCGATCTGATGAGACGGTGCCTGAGATATGAGGGCTGATCCGATGAGACGGCGCCTTATATATGAGGATTTACATGTCGATATTGGACACGGGTTTTATGATGATTTTGAGTGTCGATACTGGACACTCAGGATTTTATGATGATTTTGAGTGTCGTTGATTGACACTAATTAGTTGATATATGTATATACACGATATGGATGACACTGTACCATATATTGACACAGGCACGATATTATATATTTATATATATGTATACATGATCATCTTGATACCACACGGTATGATATTTTTATACTACAGTACGGTCTAGGAGATTGTTATACATTCGATTTCTACCTGATGATGTTTTCTACTCACGAGCTGGAAACTCACCCCCGTTGTGCCATAGTTTTCTTATAGGATCGACCGCTCGGATTCAGTAGCGGTTTGCTGGCACATTCTTCTTTTATGTGATTTGCATTGGTGGGTGGGTTACACTACGGATTGTAACCGTCATTGTATACTTTTATATTCATTGTATCTAGTTAAAATCTCCATCAACCAGACTATGTATATTGTGGACTTAGAGACCAGTTGTATATTATTTGAACTTAGAGTCGAGACTTGCATATATATTATATATATCTGAGCTGATGATGTTTTGGTTCTCTTTACTACTTCTTTTCTGTGTTGATCATCGCTTTGGGCATCATATACTTATCTTGTGTGGTTGTGTTTCCGCCGATTGGCGAAAAGCCAGCTCTTGCTTAGGGATGCCTATATTATTATTGCTTATGTACTGTTTTGATCAAAATTTATAAAGGAGGTGCTGCCCAAATTTCAAATACCGAAAACGTTTTCAAACTTTAGTATATCACACACTTGCATTTTAAACAAACTTTATTTATACTTTAAAAAAGAGAACTTGAATTCATTTATACTCTTATTTCAAAATTTCACCTCCACTATTTTCTTAAAACGGTTTAGATTCCTAGTTTTCGATTTACTTAGGTTACGATGGGGTCTTATAGACTTCACGTGATCTAAGTGCAGGTCACGTGCCATTTTCGGATTGTAACACCACACCAAGCCTTCTCATACGCGCACGGGGAGAGGGAGAAAGAGCGCTTAATCGTGATAGGTTAGCTACAGACGATGAGTTTGCGATAAAGGAGCAGGAGAAGGAGCATGAAAATATGAGTGATGCTAACCAAGAAAAACAGATGAGGGAAAACTGAGGATGACTTTTACTAAAATATGGAGTAACACTATAAAAAAAGTACTTGGGCCTGTTTGGTTGTAGGATTATGAAAGAATTGGATTGTGGAATCGAAAAATTTGAGAGGATTCCGTAATTTTGTGTTTGGTTGTGGGATTTGGATTTGTAGGATTTCTTTGTTTTTTATGGAGGGGCCACCATAAAACAAGGATCCTTGAATCCTAAAAAAATTGTAGAATTTGCAAGGATTTGGTTCTATTCATTGTACTTTTAGATGGGACCCGAGTACTTTATTTATTTAATATTCCTCTCTCTATCTTTAATTCTCAAATTCAAATCCCACTTTATTTTTACAAACCAAACAAAAATTACAAGAATCTATAAATCCAATACCAACCAAACAACAAATTATCAAATCCAAAAATTTTCAACCGTACTATTTTAGAATCCAAGTTTCATAATCTTGCAACCAAACAGCACATTTACCTTATCAATCAAAATATGAGAGATTATATTGAGAATCGATACGGTGTTATTAGGGCCTGTTTGGTGGTAGGATTTCGAAATTTGGATTTCAAGGCAGTACGGTTGAAAATTTCTGGATTTGGTAATCTGTTGTTTGGTTGGTTTTGGATTCCTAGTATTGGATTTATAGATCTTTATAATCTTTGTTTGGTTGGTGAAAAGAAAGTGGGATTTGGATTTGAGAATTTTAGAGATAGATAGATAGAGAGGATTATTAAATAAATAAAATACCACGTGTCCCATCTAAAAGTACAATGAACAGTGCCTAATCCTTGCAAATCCTTAAAAAAATTTAGGATTCAAGAATCCATGTTTTATGGTGGGTCCCATAAAAAACAAAGGAATCCTAAAATTCCAAATCCATCAACTAAATACAAAATTATGGAAACTAAGATTCCACGATCCAAATCGTAAATAATGCTGCAACCAAACAGGCCCTTAGTGGATCCCGAACCAACCATTTTTATTTACGTGTTATAAATTATCTCCGACACTTCCCGATGCAACCACGTGTCTTCACGGAATCTCACGGATCCAAACCTATTTATATTCTTCGTTTAATTTGCTGCTTTCTCGTCCGCAACTCACTGACTTCCCTCTTCTCTCTCTTTCTCTCTCCTCACTCATCGCCGAGCTCTCGAAACCCTAGAAAATCACCCCAAACCCTAGGATCGTCCTATGATCTCGGCCCAGATCTCTATCGATCTCTGAGGCTTGCACGAGATTCTGCGAGGAGATCTCGATCGCTGGAAATGGCGAGCAATGTTTCCGCTGTTTACATCCATGTCATCGACGACGTGATCAGCAAGGTTAGAGATGAGTTTGTTAGCTCCGGCGCCGGAGAGGCGGTGCTGAACGAGCTCCAAGCGGTAATTTTTGGAATCGTTTGCTGAGATTTTTTTTCGGATTTAGGGTTTGGGTTTTATTTTTAGGGGATTTTTTAGATGATGTTGTAGTATAGTGATTGATGTGTTGAATGGGGAAGTCGATGAACTTTTGATTTGGTTAGTTTAGCTTCTGATGCTAATTGAAATGGTAGATTTTGGGGGGTAACTCTTGAAGGCTTAAAAAAATAGTTTTTTTATTTGGTAATTATGTTGCTGTCGAGTACCAAACGTGTTGAACATGAGATTGTATGGAGCTGTTGATGTGTCTATGAGCTCGTACACTGGCGAGGTGGTGCTCAAGGCGCCACAATCAGTAGTTTCATAATTATTTGCCAAGAAATGTTGGATACATTTTTATAATATAAGTTGAGGTTGGGTTTTTGTAAGTGGCTATCATGTTGAGTTGGGCGTAAATGAACTTGCTTTGGTGATTTTAGCTGGTTATTCAAATTTATCGTAAACGCCAGGGTTAAAAGTAGCGTTGAAGAAAAGTCAGTTTTTAAAAAAAATATCCTGTCTGCCAATTATGTTGATATAGAGTGCTTACTGTGGTGAACAAGAGATTGTATGAACAGATGACTTGATTTAATTGTTATTTTATACCAACTGAACCAGAATTTGCTTAAAAAATGTTAAATTCGCTGATTTGGGCAATTATTAGGGTGGTACTTTGATGTCTTGAATCTAAATGTTTTTGGGTGCTTAATGTGTTTGATGAGAAACTAGAGGCTGATTTGATTAGATCCATTCGTAATGCAAATTTATCTTTCAAGCGAACGAGTGAAAAATTATCCCTTGTTTCAATGAAGAGGCTTATGAAACAAGTACATAAAAACGCTAAAAGGGAAGAAATAAGCAAAGAAGTAAAGAACAGGCCTGTAGTTCTCAACGTCAGTGAGCCCAATACAACAAAATTCTAAAAGCACTCAACATGGTTGAGGCATCCAAAAGCATAATCCGAATCAAAAGTCCAACAAATCGACCAAAAACACGTGCAATGCCGAGCATAGGGAGTCGAAACTTGCTCGAAATCGCTGGAGATCATTCCCCTGCAATGTCATGGGCCCCCGCTGATGAGAAATCCACCCTTCCTGCCTTGTGGTCTGCCCGAACTGCATCTTTAAACATCTTCCTGGCCTTCTTCCACAACCTATTTGGCGCACCACCTGACCAAAAAAGTGTCATTGTATTGTTAAAGATGCAATTGTTTAGCAACTTCCGATCCTTCCAAAGAAACCAGCATATGGTTCCCACAACCATTTCCCAAAGTAAAATGTGTCCTTGGACACATCACTTGTTATGCAAATTGATTGGGAGACTTTCTAGAAACAGATGTATTGGTGATGTTGGTGCCCTGTAAGAATTAGTCTCTATTTTTTTGCTAAATTAGAGGCTGGATGAATGGTTGATTTGATTAACTTAGTTTGTTAGGCAAACTGAATGAGATTTTTGTTTCAAGAATATTGGATCTTTCTTAGTTCTTTATGATTGAAATTCTTTATTTAGTTATGGGAGATGAAGATGCTACAATGTGGGGTGATATCAGGCAATATAGAAAGGCCACCTGCTCAGAAGATGGTTGCAGGAGGTCCAATCACCCCAGTTCATGATCTAAATGTTCCATACGAAGGCCCACTTGAGGAGTACGAGACTCCAACTGCTGAGATGCTTTTTCCTCCTGTGAGTTTTGTTCTGGGAAATGTCCTTTGCAATTGAATTATCTATAATGGGCTCATTGTTATTGTTTAATTGGGTCCAGACTCCATTGCAAACACCGATGCAAACTCCATTGCCCGGAATAGGTGATCAGGGAATGTATAACATCCCTACGGGGCCATCAGATTATGCACCGAGTCCGATTAGTGATGTCAGAAATGGCGTCGATGTAAAAACTGGGAGACGTAGCCCTTATATGGTATATAGTGTTTAACTTCTTTTCCCTACTAAATTACTTATCTCCATAAGTTATTGTGTTGAATGAGAGGTTTGATGAATTGTTCAGTTTGATTTCATTTGGGTGAAAGGTAGTGAGGGTTATGAAATTGATTGTGTTTACATTGTTCTCCTTTATTATGCAGCCACCACCTTCTCCCTGGATGAATCAAAGGCCCTTGGGTGTTGATGTTAATGTTGGTACGTGAAAACAAAGCAATAAAGTTGACAACCTTCTATATATCCAGACAAAAATAATATTTGTTGTGTACTGGACATCTGCTAGTATGATATCTTCTCTTGTAGCTTACGAGGAAGGACGCGAGGAAGTGGATAGAGGTGCTAATCATCAGCCAACAACTCAGGTGTAATACTTGTTTAAACCTGTGGTTTGATGTTTTTGTTGATTCATTATTTTTTCTATGTAATTTGTTAGGGTGATTGATCTTCACTTCTTTGTGAACTAGCTGTACGACTACTTTCAGATATCTAGTTTTTGTTTGCATGATATATCGATTCCAGTTTTATACAGTTAAATTTCTACTCTTAAATCATTAAGCAGACTTCCTTTACTTCCCTGCTTGCTAACTTGCATTGTATTGCCCTTTGGCATTTAATTATTATATGATAGGAATAGGTTTTGGCTGGTAACCTTTGCAGGTTTGAAATTGTGTTAACTAGGGGTTTGTTTGTTCAGGATTTCCTTATGATGACATCTGGTAAGCGCAAACGAGATGGTCAACTGCCACAACAAGACGGAAGTGGAGACATGGCAATCGAGTTTTTACTTCCAGAGGTGCTCAAATTTAGTGGAATGTAGATTTATGCCTCTTTTTTTTGCATCTTGAATCCTTTTTTCCGTTACTGTTTCAATCGTTACTTTCTGATTGATGTTGCCAGCTACGTAAACAGTCCGTATAATATAAAACTCATAATTGTAAATATGTCACTGTGTGTAATCCATTGCTTTGTACTCAAGTTTAACAGTTTGTTTCATCAGAGATATCCTGAGGGAGGCATGCTTTTGCTTGAATATCTGTGGTCGAATGATTCTTTCAAAAATCTGGCTTTATTGTGTTTCATATTTAAGATGCTATTACACAATCTTATTTTCTTGTGTATTTAGATATATATTCTACAACATCTTGTCATTTGTTTTTGTCAATCATGGTGGATGTGAGATCCCCAACATGGTTGCTATCAAGATAATTAGATAAACCTTGAGTCTTGTTCCTCTTACATTATCAGATATAGAGATGATCAATATATTAAGGGAAAATTGTTTCCCGGCCCAGTTTGGGTAGATGACTTATTTTTAAACCCATGAAATTCCAAAATTATGAAAAAAACCCAAAAATATATTTTGACGTTATTTTAAATCCAAACCATGATTTGTATACGTATTTATGTATGCATTGCGTATTAATAGCCTTTTGATATTTTTTTAAGATATTAGAACATGAGATTTTTAGGATTTCCTAGATATTAGAACATGATATTTTTTATTATGCATCTATTATTCTCTCTTTATCATTGCTTGCCCCTGATTTCTTTTTTAAATCCATCATTTTTCTAAACATGTCTTTATTGTTGTTTGCTCTTTATTATTGCTTGCCCTAGCTCCCAATTTCTTTATTATTCCCTTTTTATTATTGATTTTCCTAATTTTAGCTATCATGGGAATGGAGATGTTGGAAACGGAAGAGGAGATTGGAGGATTGGGAGCAGAGATAGGAGAATCCGAGGAATTGGATCAGAGATTATGGATTTAAAAGGGGAAATGCATAAATTAGAAACAAAGATGGAGGAATCGGAGGAATTGGATTGTAGATGATGGATTTGAAAAGAGATGCTGAATTTGGAAGAGGAGATTGGGGAGAATGAGAATTCAGGAGAGAAGCACCAAGGAAGGAGCGTACTATAGCAGTCGTGAGAGAAAATCATCCAATTTTTTTTTGAGAAAATAATCATATGTTTATTTGATAAAAAAGAACGAGGGTTAACGTGGAATTTTTGCAAAAATATCCTAAGTATAATACACAAAATCTATTTTGGGCCTGTATTTTGTAACTATTAGGTTTTTCACGATTTTGAAAATACGTGGGTTTAAAAATATGTCATCTTTCCAAATTGGGTCCGGAAACAAATTTCCCATATATTAATCATTTTTTATTTCTTTCTCATATAAGCATTCTTCTACTAGACTATCATTTTAGTTATAAGAGACAACCTGTGTTAAAAACATATATCGTTGGTATTAGGACATTTCTGTTAAGATGCTGAAGCTGAATTAGAGTGTAAGAATTGCATGGTTAACTTAGAAAGATGAAAAACTTGTACTTTTAAAAGAATTACATGGTAAAAGCAGGCATTTGGAATGTATTTGAGAATTTGATATCGGATTTTGAAATTGTCACTCATTCATCTTAGTATTAGTACTTCAGTTGCACTCATTACTTGAGCATTTAATTGCTTATTTGCTCAACATATTGATCCATGAAACAATCGTGATATCATAGCCCTGCTGTAGAATCATTTGTGTTTTATTTCATTGGTAGTCTACGGTTGCATGATACTCCAAAAGCATATTGCCACTGTTAGCACGTTTTAACTGTACAAATCACATCATCATTGATCCCACCGTAATGAAGTGTGAGAAGCACTTTGTTACCTATTCCTGATTATTAAGAAAACTTATTAAGTGGTACAACTTAGGTAGTTCAAACTAATGTCAGTATTCTTGAGATTATTGAAGCCAACTTGCCAAAGAGAAGTCTTGGAGATGACACAGATGCTATATGTAATTTTCTCTCTATTTTATGTTTTTGTTTTGTAACATTTCCATTAGTCATCATTAATGCAACAGGGGGGGGGGGGGTTATTCAGCCGTCGTTATCCAGAAAAGCTTCCGATTGTATGCATATATATGATTCTGTCCATATTAACTGTGATCTATCTGGACTCATGTCTTTTGTTTATGAAAGATAAACCATAAGCATTCTAAAATAACCTTGTGGCATCTTATGCGTTGAACAATGTAAAGTTCTGACATTTGTATTAATTTTTGGGCTTTAGGCAAGCCAGGAAGAAAGTTCATCTATTGGAGATGTCCAAGGAACTACAGTAACTAAGCCTATGTCCAATAAGGAAGCAAGCGGGAGTCTAATTCTTCCTCAGCAGGACGGAATCCATGATGAATATGATGAAGTATTTTAACGAACGCTAATTAGTTTATGTTTACAGCTTTCTTTTATCTATATCACCTTACAAAACTTTTTTCTCTTTCTCTTTTTGAAGTTGTTTCCTATTCAAGGAGTTGCAACTGAAGATTATAACACACCTTTGGACCATGGTATTTATTTTGTTATGTGTTCATGTATTGTACCTCGTATAGCACTTACATGCCCTCAAGTAATTTATTATCAGAAACAACCCCTCTGCTCATTGACCATAACTATTAAAAACTCACAAATTCTAGGCAAAACAACTTGAATGATTGTATACATATAGCTTGTTTGTGGTGTTTATTATAGAGTTTGGGCATTTTCTAGGGTTTTAGTAAATAAACGAGAGGGGGTTGGGTGTGCGTGCTAGCGCGCGCGTGCGCGCACGCTAGTAAATAACTCGAACTAATAAATTACTTGAAGGGGTAGAAGTGCTATATGGGTAAACTATTGGTGTGTTTTGTGCAATTAACCCTTCTTTTAATATAAAACATGAGGCTATCCGTTATCCAGAGTTTTATGTCTTGAATTCTGAGATTATTATTTATTATTCTTTATTAGGTGATCTACGAGCTCCAACCCCTGCTGTTGGCACCCCAAGGCCATCTAAAGAAGCCGTGGATGATGATGAGCCTCCCCTAAATGAAGACGACGACGACGACGACGATTTGGATGATCTGGAGCAAGGAGAGGAAGAAACCCACACTCAACATTTAGTTCTAGCTCAGTTTGACAAGGTAAATTGCTGTGTTCATCCCTAGAACGGCTTAGTGAAACAACATTTTTGCTAGTTCTTCGTGAACTTTTGTTCTCATTTGGTAAATAGGTGACGAGGACAAAAAGCAGATGGAAGTGTACTCTCAAGGATGGGATAATGCATATTAACAACCATGATGTTCTTTTTAATAAGGTATGCATAATTGGCGTGGTCTATTAAATTATTTTCTTTACTCTTCAAACTAGTCGACAATACGTCTTCTGTTTGTATATAGGTTATTTCTCCCATCACTACTAATTTTGGGCTTGGGTTATTTTCTCAGTCATCTAGAATATCACAAGTTCTGAGTGTTGTTTTACTGCCCATTGGCCTGCTACGCAAGCTCATTGTTTCTCTGCGTTTAGGTTCTGTAGAAAACTAATTTTGTGTCCATGAATGTTTTGCTAACCTCTTATTTACCTTAACGAGGAAAACCAAGAATTGATTGATAAATTAATGTTCTCATTTGGTAAAGGCATTGGGGATTTTTGCTTAAGAATAGTTTGTATAAATCGGATTAAATTTTAGGGTTTGAATCTCTTGGATTTCTTAATTGATTGATAAATTAATGTTCGGTTATCCTTATATCAGACTTCAATTTCATGACATATTTCATTATGTTTAATTTCATGACAATTCATGTTAATGCTCCCCCCTTTCTCTCTCTCCTGTCCTGTTGTTTCTCTCAAGTTAAACAATAATTTCTTGAGCTGCCTCTCACCAATTAGTTCTCTCGTAGAGTTGACTAAGCTTTTGTTAACAAAATCATGGAATTTCAAGAAATTCCTATAGCTGTGTTTGTTGGCTGCAGAGCTATAGTTAGTCTACGTAATAAATATAGATTTTCCTTTTTTCCATCCTCACCTAGCAAGTTTAGTTAATATCATGTCAAAATAATTGGGCGGTTATGGCTTTGACATGATTTAAGAGAATGGAGGGACTCAATAAGCAATTAGGAACATATTTTCTGGTCGCGTATTGCTTAAGTTTGCTCTGTATAAAGGGGATAATGCAAGCTCTTCCAACCATCCTCGACTCAATGAATAAATGAGTTCCAACTTTTACCATAACGATATAACATTTGCTTTTGAGCCCTGGACAGGCTTTTGGGGTGGGATGATGTAATCTTTACTTGGCATCTTCTCTGTATCCAAATTTTTTAAACTAACGGAAGGATGATAAAAGAAGCTTAGATCTTTTGTTTCCTGTTTATTCAAATTCTGTATGAAACTGGAGGACAGAAAGCCTTATAAAGTTTTCCACTCCCGAATTTCCTTCATCAATTTTACTTGGTAAATGTTTTTCCCGCTCCCCTTCAGTGGTCACATTACTATGAGATTCATATTCATTTATGCGATAGAAATTACAATGTTTAGTGTATCTCCACGTAGACCATGTAAATCAGCATGAATAGTGGTGATCATCCAATCAAAGGTAAACGAGAATTATTTTGACTGGCATACTTTTTCCGTCACATACACATTCAAATACACACTTGTGATGCCACAATAGCATGGTGGTAAATCTTTTGGCTGTCAACCAAAAGGCCTGTCTTCAAATATAGTTTGCACTACCAAGGGAGGGAAATTTCAGGCACGTGCGCGCGCACACACAACGGCGGCACGATGATGATGAAGAAACCTTTATCCCAAAGTTCTGTTAGGACCGTTTTTCCAATCTAAATTAACAATTAACATGTCGTTTTTAAATGTCTCCACCCATGTTTGTTCTTGCCCCCATTAACCACAATTTTGTTGCTCTTCCTAACTTGGTCATTTACCGGCCTTTGTTACTCATTTGCAAACCAATTTAATGGGTTTATTCCTCATATTTCCTTTATGGGAGCTGAATCTAACTCTTACAGATACATTCAATAATTTCTTACTTTCTAGAGGCTGGGTAGCCATCAATGCAGCTTTCACATTTCAACCTGACTCGATTATTATATGAGAATAATGGAGGAAAGAGGCCATAGGAGGGAATTTCCTCCTATGTCGTCGAAAAAATACGCCCTCCATCGTGTTTTCCGACGATCGGAATCCATCATCTTCATCGTTATCATCTAAGATGTGGGTACGCCAAATTTCATGTGATTCTACAACTTTTTCACCGTTGATTTAGCAATGTAAAAAGGCCATGGATGGGTGCCAATCGTCGGAAAACACGATGGAGATTGTATTTTTTCGACGCCATAGGAGGAAATTTCCTCCTATGGCATCTTTCCTCCATTATTCTCTTATTATATTTAGTAGTTTTGTGTAAACAACACATCAGCACACTGTTCTCATTCTATGTGCTTGGGGAATGCAATACACATGTTTTATCGATGTTTTAACTCTTGGATCCCTCTTGGAAAGCTTTACGTGAATGATTGAGAAAAACACTTGTAAAACCGAACATATATATCAGAATTGTGATGTCTTGATATCCTCTTAATTTGGTAGCTAATCTGGTAACATTTACTGCAGGCTAATGGGGAGTTCGACTTTTAATATGTTTATGAAGGAGCTTTCTTTCTTAAGATGCAGAGGTGATTTCAGATGAGAGCAAGTGCTTCCTCCGAGTACTTGTATCTTTATTTAGCGAGCACAAGATGATGTACAAAGTTGAATCACTAAATGGATCTCTGGGTTGGCAATTTTTATTGTAAAGATGTTAAGTTAAACCATTGTATATTTATTTCTCCTGTGATGATAATGGCGGTATCAGATATTTATTTCAGCAGTTAACTATTCTGTAAAAGGAAAATTGTAAGTGTTTCTCATGTGGAGATGTTCTAGAAACTGTCTTTTTTTCCGGCAATTATCTCATTTTACGTACAGGTTTGAATTCTCAACTGTTGGTTTAATTTGTTGAGCATTAACATTGTTGAGGACTTACGAAACGGGACAAGTTTATTTTAGCCCATTTCTATTTGGCAGTAATTTCTCAATTCCCCCACCTCATAATTTCTGTCCTATAAACTGAAAATTACCACTTGTGGAGTGGAGCACAAAAACTTTTAACATCCAAGGCACCAATTCCCTTCAACAAATTTGTTTTTCGACCGACTGAAACATTTTTCTTTGTGCAATCCATCTCAACCCCAAACAACACTATATTATTGTGCCACGTGGCACCTAGCCTCATCCTGAATTGGATGGCCTTCAGGGAAATTAGAAAGCCAGCCACAGGTTCTCTCTACCAATAGAAACACTGATCTTTTTCACAACCACATTTCACAAACTGGAGGCTTGATATATATATTTCAGCTATTAATAAGCCTCTCATTCGCAGGATTTTGAGCATCATACTGCTTCACTTTCTAAGTTTCCGAGTGAAACCAGCTGTTCGATCCAGTGATTCAAAATGGCTACTGGTATCTCAACCGTCGGGGTTGTTAACAGACTGCCGGTAACGTGATCTTTGTTCATGTATTTGATATGATTTTTGCTTAAGTATTGGTCTTGTTCATAGCTTTCTCAGAATAAATCGCCGCCATTTTTGACCCTCATCGAATCATTCATATTTAATACAATCTTGCTTTAACACTCTTAAAGTACGCATCGCTGCACCAAATATCCGAAATTGTAAGAGTTGAACGATACGTTTTATTTTTCTATTGATTCAACCCTATCTATGGGATATGAATAGAGAAAGAGGGTATGAATAGAGAAAGAGGAAAAACCCGAAGATTTCACATAGTACTTTTCACATTCTACTTGTTCTAACTTGTGATTTAATCACTCTACATGTATATGCTGCAGCTGATCCATGGCTCAACCTCAGCATCTTCACCCCCAACCTCCTCATTTTTTGGAGCCAGCCTGAAGAAACCAACCCAAGCTGTAAGCCATGGCAGAAAATCCACCACCAACAACAACAGCTTCAAAGTGATGGCAGCGGACCTCGACGAGTCGAAGCAGACGAAAAAAGACAGGTGGGGAGGGCTTGCATACGACATATCCGATGACCAGCAAGACATCACAAGAGGCAAAGGAATGGTTAATCCTCTCTTCCAAGCTCCTTCTGGGGATGGCACTCATGTTGCCGTCTTGAGCTCTTATGAATACATTAGCCAAGGGCTTAGAGAGTAAGTGGCAGGTTTTGTTCAGTTTCGTAGAGTTATCTGAACTCAGCAATAAGTTTCTAATCCTATCATGCGTGTTTCAGTTCTTGATGCAGCGCAATTTTGAAGTTTTAGTGCAATCCAGAATTGTCTAAAATACAATCCAACCTCATTTATCTTAATTCTCTAGAGTCTAAAGTAGCAGGTCTACGTCATTTCGAAGTTATCTTTTATGTCGGTGGAGTCTTCTTAGGTTTCACATTGACTATAAAACAACAACAACAAAGCCTTCATCCCAAATTTTTGGGGTCAGCTATATGAATCATTTTTCCCCCATTATGCTGTGTCAAGAACTATTTCCTCCGTTAAATTAACAATTAACATACCGTTCTTAATAGCCTCTATCCATATTCATTTAGGTACCCTTGCCTCAGGCTGCCCCGAGAACTACAATTTTGTAAATATTTATAGGAGTCGATCGTACATTAAAGCATATATATATATAAATCTTAACATAGATGTGGCAATGATTTTTAAAGGTATGGCATGGACAACAAGATGGATGGGTTTTACATTGCTCCTGCATTCATGGATAAACTTGTTGTTCATATCACCAAGAACTTCATGAACTTGCCCAACATTAAGGTAACGAAGAAGAAAGCTAGCTACTCATATATAGCTAAACTTTGATTTCTTTATTGTTATATATTTCTAATATCTTGCATGCATATTTTTTTTTACAGGTTCCCCTCATTTTGGGTGTTTGGGGAGGTAAAGGTCAAGGGAAAAGTTTCCAGTGTGAGCTTGTATTCAGGAAGATGGGCATCAAGTGAGTTTTCTGTCCTAATTACTAATGATGGCAGAGCTTTTGGAGAGAATTAAAGATTAATTTTTATTTGAGAATTAATATTATTGCAAAAGCATCTTCAAATTAATTTTTCATAACCCTTTCATGAAATTTTTAATTTAAAAGGTGGTTATCAACCATCAATAACGTGATACACGCACGTACGGTTGTGATTTAACGAAGAAAAAGTGATACCATAAGAATATAAGAGTCGATTTTTCTTTAATATCTCAGTTGCCGCTACGTCACACTGGGAACGGTGAATAACCAGCTTTTAGTTTAAAATGGTCATATGAAGATTTTACATAAACCTTACCCTGTAATGATATGCTAAAACACCGATTGATTAATTTTCCTCCAGCCCTATCATGATGAGCGCAGGAGAGCTCGAGAGCGGCAACGCCGGAGAACCAGCAAAACTCGTCCGGCAACGTTACCGTGAAGCCGCAGACATAATCGCCAAGGGCAAGATGTGCTGCCTCTTCATCAATGATCTTGATGCAGGCGCGGGAAGAATGGGCGGGACCACCCAATACACCGTCAACAACCAAATGGTCAATGCAACTCTAATGAACATTGCAGATAACCCCACCAATGTACAGCTGCCGGGGATGTACAACAAGCAGGAGAATGCTAGAGTTCCGATAATTGTGACGGGTAACGATTTTTCGACTCTGTATGCGCCGTTGATTAGAGATGGGAGGATGGAGAAGTTCTACTGGGCACCGACGAGGGAGGACAGGATTGGGGTTTGTATCGGGATATTCAGGACGGATAATGTGGCTGATGAGGATGTTGTTAAGCTTGTCGACGCTTTCCCTGGACAATCTATTGGTGAGTTAATTTTACTATTTTAGGCTTAATTTCACTAAACTACCAAAAGCTATACTCATTTTATGCCAAAGTACGATTTTTTTTTTTGTAAATTAGTTTCATATATACTAACAACACTCATTTTTTTAATGAATGATACCTGTTCTTTTCTAAGCTGACAAATATGATGGCATCAATGAAATTTGCAAAATGCTGATATGGTAGTTTTTTGATACAGGTAATGTTAATATGAAAAATTTTGGTAGTTACTTATATTTTGTAAAGCCTTTGGCAGTTTAGTGAAAATGGGTATAGTTGGATTTTTTTTGTTGGTGCAAAATGAATTGATTGTTATATTTCTTTATTTGATCCTATTATAAAATTATCATTGATGAGGCCTGAGCTCCAGTACCATGTTACATAACCACTTTAGCCAAAAGCTTAAGCTATCAGGTCGTGCATTGACTATGTATGTTCAACATGCAGATTTCTTCGGTGCCCTAAGGGCGAGAGTATATGATGATGAAGTCAGAAAGTGGATCTCTGAGATCGGAGTCGAGGCAATCGGAAAGAGGCTGGTCAACTCCCTTGAGGGCCCGCCTACTTTTGAGCAGCCCAAGATGACACTGGAGAAGCTCCTGGAGTATGGCAACATGCTTGTGCAAGAGCAAGAGAATGTGAAGAGGGTGCAACTTGCCGACAAGTACTTGAATGAGGCCGCACTTGGCGAGGCCAATGAAGATGCCATGAAGACTGGAAATTTCTATGGTTAGTACTACAATTCGCAACCCTATACTGGAAAAAAGAATTTTACAAATTGGTTTAGTTGGTTTGTTGTCTTAGAGTTTAGATTGAATCGCTAAACGGCTCTTAAGGATCGCTGCTTTTCACAAAACTACCTTAAAGTTTTTCCGTGCAGTAAATTTCCTTAAGATAGATACCTGAAAAACACTCATAGTTAAGTGTAGTTTACTGAAGTACCAATGTGCAAGCATTCTTGCATGCATGGTTCATTGCAGTAGATGAATTCACTGCCTGAATCGTGGAACATGGTTATCTTTGTATAGAAAACAATATTTGTACTCACCTAGTGCATTGTTCAAAAATTTACACCAAATTTACACCAAGTACAAAGTGCAGGTAAATTGCCCCTCGACGAAATTAGTGTCTCGGCGCTATAATTCTATTCGAATATGTTTGTGTATATCGATGTGGGGCTAATGTGTATTACTAAGACAAAGCTATCGTAAGATACAAACCTCGATATATTATCATGTTAGCTCAATTAGGCTTAAAAGTAATTTCACAAAATCCCAATACCAGCTCATGTTCAAATTTGGCTAATGTTTTTGAGTGCAGGCAAAGCAGCTCAACAAGTGATGGTGCCAGTTCCTGAAGGATGCACAGACCCGTCAGCGGAAAACTATGATCCAACGGCTAGGAGCGACGACGGAAGCTGCACATATAACTTTTAAGTGATGAATTGTTCTCTTCTCTAGCTATGATTATTCTGGAGAAAATGCTAGTTTTAATTTCCTAAGCAAGGGATTGTAGTGTATCTGATGCATATTTAAATGTGCTTTTTCTTTAATATTGTAATCAGCTATTCTAATATTGGTACATGGTAATGGCAAAGGTTTTCAATTTTCAAATTTCTTTCTTTTCTAAATGCAATCTTACCTATAAGAACATTTGGGTTGTCATAGCCATTTCGAAACTACGATCAGAAATACTGACCGAATTACGAAAGATGACACTTGTCAGAAATGGAAAAAAATCTCAGCATTACAGTTGGGATCAAGACAGATATTTATGAAACAAGATAGGTCTCAAATATCAGATATAAACTCGTAATACAACAGATTTCAGATAAAATTTCGGAAGTGTGGTCTAAAATATGACACATATGAGATATCGGACAAATAAGTCTTGCAACTTCTTCAAGAAAAAGTTCAAAACACAACATATTTATGTTTTCAAGTCTGAAATCATCCATCCATTCATAATCCGATATATATTAATTATCCCAGTTTCGCAGGCCTGGCAACAGAGCCAGCAGAATCAAGATAGAGCCGAACGCGCTGCTGATTGAAATCCATTGTGACAAAATGGTGAGGCGGGATTACTTGGATGCTCGCGTGAGGCATATCTTCTTTGATCTTCTTCTCGGCTTCTTCTGCTTTGAGTCCTACTACTTCTGGCCACGAAGTTTTCGTGGGAGCGGTGTTATACCCTGTTAGGGCCCCACGGACTAATATGGATTCAAGAAAAGCTAACCATAAAAGTGATAGCAACAACATTATAGCATTATGAATTTTTATGATGTAAAAATAATTCTCTCAAAGATGGTACAAATTTTAACCTTATTATTAAAAGCCAGTTTCTAAAAAAGAATACAGCTGCACGAATTGATTAGTGTTTGGATCAAAAAAGAATCGCTCAAGTTTACTGAAGCAGGGATAATAGCATAGAAATATTTCTCTCAATTTTCATCAAAACTTTGACGTTCCGATGCAGTGATATAAACTATGACCGATCAATCTGTTCTGGGGAAGGATTGGAAAAGGCTTACGGTTCCTTTCTAGCCTCTAATGATCCTTTAATTTGGTTAAATAGTGATTAGCTTAAAAAATTTGGTAGCAACATAATCAAAAGTAATAGAGCTGGGATTAAATGTTCATGGATTACCGAGAAGATTTGAACATAGAATGAGTTTACCTTGAGAATTGCCAGGTTCTGGATCTTGAGGAGCGGAAAGTTTCTCGTTCTCGTCTGCCATCGCAAAAATGAAGAAGATGAAGAAGAGATAAAAGAGTAAGAAGTGGAGGACTTCCATTTTATATTTGACGACAAGGTAGACTATGAATAATCCAATGTAATCAAAGAGCAGATACTGAAACAAGAAATATTTTGTTTAATATATTAATGTTTTGGTTGTGGTTGGTTCCTGTCACATATGGCATCCAAGGCTAAAAGCCGGCATTTTATTGTATAAACTATAGAAGGATTAAGATAAATATAACTATGTTGTGCGGGGCGCATAGCCCAGTGGTGGACAATAGAAGTTTGTAGGGGGACCCGGGATCGAACCCGAGATCTCCAATTTAGTGTTTCGAAGAGGGACATGTGGGGACGAGGGGCTTCCTTGAGGTCAATATATATATGTTTGCATTAATATGTTTGGATATATGCTGAGGATTTTTCTATATGAATGAAAGGTACATGCACTAATATCCAACTAGGTACAGCATAGGAGTTTCACTCAACTATGTTTCATTTAAATTTGGGTAAATTGTCAAAACCTCTAGAGCATGTTTTCCCACTGTCAAAACCCTCCTGGCCTTGAAGCAGATGTAAAAAACCCTTGGAGAAGTTTCATGTGGTATCTGTATAGTTGTCTAGTTGTCTGCTAAATCTAAAAAGATCATACATATCGCAGCCAACTGCATAGATATTGTACAGTGTTAGATATGCCTCACATTTAGATCCCTGAAAATTTCCTATTTTGAAGATCCGGCATTATCACGAAGAACTCGAAGATTAGGTGGTATCGGCAAGGCAGACGTCTGAAGCTCATCACGACAAACGTTTGCCTTCGTCTCGTACGCATGATCTTCCTTTATGCAGATGTCTGCCTCGTTGAGATTCAGACGTCTTCCAAACGTTCTGTTATTTCGATGAGAATACCAGACATCTGATCTATCTTTGTTCAAACGTCTGGATAGCGCTCTGGAGTTTCGTGACTACAAAGACAGGCGTCTGCCAATCTCTTGTGCAGACGGCTGCCGTATGTCTGGGCCGAATATTTTCTTTGTTTGGAAATTAGTTATTGTGGAAATATTTTGTATACTATATATATAATAACTTATTTTAGACCTAGATATGATGCCTTTTGTTAATTAGAGAGAACCCATTGATAATTGTGTGAGATCTAGGATTTAAGAGGGATTTGTACTCTCCATCGATTTGTACTCCTCCGATATTTGATTATTAATAAAGTTTCGCCTTCGTCTATTTGTTTTGTGGTTAGTATTTATATTTCTATCTTACCCGCGGTTTGATTTTCCTCTCGTTATCGATTGTATGTTTGCTTCGTGATTGTTTGGTATTCACAACAAACTGGTATCGGAGCCTTTTGTTGTTGTTTGAGATCTTTTGGATTGAACCATTAGGTCTTCGATCTTGCGATCTAAGTCAACGGTGGGTAACGACAAATATTTCCTTTTTTCCATTTTCTTTGATCGTGATTTTGAAGTTTATGGTTCGTTATCACATCGTGTTTTGTTGATCCTATATCATGTCTCCGACAATTATGAAATTTGATATCGAGGATTTTGATGGAAATATGAGTTTTAGTTTGTGACAAGTCCATATGTTTTCCGTTTTAACTCAAAACAATCTGAAGAAAGCGATTCATGGGAAGGAAGGATAAAAATCTTTCCACTATGACGGAGGAAGCTTAGGAGGAGATGAATGAGAAGGTCCTCACGGCTATTTACTTATGTTTGACAAACGAAGTTATACGAGAAGTTTTGGTGGAGAAGACGGCGGCTGATTTGTGGAATAAATTGGAGGAATTATATTTAAGGAAGTCTCTCACGAATCGACTTCTGTTGAAGCAGCGTCTCTACACACTTCGCATGTCAGAAGACACTTCAATAAAATCTCACGTTGGTAAGTTTAATGCGATCATTACGGATCTGAATAAGATCAACATTAAAATTGATGATGAAGATCATGCTCTTCTCTTGTTGTGTTCGTTGTCACCCTTTTATAAGCACTTCCGTGACACCATGGTTTATGAACGAGACAAGATCTCAATCAAGAATGTCAAGGAGAATTTGATGAACAAAGAGAAGATCGACAAGGAGTTGAGTTCCACCGAAGCGTATGATTCATCGTCTGGTTTATTTGTTTAAGGGCGAGCAGAGAAGAGAGATGCGGAAGAAAATAGGAAAAAGTCGCGGTCAAAATCCAAGGCTAAAAATGTTATCTGCAATTATTGTAAGAAGAAGGGGCACTTCAAGATCAATTGCTTTAAGTTGCAGAACAAGCAAAATCAAGAAGACAAATCAAAGGAGTTTTTGGCTGAAGCGAGTATAATGGAAGGAAAAGGAAATCTTCTTGTGGTTCTTAACAACACACAGCGATCCAAGAACGAGTGGATCATGGATTCGGTTTGTTCTTACCACATGTGTCATAATAGGGCTTTGTTTACCTCGTATGAGTCCGTTGATGGTGGAGTGGTTTTGATGGGCAACAATAGTTCGTGTCGGGCTATTGGCAAAGGGACAATCCAAGTTAAGATGTTTAACGGTGTTGTGAGGACATTGGTGGAAGTCAGGCACGTACCTGATTTGAATAAGAATCTTATCTCTTTGGGTGCACTCGACGACAAGGTTTACAAGTTTTCCACTGAAGGTGGAGTTTTGAAGCTAACTAAAGATACGCTAGTTGTGATGGAAGGCTTGAAAAAGGGGTCCTTATATTCGTTACAGGGTTCGACGACTTTCGAATTGACGGCTATTTCATTATCCAAATCTATGACGGATTCACAAACTATCAGATTGTGGCACATGAGGCTGGCATATGAGTGAGAGAGGTATGACCGAATTGTCGAAGCATGGTCTACTTGGTGGTAAGAGTACGACAAACCTGGAGTTTTGTGAACATTGCGTCTTTGGGAAACAAAAGCGCGTTAGCTTCGGTTTAACGATGCACAACACGAAATGTACTCTAGATTATATCTATTCGGATCTTTAGAAACCCTCTCCAGTTATTTCTTAAGGAAGCGGTGCCAAGTATCTGCTTACCTCCATTGATGATTTTTCTAGGAAGGTTTGGGTTTATTTCTTGAAATACAAAAGTGATGTGTTTACTATATTCAAGCAATGGAAGATATTGCTTGAGAAGCAGACATGGAAGCAGATTAAGTGACTGAGAACAGACAATGGGTTTTGTGATGAAGATTTCAATAATTTCTGCAAAAACGAAAGGATGGTTCGGCATCATACCGTTGTTTACACATCACAGCAGAATGGAGTCGCTGAGCGGATGAACCGGACTCTTTTGGAGAAAGCGTGGTGCATGTTGTCTAATGCAGGGCTTAGAAAAGAGTTTTGGGTAGAAACGGTAAATACGACGTGCTATATTGTGAATCGGTCACCTCATACGACGCTAGGTAGTAAGACGCCGGAGCATGTATGGTCAGGAAAACGCGCTGATTATTCAGCACATAAGGTGTTTGGTTGCCCTGCTTATACACATTTCCATGAAGGCAAGTTGGATCCCCAAGCAAAGAAATGTATATTTCTCGGTTATGCTACTGGCGTAAATGGTTAAGATTGTGGTGTTCGGATCTAAAGTCGTCTAAATTTATGATTAGCAGAGATGCGACTTTTGATGAATCTGCTATGTTGAAGCCAAACAACAAGGAATCTCTAATTGAAGACGAGTCGAAGAAGGATAAGCCGAGAGTTGATATTGAAGTCGGTGAAAACTCGGGTTTGCTGGAGGACTTTCTTTCACCATCGTTTAAAGAAACTCAAGAGGAGCAGTCCCAAGATGAGAAGTATTTACTTGCTCATGACCGACAGAGAAGGAAAATTAGACCGCTACAGAGGTATAGCTATGATGACCTAGTGGCGTATGCGCTGTCTATTGCAGAAATAGTTGATAGTAGCGAGCCGACAAGCTATAAAGAAGCCATCTCATCTGATGAAACAGCTCGTTGGCTAGTCGCTATGATTGAAGAAATTTAGTATCTTTACAAGAACCAAAGTTAGAAGCTTGTGAAGCCTGAAGGAAGAAAGAAGATAGTTGGCTGCAAGTGTGTTTTCAAGAAGAAAAAATGTGACCAAGGGGTGGTTGATACAAGATACAAGACATGGTTGGCAGCTAAAAGCTATTCGCAGGTGCGGGGAGTAGACTTCACTGAGGTATTTTCTCCGGTTGTTAAATACACCTCTATACGTATCTTGCTCGGTTTGGTAGCTATGCAAGATTTGGAGCTTAAGCAGCTCGATGTGAAGACTGCATTCTTGTACGGTGATTTGGTAGAGAAGATCTACATGAAACAGTCCGAAAGTTTTGAAGTTGAAGGCAGAAAAACCATGTTTTCTTGTTAGAGAAGTCTCTCTACGGTTTGAAGCAGTCACTAAGATATTGGTATAAGAAATTTGACTCCTTCATGAAAGAAATAGGACTTACGAGAAGTATAGACGACAGTTGTGTATATTCGAAGAAACTCGCTTGTTAGATATGCCTCATATTTAGATCCCTGAAAATTTCCTATTTTGAAGCTTCAGCATTTTCATGAAGAATTCGAAGATTTGGTGTTATCAGTAAGGCAGACGTCTAAAGCTTATCTCGACAAACGTCTGCCTCCGCCTCATACGCGTGATCTTTCCTTATGCAGACGTCTGTCTCGTTGAGATTCAGATGTCTGCCAAGCGCTCTATTATTTCGATGAGAATACCATACGTCTGGATAGCGCTCTGGAGTTTTGTGACTACAAAGACAGACGTTTGCCAATCTCTTATGCAGACATCTGCCGTATGTCTGGGCTGAATATTTCTTTTGTTTGGAAATTAGTTATTTATGGATATCTTTTGTATGCTATATATATAATAGCTTATTTTAGATCTAGATCTGATACCTTTTATTAATTAGAGAGATCGATTTGTACTTCTTCGATATTTGATTATTAATAAAGCTTCGTTTTCGCCTATTTGTTTTGTGGTTAGTATTCATATTTCTATCTTACATGTGGTTTGATTTTCTTCTCGTTATCGATTGTGGATTTGTTTTGTGGTTGTCTCGTATACGCAACAAACTGATATCAAAGCTATTGTTGCGTTGTTGTGGGATTTTTGGTTGAACCATTAAGTCATTAATTTTGTGATCTAGGTTAATGGTGGGTAACGACAACTACGTCCTTTTGCCCACTTTCTTAGATCGTGATTTTAAAGTTTAAGGTTCGTTAGTACTCAAGGTATTTTGATCTCGCATCATGTCTCCGACAATCATGAGTTAGATATCGAGAAGTTCGATGGAAATATGAGTTTTAGTTTGTGGCAAGTCCATATGGTTTTCGTTTTGACTCAAAACAAACTGAAGAAGGCGATTCATGGGAAGGATAAAAAGCCTTCCATTATGACAGAGAAAACTTAGGAGAGGATGGTGAAAAGGCCCTTACGGCTATCCACTTGTGTCTGACAAACCAAGTTCTACAAGAAGTTTTGGTAAAGAAGACAGCGGCTGATTTGTGAAATAAATTGGAGGAGTTATATTTAAGTAAGTCTCTCACGAATTGACTCCTGTTGAAGCAGCGTCTCTACACACTTCATATGTCAGAAAGCTCTCCAATAAAATCTCACATTGGTGAGTTTAATGCGTTCATTATAGATCTGGGTAAGATCGACATTAAGATTGATGATGAAGATCAGGTTTTTCTCTTGTTATGTTCGTTGCCATCCTCTTATAAGCACTTCCGTGACACCATGGTTTATGGACGAGACACGATCTTAATCAAGGATGTCAAGGAGAATTTGATGAACAAAGATAAGATCGATAAGGAGTTGACTTCCACCAAAGCGGATGGTTCATCGTATGACTTATTTGTTCGAGAGCGAGCAGAGAAGAGATGTCCGGAAGCAAATAGGAAGTCGCGGTCAAAATTCAAGGCTAAAAATGTTACATGTAATTATTGTAAGAAGACAGAGCACTTCAAGGTCGATTGCTTTAAGTTGCAGAACAAGCAAAAGCAGGAAGACAAATCAAAGAAGTTTTTGGCTGAAGCGAGTATAATGGAAGGAAAAGGAGATCTTTTTGTGGTCCTTGACAACACACAGCGATCCAAGGACGAGTGGATCATGGATTCGGTTTGTTCTTAGCACATGTGTCCTAATAGGGATTTATTTACCACGTATGAGTTCGATGATGGTGGAGTGGTTTTGATGGGCAACAATAGTTCATGTCGAGCTATTGGCAAAGGAACAATCCAAGTCAAGATATTTGACGGTGTTGTGAGGACATTGACGAAAGTCAGGCATGTACCTGACTTGAAGAAGAATCTTATCTCTTTGGGTGCACTCGACGACAAAAGTTATAAGTTTTCCGCTGAAGGTGGAGTTTTGAAGGTAACCAAAGATGCTTTAGTTATGATGAAAGGCTTGAAAAAGAGGTCCTTATATTCGTTGCAGAGTTCGACGACTTCCGGATTGGCGGCTATTTCATTATCCAAATCTATGACGGATTCGGAAACTATCAGATTGCGGCATATGAGGCTCGGGAATATGAGTGAGAGAGGTACCTCCGAGTTATCGAAACAGAGACTACTTGGTGAGAAGAGTACGATGAAACTGGAGTTTTGTGAACATTGCTTCATTCGAAAGAAAAGCATGTTAGCTTCAGTTCGGCGGTGCACAACACAAAAGGTACTCTAGATTATATCCATTCGGATCTTTGGGAATCCTATCGGGTTGCTTCTAAAAAAGTGGTGCCAACTATCTGCTTATCTTTATTGATGATTTTTTGAGGAAGGTTTGGATCTGCTTCTTGAAGCACAAAAATGATGTGTTTACTATATTCAAGTAATGGAAGACGTTGCTTGAGAAGCAGACATGAAATCAGATCAATGGACTGAGGACGGACAACGGATTAGAATTTTGCGGTGGAGATTTCAACAATTTCTACAAAAACGAAGGAATAGTTCGGTATCATACCATTGTCTATACACCACAGAAGAATGGAGTTGCGGAGCGAATGAACTGGTCTCTTTTGGCGAAAGTGCGGTGCATGTTGTCCAACGCAGGGCTCAGAAAGGAGTTTTGGACAGAAACGGTAAATACGGTGTGTTATATTGTAAATCGGTCACCTCATAAATCGTTAGGTTGTAAGACACCGCAACAGGTATGGTCGGGAAAACACGCTGACTATTCAATACTCTAGGTGTTTGGTTGCCCCGCTTATGCACATTACCGTGAAGGCTAATTGGATCCTCGAGCGAAGAAATGTATATTTCTCGGATATGCTACCAGCGTTAAGGGTTATAGGTTGTGGTGTTTGGATCCAAAGTCGCCTAAATTTATGATTAGAAGAATTGTGACTTTTGATGAATCTGCTATATTAAAGCCGAATAACAAGGAATCTCCAATTGAAGACGAGTCGATGAAGGATGAGCCGAGAGTTGATATTGAAGTCGGTGAAAACTCGTGTTTGCTGGAGGACTCTCCTTCACCATCATCCGAAGAAGCTTAAGAAAAGTAGTCCCAAGATGAGGACTGTTTACTTGTTCGTGACCGACAGAGAAGGGACATTAGACCGCCACAGAGGTATGGCTACGACAACCTAGTAGTGTATGCGCTGTCTGTTATAGAGACATTTGATAGTAGCGAGCCAACAAGCTATAAAGAAGCAATCTCATCCGATGAAGCAGCTCGTTGGCTAGTCGCTATGAATGAAGAGGTTGGGTCTCTTCATAAGAACTAAACTTGGAAGCTCGTAAAGCCCGAAGGAGGAAAGAAGATAGTTGGCTGCAAGTGGTTTTCAAAAAGAAAGAAGGTAATCAATAGACGGTTGATACGAGATACAAGGCGTGGTTAGTAGATAAAGGCTATTCGCAGGTGCAGGGAGTTGAATTCACTGAAGTTTTTTCTCCGGTTGTTAAACACACCTCTATACATGTCTTGCTCGGTTCGGTAGATATGCAAGATTTGAACCTTGAGCAGCTCGATGCGAAGATCGCATTCTTGCATGGTGCTTTGGTAGATAAAATCTACATGCAACAACCCGAAAATTTCGAAGTCGAAGGAAAAGAAGACCACGTTTGCTTGTTAGAGAAGTCTCTCTACGTTGGTATAAGAAGTTTGACTCTTTTATGAAAGAAATAGGGTTTACGAGAAGTATGGACGATAATTGTGTATATTCGAAGAAACTCGCCGATAGTTCTTTCATATATTTGTTACTCTATGTTGATGATATGTTGATAGCAACAAGATATATGATTGATATTATGAATTTAAAGGAACAGTTGAAAGGTAAGTTTGAGACCAAAAATTTGGGAGCGGCCAAGAAAATACTTGGTATGGAGATCAGGTGCTATCACAAAAGAAGAAAGTTATACTTGTCTCCACAACGATATGTTGATAAAGTTTTGAAGCGTTTCGGTATGGCAGACACTATATATGTAAGTACTTCATTGGCAGCTCATTTTAAACTTTCAGCCCGTTCATCACCGCAAACCGAGGATGAGATTATATATATGTTGAATGTTCCATATGCGAGTGCGGTGGGTTGCGTTATGTATGCCATAGTTTGTATACGGCCCGAAATTTCACACAATGTTAATGTTGTTAGTATTGGATATGTATGTCCTAGAGCCTTGTATTGTATAGGATACTTAGAATATGTATGTACAGGACGATCTTGCTCAATTGTATATAGTATATTATTTAAGTTGTCTTTATCTTGATATGTGTATTTCTTTCTATTGATACTTTATATTGCTTGCGCATATTGATAAAGACTCGATACAGTAATATACTATTATGGTTTGACTTTATCTTAATATGTGTATATGTTATACTCGATATAACATATGACGGTTATATGTTGATAAAGCCTGTTGGATTTTTCTTGACTACCAGCGTTATGATGGCGATCATACTTGTTGTTGGGGTCAAAAATTATACCCCAGTTGACCAAGTCAAAATCAAAGTCAACCCTAAGTAAGCGGGCCCAAGCCCAGATCAAGTGGGCCCATGCCCAAGTCAAGCCCCGAGGCCAGCATCTCTCATGCCAAAATGAAAATTATGTAATAAATAATGTTGATATAATTTTTATGAATAAATGTAAGAAAAATGGGTATAAAACCAAATTTTTTGTAAAGCCCATGGCTCATGTGCAAAAGAAATGAGCACATGAGGCATGAGATGGGAAAAATGCCATTTTGTAAAGCCCAAGGAGTTATGTGTAAATTTGTAAGCCTATATAAGGCAACGTGATAATGAAATAAAGGACAATAATTGATTCCCCTAAAAAATTAGGTTTCTGTGCCATCTTTTCCTTCCTCAAGATTTTAAAGCTTCTTTTATTTTCTGAATTAAATTAAGAGTTCGACTCTTCCTTTCCCAAAAATAAATAGTTTTTCACTATAAAACCTTTGAAGGGGAACTCAGATCTCCCATCAAATCTCTAAAAGGAGAGATTTTTAAATCTCACCCCCTTTTCTCCAAGATCCAGCCAACAGAGAGGAGGAAGAAGGAGACCCATCTCCAAAAATCCCACTTTGGGAAAGATCCGAGGCTTAGGAGAGGATCCAGGGCTCAGGAGAGAAGAAAAAGGTCCACTTTGATTATCTTCAAAGATTTCTTGAAGTTCAACTCCATTTGTCAAAATCTTTGGGAGTTTAACTCCATAAATAAAATTCTTTTAGGAGTTTAACTCCATTGAAAATCTTTTGGAGTTTAACTCCACAAATAAAATTCCTTTGGGAGTTTAACTCCACTCAAGATACTTTCAGGAGTTTAACTCCTAATTCTGGGGCTAAGTCCCTTTTTCGATCCTTTCAAGAGTTTAACTCCTGATCACGTGCCGGGCGCGTGAGGCACTGGCTCCCGGCGCCCACGTGCCTTGCATGTGGCCCGCGGGCGCCCATGTGCCGTGCACGTGAAGCGCTGGTGCCCAGCGCCCACATGCCTCTCACATGGCCTGCGGGCGCCCAGCCCCCACACCACGCACGCGTCCTCAGGACGCTTCTCACCCTTTTTTCCCACACGCTCCACACTAAAAATATCTTTTCGTTAGAAAAAATTTTCTAACGGGGCGCTGCCCCGCATTCCGCAAGGGGCTACTAGCACCCTTGACCCCCAGCCCGCTATCCGGCTAGCGGGACCCCCGTAAACTCTACGGGGCCCCCGATACGTCCAAAAACATAGACACAAGCACTGCATATTGAGTTCGCATGACTAGTTGACCCTTCAATCGGAGGTTCCTTCGCTTCAAAGGCAAGGGGTAATTAATGGCAGTTTAGTCCGCGGCTGCCGGAGATTCAAATCCCCACAATCAATAAACCCCGGCCTACTCTAGGCAGGGAGAATCTGTATACCCTGACAAGCGAAGTGCATTCCCATCTTAATAGGGTGATGAAAAACACCCTACACTTGTGGGAGCTGGATAGTCCATAAGCACATCCTTAAAGGTCCTAAGTCACAGGAGTATCGAGATCGGGTATCGATACTTCAGAGTAGACTTGTGTATATGCTTCTAGACCCCGACGAGGGGCGGTGGTTGGTCCCATAACCATTGGTATGATTACCTGAGGTTTTATACAGGTGCTCACTGGGGGTAAGTACACTGGACGAATTCGCTGAGAACCTCAAGATGGTATTATACCTATCGTCAGATAGCGGTTGTTAAATGACATGAGTACAGGTTAGTCTTAGGACCCGAGGTCATTATTTATCTCGTGTGAGTTCCCACTGTGCTTTGATCACTATCCTACCATGGCTCTACTGAGTCGTGCAAACAGGTTTTGGTTTGGTGCAGTCCCGAGCCACATGGAGGCAGTGAGTGATTGTCAGGGATTCGTCTCTCCCGGTATTGGGAGTCGATATCGCGCTGTGTCTGGTTAGCTAGAACCATAAGATCTTGGCAAAGCGGTTGAGAACTACTGATGGTTAGATCAGTAGTTTCTCGGATTGGTCCTGAGCCAAATTGACACGACTTATCGGGTCAGTAGGGGTCTGACGTTTACCACCCCCTAGACCCGGTATGCGATACTCTTAGACGAAGAGACCAGACTGTACGAAGATTGTCATGGATAGACTCGGTAGGAGTCCGGATGAGCTTGCACGTCGGTCTTCTTTTCGACAGAAACCTGAGTAGCCATTACGTACAGCTAGTGCCGCTGCCGTGCTTGTGGTTAAACCCACTGCTAGCATTCTGTCGAGTTTTTAGAGTACCACATAAAGGGTTTTTCTGATTCAAGCGAAACGATGTGGTGGCCGTATGTTTATACGTACAGGGTTTCGATCGAATGATAATAACAGCCGACTTAGAATTAAGCCGGATTATTAAATCAGGTATTGATTTAATAATTTACATGTACATATTTCGATATGTATATTCTACTGTTATCCAGATTTTCGATCGGACGGTTAGTAATACTGGCGGGCTTAGGATTAAGCCGGTTCATTAAATCGGATATTGATTTAATGCTAGTATTATTTTAGTAGTATTATTTTATCTCTTGGGTATTCGTATTTTGGTACGAATACGGGTATGTATATACGGTATAAAATATTTTGTATTTATACAAAATACCTTCTACAAGATGACACCTCATCTTGTATTTTTCTATTTTGTTGAAAATAGATAATGAGGTGGAGGAATGGAAATATTTGAGGCATAGGATGAAGCATGGCTAATTCTTGTGGTTATTCATTTGCTCTTGCTATTCAAGCATGGTTACATTTTTCTATGGAAAAATAATGCATGCTTGATTTTTGTAAAAGACTTGGCCATTCTTCACTTGCTCATTATTGACTTGCCTTTCTTTCTCATCTTTGAGAGCTCTCTCATTCACTTTCTCTTGAGTTCATCTTCAACTCAAAACCCTACCATTCTCATGTGTTGAGAGACAAGGGTTTTGAGGTAGAAAATTACCACTAAAGATCACCACATCAACTAAGCAAGATAGATTAACAAACTAGTTTGCTTTTTTTTAGAGGTAGGAGCTTGAATCAAGAACTCTCGGGTGGATCATCTAGGATCAAAAAGACAGTCTAGTAAGGTTGATCAAGAATCCCGAGGAGCTCTAGAAGAGGAGTGAAGACCCGAAGGACATGGATATTTAGGTATAAGCCTCTATCACAGTAGCTAGATCTATTTAGCTAGCTGGTTTTGGTTTATGGTTAGATTCTAGGATGTGTTTTCTAGCGCCGGGTATTTTAAAAGTTTCGTCCGCAACGGCAGCGGAAGACGGCCAGGGCGCTAAGAAACCCAACATGATATCAAAGACGGTTCATAAACCTTAACTTGCTAGTTAGCACGTATTTAGAACTTCGATCGACAGAAATTATTCGAATCGCATCTCCGAAACTTGCTTGCTGTTCGAATTTTAAAGATGTTCAAAAAATATTTTCAGTGACCTTAAAAAAATATGTGCAGGCTTTTTCTGAGCCAAGAAAAAATTTTGAGCACTTAATCCCCAAATTAGACTGCTAATCCGCGGCCAAATAGGCCATTTGGCCGCGGATCTACGGCCCAATTGTGGCCACTACGCTCCAAACTTTTTCAGGGTTTCAAGTTCATGGAAATGTGATTTTTGGTATATTTAGTTCTTACCCAGATTTGTTTGTGTACTGGTTTGTACATGGGGGTAAATGCGGAAAGTTTTGATCGATCGAAATTTTAAATTCTTACTTTTCTGTGTATTTGTTTTTGCGACCGTAAATATCATTGAGCGGTATAACCCGGCCGATTGCTATATGTACAATCAGACGGGTTTACGAACATGATATTCATGTTGATGTTCTGTGTTGCATGATGTCGTGGATGGATTGTCGTGGTGGATAGCCTATAGTACAATGGTAGATGTACAATGTTGATTCATTTGTATATTCATTATTGCGGGACGAGCGTCCGACATGTGGACTGTCGTTTCTGCCATTTTGTATATTCTTTTATTGGGGCACGACCGGGTTGAGGTTGATGTCACCGTTGTATATATATATTTCTTTTCTGTACAAGAATTACCCCGCGGAGGAGTGCTCGAATATCCGGGTTTTAAAGGGCAACGGACCCGCATCTCATGGCATTGAGACAGAATGGGCCTTACTCTAGAATTAGAGGGATGTTCGCCGCACTCGTAGGAGGTATAGGATGACCCATAAATGGGTGCTCAAGTTATCGGATTCCGTGAAGTGCTGGGTGGCCCATTCACTTTGTTGATTGGGGTTGCCTCACTTCTGGGATTTGCGGGTAACTTACCGCGCTCGTAGGGGTCTAGGTTTTAATTGCATGGGCTATTCACACAACTGGGAACGTCGGGTCTCATTTGCGTTTCAAATGAAACCCGAGGCTCCAAAATTATCCGCTATTCATTGTTGTTTATTGTTGTTCTGTGATGTTGCTTATATCATGCCTGGGACGAATGGTTATATATATATATATATATATTTATTTATATATACTAGCAGATGTTGTATATGTTTTGCATCCTCACTAGTCCTGCCCCCGCTCTGCTGGTAGTTAAGTAACCTAACGGTGCATGACGGGATCCCGTGGCGAATCCGGATGGCATATACGTATATTTTATTTTCGTTCTTTTTTGGTGTGATAGGAATTAATTGATGGGACCGCATTAATTTTAATTAATGCAAGAAAAGAAACCTAAAAGAAGTTGTCGGAACAAATTTCGAAAAACTGTAGTCATACTCTTTCGCTTTGCATAGTGGTATTCGGTTAGGAATATCCAGCACCTCATTCGAGGAGGCAAGAGCCTAGATCCCTTTACGGAGAGTGATCTCTTGAGCAAAAGTTTATGTTATTGTAGATTACTTGGTTTTCTTCAAAATCACTAGTTTTCAAAAGCAGAACCTAAACCACTACTTTTCAAAACTACACGGTTCCTTCAACGATATCAAGTTCATTACATTAAAGGGTTTTTTGCCAAAATCTCAGCCGTAGCCCTCCGTCATTTCTTACAAGTGTTACTTAGTATTCGTGCTGTGTATGTTGATTGTGCCAAGGCATGGTGTACGGTAGCTGAGAAGTACTTGTTTGTGGCATATGATGCGATTGTTTAGGACAATCGTATAACCATTTTGACCGTGTCAAGGATCATGTGGGTGGGTCTAATACAATTTAGGACAATGACGGGTTGAACTTGACCAGCGACTTATGACATGTTGACTGTGTCAAGGTCATAAGCCGTTAGGAGCAAAAACCACATCGGGAGTTTCAAATATACAGGAAACTTGCTGGTGTTGCATACCTTCTGAAGTGTAGTAACTAGAGTGGCTTCCATCTAAGTTATCATGCGATGATATTTGGATCCCGATCCCACTGATAAGTAGGATTACTCTTGGGAAATATTTCTCACTTCATAATTAGCTAACCTATTAGGTGTCTAGAAAAGTGTTAACGGGGCTATGCCTCTGCGGAAACGAGGTTTATTTTAATTAAGTCCGTGCGAGAGCACGGGGAACCTCCCTCGGAGTACCAACGCTCACCTGGCTGAACGGTTAGCGAACTTATAAGGTACGAATGATCCCGACTAGTTTTCCTTTTAAAGATTTGAAGGAAAATTCGAGGAAACAGTGGGAGCCATCCTGATTAGATAAACTAATAACCAATCTAATCTTGCAAGAGCGCACGCTGAGTGTTTCTTTTCTCTCTCTCCAGATAGCAACCTTTTCACACCCTAATCAAGATAATAAAATGTTTGACTTGACCGAACCAGCTTGTTACACAGGGCTGGGGAACGTCGGTTCGGCTCTAACTTGTGGCAACTGTCATGAGTATGAGCAAGGGAAGGAGGACTGTAAGGAATACTAGACAACCCTATTGAAGGAGAAGCATTCTAATGCGTCTTCTTCGGGTGTATTTGTTATTGAAAAATGTTTTTCGGTCAACCCTACATCCTGGATACTAAATACTGGGTCATGATTCATATCTATAATTTATTATAATGACCGAGAAAAAGTAGAATGGTTGGACCGGGTGAAGTCTCTGGGAACGAAGCACAAGTTGATACTACCGCAGTCGGTGAATATCACCTAGTATTGCCAAACGACAATATTATGATTTTGAACAATTGTTACTATGTACCTTCCATGCTCTGCAACATCATATCAGTTTCTTTACTTGATAAAAATGGATACAACTTTGTTCTAGATAGAAATATCATGAACATTTACCTTAATCAGGTATTGGTTGCAGAAGGTACACTTTGCAATGGTATCTATGTTCTTAATCAAAACACGGTTTTCAATATACAAAACACACGCAAGAGGAAGAGTTCAGATATGAACGAAACCTACTTGTGGCATTGCAGATTTGGTCATATCAATGGGAAAAGACTAAGTAAGTTGCATAAGGATGGATATATGAATTCGTTCGAATTTTCATCCTATGAAACTTATCAGTCTTGTCTCAAAGGAAAGATGACCAAATCTCCGTTCACCGGACACGGAGAAAGGGCTACAGAGCTCTTGGGACTCATACATAGTGATGTATGTGGTCTGATGTTTGTACATGCGAGGGGTGGATTCTCATACTTCATTACATTCACTGATGATCTCTTTAGATTCGGATATGTATTTCTCATGAAACACAAATCTGAAACTTTTGAGAAGTTCAAAGAATATAAAAGCGAAGTAGAGAACCAGATAGAAAAAAATATTAAGATCCTTCGATCTGATCGAGGAGGGGAGTACTCGAGTACGGAATTCCTCGACTACTTAAAAGAGAATGGAATTCTCTCTCAGCTTACTCCTTCGTGTACACCACAGTACAACGGTGTATGGAGTGGAGGAATCATACCCTACTGGATATGGTTCGCTCCATGATGAGTAGTACCGAGTTACCTCTTTCATTCTGGGGATATGCACTTGAGACAGCAACATATCCATTGAATCAAGTTCCATCTAAATCCGTGCCTAAAACTCCATATGAAATATGAAGTGGTAAGAGTTTATATCTTAAATGTGTTAAGATATGGGGTTGCCCTGCTTATGTTAAGAAGCAAAACCTAGATAAACTTGAGGCACGATCAGTTTTGTGTAAGTTTGTGGGATATCCAAAACATTCGAATGGATATCTATTCTACCACACAGAGGAACAGAGGATTATTGTTTCTCGGAACGCCAAATTTTTAGAATGGCGGTTTCTTGTTAAAGAAACTAGTGGGAGCGTGATAGAACTAGATGAAATTCCAGAAACACAAACTATAACTGAAGATTTGATAGAACCAGAAGATTCAATAATTTCGGACGAACCTCAGCCAATCCGCAGATCTAGTAGGATTTCTCGTTCGTCCAAGAGATACTACAATTTTCTCATAGATGGGGATCGAGAGGATTGCATCTTGGAAGAAGATGATCCTACTAGTTATGAGCCGGCCATTAATGGTAGGGATTCTGTAAAATGGCTTGATGCTATGAAATTCGAAATGGAGTCCATGTACACCAACAAAGTTTGGACTCTGGATGTTGCTCCTCCTGAGGTAAAATCCGTTGGATGCAAGTGGATCTTCAAAAAGAAGATTGGTGCAGATGGACAGGTGGAAACCTATAAGGCTATAATTGTTGCAAAAGGTTTTCGTCAAAGATCAGGAGTGGACTATGACGAAACCTTTTCTCCAGTGCCTATGCTGAAATCCATTTGGATCCTACTTGCCATTGCTGACTACCATGACTACGATATCTGGCAGATGGACGTAAAATCGGCCTTTCTAAATGGAAGTTTAGAAAAGTGCATTTATATGGATCAGCCGAAGGGATTCGTAGACAGTGGGAGCAGCAGGAAGGTGTGTAAGTTGCTTAAATCCATTTATGGATTAAAGCAGGCGTCGTGGAGCTAGAACATCTATTTTGATTTAACAGTCAAGGAATTTGACTTCATCAAAAACGAAGATGAACCATGCATCTACAAGAAGATTGTAGGAAGAACTGTCGTATTCCTCGTCCTGTACGTGGATGGCATTCTCTTGATGGGAAATGACATTCCTATGCTGCAATCGGTCAAGCTGTTCTTATCACAAAAGTTCTCCATGAAGGACCTGGGTGATGCCTCCTACATTCTGGGGATTAAGATCTATAGAGATAAATCCAATAGACTGTTGAAACTTTCACAGTTCAGGTACATAGAGACCATACTAAAGAGACTTAGTATGGAAGATTCCAAACGCGGTAATATACCCGCATTGCACGGAATCACCCTTTCCAAAGAAATGTCTCCCAAGACTGATGAGGAGAGGGTTCGCACGAGCACTATACCCTACGCTTCGGTGGTAGGATCTATAATATATGCGATGCTGTGTACTAGACTAAATGTAGCATACGCGCTTAGCGTGATGAGCCGGTATCAGTCAAACCCGGTGAGAATCATTGAACAGCTGTGATGAACATTCTCAATTACCTGAGAAGGACTAAGGAAATATTCTTGATATACGGTAATGGAGACCTTAAGGTCGAGTCTTTTACCGACTCAAGCTTCCAGAGTAACAAGGATGACATCAAGTCTGTCTTGGGTTTTCTGTTTACCCTCAATGGAGGGGCGGTGTGTTGGATGAGCTCCAAACAGGACACCGTCGCAGACTCGACGATCGAGGCTGAATACATTGCTGCAAACGATGCCGTAAAAGAAGCGGTCTGGATGAACAAGTTCATTACTGAACTTGAGGTGATTCCGTCTATTATTGATCCGATACTTTTGTATTGCGATAATAATGGGGCTATAGCTTTAGCGAAGAAACCACGGTCCCATCAGAAATCCAGACATATCTTAAGGCGGTATCACCTGATCAGGGAGATCGTAGATCGCCAGGAGATTGACGTTCGGAGAGTAGATTTGAAAGACAACACGGCGGATCCATTTATCAAGGCCCTCCCTTAAGCGCAGTTCGAGCGACTTTTTGAGATGTTGGGTATACGGTATGCCAACAACTGGCCTTAGAGCAGACATTGGGTATTCGGTACGCTAATTACAAGCCTTAGTGCAAGTGGGAGATTGTTGGATATGTATTCCCTAGAGGCCAGTATTGTATAGGATACTTGGGATATGTATTTACATGATAATCTTGCTCAGTTGTATATAGTATATTATTTGTGTTGTCTTTATCTTGATATGTGTATTTCTTTCTATTGATGCTTTATATTGCTTGCACATATTGATAAAGACTCGATACAGTAGTATACTATTATGATTTGACTTTATTTTAACATGTGCATATGTTATACTCGATATAACATATGACGGTTACATGTTGATAAAGCCCGTTGGATTTTGCTTGACTACCAGCGTTATGATGGCAATCATACTTGTGGGAGCTAGGTAGTCCATAAGTACATCCTTAAAGGTCCCAAATCACAGGAGTATCAAAATCAGATGCATCATGAGAGGGAACTGGGCAGTCCATCAGAACTTGGTATTCATAAGGACAATATAATAGTCTACTGTGATAACCAAAGCGTTATTCACTTGATGAAAGATCAGATGCATCATGAGAGGACGAAGCATATCGACATAAGGTATTAGTTCGTGCAGGAAGTCGTTAAGAAAGAAGAGATTATTGTTAAGAAGGTTGGTACATCGGACAATTCGGCCGACATGTTGACAAAGTCTCTTTCAATTGTTAAGTTTGAGCACTGCTTAAATTTAATTGGAACTTATTGAGCCCTTTAGGGGTTTTGTGGTAAAGGTGAAATTATTATTTTTATGGAGGAGTTTGTGGAATGCGAAGAAAGATGAAGATTTGTTACATATGCCTCACATTTAGATCCCTGAAGATTTCATATTTTGAAGATCTAGCATTATCACGAAGAACTCGAAGATTTGGTATTATCAGTAAGGCAGAGGTCTGAAGCTTATCTCGACAGACGTCTGCCTCTGCCTTGTACGCGTGATCTTCCCTTATGCATACATCTTCCTTGTTGAGGTTCAGACGTCTGCCAAGCGCTCTGTTATTTTGATGAGAACACCAGACGTCTGATATATCTTTGTTCAGACGTTTGGATAGTGCTCTGGAGTTTCATGACTATAAATACAGACGTTTGCAATCTCTTGTGCAGACGTCTGTCGTATGTCAAGGTTGGATATTTCCTTTATTTGGAAATTAGTTATTTGTAGAAATCTTTTTTATGCTATATATATAATAGCTTATTTTAGACCTAGATCTGATGCCTTTTATTAATTAGAGAGAACCCATTGATGATTGTGAGAGATCTAGGAATTGAGAGGGATTTGTATTCTCCATCGATTTGTACTCCTCCGATATTTGATTATTATTAAAGGTTTGCCTTCGCCTATTTGTTTTGTGATTAGTATTCATATTTCTATCTTGCCTGTGGTTTGATTTTCTTCTCGTTATCGATTGTGCGTTTGCTTTGTGATTGTCTCGTATACACAACATCGCCGATGGTTCTTTCATATATTTGCTACTCTATTTTGATGATATGTTGATAGCAGCAAGATATATGGTTGATATTATGAATTAGAAGGAACAGTTGAAAGGTATGTTTGAGACCAACGCTTTGGGAGCGGCCAAGAAAATACTTGGTATGGAGATCTGGAGCGATCGCAAAGGAGAAAAACTATACTTATCTCAACAACGATATTTTAAGAAAGTTTTAGAGTGTTTTAGCATGGCAGATGCTAAATCAGTAAGTACTCTGTTGGCAGCTCATTTTAAACTTTCAGCTCGTTCATCACCGCAAACAGAGAATGAGGTTAGATATATATTGAATGTTCCATATGCGAGTGCGGTGGATAGCGTTATGTATGCCATAGTTTGTATATAACCCGATATTTCACATGTTGGTAGTGTTGTTAGTCGCTATATGGCATCTCCAGGCAAAAGCTATTGGCGGGCGGTGAAATGGATATTACGAAACCTTCGACGTACGTCTAACGTGGGGTTGGTGTTTGGATGGAACAACAACAATTTAGTTGGATTCAGCAACTTCGATTATGCGGGTGATCTTGACAGACGCAGATCGATCACCAGTTATATCTTGACAAACTCCTTGAGAGGATGTGCCATTAGTTGGCGTGCTTCTTTGTAGCCTACGATAGCGTTGTATACGGCGGAGGCAGAGTATATGGCTGTTGTTACGGCCGTTAAGAAAGCGATCTGATTGAAGGGACTATTTTCAGAACTTGGTATTCAAAAGGATACCATAATAGTCTACTGTGATAGCCAAAACGCTATTCACTTGATGAAAGATCAGATGTATCATGAGAGGACGAAGCACATTGATATAAGGTATTGGTCGTGTAGGAAGTCGTTGAAAAAGAAGAGATTATTGTTAAGAAGGTCAGCACAGCAGACAATCCGACCAATATGTTGACAAAGTCTCTTTCAGTTGTTAAGTTTGAACACTCCTTAAACTTAACTGGAGTGCGTCACACTCATTGAGCCCTTTAGGGGTTTTATGGTGAAGGTGGAGCTGTTATTATTTTGATGGAGGAGTTTGTGGAATGCGAAGTAAGGTAGAGATTTGCTAGATATGCCTAACATTTAGAACCCTGAAGATTTCATATTTTGAAGATACTGCATTATCACGAAGAACTCAAAGATTTAGTGTTATCGGTAAGGCAGTCGTTTGAAGCTTATCTCAACAAGCATCCGCCTCCGCCTCGTACGCGTGATCTTCCCTTATGCAGACGTCTACCAAGCGCTCTGTTATTTCGATGAGAATACCAGATATTTGATCTATCCTTATTCAAACGTCTGGATAGCACTCTGGAGTTTCGTGACTACAAAGACCGACGTCTGCCAATCTCTTGTACAAACGTCTGCCGTATGTCTGGGCCGAATATTTCCTTTGTTTGGAAATTAGTTATTTGTAGAAATCTTTTATATGCTATATATATAATAGCTTATTTTAGACCTAGATCTGATGCCTTTTGTTAATTAAAGAGAACTCATTGATGATTGTGAGAGATCTAGGGTTTGAGAGGGATTTGTATTCTCCATAGATTTGTACTTCTCCGATATTTGATTATTAATAAAGTTTCGCCTTCGTCTATTTGTTTTGTTGTTAGTATTCATATTTCTATCTTATCTGTGGTTTGATTTTCTTCTTATTATCGATTGTGTGTTTGCTTTGTGATTGTTTCGTATATACAATATCGCCGATGGTTCTTTCATATATTTGCTACTCTATGTTGATGATATATTGATAGCAGCAAGATATATGGTTGATATTATGAATTTGAAAAAACGGTTAGAAAGGTAAGTTTAAGACCAAGGATTTGGGAGCGGCCAAGAAAATACTTGGTGTGGAGATCATGCGCTACCGCAAAGGAGGAAAGCTATACTTGTCTCAACAGCGATATGTTGAGAAAGTTTTGGAGTGTTTCGGTATGGCAGACGTTATATCTGCAAGTACTCAGTTGGCAGCTCATTTTAAACTTTCAGCCCATTCATCACCGCAAACAGAGGATGAGATTAGATATATGTCGAATGTTCGAGTACGGTGGGTAGCGTTATGTATGCCATGGTTTGTACACGATCCGATATTTCACATGCTGTTAGTGTTGATAGTCGTTATATGGCATCTCCAGGCAAAAGCTATTGGCAGGCGGTGAAATGGATAGTATGATACCTTCGAGATACGTCCGACGTGGGGTTGGTGTTTGGATGGAACGATAACAATTTAGTTGGATTCAGCGACTCCGATTATACGGGTGATCTTGACAGACGCAGATCGATCACCGGTTATGTATTCTTCTTGGGAGGATGTGCCATTAGTTGGCGTGCTTCTTTGCAGCCTACGATAGTGTTGTCTACAATGGAGGTGGAATATATGGCCGTCGTTGCGGCTGTTAAGGAGGCGATATGGTTGAAAGGACTATTTTCAGAATTTGGTATTCAAAAAGATACTATAATCGTCTACTTTGATAGCCAAAACGCTATTCACTTAACGAAATATCAGATGCATCATGGGAGGACGAAGCACATCGACATAAGGTATTGGTTCGTGCAGGAAGTCATTTAGAAAGAAGAGATTATTGTTAAGAAGGTTGGCACAGCAAACAATCCAGCCGACATGTTGACAAAGTCACTTTCAGTTGTTAAGTTTAAACGCTGCTTAAACTTAGTTGGAATGCGTCGCACTTATTAAGCCCTTTAGGGGTTTTGTGGTAAAGGTGGAGCTGTTATTATTTTGATGGAGGAGTTTTTGGAATGCGAAGCAAGATGGAGATTCGTTAGATATGCCTTATATTTAGATCCCTGAAAATTTCCTATTTTGAAGATCCGGCATTATCACGAAGAACTCGAAGATTTGGTGTTATCAGCGAGGCAGATGTCTGAAACTCATTGCGACAGACGTTTGCCTCTGCCTCGTACGCGTGATCTTCTCTTATGCAGACGTCTGTCCCGTTGAGATTCAGATGTCTTCCATGCGCTCTGTTATTTCGATGAGAATACTAAACGTTTGACCTATCCTTATTCAGACGTCTGGATAACGCTCTACAGTTTCGTGACTACAAAGATAGACGTCTGCCAATCTCTTGTGCTCTTGTGCAGACGTCTGCCGTATGTCTGGACCAGATATTTCCTTTGTTTGAAAATTAGTTATTTGTGGAAATCTTTTATATGCTATATATATATAATAGCTTATTTTAGACCTAGATCTGATACATTTGTTAATTAGAGAGAATCCATTGATAATTGTAAGAGATCTACGATTTAAGAGAGATTTGTATTCTCCATCGAATTGTACTCCTTTGATATTTGATTATTAATAAAGTTTCCCTTTCGTCTATTTGTTCTGTGGTTAGTATTCATATTTCTATCTTGCCCGTGATTTAATTTTCTTCTTGTTATCGATTATGTGTTTGGTTCGTGATTGTCTCGTATTCGCAACATATAATAACCAGATATAGCGGGCAACTATATAAATACTGCACGCAGGAGGGTTTTTGACAATTGAAAACTTTTTCGGGAGGTTTTTGACCTGCGCTTCAGGGCTAGGGGGTGACGGTAGGAAAACCTGCTCGGGGGTTTGGACAATTTACCCTTTAAATTTTATTTACATTTTATTAACAAATTAATGGCTTAACTCCCAAAAAAACCCACAAACCGTTTAGCTAAAATACGAGAAATCCCAAAAAACTTTTGAAATACACAACAAACTACCACAAAACTTTCAAAATACACAAGAAACTACAACAAAAACTTTCAAAACTTACGAGAAATCCCCAAAAATCAGATGCCAAGTCAGCGATAAACAGCACAAAACTATATACCATTGAGGTTTCTCGTAATTTTGAAATAATTTTGAAACTATTTTGGGGTTTCTTGTATTTTATTGCTAAAAGATTTGGCTTTTTTTTTTGAATTAAGCCTAAATTAAATAAACTCAAATGGAGTAGAGAAAACAGCATGTTCAATTAAAAGATAAATGGTCTGATTAAAAATTTGGCACCTCAATCAAAATTTTCACATTCAGAAAACTCTACATATTTACAAGGCCTTAAATAATAATTCCAATATAATGGGAGAGAACTTCATTTATTCATACTAACTTCTCATATAGGATCCACCCTTTGCATGAAAAAAAAGGAAACAAGAACCAATTTTTCAGTTAAAAGAAGTGTCATCACGGCTATCTTCATCCTCTTTGATCTCATCATCGTCCCCTGCATCTTGGCCCGCTCGTTGAATAATTTCGTCATCGAACCCTGAGAATTTGTGCATATAAATTAGCTAAAACACTATGCACTTCATTTAGAAAGAAAAAAAAAACCTTTAACATTCACAGCAGAAGAAAGATATAATACCCATAATAAAGTTTTCGACGTCCTCATCATAAGCATATTGCGGCAAAGCTTCATTAGCTATTGGCATGTCAACTGCCATCCAGCTTGAACCTTCATCAGCCGAGAACATCTCACTTTTCTCAATGGTCCAGTCATCAACAATGTCAATGTTGTCAACAGAGAGCGGATCAAATGGTTTGTTCTTTAAAAATCGCCTGCCAAAGTTTTGCATCAAGCATTACAATTGATGGTACTAAACTTCCTCGCACATGCAATTCATGCGCAACGAAAACAATGAAACTAAGTTCTTGTATGAAAATAAATACTTAAGCTCATGATAGAAAGGACAATTGCAAGTCCATGTGCAAACAGGTTGCATGATTTATCCAACTGTAAACACTATTTGCTATGGAAAATTAAGTATTTAGGCTCATGATAGAAAATACTATAATCGAAGGTTAATTTTTTTGGCAAATGCGAATAGGAATTTAACCCAACCTCTTGCTATATTGCAAGAAGCTTGCTCTCTTTTAAAGTTTTTGAAAGGAAGAAAACAAGTTTAAATTAATGCGACTTGACACATTGCATGGATTGTGTATAAAAAATTAATGTCTTTTATAGGTTTAAACAAAAACGCAAGAGGTACACATTTAAGTTTATAGGGATTTGAATTTGGCATATGACCATGTGTCACTTTGAATTTTGTGAGGTCATGAACTAAGGCCAATTGCAAACCCTCATTTAAGTATTTTATTTTAATTTTTAAATTTTTTTTTGAAATCAACCCCTTCAGGAATCAAACTTGCGACCGCTCTCACTGGAGAGGAAATTGGTACCAGCTAAGCTAAGCCCAGTTGGTAACCCTCATTTAAGTAGGTATGCTGCGTTTGCGTTATAAAATGGGTAAAGGACATAAATACTATCAGTTTTCTCAGTTTTGTTACAGAAACCAATTACCTTTAAAGATACAAATACCATCACTGGCATTGTGTTTAATGCAACTTTTGGGTGCTGTTTTATGTAATTTTTAACACACTCCCTTAGAGTTAAATGGTGCTCGATTTAATTTTATAGTTCAATCATGATTGATAAAAAAATTGGGAAAAGTACATAAATGATGACGTGTGATATCACAAGATTGTTTTGGAATGAAATAACTTGCATACCTTTGCTGAAGTCGCAAGTTATATCGAACAAACAAGAGGTCGCTGAGGCATTGATGTTCCATAGAGTTCATCCTTTGGTTGTGAATTTGTTCAAAAGGAATATGATTCCGTTCACAAACTCTTGCGCTGCAGGTCTGACTCAGAATTCGTATTGCTAATCGTGTCAGATTAGGGCAAGCCCCTCCATATGTAGACCACCATTCAGCTGTAATAAGTTTGATAAAGAAACAATTGTTGACAAAACTTACAAGCTAATGTTTTGGCAAGATAGTCTGGCTTGGATTAATTTTTTTGGGAGAGTTGCTTTTTTAAGGGTACTTTAGCCCCCCCCCCCCCCCAAACACACGCGCGCGCAAGCCCAATCCAAAAAAATAAATATATAAATAAAAAAATCCCTTAGAAACCAAACTGTATAACAATTTACGGAAATTTAGAAAAGGTTGATGGCAGTTTGGTGAAAAACGTGATAGATAAGGTAGTTTAGCGAAATTTTCCTTCTCTAAATGAAATAATAACATTTGCCATGTGTATTTTCAATAGATTCCATCACTAAGAAACTGAAATGATTTAACATAGGCAAATACAACCTTGACGCGAATTGACGATATTTATAAAGGGTTATTATTCAAAAGCGATTAGAGTGATGGAACTGTGGAAGCAAAAATTACAGTCAAAAGAATGTACTGCAACTTCTGAAGATGCTACATGGCATTCTTCGAAGAATAAACATGAGTACAATCTGTTGTGTATGATTGCAAACCATTAAGAGAGTTGAATTATAAATGGTAAAGATGAAAAATAAATTATGAACATCGCTTATCATAAAAAAAACAAAACATTTTTATTACCAGGAAGTAAAGTATGTCGTGCCCTGACAGCCATCTTCCTTCCAAAATCCCCAGCTGCGCTCTTGTACAAATTCAACTCCTTCTGTATTTTATCTTGAACTTTTACTTCAGAAACCAATCTTTCTATACAATCCAACATCCCCGACGCGATTTCAGTTGACACTTCACCTTGAATATTATAGAAGAATCGAGGGTTAAGGAAAAACCCCGCTGCATGAAGAGGACGAGGCAATCTTTTATCCCATCTCCAATCAATGATATCCCAATAATGCATGTAATCTTGCTTCTTCACAAGTTCTTTCTTTATCGCTTCTTTAGCTTGATGCATACCCACATGAATATAACCCATTGCAGGCCTATTATTGCTATCGACCAACTTTAAAATTCGCACCAACGGTTCTGTAATTCTTATGATTGCAGCACAATTTGACCAAAACAATAAATTATTGATAAGATTAGTAATTGAAATCCTTGCCGGCTTGTTAGAATATGGGGAAGCCATCCACTCATCTGAAGAAACCATGGCTCTCAATTGATCTTTCAAACAAAGCATGCTGTTAAGCGCAAGAAAGTTCATCGAGGATCGAGTCTCACAAGGAAGTAACAAATCTTTCCCATCTGTGTATTTCTTCATCAAATTCAGAACTGCCCCATGACTATAAACATAAGATGTAATGGATTTTGCGTTCTCGATTATTCCAGCTATAGTCTCTTGTTTTCCGATACCGTCCAATATAGCATCTATGCATTGAGAAGTGCAAGGTGTCCAAAATAAAGTAGGAAATGTATCGGTTAACCTTTTTCCTGCAATAGCATGGCTTTCGGAGTTATTCGTGATTACTTGAACGACATTTTTCTCTCCAACTTCTTCAACAACATCCTTAAGTAACTCATAGAGTGTATCAGGCGAAGAAACAATATTCGATGCATCAATGGACTTCAAAAATATCGTTCCTTCAGGACAATACGCCAGAAAATTTATCAAAGTTTTCCCATTCTCGGAAATCCATTCATCGGCCAATAAAGAACACCCCGTTCGACTCCAAGTCGCTTTATACTTCTCAACCAAACAATTCATCTCTTCAATAGTTCTCTTCAGATAATAATTACTGGCATCATAATAGGAAGGTTTCGGTACCCCACCCGAAGCCGCAATAGCATCAATCATCGGTTGAAAATATTTTGAGTTCACTATATCTAGAGGCGCCCCACCTTCATATAAACACCGAAAAATTGCCATATAAGCTTGGTCTTTATCCACTGTGGGCCCTAAATGAGACTCAAATCGGGGAGGGGAAGAATTTTTTATTTTTCTCTTTCTCCCTCTTGTAGATGCTTTAGCCAAGACTTCTTCTTTCACCTCTGCTTGAATTGAGCACGGATCAAACATATCGGACATTTGGAATTGAACAAGTTGGCCATCTACTTCGCCCGTGTCTAAATGATTTGGGTTTAGTTTCTTGACTTCTTCGACTAGTTTGATCCTTTTCTTTTTTCTAAGTGTGGCGCCATCTAAGCTTTGTTGCATGGATTGTTGGACCTCGATGGGGACTTTAGTGCAGCACGAGGCGTTGCCTTTGATTCTAGCAAGGTGTTCTTTGATTCGGTGAATGCCGCCGCCAAGGAATTTCTTGTGGCAGTAGATGCATTTGAGCATGGTTCGGCCGCCAGAGCGGATCATCAGGCAGTGTTTCCATGCAGGGTCATGCTTTTGGGTTCCGATGGGTAGAATGATCTCTGAGGTTGATGCCATTGTAAATTGAAACTTTTGTTGAGGTTTGTGGAGCCTATAGGAGAATGAAGGGTAAGGGCATAGCTTGTTTGCATGATACATTGAACTTAATAGTTACTAGGATACATAAATGGCTTGAAAAAGGGGAAATTATAGGTTTAAAAAAATCATAAATATCAACAATGATAAGGCTAGATACCACTCGACCCAAAAGTAAGGTTGTGGATAACAATATATTATATATATCATGCTAACATAACATTTATCAGCATAGATTAGCATCATCAATTTTTGTTTTCGATGAAATCCCTCAAGCAATAATTTTAAACAGGGGTACATGACAACAAGAAGCCATTATCGACAACTTTCACTTTCAAACAATCACCTGCAAAAATATCTAGAGGTGCCTATACCCCCCCCCCCCCCCCCCCCCCTTCTTCTTCAAAGATACACCTCCCAAAACAATTTTTTTTAAAAAAAGATAAAAATGAAAAAGAATCTAGTACAAGCCTATATCTCGATCAACTGGTGTTGGTTAAATTAATCATTTTCATTCCATCAGCAAAGGGTCATATCCACAATTAATTTACAGCAAACATGATTTTTATTTTGTTGACCAATTTAATTATCATAGGATACACAATAACCATGGTGCCTCTATTGCAAAAGTTAGCAACCAATTATTACAACATAAAAATCCATATCAAAAACCTAAGAAATGAAATTGAATCATTAATTCAGCATAAAGAAAATGCCAATCTCACAATGAGATCCAAAAATGGAAGGAAAAAAAAAACTTTGTTGATTATAAATCGAAAGTTAATCGCAATTTAGAATTAGGGTTTTTAACAATTTTGATTTTCAAATTCGGGTTCAGATTCTGATAAACCCGAATCCGACCCGTTAGCAGCAGCTGGAACCCTAAAATAAAGCGATAATAATATAAAAATAAAAATAAAAATTACCCGGTTTTTTTTCGCAGGGGCGACGCCTCCTCTTCGATTGAGTCGCAGAAACCAAAAAGAAATGCGGTTCGGTTTAATTATTTATAGGTAGGGCGAGGACTCAGGGTTCTGACCGGCTCAACCGGTAGCTCACAGGAGTTGAATCGCCTCACAGAAGGAGAGGTGACCGGCTATAGCCGGTATAGTCGAGGGCGGACCGGTTCTGTGGATGGGAGAACTGGACGAACCGGTTGCTCCGGCTCAGATCAGCCGCCGGTTTCTCTCTATCGTTATCGCCTCGCTCTAAATTTCTTCGGTTTTTTCCCTTTTTTTACCCCTCAAATTTCGTACTTTTTGAATCGAATCGAATCGATTGATGTAATCATTCAAGCAGCGGTTGATTTCAGGTTCAATTTCTCTCTTTTTACCCCTTTTGCTTGTTGGATCAGTTTGGATTAGGGTTTGGTTAAGTTTCAGCTCAAGTTTTTGTAGCGCTGTAATTGATTTGTTATGAAGTTTCGAGATCAAAATCGTGATTTGATTGGAAATTATTGGGAATTGGCTAGTAAACAGTAATGTAATTCGTATAATGATACCGATTGTTTGATGATAAATGAAAAGGTTACCATTTTTCGTATCAAGTTCTGTTTAACAGGATTCAGATCTAGATTCTGAGTAATTTCTTATGCTTGGTTGATGTATTATCACCTCTCATCATCAAAATTGTAACTTGGCTGAAAATTTTGGGAATTAGCAAGTAGATAGTAATGGAAAGTCATTGAATGATACCATTTTTTTTGGGTAAGAGGATAATGGTGCATTATAATCTACAATTAATTATGTATAGTAGGGTTGGAATCAGAGGAGTAGATGTGAAAACCTAAAATTGCCATTGTTCTTCCTCAGAGTCTTTCGGGATCAGGATTCAGCTGTAGACTCTGTATAATTTCTTATGCTTGGTTGATATAAGATCAAACGTTGCCATCGTTATTCGCAGTTTGACAGGAAATTTTGAGAATGAGAATGTAAATTTTGTTATTGAATGATAACAAATATTTTGACGATAAGTGAGTTACTGTGGACATGTAGCTTTACGACTATCATTTGTCTCGTATTGGGGTTGGGTTGAGAGCGGTATATGTGAAACCTGAACTTGCCATCAAAATTCTTTATGAAGACATGATTCAGTTCAAGATTCTGTATGATTTCTTATGCGAAGTGAATATATCATCACCGATCGTCGTCATCAAAAGTTCAAAACTATAATTTGACTGGAAAGTTTGGATGTAAATTGTAATGTGGTTCCTGGAATAATCGATGGCATATATCATATTAAACTTCAATTAAGTTTTAGTTTATTCTTGCAATATATTTCAGTTTCACATGATAATAGTTCCATATCAAAGATAATCTGGAAATGTGGAATATTAAGAACACAAATGGTTGTGACTTGCATGACGACCTACATTGTAGTGACACACACACACACACACACACACACAAAATGGTGGATATGATGCTGATCCCTGACTTAACTTCTAAATGCAACTTCATGTGGCATATGCTTCCATGTAATGGATGCACAGCAACTCGAAGGTGGGTTTAGCATATATTTGTAGAGTTTGGCCGGTCATCACAAAGGTCTCCTAACATATGACATCTTTGTACATGAAGTTTGTCTTTTTGCCCCTTTTTTCGAAGCCAATTTTTTTATAATTATTTGTTTATTTTATTTTATCTTTATTTCTCATAAGCGATTTTCATTTTTTCTGGATCCTTGTACTATTTATTCTGACAGATATTCCTCCTTTAATGCCTTAATATTTAGGTTGTACGACTTTATTTTGTAAATACCAATCAGGAGACTATATATACTACAACTTCACATCATGTTTTCTACTGTTTTAACACTAGGCTGAAACATAAATTGACTCCATCATGCATTTAGTCACATCGACTCAACTGTGAGAACTCTTATCAGAATGAGAAGATCATCTGCCATTTTATTTGCTCAGTAAAGTTGAAGTGCGAGAGGTTTGTTTGGTTGGATCCAAGCTCTTTAGTACAACATATCTTAAACTGCAAAAATGTTAATATAACTTATTGATTACAAAAGGAAAGCGTAAGAAATGATGGGTTCCTCAACTGATATCTCCATCCATCCATTCTTATACCATTACACCTACTATATAGGAATAGCCAAAAGTCTATGATGTTTCGTCTTCAGTAGTCTTCAGTTAGCATATGCTTGGAGCCTCCTTCCACCAGTTTCTTCGACTTCTGCATTATAGCATGAAAGATAAAGCTTCAGAAAAATATTTTCCTCGACATTAATCATGAAGATTTCTTTTTTCAAACCTCACATTCTATGTTAAAAGTTGAAACTCATGTAAGCTTGAAGAGGTCAAATATAAGGACGCAGAGATCTTATCTTTCCAAATTTAGTCCCAGATTATTTTTCTCAAAGCAACCTTCTTTTTTTTATAGGTGATGTATTTTCCTATTTCAAACTTCTGAAAGAAAAAGTGAGGGAAAACAAAAGAAAATGATATTACATTATTCCCTAAAGATGATCATAGAATCCTTCTTATTTCCATTTTTCTATTCCTCGTTTTCTTTTTCTGAAAAACCATACATCACCTAATACTTCTGGCTACCATCACCAACCTGGTTCTCCAACGTATTTACCTGCGTAAGGCTGTGTAGAGCTTTGAAGCATCAGCGAATTTGTAGATTCATTAATCAATAAAGGATTTGTAGTGGCTGAAGTAGTCGGTGACTTTGTACAGGCTTGGACTAATACCGGGTTTGTCGAGATCGGTAGTGGGCTTGAGTCTTGACGAGTATGTTTAAAGTCGAGTATTCCATGAGTATCTTTAGATGCTTTAGATGTTGTTATCAAGGCTTCATGACTGTTTTCATAAATTTGGCTTGTGTTTGTATGGGTACGTTTAGATTTTGCAATCAAGTATCCATGAGCATATCCATGAGTATCTTTAGATGCTAGAATCGAGGATCCAAGATCTCCTTGAGCATTTTTAAAGAGTGGTCGTGAGGTTCCATGAATAACTTTAGAAACTGAATCAGAAGCTGTATGTACGTTTTCTGAGGCAGAGCTTGATGATAATAAATTTGGATGAGAGTTGGAAGAGATTTGCTCTTCTTTCCCCAAAAGCGATGACACAGCGCCCTTCACTTTCTCGACAACACTCATCTCTTCGCCTTGCGGTGCTCCAACTTTCCTCGGACTCATAGCTTCAGTAATAACCTCGGAGAGAGCTTTCTCTTCTTCTCCTGGCTCCAACTTTTGCAACAAATACTCTTTGACTGAAACACCCTTATCCCATACCATCTTTGATCCCGACTCATCTCTTGCTGTTGGGCTTTGGATCTTAGCAGCTATTTTATGTGTCGCATCAGAAACGATATTATAGGCAGGTGCGAGCATATCTGTTACCGTTTCATCTTTGATCTTAGCGGCTATTTTATGTGTCGCATCTGAAACGATATTATAGGCAGGTGCGAGCATCTCTGTTACCGTTTCCGTCAGTGTTTTGTTGTTGTTGTTATGATTACAACTATCTTGAGCTTCGTGTAATGGCTTGGTCTCTGTGACTAGTGTCTGAGAACACTGAGAAGTTTCAGGGGAGATTAAGTTATGCTGTATTGATGTTTCTTTGAATGAATTCAGGTGATGCAGCTTGGGCACCTTCTCTGTACCATGAGCTTGTGGAGCTTCGAGTATTGTGGCTAGAGAATGATGAATTGTTGAGTTTGGTGAAGAGACTGGTTGATTTAGAACTGATTTTGGTGTTTTGGGACTTGGAACTGCTTCTTGATGCTTTGAGGCCCTCTCAATGTACATCTTCGATGCCATCTCAGATTCGTACACTGGAAGTTCACGAGCAAGAAATGACTTTGATGTTAGTACTCAAAGTGAGAGTAAAGGTTTTCTATTCTGTTTTGATATGCTTCGTAACTCAGGTATGTAAAAAGAGCAACCTTTTTGTTCTAGTCCAACTTGAACCAATTAATTGTGATCTTTATGCGCATATTGCTTAATGAGACACAAAGTACCTCAATCAATTTCAATATCAAATAATTTGACATCCATCATTGGGACATTACCATGTGGTAATTCTGTTTATGATTGTCTCTTGGGTTTTATCCTAGTCTTCAAGAATTCGAAGGACATTTGCTTGGTGATTTAGGATTATGAGAAGCCTATATTTTGTCCATAATTTATTGTAATTGGGCCTTAGGCAGTAGGATGGCTGATGGTAAAATTTTGCCAAATGGATGATAAAATTAGAAGCCTTTTGGTTTCCTTGTAAAACTCCAATGCATTTGTCTCTCTTTTAAAATTACCTTTTTACAATGTAAAATTTATATTATAGGGTATCTTTGAACGACACATGGCAGATTGGCAGTATGTCACTAGGAGTGCATTTGGATCGCAGATATGAGCATTGCTGTATTCGGATATGTTTTTTAGTTACGGGTACCCAGGTACGTATATGGATATAGTTTGGAAATAATTTGATAAAATCAAATATTAAGACAAAACGGAATGCATACAAAAAAATATAAGAGATAAAACACGTGTAAATGAGGTGAGAATTGAGCATATAACTAGTATGTAACAAAAGCAAATATGGTTGTTAATTAACTACTACTATACTTGATATAGAGAGAGACACATACAAATGAAATATTCTATGAATAAATAAATATATTGTATACCTACTCGTCTATTATGCATACTTTGAAACTAACATGATAAAATAATATTTAATTGCATAATTTCTACTACATATAACATTAGCAAAGTAATATACTATTTAAATAAGCATTATTAATTTGATAAAAATAATTTAAATTATATCTCTATGCTGATATCCGTATAGTATCCGTATTTAGATATCTGAATATGTATCCGAATAATATGAATATAAAACCATCTCTGATTCCGAGAAAGTATATAAATGTATATTTGTACTCTTATCTGTGTTAAAGATGGAAAGATCTATTATATGCCGCCTCTAGAGATCTATTATATTATTTTGTAGGCCAAATCTGTAATAATTTATTTCCTGTTCAAGAATATTTTCTTACCTATTTCCTATTTCATGAAGCTTTATAAATTGAGCATTATGACATTAATAAAATCATCAGGTTATTATTATTTTACAACCTGATAGGATATGGAAAATATTATTAGAGTTCTTAAATTATCTGTATATCCGTATCCGAATGCACTCTTAAATGATACCCTCTTGAAAGCTAAAACTTCATATCTAATCCTTTTTGCACGCAAGTCCTTAAAAATATGTATATCTGTAATCTTGAAACATATATAGTGAAAAATTTCAATGTTCTATATTTTTTTCCATATAGGCTCATAAAAGTTATACTTTTAAAAAAAGACTATTCTTTTGTAACATTAAATTTTATGATTATAATCAACCTCAATTTTTTCTTTCATGTTTCAAAATACAAGTTCAGCGGAATGAGAAGGATAGGTGATTACTTGGGGCACCGTGGTATTCAGGGTCTTCTTCTATGCTCTCGTCCTCTTCGTCCAAGCTAAATCCTGACGGTGTTGTCGGTGTCCTCGGTGTTGATGACGCTCTTGATGTTGGGGTGGTGTTCTCTTCATCGTCATGGCCATGTTTCTTCTTCAAAATTGCGTGCCTCCATTTCTTCGCCTTCTCCTTCACTTTTGCTATAACCGACTTCTTATGGTGATGGTCATGGTCGTGGTGGTGCTCGTGGTCGTGATCGTGATCATAAACAATGGGAGTCATAGGTGCCAGCCAATGTGCTTGTGTTGTCTCCCCACCTTCATATAAAACTTAAGATAAGCAAGAATTATTACAAGATTTAGTTAGATCCATATTAGCCGTGGTAATATGAAATTTACTTATTTGAAACATTTGATGAGTTAGAAGGGGCGGCGGATGCAGGATTATGGTCAGTGGGGTCAAAAATACATTAGGCTATATTGGACATTGTTTATGGGGTCATATCTCTTTATTCAAAGCTGAAAAGCCTTCTCCTACGCTGAAAGCCTAATTCAAAGCTGAAAATCCCATGGTCACCAAATTCCAGTGGGCTCAATTGAAATCCTTCCTTCCCATGTGGATAGTATTTTGTGGGATTTGTATATGATGTCAATGATATATTTTTAAAACAAAGATGGACCAACTTAATACTATTTTGTATTTTTTTTATTATAAAAAATAGCAGGCAGTCTGGATTTAACCTATAAAAAGGTGGAAGAAATGAGTTCAAGTGAAGTCTATCAAGGGGTAGCCATATCCGTGTCTGCTAAGAGTTTCATAGCATCGTGCATGCTCATCTTAGTCAATTTTGTCAATGAATGCTGGGGTCGGAGTCGGAAATCTTCTTCTTCTTTTATTTCTCCGGTGGTGTAGGTGTGGGGGCGGGGTCTCATTAGTCACCGCCCCTACTTAGATTAAGTAGCAATCCTACTTATTTGTCTTTTTTCTTTGTTTATGTTTTCGAATAGATTATATATGCTACCTTTTTATTTAATGTATGACCAATGATTATTTTAATGATTTGAGTTAAGTTTCTTTTTCTTCCCCATTTTTGTTTTTTTTATAATTATTTTGACATATTGATCAAGAAATACCTCGGATATTATATATTTGGATAGAATCCCCCTAAATAAGACTTTCAACATAGCAACATTGGAGTTGATAATACAAGAAACTCGACCATCTTCCTTAGACTATTATAAATAGCAATTACAATGTTTTTAGGATTCATTTCAGGAAAAGTTACAAAACTGTTGACAAATCGCGGAGAAGACAATTAAAGAATTAATCCTTGCACAATCCATCGGTGAAATTAGCTAATTAAAGGATTACATAATGGATCTTAGGCATGCACATGCAATAACAAATCTTAATTAATTAAATGAACTTTGTGCAAAAATGGGTAGAGAAAAATAATTTCTTACCATGCACAAGCTGACGCCCCTCTCTATCACACGTTTCTTCCTTTGTGAGACTTGAAGCCTGCATATTTCTAACCTTTTTTTTTCCTTCTTTGAACAAAAAAAGTTAAAACTTGGAACAATTTGGATTGAAATTTAAAATGAGAATGAATGGGGGCCAAGTCCTTTTATTGGTCTGCGAAGGAAAAGGGATGGCCAATGAATGAAACGAGGATTTCGCGCCACCTCCCGATCTCTCATGCTAATGCTCGCTGGTTTTGTGACACGTGTACAAGTGATCCGGCGTCCATCCCATCCAATGGTTTGGAGCATTCGCTTACCACCACATCTGTATATGGTGGGCATTGGTAATTTTTTTAGTTTCCATACTGCATTGATCTTTAAAAATACCATATTAAATTGGCAATGCTATATAAAAATGTTAATTATGTTAAATCATTTAAGACACGAATGAATTGACTGACCTAGAATGACTTTGTATGTGGACTAAAATGCCATGAATGAACTGACCATGTATTTTTTTGAAGAAAACGGGCTTCATTTTCTCGACCAAAATATACCTCCAGAGAAGGTTCATGAAATTCTTTAAATTTAAATGGCACTCTCCGTAGAAAACCTGAAAATTTGATGGTGTTAAATAAATTTACCTTTAAAAATAAATAAGGCTCAATTCCAAAAAACTACCAAATATTTTGGCCTGATTACGAAAAACTAGCAATTCTTGTTAAATGTACAAGAATCTATCACAAAACTTTAAAAAACCCCATGAAACTATCATAAAACTTTCAAAAACCATGAAAAACTACCATAAACAAAATGCCACATAATCAATAATTGCAAAAAACTATCACAAAACTTTTAAAGCTGGGTAGTCTTTTATAATTTTGAAAGAATTTGGTAGATTCTCGTAACCGAGGCAAATCGTTCGGTAGTTTTTTGGAATTAAGCCAATAAATAACATATAGTCAAGGTGTACTATAGGATACATGCATGTAAAATAAAAATTCATGAGGCTCCGCATATCTTCTTATTTGAGAGAGAATGTGGATGTGTTTTTTCCCCAACAAGGGGCGTGTTGAGCAATTGAAAAGTAAAAATAAAGTAGGAAACAAATAAAAGTGTAGAAAAGGAAAATAAAAAGAAAGTGTTAATTTTTATTTGTTTTGTTAAAAAGAAACAAAAATACCATTCCTACTGCAATTTGTTTGCTCAAAAGTTTATCAAAGAGACAAACACCACGGCCTCACCTGTTTGGCACTATTACTTAGATGTCGTGGGTGCTACTATTTTTTCTCTTGGGTAAACTTTTGGATAGACGGATTGCAGATAGGAAAGGTTTTGCTCAAAAAAGTTGGAAAGAAGTTGAGTTAGCCCTTATGTGACAATGGAAAACAAGATTAGATTGTTTGGTTGTAAAAATTGAAAGCATTATAGCATGCAAGAAAAATTAAAAATAGAATAGGAAGTTAGAAATTACTTTCCAATCCCTCTCTCTCTTTCCCAAACAAAAAAGTTTGAAAGGGAAGTTCAACTTCTCACCTTCTCCAACACTTTCTTGTTACAGGAGATATCTTGTTACCAAACAAAGGAGATATGAACACGTATGTGTTTCTTGGGTTTAATATAGTAGCAGTAAAGGCAGGGCTTACAATGGCTAGCTGATTTTGATCACGTGATGAATAGTTTGATTTTATTAGTGAATTTTTTTTTGAAAAATGCTGCATATCGTGATTACATATACGTTACATATAGATTCATTAGCAACAGAACCAAACTCAAGCTAGCCTGGCCTTGTTTGACAAAAGGGTTATTGTTTCTAAAATTGTGGTTCAGCGGGGTTGCGAAAGTAAACTCTAAGAAATTGTAATCAAAACTCATTTGTCAATGAAAATAGAATTTCCTAAATTGCGGTTTCGAAATGTTTCAAAGGCTTGAAAGCAAAATGCGGAGTTTGAAAAGTTTCAAACCTCTCGCTTTCTTAAATCCTATTTTTCAATGAAACCTTAGTTTCAGCAGTGTTGCCAAACGAACCTAAACTTTGTGAAACCCTAATTTTACAAAACCATAGTTTGCATCTTATCTTACTCTTATAACTAGAAGTACTTAGATGATGTCATTAATTAACAAAATAAAAAATAGAAAAAAATAAAAAAAAATTGCTATAACCAAAGTTAAGAATTGGAGATGTGCACCTTATTGACAAAAATAAGAAAATGAAAGTCAATAACTCTCTCTGCATTCTCTGTAATACTTAAAAGCCCATCTCTCTCTCTCTCTCTGTGCATTCTCTGTAATACTTAAAAGCCCAAAAAGAGATATGCCTTACAAATTTATACACAAGCCATTATATTTTTGCTATTTTGTATAACTCATAAATTTCTCAATTCTAATATTACGATTAACCGCACTCATTTAATTTAAATTTTTGAAAACTATAGATATCTTTAGAAATTTTTATGTAATGTCCATGATAAAAAAAATTACACACATCATCGGTATATATGGTGTTCAAAATATACAAACGTGCATCACACAGGTAAAAATATTAGTAAATGTTAACCACAAACTTTATTTTTTTTATTTACTCAAATTACGGGCTTCAAAAATCTTGTTGCCAAACTAGTACTTAGGGCTATAGTGATCATGCCGCCAGAGAACCCAATCCGAATTGAGGAAAACAAGATCAACCAAATCCGAATTGAGGAAAACAAGATGAACCAAATCCGAATTGAGGAAAACAAGATGAATCTAAAACCAATAAACCTAGCTCAGTTTAGAGGTAACACGTAAAACTATTAAGAAACAATAAACTCGATCATTTTATTGTATAAACAATCATCTCAATTTATACAACTCTCAATAAGCTTAATGATACCAAAAATCCCAACGGTCTAAATCGACAGATTCTCAACACATAAAATCATAACTAAACCTATATATACCAACCAAAATATCCAATACAGTTCCATGAATATATTTCATATTTGTAGGATAATGGTAGAGCGATCCCTAAATTGCCGATCAACTCATGCAGATCTGATTTGCATGAGCATCTCATATTGTCACGCCCCGCTTCCCAGAGTACAGAATACGAGGGTGACTAGACCGGACATACTCCTACGATCAAGAAATAATCCCGTCGTAGTCACATTTCGGTTTCTAGTATTACATGGTAATCAGTAAATGCAACACAAAGTAAAGAGAATCACAATCACTACTTTATTATATCAAACCAAATGAGTTCAATGGTACAAGGATTTTAACAATAAAAGAAACCACTAACCAAATAAAATAACAATGTCATTATTGAAAGCAGGTAGGACGATAACTCCGCGTCGCTATCTAAATCTTCGCGATCTTGTATGGTACGTCTGATTCCTGTGCTGGGTCCACTTCGTTCTCTGAGCATGCATACTCAGGTCGTCAGGACGACACAATATAGCAATATATAATATGTGCAATAATAATAAATGTGAAATAGCAGGCATGGAAATAATGACAAGTGAGTGCAGAATAGTAGGCACGGGTAAACAGTATAACATGTGTGTCAGATCAGTAATCAATGCAATGTCCATGTCACTAAACCTATAAGTCTCTTAGTCAATTGAGATCGATCGGTGGAAAAGAGTTGTTGTGTTTAACAAAGGTTTCATGCATGCCCGAGACTACGGTCCGCTGTTGCCTGGGACATAACCTTGCAACTATATCGCTAAGCACACGACCTTGTTAATTATGTGTATGCCCTAGAGGCCATTATTGTACATATGATGTATATTATAGTGGATATTTAGACATATATAGAGAGGACTTTCTTACTCGACTTGATAGTATGTTATCTGGTTGCTCTTTGTCTTAACATGTAGACTTGTATTGTGATACTGTCATGCTCTCACATGTTGATAAAACCCTTAGGATATGTACTTGACTACCAGAACTATGATGGAGATCATACTAATAGGGCCAGGGTAGTCTACAAGTACATCCTTTAATTGTTCATAGTCGAGGGTGTATTGAGACAGGGCATCGATATTCCAGAGTAGATTAGCGTATACGCTTCTTGACCCATATGATGGGTGATGGATGATCCCACATCCATTGGTGTTTGACATCAAAGATTGTATACGGGTGCTCAGTGGAGACTAGGTACACTGAACGGACTTGCTGAGAACTCCTAGTTGGTATTATACCTATCGTCAGATAGCAGTTCTCTGGTGACACTGGT